>OX422212.1:586345667-587595667 GCA_949130495.1 Sambucus nigra | reverse complement strand
CTATACACCATAAATTATAATAATAGAACCAAACTAAAAACTAAAGAAAATAATAACATGGGGGAATATGTACCAAGAATCAAAGGGTTTGAGATGAGCACTGGGACATGAATGCACATAGTTGTATTATGGGAAATACATCAACTTGTCTAGATATCCATTACCATAGAATATCTCTTAATACTATTACTTCACTCAATTAAATATAGACGCGTAAATTCTATAGTTCAATCAAGTCCCAGAAGTACCTAATTACAACTCACTAACCTCGAATAACAATAAAAAAAATCCCAAGCATAACTAATATTAATATTTTTGCATCAGAAACAAGAACAACACTGTATCAGGATAACTGCCCTTAACATCACTATAACAGGTCAGTTGTCATTAGTTCCCATGAATCACTTTCAGGTTATATGATCAAATCTAGGTAAAGTGCATATGCATCTATAACATGAAGTATTGAATAAAGTGTTTTACTCATGTCATCAAATAATCAATTCTGTTTTGTTCTTACTTAATCTTAATTTGGGTATAAATTATTATTCGTCCACATTTATGGGTAATAAATTGAAAGCCTCATTAAAAAAATCAATCAACTGACATGGATGTGCTGACCAACGCTCTAACAAATATGACAAAAATAATA
This sequence comes from Sambucus nigra, assembly GCA_949130495.1. NCBI lineage: Eukaryota > Viridiplantae > Streptophyta > Magnoliopsida > Dipsacales > Adoxaceae > Sambucus > Sambucus nigra. The sequence goes on along the minus strand of OX422212.1, from coordinate 587,595,018 downwards.
GACATGAAACCCATAAACTCATTTACCGACAAGGACATGAAATAAGATTTTATTGATAAACACTATTTAAATAAACCCCTTAGATTCACACACAAACTCCTTAACTAGTAAGCATAGGAAAGGAGATTGGACCTGCATTTTGTTTAGGCACTTCCATCATTCGGTAGCAATTCAGATGAAAAACATGACATTCTGCAGTGGGGGTGAAGCTTGTAGAAACTTTCGTCAAATGAAGATAAAGTAGTTAATGATGCAATATAATGGGAAGAAAATGATGATGAAGGAAACTGCAGCGACATCACCACCTATGAAACATCCTCCCCTTATAAGTAAGAATATCAGTATAGTAAATTCGCAGAATAAGTGATAGTGCTTTATTACACCGAGAAAAAGTAAAGCACAAATCATAACAAATCTTCTCCATCTGATCTGATCTAAAGAAAGTATGTGCTCATCATGGAGAACACAGTAGTGATTCATCTTGATTGTACCAAGTCCTCCTTCATGGCTGTTAAAATAAAAGTCAAACCCCCCATCGGTGAACAACCTTGGTGTCCACGTGATGTATTTCAGCAAGTACATAACCATTTAATCAAGAAAATATTAAATTCTCACCATCCTATATGCAATACATTTCCTGTGTATAAGATTACATGAGAACTCCTGGTAAACAGACTTAAATGCTCAATTGTTTCTATGTTTTTTTGTTTTCATAAAATCTATATGGGTAAATTTAGTTATAAAATCAAATAATAATTCTAAGTGTTAAAATCACGGGAGATTCCCTAAAGCTCAAACTTTGTATGTAAAATTAGCAATCTATAATTACTGTTAAGCACAAAAACTCCAACGAAATATAAGAACTAAGATGGAAAAATGACAATACAGAGTGACTAATATTTCTCTAAAATGAAAAAATATGCATGTAGTTTTTTGGCTATCACTACTATGAGAAAGATGGATATGTTCAATAAATCAATAATGAGGAAAGAAGCGCAAAATATCTTCCATGTACAAAAAGGACCATATTCTTCTAAAGGAAGTCAAGTAACTTCACTTTAGGAAATTGTTTCCAACGTATGGTTTGCCTTTAACCTCACATTCTCGCACCATATGAGTTAAAAAAACATATAGTTATCACTATATAATAAACGAATATGAATGCGTGGTTTGATTAAACATATGTTAAGAAAGACAAATCGCATATGCACATATCGAGACGTAATGATTGAAAGCACTGCGAGGTATTGATTGACTACACCTTGACATAGCCTGGGTGACAATTATATCAAAATAAATTAGATAATTGAATGGTTTATTGTCTATGCATGTGTTTCTTAGAGCAATATATGTTAAGCAATGTACACCCTCTTCATCTTGAAAATACACTCTTCATAAAACAATATTGTGTGTGCATGTGTTGCTTAGTTATTTGAAAAAATAAATGAGGGCCAAATAAAAGATTGTTCGCACTCCCTCCCACCCACCCCCACCTACACAACCAACCCTTTTACTCCCAAAAGAACAGCAAAAATATGGCTATTTTGGGTTAATAGATTAATGGCGTAATTTATCTATCAACAAATAAAAAATAACTTGACAAAGTAACAAGGAGCTAATAAAGAAAAGTTAAAGAAAGTTAAATATCGTAGGCAGTTAAGTTCTCATACCTGACAAACTTTTAGTTTTCATTGCCAACTTGTCAACATATTCATCTGAGAGATATTGAATTACAACATTATTGTTTTTCTTCTTCTTAGTAAGATCAAATGAGTAAATCTAGAACAAAATAATAAACCAAGTACTATAATATTATATAATAGTAAATGCACCAGGTATGCAATTTCCAATGTATATCATAACAATTACATGGTTATCAAGAAAACCAAATGGTGACCATTATAAAATCAATCACATTCATTACAACTAAAACAACAATGTAGCCTTCTCTGATGTGAACAACATTAGCATTGTATAAAATGTCATCTCTTAAAACGTAAATATAGACTTATAATGAATAGAACTACTCGGAAATTTTTTTCTTTATCAAAGTGAATATTTTACTAACTAGTTAAAACATCAAAGAGTCTAGATATATTAGTCACGTTTTTTTTATTAAATCTTTTACTTTTTCACCTAACTAAAATTAAAGGACACTACATCTACCCCTACCTCTTTCACCTCGTTTTGATGTTCTTCGTCCATCATTGTTATTGAGACCTACTGTTGATACCAAAATTAGTATGCTGATGTGGACGAATAATAAGAAGACACGTGTCAATCTACGTGGCACAATAGCAATGAGGAAGATCATTCCCCCGACCAACATACTCACTCCGAGCAACAGGTGTACTCTGAGGAACACCAGTCTTCCGAGGAACACCAGCCCTCCGAGGAACTCTTATCCTCCGAGCAACTCCAGTGCTCCGAGGAACTCTTGGGCGATGAGAAACTTCGAGCTGCATCTCGACCACATCATTGATTGCCAGATAATCAACAGTTCAACTATTCATTGAATGCTTATCATCTTGACGCACACGCTTGAAGAGCATTAAATGAGTTACCCTTTCATATGTATATCATTTAATGTATCACCCTTTCATGTACAGCCTAAGGGCTATAAATACCTTATATCACCCTCATTCAAAGGGATCGGAATTTCTTGATAGCACTTGTGTTTGAGAATTCCCAAACACTCAGCAATAACATAACAGTGGATGTAGGCCATTCAAATAAGGCTGAACCACTTTAAAATCTTTTGTCTCATTTATTTATCTGTGATTGAATAATTAGAGTAATCTAATTTTTTACATCAACAGATTGGCGCCGTCTGTGGGAAACGGTTGTTATTATCGTTTTTCACCGAAAATCATTCATCATCAATGGCAGATAACCCGGAATCTAGCAATCGAAACGCTAGAAATGCTGGAAATCCTCCAAATCCCTCTGCACTACCAGATCTGTATGGGATTATGACGAATCTGGCTCAAGGACAAACCGCCATGCAGGAAACAATGAGGCAACTCATACAGACCCTTCATGGCGGTGCACCTGCATGTTCAGGACAGCGAAGTGGTCAGAGGCAAACTTATTTACTTCCTTCACGATCCAGGCGTACTGAGTCATATCGTAATGAGGAATCTGATGATTTTTCTTATCAACCTGGGCGAACTTCGTGAATAAGGGCTACAGATACTGATCAACGTATCACTCTCTCTCCAGAAAGACCCAGTGCCTTAGAAAGACTGAGTAGGGTGTCTCATTTCAGTCGATTATGCCCTAGGAGGAATAGGAATCCACCTAAGATCATGTCAAGGAGTTTTTGACCACCATCAGATCTAAAAGAAGGATCAGCACAATCACGACCAGTTGCTCATCAAGATAGATCTCAGGGGGCTACTTCAGAACAATCAATTGCTCGAACTAATAGGCCCGAGGAGGGAAATGATGCGTGGAAAGGTTCCATTCAGCGGTTGGAGGATAGATTGGGAGAAATGGCTAAGGCAAAGAATCCCCTACAACGAACTTTTGTTCGAGGGACACCTTTTGTACAGGCCATTGTGGATTTTCCTACACCGTCGAAATTTAAAGCGCCCGTGGTGACCCCCAAGTATGATGGAAAGACAGATCATGTTCTACACATAGAGCAATATCAGGCTGCTGCCGACATCTATGTTGTCCCCGACGAGATGAGATGTAAAGCATTCTCTGGAACTCTTACTGGATCTATCCAAATATGGTACAACAATCTTCCTCGGGGAAAGATTTCAACTTTCTTTCAGTTGGCCGAGTTATTCATTGGCAATTTCTATTTTGGGGCAAAACCAGTAAAATGAGTAGCACACTTATTAAGTGTTAGACAAAAATCTGGCGAAAGTACTAGAGATTACATAACTCGTTTCAATAACGAGAAGCTAGAAGTCATAGATTATGAAGAAAAGACTGCAATCACCGCCTTGATGAGTGGGTTATTGCCTAACAAGTTGTACTACACTTTGGCCAAAGATCCACCTACAACTATGTCGAAATTGATGGAAAAAGTGGCCAAAATCATGAATGCCGAGGAGGATATGGCTGCGAAGAAGAACATGGATAAGGAGACCAAGGTGGAAGTCGACAAATCCAAGAAGAAAGAGCATAAGGGCAATGGCGGTGACAAGCATTCCAAGAATAATAAATCGTCATGGGAAGTCCTGAAAAAATTCGATAATTATACTCCTTTGAAAATGGGTAATAATTATGTCTTGGAAGAAATCAAGAATAACGAGGAAGTAAAGTGGCCAAAGAAACTGAGGTCAGACCCTGACCTGAGAAATAGGGATAAATATTGCGAGTTTCATAAGGATCACGTCCATATGACCAAAAATTGCATAGCTCTTCAGAACGAGATTGAAACACTCATCCGAAGAGGGAAGCTAGCGAAGTATGTTGATCGGGGAGGCGAAAGAAGGAATAATGATCGAACTAGAGAAAGGTCTAGATCTCCTCGTCGAGCAGAGGAGAAAAAGAAAAGGGACCATGAAGATGATACAGAAGATGATCCCGATCTTCCCAAGAAACCAAGACAGCCAAACGAGAGGTATTTTCAATACGCTTTAGGTCATTTGATTGTAATGTCATTACAGGAGGAGATGCAGGAGGAGGAGACCTTACTGCAGAAAGAAAATCTTACCTCGATGAGGCTCAGGCTTGCTCATACATTCAACGGATAAATTTGGTTGAAGAGGATCGCCCGAGGAAGGTAAACAAAGAGAAGCTGGTAATTGGCTTTTCAAAAAACGACCTGGCAGGTGTTCTTTACCCTCACGACGGCCCTTTGGTGATCAAAATGAGGATGAAAGAAGTAGTGATTTCAAGGGTGCTGGTAGAAAATGGTAGTTCGGCAGACATCATGTACTATTCATGCTTTGACAGTTTAAATGTGAAATTATCTCAATTGGAACCTTATCACAGACCTCTTCTGGGTTTTGCTGGAGAGAAAGTTTTTCCACTTGGGACGATCAAGTTGGATATATTCATTGGAACTTGGCCTGCTTGTCGAACAGAGAGAATGTGCTTCTTTGTGATGGATAAGAATGTGCAGTCAGCTTACAACATCATCATGGGAAGAGTTGGTTTGAAGAAGTTCGAAGTAGTCCCATCTACAGTACATTAGTGCTTAAAATTCCCTACAAATTTCGGAGTAAGAGTTGTGAAAGGTGATCAGAAAGTAGCTCGGGAATGTTATTATTCGTCTGCCGAGCAAGAGGAGCTTGAAGAATCAAGGAAAAAGACTACTACCTACCAGGTGGATGAAGGTACAGAAATCGAAACACTCGATCCTAGAGATGAATCCCAACTTGTAAAAGGACAGGTGGTGGAATCTACAGAAAATGTTATTCTGGACGACGAGCATCCTGAACGAGTAACCCAGATAGGTTCGTCGTTAGATGCTTCAATAAAACAGGAGTTGATAACTTTCTTGAGAAACAGGAAGAAAACTTTTGCGTGGAGTCATGAAGACATGCCAGGAATAGATCCAAACTTCTTATGTCACGAGCTCAATGTGAATAAGGAGATCAAGCCTGTAAAGCAAAGAAGAAGAGTATTTAGTCCCGAGAAGAATCAAGCAATACAAGAGGAGGTCGAGAAGCTCCAGAAATCCCAATTCATTGAAGATGTGAAGTATCCAGGCTGGTTGGCAAATGTGGTGATGGTGAAGAATAAAAACAATAAATGGAGAATGTGTGTTGATTTCACTGATCTCAACAAGGCATGCCCAAAGGATCATTTTCCATTGCCCAGAATTGATCAACTAGTGGATGCTACCTCGGGACACGAGCTACTCAGCTTCATGGATGCTTACTCTGGTTATAACCAGATCAAAATGAAACCTGAAGACAGGGAAAGCACTTCTTTCATTACCCCTAGGGGAACTTATTGTTATAATGTTATGCCTTTTGGTTTGAAAAATGCAGGAGCGACATACCAGCGGCTGATGAACAAGGTTTTTGCCGAACAAATCAGTTGCAATATGGAGGTCTATGTTGACGATATGCTGACAAAGAGCAAGAAAGCTGCGGATCATCTAGTTGACTTAGGTCAGACCTTTGATCAACTGGATAAATACCAGATGAAGCTCAACCGGACGAAGTGCACTTTTGGAGTACGAGAAGGAATCTTCCTCGGGTACATCGTCAACCAGCGAGGCATTGAGGCAAATCCAGCAAAGATCAAAGCTCTTTTAGGGTTGCGATCTCCAACGACGAAGAAAGAGGTGCAGAGTCTTACATGACGAGTTGCAGCGCTCAACAGATTTGTATCCCGAGCAACTGATAGATGCCTCCCATTCTTCAAAACACTTTGAAAAACTTTCGAGTGGAATGATGAATGTGAAAAAGCCTTTCAAGACTTGAAGAAATATCTGGGAGCACCTCCACTATTGTCCAGTCCAGTAATGGGAGAAAAGTTATACTTATACCTCGCAGTATCAGAGAATGCAGTCAGCTCGGCATTGATCAGAATGAAGAATGGAATCCAAAAGCCAATTTATTACACAAGTAAGGCTTTCCGAGGTGCAGAGATCAGGTACCCGAAGCTGGAAAAATTTGCATTGGCATTAATTGAAGCAAGTAGAAGAATGAGTCCTTATTTCTAGGCCCATACCATCGTCGTATATACTGACATGCCATTGGGACAAGCCCTTCATAAGCCAGAAAAATCAGGAAGACTGATGTATTGGGCAATAGGGCTCGGTGAATATGATATTGTGTATGAACCCAGATCATCATTAAAAGGGCAGGCTGTAGCAGACTTTATAGCAGAATTTACATATCCTGATACCCCCGAGGAGCCAAAGTTGCTCGCTGGCCAACCTGTGGATGTTACAGGATCAACAGACATAAGTCCGGATCAACTCCGGTTGGTAAAAGGGCTTGTGGATGTAGAAAGATCATCAAATTCAAACCCAGACCAACTCCGGTTGGTAAAAGGGCGAGAAGTGATGGTCGACGAAGAACGAAAAATACCAGGGGAGGATGAAAGGAAACAGCAGATATTTCATCGAGGAACTCTGTCAGATAAGAAATTTGAAGACGAGTTACCTACATGGATATTATATGTAGATGGGTCATCTTGCACAACAGGTTGTGGGGCAAGGATTGTTTTGAACACCCCAGACGAGATTGACGTGGAATATGCCTTACGATTCCAATTCAAAGCTTCCAATAATAAGGCTGAGTATGAAGCCTTGATAGCAGGTCTTAATTTAGCAATGATTATGGAAGCGCAACAAGTGATGGTATTCAGTGATTCTCAATTAATTGTGAATCATATGATGGGAGCGTATGTAGTTAAAGGAGAATTAATGGTCAAGTATCATGAAAAGGCGATGGAGTTGTTGGTAGAATTTGATGCCATTCAGTTGATCAGAATACCAAGACCGGAGAATGCATAAGCAGACGCACTGGCCCGACTAGCATCAGCTACTCGTACCGAGTTACGAAGAACGATACCAATTGAGGTGTTAGAAAGTCGAAGCATAGATGAAGACCTGACGATGAATATTATTACTCTTTATTTAGGACCATCTTGGATGGATCCCATCAGGGCATATGTCGAGGAAGGAGAATTACCGGGGGATAAGATCGCTGCCAAGAAATTGAAGTTTAAAGCTGCTCGGTATGTACTAATTAATGGTGTTTTGTATAGACGAGGAATTATGGCAGGTTTGCAAAGATGTGTGCATCCCTCCGAGGTGAGGGAATTGATTGAAGAGATCTATGAAGGATCTTGTGGAGCACATGTAGCAGGTCGAACACTTTTACAAAGAGTGATGACGCAGGGGTACTACTGGCCAACGATGAGGGCTGATTGTATAGCCTATGCCAAAAGATGTGATAAATGCCAACGTTTTTCCTCCATTCGACGAACTCCACAAGCATTGTTGACACCCATAACTTCCCCTTGGCCATTTTCCATGTGGGGAATTGATTTGGTTGGACCACTGCCAACGACCCGAGGAAGATTCAAGTACCTCGTCGTCGCACTGGATTATTTTACTAAGTGGGTAGAAGCTGAGCCACTTATTAATATGACGTACGAGAAGGTATACCAATTCGTTTGGAAGAACATCATCTGTCGATATGGTCTCCCTCATGCCTTCATCACAGACCATGGAACACAATTTGATAACGAGGAGTTTGCCACCTATTGTCATCAGTCAAACATTTTGAAAGTTCATTCAGCACCAGGCCATCCTCAAAGCAATGGGCAGACTGAAGTGACGAACATAACATTACTAAATGGTTTGAAGAAGAGGTTAGGTGAGGCTAAATATAATTGGAATAATGAGCTACAGTCAGTATTGTGGGCTTACCGAACAACTCCCCGAGCAGCAACTGGAGAATCACCATATATGCTGGCATTTGGAAGTGAGGCTGTAATACCTGCCGAGTTGGGTCTTCCAACACACAGAGTGCTGAATTTCAATTCCCCAGTCAGCGAATTAATGAGGAGATTAGATTTGTACATGCTCGAGGAAGTTAGAGAAGAGGCAGCCATTAGGAATACTGCTTATCAACAGCGAACAACCCTGTTCTACAACAAGAGGGTGAAAAAATGCGACTTGAAAGAAGGAGATTATGTGCTAAAGAAGGTAATTCAGAAGAACAATAAGTTGGAAGCAAACTGGCATGGACCTTACCGAGTTACTGCAGTTGTCCGACCAGGAACTTACCGAATAGCAACTCTAGAAGGAGAGGAATTTAAAAATGCATGGAATGCTGAACACCTATGCAAGTATTATCAATGATGTAAAATGTAAAGCAGTTCCATCAATATGAATAAAACGATGATATTTCACAATCTTCTCTCCTTTTATTGAAAGTTTTTCGGGGAATACTAGTGTGTTTAACACTACGCTGCTCGGTACGCAACGCAACACGATAGTTCAAACCCACGACCAACTCCGGTTGGTAAAAGGGAGAGAACAAACTATACTCCTTTGGTTAGGAGGCGTACACTAGTGTGACCAACTCAGGTTGGTAAAAGAGCTAGTGGACACGATAGTTCAAACCCACGACCAGCTCTGGTTGGTAAAAGGGCGAGAACAAACTATACTCCTTTGGTTAGGAGGCGTACACTAGTGTGACCAACTCCGGTTCGTAAAAGGGAGAGAACAAACTATACTCCTTTGGTTAGGCGGCGTAGATTAGCATGACCAACTCAGGTTGGTAAAAGAGCTATTGGATATGATAGTTCGAACTCAAACCAACTCCGGTTGGTAAAAGAGCAAGAACACAAGATGATCGACGAAAAGCCAATCTCGGTTGGTTAGGAAACAAAATATGCTCTCAAATGCCAACTTATGTTGGTCGGGAAGTAAGTTTATTACATAAAAGTTCCTCGAAGAACAAATATTCCAAACTGAACCAAGTATAGTTGGTCCGGGGTAAAAACCCACTAATTGTAGTTGGTCGACGAGGAAAAATCATCGACCTTGGTTGGTCGGGCACATTTTATGAAAAAAATTTACCAAGTATAGCTGGTCGGGGATAAAAACTCTCACTAACAATAATTGGTCGACGAACATAATTTAACAACCTTGGTTGGTTGGAAGAATTTTTAACATTTTTATACTCATTACTTTATTATTAAGTGATCGAGCAACATTACTAATACTTGTAATTTTTTATTACTAAGTTGGTCGAGGAACCATACAATATTGTTATGCAAGCACAAATATAGAATGTCTGATAATCACAAGACAATAGTAATATAGCTTTGCAAACAGAAAATGAAAGCCTTTCATTACAATTCAAAACGAATTACAAGTTACATATGTGTACTAACTATTACATTGAGATCCCTACTCTATTGGTTTCTTTCCCTCTGCTTTTGAAATAGGTTCCTCGCCAGCAGGCGGATCATTTAAAGTCTGAGGAGAGTTAATAAAGTTTTCTAACGTTCATCACAGAAGGACGATCTAGCAGATGCTCAGGACGAGATACTTCAAACTGAGAATGCAAACTGTAGTCACCAAGATAATTTGCAATTAAGCTCCGAGGAATGGCACGAGCTGGTATCCATTCCATGTCCAACTTGAACGGTGGCACAGGCAAGTCAAGCAATCCAGGCTCATAGTAGTCCCATAAATAGTGTCCCTGCTCGAGTTTTAACACACATAAGGCATTCAGCCAGCCTTGTTTATAGCCCTCATTATTGGCATTCTGGATACGAGCATCTAAATGGAATAGTGCCTCGTTATATCCAGCCATCCAAAACTCCCTGGGCTGTTTATGGAATTGAAATGTTAGCCTCTCAAGATTCTCGTGAAGACTCTGGATGAAAAGTCCATTATTCTCTAACTCTGATTTCTTGGCAGAGAGTTCTTGTTCCAATTCTCTAGTTTTCTTGGACAATTCAGACAAAGCCCGATTTTTTGCATTCAATTGGAACGCTTGAGTTTCCAACGTTGATCGAGTACGAGCTTCTTCAACAATACGACTAAGAGCTCTTGATCCTCCCCGAGCAGGTCGAGAACTTGGTTCCTCGATGACATTATGAGCAGCTCTTCCTCGACCACGAGAACCTCTTCCTCGTCCCCGAGTAACAGCAGAAGTACCAGATCTTCTCAAGGTATCCAACTCTTGCCTTAATTTGGCATTCTCAACCTCTAGAAAGGAAAATCCCTCGTCATTCACTGGGATTATAATTGTTGAAGAAGATGCTGCAGACTTATATTGTGCCAGATCTTTCTGCAAATTGTTATTTTCTTGCTCTAGCATCTTGGCAATCTGTCTACAAGCTTCAACTTCACCTTTTAGGGTTCTCTCCCTGACATCGTACCCAGCAAGGATCTTTTTGTGTCCTGTCTCGGCAGAAAGCTGTTGATACCTCTTTTCATACCCCTCGTGCAGAAGGGTAGTTGATTCTTTATACTGAGTCTGAAGATCTTCTATAGTATATTGAAGCTCCTCGATCATGTCATAGTAAGCCACGTTATTGGCCACAGCTCGATCAAGTAAGCCCTTCAGGTATTGATAAGCTTCTACTGCCTGCTCTGAAGCATCATGACCGAGGATGTCAGCAACTTCTGATACACTCAATTCTGTGTGACCAGCCTTATAATATTCATGGCATTACTGCATCAACTTTGTATCATTGGAAGATAATAATTCCATTCTAGCCACAAACTAGTAAAGAAGAGAAGGCAAGAGTTAATAAAAAGCAGACAGAGCATCAACAATATAGAGGAGCAAAAAGAGGTGATTTTATTACATCATCAAAAATAGTACATCGTTCAGAATACAAAGTACAAGTAAAAGAAAAACAGAAAGAGAATACCGAACAACTTCACACCTTTTCCTTATCTCCCAAGACTTTCTCAGGAGGCTGGGACGAGGAGCTTGGTTGCTCGGTGGGAACAATGATTTGATTGGCAGAAGCTGGGACTTGTTCAGGAGGAGCAGGCAAGGACGAAATCTCCTCGGTGATTGTCTGGTTGGGTTGTGGAGTAAGGACTTGATCACCCACTGTCATTGAAGACTCTTCAGATGCAGCTTCATCTTCATCATCATCTTCAATTACAGGAGGAGGGCCAGGAAGATGTTGTTAAAATAATTCAGAGTCCTCGCTCACTTTCAATTCTTGCAAGGCAGCAACCCAACCATCTCGAAAGTATTTCAAACTCCCATACTTGACCTGGGTCATCATTGATGCTACCCCCCTATCCCATCCTTTATCCCATCCGGTACGAAAAGATTTCTTTACAGCCATTTTCCTTTTCATTTTCTTCGAGGAGAGCTTCTCGGATAGAATATCCTCGGAGGCTTTCAACTTGGCCTCCACCTCCTCCTTCTGGAGATTTACTTCTCGCAGAAAGGTCAGCTCTTCCTCGGCCGATTTCAATTTATTTTCAAGCTCCCCAAAGCTTGTGAGCTTCTCAACATATTTTTTACTCTCCCTCTCCAAGTCTCTCACCTTATTTCCTAACTGTACCTTCTCTGCTTCAGACGCAGCCAACTTCTTTTCCCATTCACCCCTATCCTCGTCGTATTTTTGGCGGGATTCCTTCAAAGATTGGGCCAAGCCCTGGAAAGCATCCTCTACTCCAAACGAGGAGCTGTAAGCCTTGATTGCTTCATCTTTCTTGACTATGGTGTTAAAGCAACTCACCAGCTGAAAAAGAAAATAATGATAAGTCAGTGCCGAGATACATATATTGACTGAAAGAAAGAAAAATTCAGGATAAGAGAAACTTACTGAAGAAATGTGACGAGTAGCTAGGGATGTCAGCATATCCCTAGACATGGTTTCTTCAATTCCTTGGACTTCAGGAATAGTCCAAGTCTTTACCGAGCTCATTGCAGAACTCGGGGGAATAATGGTTGGGACACCAGCTCCACTAGCTTGGAGCTGGGGAATGGTTTCAGTCAAAGTGACCGAGGAGGATTTCTTCAATCTCCTCAATGGCACTTCAGCAGTTTCAACCAAAGAACTTTTGGTTGGGACCACTTCCACAGGTGCACTTTTCTTGCTCGGAGCCACTGGGGGCTTCTCGACAGCCTTCTGAGGAGCAACAGAAGGGGCAACATCTACTTTCTTTGTCCCTTTTGGGACATCATTCTTGATTCTCTTTCCATCTCCAGCAGAGGAAGTCTCCTCGAAGATAGCAGGAACTCTTCTTTTGCCCATCTTCTGACTTAGAGGAATGTGAGATTCTGGTGAAGATTCCTCAGAAGCTGGCAATGGCTCACTAATGCTGACCACAGGACGAGCAGTAAAGGATGATGTGTAGCTCATGTACTGCAACAAATAGGAAGCAGACCTGATGTGCTCATCTGCAACTCTTTGATGCAAATTCCAGATATGTTTCAAATGCTTTATATTAACTTCTGATTCTTTGGGAGTTTTTCTCTTGCTGTCGACTGCAAACAAAAACATATTGAAATGTCAATCATGAATTTATTCAAACATAATTTCAGAAATGAAATAAGATGAAAATAACCTATCCCATTGCCATATGGGGGGCATCTGGGACCCTCATATTCTGCATCTCCAACCAAAGGGGCATGTTGCCAATTTTTTATAACCACCCAATGTTCAAAATAATCCCTATTTGCATCGGGAGATTGACTACTAAGGCTCTATTCAAAAATCTAGTTTTTAAATAAAAAACATTGTCTAAAACAGCCCATCTGTAACAATACATAATCTCATGAATTCCTATACGAGTTCCATGAGTTTGATTTAACCTATACACCCCATTATCTATCCTCCATGTGTTGGGGGCTATTTTTGCAGGGACAACATCGAAATACTGACAGAACTCTAAACACAAAGGGTTTGGTGGAAAAGAAAATCCACATTCAGCAATAAAAAAGCTAGGGAACCAATGTCCCTCAGCCAAATTAAAATAATTTGAAGGCTCAGAAAGACTCTCCAAAGTTACCCAAGAAGGAATAGAAAAGTCAGAACGGAATTTCTCAAGAGATTCGATAATATAAACCATGGTGAATAAAAAGAAATGAAGAAGAAGGTAGAAAATCTTACAAGAAAAAGGAGATCTGTTGACAAACAAACGAAGAAAGGGATGAACGCACAGGAGAGAGAAAAGCTATAGAAAACTCGAAAGCAGAAATTGAAAAGGTAGAAGACGATGGGATTGCCTCTGAAGCTTAAATACTTTGCCTTGGGAAACGGCGAAAGAAATGATTACAAAAAGGAAACTATTACGCTACCGGCGGGTAAAAGGACAAAAAGTGCACGAAGATCGAAGCGCTTATAAAAATGCAAAAAAGGCGGATTCTGCGAATTTGGAAGGAAATTAAAATACGAAGAAAAGGCTCCTAAAACCCAGGAAGGTCATTTAATATTGCCATATACCGAGAAAGAATGTTCCATACTCCTCAAAGTTCGAAATATGAAACATTGGGGGCTTCTGTTGATACCAAAATTAGTATGCTGATGTGGACGAATAATAAGAAGACACGTGTCAATCTACGTGGCACAATAGCAACGAGGAAGATCATTCCCCCGACGAACATACTCACTCCGAGCAACAGGTGTACTCCGAGGAACACCAGTCTTCCGAGGAACACCAGCTCTCCGAGGAACTCTAGTCCTCCGAGGAACTCCAGTGCTCCGAGGAACTCTTGGACGATGAGCAACTTCGAGTTGCATCTCGACCACAGCATTGATTGCCAGATAATCAACAGTTCAACTATTCATTGAATGCTTATCATATTGACGCACACGCTTGAAGAGCATTAAATGAGTTACCCTTTCATATGTATATCATTTAATGTATCACCCTTTCATGTACAGCCTAAGGGCTATAAATACCTTGTATCACCCTCATTCAAAGGGACCGGAATTTCTTGATAGAACTTGTGTTTGAGAATTCCCAAACACTCAGCAATAACATAACAGTGGATGTAGGCCATTCAAATAAGGCTGAACCACTTTAAAATCTTTTGTCTCATTTATTTATCTGTGATTGAATAATTAGAGTAATCTAATTTTTTACATCAACACCTACCAAAACAAATATTCATTAAAAGATATACTAAGCATAAATTCACATTGGGTGTCTATCCTTATGATAATACCAAAAGTTTAGGATATCCTGATCAAGAGAACATGTAAACTTGAACAATTTTTTTCATCCAAATTATAAATGGTCATATTTGAAGGAATGTTTACTTGAAGTCATTTGAGGGAGTGTGGTTTGAACACCTTTGAAGTCGTTTGAACAAATAGACGTGTTTGATCTTAATTTTTAGGCATAAATAATGTCTCATTAACCTATCCTAACACCCATTAGAGACCCAAGAACCTAGAAGAGTCATTGGATAAAAAATAAATTGACATGAATGGAATACTCTACACCACCGATAGCACCACAACATCATCAACTACCGGATTCTAAAAAAAATCAATCTTACAAAAAACATTTATAAATATTAAATATTAAATTTAAACATGGAAATGGAATATACTAAATCACTAAAAGTAATAGTTTCACAAATATCATAATTAGACGAAACATATTGCAAGTGGCAAAACTCACTGTCTATCTCTGCAGCATTCTCATTAGTTCGCACCGGATGCAAAATAAATGGAAAATTAAACTCAAATTTATTACAAACCAATTTATTCCAAATAAGTGCGAAGATCATTTTCATAAAAGGTCTAACCAATCAATATTATAGTAGATAAAATTTACATGACCTTTGTATTGCCATATCCCAGCATCTAACAAAAGTAGCTCCTAAAAACATAAATAACTAAAATATCAAAGCTCACTATTTTCCAAAATGAACACTATCAGAGGAAATGGTAACAATGACTCAGTCGAGCATTCCTAACTAGAAGCTCGTGTATGTGAAGTTTATGAAAAACCTATAATCGGCAATAGCACATCAAAACATACATATATAAATATGATGTTTATAAACTTGTTAATGATCGAATTGATAATAACACATCGAAACACACAACACAAAGATGTATATATATGAAATTTTAGATGTTAAAAATTGTACCTATAACTATCTCGATACCTTTTTATGAACCTCTACGATTAGGCCACATTTGGAGATCCATCGCTAAAATGTGATTATGACACATTATTATCAATTAATTGAGTTCGAATGTTGATAAAGATAGAGTATATTATTAATCGTGATGGTCGACGTTTAGTCCATTTTCCATTTAAACTAAACATACATAAAAAATGAAATAAACAAGAAATAATAGCATAAAAATCCCCCATCCATAAAAGTACTGCATTTTATAAAAATCCAACAAAGAGGTGCACATAACTACAATGAGTCAAGCTTGGGAAGTAAAAATATTAACCCTAAAATCCCCAGCCTTTGTCTTCTGAGTAAACTTGACCTCCCCACTTTCCTTACAAAAAGTGAGATAAGAGAAAAAAAAATTGTGTCAAAACACAAAGGCTGAATACTACATTTGCTAAAAAATTAACAAAAAGGTGCACATAACTAGAATATCATCTTAGATAAAATAAAATAATACACACAAGACATCTGATAAATAAACATCAAGATCCATTATATAGTTAGCCCCTTATAGAACACCTTAATTTAGAGTAGCTGATACGATAACGCTAATGTGACAACCTTGACTTTTAACTTTAAACCCTAGCGTAATACCATTTATTATCATTCATAACCCCTAACCCAAACTATTCATGACATTAAACCAAAAAAAACTTAAATTAATGCATGTTTGGCAATCTAGATATGTAAAAATACATAAAATTGATGTAAGTGGGACAGAGGGGCATACAAATACACACCTGATCTGACCTGGCCAATTTATAATTATAATTTTCCTCATATCTTGTCTGAAACACAAAAATCACATTGATTTGGGATTTTTTGAGTGAGGGTATTTTGGTTTAGGTGGAAGAACTATATTGAGAATTTTGGTTAGGAAAGTAGAACGGTATTTGGGACTTTTTAAGAGAGAGTGTTTTGGTTTAGGCAGAATAATTGGTTTGGGTACGAGAAAAGCCCGCTTCTCATATTTATGGGACACATAATAAAGTTACAAATTTATGACCTCTAATAGAATTTGCAACGTTGTGACTAGTCATAACAGTTATAAATTAAGCATAATACCAATATTTGTAACTTCTCATTGCGGTTACAAATTTGTGACTACTCATAACAGTTATAAATTAAGTCTAATGACAAAATTTTGTGACTGTTCATCACAATTATAAATTTGTGACTGCTCGTAGGAGTCACAAATTAATCATATGAAAAGATTTGTCACTTCCATTAGTAGTTAAACCGATTCACTCAAATTTTTCATTACTAAAAAAATTTATCACCCTTAATGGCAGTTACAATTAATTATGTTACCGCTCCTGATAGTGATAATGTTTATCACCCGCATTAGCAGTACAAGTAGGCATCCACAAAATCAATGTTTTGATGTAATGGAAAGAATGCATAAAACTATTTCTTCCCCATAAACCATATCTCCCCCTGAATGTGAGAATATATGATACCAAGATAAATTAAGGAAGAAGCAATAATATTATATAATGGTGTAAATTGCAAAAAAAAAACACAACATGGAACACAAGCACATATAATACACACAATGATCAATTAGTACTAATATATATACAAATATGATACCAACATGAATACACAATAAAGCATTAGATAGCAATGCAAACAAGCAACAATAGATACCAAGATTATCATACAACATGCCAATTTGATCCAAAGATAAAGCACAAGGTAAACATAGATTAGATACAAACGTAGAGACTTAAAACAAAATGATACCATATATATAACACCCTCTATAAATGAATAGCGTCATGACATGATAATCATAACTAGGATTCATTATTCAAACCCGTTGATCTTCAACTATAATAACCTAAAAAGCTAAACACATAGCATATTTTTTCACTCAAATCTTTTGAAGATACCATTATTAAAAATCAAATAAACAAACATAATGGCCTATAATATTTTCTTTTTGCCTCTCGTGTTTTTAGGATCGTGCCAACAGTGGTTTTTCCACAAAGGAGATTTTCTCCTTTCATATCCCTTTCCCGTGCACTCTCGTATTTTAAATAACAATCAAACAAACTCATGAGCAATGAATTTTATATGCACAAATCCACCATAGTCAATAGATATGTAAATGACAAGATTGATAGGAGAACAACTCACTTCGCTCAAATATAACATGTGAAGTTAAAATCCAAAATATCTCGTGCATGTGTGTGGAGAGGAATATACAAAATGAATCCACTAAGCAAATCAAAGTCGAACAACTCCATGCAAGCATGATTAAGAACAATCTAAGCATTAAAAGTGATAATCAAATGTCCTAGACACGTGGAAACATGGAATGAAGTGGATTCAAACACACCAATATGCCGTACAAAATGTGTAAAACTAAACTACATATAAACCAAAAATATTTTTGAATTTTTTAAACCTTTTTCAAAATGATATCAATTTAATAACAAACAAAATCTTTTTACATTTTTCAATTAGACACAATAAAGGAAAAATCAAACTATGAAAGATAATCATCATATAACTAGCAAGAATAAATATAATAAAGTACAAAAGCTAGTGTATAAAAAACACGCAAGCAATCACCCATAAGATATAGCATGTGAAGAGTCAGGTGCAAGCATAAAATAATCAACTACTCTGATATTTAGTGACTCCAAAACTGATTTTCTAACCCAGATAGATGAATACCTAACGCATCAGGTTTTGGGAACCATGGGGACACTAGACTTCAACTTCTTAGGG
The DNA here is from genome assembly GCA_949130495.1 of Sambucus nigra. Lineage (NCBI taxonomy): Eukaryota > Viridiplantae > Streptophyta > Magnoliopsida > Dipsacales > Adoxaceae > Sambucus > Sambucus nigra. The sequence continues at coordinate 587,576,713 of OX422212.1, read as the reverse complement.
TATTTTTTAAGATGTTAGAAAAAATTTCTAAGGTGATCTTTCTTACTATAGTGTCTGCACGTGTAGACGTGGAGAGGAATGGGACCTTTAGGTTTACCTTTTCCAGTACCTTGGGTTAAGATTAACCCTCTAAAATAAACAATGATCTTAACTTTATCAACGGAAGCATTAGAATCATGAAAGCTAGTACCATAACTACTAACATTACTTGAGTCTATTAGATCATCTTTTAACTTTAAAACCCTAGACTCAAGTAAAAATTTAGAATCCTCGAACCATACGGACTCCTTCTTTAAATTTTCAATCATTCCTAGAAGGTTCGCTCGCCCTCAATGCAAGCAAACATATCCCTAAGAATCTTCTCGCGTGCCCTCAAATCACTTATCAATTTATCATTATCCTCAATGGCAGATTAATTAATCCTAGAAATTTTAGAGTTCTCTAATTCTTTCTTTAAAAATTGGACTCTATCGTCACTCTCTTTATTGGACTCTAATAATGCACTAAAATCACGGTTCATGTTCATATTCTTCTCACGAAGGATATCTTTGAGTTTGATTATTTTGTAATAAAATCAATTTCAGCTTTAAAATGAAAAGTTTATTTTTCAATAACTTTAATTCATCTTATAAATTTCAAATTCCCAAGAGCTAAAGTTTCAGCACGGTTATGAGGCATATTATACACTTCTCGAATATCAAAGTCATCGTCATCGCTAAACGCATTATATAACTTATCACACTAATGACTCATCGATAAAAAACAAACTCTAAAAGGATGCCATCTCCATATCTAGGTTGTGAACCTTTCAATATTAGTAGAGTCAAAAATTCGATCTCCTATGATCAAGCCAAACCCAACTCGCCAGAATTTTTACTGAGGAACATTGGCCGACATATATATCTAAATAAATATAAATCATTCTCAAAAACATGATTCTCATTTCAAAATGAATAAGACAATCCTTAATTATAAAAATAATATTTCTTTACATGATTTTATAAATAAATCCCTAAAATGTATCACTCTGACAGAATTTACACCACAATATGCCCGATAAAATGGACAAGTACAAGCTACAAATAAACTGATAAAGGATACCTTATACAAGATCGTTGAAAAGAATTTTAGGTATTGGTGTAATTTATTACAAGAACTATTGCGGGCATATAGAACCTCAAAGAGATTGAGTACATGAGTGACCCATTATACTTTGTCATATGGACATGATGTTGTGCTTCCAGTTGATATCACACAAAATTCTCTGAGGGTTGTGGATCAAAAAGAATTTAAAATTGAAGGCTATGACCAATTAATGTACATGGAATTGGAAAACATAGATAAAGATCGGGTTAAGGCCTTGAACAAAATATTAGCTCAAAAGAAAAAAAGTGGTTGAAAGATACAATAAAAAAGTAAAGAAGAAAACCTTAAATGAAGGATATTTGGTATGGAAAATAGTGCTCCCACTTGGGTTGAAAGACCCAACCATTAGGAAATGGTCTCCCAAATGGGAAGGGACGTATGAAATCCATAAAGTATATAATGGTGGATCTTATCATCTCAAACACTTAAATGGTAATATATATTTTGTTGAGAGTATAAGTTTTCTAAAAAAATTTATTATTTTTATGATATTTATACATTTTTTTCTGGATTTTAAAAGTGCTAAAATAACATTTGATTATACATTATTTTTGTTTAATTAATCATTTTCACACTAACATCAAAATGGCAGTGTTTTATTTTGGTGGGGTGTCATTTTTGGTTAAGACGGTCGTTTGATTTTGTCCCCTAGATTTTGTCCATTATGTCCCTACTGTTCAAATGGTTTATTATGCATGTGATCTTATTTTTATCCTTCCACTGGTACCTTAAGATTCTCATAGTTGTTTACAACTGTGCCCATATTGTTTGAGGTATTAAGGTTCTACCGATGGTCGTTTGGCTGAGCCTATAAATACAAGGCTTTGGGTGGTTGAAAAATCAGAGATTTTATTTACAATTTCTGGTCAAACTCTGCTGAAATTTATCTCATTATCTCTCTTTATACTTTCATGAGATTTAAATTTCCTTGAGAGATTTATGCCTAAACCTTTACCTCTAAACACCCTACATAAAACATTCTAGTATACATTTGTGAGTTTATGTGTTTAATTTTTGAGTGTAAGGTTTGAGCTTTGAAAGTTTTTTTTTGGATCTTATGTTTGGTGCCTTTGGGGTTTGGTGCTTCTTAGTTTTGTTAGAAAAATTTTGATTTCGAAGGGGGATGCTAGCTTGCGGGTTGCTTTGATTGGTCTAACTGGAAATCAGAGTTGGCTTTTTGTCTTTTGAATCAATTTTTGGCAACTTAAGTGGGTAATTTTTTTAAAATATATATATATATATATATATATATATATATATATATATATATAAAATATCTTTGATGGTTGTTGAGTAACTTTGCCTTAAGTTTTAGAGTAGACTTTGCATGTTAATTTTTTCCCCACATTAAGTCTAACAACACGAATTTTTAAATGGGTATTTTTTTATACGTGACTTTTGTCAGCATGTGTTGCGCAGGACGCGAACTTTCGTGATTTTTGTAGGACGTTTTTATTGGGGTTAAAACTAATTTGACCATATTTATTGGATGCTAAAAATAGGCTTAAGAGTTCCATGGGGTCAAAAGTAAAAAAAAATGAATAAATAAATAAAATATTATTATTTTATTCAAAAAATTAAAAGTGCTCAGAAAATTTTGCAAATCACCATACCGAGTCAAAATTTAATTTTGAGCAACTTTCCTTTCTTGTACATTTCTAAATAATGTCATTTATACCTGATTTAGGCCATTTTTTTGTTCGTCCAAACTTTTTTTTTCTAAACTTTAATCATTTTGTTGCCTTATTTAAAGGGATGGTGGGCAACCCTTTTTGACTATTTTTGAAGCATCTTTCGGCACATTATTTTGGCAGCCAACATATTTTATTTTTCTCTCCTTTTATGTACACCTTAGCCCCTTATATTTATGCATTCAGACATAGTTTTGGGAGGAGTTCTTTGGAGCTGTTTTGGTGTTTGTTCTTTGAGGAGTTTTGAAGATTTCTGGGAGATGATTTTTATGGTGTAATCTGATTTTTGGGCATATTTATATTGGTTCCTTTTGATGGTTTGAGGCATGGAGTTTTACACGATATGCTCCGTAAATCTCGTGAGTTTATTCCCTTTGATTTCATGTGATTATTGAACTCATATTTGAATTGCTAAATTCATTTTGAATCAGGAAATTATTGTTGGAATCTGATTTTGATTCATGTGGTATTATTATTTATTGGGCATGTTGTCATGAGATTTTAATATGGCACTGATGTTGGGCACCCGTCAAGATTCCTGTTCCGGCTACTTGATAAAGTATGGCGCGGTATGGTTGGGCTTGGTGACTCCGATTAATGTGTTATTGAGAAATTATATTGATAAAACGCTTATGAGATTTGTATTTTTATTTGAATATTCATACTCGTATTGTTACGCTTTATTCATCGCTAATATATATTTGTTGAGAATCTTTCCTATCGTATTGTGTACTTCCCCATATTTTCTTTTAGTTAGCAGGTTGGCGTGGATCTGAGAGCTATGGACTAAATGGGATAATTTGAGCGTGGTTATTTTTGGGAAGAATACTGGAGAATACTATATGAGAAAATTTGTATTTATTTTGATGTATCGAGCATTGACGATTTATATTCTTTCGAGATAGATAGTTGTATTATTTCGAGAGACTTTTGGTTGTATTTAATTTGAAGAAATTGAGATTAGTGGTTTCTCATATATTGTGGAATTTTTAGATGCTTTATACCTTATTGCTTGTGGATTTGGATTTATTTTTCGACAGTAGCGCTCCGCTCCACTCCGCTCTCCCCGGACGGGCAAGGTGTTACAGATGGTATCAGAGCTTAGGTACACGACCACCCTCGGGTCTTGAGTTTTGGGTCTGTTGTATTTTTTTAGCGCATAATTGGAGATAGAATTTTTGATGATCATTTCGTGTTAGGCATCTAGATTAGATGTGAGGTATTGGATTTTTGGTGATGATTTTAAATTGGAGATTTGTGGCCTGATTTTGAGAATTAGATTTTCGTCAAATTTCGAGGATGAAATTTCTTATTAGTGGGGAAGTATGTAACAACCCGAATTTTTAAATGGGTATTTTTATATACGCGACTTTTGTTAGCATATGTCGCGCATGACGTGAACTTTCGTGATTTTTGTAGGATATTTTATTGGGGCTAAAAATAATTTGACCATATTTATTAGATGCTAAAAATACGCCTAAGAGTGCCATGGGGTCAAAAGTCAAAAAAATGAATAAATAAATAAAATATTATTATTTTATTCGAAAAAATAAAAGTGCTCAGAAAATTCTGAAAATCATTATACTGACTCAAAATTTAATTTTGAGTAACTTTCCCTTCTTCGATATTTCCAAATAATATCATTTATACCCGATTTAGGCCATTTTCCGGTTCATCCAAACTTCTTTTTTTTTAAACTTTAATCATTTTGTTGCCTTATTTAAAGGGATGGTGGGCAATCCTTTTTTATCATTTTTTAAGCATCTTTCGGAACAATGTTTTGGCAGCCAACATATTTTATTTTTCTCTCCTTTTATATACACTTTAGCCCCTTATATTTATGCATTCAACCATAGTTTTTGGAGGAGTTCTTTGGGGCTGTTTTGGTGTTTATTCTTGGAGGAGTTTTGATGATTCTTGGGAGATGATTTTGATGGTGTAATCTGATTTCTAGGGAAATTTATATTGGTTCCTTTTGATAGTTTAAAGTATGGATTTTTACACGATATGCTCCGTAAATCTCGGGAGTGTTATTCCCTTTAATTTTATGTAATTATTGAACTCATATTTGAATTGCTAAATTCATCTGGAATCTGGAAATTATTGTTGGAATCTGATTTTGATTCATATGATATTAATATTTGTTGGGCATGTTGTCGTGAGATTTTAATATGGCACTGATGTTGGGCACCCGCCAAGATTCTTTATATGACTTCTCAACTTCTATATAGTAAGATGAAAACATATGAGTTACAAACCATATTAAATAAAAATTAAAGAGGATAATCTATTTAACGAATTTCACAACCACCTTTGGCTTTTACATTTAATGCTAATAGCCTTGCTTTTGCACAAACTTCACAACCACTTTTGGTCTTTAAATCTAGTGTTAACAGTCTTGCTTTGTATCCTCTCTATCTAATTTGGATAACTCGTGTGTATTCCTTTAGTCTTTAGATCATGAAATTGCCTTGATGTCTAAACACTTTGAGAAATTTATTAAATTTAGAAATAAATATGCTTCTAGAGAAGGACATCCAAGTTACACTAACAAGCCTCATGAAAAACAATTTGATAAGAAACCTTTTGAAAGATATGACACAAATAAAGACATTAGTCATGCTCAATGTAAGAAGTGTAATAATTTTATCATTATGCTAATAAGTGTTTTTCCAAATTGAAATGGAAATCATCTAATAGGGCCTATTTCTAAAACTAGGGATGATAGTTCTGATAGTGATAATGAAGAATTTGTCAACCTTATGGCTTTTACTTCTGTTTGTGTGAATGAATCTGAAAATGAATTTGATAAGTTATCTATTTTGTTTGGCATTTCTGATTTCATAGTAGACAATATTGATTATTCTCTAAATGATAACACTTTATCTATCCCTATGTATGACTCGAATTTAGGCTTAGACTATGAAACTTATGTGGATAAGGAATCTCATAAAAGTGTTGGTGATGAGGATTCAAAATTCAATAAATTGTACAAATCTGTCTTGAACAAGTGGACTCGTGTAGGAAAAGTCAATGCTAGGTTGCTATCTAAAATGGATGCTTTAAATAACCAAATTCGTCTTATCTCTTATGAATATGCAATGCAAATAAAGGAACTTGAATCTGATAATCTTTTACTTGATAAAAATATTTCGAAATTAAAAGAAAATTATCATCTTTTGGAAGTCAAACATAGGGTTGTCCTAAATGGCTTTGATGAATGAAATTATTCAGAAATGGAAAGCATATGTAATTTCTAGTCTTTTGGTTGTATATATAGCTAATTCTGGAAAGACTTATATGGAAAGAGATGGTATTGGCTTTAATGGAGAAAATTTCCTAGAAAAAAAACATTAAAGTCTATCTAGAACCATCCATTGTTCGAATGTCTATTCCTCACGTGAAAACTCCAAATCAGATTCAAGGCGATCGTTTTACTTGGCCGATTTGTAATTGTATTTTTTCTCTAAAACATGTCATTTGGAAAAAATTTGTTTCAAACATTTAAATCAGAACATATTTACTCCTAATGATAATAGACCTGGGATGCCTTTTATAAATAAGCCTGTTAATAAGTCGTTGTATCATTGAGATTTATGCCGTAAAACTAGCCATTTAGAGAAATTTTGTTACAAACTCCTAAATCTAAGTTGAAAAGGTAATAAATTGAAAAGGACTAATGAATTACTTAAAACCAATTTTATTAAAAAACCTATACCTTCTAAGACAATGCCTTTGGAATCTAAATCTTGTTTTTCAAATACCAAGGCAGTTTGGATTAAGAAAAATATGCTAAGTTACCAATTGAGATGTAATGTTGTTATATCAACATTAAATTCTTTTTACAAAAACTCTCATTGGTACTTAGACTCGGGTTTTTCTAGGCATATGACCGGGGACAAAGAAAAATTTTCGTCTTTAAAATCCTTTATTAGAGGAAATGTAACTTTTAATGATGATAAAATGTCCCAGATCATAGGCAACAGAACAATCAAGGGTGATGAGCTCCCTAACTTAGATGAGGTCTTACGTGTTGAGGGGCTTAAACCCAGTTTGCTTAGTATTAGTCAGTTTTGCGACACAGGCCACACTGTTAGTTTTTCAAAATTTGATTGCGAAATAGCAAATTTAGAGGGTAAAACTACTCTTTTTGGTGAAAAAACTCATAATAATTGTTATGTTATTATTCAACACATAGGTGTTGCAAATTGTCTATTCGCTAGGTTGAATGACTTAGATTTGTGGCATTAAAGACTAGGACACATCAACTATGATAATTTATCTAGGTTAACCAGTCAACAACTTGTTTGTGGTCTATCCAAAATTTTCGAAGCTAAACACTCAATTTGTCAACCATGTCAAGTTGGTAAAATGCACAAAGCCCCTTATAAGAAAGTTAATGATGTTTTAACCTCTCAGCCTTTAGAATTACTTTATATGGATTTAATGGGTCCATCTATGACTACTAGTTTATGTGGTAATTCTTATATCCTTGTAGATGATTTTATAAGGTTTACTTGGGTGGTTTTTATGAAAGAAAAATTCGACACATTTCAATTTTTTTTTAGAATTCTTTTGAAAATTGAAAATGAGAAAGATATCCAAGTAACGAGAATCCGTAGTGATAGGGATGGAGAATTCAAAGACACTAGTATCGTATAATAGTGCATAGGAAATGGTTATCAACATGAATTTAGCGCACCTAAAACTCCTCAACAAAACAGTATTGTTGAAACGAAGAACTGAACCATACAAGAGATGGTTCGTGTCTTACTTCACGCTAAAAATCTACTAAAATATTTTTAGGTTTAAGCTACTCAAACTGCATATCACATAATAAATAGGATGTATCTAAGAAAAAATAGCAAACAGACCTCCTAAAAAATTTGTTATGGAAAGCAACCAAATCTGAAATATTTTAAGGTTTTTGATAGTCAATGCTATGTGTGTGAAAATAGAGAACACCTTTCAAAATTTGACACTCAGGGAGATAAAGCTATATTTATAGTCAATGCTATGTGTGTGTGCATCGCGTATTTAAACTAAAAATGAAATATGTTATGGAATTTATAATTGTTGTTGTTAATGACAGTGTTGTCCTTCATTTGGAAGGAAATGAGAATCATCTACCCGATGACAATATTGAAAATGAAGATTTATAAAAATAGTCATCGGATAGTGATTCTTACTCTGTTCCACCTAACGAACCCGATGTTCCAAATTGTGTAAAGGCAAATCACCCGAAGAAAAGAATTTTGGAAGATGTTAGAGAACCAATTAAAATGAGATCTGAGTCTATAAATGCCTTATTTTCTTCATATATGTCATTAGTTGAACCTAACACATTAAAGAAGCTTTAACAGATGAGTCGTGGTTACTAGCTATGTAAGAAGAATTAAGATAGTGTATACTACAAGATGTGTGGTATTTAGTACCTCGTCCCACTCACACTAATGTTTTAAGAACAAAATGGATTTTTAAAAATAAGTGTGATGAATCCGATAACGTCTTAAGAAATAAGTCTAGATCAGTTGCACAAGGTTACTCTCAAATAGATGGAATTTTTATAGATGAAACCTTCTCTCCTGTTGCTAGACTAGAATTTGTTAGACTGTTGCTTGTTGTTTCTTGCCAATTAAATTTTAAACTATATCAAATGGATGTTAAATCTTTATCTTTAAATGGTAATTTAAATGAAGAGGTGTATGTAGAGAAAACTAAAGGCTTTCTTAATCTTTTCTTGCCTAATCATGTCTTTAGACTTAAGAAAGCGCTTTGTGGTTTAAAACAAGCCCCTCGTGCTTGGTAAAAAAGATTATCAACGTTTCTTATTGATAACGATTTTAATCGATGGGGAGTGGAGTTAACTATATTTTTGAAACATAACACCAACTATTTATTAATTGCTTACGTTTACGTCGGCGACATTGTTCTGGGGTCCACTTCTCCCTTCAAAGCTGAAAAATTCGCTAATATTATGAAATCTGGATTTCAAATGTCCATGATGGGAGAATTACAATTAGTTTTAGGCCTTCAAGTAACTCAAAAACCCGATCATATTTTTAGTTTTCAATATAAATATGTTATGGACATAATTAAATGTTTTGGTTTGAGTACTGTAAAAACTGCTAGAACACGAGTTCGTCTATCAAACTCTCTAAAGATCTTTTCAGTAAAAAGATAGATGTTACTTTATGAAGTCTTCTTTATTTAATTTCTAGTAGACCCGATATTATGCATAGTGTGTGTGTGTGTGTGTGTGTGTGTGTGTGTGTGTGTGTGTGTGTGTGTGTGTGTGCCTGAGATACCAATGTGAACCATAGGAATCCCATATACATGCTATTAAACGCACTTTAAAATATGTAAGTATAACTATTAACTATGGTACTCTACACATATTTGACACCAATTCTAAAATTATTGGGTATACGGATGTTGACTGAGCAAGGTGTTCTAATGATACTAAAAGCACCTCATGTGGCTGATTTTACTTAGGACATAACCTTGTTTCGTCGTCCTCTAAAAATCAAAATTGTGTTTCATTTTCATTGGTCGAAGCCGAGTTCATTGCCGCTGGCAATTTTTGTACTCGGCTTTGTGGATGAAACAAATATTGAGTGATTACGAATTAAATGAATCTTCCACCCTTATTATTTGCGATAATAAAAGTTCTCTTAGTATTTCTAAGAATCCAGTTTTTATTCCGAACAAAACATATTAAAATGAGAGAACATTTTTTTCATAAATTAGTCCAAAAAAAAAGAAACTAATATTGAATATCTCAATAAGAAAGACCAATTAGCCTATTTATTGACAAAACCATTAGACAACCAGAAATTTGAAACTCATAGAATTTCTATTGATATTTGTGCCTATCCAAGTTGATTACTTGTTAGGTTTTATGTTAGTACTTTTTATCCGCATATTTTTGTTGTACTAACTTTATTTGTAAGATTCTTTCCTAACCTTTGTCCCTTTGAGACAAATAGTGGGAGAATTTGAAACTCTTTATTACTCCTATTTTTTAATTTCATTTGAGTCATATAGGACTAATGTTATTAGTCGAATTTTATACTTTTCTTTTATAGGACACATGTTGTTAGTACAGTTATGTATTCTTCTTTTCTAAGACACGTGTTGTTAGGCAAGTTATGTATTCTTATTTTTTAGGATGCATGTTGTTATTTGAGTTATGTAACTTTTTATTCGTCGTGTATCGAGTCTCAATTTAGTTTGCTTCAAAATTGACAAAAAGGGAAGATTGAAAATATCCCATTTTTATTGGCTCCATTTTTAGACAAATTATTTTTTATTATTTTACTCTCCTCCATTAATATTTTTTGGCTAAAAGGTAATATCTAAACTATTTTAGTAAAATTATTGTTTTATGAAGTTTTTACTTAAATAATTTTTATGTTATATTTTATTCAGAGTATTAAGTTTTCCAGAATTTTTAATATTTTTTTATGATTTTTATATATTTTTCTAGATTTTCAAAATGCTAAAATAACATTTGATTAAACATTATTTTCGTTTAATTAATGATTTTAACACTAACATCAAAACGACAGTGTTTTATTTTGGTGTGGTGTCATTTTGGGTTAAGCCCGCCTTTCGATTTTGTCCCCTAGCTTTTGTCCATTATATCCCTACTGTTCAAATGGCTTATTATTCATGTGCCCCTATTTTTTTCCTTCCACTGCTGCCTTAAGATTCTCATGATTATTTACCAATATGCCCATATTGTTTGAGGTATTACGGTTCTACCGAGGGTCGTTTGGCTGAGCTTATAAATACAAGGCTTTGGGTAGGTTAAAAATTAGAGATTTTATTTAAAATTGGTGGTCAAAATCTGCTAAAATTTCATCTCATTTTCTCTATCATTACTTTCATGAGATTTACATAGAGATTTCTTCTTAAACCGTTACCTCTAAACACCTTACCTAAGTATTCTCATATACAATTGTGAGTTTGTGTCTTTAATTTCTGAATGTAATGTTTGAGCTTTGAAAAAAAAAATTAGTCCTCCTGTTTGGAGCCTTTGGGGTTTAGTGGTTCTTAGTTTCGTTAGAAACATTTTGAGTTCAAAGGGGGTTGCTAGCTTGCTAGTTGCTTTGATTGGTCTAATTGGAAATCAGAGTTGACTCTTTGTCTTTTGATTCAATTTTTGTCGACTTAATGGGTAATTTTCTTAACAATATCAATATATATATGGGTAATTTTCTTAACAATATCAATATATATATATATATATATATATATATATATATATATATATATATATATATATATATATATATATATTATTTGTGTTGTTTGTTGAGTAAATCTTCCTTATGTTTATTTGGAGCCTTTATATGTTAATTTTTGCCCCAAATTAAGGCTTAAATGAAACTGAGTTTTGAACCCTCTACATTTTGTGTTCATTAATCTTTATAAGCTTTACTTGTTAAAATTAATCCTCGTTTGATATTAAAAGTGATAAAACTGGACTTAGGTCTTTTGTCTTGAGTCTTTGATTCGTGTGGTCAAACTGCTTCCTTACTTCGACTTGCCTCTATATTGTGGTTGTTTTGCTTGTTTAGACCAATCTCCCTATTCTGATTATTTATACTATTTTTTTGAGATTTTTTAGAACCTTACCTTTTGGAGCCTGTATATTATAATACACCATACACTATATTAATCAAAATAGGTCCTAGATAATTTTCTTTGTTGTTTCACCTATAACTCTTTTTTGGTCAATCTGTAAGAGAGTAGATTTTTATATTCAATCAAATTATGTATCGTAATCTGAACTCAAAATGCTTGGTTGTTAGTTTAAAACCAAATTTGTTTTTCAGTGAGCTAAATTTCTTCACCTATAATTTTTGCTCGATTTATTGAAGACTGGTTATATAATTATAACACCGGTTTAAGAAGTTTGTATTCTAAAATTAGTGCTAGTTTATTTCATTTAGTTGTGTGAAACATGTTATCATGGATACACTCTTACCTGTATTATTTTTTAACCTTCACACTAAACTGATTTCATTTAGGGTTAATCACTACTGTTGATAATGTTTAACTAAATAATACCTTGCTTGTGTCAAATGATTTAGTAATTTATAATCCTTTTATGTACAGATTATACCAAACATCTTTTATTACTTATTATTATGTGCAACTTCACTGGGACTCTAGTATTCGGTGAGAGGTAGTGTGTGTTCCTAAGTTGTCACTGCCTTGGTTGTTAGTCAACCTCAGTTATTGTAGGGCTATTTAGTTTGTGACTTAGTGTACTTGTTGTATTGGCAAAACTATTTCATTTACACTTGTTATTCTATAATCTATACTTAAACATTGGTATTAGTGGACTTGGGTGTGTGCGTGGTCCTGGAACTAAGGGACCTGAAGGTTTTCCACTTTGTTGGTTTCCTCATGAACAAATATTGTGTATTGGCTACTTCTCCTCATCCTAATCTTTTTCAATATTTGTTGACCAAAAAAGACATCACACTAATTAGTAAACTTTTGTATGTGTGCGTATTTCAACAATTGAAATTTAAAATAAGTTTTTACCAAAGAGTTATATGAGTTTATAAAATCTACACACTTTTTTGTATCAGATAATTTCAATATTCATATGATAAAAACTAATGGTAGATTCCTCAAACCATATTATCTTACAATACGGGAAGTAGTGCAATAGAAAATGCAAAAATAAAAAGTTAGATTACATGGGACCTATAATTGGACCAGAATTTTTTATATAAAAATTTTTACTCTGCAATCTGAAGTTTCTTATCAGTAAATATGTTGACTTAAGTGCTAAGATTTGCAGTTTTGCCACCATAGAGTCCAATTTGGAAGATAAATTGGGTAAGACTCTATATTTACTTTTGTTAGTTGCTCTTCTAACAATATTTTCTCTTTAAACAAGGAAATTTTCAATCTTTCTTGGACTTAAAATACTCAAGAAAGATAGAAGCTTCATATTGTTGGAAAAAGACCAGATTTGGGTCATCTGCCAAATTGGACTTAACATATTTATTTTGAGCCACTAAATACAAGTAAAAGGATAGTTAGGAGGAAAACTTCATCATCTTTTAGCTGATGTGTGTATCAATAATTCCATCTCTAGATAAATTCTCACAAGCTGAATGAAACCTAAAGGGTAGATTAAATTCACATAGTACCTCAAAGGCCTAAAAAATATTCGAAGGATCTTCAAACCTTGTGTAGAGTCCAAGTGTCTTATTGGCTTAGAAAGCCTAATCATAAATAATGCACCTATTTGATGTTCCACATTAGCAAGAGAAGTTGGACCTATTGGGTTGAGAAAGAATATTTTGCGACCTCTCTTAAAAATAACTAACTCTTTTGCATATATGATGGAAGGCTTAAGAGTTGGAGGGTCATTTGTAGAAATGTGCGCAATTTCTTTTTTGAGGCTAGGCAAATTATCTTGGGGGTTGAAACCCCAACTTGATTTTCTTTATTAAAAGTATGAGACTGAGATACCACCATCAACAACATCCTTTGTAGGGGTGGGACTGGCATCCTTATCGTAACACAAAATAATAAGACCCCATTAGGCTCTATATTTTACATGGGAAACCATGAGGATGAATAACTGCCTATGGATATGGGTTCTTCACCAATTGGAGAATTTGAGATTAGGTAGGAAATTACATGTACAATAAATTATTCAAAGATTATAAGATGACATGAAAAAAATGATTACCTTAATCTATATCTTGAGGTGAAAGGTGAGCAGTCTCCTATGCTTTGAGGGAAAGACTTTTGGTCTTGGATTTTCTCCTTCAAAACGTTTTAACATTTATTTTATAATAGGTTCATCATCAAGATTGTGAGAATGAGAAGACTTGGAAGGAATGGGAGAATAATTTGAAGGTCATCTAGGTATGTGTCGGAGAGGTTTTTTTCTTCTTCCTCTTCCTCTTATTTAACTTTATCCTCGTCAGAAAATTATTTTGATCCTATGCCAAGTGTTCCACTCCATCGTTTTCATTTTCCTTTAATAGGACGAGTTCCCTTATCTTAGAAGGTGTAGGTTTAGCTAGAGCAATGGACTTTTTGTTAAATTCTGATGACTTTTTATAGCGTCCGTCATTCTATGTCTTCCCTATATCCTCTACACCTGCCGTGCAAAGAAGTCAATAATTGTTTATACATAATATCATAAACACAACAAAAATTTATTAAAAGACTTGAAGTAATCATTACCAAATGTATGAGAAAATGCCTTTGTTGATGTCTAAAAATGGACTTAATCCAGACTTATAATCACAGATAAAAATACAGTAGGTTAACTAAATCGCACACACATAAGAGAAGAGATTTTTATAGTGGTTCAGCTGTAAAATATCCTAAGTCCACTATTAATATTATTTCGTAGAGTTAAAATAGCTCAGTATGGTGTGTATATAAGTGATTCGAGTTGTCCCTTTAGTTAAGGGAGTATTCTCTATTTATAATGGTGTAAAAACCCTAGAGATGGAACTCTTATACATTGCAAGGAATTTACATATGTGTACAATAAATGAAACTCTTGTAATTCAGTGTTGGTTGGCATCCCATCCGAGTAACTTTTGATATTCCTGATAGCTGGCATTCTGGAGTTGGTTGGCCTTCTAGACAACTAAGTATTTTTTATGACGATCAAGATGGCTAGTCAGCCAGGTAGGAGGAAAAGTGTACATTTATCATTGGTCCACGTAGAAAGTATGGAGTATTTTGCTCAGAATGTTGCTCGGTGTACTGCTTGAGTTGGTGGTTGGAAGCCGACTTCCCACACTTGTAAAAATTTTCATTAGTACTGTTGATAATGGAATTTTTGTAAATAATGAAAAAAAATTTGAATCGCAAAAGGGTACGATGGTCTTTTAAAGCTTCGGGAGGCGTAAAGCCAGCGGTAGTCCATCAGTTTGTTCAGTAAATCATTTCGTTCCCATTTATCCAGGAAACTAATAAATAGGTAAAAAAATTCACTGCTTTCTTTTTACCTCAAACCTTTTTCACTTAGTATTTCCTTCGTCTTTAAGCTTTTTTTGCATGATCGTTCACAGCTTGTTCATTTGCCTCCGTTTTTCTTCTATTTTTGCAGTCTCCCTTAGATCCCTGAAAGCCTTCTTTCCCTCTTTCTCTATTTTATCATACTTTTCTCTATTTCCACTATAGTTCACGTTGTGGATGAGGGTTCATTAGAGGAATTTAGAGAAAAAAGAAAAATTTCGGCTTGGGTAGATTTAGAAATAGCACAACGTCCCATAGATGTATATTATCTTCTTGAAGGTCACTGGATCCCCTCTGTGACAACCCGCTCAAAATAATAACGGGTGGCCAGCCCTATACTACATTAAATCAGGTATCTCAGATGGCCCAGTCTCAACATCAACTGACAATACTAATAATATAAGGCTAACTACCCGAAACTATTAAAAGTGGATTGTCAAAATTTTAAAACTTTTTAGTTAACAACAACAACAAAACCAATAATGCAACTTAACCAACAATATACATCTAACTATGATGAGCGATAAGTGAAAACTCTAAATATATACAAGAGTGCAATACAATGTATAACAAAATCTCAACAATGAAATACCCGAATATGCTGCTGGGTCACTGACAATATAATAATTTGAGAAATAAAATAAGAAAGTGTTAATTTACAACACTTTGAAAACTAACTCCATATACAACTGAATCCTAATCTAGATATACAAAGATAGGAATCGACTAAAGCAAAAATGCCGCGACAGTCCGCTATTGCCACAGCTCCACGAATCCTGAATGGACGAACGTCAAAGGCATCCTTGCGGAGGAACACCTGAAATAGTACAATATATACATGGAGGGAGAAAATATAAATGGGTTAGAGCCCGAGTTGAAAATGTTTTATAGCAAGTGTATTAAAATGCATAATAATTATAAATGCATTATTACATGATTTAATGGAATCGTCCTCTCCATAAAAATTCAACTCACCTCTCAACTAGAGTGCGCACTAAACGTATGCACGTGATCTCCAAATGAATGCCCAATTATAAATTAGGCAATAAAATCCAACTAGGTCCCAAAATGAAGATACGATTAAGATTTTCTAACTTATCTCTCAATCTACCCTAGCTAAGTTCCATCTACAACATTACTCAATATTAAATCTTATAGTTCTCTTTATATTTATTCATTTCTTGAACATATAGGGTTGCATAATCAACCACATAACCACATAATCACAATCCATCAACATTCTCAAGTACTAGAATTTCATATATTCTAGTTATGCCCTCATTTGGCATGAATACAATGTATATAATTATATATGAGTTATTAGCATCAAGAGTTAAGGACTAAACTCCTCCCGATTCTCAACACAGCACTGCGTTTCGTGCATGGGACGTCTCGCTGAAGCGAAATCCAAACAAGGAACCCCCCGTTACACTACTCCTGACCGTATTGATACTCGAGGCTCATTATGCCCTCAATGCATGATGCATGTAACCCAATTTATTATCCAGATTTTATTAATTAATATTTCCAATTCTCAATAGTACACGGCGTTTCATGCGTGGGACGTCTCGTCGAAGCGAAATCCAAACAAGGAACCCCCCCGTTACACTACTCCCGGCACTGTCGATTGTCGGGATAGGTGATATATATATATATATAAGTATGAGCATTAAGGACTAACTTCTCCCCAATTTCCAATATTACACTATGATTCGTGCGTGGGACGTCTCGCCGAGGCGAAATCCAAACAAGGAACCCCCCCGATACACTAGTCCTGGAAATGTTAGTCCTTGAGGTCCATTATGCCCTTAATACCCAAGTACAAGCACAATCAACAATAACCATCTCATCGAGCTATAACTCGAGGATGCAGGCTCACATGTTATCATCTTCTAGCAGCCCATACACGTAGCAAACTGGGGCCACCTGGTGGGGTTCAACGGCACCCACCACGTGATCAACTCACGCACACAACATAACGGGAAGCGGTCATAGCTCCTAACCGGTAAGTGAGAACGTCACATACCCTCGACTTCTCACCCCAAAAAAGAATGCATATATATGTCGCATAATAATCACAATGGATGACTATGACCTGGGGAATATCCACACCCTGCCCTTTGAGCTAGGATGCTCACCCTCAACGCACGCAACTTCCCAATGATAACAAGGAGGGGGTATGCTTCACTATATATATATACCATCATATAAGGTATACATACATCATCACATCATATAAAGATATACCGTCATATAAGGTATACCTGCCACATCATTTACATTTTCAATATACGCTCTTCAGCGCAATTCAATTAATATCACTGTTTAGTATATCACTCTCTTTTGATACACTAACCGTCAAATCTCACACATTAACCCCACTTAGTATACATTATACTATTTCTCGCTTGAAGCTCACAAGTCGCTTCTAATAATGAATTGTTTCTAATTTCAATTCATGTTAAGGATATTCTTTTATCCTAATTCTCTTCAATTAACATTTTTCATTGTGTGAGACATCTCCCAAATCAAACATTAATAAGGATATTTCTATATCCGTATGCACATCAATAGCATTTATAATTGTTCATCCATAATAGGGTTTAATTCATTTTATGAACCTTTAAAATTATCCCATTTGGGATTGGATCCTAAGATCCATTATCTCTAAGTTATTCTCATTATTTAAATATGAAATCATTATTATCTCCAAATAAAATTCCCAACAAAAGTGGGCTTCCCCACTTAAAATATACCAAAAATTTATAATCAGTATTCCTCAAATTTAGTCAATATGATTCCAAAATTTCTTATAAGGGAAACTCTCTAGAAGTCTCCAAAACATACTCCAAATATCTCCTATAGAGGTTCTCAATAGATAACCTCGAACAAAACGTAATGAAATTCTCCTTAGAAAAACATCCCTCAAAAAGCCTTGCTTCCGAATCGATTCGGGCTTATTTAGAATCGATTCGGCCAGGAAGGCGAATCGATTCGGGTCATCAGACCTGGGACTCTGTCTCAGGCCAAATCATTTGGCTCGTGTCCGAATCGATTCGGTCACTCAAACTTGGGCACCTGCATATTTCCGAATCGATTCGGTAGGAGGCCGAATCGATTCGGCCCTTCAGAAACCTCGAAAATGGCTACTTTTTAGTAAGCCAAAAATCCCAAAATTCATTTTAATCATTTTCTCTCCATTTTTCTTCAACCAATCACATATTTATCATCAATATTCATCCTATAATACATATAAACTAATTTCTATCTTCAAATCAAAGATCTACATATTAAATCTAAGATTATACCCAAAAGTTAGGTTTTGATAAACTAAACCTAAAACCCAAAGATTCAATCCACAAATCATACAATAAATGGTACACAACAATTATTTAGCAAGTTTAATCACTTGCCTCGGGTCAGTAGGGTCTTATTCGTCCTCGAAATCGTGTATTTGGCCGGAAATCTCCACTTTCTCTCTCTTTTCTCCTTCCATTTCTTCTTTTCTCTTTCTTTCTTTCTATTTCTCTTTCTCTTTTGGAGATATAATCCCCCGTAGGCTTTTTAAGCCCTAACTCGCAAGATACACATCTTTAAATGATAATACACACTTTAAATGACCCGATAACTTTAATTCGAGTCAAACGGTCCTAAATTATTTCGGAACCTAAATAGACCCCAAGTACAGTCATTTCGACTTTCTCGACCCTTCCAGACACAACTACACCCTCAGAATCGCCATTCGATACACTTTCTAACGACTCCAAGTTTTGACCTCAAGTGCCAAATTTAATTAATGTCCAATTAAAATAATATTTATTTCTCCCAAAATAAATAAAATCACCATCTCCAAGACCTCGGGTTGTTACAAACTTCCCCACTTATAAAAATTTCGTCCTCAAAATTTTAGCTAAGCCTAATTCTCCAAAGCTCAACTAGTTCTACTACACCCATCCTCACTAATACTATCTCCAAATCTCTAACTTCCCACGACGAGTTTATTTTAATTTAAGTTGATTATAAGTTATATAAAACCAACTTCCGCAACTAGGGTGCCCATACTCCCTTTATATTCGAGCTATCGCGCGTACCAATCATGATGAGGCTTTATTTGCCTCCAAAATCCCACATTTCCATAAATATAATACTAACATTTTAATAGTCTAAAATTTTTTGAATGGTCCAAGAAATAACTCCTCTCAATTCCTGACATTCGCCAATTTCGTGCGGGGGACGTCTCGCAAAAGCGAAATCCAAACAAGGAACCTTCCCAATACACTACTATGAGGCGACGTCGGGGATTGAGAGTGTGTTAAATCCGGACTAGAGTTTAAAATATTTTGGCGAAAAATCATTTTGATATGGCTCAAGGCCTAAAAAAAGTTTTATTTTGAAAACAGTTTATAAAAATATTTTGATTTAAGTCTTACAATATTTACATAAAGTGCCTTATGTCCCACATAAGGTCTTTTAAATCATCATACATATAACAATATGTAGCTCACAAAAATTAGCATAATTGTGAGCTAAACTTTCTTGCGTCCATCAATCCACAAACTTTAAAACTCTTTTCAGTAATGATATCTCATATCATATTAACATATTGCCATTTATAAGGCTCATCCATAACTGGAATACAAAAATTATATAAGTCTAACATGACTATATAAAAAGATGTAACTTTATCATTACTACTATCACCATAACCATTCTTACATTTACCACAAGGTTTATAGCTCGTTTTTAGCATATAACAAAATTATCCATTCTATCAAAAGATAATTTACATAAGAGCCTAACTTGCTCAAAATTTCCCTTAGGGTCACGACATACATAATAGGGTTATAGCACTACCCATTCACCAATATCTCCCATACGATATTATCGAAACTTCATATTTTAATATTCCTATTCATAAAGAAAAATAACTTACATCATCCATCTCTAGTACGATTGCCCTTCCTCATCAATGGGCTCCCATACATAGTCCCCCAGTCTAAAATGACCTCGAATCTACTGTAGGGGTTGCACTTCCAAAACTTCATCAAAACGTGGTCCTTTACCTCTTTTAGGACACTCTCTCTTTCTATGACCTATTTCTTTACAAAAGAAACACTTACCCGCAAATTCTTTCTGCCCACTCGCATTACTGGCACTCTCATCGCCGAACTTACTTGATGAACTTGAATCTCTAAAGTTCTTACCCTCTTGCGAACGAAGACGATATTCCTGACACTTTAATAGTGCCGCATTCACTACCTCAATGAAAGTCACTAACATAGGAATCTCTAACAAATGTTGTTGGATTCTCCAATTTAAACCTTGAACAAACTTTGATATACGCTTCTCTTCCGTATTTACCTCATCAGGTACTAATTTCGCCCATCGAAAAAAATCTTCCTCATATTCTGCCACTGTTCTATTACCTTGAAAAAATCTTCATATTCTGAGTCGGGGAAGGAAAATACCTTCTATCAAAAAGCTCCCAAAATTCTATTATAGGAAAAGTATCTCTCTGTTCAGATGTGGTGACAGACTCCCACCATTGAAGAGCTACACCCGATAACTTAAAGATGGCTAAAAATTTCTTCTGCACCTAACTACACTCAACCATACGAAGGTGCCTTTGTATACTATTCTTACATTGACTTGCAACCATTACATCAACTCCCCCTGCAAACTCGGGAGGATGCCCCTTACTAAAATCTTCCTTCACTCTCTCCCATAAAGAAAATCCTAAATGGGGTTGGGCTGCTTGAACTGTAGATTGCTGCGCCATCGTGTAAATGGAAGCAGTTACTGCTTGTGCCACAATATTGGCAACATCATCTGTAGTCATGTTCCTTTGAGGCGTTTGGGGTTGCACATCCCCTTTATTTGCCCTGACTGAACGACCTCCCTTCGGTGGCATCTGAAATAAGAACAATTGTATCAGAACGCCTTTCAAATATTTTCATATCATAGAAAGATATGGACATGTGAATACAACCGTCCAAATAATAAGCCTCTACATCAAGAACGCTTATGGAAGATCGTAGTAACGCACACAGATCCTAAAGATACTAGAACCTGATGCTCTGATACCATCTGTGACAACCCGCTCAAAATAATAACGGGTGGCCAGCCCTATACTACATTAAATCAGGTATCTCAGATGGCCCAGTCTCAACATCAACTGACAATACTAATAATATAAGGCTAACTACCCGAAACTATTAAAAGTGGATTGTCAAAAATTTAAAACTTTTTATTTAACAACAACAACAAAACCAATAATTCAACTCAACCAACAATATACATCTAACTATGATGAGTGATAAGTGAAAACTCTAAATATATTCAAGAGTGCAATACAATGTATAACAAAATCTCAATAATGAAATACCCGAATATGCTGTCGGGTCACAACAAACAATACAATAATCTGAGAAATAAAATAAGAAAGTGTTAATCTACAACACTTTGAATACTAACTCCATATACAACTGAATCCTAATCTAGATATATAAAGATAGGAATCGACTAAAGCAAAATGCCGCGACAGTCCGCTATTGCCACAGCTCCACGAATCCTGAATGGATGAACGTCACAGGCGTCCTTGCGGAGGAACACCTGAAGTAGTACAATATATACATGGAGAGGGAAAATATAAACGGGTCAGAGCCCGAGTTGAAAACGTTTTATAGCAAGTGTATTAAAATGCATAATAATTATAAATGCATTATTACATGATTTAATGGAATCGTCCTCTCCATAAAAATCCAACTCACCTCTCAACTAGAGTGCGCACTAAACGTATGCACATGATCTCCAAATGAATGCCCAATTATAAATTAGGCAATAAAAACCAACTAGGTCCCAAAATGAAGATACGATTAAGATTTTCTAACTTATCTCGCAATCTACCCTAGCTAAGTACCATCTACAACATTGCTCAATATTAAATGTTATAGTTCTCTTTATATTTGTTCATTTCTTGAACATATAGGGTTGCATAATCAACCACATAACCACATAATCATAATCCATCAGCATTTTCAAGTACTAGAATTTCATATATTCTAGTTATGCCCTCATTTGGCATGAATACATTGTATATAATTATAAATGAGTTATTAGCATCAAGAGTTAAGGACTAAACTCCTCCCGATTCTCAACACGGCACTGCGTTTCGTGCGTGGGACGTCTCGTCGAAGCGAAATCCAAATAAGGAACCCCCCGTTACACTACTCCTGACCGTATTGTTACTCGAGGCTCATTATGCCCTCAATGCATGATGCATGTAACCCAATTTATTATCCAGATTTAATTAATTAATATTCCCAATTCTCAACAGTAACGGCATTTCATGCGTGGGACGTCTCGCCGAAGCGAAATCAAAACAAGGAACCCCCCCGTTACACTACTCCTGGCACTGTCGATTGTCGGAATAGGTGATATATATATAAGTATGATTATTAAGGACTAATTTCTCCCTAGTTTCCAACATTACACTACGGTTCATGCGTGGGAGGTCTCGCTGAGGCGAAATCCAAATAAGGAACCACCCCCGATACACGAGTCCTGGCAATGTTAGTCCTTGAGGTCCATTATTCCCTTGATACCCAAGTACAAGCACAATCGAGTTATAACCCGAGGATGCAGGCTCACATGCTATCATCTTCCAGCAGCCCATACACGTAGCAAACTCGAGCCACCTGGTGGGGTTCAACGGCACCCACCTCGTGATCAACTCACGCACACAACATAACGGGAAGCGGTCATAGCTCCTAATCGACAAGTGATAACGTCACATACCCCCGACTTCTCACCCCCAAAAATAATGCATTTATATATCGCATAATAATCACAATGGACGACTATGACCTGGGGAATATCCACATCCTGCTCTTTGAGCCAGGATGCTCACCCTCAACGCACGCAACTTCCCAATGATAGCAAGGAGGGGGTATGCTTCACTATATATATATATACCATTATATAAGGTATACATACATCATCACATCATATAAAGATATACCGTCATATAAGGTATACCTGCCACATCATTTACATTTTCAATATACGCTCTTCGGCACAATTTAATTAATATCATTGTTTAATATATCACTCTCTTTTGATACACTAACCGTCAAATCTCACACATTAACCCCTTAGTATACATTATACTATTTCTCGCTTGAAGCTCACAAGTCTCTTTTAATAATGAATTGTTTCTAATTTCAATTCATGCTAAGGATATTCTTTTATCCTAATGCTCTTCAATTAGCATTTTTCATTTTGTGAGACATCTCCCAAATCAAACATCAATAAGGATAATTCTATATCCGTATCCACATCAATATCATTTATAATTTTTCATCCATAATAGGGTTTAATTCATTTTATGAACCTTTAAAATTATCCCATTTGGGATTGGATCCTAAGATCCATTATCTCTAAGTTATTCTCATTATTTAAATATGAAATCATTATTATCTCCAAATAAAATCCCCAATAAAAGTGGGCTTCCCCACTTAGAATATACCAAAAATTTCTAATTGGTATTCCTCAAATTTAGTCAATATGACTCCAAAATTTCTTATAAGGGAAACTCTCTAAAAGTCTCCAAAACATGCTCCAAATATCTCCTATAGAGGTTCCCAATCGATAACCTCGAACAAAACGGAATGAAATTCTCCGTAGAAAAACATCCCTAAAAAAGCCCTGCTTCCGAATCGATTCGGGCCTATTCCGAATCGATTCGGCTAGGAAGGCGAATCGATTCAGGTCATCAGACCTGGGACTCTATCTCAGGCCGAATCGATTTGGCTGGTGTCTGAATCGATTCGGTCACTCAGACCTGGGCACCTGCATATTTCTGAATCGATTCGGTAGGTGGCCGAATCGATTCGGCCCTTCAGAAACCTCGAAAATGAATACTTTTTAGTAAGCCAAAAATCCAAAAATTCATTTTAATCATTTTCTCTCCATTTTTCTTCAACCAGTCACATATTTATCATCAATATTCATCCTATAATACATATAAACTAATTTCTATCTTCAAATCAAAGATCTACATATTAAATCTAAGATTATACCCAAAAGTTAGGTTTTGATAAACTAAACCTAAAACCCAAAGATTCAATCCACAAATCATTCAATAAATGGTACACAACAATTATTTAGCAAGTTTAATCACTTGCCTCGGGTTAGTAGGGTCTTATTCGTCCTCGAAATCGTGTATTTGGCCGGAAATCTCCACTTTCTCTCTCTTTTCTCCTTCCATTTCTTCTTTTCTCTTTCTTTCTTTCTATTTCTCTTTCTCTTTTGGAGATATAATCCCCCGTAGGCTTTTTAAGCCCTAACTCGCAAGATACACATCTTTAAATGATAATACACACTTTAAATGACCCGATAACTTTAATTCGAGTCAAACGGTCCTAAATTATTTCAGAACCTAAATAGACCCCAAGTAGAGTCATTTAAACTTTCTCGACCCTTCTTGACACAACTACACCCTCAGAATCGCCATTCGATACACTTTCTAACGACTCCAAGTTTTGACCTCAAGTGCCAAATTTAATTAATCTCCAATTAAAACAATATTTATTTTTCCCAAAATAAATAAATCACCGTCTCCAAGTCCTCGGGTTGTTACACCCACCTTGTTTATTGTTGAGTGTGGTATCACTTTTCCATTAAACCCTATTTTCCTTTAATTTTGTCAATACTAAGATGTGGTTTCTGCTAAGGGCACCAAACTTTTAATAGTGTCCATAGGTTGCATGAAATTTATGGGAGACATATTGGGGTCCATGAGTTAATGTTTTGTTATAAATAAGGTATTGTTGGAGAAATCACATATTATCTGAAGACTAGGCAAGACAATAGGGGTTTAGTAGTGAATTTACCAAATTCTAATAAGGACTATTGGGATTATGGCATAGTTTTTTAGAACTAACAACACGCTCCTCTTCCAAAGGGAGTGTCTTATACTGGGCCGAGGTGGGGCATGGCATATGTTGTAATTTTGTTCTTTATTTGTTATTCTTTTGTTATGTGTTTCGAGTTTTACCGATTAAATTTGTTATTTTTTTATTATTTAGAGGAGAGAAAGAAGAGGTGTCCCAAAGAAGGTAAGATCAATATTTAAGAGCTCAAATTTTTGTGGGCACTTAATCAATGAATTGGAGAAGAGCATCCCTGAGTTGCTTCCTTATTTTTAGAGCATAAAAGCTCTATTACTTCCTTTGTTTCCCAACAAACACTTGTCCTGCCCTAGATTGCATCAATTTAGAGGAAGATTCAGTGTCTACATCTTTGGTTGTATAATCTACAAGAGCTGAGTTTATCCAGGGAAGAATCTCCTCTTCATTTGAATCCTTTGACATATCTGAGATCCCTATATCTCCTATGGTCGACATGGGTAAAAAAAAAGATGCCTAATTTGATGAGTGGTCCATTGTCTCCTCCCTTCAAGAAATATATTGATGCTGGCAAGAAGCCAATTGAGAAGAAATACCAGGACAGTGATAAGAGGCCTCAAGTTGAATTTATCCAAACTAATTAACCTTAAAACAAGAGGTTAAATAAGGGCTTTCCTGACCCTCCGAAACAGGACTAGAAAACTCAAGTTGACCAGCAAGCATTGGCTGCAAAGAAAACTCTACCGACCAACAAGAGTTGGTGAGAAAAATGCAAGCTGACCTTAGTAACATTGGGTCACCTTCTGTTGCTATTAACCCTGGATTGGCTAGGGGTTTAATTAAGTATGGAAATCTCCCTTATGATTGAGATACATCATCCCACATGCCCAGGTAAGTGCTAACTGAGAGGGCATGTCATAATTTACCTCTGGTAATTTTCTTATCTTCTTCTTTTTTTCCGTGTTCCTGAATTTCTCCTAATCATCTTGTGTTTGCTCCTTTGCATTGTTTGGTTGATTTTAATCAAATGATGGAGAAGGATGACCAGATGAGATCTTCCCCTGGTAAAGAAGAGGAGGCCTTTAAGGGCCTGAAATAATCTTTGGCTACTTCCCAACTAGCTTTGGAAATATAGAAAAAGTTCTGGGAGGAGAAACTAAAGAAATCTAATGACAGGGCAACTACAGCAAAAGACAAATTAAAGGCTACTAATGAAAAGGCCTAGACCACCGAGAATAAGGCAAAGGATGCTAATGTCATGGCCAAAGCTTTCGAAGGCAAACTGACAAAGCTAAAGGACCAGGCCAAAACTACTGAAGGTAAAATGGTTAGTCCGAGGCTCTGAAGGTGGTCGGCACAGAGGCAAACTCTGAGTTTTTCCAAATGCATGACCTGGGTACTCCTCCTAACTTGGATGAGGATTTTGACGAAGAAGAAGAGTCAGGAAAGTCTTCAATAATTCTCATTGAGTCTTCAGTGGTCTAGAAGTAAGTGTAGACCTACCTATTGCCAGCCAACACCAAGCCAAGGAAAAGGTTTAGCTCTTTCTTAGATAATTTCCTTTTTTTGTCCTTATCATATGTATTTTCTATTTATTTCTTCTCTTTTATTTATTGTTGATGTATTTACCTCTATACTTCAATATTAATCAATGAAAGAACATATCTTATTCTCAATTGTTGTTGCCTTTGAATGACTTTGATTTCTTGTTAGTTTATTCTTTTCTATATTGTTTATTTCTCTGGATATGCACTATAAACTTGTACTAGTAACTTTCTAGTTTGGTGCTAGGAAAATAGCTATTATTTCTGCTGAATCCGACCTACTTAGGTGGTGCAAAAATCTCTTTGATGTTGGTCATATTCCTTTGCCTGGGGAAGATTTATCAACCCAGATGTTTCTGATCAAGTGAAGGAATCTTACATTCATCTCCATTGCCTCTTGGACAGAGCTGTAGCCAATAATGTTGGTTGTTATAAGATGATTAAGAGGATATAGGACGACCACAAGTTGTCATTCTCTTTACTTCATACTAACTATGAGGCTAAGTACAAGGCCTTGAGTGAAGCAAATGCTTTTGATAAATAATTACAAGTCATCACTTATGTTATGGATAAGAAAGAATTGTCTCTGAATCAACATCTGGAGAGTGCCCGATCAATTGCTACTATGTTGGAGAGAGAAAATAATACCCTGAGGAATGAACTTGACAATATAAAGAGATCAACCACTACTAGTCTAGTTAAGGGTGTTTAATTTTTAGAGGATGAAAATGCTAGGTTATTAGAGGAGTTACATAATTTGCAGAAAAAGAAAACCAAATTTGTGTCTGGCCAACAATCAAGGAAAAATATAATTGTTCGTCCTACTGTTGATGAGGAAAGAACCAGGAAAACCTTGGCTGAGCAAGCTACTTAACTTAAAGAGAAAGACATGTCCATAAAAAAGCTTCAGGATAGTGTGGACGGACTTACTTTCTACTTCCACAAGAAGCCTGGAGCTGTTTGGATGGATGGATATGATGGAGCTATGATCTATCTGGATGTGCATATGGAGAAAGTCAGAAATGAAGGTTATAAATGGGGTTGGTTGAGCCTTCTCGCCTTGTTGAAGGTGCCCAAAGATGATGAACTGTGGCACTGGCATACTCTAGAGATGATGGACTATCTTGATCCTCCTTTATCGATTGACGTCAGTTGGATTCCTCTTGATGCTATTCCTCATAGTTTGATTAGAAAGTATGTCAGGGATTTTGGTCTTGAAGGAGAAGTGGAGTATGTTCGTCCTCATCATCTTCTTGATCGGATCATCCTCTTGGGATGAGCAAGGTTGATGGAAATTGCCCAATAGAATAGTTTTATACTTCTTTTTCTATTGTAATGCATCTTGATCAATGAAATGAAGTTATTTTTTTATTTGGCTTCCTTTATTTAAGCTTATGGTTGATATTAATCTTTTTGCTGATTAGGTAACCTATGTACTAATTAGTTAATCGGCTTATAGACTAAATAACCTGCTTAAATGCTTAATGTTTAATTCCTGTTTAATCATTTATACGACCTTAGGTTCGATTTCTAAACTTAGAGGCAACTGTAGATAGCTTTATTGTACTAAGTTGTAGTATTAGTTATCAGTAGCGACCAAGTGTATTAGGAATGTATAATTTTCATGTGTTTTAACCTGGTCGGGTAAAATCTCGAGTGAAGAAATTTTACTGACTTCTTATTCTTGCCTTATTGAGGACAAATCATACATGAAGTTTTAACTTTTCTGAAGTTGGAAAAGCTTGAGCCATCCACTTTTCTGAAGTTGAAAAAGTTTGGATCAAAATTGACTTTTTTAAAGTTGGAAAAGTTTGGCGAGGAACTTTTCTAAAGTTGGAAAAGTTTGATAAATATAAAGAATTTTGTTTGGCGAGGAACTTTTCTGAAGTTGGAAAAGTTTTACAAATATAAAGAACTTTTTTGAAGTTGAAATTGAATTAAAATTGCTCATTAATTTATCGTTAAGATGTAATGCACCACACTTCGAAAATCAAAGCACAAAAAGGAAGTGCAATTTCATTAACCTAAATAACCGATTACATTAAAAATAGAATTACTGATAAAACTTGCGCCGATGGTCTACGTTCTAAGGATTCTTGAATTCCTCTCCTTAAAGAGTTTCCAAGTGAAAAGTTCCCGGTTGGATAACCATCAAGATACGGTATGGACCATGCCAATTATGCTCCTTCTTGTTGCTCTTCGAGATTACTTTCTTGATCACAAGATCTCCTTGCTTCTGTTTGGTCGGCTTGACCCTCAGATTATAAAACCTTGCAGTCCTTTGTTGATAAGCATCCATATGAATAGAGGAATCTTATCTAACTTTTATTATCATGTCCATATCTATACACCTCATGAGGTCACTCTTCGGTGAATTAAAGTTCCTTTCCCTGTGATTCGGCGGACCTATTTCGACAGGTACCACTGCCTTAGTGCCAAAAGCTAGCATATGTGGGGTTTCCCATATTGATCGAGTCGGAGAAACCAAGTGTCCGTGTAATATGCTAGTCATTGTTATCGGCTTCCAACCTCAATACAAAAAAAAAACTAAACTTGTAACTACACTCTCAAGGATTATAGTGGTGAGTCTGGGTATCAAATCCACAGGAAGTTAGGACGTGTGAACGTGACAACAAAGGTAAGGTAGTTTAATCCTAAAGTTGACGTTAAAAGAAAAGAAAAGAAAAAGGTGATTGTTTTTTGAATTTTATCTATGAATTAACTAAATCCAATTAAATTAACCTTCGCATGCAAAATTAACTAAATAAGAAGGAATTAATATGAATGAAGAAATGGGTTAAGAATACACTCCCCCAAACCCTAGTGTGTATGCCAGTACAAAACTATTCATAAATTAGATAATTGATAAGACCCAGTCTTTAGTACTCCAAAGCATTACATATATGAGGTTCAAGCTCTCATCATAGATAATCAAAGAATGTGTAAAGTAGTGTCGCAATAGTTCATGCACGTTTCATCCTTAAGCACCCCGGTTACCTAGGGAAAACGAGGTCAAAAGGTCTACGATGGTTGTGTAACTATACAACACGATCTAATCACTTATTTAATTTAGAGGACAAATTTTATATCTATGCATACCACATTGGGATGAGTTCATGCATCCCCACCCTTAAAAACTTAGCTTAACATGATTAAAATAAATGAAAACTTAAAACTGAAAGTTCATGAATCCATAACTAAATCTAGAAAATTGAGAACATGACTTGAATTGCAATTGGAAAACTAAAGAGCAAAAATTAATTAAACTAACTATGAAATCTAGTAAAAACAATAAATTAAAATTACTTGTAATGGATGAATGATGAATCTTGAATAGATGTTTGAATCTTGAATAGCTCTTGCTCAACTTACAAACTAGGGTTTCTAAATCCAAAGAAAATATGAAATTATATGCCAAAAGGAACTCTCTCTCTTCCTCTAGGGTTTGGCCTTTTATAATACCTAAATATGAATCTTCAAATGCCTCCTCACGTTTTACAACTAATAAAAGGAATTATACGAGAAATTTTAAGAGTTGTGACTTTTCAGCTTCCACATTAAATTCCAGAAATTTAACAGTCAGACTGGTCCGGATCCCATCGGTTCGTTTTCCATTAGCCGGATCGGTTCATTTTTCTCCTACCAGATCGGTCCGATATCGGATTGGTTCTTTTTCCATCGGTTCTGTATCGATCCTGGATCTACTGGAATGGTGGCATTTCGAATCAGCCCGACCTAAACCGGATCGGTCCGATATTCTTCAACTTTGACTTTTTCTTTTTCAACTTTGACTT
Source organism: Sambucus nigra (assembly GCA_949130495.1). Classification (NCBI taxonomy): domain Eukaryota; kingdom Viridiplantae; phylum Streptophyta; class Magnoliopsida; order Dipsacales; family Adoxaceae; genus Sambucus; species Sambucus nigra. The sequence continues at coordinate 587,546,612 of OX422212.1, read as the reverse complement.
TCCATATCTTCGATCTAGATCTCCGATTTGACTATCGTTTCTTCCTACGCTCTTGTGAGATAATGATCTTCAACTTTCATTTAGGCTTCAAATTTGAACTCCGTGTGTTGAGTTACTCTTTTGCCCTTTGATTTGTCTTCCTTTGTTCTCTTCCTTTCTTCTGATTTCTTTCTTTCTTTTCTTGCACTAAATACCTGTAAAATCAGTAAGAAATACATGAAACTAGGGGTACTTATTAGAAGAAGTCATTAGCAATGATATGGGATAAAAGCAAATCAATTACGTTGTTTGAGACACTAAAACTACCAACTTAGGAGGATAATTTCAAAAGAATTTATGCTTAGTCAAATCCCCCTAACTTAGAACTTTATGCGTCTCGAGCAATGTAAGAGAAATGAGTTGACTTTTGAAATTCCTTTTATTAAAATAAAATTCCACTTTCGTAGGCAAGCGATTGTATTGAGCATATGTAATAAGCCTTTAAACCCCTAGGTTACCCTAGTAGGACGAGTTTTGTCTCGTGAGGGTTTGCAGTGAATACACCCACAAAATTCTTTATTGACTCAAATAAATATCGAAATACTTACAAATTGTACAATTTATAGTTTTCGAAAAGTAATCACCATAAATTCATATTCAAATGTCTCAAACCATAGTGTGTGTGTGTGTGTGTGTGTGTGTAAAGCCAGAAATTAAACCTCAAATTTCCACTGATTGAGCATTACGTTACTTTTCGAAAATTCATTTTGATTCAAATTCTTACGGATGCACTCACAAACGAATCACTCAGATTGTGGTTATTTTCTCTCGGTATGCATGATATAAAGAGTAAATATAATGGACACAAATTCACGAATACAAAATTGAAAAGAAAAAAATATATGGTGAAAAGATCTCATGACCGGAATACAGTTATTAGGAAACGGGAAACACCATCTCTTAATCACACCATTTTAATCTCTTTTATTATCTTTTCATGTATTAGCTCTCCATGTAGTAATTAATTTCGCCATTCAGACTCGGTTAGGACTTTTCGGATTAAAAAGTGTAAAGGGTAAAAATGGGAATGGACGGAATGTTAGGAATTGGAAAATGTCCTTATGAAGTCCATTAGTGCTTTTTCGAGCATTTGCTCATTTTTCTCTTTCTTTTTCTATTTTCATTTTTTCTTTTTTTTCTTGCTATTTTTCTTTTCTTGCCCTTTTTTATTACACACTTTGGACTTACTCGATGAATTTCCAATTTTTCACATTCCGTGCTATTTGGGTTTTCGGGTTATCAAACGAAAGGGAAATATTTTATTAGGTTCAAAGTGGGTTGCAAAGGGATAATTTTTCACAACTTTATTATGGATAATATTTTTGGGTTAAACAAAAGAGGTCCTACTTCATTGTCCAAATTTCTAATCACATTACCATATGCATCTCGAGATTAATTAAGTTTAGAGATATATTTAGCATGAATTACGAGACAACATTTCACACATTTTCCATAACCGATCAAAATAAAGGATTGAGATCATCAACGACTTATTAAAACGCTGAAAAGAACTTTGAGTTAATCATATACTCGGATTGATTTAAAAACTCATAAACAAATTGAAAGGCTCGAAATATCACCGGGTTTTATTAATCTCCACATTTATTCGTTAAGTCGTCAATTTTCTTTCAATTTCCATCTTCGGTCAATTTTGGCTTAATGCATTTTGATTGTTAACAATTTGAGACTTTAAATAGAATAGAGGTGATATTTTTTGAAAAATTTAAATTCCAATTTTTATTTATTTTGAAGAAAAATATTTTTGGTTTTTCTCAATTTTTTTTTGAAATTTTCTAAAAAAAACACACTTGGAAAGAACATGTGATCGAATCAATGAATCTAAACAATAAACGGGAAGAATATCCCACACCCCCTAACTTAAATATTGCATTGTCCTCAATGCGAATCAAGAACACAACATAAAGAGAGGAAAAGAAAGATATTACCCAAATGGAGCGATCACCGATGAGTGCGAGTCCATTGAATCTACAAAACATGTTAGAACCAAGAATAACAAAAACTTTAACTAATTACTCTAAACTATAAGAAAAAAAAGGAAAAAGAAAAGGCTAATTATGTACAACCTACGATTTGAACTTCCAATAAGTTATACACTAGAAGTCGAAAAATTTGAGGGCCCACCCAAAATACAATTTGACTTTGAGGGGTAATCAGTGTACCCTCATTAGGATGCATGCCTCCCGAAAAATAAGAATTCTGTTTGAACAACGGAAGGCATGTGCAAAGTGTAAGAAATGGACCATCACCAATTAAAATTATTTGGGGGATAATGAGGGACTTTAGTGCACAGGGGGACAAGTACCATTGGGATCTAAGAAAAATATAATCATGTCCCAAAGATTTTTCAAGTAGTATGGGAAGTGTAGCACACAAATAGAAAGAGTCCATCTTGGAAAACAATTCAAGCATAGAGTCCTTGTCCTCAAAGTCTTCTCCCCCAAAATTTTCAACTGGATCTGGTGGAGTGACACGTCTAAATGTATGGCCCATAAGATGAAGCATCTCAAAAACATACTCCCATAAAATAATCAGATCAAAATCCTCAAGACATTCATCCAGTTTTTGTGATGGATTTAATGGTTCGATAATAGTGGGTACACAAGGAGACAAATGATCTTCAACCTCAGTAGATTTTTCAATATTTATAAGAGGTTGATATTCAAAAGAACTTGGATCACTCTCAATGATTTCATCCTCACAAGTGTTAGGTGAAGCGCAAGTCTCGACCTTCTCTAAGTTGTCCAAATAATCATTAAACTCCTTGCAAGTTTCTCTAATTTTCAACTCTGTAGAAGCAAGGTCATCAGATTGCATTTTGGTGATAGTCAAGAGTTCTTCCAAATTAGGCTTCCTTGGTTCTAACACCTCGGGTTCCTCCTTTGGTTGAAAACATTTTTCAACTTCTAATATATTGGAACAAAAATCCTCATTGGGTTCAAATAATGCATCTAACTCTTGCTTCCAATAAAAAAAATCCCGATATTCTTTTTCAAGTATTTTTTTCTTCAAGCAATTCATTTTGATAAATTTGGATGGCCTTATCAGTCGGCTTGTATTTATGAGACTCGTCTTTAGTGATATTGATCCAATGTTCATAAATCTTGAGCGCCTTCTCCTCACTATTATCGTAACAATTAAAGCCACCAGCAGAGTTAAAGTAAGACATCTCAAATTGGGCAATTCAAGAACGTGACACACATATTTCTGAATTTTTTTTTATTTGGGATTCTTTTTTAGGTCAAATTCGGGATTAACCAACCTAACCTAAAGTCTACCTAATTCCCCGGCAATGGCGCCATTTTGATCGAGTCGGAGAAACTGAGCGTCCGTGTAATACGCTAGTCGTTGTTATCGGCTTCCAATCTCAATACAAAAAAAAAACTAAACTTGTAACTACACTCTTAAGGAGTATAATGGTGAGTTTGGGTATCGAATCCACAGGGAGTTAGGACGTATGAACGTGACAACAAAGGTAAGGTAGTTTAATCCTAAAGTTGATGTTAAAAGAAAAGAAAAGAAAAAGGTGATTGATTTTTGGATTTTATCTATGAATTAACTAAATTCAATTAGATTAACCTACGCATGCAAAATTAACTAACTAAGAAGGAATTAATATGAATGAAGAAATGGGTTAAGAATACACTCCCCCAAACCCTAGTGTGTATGCCAGAACAAAACTATTCATAAATTAGATAATTGATAAGACCCGTTCTTTAGTACTCCAAAGCATTACATATATGAGGTTCAAGCCCGCATCATAGATAATCAAAGAATGTGTAAAGCAGTGTCGCAATAGTTCACGCATGTTGCATACTTAAGCACCCCGGTTACCTAGGGAAAACGAGGTCAAAAGGTCTACGATGGTTGTGTAACTATTCAACACGATCTAATCACTTCATTAATTTAGAGGACAAATTTTATATCTATGCATACCACATTGGGATGGTTTCATGTATCCCCACCCTTAAAAACTTAGCTTAACATGATTAAAATAAAAGAAAACTTAAAACTGAAAGTGCAGGAATCCATAACTAAATCTAGAAAATTGAGAACATGACTTGAATTGAGATTGGAAAACTAGAGAGCAACAATTAATTAAACTAACTATGAAAGCAGTAAAAATAATAAATTAAAATTACTTGCAATGGATGAATGATGAATCTTGAATAGATCTTTGAATCTTGAATAGCTCTTGTTCAACTTACAAACTAGGGTTTCTAAATCCTAAGAAAATATGAAATTATATGCCAAAAGGAACTCTCTCTCTTACTCTAGGGCTTGGCCTTTTATAATACCTAAATATGACTCTTAAAATGCCTCCTAACATTTTACAACTAATAAAAAGGAATTACACAAGAAATTTCAAGAGTTGTGACTTTTCAGCTTCCACATTAAATTCCATAAATTCAACAGTCGGATCGGTCCGGATCCCATCGGTTCATTTTCCATTAGCCGGATCGGTTCGTTTTTCTCCTACCGGACCGGTCCGATATTGGATCGTTTCTTTTTCAGTCGGTTCTGTATCGATCTGGGATCCATTGGAATGGTGGCATTTCGGATCGGTCTGATATTCTTTAACTTTGACTTTTTCTTTTTCAACTTTGACTTTGCATATCTTTTGATCTAGAGCTCCGATTTGACTGTTGTTTCTTCCTATGCTCTTATGATATGATGATCTTCAACTTTCATTTAGGCTTCAAATCCGAACTCTGGGTGTAGGGTTACACTTTTTCCCTTTGACTTATCTTCCTTTGTTCTCTTCCTTTCTTCCGATTTCTTTCTTTCTTTCTTTTCTTGCACTAAATACCTGTAAAATCAATAAGAAATACACGAAACTCGGGGTACTTGTTAGAAGAAATCATTAGCAATGATATGGGATAAAAGAAAATCAATTATGTTGTTCGAGATACTAAAACTACCAACTTAGGAGGACAAATTGAGAAGAATTTATGCTTAGTCAATAAGCATCCATCTGAATAGACGAAACTTATCTAACTTCTTCTATCGTGTCTAGATGTAGCCACCTCATGAGGTCACTCTTGGGTGAATTAAAATTCAATTCCCTGTGAGTCGGTCGACCTATTTCGATTGGTACCACTACCTTAGTGTAAAAATGACACACCCCAACCTAGTTACTTATAATTAAGTGTGAAAGTCAAAGTGAGTCAAACCATAATTAATTGAACCAAACCATAAACAATAATTTTAAATTTCAGAGTCATCATTGTAAAACCATATAACTGAAAGCATTTTTACAACATCAGAGTAGTCATGTCCATAAAAACTTTCTTGAAGGATAAGATAACTTAATTACATCATTTATATTTGCACAAAATCATTGTTTCTCCCATTCCTGGCTAACCCAACCCGACCTCCTAGATTTGGCAGTGACATCGCGTTACCTGAAAAATGTGAACATAGGAATCATAAGCAAAATAGCCCAGTGAATGCATCAGTACTATACTACTGCATGAATTTAAATGCAATATATCATGTCCATATAATTATGTATTAACTTATCCGTCTCATTCATAATGAATGACCAACTTTTTCGAATCATGATTCACATATCCTGTCTAAATAGACAATTCTCCCCCATTCATGGTCGAGGAGTAACCCCTTGTCATTAATAGACAAATCTCTCCCATTCCGGGTCGGGGATTAACCTCCCATTTCGGTAAACCGAAATGAACAATTTTATATTCATTATATTCTGATCATATCAACAACACGAAACAAATATCTCTTTTCAGTGAGTACACTCACCTTGGGTTGTCAACTATGTATTTATGTTTCCTTCGGGTGGAGCTGAACTGGGTTGATTAGACCTTACACCCGTCCATATAACTAAATCAGTACTGAATCTCAATCATAAGTATTATTCTAACATAATTACGTAACTTTCCATGACTATACAACAATAATATAATCCCACTTTAGTCCCATTCCATGAAACATGAGTAAAGACAAAACAATGGTACACATGTTGATAAAGTTATGAACATTCAACTATAGGAAATACCTCATAAGGAATTTATAACCAAAGCCAAGTAAACATGAAATTATACTTCTCAATGTATATACACATGAAACATGTACTCAAAGTACCCTTTGTAAGGACGAAATACAAGCATTCATTCAAGGGGTATCCAGTATGATCTGAAATTATTGGCATACATACTTAACCATCCTATATTTCTAAATTGTATAAATACAGTGGTCCAACCTTATCAATATGAAAACATATATGAATATACTATCCAGTACAAGTGACGGTGTAATTTTTCAAGCTTCCTAGGGCAAGTTATGACCATTTCTCTACAACACAAGAAATCTGCCCTACAAGCTCCTCTATTGTTCCTTCGAATTCCCAGAATTTTCATAATTTTTATACATCATAAATTTCCATGATTTTCAACAAATTTTCAGTAAACATACTTAATAGTACATAATTAAAGTTTCATAAATTTTTGACTTCATTTTCTATCTCAAAAGCTCTACAAAACTTAGGGCATACCGAAATCAAGTATACAAACAGAAACCATGTATCAACTTGAAATCATCATTACAGCCTAACCATAAGGAGATAAATTCTAATTTTAGGATATGATATGAATATATGAGTCTACTTTCATATACAATTGGAATTTCCCAATTCCAATAATCACACAAAGAGATAAGTAAGTTTGAATGCAAGGGGTTTCAATACAAAGTAATTTTAAGGGTTTCTACATTCAACTTAACATAAACTTGCATCTAACCATACATACATATAAAGGGATGAAACTTTCATAAACCTATGATGATTTATATCATATAAATCATTAATATAGGATAAATGATAAGATTTTCAATTAGGATTACCTTCGGGACTTTTACGTAATTTCCACGAATTTTTCTACACCTTTTCTCCTCACTTTTCCTTCCTAAACTCCCTAATTCTCTTTCCTCAAGGTGAAACCCTTTCATATATGATTTTGGATGAAGAATAAATCTATTTCAAGGGTATAAGGCCGGCCAAGGCTTCCTCCCAATCCAACCAATCAAATTAAACCGTTTGGTTTAATAAAAGACAAATTACCACTTAAAGGGAATGGACAGCTTTGCCCTTTGTTCGTAAATTCGGTGTACCTCTTTACTCGGGCTCCATTTGATGATACATTTGTTGTGTTACAACCCTAAATCACATGTCTACAACTATCTAGTTTTAACCTCAAGTCATTTATAATGTTATAAAGGTCAAAACTAGTCTCTAACAGGAACATTTCTACCGAAAACAACAAAATTTTGTGTTTGTAAATAATTCGACCTTTCATGATTTATGAAAGTAGGATTATAATAAACATAATCACTTAACATTAGACATACTAATATCACATTATTCATATCACATAATATAAGCATGATTTAAATATAATTTATCATAGTTATATAGGGGTTGTCACAACAAAGCTAGCATGTGTGGGGTTTCCCATATTATTGTTCTGGAAGTGGTCCTATATGCCTAAAGGGCACTATGGATTTCATTAATTCAGCTTCCTTTAACTTCATTCAACCTATTTTTAAACTCATCTAGCAAGATTTTATTTGTGATTTATGTCTGGCCATTGCATGTAGCTGCCCAGGTGCTGAATGAAGTTTCTGGATGCCAGACCTGATGCAGCACTCTTCAATTCCTCATTACCAAATTAAATTCCATGGTCGGTGATGAAGGAATAAGTCCTAACATACCAATAAATGATATGTTTCCATATGAACTGAAAAAACCATCTGATAGGTCATATCAATCAAAGGCTCAACCTCCACCCATTAAGTGAAGTAATCAACTGCTATAACTAGATATTTGAACCTTTGCTTGGTGGTTGGCAGTGGTACGACCAAGTCAATTCCCCAAATAGCGAAAGGTCATGGAGAAGTTATGGATGTTAGAGTTACTCCTGGTTTTCTATGGATGGTAGCAAATTTATGGCATATGTCACACTTCTTGGTGAAAGAAACACAGTCTGCTTTTATCGTCGACCAGTAGTAACCTTGCATTTCTATCCGTTGTCATAGAGATCTCCCGGTCGTGTCAGCTCCTCATGAGCTTTCATGCACCTATTTAATCAGATCATTTACTTCGTTTGGATGAACACAATGAAGTAAGGAAACAGTGTATCCTCTCTTGTATAAAGTAACTTTTTCCAACACATAACTGACTACTTTTTACCTCATTTTCTTGGCTTCTTTCTGGTCGAACGACAATGTTGCTCTTTTAATTTATTCCCTAATTGGGTCCATCCATGAGGGACCTAATTCCACATAGATGACACTGATTTCCATCCCTTAAATGCTTCTATGGGCAAAATTTCCACTAGGATTGTTCGACTGAGTTTTGTTTGAATTGCTGAAGTAAGCCGAGCAAGAGAGTCTGCTCGGGCATTCTCTATCCTAGGAATACTTACCATCCTAACTGAGGTAAACAAAGAGACAATCGATATATCCTTTTTATAACATATCATCACCATTTCCCCTTTAGTGCCCTAGATTTATTGCATTTGATTGACAATTATCTGAGAATTTCAATGTACCAACACCTGGTTGGCACCCAACGATGAAGCTAGTTCTAATTCAGTGATCAATTCTTCATATTCAGCCTAATTATTAGAAGCCTTAAATTAGAATCTCAAAGAATATTCCACATCTAAATTTTTAGGAGTGTTACTGATGAGGCCTGCTCCACTCCCAGTAGCATATGAGGATCCGTCTATAATTTCCAGATGAAGTGTCATTGGATAAATCTTCTTCTTCGAGAACTCCATGCTTGAATATCTTCTTGCTCTATTAAATTCTTTCTTGAACAGCCTATAATTCTGGTTGGTCGGAAATTATCACTGTTTTCTTTTGAGCTAAGTTCTCTTCTGAAGAGGTTTGTTCTTTAAGCAAATTTGAATTATGTTACACCTATGCATATGTGAATTCGGCTATGAAGTCTGCCACTAATTGGCCTTTTAGGGCAATTTTAGGTTCATAAATAATTTCATACTCTCTTAATTCAATTGCCCAAGATATTAACCTTCCATATTTTTCAGGTTATGTAATGCTTGTCACAAAGGCAAATCTGTGTAGACGATAATGGTATGAGCTTGAAAATATGGCCTCATTCTCTTAGAAGCTTCAATGAGATCTAATGTTAACTTCTCCAAACATGGATATCTTATTTTTTCTCTGCATAATGCCTTGCTAATATAATATACTGGCCTTTTAACTCCTCCATGTAGTCAGATCAAAGATAAGCTGGCAGCCGATTCCGAAATAGCCAAGTATAAATATAGTTTTTCTCCCAAAACTGGTTGGGAGAAGAGAGGGGGAGGACCCAAGTACTTATTCAAATTTAGGAAGGCTTTCTCGCATTCATCATTCCACTCAAAGGACTTTTTAATCACCTTAAAAAATAAAAGATATTTATCAGATGCTCAGGAGATAAAACGGTTCAATGCCACTACTTTTCATGTCAGCTTTTGATCATCTTTCTTGTTGGTCAGGGACTACATTTTCAGCAAGGCTTTAATTTTGGCAGGGATTGTTTATATTCCCCTTTGATTAATTATGTAACTAGGAACATTCCTTCATGTACTCTGAAGATACATTTGGTTGGGTTGAGCTTCGTTTGATGTTTTTCCAATTAATCAAAGGTTTGAGACAATTTCGCAATGTGGTCGGTAGAAAATTTGGTCTTGGTGAGCATATCATCTATGTACACTTCCATGTTTTTCCCAATCTGGTCTTTAAAAACCTTGTTCATTAGCCTCAGATAGGTTGCTCCGGTGTTCTTTAACCCAAAGGGCATGACATTGTAACTGTAAGTTCCTCGTTGGTAATAAAAGAAGAGTTTTCCTTATCTTCGGATTTCATCTTAATATGATTATAACCAGAATAAGCATCCATAAAACTGAGCAATTCATGACCTGCTATTATATCAACTAATTGATCAATCCTTGGTGAAGGAAAGTGATCTTTTGGGCATGCCTTATTGAGGCTTGTGAAGTCGACACACATGCACCATTTGTTATTCTTCTTATTGACCATTACCACATTGGCCAACCAGTTGGGATACTTGACATGTTTAATGAACCGTACTCGCTGATATTTCTCCACTTCCTCTTGGATTGCCATATTCTTCTCGGAGCTAAAAACTCTTCTCTTTTTCTTAATCGGCTTAGAATCTGGTTAGATATTAAGCTCATGGAAAATGAAATCTGGATCAATCCCTAGCATATCTTTATGGCACTAAGAGAATACATTTTTCCTTTCTCTAAGGAATGTAGTTAATTCATGTTTGAGAGAGTCAAATAATATTTAACCAATTTGGGTAGTTCTTTTCTGTCTTCTCATCGTCCAACAAAATAGCTCATGTTTCTTCCATAACTTTTCCATTCACCAACTTCTCCTCTTCCGGAGGATCCAGAGTGTCAATATGGAAAGTGGTTGTTCTCTTCATTTGTATTTCTTGTTGTTCGGCTGAAATCTAATAGCATTATCTATCTTCTTTCTGAATACCAATTACTATATTGACTACATAATTTGTTGGAAATTTCATGCATTGATGCACTATAGATGGCACAACCTCTAATTTCTTTATCCCCACTCTTCCTAATATGATGTTGTAGGCTGATAGGATATTTTTATCTAACACAAAGAAATGAATTCTTTCTCTCCTACTTGTCGTCCAGGTGATGATCAAAACTTTCAGCTTGATCGTCCCCAAGGGGTATACTTTCCCACCTGCAAATCCTATGAGAGGTCGACAGTATGGCAACAGTTACTGTTACGTAGCCCCATGTTACTGTAACATTCATAGAACACTGCATCTGCAGAACTCCCATTATCAACTAGTGTTCTTATTATTCTGTCATGATGACATTTTTATGTGATAACTAACGGATTTTTGTGAGGATAAAGTACCCCAATCAGATCATTTTTGGATAATTCGATCACTAGCCTATCTTTATTGACTTTTCTTGGTCGACTATCACTGGATTCATCCATATCAATATGTCTGATAGTTAGGCAGTCCTTGGCTTCATTAGCAAGCTTTAATTACTACAATCGCATATCCTCCTCCAGCATCTCCTCCTGCAATGAAGTGGCATCCAAAGGATATCATACCTACCCCCACCTCTAGTTCATCAGGCTTTTTCAGAAAGTCTGAATCGTCTTTAAAATCATTGTTTCTTGTTATTTTTTTATCTTCCTTTGCTCGGACTGGAGATTCTGGCCTTCTTTGATTATCTCGGTTGCCACTCTGATCAATAAACTTGTTCAGTTTTCCCCATCGAATAACATTTTCAACCTCATTTTTTAGTGTTATTCAGTTATTGGTGTTATGTCCATGGTACCTGTGAAATTTGCAGTACTTGTACTTATACCTCTTGTTGGGGGGTGTCTTCAACTTTCCAAGCCAATTTAGTTCTCGATTTCCCTTGATTTCCTCTAGGATATGGTGAACATCTTTATTGAGGGGTGTATATTCATCATACTTCATGATCCAATCAAGTTTTTTGTCTTTTTGATCCTTTTTTAATGAATTAGAATTATTTTTTTTTACTTCCACCCTTAGTTTCAAAAGCTTCCGTAGTTGTCATGGCCTCTTCAGCATTCATTATCTTTCCAGCCTTAGCCATTAATTCTAGCATGGTTTTAGGTGGATTCTTCACTAAATCATAGTAAAGATATTGACCGAGCAACCCACTCATAAGTTCTATAGTGATGGTCTTCTCCTCATAGTCCACCACCTCTAGTTTCTCATTATTAAAACGCGTAATGTACTCTCGGGTACTTTCTCGTCTTTTATCGCACGGTCAAGAGATGAGTGACACTCTTGATCGGATTATCTCAAAAGAAAAATTTATCTATGAATAATTCAGCTAATTGATGAAAACTAGAGATTTTACCTCTTGGGATATTATTATACCATAGAACTGGAAAAATCTCTACACCTCATTTCGTCGGGCACTGAGTAGATGTCGGCGACAGCTTGATATTTCTCTATGTGCAAGACTGGATCAATTTTCCCGTCATATTTAGGAGTGGCCATTGGTAGGGTAGTCCACAATATCCTGGACAAAAGGTGAGACTTTAACAAAACTCTTTTGTAACGGATTTTTCATTTTGGCCACTTTACCTAGCCGATATATCAGTCGCTGCATCCTCTCCAATAATGTTTCACTGGTTTAGATTTAACCAAAGTAGATTTAGTGTCTTTACTGTGTATTTATGTTGAACTCTCATCCTGAGAGGTCTGCTCGATAAGCACAGAGCCCCTCATACTAGCTCTTGATCTCACAGGTCCTTCTTTGTTTTCATAATAATGCTACTACTCCCTGTGATGGCCTCTAGTTACTCGGGGACTTAGACGAACAAAAGCATACTCCCTTCTTAGCCTATCTAATACACTTGGCCTTTATTTGGAAAAATATCTACTACCATAGAAATTCGTTGGTTGGAATGAAGAATTTATGCCAGGATGGTATGATCTGTCATGAGAAGAACGAGAATGAAAAATTCTCTTCCATTTCGGGATGGTGTAGGGGGCATATCTCTTCTAGAATTGGAGAACTTATCTGGCATTATACGAGCCAACTATCTCATTGACTCTTGTATAGCCTCCTGTCCTTTATCCAAATTTATCACGTTCCTTTAGAGGTTTGTCTCACCAGGGGGAGTGAATATTGCTTGATTATTACCTGTAGTCTCCAGGTTGCTTTCAAGAACAGTAGTGATGATACTTGAATTGGTATCACCGAGTCAATATTCGTGTAAGCTCAAACCAGTGCAACAATGGAGCATGAATAGGTATAAAAATATGGAAAGAAAGATAGAGAGATGAGTCAAAGAAAAAGACAACACCAGATGTATGTGGTTCAGGCTTTGAAGGGACTATATCCACTGTGTGAGTGTGTGAAATCCACTAAATATGGGCATTAATGGCCTTAGGATACAAGCACTCAAGCTTTCTCTCTCTCTAAGAAAATATTTAGACAGAGTTTTTGTAGGTTACGAATTATGATCCCCTTACAATGATGTAGAAGATAAGTATTTATATGGTTGGGGGGTGTTATATGCACCCCAGTTATGCATGAGGCATACACAGTACCAAATATCTAATGATATAGAGCCATATGTCCTTTGTGTATGTAGGTAATGATTAAGAGATATTCTCCACATGTGGGGAGTATATTACTGTAACGGTTTTGCTCACGTGGTCTCGCAGACCACGTGCACTCTCCCACGCGTCCTCCATTATATGCGCCTTGTCAAATGTTGAATGTGTCCTATTGGGATGAGGTGTCACCCTAGCCGAGTATGAGACCACTGACGTTTCACTAGATCGCATGTTGATAATTGCTAAGTTTAGTCTCAATTGACTAGCATCAGGCCGAGACGAGAGATTTCTCCAATATTGATGTGGTCTCGTCCTCCTAAGATTGACGAGGCAAGGCGTAGGCCCACCAAGGTGTCATATAACCTTGACCTAGCTCTGGACGAAGATGAGACAGTTATTGTAAGATGGCTCAAGAGATCACACTTTATAGGGTCATCTTGGCATGAATCGAGATGAGGTCTCATATTAGCATATCAATCACCCCTTAGCCCTTAGTCTTCTGTGTAGATAGAAGAATAAGGGATAAAAATGTTAAGCTGCACTCATGAAGGTACGTCTCTGATTTATCAAATGCTGATGTATTGATGTGTATGAGAGGACGACACTTGTCATTTGTTCCTTAGCCTAGAATTTTCCCTAATTAGTGCAGTAGCATGTGCATACCTTGGTAGTTGTACCCTAATGATAGGCGCATTGGGATTTGCACCACATCATTGTGGGAGGTTTTAAATGTTAAATATAAAAACTTCCTCTCTCTCCACACTTTAAGTGCGCGACTTTATCTTTCTAAACTTTTCGGTTCTAGATCTTCTTCTCTCTCCCTTCCACTTTCCAAACATTTTTTGGTTGTTTTCCTAACTCTCCAGTGGTTATCAGCCTAGGCAAACCTTCCAAGTACTCCCTTTTTCCCTTCTTCATTAGCTTTTTGTCATTTTAGCCATTTTTGTATTTGTATTATTTTTTCGATGAGTTTTTCAATTTTTTAGTGACTACGTTGGGTGGTTGTATGGTGGTTTTTAGGGCCGATAAGATTGGTTTAAGGGTTGAGAGAGTTGTTTTAAGGGTTTGTTGGTAGTTTTAGGGTTTTTCCCCTCTGTTTTACCCTCATTTGGTCACTCCGGTGAATCACCGTCATCTTTTTCGGTGAAGCACTCAATTTGTTCTTGTTCTTGGCCTTAACTCTTCATATTCCTTACTTTAGACCTTTTAGTCAAACCCCAATCAAATATTTAGTTGATTTCCCCTTTTTTTATTGTTTCCACCAAGTTGAGGGTCATCCTCTGGATGTTGAGGAAGTTGTACGAGCTAGCTGAAGATTTCCCTACTCTCAAAAAGAGGTGCTTCAGGGAGATTAGGAAGTACAAGGCCGAGGAATCTATCAAGTGTAGGGCCAAATCCTTTCCTATTCATCTTATCTATCCCATCCCTCTATCAACCATACGTCCTCCAGTTGTAGAGCTTAGTGACTTCATGTTTGAGTCGGTTGCTGAAAGTTTTGATTATTTCCAAGTGGCAATGAAAGTCCCTGATGATGGGTTTGAGGAGGCTGAAGGTTCTTTAAGAGCCTCATCTTCTAACCAAACATGGCCATCCAATCAGGCCGAGGCATCAGGCAAATCTGAAGCATCAGGCTAGGTCGAGTCATCATCAAACCAATTTGAGTCTTCCCATGGGTCAGATTCTTCTATACAGATCCTTTTGTCTCATGATGGGCCAAGAGTGGACGTTGCTATGGCACCACCAATATATGTCATTCATCTTACTGTTGTTTCGGGAGACACTTCAATAGAACTTCACATGCCCCAGGTGTTGTCCCGACTGCAGATTAATACGACGATGAAGATGCAGTCGAGGACTCACTTGACACACCCTGTGTTGAATCCTACATCAGTACAGTTACTAAAGTCGACCTATTTCTTTGGAAACATCTCTATGGCATTGGACCTTCCATTCATATGAGAGCACCCTCGGCCGATGAGAGAGAATTTCAAGGCCAAAAGGTAAAATTTTCTTATAAGAACATATGTTTAAGGTCGGCTTTAGGCTATCTGTGCATCTAGCTATACGATCCATTTTAGACAGTCTTGGTCTCTCCCCTGCCCAACTTTGACCTAATGCCTGGAGGGTCATTCTCGAATTTGTTGCCCTATGGAAGGTAGTTCACCACACTGACCTCCGAGTTAGTATCTTCGGAGAATGTTATACTGTCCCGTCCCCTAAGACTCAGGGAAGATACTATCATCTCGTATCCAGGAAGTCAAAAAAGAAATTTCTGACGGTAACACAAACTTCTAATCATAATTGAAAACCTCGTTACTTCTTTATTTCGAGAGTTTAGGAATTCGACCCTGACACCCATTGCACTGCCTCTGAGCTCCGAGTTCCCCAACGATAGGCCAAGGCCACAATGTTGGTTCAAGATGATCCGGGTTTATGTGCTGAATCCACCAAGAACCTTGATAAGGTTAGGAAACAAGGAGATAATTCCATATTTCTTAGAGCATATGGGTATAGGGGTGAACCCCCTATTTGAGCTATGAAAGTTTATTAACTCTATATTTTTCTAACCGTTGTGTCATATTTCTCTTATCTGAGCTGATGATCTTACTCTCCTTATTGAAGACTGATATACCCGTTTATATCCTCAGCCTGTCTGAGGATTACCTCCAAAACGAACGACCCTACGAGGGGCCGACCCTTCACCAAGCTCCAGGAAACCCTTCACCAGGCTCCAGACGACCCTACGAGGGGCCGACCCTTCACCAGGCTCCAGACGACCCTACGAGGGGCCGACCCTTCACCAGGCTCCAGACGACCATACGGGGGCCGACCTTTTATGAGGCTCCGGACGACCCTACGAGGGGCCGACAGTACGAGGCCAGAATTAGGCCAGGATCACTACCGGAAGAAGCTTTGCCCTCGGCCTCGGCCCATAGGCCGAGGGTGACGTCATCGCCAGTGCGTGGTTTGGGAGACGCGTGGAACAGTGCGCGTGAGGCTCACATGGCACATGGGAGACCGTTATAACCGAATCACACCCTCACGTGAGGGAATATTATGTCATCATTTGGTATCTACAAGTGTCCACAGGGGACTGGTTAGATCATAATTCACATGCACCATGCATACTTAGGGGGTACACTACACCCCCCAAGACCTATATATACTTGTCACCTACAAACCTACAGGGGATCAATCAATTAACTGTAACCCTAGCTAAAACTCTGCTTGTACACACAGTAGAGAGAGAGAGAGGCTTATGTGCATTGTATCTAAGGCCATTAGTGCCCATACTTAGTGGATCACATACTCACAGTGGATGTAGGCCAAATTGGCTGAACCACTATACACCATTGTCTTATTTCCTCTTATACTCATCCCCATCTACATACTTATACACTTATACATCTCTATGGCTGCCATGGCTGCTACTGTTTGAGCTCATTATCACTTAACCGGTGGTGCTAAATCTTAGCATCATCAGTTTGGCGCCGTCTGTGGGAACGAGAAGACATCTTTTCCTCTCTACAGCTTGACCTCACTGGGCACTCTGGTGGTGAACCAACACTCCCCCTGAGAGGAGGTGTTTCACCATTGAAAGAGACCCACTAAGGTTCCCAGGCTCACCAGTATTTTCCTCAGTTCAACTTTCCATAACTCAAACACATGGCACCTGAGATGCCACCACCACCACTTCCCCTGCCGGATGAGGGGGGAAGACCCAGTTCCAGTCAGCCGCCACCTCAGTCTGAGATGGCTGATGTGGCAGTAGCCCTAAAGTCTCTGGCAGCAAGCCAGCGGATGATGCAGGAGCAGTTCACAGCTCTAAGCCAAAATATACTAAGACCACCAGGGGTTTCACCTGAGATGATTACTCCGGCAGCAGCTCCAGGACAGCATGAGGCCAGGGGACCACCCCAGGCACCACGCAAAGACCTGCCACCCCCTCAGCGGCGGAGGGATGTTGCTGACCCCAGGCGTTTACGCCTGGGGAGGCAAGAAAACCCTTGCCCTGAGGACAGGTATGGCGATCTGGAGGGAGAGGAGGCTCCTATAGAATGCTGGGAACCCTATGAGGTCTCCAACAATACCGTACGACCCCTCCAGGACAGTAGGGGAAAGTGCGGGAGACCAAACCCTGATGATCGTCCAAGAGGCTCTGCTTTTGATCGCTCGAGCAGGGGGTCAGCCTTTGAGAGGCTAGGCCCAGTAAATGACCTGTGAGAACAGTTGTCCAGGCCAAGAAGCGCTGCGAGATCCAGAAGGGAGGCAGCAGATGGCCGACCCCGAGGACGAGATGACGGCCAAAGGTAAGTGAACAGTCGACACAGACCTGCTGCAGCAGAACCCTCCGTCCACCTCGGAGAGGAAGCAGGGGATAACATCGGCCAGGCCGACCCCGTGAGGCCCTGGAATGACTCAATCCAGCGGTTAGAGGATAATATTGGTGATATATTGAAGAGACGAGACCCTCTTCAGAGGGGATACACCATAGGCTCACCCTTTGTGGCAAAGATAGTCAACTTCCCCACGCCGTCAAAGTTCAAGCCACCTATGGTCACCCCAAGGTATGATGGAAGCACCAACCCCGTCCACCACGTGGAGATGTATCAGTCGGCAGCAGACATATACTCTATCTCAGATGAGATGAGGTGTCGTTCCTTCTCTAGTACCTTGACAGGGGCTGCGCATGTCTGGTACATGTCTCTTCCAAAAAATTCCATTGAAAACTTTAAGTAGATGGCCGACCTGTTCATCCATAATTTCTTCTTCGGGGTGAGGCCACAGAAGAAGACCACCCACCTGCTCTATGTTAAGCAGGGGAAGAGTGAGAGTATGAGGGACTATATAGCCAGATTCAATAAGGAGAAGATGGAGGTGGAAGACTATGAGGAGAGCATAGCTATGACAACCCTGATTGGAGGATTCCAAAAGGGGAAGCTGTTATGGAAGCTTGCTGAAGACCCTCCGAGGACGATGGTCGAACTATTTTCGACAGCAGGAAAGGTGATGAACGCCGAAGAGGCGATGGCTGCAAAATATGAAGACGAAAGAGGAGGTGATAGTGGGAGTAAATACCCTAAGAAGAACAAAGAGGGGAAGAAGAGATCCGCGGATGACAAGTTCGCTGGGTACACCCCTCTGACGGTCAGCTGTGAACAGATTCTCAATGAGATAAAGAGTGACCGGTCCCTGAAGTGGCCTGACAAGATGAGGGCAGCCCCCGGTAAGAGGAATAAGAACATGTGGTGTGAATTTCACCAAGACCACGACCACGTAATGGATAAATGCTTTGCTCTGAAAGATGAGATTGAGAAGATGCTGAAGGAAGGGAAGCTCAGAAAGTACGTCGACAAAGGCTCCTTCAAGAGGGGCCGAGGGGACGACCCCAGAAAAAAGCGAGGCGATGCATGCAGAGAAGGTCCTCAAAAAAGAGGGGACGACCCTTCTGATGATGAGGACGACCCTGACCTCCCACCGAGAGACGAACACGGCCCTGTCAAGAGTCTTAATATGATCTCGCTCGAAGTGGGAATGATCTTCGGGGGACTTGCAGGAGGAGGGTCTGAGGTCGCCGATAGGAAGGTCTATGTAGCTGAAGCAAAGGCAGTGACGAAGACGGTACACGCAACCTCCCTGGATGTCAAGTCAGAAAAGAGGAAAAAGGTTGATATGGACACACTGATAGTAGGGTTTTCAAGGATGGACTTCAAAGGCCTCTTAGCCCCACATGATGACCCTCTCGTCATCACTACCAGGGTGCACGGATGCGAGGTGCCGAGGATCTTGGTAGATGGGGGTAGTTATGCAGATGTGATGTTTTGGCCATGCTTCAAAGCCTTGGGTCTCAGCCGTGCTAGACTCGTTCCCTACCATCATCCATTGATTGGGTTCAGTGGGGAAAAGGTTCATCCCCTTGGGGTATATGAGGCCGATGTGAGGATGGGGGACGAGTGGCCGAGATGGCTCACCAAGAAGGTCAGTTTCTTTGTGATGGACGAGCAAGTGTTTTCGGCCTACAACATCATACTGGGGCATGTGGACCTCAAGGGGTTTGAAGCTGTGCCATCTAAGGTCCATCAGATGATCAAATTTCCTACACCTTACGGGGTGGGGGAAGTTCAGGGAGACCAGACGACAGCGAGGGAATGTTACTACAACTCCGCTGAAGAAAGGGAGGCACACAAGAGGGTTACAACCACTTATAATATTGATACCCTAGACCCCAAAGATGAAACGAAGCTGAAGAAAGGAGAGGCTGCGGAAGAGGTAGAATCCATCATCCTCGATGAGGATGACACGGAAAAAACCGTCCAAGTTGGCAAGTCTCTAAAGCCCAACATCAAGGAAGACTTCATTAAACTATTGAGGAGAAGGCGAAGCGTTTTTGCCTGGAGTCATGTAGATATGCCAGGGATTGACCCTGAATTCATGTGCCACAAGCTCAATGTGGTAGAGGGAGTGAAGCCGGTGAAGCAGAAGAGGAGAATTTACTCTAGAGAAAAATATGAGGTCATCAGGGACGAGGTCAAAAAATTAGAAGACGTTGAATTTATCAGAGAGGTCATCTACCCTGAATGGCTGTCCAATGCAGTCATTGTCCCAAAGGCCAACGGCAAGTGGAGAATGTGCGTGGACTTCACAGACCTCAACAAGCACTGTCCCAAAGACAGCTTCCCTCTCCCCCGCATCGACCAGATGGTAGACGCTACCGCAGGCCATGAGCTCATGAGTTTCATGGATGCCTACTCAGGGTATAACCAGATTTTCATGAACCCTGAAGACTCGGAGAGGACCGCCTTCATCACTGACAAGGGGACATACTGTTACAGGGTCATGCCCTTTGGCCTAAAGAATGCGGGGCCAACGTACTAGCACCTCGTAAACAAAATATTTGAAGATCAAATTGGGAAGTCTATGGAGGTCTACGTAGACGACATGATGACTAAGAGTCTGAAGGCAGAGGATCATGTGGCAGACCTGGAGAGGACCTTTAATACGATGGACAAATACAAAATGAAGCTTAATCCGGCCAAGTGTGTCTTCGGGGTCGGAGCAGGGAAGTTCTTGGGGTTCATTGTCAATCAAAGAGGCATCGAGGCCAATCCTGAAAAGATAAAGGCCCTTGTTGAAATGAAGACCCCCAAGTCCATTAAAGACGTTCAGAGGCTCACATGGAAAGTTGCCGCCTTGAACAGGTTCGTGTCTAGGGCCACAGACAAGTGCTTGCCATTCTTCAAGACCCTTAGGAAGGCCTTCGAATGGAGTAAAGAGTGTGACGAGGCTTTCAGGGACCTAAAGTCGTACTTAGGGTCTCCCTTGCTGCTATCACGACCCGTGCAGGGTGAACGACTTTATGTGTACCTCGTCGTCTCAGAGTTGGCCATCATTGCAGCCATTGTGAGAGACGAAGACGGGATACAGAAGCCCGTGTATTTTAACAACAAGGCACTCCAGGGGGCAGAGCAAAGATACCCGAGGATGGAGAAGTTGGCCTACGCCTTGATCCATGCCTCGAGGAAGATGAAGCCATACTTCCAGTCCCATACAATGGTCATCCTCACCGACTCTCCTCTTAGGCAGGTCCTACACAAGCCAGAAAAATCAGGTAGGTTGATGGCCTGGGCTATAGAGCTGGGGGAGTTTGACATTGTGTATCAGCCTAGGACGGCCATTAAGGGGCAGACATTGGAAGACTTCGTGGCTGAGTTCACTTGGGAAGATGATGAGGCCGAGGGTGAGACCCTCGGGAAGACAGATACACAACAAGACAGACCCGCAGACACACCCGCAGATAGGGCTGAGACAAGCATCGCCAGAAGGAAAGCGACTGAAAACGAAGAGGGAAGATACATATTTAGACAGGGATCCCTCTCTGAGGGAAATTTTTCAGAGGGAAAGACTCTGTGGAGCCTCTGCGTTGATGGGTCCTCCTGTGACAGCGAAAGTGGTGCTGGACTGATACTATCAGCACCCGATGGCACAGACGTTAAATACGCCCTGAGGTTCAACTTTAAAGCCTCCAACAACGAGTCTGAATATGAGGCCTTAATAGCAGGCCTCTCCTTGGCCAAGTCTCTTAGTGTCGGCCAGATTTTGGTCCATAGTGATTCAAGGCTAGTAGTGAATCAGATACTAGGAGCCTACGAGGCTAAGGACGAGAGGATGGCTAGGTACCTTGAGAAGGTAAGGTCATTACTGAAGGGATTTAGAGAAGTGAAGTTAATGAGGGTACCTAGGCTCGACAATGGCCGTGATGATGCCCTTGCTAGGTTGGCCTCGGCAACTAGGACTGACATCAGGAGGACGGTCCCAGTAGAAATTTTGCTTCGGCCAACTATTGAAGACGCTGAGGGAACGCTTAGCAATTGCCTAAATGTTTCTCAAGAAGCTTCGTGGATGGACCCCCTGATCAGATACATTAAAGAGGGTGAGATGCCAGAAGCAAGGCAAGAAAGGAAGAAGCTGGGGTACAGGGCTGCAAAATTCACTGTCATCGGAGACACCTTATACAAAAAGGGTTTTTTGCTCCCCTTACTTAGGTGTGTGCATCCCTCAGAAGTCCCTTCCATTTTGCAAGATGTGCATGAAGGGTCGTGCTCAAGCCACATTGGGGGTAGATCCCTAGCGAAGAGGGTGATCACCCAAGGCTACTGGTGGCCGACCTTGGGGAAAGACGCCGCAGCATATGTAAAAAAGTGTGATAAATGCCAAAGATTTTCTACCATCCCTCATCAACCCCACCAGCTCTTACCTCCGTTACATCTCCGTGGCCATTTGCAGTATGGGGAATTGATCTAGTAGGACCCTTGCCTAGGGCCATCAATAACTATCGATTCCTCATCGTAGCCATTGACTATTTTTCAAAATGGGTGGAGGCGGAGCCGATGGTGACGATCACTGAGCAGAAGACCTTCCAGTTCATCTGGAAAAATATTATATGCAGATATGGTCTCCCCAACACCCTCATCTCGGATAACAGGACTCAGTTCAAGAATGCCTCTCTACAGAAGTACTGTGAGAGGGTAAGTATCAAACAATTTTTCTCCACCCCTGGCCGACCTCAGGCCAATGAGCAAACAGAAGTCACAAACAGGACAATCCTAGATGGAATCAAGAAGAGGCTTGAGGAGGCAAAAGGAAGATGGGTCGAGGAGTTATATGCCGTGCTGTGGGCATACAGGACGAAGGTGAGGACTTCTACCGGGGAGACCCCATTCATGCTAGCTTATGGCTCAGAAGCCGTCATCCCCACCGAAATTGAGTTTTCTACTCATAGGATCCAAATGTACGACCCCCAGGGAAATGAGGAAGAGAGACGACTCGACTTGGACCTGATTGAGGAAAGGAGGGAGGACGCTGAGATAAGGCAGGCCGCCTACCAACAGAGGACCGCAAGGTTCTACAATCAGAGGGTGAAACAGAGGCCTATCGCAGTGGGGGATTTGGTCCTCAAGAAGACTTGGCAAAAACCCAACAAGCTCCACCCTAACTGGCATGGCCCATATAGGGTCATTGATGAAGTTGTCCCTGGGACCTATAGACTAGAAAACCTAGATGGGGAACCTTTTTCCAATCCCTGGAATGCATACCATTTGAAGAAATACTATCAGTAGTGTTGTAAGGTCTTGAAAGGCCATAATTGTAATGAGAGTTGCTCCAACAGAACACTTTGCAAAATTAATAAGAAATATCAGTGTTTCCCCCATCCTATGGTTGTCAGTTCTAGCACGCATGGAAACATCTACAGAAAACCATTTATTTGGTAAGTTGAACCCTCGGCTATAATGAGGGCCAGTGGAGGGGACGACCCCACCATTGTCCTCAAGAAAGACGAGGGTAGACTTCATTAAAACCATTAATTTGGAAAGTTGAACCCTCGGCTATAATGAGGGCCAGTGGAGGGGACAACCCCACCACTGTCCTCAAGAAAGACGAGGGTAGACATCGTTATAGACCATTAATTTGGTAAGTTGAACCCTCGGCTATAATGAGGGTCAGTGGAGGGGACGACCCCACCACTGTCCTCAAGAAAGACGAGGGTACACTTTGTTAAAAACCATTAATTTGGTAAGTTGAACCCTCGGCTATAATGAGGGCCAGTGGAGGGGACGACCCCACCACTGTCCTCAAGAAAGACGAGGGTACACTTTGTTAAAAACCATTAATTTGGTAAGTTGAACCCTCGGCTATAATGAGGGCCAGTGGAGGGGACGACCCCACCACTGTCCTCAAGAAAGACGAGGGTAGACATTGTTAAAAACCATTAATTTGGTAAGTTGAACCCTCGGCTATAATGAGGGCCAGTGGAGGAGACGACCCCACCACTGTCCTCAAGAAAGACGAGGGTAGACATTGTTAAAATCATGTTTGGTAATTTAATCCCTCGGCTATAATGAGGTCCAGTGGAGGGGACGACCCCACCACTGTCCTCAAAAAAGACGAGGGAAAGGTTAGTGGCTAACAAAAAACAGCAAATCATGCAAGAAGCTGATATAGAAGACAGTAAAGGAGACGATATGATATTAATAAAAGTGAGATACAAGATATCCAAGTGTTTTACAAAAAGAGTACAAAAATAATAAGTACATTATGAGGGTGTGGGCTACAGACAGCCACCCTAAGGGACAATGTCAGAGGGCAGAGCCTCAACATCCACCAAGGGGGTCTCTTCAACAACCATGACTGGCCGATCCTCAGACGTGCCGACCCCCTCAACCTGCACTTGGGATTCTACTTGGGACAGAGCCTCAGCGATCAGAGGGTCGTCCAATCTGACTGCCTCAATTGAAGGGCGGACCGAGGAGACGACGTCGTCAAATCTGAGGACGATCCATCGACAGGCAGTCCTGATTCCCCTCTCCAAGTATTCAAGGCCGAAACCTTGAAACTCGTCAGAAACCTTGCAAGCCTCAACAGCATCGGCCTCGGCTTTTTTGACAGCTTCTTCGAGATCAGTCTTGTGCTGGGCCTCCAGGTTGATCAGGGTCGAGTCCGTCTCCTTGATGATCAAGTCCTTGGCTTGCAGGTTGGCATCATGCTGCCTCGTCAGCTCATCTAGGACCCTAGAATGCTCAGTCCTAGCACTCTCAAGCTCAGCCCTCGCAGTATCAAGCTTTGTCCGAAGGTTGGCCTAATGCCGAATGGCCCTCTCAGCTTCATAAAACTCCTGTTGGTTCTCAGCCATCCACTTGGTGGCTGAGGTGAAGGCACAAACAGACTGCGCAAAAAATAAACAGATGTCAAGAGGGGCCGAGGGAACAGTTAGTGAGAATGAAATTAAACAGATGGGTCAGAGCCAATACCTGTGCAAGGGAGTGCAGACCATAGTCGTACACTTTGGCTGGAGGCATCTTTGACAAAAAGTCGTAGTCAGCAGCCGAGGGTGCAGAGAACATTGAGGTCTTGGCTGCCCTCAGATTTGCAATGAGCGACGAGGGATCGGCCCTCAGATGCACCAAGTTTTGAGACCAGAAGGCCCCCATACTGGATGAAGAGGTCGTCCCCTCAGAGGCTTCGACCCTGGTCCTCATCCGAGAATCAGGCCGAGGGTCAACAGGGGCCTCAGGCTCCTTCCTTTTATTACTATCGGTGGTCGGCTCCAACACCAGCGGCCCTCGTCTTCCTCGGAGCCTGCTGAGGCTCCTTTCCTTTCTTCTTTGCCAATCCTGATAATAAGCTGGGAGCAGTCATTTCCCAAAGATAATCCGATATACCTACAGGACGACCTGATAAGAAGACGACACGTCAGAAAAATGCAGAGATAAATAGAAAACACTTCAAAAATAAGTAAAGAATGGAAAATGTGCAGTATAACTCACATAGTTCTGTCAGAGGGCCGACCCTCAGACCAGCTTCTTTGAGGAACCGAGGGGTCATCAAGTCTTTGAATTTTTCAAGTTCACCCTCTCTCCCTCATCCTCTAAGGTAATCAACAATGTCCTTCTCCTCCAGGATAAGTCCAGGGTCTGATCTGGCCTTCATGGAGGGGTTAGACCACTTCCTGGGGACCCTCGGACTACTGGCAACGGGATCCCACTCCCCGGAGATGAAGAAAAACCTCTTTTTCCAATCATGGTTGGAAGTTTGTGCCACATGGAGGAGTTTCTTCTCAGACCTCCTTGCCCCCAGATGATAATATCCAGGCTGTTTGGACGAAGAGGTAATGTTGTAACAACCCAAAAATAGGTCAGTCGAGGGCTCGTCAGTGAAGGTATTCTTCCACAAGGAAATATAGCCCAGGATCTTCCTCCAAGAGTTGGGGGGAAGTTGAGAGGGAGCAACACCAAGGGCGGAAAGGATGTCTACAACGGCATTATGTAGAGGGAATCTGACTCCGACCTTGAGCATTTGTTCGTAAACTGCAACCTCTCCCTCTCCACAATCAAAAAACCTCTCAGACTCAGAGGGAACCCTCATAGTTATGCTGAGAGGCACTCCATAGGCATGCCTCCATAACAGGAGGTCGCGATCCCTAACAGAGGAGATAAAGGACGAGGCATGGGAGGTATCAACTTCGTCATCTGTGTCATTGTCCTCGTCCTCAGTCCCCTCCCCCTCGGCCGGAGGGCCCAGTGGAAAAGCCACTTGGAAGGCATGGGGAGACAGGGTTGACACGGGGACAGCCTCAAAGGGGACCGTACCCTCAGCCTCTCGGCCTGGGCTTAGGTCAGACATCTCCCTCCTACTAGAAGTTTCAGCACCAGTTGGCGAGGATGCTCTCTCGTCCATCTCACTTGGTTTGGGAGTCTCGGTTGGATGAGCGGACGACCCACAAGACTCAGACGGTTCAAATGGTTTTATGGTGGCAAGAGGAACGGGAAAGATGGGTCGTACCCAATTAGGGTCGGCCCCTCGTCTCCTCTCCTCTTCTTCCTCTATTCGTCTGATCTCGGCAAAGAGCTTCTCTCTCAAGGATGGGAACTCAGATATTAAGCTATAAAGCCTCCTAAGCATTAAAGGGAAGACTCTACACTTGGAGAAATTACACTAAACTTAGCTAACTTATTTACAAACAAGTGGGAAATTGACTAGCTTGGACTTTTGGATCAAACAAAGGAACTCAATGGTTTTGCTCAAGAACGTTCAAGAAACAGTAACCGGAGTGACACCGAAAAAAGCTATGGGGTAACCCAAAGAAAATGTAGCCCCACAAACCTAAAAAGAAAATAGAAATAAAGGCAAAAGAGAGTACCTAATAAAGAGAGAAAAAAATGTTGCTAAGACTTGAAGAATTGAAGGCTGCAAATGGCGATGAAAGATGATGAAACTCTAGAGAGAGAATGCTTGGGCGTGAAGAAGAAGAAGAAGGAGAGAGAATTTAAAAATCTTTTAAATACTTTGGTAATGAGTGGGCCCATTTACAAAGAAGGGTATTATTAGGGCACCAAGCCCCATGCAAAGTGTGCAGCCGCCTTGCCTTGGAAACTTGAACAACAATGAGTATCTGCCCAGGTGTCACTCACCTAACTGGTCATACACACATCTTAATTACAATGCTATCCCTCAGCTATCTCAATGGCACCTATGGCTAAGGGCTGGGGGGTGATTGATATAACCGTTTATATCCTCAGCTTGGCTGAGGATTACCTCCAAAACGGACGACCCTACGAGGGGCCGACCCTTCACCAAGCTCCAGGCATACCTTTCACCAGGCTCCAGACAACCCTACGAGGGGCCGACCCTTCACCAGGCTCCAGACGACCCTACGAGGGGCCGACCCTTCACCAGGTTTCAGATGACCCTACGAGGGGCCGACCCTCCGTATGGTCGACCTTTTATGAGGCTCCGGACGACCCTACGAGGGTCCGACAATACGAGGCCAGAATTAGGCCAGGCTCACTACCGAAAGATGCTTTGCCCTCGGCCTCGGCCCATAGGCCGAGGGTGACGTCATCGCCAGCGCGTGGTTTGGGAGATGCGTGGAACAGTGCGCGTGAGGCTCACATGGCACATGGGAGACCGTTATAACCGAATCACACCCTCACGTGAGGAAATATTATGTCATCATTTGGTATCTACAGGTGTCCACAGGGGACTGGTTAGATCATGATTCACATGCACCATGCATACTTGGGGGGTACACTACACCACCCAAGACCTATATATACTTGTCACCTACAACCCTATAGGGGATCAATCAATTAACTGTAGCCCTAGCTAAAACTCTGCTTGTACACACAGTAGAGAGAGAGAGAGGCTTATGTGCATTGTATCTAAGGCCATTAGTGCCCATACTTAGTGGATCACACACTCACAGTGGATGTAGGCCAAATTGGCTGAACCACTATACACCATTGTCTTATTTCCTCTTATACTCATCCCCATCTACATACTTATACACTTATACATCTCTATGGTTGCCATGGCTGCTACTGTTTGAGCTCATTATCACTTAACTGGTGGTGCTAAATCTTAGCATCATCAAAGACCAACCACCAAATACCCCAGAAGTTGTGTGAAACATGGAATCTCCAACCATTGCCAATTTGCTCAAAAAGGTTAAGAAGAAATCAGCGTTTGCGCCTCAAACCAAAAAATCCACTACTGCTAACCCCAGTCAGGACGAGGGGTCTAGGAAAAGAAAAAAAGGTCAAAAGAATCTCCCCACGACCCATCTGAGCAGGAAGAGCAAGGACATCCCATCGAAGATCGGGACGAGTTAGGTCATCCCAATCTCCTCATAGGATACGCTTGCTGCGAGGCTGGAGAATTTGAAGATTAGCCCCGACTCTACCTTGGGGAGCAAGGATTGGCCCTAAAGTTCCTAACATCTAACACCTCTGAGTCTGACAGCAGGTTTCTGGAGGCCACCAACATCTCTCTGATGAAAGACTTCATCCTTCACAGGGTTGTCCAAGTAAGTCATTATTCTTTTCATATGTTATCACAACTATAAGGTCGTCCCATAAGGTCATCTCGTACTGACTTTATTTTATCTTATGCAGAAAACTGTCTGCCTTCCAAAGCTCCACCAGTGGATCAAGAAGAAATTTCCTAAAATCTATTTGGGTTGTCAATCGAGGCTCATAGGAACCGTATCCAAGAGTTGGAGACTCATATTGAGAACCTAAAGAAACATCATTTCGAAGTAATCACTAATCTTAAAAAAAGTATTGATGAGGCTATCAAGTCTCTGAACAAACATCATTTAATCGAGATTGCTGGGAAGATAAAAGAGTCTATTAGTAGTAAAGATCTCTAAGGCTCAAAAGCACGCTGTGGAGGTCTTCAAATCGTCTAAGGAGTTCCTGAGCTATAGTGTGTAATAACTTGAAAGAGATGCTCACACAGGTTGCCTATGGGTAACTATAAAGTTCCCTAAGATCGCCCATATATTTGAGTAGTTGAAAACTTTCAATCTGGATGAATCTCTTGCCATGATAGATTTAACTCAGGTTGAGGTATCGGCTGAACAAGAGCCACAGTTCAGGTTATGAACCAGTTGGATGAGACTAAGCCTTTCGGAGATACTAAAGCCGATAGCACTACAACTGCGGATGTGTCGGCTCTTAATGAAACTGAGAACCCAAATATTGAAGAGATAAACCTTCAGGCTTAGTTCTTCTCAGTCTCTCTCTTTTCTGGGCAGCCACATGTGGCCAAATGCCCCTCTTGGTTGTAAATTTCTTAAACACTTGGATATGATTTTGCAGTTTGTTATCAGTATCTTAACTCTTCTTCTAACACTTCTAATCTCATTTTTTGAACGGCAAGTGCTCTGATCCTTTATTCCCATACTTTGAATGGATGAATAGTATTTCTTTTCATATTTATAATTTGCCCTTCTTTACTTATATGTATGCATCTTTTTGAAGTTTTATCAAGTAACCATAATTAAAATGGTTTATAACCTTGATATTACCAACTAACTGAATATTGCACACATCCTACCATCTTTTGACGAGATGGGTATAAGTGATAAATTTCTCAATATGTATGTCGTCTCATTATAAGACGAGACACAATTATGTTTAATCATGAATGAATTCACCACCAAATTATATGAGTCCCCTCTCGTCGTTTTGAGAGTGTATGGATGAGAGAAATCTCGTTCATACACTGTCGTCTCGATCGAGAGAGTTTTTCCACCAAATTAATGATGTTTATCATGAAATACGACTGATTGATTATTAAATTTGAATTCACCAAATTATGGTGTTCGCATCACAAGTCCCCTCTCATCGTTTTGAGAGTGTATGGACGAGAGCAATCTCGTCCATACACTGTCGTCTCGATCGAGATAGTATTTTCACCAAATTAATGATGTTTATCGTGAACCACAACTAAGTGATTATAAAATTTGAATTCAGCAAATTATGGTGTTTGCATCAAAGGTCCCCTCTCATTGTTTTGAGAGTGTATGGACAAAAGAAATCTCGTCCATACAGTGTCGTCTCAACCAAGAGTGTTTTTCCACCAAATTAATGATGTTTAATACGATCCCCCCTCTCGGTGTTATCGAGAGTCCATGGACGAGGTTGACCCTGTCTCGACTGTCATGTCACCGAGAGTAAGTTGGAGCTACTTCACCACGAATGATGTTCTGTAGCTTAAGATGAACTAACACATACAATCTAAAATAATTCAAACAATAGAATATGAGAGAACACTTGGAGATTTTTTTATTCATAATCTTCTTCTCGTATACATAGATAAATGAGAAACGTGAAGATAATACAAATGAAACTAATACAAAATTCTTAATAGTAGTATTTTTTGAGATGGTCAGCATTCCATGGATTGGAGAATGGCTCTCCATCTAAATTCTCTAGCCGTTATGTTCTTGGAACCACTTTTCAACCACCCGATAAGGACCACACCTGTTAGGATGAAGCTTGTTGGGCTTCTGCCAGGTCTTCTTTAGAACTCGGTCCCCTACTGCCAATGGTAGGGCCTTCACTCTCTTATTATAAAACTTCTATGTCCATTGTTGATAGGCATCTAGCCTACCCTCATCATCCTCTTTTCTCTCTTCAACTAAGTCCAGATCCTGTCTATGTTCTGCAATAATTTCCTCTAGGTCATATGTCTGGACCCTAGGAGTTGGGAGACCAATCTCTATCGGTATCTCAGCCTTTAAACCATACGCCAACATAAATGGTGTCTCCCTCGTTGATTTCCTCTTTGTCGTCCTATAAGCCCATAAGATGGCGTGAACCTCTTCGATTCATTTTCCCTTGGTATACTCAAGCTTTTTCTTAATTCCATTAACAATTATTTAGTTTGTCACCTCTGTCTTCCCAGTGGATTGGGGTCGGCCAGTAATTGAAAAGAAATGTTTGATGCCAACCCTTTCACAGTACTTTTTGAGGTAGATGTTCTTAAACTATTTCTCGTTATCAGAAATCAGAATGTTTGGCATGCCGTATCGGTAAATAATATTTTTCCAAATGAATTGAAAGTATTTCTTCTCCGTTATTATGATCATCGTCTTAGCCTCCACCCACATAAAAAATTAATTAATAGCTACGATCAGATATGGGTAATTGTTCACAGCCCTTGGCAATGGACCTACCAGGTCGATTCCCCAAACTGAAAATGGTCAGGGGGAAGTGATAGAAGTCATAGGTTGATGGGGAATGGTTGTAAACCTTTGGCATTTGTCACACTTCTTCACATATGCAGATGCATCCTTGTGGCCAGTGTCGGCCACCAATATCCCTAAGTGGATTATTCTCTTCTCTAATGACCTTCCTCCTATATGACTGGATCAAGATCACTCGTGCACATCTTTCAAAATATACTCTACCTTATACGGATGGACACATCTGAGTAGAGGGAGTAGGAATACTTTCTTGTACAATATGTCTTCTATAATGGAGAACTTTGTCGCTTTGTACCTCAGTTTCTTATTCTCGAATTTTTAATCGGTCAATTCTCCATCCCTAATGTACCAAATGATAGGATCCATGCAAGAAGCTCCCATGTTCAAGTTCAAACAAAATTCCACCATGCTATCTTCCTTTTCAATGGTTGACCGATGTAATATCTCTACTGGCAACGACTTTCTGGTTTCTGTTCTCGTAGCGAAAGCTAACCTAGACAAAGCATCGGCTCAACTATTGTCTAGCCGAGGTATCCTCTTCAGCTTCACCTATCTAAAGTGATTTAGTGTTTCTTTTACCCTTCCAATGTATTTGGCCATTTTGTAATCCTTGGCCTCATATACTCCTAATATTTTATTCACAACTAACCTGGAGTCATTATGAATTAGGAGTTGGACGACATTCAGTGCTCTGGAAAGGGACAGTCCTGCCAGAAGGGCCTCGTACTCTAATTTATTGTTTGAGGCTTTGAAATTAAATCGCGAAGCATATTCAATGTTAGTCCCATCTGGGTCCGACACAATCAAACATGATCCACTTTCAGCCTCACACGAAGAGCCATTAACAAACTAGTTCCACACAGTACCATCTTTAGAAAAATTACCCTCTTTCAGGGTCCATTATTGAAGAGGTGTCTCTCTTACTCATTCGCAAACACCTTATCCCGTGATGTACTCGTCTCGACCTTAGTTGAGGGGGGGGGGGTATATTCTTTTTTTTAGCTCATAATATGGAGTCTCAATCTTTTCTGTGTCGACCTCATCCCATGTGAACTCGAATATGAAATTTGCTAGGGTCTTCCCCTTAATGGTCGTTCTTGGCTAGTAGATAATATCAAATTCCCACAACTCAATTTCCCAAGCTATCATCCTGCCCAATTTCTCAGGTTTATGGATGACCTGTCTAAGAGGAGAGTCAGTGAGGACGACCATAATATGTGCCTGAAAGTACGGCTTCATTTTCTTTGAGCCGTGTATTAAAGCATAGGCCAGCTTCTCTATTTTTGGATATCTCTGCTCGTCCCCTTGGAGGGCTTTACTGTTAAAGTATACTGGTTTGTGCACACTATCCTCATATCTGATAATGGCGGTACTTATGGCCGACTCCGACACTTCTATATACAAATGCAACTTCTCTCCTTGAGTTGGTCTTGATGGAGGGAGTGGGGAGCCGAGGTAGGTCTTCAACTCTTGAAAGGACCTATCTCACTCCTCATTCCACTCGAAAGGTTTCCTGAGCACCTTGAAGAAAGGAAGGCACTTATCAGTTGCCCTAGACACAAACCTATTCAATGTTGCCACATGTCCAGTTAACCTCTCCACATCTTTTATTGTCATGGGAGCCTTCATTTCCATTAAATCTTTGATCTTTTATGGGTTGGCCTTAATACCCCTCTGGTTCACGATAAAGCCCAAGAACTAGCCTACCCCCACGCCGAAGACACACTTGGCAGGGTTGAGTTTCATCATAAACTCTTTCATACTATCAAAAGTTCACTCAAGGTCGGCCATATGGGTGTTGGCCTTGAGACTCTTCGTCAACATATCATCGACAAAAACCTCCATCGTCTTCCCAATCTTCTCTTTAAACATCTCGTTGACCAATCTTTGATATGTTGCTCCGATATTCTTCAAGCTGAGGGGCATGACCTATTAACAATAGGTCCACTTGTCAGTTATAAAAGATGTCTTCTCAGTATCGATCTAATCCATGAATATATGATTATATCCTGAGTAGGCATTCATAAAACTCATTAATTCATGGTTGGTAGTAGCATTAACCATCTGGTGTATACTTGGTAGGAGAAAGTTATCTTTGGGACAGGCTTTCTTCAGATCTATAAAATCAATGCACATCATCCACTTGACATTGGCCTTAGGGAGGATGACTACATTTATTAACCACTTAAGTTAAATGACCTTCCTGATAAAGTCGGCCTTTTCTAACTTCTTCAACTCTTCTCGGATGATTTCATACTTCTCTCAAGAGTAGACTCTCCTTCTATGTCTTATCGGCTTTGCATACTCGAACACGTTAAGCTTGTGGCAAAGGATATTCGGATTAATATCGGGCATATCCTCATGGATCCAGGCACAAATGTTTTGCCTTTTCTTCAATAGCTTGATCAGCTCTTCTTTAATCTCCTTCTTCAGGGCTCTACCAATTTGGATGATTTTTTTTGCTCATCCTCATTGAGGATGATGGATTATACCTCCTCAAAGTCCTCGCCCTTTTTAATCTTAGTCTCATCTTTGGGGTCTAGAATATCAATGTTATAAGTTATTATAGTTCTCTTACATGCTTCCCTCTCCTTAGCCGAGTTGAAGTAGCATTCATGTGCCTCAACTTGGTCACCTTGAACTTCCCCTACTCCGTATGGAGTCAAGAATTTAATCATCTGGTGAATTATTGAGGGCACGACCTCTAACTCTATAAGGGTTACCCATCCTAGAATTATGTTGTAGGCTGAGTAGACATTCTCATCCATGACAAATAAGTTGATTTTATTCGTGAGGCATTTTAGCCAGTTGTTCCCCATTCTAACTTCCATTTCATAAATTCCCAATATTTTCTCTTTTTCATCACTGAAACCGATGAGAGGTTCGTGATACGGGTTCATCCTCCTCTTGTTCATCCCCAGACCCTTGTAGTAGTCCTAACATTGACCAATATTCTAGGAACCTCATACCTATGCACCAGGGTGGTAATCACCAATTGGTCATCATACAGGGCTAAGATCTATTTAAAATCCAGTCTAGAGAAACCAACAATTAAATTATTCATATCAAATTTAGTTCTTTTTACCTTCTTCGATTTAATCACAGCCGAGTGAACTTATTTTGGTTTTGGAGGAAGAGCTTTGGCATCTACCATATGAGCCTCTTTGTCAGAAATCTCCTTTTCCCCTCCAACAAGTCCTTCACGGATCATCTTAACTTCAAGAGAAATTGTGTTGAGCGGTGATTGGAGGTCACAGGTCAGGGTCTGCTTCATCATCGTCGTCTGAGTCATCATCATCTCGGTTGGCTAAAGTGTCAGTCTTACACTTGTCATTCCACCTCTTTTGGGTGTCGTCCTAGCCACCCTTTGAACTATTCTTATCAACATACTTTCTTAAGTTGCTAGCTTTCAACATTTTTTCAATCTTTTCCTCGAGAGCAAAACATTTGTCGATCATATGGCCATGATCTTTGTGAAATTCACACCACGAATTCTTATTCCTCTTATGAGGAGGAGCTTTTAACTTCTCAAGTCATCTCAAAGAGCGATCATTCTTGATCTTATTCAGGATGTGCTCATAAGTGACAATCATAGGGGTATAGTCAGCGAACTTATCATCCGTCGACTTCTTCTTTCCATCCTTATTTTTTTAGAACTTACCTCTATTGTTCATTCCCTTCTCATCTTTACCCTTGGAATCCATTGCCTCATCCGCATTTATGACCTTCTTATCCATAGCCAAAACTTAGGCCATGGATTTTGGAGGATCTTTGGCAAGCTTCCAAAGGAGATTTCCTTTCTCTATCCCTCCCATTAGGGTGGTCATAGCGATTCTCTCTTCATAATTTTCAACCTTTAATTTCTTCTTGTTGAGCCTTATTATACACTCTCTCAAATTTTCATTCTTTCACTTCTTCACGTACAGCAGGTGTGTTATCTTCTTTCAGGGTATTACCCCGAATTAAAAATTGTGTATGAACCTTTGTGCTAGCTATTTGAAATTCTCTATTTAGTTTTATGGGAGAGAGGTGAACCACGCATGAGCTTCACCGGTCAGTGTCCTTGAGAAGGCCCGAAACCTCATCTCGCTTGAGGTAGAGTAAATATCAACAGTTGAGGGATACATCTCCATATGTTGGACGGGATTAGTGCTCCCATCATACTTAGGCGTGACCACCGACGGCTTGAACTTAGTCGGGGTTGGGTAACTCATGATATTTGCAACAAAGGGGGAGCCTTCAGCGTAACCCATCTGCAAAGGGTCTCAACTTTTCAGAATATCCCTCATCTTGTCCTCTAGCCTATAGATGGAATCATTCCAAGGCTTCTCGGCCACAACTATAACCTCATCCTGGTCCATATTATCTCCTACCCCTTCTCTGTCGACTGTCCTCTGTTGACTATTCACCTCTCATTATTCCTCGTCTCGGCCTCTAGGAGGTCGACGATGATCACATATATCATTCCTTCTGGATCCAGTAATGCTCCAAGAACTGGAGAGGTGATTCCTTAGATCATTTGTCAAAGGACTGAGCCTATGAAAGGTCGACCCTCACTACACCAAATCCTGCGAATGGTCACGCCCAGATGGTGAGAACTCGAAACAGCCCCCGAACGGCCCCGTGGGTGGCACCAACACCTCCAACGGGACCAACGTAACTCGTAGGAACTGACCCCGCAGCCGCGGGTCTCCCGGTTTGAGAGTACGACGATAATTTGCTTATTTCCACACTTAGGCTTAAAAACATGGCGTTAGAGGGTGAGAGCTCGAAACAGCACCCGAACGGCCCCGTGGGTGGCACCAACACCTCGCACGGGACCAACGTAACTCGTAGGAACTGACCCCGCAGCCGCGGGTCTCCCGGTTTGAGAGTACGGCGGTAATTTGCTTATTTCCAGACTTAGGCTTAAAAACATGGCGTTAGAGGGTGAGAGCCCGAAACAGCCCCCGAACGGCCCCGTGAGTGGCACCAACACCTCGCACGGGACCAACGTAACTCGTAGGAACTGACCCCGCAGCCGCGGGTCTCCCGGTTTGAGTGTATGGCGGTAATTTGCTTATTTCCACACTTAGGCTTAAAAACATGGCGTTAGAGGGTGAGAACTCGAAACAGCCCCCGAACGGCCCCGTGGGTGGCACCAACACCTCCCACGGGACCAACGTAACTCGTAGGAACTGACCCCGCAGCCGCGGGTCTCCCGGTTTGAGAGTACGGCGGTAATTTGCTTATTTCCACACTTAGGCTTAAAAACATAGCGTTAGAGGGTGAGAACTCGAAACAGCCCCCGAACGGCCCCGTGGGTGGCACCAACACCTCCCACGGGACCAACGTAACTCGTAGGAACTGACCTCGCAGCCGCGGGTCTCCCGGTTTGAGAGTACGACGGTAATTTGCTTATTTCCACACTTTGGCTTAAAAACATGGCGTTAGAGGGTGAGAACTCGAAACAGCCCCTGAACGGCCCCGTGGGTGGCACCAACACCTCCCACGGGAGGGTTAAAAACATGGCGTTAGAGGGTGAAAACTCGAAACAGCCCCCGAACGGCCCCGTGGATGGCACCAACACCTCCCACGGGACCAACGTAACTCGTAGGAACTGACCCCGCAGCCGCGGGTCTCCCGGTTGGAGAGTACGGCGGTAATTTGCTTATTTCCACACTTAGGCTTAAAAACATGGCGTTAGAGGGTGAGAACTCGAAACAGCCCCTGAACGGCTCCGTGGGTGGCACCAACACCTCCCACGGGACCAACGTAACTCGTAGGAACTGACCCCGCAGCCGCGGGTCTCCCGGTTTGAGAGTACGGCGGTAATTTGCTTATTTCCACACTTAGGCTTAAAAACATGGCATTAGAGGGTGAAAACTCGAAACAGCCCTCGAACGGCCCCGTGGGTGGCACCAACTCCTCCCACGGGACCAACGTAACTCATAGGAACTGACCCCGCAGCCGCGGGTCTCCCGGTTGGAGAGTACGACGGTAATTTGCTTATTTCCACACTTAGGCTTAAAAACATGGCGTTAGAGGGTGAGAACTCGAAACAGTCCCCGAACGGCCCCGTGGGTTGCACCAACACCTCCCACGGACCAACGTAACTCGTAGGAACTGACCTCGCAGCCGCGGGCCTCCCGGTTTGAGAGTACGACGGTAATTTACTTATTTCCACACTTAGGGTTAAAAACATGGCGTTAGAGGGTGAAAACTCGAAACAGCCCCCGAACGGCCCCGTGGGTGGCACCAACTCCTCCCACGGGACCAACGTAACTCGTAGGAGCTGACCCCGCAGCCGCGGGTCTCCCGGTTGGAGAGTACGACGATAATTTGCTTATTTCCACACTTAGGCTTAAAAACATGGCGTTAGAGGGTGAGAACTCGAAACAGCCCCCGAACGGCCCCGTGGGTTGCACCAACACCTCCCACGGGACCAACGTAACTCGTAGGAACTGACCTCGCAGCCGCGGGCCTCCCGGTTTGAGAGTACGACGGTAATTTGCTTATTTCCACACTTAGGGTTAAAAACATGGCGTTAGAGGGTGAGAAGTTGAAACAGCCCCCGAACGGCCCCGTGGGTGGCACCAACACCACCCACGGGACCAACGTAACTTGTAGGAACTGACCCCGCAGCCGCGGGTCTCCCGGTTTGAGAGTACGACGGTAATTTGCTTATTTCCACACTTAGGCTTAAAAACTTGGCGTTAGAGGGTGAGAACTCGAAACAGCCCCCGAACGACCCCGTGGGTGGCACCAACACCTCCCACGGGACCAACGTAACTCGTAGGAACTGACCCCGCAGCCGCGGGTCTCCCGGTTTGAGAGTACGGCGGTAATTTGCTTATTTCCACACTTAGGCTTAAAAACATGGCGTTAGAGGGTGAGAACTCGAAACAGCCCCCGAACGGCCCCGTGGGTGGCACCAACACCTCCCACGGGACCAACGTAACTCGTAGGAACTGACCCCGCAGCCGCGGGTCTCCCGGTTTGAGAGTACGACGGTAATTTGCTTATTTCCACACTTAGGATTAAAAACATGGCGTTAGAGGGTGAGAACACGAAACAGCCCCTGAACGGCCCCGTGGGTGGCACCAACACCTCCCACGGGACGAACGTAACTCGTAGGAACTGACCCCGCAGCCGCGGGTCTCCCGATTTGAGAGTACGGCGGTAATTTGCTTATTTCCACACTTAGGCTTAAAAACATGGCGTTAGAGGGTGAGAACTCGAAACAGCCCCCGAACGACCCTATGGGTGGCACCAACACCTCCCACGGGACCAACGTAACTCGTAGGAACTGACCCCGCAGCCGCGGGTCTCCCGGTTTGAGAGTACGGCAGTAATTTGCTTATTTCCACACTTAATTTTTATATTTCTACTTGGTTACTGATAATTTTAACTCATATATGCAATTTTTCAGCTTGATTAATTTTTTTGTAAAACTACTTGGTTACTGATACTTTTGTTTTTTGTATCCTATCATTTGTAGGATTTTTGCACGTGGATCAAATGAAGGAAGCAATGGTTTACAATATGATGATTATTTATATGTTGTGGACATTCAGGATAATGTTTTTTATGTGTTATAGCCGTGCAGGCTTTTATTGTTTAGTTTTATGGCCGTGCGGGCTTTTATAATTTGATTGTTGGATTTTATAGCCGTGCGGGCTTTATAATAAGCAGGTTTTTCATTTACAGGTTTTGGAATGTCAAGAAAATAGAGGAAACTCTGCCCAATTTTTTTTTGGTCTGTGAATTATTAAGACGTGTAATATTTTTAAGTTTGTATATATATTTGTTTATTAACAACATTCTCAATTCGCAATTTGTGATTTTTTTTTATTGTTTTGCCTATAATAAATATTTGTAACACCTCGTAGCAACCGATGATGCACTCACAGGAATCCCAATTTTAGGATTGGACAAAAAAAAATACATTTTTTTTAAATTACAGATAAATATGGTCATGGACTTTGTCCATGACCATTTTTATTTTTTTTTGTCGCGCTTAAAAATGGTCGCGGTCAAAGTCCGCGACCATTTTTTTTTATTTTTTGTCACGGTAATGGGTCGCGGACTAGGGCCGCGACCAATTTTTTTTATTTTTTTTCGTCACGCACATGGGTCGCGGCCAAAGTCCGCGACCAATTTGTCACGGTTGTGGGTCATGGACAAGGGCCGCGACCAATTTTTTTAATTTTTTTTTGTCACGCACATGGGTCGCGGACTTTGGCCGCGACCAATTTGTCACGATTGTGGGTCATGGACAAGGGCCGCGACCGATTTTTTTAATTTTTTTTTGTCACGCACATGGGTCGCGGACTTTGGCCGCGACCAATTTGTCACGGTTATGGGTCACGGATTAGAGCCGCGACCCGTCACGGCATGGGTCACGGCCAAAGTCCGCAACCATTTGCCGTGACCTCTCTTGGCTGTGACCATTTTTTGGTCACGGACTTGGGCCGCGACCCACGAAAATGGTCACGCCAGAAATGGTCACGGCCAAAGTTCGCGACCCACAGTTTTGGTCAGGGATTTTGGCCGTGACCAATCGCCAGTTTTGGTGTAGTGCCTCTACTTAGTCTGTCCAAAGTTGATGCCCTTAGCCTATATTCTCGGTTCGGCCTACTGCTACATCCTTAGCTAGGCTGAATTAGTAGCACAATACCTCTAGAAATTTGATAAGGCTCCCGACATTATTTGTCATCCTCATAAGCATATTGTTCATCGTCATCATTTAGGCACTCCTGACCCGGCGTCCCCAGGCATAAACGCCTAGGGTCGGCCACGTCTTTGCACCTATGCTGAGGTGGAAGATCTTTGAGAGGGATCGGGGGTGGTCCCCTGGCCACTGGATCTAGAGCACCTTCCCTAGTGGCCGAAGTTATGATCTCATCTCAGACTGCGACAGGTCTAGCCACCTTGTTCTGGCTAAATGCAGCAAGGGTCGCCTACATTTTCACTGGTTGTCCACCAAGGAGCACAAGGTCGTTGCCACCTCAGCCATTTCTGACTGAGGTGGGGCTTGGTTGGTACTGGGTCCACCTATAGTAGGATGATCTGATGCCATCAAAGAGTTTCAGTGACTGGAAAACCTAACTAATGTATTGGATGTGAGTTAGATGAACTGAAAGCGAGATTAAACTCAAATTCGAGCTCTTTCAATGGTACTTCAAGCTCAACCAAGGATGATATTGGACCATCACCAGAGAATCCGGTGGAGTAGCTACAAATGAAGGGAAGAAGATGGCCATCTCATTCCCACAAACGGCACCAGATTGATGATACCAAAATTGGTATCACCAAGTTAATCTCTATGTAAGCTGAAACCATCACAATAATAGAGTATGAACAAATATAAAAATATAGAGATAGAGATGAGGCAAAGGAGAACATAACACCATATGTAAGTGGCTCAGCCTTTGAATGGCCTTTGTCCACTGTGTGAGTGTGTGAAATCCACTAAATATGGACACTAATGTCCTTGGGATACAAGCACTCAACCTTTCTCTCTCTTTAAGAAAATGTTTTGGCAGAGTTTTAGTAGGGTTAACGATTTGTGATCCCCTTACAATGATGAAGAGGACAAGTATTTATATAGATGGGGTGGTGTCATATGCACCCCAGTAATGCATGAGGCATACACAG
This sequence comes from Sambucus nigra, assembly GCA_949130495.1. NCBI lineage: Eukaryota > Viridiplantae > Streptophyta > Magnoliopsida > Dipsacales > Adoxaceae > Sambucus > Sambucus nigra. The sequence continues at coordinate 587,506,221 of OX422212.1, read as the reverse complement.
TACCAAGTATCCAATGATGTAGAGCCATCTATCCTTTGTGTATTTAGGTAAAGATTTAGAGATATTCCCCACATGTGGGGAGGATGTTGTTGTAACAATTTTGCTCATGTGGGTTCACAGCCCACGCGTGTTCCATTCCACGCGCCTTGTTAAATGTCGAACATGTCCTGCTGGCATGAGGTGTTGGCTTAGCTGAGTATAAGACCATCGCACATTGATAATTGCCAAGTGTAGTCTCGACTGACTAACATCAGGCTGAGATGAGAGATTTCACCAATGCTGATGTGGTCTCGTCTTCCTAAGATGGACTAGGCAAGGCGGAGACCCACCAAGGTGGCATATGACCTTGGCCTAGCTCTAGATGAAGATGAGATAGTTGTTGTAAGATGGTTCAGGAGATCGTACTTTGTAGGGTCGTCTTTGCGTGAGCAGAGACGAGGTCTCGTATTAGCATACCAAGTAGTCATACTTTAAATCAATTAATAAAATATATGAGGTAAAGAACACTTCCCATAGATGGAGCCAATCTTTTGATGTTTAAAAATGGACTTAATCCATATTTATAATCACAAATAAAAATATAATAGGTTAACCAAATCACACACACAAAAGAGAAGATATTTTAGAGTGGTTCAGCTGTAAAATATCCTACGTCCACTGGTGGTATTATTTTGTAGGGTTACAATAGCTCGCTATGGTATACATATGAGTGATTCGAGTTGTCCCTTAATCTAATAAAGTATTATCTATTTATAATGGTGTAAAACCCTATGGATGGAATGCATTTATATTATTAGGCATTTACATCTATGTACAATAATTGAAACTCTTGGAATTCAATATTGGTTGGCATCCCATCCGAGTAACTTTTGATAATCCTGATAGTTAGCATTCTAGAGTTGATAGGCCTTCGAACCGACTAAGTATCTCTGATGCCGATCAAGGTGGATAGTCGGTCACGTAGGAGGACAAGTGTACATTTATCATTGGTCCACATAGGAGAGTAATTTTTACATACAACAACCTTCAAAATAGACTCGACAAGATGTTTTATTTGGATATCAACGTGGTTGAACCAACAATTATTACAAGTGTTTATATTCATAACAAATAATGTGGATACCTAAAACTAAAGGTTTGAACCAGTTCTTTATATCTCTTCAAGATGCTTAAAAAAAATTGGCCACCTAATAAGATTTAGTAAATATAAGAGGATTAGTTAAACTCCTCTTGGGTACAGGTACGGCTTGAACCAGGTTAAATTATTGAGAAAACTAAGTAGGAAGGTAGTGCTGACCTATGGATTTTCCAATTATAACTTAAGGGGATTTTAATCCCAAAAGATAGATCCCTAGTAATAAAAAATAACCCCATTGCTCATTGGTTTCTTTATCACATATAAATCGATTCAAGATGGGGATCATCCAATTAGGGATATGGTTAAGAGAAATATCCATCATAGATTTGAGAAGCATGGGAGATTGTACTTTGTTCAGTCTCTTAAACATAACCAAGTGTTATTCAAATGAAATATTGGCGGGGGAACAATTATAATACCTTTCATTGTGATTATGGGGATCAGTATCTATAAATGAGAGTCAATGTCAGGGATATAGGCATGAAACCACATTGGAAAGGCCCATAGTGGGCCACCTTGATTGTTGTAGAAGGGATTCTCATATAGCTCATAACAACTCATATATATACATCCAAAAAAATGGGGTAGAGCTAATTTATAGCCTGTAACTAAGGATTTGGAAATAAAAGAAAATTCCAATGTGACATTTTGGGATTTAGTGCAAAAAATATGCCTTTAAGACCAAAAAAAGATTAAATCAATATAACCATTAGTTGGTGACTGGACCATAGATTTTTTGGTATTTTTTACATATAGTTAGAGAAGGAGAATTGAGAACTATCCACTTTAAAGGGATAATTGAGGTCAGACTCAGGAAAGAATGGATGAATGTCTTCCCCAACAATTAATAAATTACAAGAAGTGTGGGTCTTACCATTTTAAATTTGAATTTAAAATAATTATAAGCACGGTTATAAAGGGAAATAGAAGCATCAGAGGGATAATAAGTACTGACCATTCGAGTGATAGGTGAATTTTTTAGATTTGGATAAATAGAGGAACAAACAATCTGGTAGTGGTATTGAGCAGGATTGCATGGTATAAATCGAAAAGATCCAAGTGTTGTAGTATTTCCTTAAAGTTTAGCAGTGTCTTCCCAAGGTTTAAGGTCTGGGAGGCTCAACCTCAATAGTAGGCTTCAATGTAAGGAACTTACATCCATTAGCATCAGATCTATTTTTTACCTTAGGTTTATCTTTTACGGGAATCCATGTAAAAGAAGAAGGAACAAAAGAGGCACATTATTTAAAGGGCCTAAACTTGAGAGGTGTGGTGCTTTCTACAGTAAGCATGTGAAGTTCTATAGAGTTGGAAGTCGATCAGAGGTGTTCAAATGAAGATCTAGTAACTCACAAATGGCTTGTTTGAAAATACTTGGAGGGAAAGGGGTGACATTATATTATGTTGAGGCATAATCATCACTTCTTGAAGAAGACTAAAGGAAATGATTAGCACAGACACACTTATCATTGCTGGAATATATGGTGACTAAAAATGGAAAAATGGCGCAAAAGGAGTGCGATAAAAAAAAGAAAAAGGAAAATACAAATTTTAAAGATACAAATTAACTTTGTCACTAGAAGATCTAAAGAAGTACTCTTCTTCTAGAGCATGATTATATGTGTGAAACCTAAAGTATTTCAAAGAAAAATATTTTTTATGATAACAACACAATTAATATATGATCATACTTCAATATCTTCTCTCTAATGTACTTGAGATAAAAAGAAGTAATTAATATATGCTAATATACAATAAAAGGATTATAGCATCCATAAGATATGAAGATCACAAGCATTGAAAATTAAGATACAAGCTATGAATCCAAACCATGAAGAATTCCTATCTAAGATCAAGAAATGAAAAACCAAGCCATGTTCATATCAGTCACCAAAGAATGAAAGCATGTAAAATAGATCATCCAATTTCAATCCATATATGTTCAAGAAAGGAACTACCATAACATGGCATCATAAACAAAGAGAAGAAAGGGATACGAAGATCAAGAATAAGTAACCTTCCCAATCCATTCAAGAATAAACAATGAGTTACACGATCCGAATAAGCAAGTCAACCAAGCAACAAGATAATGGTCAAACTAAAGAAAGCTCAAGTCTCATTTCAATAAGCAACACTCCAAGTCAAATGATTACAAGAATCAATAAAACTTATTTCTAAGATTCAAAGGGAATCTTGTAAAGAAGTAACCAATCTCATAAAATCTAGTACAAAACCTCAAACCAACCTCCCAAAACCTCCATTAACCATACCTTAAAGCTTAAGATCATTTTCACCCAGTTTCCCCAATATATAGTCAGATGCGTAAGAGATAGAGTCGACTCAATGAGAGATAGATTTTACTCCATAGCTAGGTATATTAGGCTAAAAATGATTAACTTTTTCCTTAGACTAAAAATTAAAACAATAAGTTTTCAAAGATTTTGCCTACGCATAGAGTCAACTCTATAAACATAGAGTCGACTCCAAGGATATTTTGGTAATTTTTTTCTATAACTCGATTTTAAAATTCAAATTCTTAAAGCCCCTGAATTTTTCAAATACCCTCCGATGGCTAGTTTTTCTAAAAACCTATAAAAAGACCCAGTTAACTTCCATTACAAACACACAAGCAACTACAAGAACATTCCAAGATTTAAAGTTCCATTAAGATGATTGTGTCATCCATCTTTGAGTTTTTATATAGAGAAACCAAGTCCTAACCCCATTTGGAAGTTTTAGACCCATAAACTCCATTAAATTCAAAGCTTCAAGAAAAACCACTTGAACTAAGTTTCAATCCAAATCCCCTTTACCAAAGATCCTAATCACTTACCCACTTGTGCTAAAGATCCAAAAGCCTAGCCCATGAAACATTGTACTTAAAATTGTTTGAAAGTTTAATTTTCAGAGAGAGAAAGTAAAATTCCCTTTCACTATTATTGTTTATCGAAGCAAACACTTTTTTACACTTTGGTTACAAATCTTATTATTATTAAGGCTTTTTTGACATAACCCTCAGTTTATAATATCGTATTTGACATAGCCCCGAGTTATATAATCTCTAAGACATAACCCCCAAATTTTTAACACCATTACAAATCTATTAAAAAAATTATGTTTCATAATTAGACTTAACCCCCAACTCTAATTTTTGACCAAAACACCCTTATTTCATCTTCTTCCCTAAATTGAAACCCTAACTTCTCATCCAACACCAACACCACCACATCCTCATCCCCCACCTCCACATCCATCAGAGTCACCACCACCTCGTCCCTCAAGACGACCACCCCTAAAATAGTATAACATAAACCCTTCCTAATCTAGCGGAACCCGTTGACCTCATATTATATTTGAGGAAATAAAATAGAGGGGGAAAGAAGTCAACTTTTCTCAAGAAAAAAATTGAGTAATTGGATAAGGAAAATCTTGTGTTGCTGAGTTATCATCCTTTAAAATTAACAAGTGATGATTACTATGAGAAGAAAAAAACTAACTCAAGAAAAAAAAATTGAAATTCACAAATCTAAGAATGTAATTCTCAATTTTTAGTAAATCCAAAACAAAAAATTAAAAAAAAAAAAGGAAAGATTCAAGTGATGATGAATAGATTTTGAAAGAAATAAATAATCCTTCCTGATTTATGTGTTGTAGGTGTATGTGTATGTATATGTGTGTGAGAGTCTTTCTCTGTCTAAATCGCTCACTTGATTCATGCTGCAACCGCTAAAACATACGAGAAAGAAAGAAAAGAAGAACCAATTCTAACTCTAAACTAAACCTAATCCAGGATAAGGATAGGATTATGTTGTCTTTCATTCTCGTGGGTCCCTATTTTATAAGGGTATGTTTAGGTATCGGAGTTAATTTCACTGTTTGTGATGGTGGTCTTAAGGGGGACGTGTTAGTGAGTATGATGGAGGTGGAGGTGGAGATGGTGGTGGAGGAGGTGGTGATAGATGATAAGTTAGGGTTTTGATTTGGAGAAGAAGATAAAATGAGGGTATTTTTGTCAAAAATTTGAGATGGGTGATTAGTCTAATTACTAAACACGAATATTTTAACAGATCTCTAACGGTGTTAAAAATTTACCGGTTATGTCTAAGAGATTATGTAACAAGGGGTTATTTCAAATACAGTATTATAAACTAGGGGTTAAGTTAAAAACTCCCACACTGTTACTACGGTTAAGCTTCATTGTATCTTCATGAATAGTAGTATCGTAGTTATGACGAGTCAAATTAAGATTAGACCTTAGTCTCTTGCATGTGTTTTGCTTGGAAAAGGACGAGTTTAGAATCATGTTAATTACGGTTTGAAAGGCGTGATAAATCATTGTGAGGTTACCGATTCTACCGTAGTGAATCGTCGATAGTGAAGTTTCTCGAGTATTGTCTCGAATATGGAAAGAAAGGTTGAACTACGTAAAATTTTGATTTGCAATCCCTCTCTAAACTCTCTCTTTAATATTGTTATTAAAACTTTAGCTTTATTAGTCATTGTTTGATTAATTTCATTATTATTAATTGAATCATCCCATTGCAATTAATCTTTTAGAATAGGAGTTTTAAAAGACTTAAATTTTCATTTAATTTATAATTACTCAATTCATCACCCCACCCCCACCCCCGCGTATATTTCCGTGTCAATAATTGGTTTAAGAGCCTAAATCATATATATTAATTTTGATTAGTATATTTTGAGTATAAAGATAAAAAACAATGCAAGCAATTCATAACAGTTTTGGGGAAGATACAATATGCCAATTTAAAAAAAAAAAAAGAGGATTTCAAAACTTGAAATGTAAGAACAATTTTTCTAGGATTGTTCATAGCATGGCATTAGGCAAGTTTGGCGTATCCTGTTACAAATCATCACGCACCGAGAAGACGAACTGAACTTAATCATCTACAAGTTTAAAGACTTCCCAACATCCCAAAAGGTATACAACGATTTATAGTTTTGAGTTAATTCATGGAAATATATTTGGGATGTTTATTTTTATGAAAAACAAACAAGAACTTTTATTTTCGAAAATATGTTTTTTGAGATATTGTAGGCAAAGTTTTGAAAAATAAACATTGTTGTTTATGTTGTTCAAACTACATCGTATTGTCATTCAAATGACATTTATAGGTCATTACATCCTCATTTTTAGTTTGGACCGATTTTGGATCAAACGATATGCTACTGTTTATATGCCAATATGAGACCTCGTCTCGGCTCAAGCCGACCTCACAGAACGTGCCCTCTTGAGCCATCATTTAACAGTTGTCTCAGTCTCGTCCAGGGCCAGGCCAAGACCGCATGTCACATTTATGGGCCTAATGCCTCATCTCGTCTACCTCGTTAAAACTAAGACACTATCAGTTTGTTCATACACTCGTCTTGGCCTGACGCAAGTCAACGAAGACTACGCTTGGCAGTTACTAACTTGTGATACAAAAGTACCTTATTGGTCTCATACTCTTCCAGGCCGACACCTCATCCCATCAGGGCATGTTTGACATCTGACATGGCATGTGGAATGGAGCACGCGTAGGAGAGTACGCATGGGATACGAGCCCGACATGGATAAAACCGTTGCAACAACATCTTCCTCACGTGTGAGGAATATCTCAAAATCATGGTTTACATGCACAAATGACAGGTGGAAACATAGCATTGGACACTTGATATTTGTAATGCTTCCTGCATACCTGGGGTGCGCATGGCACTACCCCAGCTATATAAATACCTACCTTCTTTTACCTTTAAAAGGATCTTTAATGCACAACACTACTGAAACTCTGCTGAATTCATTGCTTAGAGAGAGAAATCTTAAGTGTTTTGTATCCCAAGTCCATTAGAGCCCATTCTTAGTGAATTTAACACACACGCACACATTGGAGTAGGTCATAATTGGTTGAACCACTTATATTTTGTGTTATCTCCCTTTTTTCTTGATCTCTCTCTCTCTCTCTCTCTCTCTCTCTATATATATATATATATATATATATATATATCATACTCCATTGATACACTGGTTTGAGCTTGCATACTACATTAATTTGGTGATGCCATTTCTGGTATCATTAACTGTTTTATTTTTCGGAACGTTATTTTTATGGTTGTTCAAACGACATATGTATGTAATTTAAATGACATGGAGAAGTCGTTAAAATGACATCCATTTGTCATTCAAATGACCTTCTTATCTCGTTCGAACGATGAACAGCCTTAAGATTTTTATAAATACCCGTTTCATGTTTAGATTGTTCAAGACTTTTGACATAACGTTTTCGGCATATATTTTGCAAAACTTCTTCAAATTTTGTGCTGAAAAACACTTGTTTTAATTCATAACAAAATATCCTTCAATATTGTTCTTGTGAATTAGTTTAATACCTTGGAAATTTTGTATCTTTGCATACACCTTTTGTGGAGAGGATATCCATTACTGACTTTTGATACATGCGAGGATTCACTATTGAAGTCGAAGGCTGAGGCTGATGGAAGGCTGTAGTCCGTTGTGGTTCTAAGGGGAATCATTGTTGATTTGAAGGCTACGATCTTTGTGGGTTTCGATATAAATTCATTGTTGTACTTCACTTGTAAGTTTGTAAGTTGCGATTTGCAAGTTATTAAAGGAATAAAAGGTTTTTGCCCTGCGGGGATTTTTTCCTGAAACTTGGCCTTGTCATATTTTCTTGATTGATTTATCAGTTTTATCACATAGATACAGGTTTAAGATAAAAAGATAAAATTGATTTAAAATCTACTTTCGCATTTATAATTGGTGTTGCAATTTTTGGTGGTTTCCACCCTTGCGGTTATTTTTCTTTTACAAATTAGTATCAGAGGTTCCCTGCCTTTTCAAATTGGTATCAAAGCAGGTTGCACTAAGTTATTGTATTTGATCTTGTATACCTACTTTTTGTTTGGTTATTTATTCATATGGTTTTGTGCTTATTTATTTTTTTTGTCTTTCGATGGATTCTCATTTGAATTTGAAGTTTGTCGAAAGAATTGAATTTCTTGAAAATTATTTTAAAAATATATTGAAACTTTTGCAAACGGTTCAAAATCAAAAAGATATCGTTTTGTAATACCCCGTAATTTTAATAACTATTATTATGCGATAAATTAAAAGTTAATGAGGATTAATTGGAATTAATGAGGAAATAATTAATTGGGATTAATTCGGATTTAATAATACTAGAGATTATAGTAATTTGTGATTTTGAATATTACTTGGTGATATATAAGTAATATATGAATATGATGTTATTTATATTGTCGTGTGTTACTAATACGGTAATAATGGAAATTAAGTCGGGACGCGATATGGGACGTGTCGGGACCAATTTAAATGAATAAAAAGGAAACATTATTTTATATCAAACTTATGGGCATTTCAAGTGCGCTGTTGCGTCCAAAAGGGAAGAAATAGTCAGAAGAGTCTATTCGGGTGTTGGATTTGGGTCTCGGGTCAAGCGGGAGATGAAAGGACACCTCGAAGGGGGCAATTTAGTCATTTTACTTGGGAGATGAATAGTAATTTTGGGTTTTGTCTTATTATAAAGGGGTTGGGTTAAAGTAACATAGGTTCATTCCATTTCATCACAAAATATTTGAGAGGTCTTAGTGTGAGAGAGAGTGAAAGGTTCCTTAGGAGAAGAAGAAGTTGCTTAGAAAAGGGAAGAGTCTTTTGGAGCAAACCTAAGGGTATTAACCACCTTCTTCCACCAGCACCACCACCGAAAAGTCACCAAAAAATGAGGAAGAAATCCTACACCATCATCACCAAGGGTCCAGACTTACATAACTAAGGCAAGTGAGATTCTTGCTTTATTTTTATGCTTAAAATATCCATGTTAGATAGGATAATTAAAGAACTCGGAATTTGCATGTTTCAATGATAAACTATAGAGTTTTAGTTTAGTTCTAGACATGAGAATTAGATAGAATAAATCTCTTTATGTACAAAGGTTTTAATCTATGAAATTTGGTTTCAATTGATGAAAGAAATCTGGGTTCATATAATTTTCTGGGAGAAATATTAAGATATGAGAATTCTGGGAGTGGTATGATTTAATCCAAACTAATTAATGAATTTAGGTTGTTTAATTGTTAGAATTTGATCATATACCTTACTATGTTAATTGAGATATTTTGCTAAAAAGTATTATTCCAGTTGCATTTAAATTCTGTTGTGATTCATTTATTATTGTGGAGTGGATTATTATGAAATTATTCATAATAGTAAAAATAGAATTTTATTAAATTAAAATTTAAAAAGTTTAACACCTGATTTGTTGGATATTAGGTGATTAATGTTTTTTCGATGGTGATACTAAGAATGAACCAACTGTAAATTTAATTTTAATTGGGTTTGGGACTGATCACCCGATATTTAATTGAGTGGGGTGTTATAGGTGGTATCAAAGCATCAGGTTCTAGATCCTTTTAGGATCTGAATAGTTTACTATGCTTTCAGCTAAGCTTTCTTTGATGTAGAGCGCTATTCTTAGGACTGTTGTATCCTTAATTACATTTATACGATCTTCAACTATTATGTGATATCTAATATTGATGATATATTCTCTCTCATTTCAGATGCCTCCTCGACGTTCACCTCAGCCCTCCACAGCTCAGGGTACCATGAATGCTGCAGAAGTGGCTGCTATTGTTGCTCAAGAAGTCAACGTAGCTTTAATTATTGTTCAATAAGCTTCAGTTTAGGCGCCAGCTGTACCACTTGCACCAGGGCAAGGGTTTTTTACTTCTTGGGAACGTGTTAGGGATGCCTTTCTCAAAGCGCATCCACCAGAGTTTCAAGGGGGTTTTGATATCGTGACTGCTAGCCAATGAAAGAACAATATCCAGAGGCACTTGAGGATGCTTGAATGCACGGAGGTTCAGCATCAGTTACTAGCTACATTTAAGCTAGATGGGGAAACTCTGCAATGGTGGGAATCCATTACCACCCCTGAGGAGAGAGATACTATGACTATCTAGGATTTTTGGGTGCGGTTCAACCGCAAATACTTCCATTCCATCGTGCGGATAGAGATGTGGTAGAAACTAATTGGCTTGAAATAGAAAGGGAAGACAGTGGCAGAATATGAAGAGGAATTTACTCAGCTGGTTAACTTGGTGCCAGTAAAGGTACCCACTAAAGAAAGGCGAATTCAGATGTTCACTGATGGCCTAAACTATAAGATTCGCCAGCACTTATCGGGCAATATCTCCCTACATACTTACACAGATGTTCTTAATGTTGCGATGCTTCATTGCCAGGATAACCGCTTACATGCTTAGGGTGTTAATCAGGGGATTGAGTTGAGCCAGCAGGGCAAGACTAATGGAGGCAGTTCTAGCGGGACACCGTCAGGTCAAAATCAGCTGCGACAAGGTGAGCAGGGTTCCCAGCCTAGGGACTATACTAAAAATTTATGATTCGGAGGATTTTGATTTGGATAGGGAGGTAACAGGCAGAACCAACGGGGCCAGTAGCAGGGCCAGCGAGGCCAAGGGAGAGGAAGTAACGGCCAACAACAGGGGTATAACAGGGGAAAGTTCACTAGCAAATGTTTTGCGTGCAGTAAGCCTGGCCACAAGAAGCAGGATTGTCGTGATAAGGGTAAGAATCCTAAGAATTCTGGGAATGATATGATTTAATCCAAACTAATTAATGAATTTAGGTTGTTTGATTGTTAGAATTTAATCATATACCTTACTATGTCAATTGAGATAGTTTGTTGAAAATTATTATTCCAGTTGCATTTAAATTTTATTGTGATTCATTTATTATTGTGAATTGGATTATTATGAAATTATTCGTAATGGTAAAAATGGAATTTTATTAAATTAAAATTTAAAAAGTTTAACACCTGCTTAGTTGGATATTAGGTGAACAATATTTTTTCGACAGTGATGCTAAGAATGAACCAACTGTAAATTCCGTTTTAATTGGGTATGGGACTGATCACCTGATATTTAATTGAGTGGAGTGTTACACGTTTGTGAGAAGTTTGGTGCTTTGTATGATGACTTTAAATCTTTCAAAGTGGCTAAAAAGGAGACTGATGATAGAGTCCATGTTTTAGAAAAAGAATTAGAGGACTTAAAAAATTCTAGGGTTTGTGTTTGTGTCAAAAAGGATTAAAATAATTTATTTACTGATTTTAAGGCACGTGAGAAGACTCTTAGGGATTAGTTTGCTTTCATTGAGGGGTATTGGGATAACCTTCTAGGAATGATTGAAAATATAAAGAAGGAGTCCCTAAAATTAGAAGAGTCAAATTCCTTGCTTGAGTCTAAAATTTTGAAATTGAAAAATAATTTAAAAGACTCGAGTAGTTTGAGTAGTGATGGCAATGGCTCACATGTTTCTAATGCTTCAAGTGTTAAAGAAAAAACCATTGTTTGTTTTATAGGTTCAACCAAAACCAAGGATGTTAGAAAAGGTCAACCCATAGATAACATTCCTCCCGTTTACACATGTTCTCATTGTGGTAGGAAAGGTCACCTTAGGCGCTTTTGTTTTCATCTTGGAAGAGGTCCTAGGAAGTTTAAGTGTAGTGTCCCGTCAGTCCCCATAACCCTTTGATTTAGGTACACACCTGTTTGGGTTAGGAAATCTATTTTGAAGACGCTAAATATTAGATTGGTTGATTCTCATATGCTTGCACAAGATGCATAACATGCTATTTTATATTATTGATTGCTCGCATGATTTTGTTTGTTATATGCTAGTTGTGCTTCATGATATATGTTTGCTCGTTTTAAGTCATGTGTACTTTTTTATTATATTATTATGTTATCGATTCATATTGAAAAATACAAAAGGATTTTGTTTTTTGAAAAATTTAAAAAGATTTTCTATTATTGTGTATTTTAGTTTTACACATTTAGTGTGGCATATTGGTGTGTTTGAGTCCAACTCATTCCGCAATTTTTATGTGTCTAGGACATTTGGTTATGACTTTAGATGCTTAGATTCTTCTTAACCATGTTTATGGAGTTGTTTCAAAATTGATTTGCTTTATGGATTCGACTTTGCTTATGCATCCACAAACATGCACGAGCTTATTGAATTTTGACTTCATGATGTATATCTGATCTTGGTGATATGTTCACCTATCAATTTTGTCGTCTACATATTTATTTGACTATGAAGGATTTGTGCATGTAAGAACCGTTGCCTGTGAGGATTTGTTTAAAATTAAAAAAATTATGAATGTACATGGGAAAGGGTTGTAAGAGTATAATGAACTCGTCGTGAAAGCCACCGTTTTAAAATAGCCCAAGAAAAAATTAAGGCAATAAAAATAATGATATGCCAAAAAGGGGTCAATTAGTTTCATTTGATATATTCATTTAAAAGAAAATAATTATATTTTGAGGGACTCTGGATGGAAATATCAATGGGTTTGCATAATGACAATGAATCATAGTTATGCTTATTTTGTCATGATGCTATTAATTTGTACAATAATTAATATTCTAGTCTTGTGTGCATTGTGCTTATTTTGTTTATTAAGTTCAACTTTATTTGTCACTTGAGGCTAAAGCTTAGTTTGATAAAGTTTTGCGGTCAATTAGAACTTATTGCACATAATTGAGTGTTTGGGTTATAATTTTTGTTACTAGTTCATACCCATTCATTCCATTTCACAAGTTTAAACACATCGATACTATGCTAGTGTATAAAGCTTATGTATTTTGTGTCATGTCTTGTGGTTGTTTATACCTATATATGTGTGCCGAATTTTTGTTGATATATTTTGCATATATTATATGGTATTGTGTTGTGTTTGTGAAATTTGCATTTTTTTGGAAAAATAGAAAATTTTCAAAAATAGTTGGTGTTTGTTTGCATTTAAGATTACCATTACATGTGCTTAATTTACATCTTTTGTGAATGATATCTTTTCTTCATCGTGATGATTTGCACCTAATGATTATTATTTCTACTTCTTTGTCTATTTGTCTATTTGTCTATTTTGAATAAAAATACACGGGGAGAGCAAATTAAAATGGAGTTTGTGATGAGTTTGAATTATGGGGGGAGTTTATTTATTTATTATCTTTGTTTTGTTTTAAACTCGATGCATCATGATGGTATATATTTTTTATCTCATGTGTGTAGGTACTCAAAGATGAATTTAAAGACACACGAATGAAGATAAAGTTTAAGAAGAAAAAGAAGTTTGAATACAAAGAGACTTATGCCATTTTTTCAAGGGTTGGGAAGGGTATTAGTATCTTTCTAATAGGAGATTTTGATTTTAATTTGGTGTTCGGTCATTTTGTTTGTTTTGTACCAGAATAGCCAAAGGGGGAGATTCACAAGAATAATTTTTCTAGGATTGTTCATAGCATAGCTTTAGACAAGTTTGGTGTATCCGATTACAAATCATCACGCACCGAGAAGACGAACCGAACTCAAGTATCTCCAAGTTTGAAGACTTACTGACATCCCAAAAGGTATAAAATGATTTCTAGTTTTGAGTTAATTTATGAAAATATATTTGGGATCTTTATTTTAATTAAAAATGAACATGATATTTTATTTTCGAAAAATCTGTTTTCTGAGATACTGTAGGCGGAGTTTTGAAAAATAAACATTTTCGTTTATATTGTTCAAACGACATCCTAATGCCATTCAAACGATATCTATAGGTCGTTAGATCCTCGTTTTTAGTTTGGATCAATTTTGGATCAAACGACATGTTACTATTTTGTTTTTTAGAAGGTTATTTTTATATTCATTCAAACGACATATGTATGTCATTCAAACAACATGGAGAAGTCGTTCAAATGACATCCCCTTGTCGTTCAAACAACCTGTTATCTCATTCGAACGACGTGTCGCCTTAAGTTTTGTATAGATACTTGTTTTGTGTTCAGATTGTTCAACATTTTCTACATATCATTTCCAAAAATTCTTCAAGTTTGTGTAGAAAAACTCTTGTTTTAACTCACAATAAAACATCTCGCAATATTATTCTTGTGAATTAGCTTAAAACCCTAGAAAATTTGTATCTTATTGCATACACTTTTTGTGGAGGGGATCTCCATTGCTGACTTGTGATACCTTTGGAGATTCACTGCTGAAGACGAAGGCAGAGGATGACGGAGGGCTGCAGTCTATTATGGTTCTCAAAGAAATCATTATTGAATTGAAGGTTGCGGTCTTTCTGGGTTTTTGCAGAAATTCATTGTTTTATTTCACTTCTGAGTTTGTAAGTTGCGATTTGCAAGTTATTAGTGGAATAAGAGGTTTTTGCCCTATGGGGATTTTTTCCTGAAACTTGTCCTTGTCATATTTGCTTGTTTAATTTATCTGTTTTATCACATAGATGCATGTTTAGGATTAAAATATAAAATCGATTTAAAATATGCTTTTGAATTTATAATTGATGTTGCAATTTTTGGTGTTTTCCACCTTTGCGATTATTTTTCTTTTACAAATTGGTATCAAAGCTTCCATACCTTTTCATGAAAACAAAAATTTCTCGAATTATTTAGTCCACTATTTACTATGTTGGGAAAATATTATGTGATAAGAAATCAACGCTACTAGATTGATTAACCCCTGAAAAGAAACTTAAATTGAATAATGAATCTATGATAATTCTCCGTTTCTCTTTATATATTATTACTGATGGAAAAGTAGCACACTACATAGTATCCATGGATTTTGGGATACTCTGAGAAAATATTACTTGGATAAAGTTCCATCAAAATAAGTGATGTTGAATCCATCAAACATACAACACATATAAATGAAAAAAGAGGAAGAAATACTCTTCTCAAAATCAAACAAAGGAGAAATAACAAAGGATTCACCCGAACTAAAAAAATAAAGTTCCATGTTTAAAAGATGAAGCCATTTTTGAAGGTTGCACAACACCCTCGCCCAATGAAGAACCCAAACCTCAACCAAATGTACAAGAAGATTCCATTCAGATGAGTCAAATTATAAATCCCTTTCTTTAGATATCCTTTTAGAAGAAGATCCAATAAATTCATATGATTAGTTAGAGGAACTTTATAATACATTAGTCGTTAGTTTAAAAACCTCATTGATTCCATTCAAAATTAAAATAAAGAATTGTATGTGCCAATTGAAAATGTTATAAAGGAAAACAAAATTTAAATCTTTAAAATAAGGAACTCAATAGAGACCATGATATTTTAAAAGCGAAAAATAAATACCCTTATTCCCCGCAAATCGAAACAATCAACAAGTCATTTTGTGTAGTATTCCTTTGTGAATATGATCAACGTGGAAAAATATTAGAGATACTTGTTGGAAAAAAAACACAAGAAGAAAAAGAAAATATAATTTTGTGAAATAAAGTAGAGGAACCCCAAAAACATACCTTAAAACCTCATAACTTCAAGCATATTCTCTACTGCTATTTGCAAGAAAAGAAATCACACTTTTGAAAACAGCCATACTCAATTACAAAAGCACAAGGATAAAGTAAATCATTTTCCATAATATGTAAGGAAAGAGGCAACATATACATAAATTACAAACTTTTTACCTGGCATAACCAATCATACAATTACTATGCATAAGTTCAAAAAGAGTGAAAATTAACAATCAAAGAGTACCCAATTATTCCCTAATCACCAATAACCTAAATCCCAAAGTGCACCAGAAAGACAAATTGTTTTTGCAAGAACAGAAAGGAGAACCCACTCACCCAATTGGAACTACATGAGTTATTCAAGAAATTAAAGATGGAATGCATTTACAAGGGAGATTGACGAAGTAAAGAAACAAGAGAAGATTCTCTGAGAAAGAATGAGATATGACAAAAGTAACTTTCTCCTCAAAGTTCAAAAAGGAGGTAAATATTTCTTTTATGATTAATTCATTTGTCTCTATGTGCCACTTGTCCAGTAAATACAAAAATACATCACATGAACAATTATGCATGTCCCCTCTCTAAAACCCCTATATATAGACGTATCCTCCACTAAAAACATATATAAAAAATTATATGGGAAAAGGAAAATTTTATGTGGTATGGGTTGGTCCTCATCCCGAGATTTATCTCCCTTGGTCAGAATGTGAAACCGAAGTCACGCGATTTCATGGAGTAATGTTGAAAAATCTTCATCGAAAAAAATAGCCCTAGTTGCCATCCAAAATTCACCTCCTCGTGCTCAAAATTTTTTAACTTTCGTATGGTAATATCATATTCCTCAACAAATTTTCATTAATAAGAGAAAAATAGCCTCATCACCATTCCCGACTCAAGAGTCATGCAAAGAAAATGTAGAGGGTGCGAAAATGATAATTAAAAATAAGAAGGGTAAAATATGTATTAAGGGAAAAGTTGAGGATGTACGTAAAGTTTTGAATATATTAATATTTGATATTAATAGTGTAGACACTCCCATTCTAATCTCCTTAGGTCGCTAAAACCATCCAATTCATCCTCAGACTTTAGGTCCTTCTCCAAACCCTTACCCAGAGGCTACCGGGCACTTCCGAGCTCTATTTAAGTTTCGGGTCAAATCTTGTAATAAATATTTGCTCAATGAAATTTCATAGGCCTCTAAATAAATTTTCCAATGGTCTATATTAGGCACGAATCGGCCTTAAGTTTCGCACATACTTGCCCTTTTACTTCAAACCTTTAACTAGAGGCTAACGGGCACTTTCGAGTTTTGTTTGACTAGTGCAATTCATTTTCATAGGGATTTGAACACCCTTTACAATGGTCAATACCGTGCATGAATTGGCCTTATGGTTCGCGTGTACTTGCTTTTTACTCTGAAAATGCTAACCTAGAGGCCACCGGGGGCATCTGAGCTTCGTTTGACCTTGGTCAATTATCATAACGGGGGCTTTCATATTTTCTTTCTTAGGTCTATGAATACCTTTCCAACAATCCCAGTCGTGCATGATTTGGACTTACTATTTACATTTTATGCTCATTTTCTGAAAAGGTCCTTTTTGGACTCCCGATAAGCACCATTAGCCCTCTGCCTACCGGCATAGGGGTACTTTACTTAGTCCGAAAGACAGAGGGGATGACGATAGGAATGCCTGGGCCTATGGCGATCGATATACCACATAACCCTAAACTTTTACAATTTAAGGGGCCATGACCTTATTCCAAAAGATCCCCTTTCTCTAGATCTGAAGAGCTCCTGCCACAAAATTAGTGCACCGTTTTCTAAAAATATCATTTTTCAAATATTCTCTTCACAAATCAATACATTAATTTCACCCCACCTCCATTTCAACACCATTTCACCATCACTTCATTACCATATGAAATCAACCCACTTCACTCCAAAAATCAGTAGTAAAGCTTCAGTAGTTTATCTAATTAATTTAATTGATCATAATTTTTACTCTTAGCATACCTTTTGATTTATTTTAACTTTATCATCTTAAATAATCCTTTTTTTAGTACTTAGATACACAAAAATACAATTTCATAAATCTAGAAAAGCTAAAAAAATGGTTTAATCTTTAAACCCCAAATTAGAATTTTCATCCCCTTTTTCCTACACTTTCTCCACTTGTGCACCTTTTTTCAATAAACTAAATGAAATTCTAGTTTTGGGCTCATGGGTTAAATTTAACCCTTTTGTGATATCAAATTGCGTGGACTTTGATGCCATTTTCGACTACATAGATGTCTCGAAGTCTTCCTCCTGATTCGAGTCCTATTTTCTTTATTTTTTATTCTATTAATTCTCACTTTTATTAGTATCATATGTGTGTGTGTGTGTGTACACACACACCATGTAGTTTATATGTTCTTACATCATATTTTCATATTCACTTCCTCATAATGAATCATGATCCAGTGTGTTGCTCACATCACATTATATTTTCGTATTTTTTATTCTCTTTTATATCAGCATCCTGTCAGATATTCATATCCATTTCCTCATAGTGGATTATGATCTGGTGTGTTGCACATAGCATAGCCTTTTCTCTTTGTTATAATTTTAGCAGTCCAGATAGACATACGTATTCCATTCTTTGCAATTGATTTAGATCTGGTGTGCTACTCACATTTCGGCTCCCTCTTAGATTATTTTCTTTCTTTTTATACTCTTTGGAATGAATCATCTCCATTTTTTCCTTGATGTGAGTATGACGATTTATTTTCTCATTTATTTCACTCCACGCACATTATACACACAAATTTCATTTTAAAGAAAAAGGAGAATATTATCATAGCCCATGAGAGATTGAAAAGGCGAAATGGGTGTGTAACACCTTCCCATTCCATAGCTTAGTCCATGAACCCATGATATATTTGGTTTCATACACATCAATTTGTTTTTTATTCCGTTTCTTTAGAGTGGTCTATATTTTTTGCCTAAATGGGGAAAAATAGGCTAGCTCCATTTTCTATATTTTCACCCCTTTGACGACGTCCAATTTATATCCGTAGGATATTGTGAAGATTGCGCAGGTAGAGAAAAGAGGATTTGATTCCTTGATCCCGGCACGCGCAAATTTCTCTTTAGGGGCGGACCCGTGTCAAAATCTCAAATGGCCATAGTGGGGACTTTGTTGGGGATTTGTTTTAGAGGACTAGACTCTATTTCATATAGGCTTTATTTTTCTTTTTTCCCCTTTTCGCTATTTCTCTACATGTGTGTATATACTTTAATTATATATTCTTCTTACTCTCATGCTTACATGATGTATATATTCCTTACTCGTATCATGTTGTCCATGTATATTCTTCGCTCCATCATGCTCCTTTTTTTGTCACATGTATATACCTCCTTTTTTATCACATGCTTCATGCTTTATTCGCCTTTTTATACTCATGGTCTATTCGCACATTTAACTCTCATTTGTGTATACTTACCACGTTATACTCCACTTACTCATGTTTTTACATGACCAATATCACTTACAGGTATCTTGTATTCAGCCACAAGCTTTCTCACATAATTCACATACCACTTGCAAATACCCATTATTAGTCTCACTAGCACACACTAACACAATATTCTCACTTGTATATAGCCACATGATTTCTCATATGCTTCACATACTACTTGTAGATATCCATACTTAGTCTCACTAGCAAACACTTCCACATTACCCTCACTTACATATATTCCCATGCCACTCTCACTTTGCACATACCTTTCTCCTACTTATGTATATTCGCATGTCTCACACTTTGTATATACCGCCATGCTTTGTATACACTCCATGCTTCGCATACATACTTGCTAGCTCGACTCTCCTTGCTTAGCTCCCATATCACATTTCGCTCTAGTATATTCTCAAGATCTACCTCATCCTTAGTAGTAGTATTTCTCCCTCTTAGCATACATAAAACTCTCCATAAGATAGTAATTAATATTAATGCATTTTGCACACTACATCGCGTGAGCACTACATTTTAACCAAAAAATTATCCCATACTGGGGGATCACTTCATGATGAGGGCCATTCCTGTGGGGTACGGTTAACCTAAGCGATATGATTCCCACCTTCCATTATCCTAGTGCCTTCGACTTATATCAAACGGTCCCCCCCCCTCCCCCCCGTGTTGCTTGGCTGAACTCACGACAAGAGGTATATAGCAAAGAAATCGTTCACGGAGTGTATCAAATTTTCTCTCACACATACCGTCCCCATAAAGCATATCATAAGACAATTCACATATACTGGGGTATATTAAATGACTTTTCCACATTAACCGAGCCCTTATAGTCAAGATGTATATCGTAAAAGTCATGCCGAAGGAGGAACCTTTATATTAATTTCCAAGGGCATTAACCTCATAAAGACATCTGCTCTATAACACTCAGACCTAGTTTATCGGATTCAACACAAAACTTTGTCAAAATTTTGGATCATCTTGCCGCCTAAATTTTGCACTATTTCACTTGTTTTCAAATCAAGACCTTGTCTGTGAGTCTGGAAACATATCAAATCGTGTCTTGCATTGTGTATCTTATCTTTTCTCAAACTCGAATCATGTTTGGAATTTCACTTGCACCCTATGTAGAAAATAATACAAGTGAAACTTAATAATAATAACCACACTGGGAAATTTCCCTTTCTCCCTTTTTCAAAATACCAAAAATATTCTTTTTCCACTAGAATAAAAATTATTTTCCCTCTCAGGTGCGATCATACCTTACTTTTGGTCTAGCTCCCTATCGGCGTAGATCCTCCATCAAACCACCTCGAATATGTACCTTCTCTACCACCTCCACGAAAGTTGAATAGTCCCTCCAAAGAATTTTCATAGATAACCTTGATCATAATGCCAAGGTTCAGCCAGACATGATGACAATCCTCGCTCAACTTAGCACCAAGATTGATAATATGCAGGTAGATGTCCAAGAGATGTAGCAAAACAGGGTTCGACCACCCGAGGTTCCCAAGCCTAACATCATCTTCATCGTGTTATGGGTCTACAAATTCCTGAATAGATGTGCATTCCAGAAGAGTATCAACATGTCCCATGTGTCCTGCTTGCTAACGAGACACCATCATCTCAATAGCTAATGTCGAAACTCACCTAGCCAGGGGATAATTTACCAATGTCAAACCTCTACCGTCCAGGGGCTAATTTGCCAGTGCCTATTCATAATGATCTTAAAAATGAAAAATTAAACAAGTTCAAGGAATATTTAAGACCGCTATCACAAAAGTTTGACCAAATCAAGATCTCAGGGAACTATGTAGATTAAAACCACATGTCTCCCTATCCAAAATCTCAGTTCTCAAAAAACGTTCGAGATGCTAGACATCACAAAATTCATAGGTAGTTAACCCCCTATTGTACACATTTGTCCCCTGTTATGACTATACTTAAAGCGTCAAAAAAAATAAGGGCACAGCTATTCCAATAAACCCTTAAAGAAAACGCTCTTCATTGGTTATTGTCACTAGAAGAATCCTGAATTCATATTTAGGAGGATTTATCCCAAGAATTCATGACCCAATAAAAATACAATAAGGAGTTAAAATTCACTTCATGAGACCTTGAGATCGAGCATAATCTCGAGGAATCAATCAGATGCTTTATAAGTGGGTGGAGATAAAAGGCCGCTGCCATGATAAACTGGCCTTCCGAAAAAGAAGAAATGAGCATTGTGAAGACGAATTTCCTACTGCATAACTGAATCTTTATAGGAAGCTAGTACTATCCTAATTTTAGAGCCCTCTGAGAGGCAAGGGTCAATATCGAAGATGGTGCTATCAATCAGAAAGATGATTCTAAGTCGAAGAGGCCAACAAGGTAATTTATTCTTCACAACTATGATAAGCCAGCTACTACAACTGTCTCAACCATCAATAACATTTCTTAGCCTAATACAGCATATACACCCAAAGATCTTCCTATAACAGTCAAAGGGGAATACACAGAGATCCATGCTCCCCTCTCAAAGGTTTACAAAGGTCTCATATCTCAAAACCTCATAAAGACTTTGGATCCTCTCCCATTACCATACCCACTTCCAAGGATCCTCAAGTGTGATGTTAATTGTGATTTCCACCAAATTGTCATGCATACCACTGACCAATGTTTTCACCGGAATAACATCATTCAAGGCCTCATTGATAAGAGTTCATTTACGCTTTATCCAATCCTAAACACAATACCACTCAAAACCCTATACTAGCACATCGTATCGGGGTGAATGCCATTCTTTTAGATGAAAATTTAGATTTTGATCCTTCCACAAGAATTCGGTCCATCAATTCACCTGATCCATATGCCAGTTTCCCTAAATCCCTAAAAATGTATCCATATTTCCTTCTAACCCCATAAATACACCAAATCAAGCCTTATTTATCATGACAAGAGCATGAATTGCCATTTGAACCCGCTCAAAAATAGGGAGCATGCAGCTATCGGGATTTTTGAATCAACTTAGAGGCTTTAGGATTAAATTGCCACCAGGATGAACCTCGAAGAAGATAGTTGTGAAAAATCATTGATGTATGCATGGAAGCCTGAGAATGGGCCCGATAATTAGACAATCGGTTTATGTCAACAAAGGAATTCAGCTTAAACAGTATTATGGAGGTTATGTCTAATGAGTTTGTTAAGGAGAAAGAAATATGTATAGCTTCCAGACTACTCATCATCTTAAGGATCAAGGGATAACTGGTTCCCTCTTTCCAATAATTCTCCACTGAGTGGGAAGATTTATACAGCGAAGTAGTTGAAGTCATAGGATACACAAATTTCTCGTAGACTGACAGCATTATTGCCACCGGGTGGGGCAATGACTTAGATCCTTCAGACAACCCATATGATGAACCGGATAGTAAGAACATCAACATATTTTCCTCCTTATGTGGGATGATTTCTTTCAAATAATTGATGTCAATAATTAATGAAGTATCCATAATGCCATAAGTGGATGAGGACATCAAGTTTCTATTCTTCTTAGCATCCACAAATCACATGATCCGATCATGCTGATACTGTAAGGACCCAATTCTTCCAGTAGTGAGCATGCCCATGGATAAAGATAAAGGATTTGGTGAAGAACTCCCAATACCAGAAATGTCAATCGAAGAAAGTAAAGTCCTTGAACAGCTCAAGAAGACCTAAGCCAATATCACTTTATGGGGGGCTTTTCATGCCCTCTTAGTTGCATAAAAATGATTGGATCAAGCTACTTGAAGGACACACACTTCCTCCTACTATTACCCCTAAGGAACCCATCCACATGGTTGGACCTATGAACATAATAAGGCTCATCTCCTTTGTCGATGAAGAAATTACTAAGATTTAACTTAACTACAATTATGCTCTTAAAGTGTCAGTAGAAATCATGCGAAAGATAGTTCCATTGGCACTTGTCGATAATGGCTCAGCTCTGAATGTCTGTCCATTAAGAACTCTCAATTATTTGGGGATAAAAATCAGTGATCTCAACCCCACTTCCGCCGACGTTCTAGCCTATGATAACACTCATAGAGAATTTACAGGTTCGATAAACTCACACCAAGGGTTGGCCCTATATGCCCCAAAATCGAGTTTCAGGTCATCAATATACTGCTCCATTTCAACTTGATCCTTGATCATCCTTGGCTTTATACTATCAGAGGTGTGTCCTCGTCTCTCCATCAGAAGATGAGTTTTTTGGCCAACAATTAGGTCATATGTATCATTAGGGATGACGACAACTCTGGCGACATTAGCACAAGTAATCATATTTGGTAAATTCAGCACAGGGTTAATACTATGCTCCTCTCGAGTTTAAAGAATGATCCACTTCCTATCTTAGTAGGAGATAACTTCAAAGACAGAATATGCCCAGAATACAGCTCGCAAGGCAACATCAATGTGATCCAGATGTTCAAGAATTTGCATTTCATGCTCGGAATGGGGTGGGTCGTCATCAATAGGGGATTCTTGAACCAATAGTTTTGAAAGAAGTCCCCCCCCCCCCCCAATAATCTTCTAAGGACATATTTTTATAAATGTTCGTCACAATTAATTATGTCGTATACCGTTACAACCGTCGAAGAAGTTCAAGAGAAATCTACATCAAGACGGTTCCGAATATATCAAGGTTCTTCATCAAAAAGCCTTTGCAAAGTTTACTTTGGTAAGGTTATGTTTTAAATACCTTAAATTTGCACTTAGAGCTTTGGGATATTTTTACAAAATATTTTCTAAGTGTTGGAGCGGACTCTTTTCGTCAAAATTTGAGAATGAGTATTTTTTCTAAGTGTTGGAGTGGATATAAAATAATATTTTTTGACGTTCCAATCGTTCAAACGACTTTGCTCTGTCATTCGAATGACGTTGCATTGTCGCGCGAAGTCGCTTGAACGACATATGCATATCGTTCGAGCGAGATCTCCTTTTCATTCGAACGATCGAGGCGGTGCGATTTTATATAAATACTCATTAAATGGTTTCGTTTTCATTAAGAAGTCCCAGCATTTTGAAAGATAGAAAACAACGAATATGCAGAATTCTTGTTGACTTCTTATTTTAGGGTTTTCATCCCTTTTGTTTTCAATTCACAAAAATCCCATATGCTTTGGTGAATTGTTTTGGTGTTCAAGAACACAGTTTACTTTTGTTCATTATTTGTGGGAAGAGCTCTGCAACCGACAGTTGCGTGCTACTGTGGAGGGAGTCCTTGTGAAGATTTTAGACTATGTTTTTGGACTACACGTCCTGATGGTATAGCTGCGTGCGAACCATTGCTGATTTATTTCTAGCCGTTGCTTTGGAGGTTTGACGAAGACACCGTGCGTTACTCTTGTGGGCGAAAGCAAGATGGTATGTAAGTTAATGGTCTTGTAAAGTTGTCAGAGTTCTAAAAATAAAAGGTTTTGCCCTTCGGGGATTTTTCCCGAAATTTGTGTCAAATTCTTTATTTATTTATGGTTTGACACATGCATACACGTAGTTGCATATTTAGTGGCTGAATTAATTTGGTTTAAAAATAGACTCTAATTAAATAAGTTTGCCAAATTAGAAATTTGCGATTTTAATCAATTATCACACCGTCATATTTTACAAATTGGTATCAGAGAAGGTTACGCTAATTTATCGCGTGATCCTGATTTTTCAAGGATTTATTTTTTTGATACAATTTGACTTCTCACATCGTCAAATTGGTATCAGAGCGGGTTACGCTAATTTATCGCTTATTCCTATTTTCCGTAAAATTGTGTGATATAGATTTTTTTTTTAAATCAATTTTGTGAAAAATCGCAATTTTTTCAATGGAACGTTCATTTAATAAGGTGCCTATTTTTTATGGGAAAAATTATGCCTATTGGAAAGCTTGCATGAAATCTAGTTTAAAAACCAATGAGGAGCGTGTTTAGTTGCTTTACGAAAATGGATGGAATCCTCCCACTGTCACCGTTGAAAATATCACATCTTTAAAACATGTGATAGATTGGACTGAGAACAATTTTAAAATGTCGAATTTTAATTCCCGCTGACTGAGTGCTATTTTTGGAGTTGTCACTCCTGATGAGTTTCGCCGAATTATGACGTGTACCACATCTAAAGACGCTTGGGATGTTTTGAAATTGATACATGAGGGTACGAACACGGTTAAAGAATCAAAATTACAAAATTTGGCCACCCAATTTGAGACTATCACCATGTCTGAGTCTGAATGCTTTGATGATTTTTATGCACGTTTGTCGGACATTATAAACACTAGCTTTAATTTGGGTGAGGTGATTGATAACATGCGTGACGTTAAAAAGATTTTGAGATCTCTCCCAAAATGGTTTATTCCTTTCCTAATGCCCTTAAGCCTAAGGAGAGTGGAGTTGCATTTAGGACACATTCTGAGAGGAGAGAGAAGAAAAAGAAAGAAAGAGTTTGTGAGTTCGAGTCTGAGGAAGATTTTAATTTTAAAGATATGGCCTTGTTTGCGAATTTTTTTTAAAAATCTCTCAACATGAACAAAAATAATTCTTCCAATAAGATATTTTTTGAGAAAAATAAAAAGGCCAAAGAAAGCGGTGAGAAAGAGAAGGAGAGAGAAAAAGAAAATGAGAGTGAGGAAAATTTAGAAAGTTTGACGTGTTTTGAGTGTGGGGGTAAAGGGCATAAGGCGTATGAGTGTTCCACTAGACTTAGGAAAGAGGGAAAGAAAGTGGCTATTCCTGCCACACTTGGTGATAGCGACATAGAGGTTTTTGATTCAGGTGATGAAAAAGAGCACAGTATGTGTGTCGTGTTTTTAGCTAGTCGGGTTAGCACACTTAGTTTGGATGTAGGTGAGGGGATTAGTTCTCATGAGACCCCCGAGGAGGAGGATTTGAGTGTTTCGAGTGAGGGCGAAGGTGAGTGTGAAAGCGGAGATGAAAGTGAGATCCAAATTGCATTTAGAGATTTGTATGCTGAGACTTTAAAGACAAAAAAATTGAATAAAGAGTTAAGTCTCAAGGTGAAAATTTTGGAGAGAGAGATTGAGATTTTGGGTGAGTTTGAGGCCAAAGAAAGTCAACTTGAGAAGGTGAAAGTGAGTTTGAGTGAGAAATTGATTGCTTTAGGTAGGGAGAAATGTGATTTGACCAACACGGTGTCTAGTCTGAAGACACGTGTATCCCAACTCGAGAGTGATCTCGAACGTGCCCGGGAGGTCAAAGTCCCTTCAGAGAACGCATCTAAGAAGGTTGGAAAGATGGTTCTCAATCCTATTTTGTGTAGTGGTGAGAGTTTAGGAATAAGTCATGACGGTGCTTCTACTTCCCAAGTAGTACCCGAGTTGGTTCCCTCTTTAATGTTAGATTCACATGAGTCTCACCCTTACCCACCTAGGCATCCCATTCCTATTAGAAGAGCGCGTCCTAGATTTTTTAAGAGAGGTGTTCCTAGGACTATATATGTTTGTTCCCATTACAAAAGGAGAGGACACCTTAGGACTTTTGTTTTAAGTTGGGTCGCGTTTTGCTACTACACGTGTTTCTGCCACACGTGCACCCACACATGATACTTTACATACTCCTGGAGACTACATGAGAGAGTTTGCACATCTAGGTGAGCAAGTTAAGTTTTTAGTCAAAACTTCACAAAATTTGATGAAGGTTTTTCATAAGTTGACACCACCTTTGGTAAATCCTTTCGTACCTAACGATTGAGGTTTGACTTGTTTACTAGCATAGGATATTTTTCATGATGATATTATTTGCCTATTTCTAGTATGTATCATTTTTATATGTTTTTCATTTTTTTAGAAAAATTTTGAAAAATACAAAAAGATTTTATTTTGAAAAATCCAAAAAGAGTTTTGTATTTTGTTTACACCGTTTATGGATTGACACATAGGATGACTGAGTCACATTATCATTCCATTTTTCATGTGACTATTTGATAATGTTTTGAGACAATATATCATGTCATCTTTGTGCTTTATAATGTTTGGAGTCATTATGATGTAATTAGTTGTTACTTCTTACATGTTTGACTTATGATTTTATTTATTGCACACGTATACGAATTTGTTTGATTATTGTGCTTGTCTAATCACATATTGGTTGGATGTTTTTACTTCAATCCTGTCTTTAAAAACGAACCAAGCGCAATAAAACTTGACAATAAAGTTGTGTATGTTAGAACCGTTTGTGAGTTTGTGTGCTTTATTTGAAAACGGGGAAGGGCTGTGAAAGGTTCACATTTGACCTTTGCGAATACTAAGCCACCATTATATCGGACCTAAAAAATTGAGGAATTTTATTACCCGGAGTCCAAAGAGGTTAAAAATAGCCCGAAAAAATTTAAAGGCAATAAAAAGAAATTCATGCCAAAAAGGGGCCATTAGGTTTTTACACCAATTCTCCAATGTTAGAGAATTTAGATTACCTCTAAAAGAAAATATGCATGAGGGAGTTTGGATGAAATTTAAAACGGTTTTGCACATCCTTGAAAGTTTTGAAAAAACGTTAAATATTTTTGGACGTTATTGGTGTGGAAATCACTTTGACTTTGATTTGTTGATTTGAAAAAGACGATGTCATCTAAATTCAACAATTTTTACACCTAAGGATACTTTTGATGTTCATTCGTTAGGAGTACATATATTCATCGTGCACATATAATTGATTGAGTTTATTTACCTATCGAATGTGTTCACACCCATTCATTCCATTTCCATGACTTGGTTTTTTTAGTATAAATCCATGGTGTGTGATTTTTTGTATCTTATTTTTGCTTTGAAAAAAATGAAAAATCAAAAATAGTTTGTGGATGTCTTTGAGGTACTCCTTTTCATGCGCGTAGTTTGATTCATATTTGCTATGCATTTTATCATGACACTCCATATTTTGATTGTTTCTTCTTATCTGTCTATTTAGGGACATCATAAAATATGGGAGAAAGAATTATCATGTTATGGGGAAGTTTTTGGAGTGGGGGGGAGATTTGATTTATTAATGATTTATTCTTTCATCATTTCAAACTCGATACGTCACGAAGGTTTTTGATTTATCTCATGTGTGTAGGTACAAAGATTGAAGATCATTATGTTGCATACCCTGATGAGAAAAACTTTGAGATTTAATGGAGATTTTTGAAGAAAAGTTTGAGAACTTGAAAATTTGTACCTTTTCAGCTTTAAGATTTATGGGAGGGTAGATTTGTATAGGCATTTTGGTATTTGATAATTCGGATGTTTTTATGTATGTTTTGGCATAAAAATAGGGAGAGATTTGTAAGGACATATTTTTATAAATGTCCATCACAATTAATTATGTTGTATACCGTTACAACCGTCGAAGAAGTTCAAGAGCAATCTACATCAAGACGGATCCGAATATATCAAGGTTCTTCATCAAAAAGCCTCCGCAAAGTTTACTTTGGTAAGGTTATGTTTTAAATACCTTAACTTTGCACTTAGAGCTTTGGGATATTTTTACAAAATATTTTCTAAGTGTTGGAGCGAACTTTTTTAGTTAAAATTTAAGAATGAGTATTTTTTCTAAGTGTTGGAGCGAATATTAAAATAATATTTTCTGACGTTCCAGTCGTTCAAATGACTTTGCTCTATCGTTCGAGCGACATTACATTATCGCGCGAAGTCGCTTGAACGACATATGCATCTCGTTCAAGCGAGATCTTCTTTTCGTTCGAACGATCGAGGTGGTGCGATCTTCTATAAATACTCATTAAATGGTTTCGTTTTCATTAAGAAGTCCCAACATTTTGAAAGACAGAAAACTGCGAATCTGCAGAATTCTTGTTGACTTCTTCTTTTAGGGTTTTCGTCCCTTTTGTTTTCAATTCACAAAAATCCCATATGCTTTTGTGAATTGTTCTGGTGTTCACAGTTTACTTTTGTCCATTCTTTGTGGGGATAGCTCTGCAACCGACAGCTGCGTGCTATTGTGAAGGGAGTCCTTGTGAAAATTTAGACTGCGTATCTGGACTACGCGTCATGATGGTATTGCTGCATGCGAACCATTGCTGATTTATTTCTAGCCGTTTCTTTGAAGGTTTGACGAAGACTTCGTGCGTTACTCTTATGGGAGAAAGCAAGATGGTATGTAAGTCAATAGTCTTGTAAACTTGTCAGAGTTCTAGAAATAAAAGGTTTTTTCCTTTGGGGATTTTTTCTGAAATTTGTGTCACATGCTTTATTTATTTATGGTTTGACACATGCACACACGTAGTTGCATGTTTAGGGGCTGAATTAATTTGGTTTAAAAATAGACTCTAATTAAATAAGTGTGACAAATTAGAAATTTGCTATTTTAATCAATTATCACATCGTCATATTTTACAAGTCTGGGTTACCAACCATCACCAGCGGAACTCATGGCACTCTACTAGCCGTATCAAAAGAAGATGTTGAAAAGAAAAGAGGCAATATCAGGAGACTCCTTAAACGGACAGTTTATCAAGGAAAGCGAGGATTTACCTTTCTACCATTTCCGTGAGCTTTGGTATGACCCTTTTAAGAAGAAATTGAAACCTAAATTGGAAATATTATTTGGTAATAGAGTCACATGGATTGATGACCCGAAGCATAAGGTGAAACCCTTGACCATCAAATCTGTAGATTCAAGTCTTCAAGCATAGAAAGCACTGAAAGTTTCCAGAGAAATGATAGTTATGAGTCATTTGAATTCCACACATTAGGGATGGATAATTGCATGATCCACCCTAAGGATGAGACAGATAAACCATCTATAAAGATTGTCTATATTGAAAAATCAATCCTCAACTAACACAGTGTTCCAGTCAACCCAACTCTAGCCAGCCTGAACGCTATTATTTACCCTCTGCAAGATGAACCCAAATTTGCCTCTCCTTTTCTATTGTTCATATCAATATAAATGGGGTCTCTTTTGATGAGGTCCTCAATGTTGTATTTCCAGAAAATGTTTCCAATGAAATGAATGAAGATTTTGAGTATATTGTTGTGCCCTATATTA
The DNA here is from genome assembly GCA_949130495.1 of Sambucus nigra. Lineage (NCBI taxonomy): Eukaryota > Viridiplantae > Streptophyta > Magnoliopsida > Dipsacales > Adoxaceae > Sambucus > Sambucus nigra. The sequence continues at coordinate 587,476,192 of OX422212.1, read as the reverse complement.
ATTGCATTAATTCTAATCAAACAATTGATTACGATGATCTAATAAATGAACAATTCTTAATTGATCTCAATAAGTAAAAAACTAAACAAAATAATCGCGTTCAAACTAATGATGATGAGACTATTGTTATTAATCTCGATTCTAGTAGAAATTCGCGCGTGATTAGGATAGGGACCACCCTCAATGAGCATGAGCGGTCATAATTTAAATAACTCTTGAAAGAATTTATGGTTATCTTCGCATGGTCCTATAACGACATGTCTGTCATTGACCCAGAGATCATGCAACATGAAATTACTACTTATTTATACATGTCAAGTAGAAATTGAGAAAGCTTTTGAGTGAAGTCAAATATTATGTGGTCAAACAGTTAAACATAGGTTTCATCTGTGTGGTACACTATACTACATGGCTGCGAACATCATCCTTGTGCTAAAATTGGGAGGAAATGTTCGTATGTGCATCGGCTATCAGGATATGAACAAAGCCTCTCTAAAGGGTGACAACGCTTTACCTAACATCAACATGATTATTGATAACACTTGCATTCATGCCCTCAAGTCATTTATCGACGATTTTTTTGGGTACATCAAGATTGAGATGCATCCTGATCACCAAGAGAAGACTGCCTTTATCATCCCATAGGGAAACGTTTACTATGCCATCATGCCTTTCAATCATAAAAAGGCTAGAGCTAGCTACTAGGGGGTATCTATAACCATTTTTCACCATCTTATCCAAAAATAGGTCAAAGTATATGTTAAAGATATGATCATCAAGTTCAAAACTCGAGAAGTTCACATCCCTGTCGTGAGGAAATTCTTTGAGTGACTGCGACAATATTAGATGCGTCTTAATCCGTAAAAATGCATCTTTGACATCACAAAAGTCAAATTCCTCGATTTCATGGTCGGTGAAAATGGGATCGAAGCAAACCCTACCAAACTTGGAGCTATTTTCAAAATGTTTCCACTTGAATGTAGAAAGAAATCTGCGACTTCTGGGGCAAAGTCCAGTGCATCAATCGATTCATCAGTCAGTTGACCTCCATTTTTTAACCACTCTTAAAAATTCTCTGAAATGATTAATCCAAAATCTGGAATTAGGAAGGTCAAGAGGCCTTTGATAGGATTAAATGGTACCTTACCTGACCTCCGGTGCTTATGCCATCGCAACAGGGTTTTCCACTCCTTTTATAACTCACTATCATGTACACCACGGTAGGGACTATTCTAGAACAATAAATTAAAGATTCACATAAAAAATGATCCATTTACTTTTCCAGTCAAAAACTAGTAGGGTATGAAGTGAACTATACTACATTGGAGAAGGTCTGTGTCGTCTTAGTTTAGTTCACTTAGGAGCTTCAGCATTACATGTTTACGTTCCCCATAAAGTTGGTGTCCCTAATAGATCCCATGAAATACCTATTAAAAAACCTTCATTGTCCAGTCACATAGCTCGTTGGTTGATGTTACTAGCCGAATTCGATATCACACGTGTCACTCAGAAATCCATGAAAGGAAGAGGCGTATCTGACTACCTTGATGATAGTCCCATGCAAGAAGTCAATGTATGGATTTATGAATTCCCTAATGAAAATTTTATTTAAACTTGTCATGAAGAGTTCCGTTGCCGGATATTCTTTGACAAAGCTACTAATAATAAGGGATATGGAATTAGGATACAAATAATCACACCTAACGATTCTCACATGCCCATCGCCCTCAAGTTAGACTTCCCCTACACTAACAACATGACAGAGTATAAAACAAGCACTGTAAGTCTCAAGACTTCCCTCGAGAAAGGAATCAAATGAATCAATGTCTATGGAGACTCAGCTCTCATCGTAGGAGAAGTCCTCCAAAAGTGAAAACTCAAAGACGAAAAACTCCTACCCCTCAACATTTATCTTGAAGATCTTACCTCTAAATTTGAGGGTATCACCTTCCACTATCTTCCCCATTCAAGAAACAGCTTTGTTGATGCATTGACAACCTCAACCTCCATGGTCAACATGCCCGATGGAATAACAATGGCTCCCTTTCTATTCCAAAAGCAGCTTGCACCCATTAATTGCTACCATATCGACCTCACAACAGATAAAGACCCACATATATTTGGACTATCATTTTATGACATTCAGTGCCTCCTCAAGCATGGTAAATATCCTTAGGAGGCTAATAAAAAAGATTTAATGACTCTTAGCACACTTATTGCTTAGTACATCATCTGCGAAAAAGAATTTTTAAGAGAAAATTTTGACGAAACCCATTTTTAATATATAACAGGGGCTGATGTCGAAGATATGATACAAAAAATACACAACTGGGAATACGGGACCCAACATAAATGGTCATATGCTTGTTTAAAAGATCATCCTTCAGGGATATTATTGGAACACCATGGTACAAGACTGCAATGCTTATGTTAAAAGGTGCCTCACTTGCTAACAGTTTACTAATCTTCACCAATTGCCTCCTCGAGAGTTGTTCAACATGACTTTACCTTAACCTTTCTCAACTTGGGGCATTGATATCATTGGGAAAATCACTCCCGAATCATCAAACAGACACATATTCATCCTGATCGACATTGATTATTTCACTAAAATGTGTTGAAGCCGAATCATAGGTAGTTTTGAGTGGGAAGAAAGTGGTCAAGTTCATCAAAAAATAACATCATCTGTTGTTATGGGGTTCCCCGTGAGTTGGCATCAGACAATGGGCTCCATTTCAAAGCTAAAGTCAATGAAGTAGTCAACGAGTATAGGATTCAGAGGCACAAGTTGTGACACCCCGACTAATTAAATACCGGGTAGCTAATCCTTTATTAAATCAATACAAAATGCCAAGTTGGTCCAGTTAATAGCATCACTGTCGAAAACATTTTTAATGATTACTAACCACCTAGTATTTAAAAAGTGAGTTGTCAAATTTTAAATTAAATCTGATTAACATACAATAAATGAAATATAGAAATGCAACACAACCATTCACGATAAAGTCCAACTATAATGAATCAACAATTAAAGATGAGTCTAGAGGAAATACTCCTCACAACAATCCCAATATGAAAAAAATAAAACAAGTCTGCATCCTGAATTAATTACAAACCAAAGTCTGAATAACTGAAATATAAAATGAAATGTCTTTAAAAGAAATGGGCGACATGCCCTACAACTGATGAAATATGAATATAGAGTCAAGGCATATGAAGCGTCTACTAGCAAGGCCCTGTAACTTCCACAACAGCTACAGCTCGTCACCTGACTGGAAATACTATGCATGGTTTCCTTGTGGCTGGGCACCTAAAAATGGTTTTTACAAAAAGATATATTTGAAAGCAAACGGGTCAGAGCCCGAATGTGGAGAGTATTTTAAAAACAGCAAGTGCTTTAATAACAATTAAAACAATGAATGCAAGATACATGTTAGGACGTGCTCTCACATGAAATACTCACCTCTCGTCTAACTGTGCACTCCTAACGTTCCTGTACCCATTCATGTGTTATTTATATCTAACTAAACTGTCATAAGTTCTAACCCAAATGCTTGATTTACAATGTGAATTCCCAAAGTTATCACTTAAATGATTAGCTTTATTTAAACTCGGATTCTCAATTATTATCGTTACAATTCACGGCATGTTATCCTTTTTTTTTTACTTCTCAAGTAGTTACTATAAATTATTCTCGCAGTTTAAACATAACAAATATCTTTTCATTGAACCGTATATTATTCACATCATAAATATACTATACAAGCACCCCGAGGCTAAGTTTTTGTGCACACATACTCTGCTATCCATCCCGGTACATCACGTACATAAGGATTACAAATTCCGAATCTCTCAGGAATTGTTAGAATAAACACCACACAAAAATGGAGGCCAACATAATTTAACATATCCATGGTCACGTACATACCTACGCTCCATAGTCAGCTGGCTTAATAACTCACAATTAAGTCATTCCCTTGAACTATGTCCTCTAGGTACCAAACTAAATCCGGGAACACAAGGATTAGAAGGCCCTAAGCGAACGTAAACCTCCCGTGATAGCAAGTATGGTAGGTATGTCATACACATAAGATCATATACTAAGCATGCACACATCTTAGATATCTCAATATTAATAAAGGTATTTTCTACATCCTTATACCATTATTCCAATTGTATATATTTTAAGTCTTTCGATAATATATAATGTAGACTGTCGACACATCTCACGTCATAGATTCTTATACTTAAAACCTATCTCAAAGGGTTATTAAGTTTCCTATATTTCCCACATATAACATCATTATCCTTAAGGTCCTTACTTCTGCACCAAACCTCATTTCATCAATTTATTCAAATTTATTCTTTTAACCATAATATTATCTCACTCATCGAGTTTCATTAGCTTTTAGAATAATTCCTCAAATTGAATTCTAATTAAGGTCCAAACTTTATAACCATACCTACTGGTCTTCCTTAAGTTTAAGAATATTCATAAAGTCTCCAATAATATTTTCCAAGGGTTTAACACCATTAAAATTTAACTAGGAAAGTTTTACTCTTTCTGGAAAGGTCGATCGATCGACCTTGACCTTCGATCGATCGATGGTGGTCGATCGATCGACTGATGAATGTCGATCGATCGAACGCACCAGGTAGGCTACGGACTGCTTCGATTTGCAGTTTTCAAATCATCTCAAAACACCATTAACAAGCATGAAACTCTAAGATAACGTTATAATATCATCATACAATCATCCTACAACAGTGTTAACGTTCTAAAACCAATAATTCATCATTCAAGGGCATTGTTTGGATCAAAACTTCATCAAGAATTCCAGTTTTCTATTTCTTTCAAGAACATTAATAAACTTCTTCTAAAATTCGTTTTTAAATCATCAATGGTTATGTTTTGAATGCATAATTCGTCCAGAATGTTTCTACCTTCAATTCCTAACATAGTTCATAGTTTTAATCCTCAAATTCATGGGTCTAATCAATCTTCCAAGATAAATTTGATGATTATCCTAAACATGGAAAAGCATAGCATTGAATCAATTATAATTAAACCACTTGCCTCTAATCTTTCTCTGAATTTGATGTTGAATCTTGAAGGATGAGTTGTTCTCTCTCTCTCTCTACAAGTTCTTCTCTAAGGATGATGACAATGGAGGTGGGGGTTGGTTTTTGGCAAGTTAGAACTATTTCTTAACTTCTCCCGTAGCCCATTAAGTCCCTTAGTGTAGTTAGTGGGTTTAGTGGATAAAGAATAAGTCAGATTTTTATTTCTAATTTTCGTGGGTTTTAATTCCCCAAATTTCTGAAATTACCAAAATGCCCTTTTAAGTTACCGGTATGGCCCAATAATGCCCCGGGACCCAAACTTAACCCCCGGCTAGTGTTTTCTGACTATTTCGACCCTTCCGGACACATTGGCGCACTCAAAATGACCATACGGTTAATAGAAATTAAATTCACTTTTTAATTAAATAATTACTTTCCTGACGCGACTGTCATACGCGTCTCAACAAAATTTCCCAAATTGCCGTATTTCAATCTCGCGACAATTTCAATAGTTTCAATATTCGTATATTGCCATATATACACATTATAATCAAATACTAACTCACATCTCGTTAATATTTTATCCGGATTAATTCTCAATTAATTCACATTTAATTCAATTAATCCCATAAATAAATATCGATAAAAATGCGGGGTATTACATACTTCCCCCCTAATAATAGAATTTCGTCCCGAAATTCGGAACTAAAAAGTACCTGGTAAAAAAAACTCTGGATAACGTTCGCGCATCTCATCCTCGCGCTCCCATGTGGACTCCTCGACATTATGATGTCGCCACTGAACACGCACTAATGGGACTATCTTTGACCGCAATTTCCGCTCACTTCGGTCCAAAATAGCAATCGGCCCCTCCTCGTAGGAGCTATCGGGCTGGAGATCGATGTCCTCCAAAGCAATGTGAGAATGAGCCAAATCATCTCTAAGATATTTCCTTAACGAGGAAATATGAAACACATCATGAATCCGATGCAAATGCTCCGGTAACCCAAGTCTATATGCAACAGACCCAATCCGCTCGATGATAGGAAATGGTCCCACATATCTCGGTGCTAGCTTTCCCTTCTTCCCAAATCGCATAATCCCCTTCATAGGAGATACTCTGAGTAAAACCTGGTCCCCCACTTGGAACTCCCTGAAGAACCTCTTCGCATCAGCATAGCTCTTCTGCCGATCCTGGGCTACCTGAATGCGACTCCGTATCAATTCTATCCTCGCCGAAGTATCCTGAATCACTTCCGGCCCAAGTAGTTTGTTGTCCCCCACCTCCAACCAACATGCTGGGGAACGATAAGGTCTACCGTACAACGCCTCAAATGGAGCCATACCAATGGTGAACTGGTAGGAGTTGTTGTAAGCAAACTCCACCAGTGGAAGGTACTGCTCCCATCCACCCCCGAAGTCAATGATGCACATCCGCAACATGTCTTCCAACATCTGATTTGTACGCTCGGTTTGCCCATCGGTCTGCGGATGATAAGTCGTACTCAACCGCAATTCCGTGCCCATGGCCTCCTGAAAACTTTTCCAAAATCGTGAAACAAATATCTTGTCTCGGTAAGACACGATATTTAGGGGCACACCATGAAGTCTCACTATCTCTGCAATAAAGAGCTGGGCATACTGTCCCGTAGTGTAGTCTGTCCTTACGGTTAGAAAATGAGCGACTTTGGTCAACCTGTCCACAATTACCCAAATGGAGTCGTGACCTCTCTGTGACGTAGGCAACCCCGTGATAAAGTCCATGGAGATGCTCTCCCACATCCACATCGGAACCTTTAATGGCTGTAGAAGTCTTGTCGGTCTCTGATGGTCCACTTTTACCAGCTGACAAGTGGAGCATTTAGAAACAAACACGGCAATATCTCTCTTCATCTCGCTCCACCAATACTGACGTCTCATGTCCTGGTACATTTTGTCCCCACCGGGATGTACCGTGAGACGTGCGACTCTGCCATCACCTCGTGTCGCAATTCCTCCCCTTCCGGAACTACCAGTCTCCCATTGAAGCGTAATCCCCCATCTGAGCTAACGGTATAGGACTCGGCTCCCTCTGTTAATAATCGAACTATCTGCTCCTGACAGAATGAGTCATCTGCTTGTGCCTTTACTACTTTCGTGACAATCTGCGGTGTAACAGTCATCACTGACATGAATGATTGGGCCACTGCATCCTGGTGTCCCAACTCCTTCCACTTTGCCTTCCACACCCCTGACACCTCATCTACTGGCCTACGGCTCAACGCGTCTGCTACCACGTTAGCCTTCCCCGGGTGATATTGGATATCAAACTGATAGTCCTTCACAAACTCAAGCCACCTTCGCTGCCTCATATTCAACTCCTTCTGCGTGAATAGGTACTGTAGGGACTTGTGGTCTGTGAACAATCGAAACTTCTCCCCCAAAAGATAATGTCTCCAAATCCGAAGGGCAAATACCACTTCCGCTAACTCCAAGTCATGGGTAGCGTAATTCTTCTCGTGAGGCTTAAGCTTATGGGAAGCATAAGCTATGGCCTGACTCTCCTGCTGCAGTACACCTCCAAGTCCTTGTAAGGACGCATCGGTGTAAACAAGATACTCAACTCCCGGTCTCGGCAATGCTAACACAGGTGCTGAGGTTAACTTTTCCTTCAACTCATCGAATGCCAACTGACAGGCATCACTCCAAATGAATGGCACACCTTTACGAGTCAGATGTGTCATGGGACCCGCTATCTTGGAGAAACCCCGAATAAACCTCCTGTAGTATCCTGCTAAGCCCAAGAAACTACGGATCTCAGTCGGTGTCGTGGGCCATCCCCACTCCCTTACCGCGAATACCTTCCCCGGATCAACAGATATCCCCCGATCGGAAATAATATGCCACAAAAACTGAACCTCTTTCAGCCAAAACCCGCACTTCTCATACTTTGCATATAGCTCGTTCTGACGTAGCGTCTGCAAAACCTGCCTCAAATGATCGGCGTGCTCCTCCTCTGTCTGGGAGTAAACCAGAATATCATCAATGAAGACAATGACGAACTGATCTAGGAACTCTCTGAACACACTATTCATCAAGTCCATAAACACGGCTGGAGCGTTGGTCAAACCAAAAGGCATAACCCAAAACTCGTAGGAACCATATCTTGTTAAGAAAGCAGTCTTCGAGACATCCTCCTCCCTGATACGCAACTGATGGTAACCAGATCGCAAATCAATCTTCGAGAAGAAAGAAGCTCCTCTCAACTGGTCGAATAAGTCATCGATTCGGGGCAACGGATACTTCTTCCGTATCGTGACCTTATTCAACTCCCGGTAGTCCACACACAACCTCAACGATCCATCCCTCTTTTTAACGAACAACACAGAGGCACCCCACGGCGAAGTACTCCTCCGGATGAACCCCTGACCCAACAACTGCTCAATCTGATCCCGTAACTCTCTCATCTCAGCTGGAGCCATACGGTAAGGTGCGTGGGCAATAGGCCAAGTGCCCGGCGTCAAATCAATCACGAAATCTCTCTCTCTACTCGGAGGTAATTCAGGTATATCCTGAAATACATCGGCAAACTCTCGAACAACCGGAATCGAATCAAGTGGTATCACCACTTCCATAAAGGTTTCCTCCTCTATGTAGTATAAATGAGTGGACGATCCTCCCTCAGGATGAGGCATCGCCACTAAAACATCTCCTGCCCGGGAATGGCAAAGATAATACTCCTACTAAAATAGTCAATCATGGCTCGGTACGCTACTAGCCAATCCATACCAATAATGGCATCATACTCGGTCATCTCTAACACTAACATATCGGCGGGTAAAGTAAACCTCTCGATCTCTATACCCACACCTCTACGCATAAGCGAAATCATGGAACCCCTACTTAACGGTGAGTATACATAAGTAGAGGTGCTCTCTGCAGTGTCTAACAACCCAATGGTGCGTGAAAATCTCATAGCAATAAAACAGTGTGTAGCCCCCGTGTCAAATAAAATGCGCCCCAGAGTCCCCTGAATAGAGAACATACCCTCAATAGCTGGAGGATTCTGTGGGGCTGCAGCCTGTGAAGCTGATACACTCTCCCATACTGAAGCTGTCCCTGCTGAACTGGGACCGCTGGAATGGGTGGTAATGCTGCCATCTGCGGTGGTGCTGGGAGGGCGGCGGGAAACATAGGCCTTTGTGGCTCATGTCGAGCACCCTATTGCTGCTGCTGTGGGGCCCTGCCCTTATCAGGACAATCCTGACGTTTGTGGCCAATCTTACCATAAATGAAACACTTCCCTTGGAAGTTTCCCCCTCGCTGTCCCTGCTACCCTCGGCCCTGGTGGCCGTTACCTTTTCTGCCCTGGCCTTGCTGGCCCTGGTGAAACTGCTGTTGTTGACCATTTTGACCCTGCTGGCCCTGATGGCCGTTATGACCCTGCTGGCCATTCCGAAATCCTCCTTGACCGTTCCTGAAACCCCCTGATCGGAATCTCTTATGATCCCCCTGCTGGGAACCCTGATCACTCTGCCTATACTGACCCTGAGCTGATTGTACCCCGCTGGCACCATTTCCCCCTGTCCTGCCCTGATGGTTGAACTCTCCTGATCGCTTCCCCTCTGTCAAGTGAAAGCGGTGGTCCTGGCAATGGAGCAATGCAGCGTTAACCACGTCAGAATAAGTGGCTAACGAGAGGTTCCCCAATAAATGCTGACGGATCCTCCAAGTCAATCCATCTATGAATTTCTGAATCTTCTTCTCTTCCGTCGGTATCTCATCCGGTACAATGTTCAGCAAATTTGTGAATTCGGCCTCATACTCGGCCACAGTCTTACCCTCCTGTCTAAGTCTCATCAACTTCCTCCTCATTTCCGTGTGAACAGCTGACGGAAAATATTTGCGGTCGAACCGCACCCAGAACTCCTGTATAGTGAGAGTATCTCTCTCCTCTGCGGTGGTAATAGACTCCCACCACTGCAATGCAGCTCCCACTAGCTTGAAAGTAGCTAGTATCTGCCTCTGAACATCGGTGCACTCATACATCCTCAAGTTCCTCTGAATATTCTTCCTCCACTGACTAGATACCACAACATCGGAGCTACCTGCGAACTCCGGAGGGTGTGCTTTCTGAAAAGCATCTCGAACTTGTTCCCAAGCAGACGGGAATGCATATGCCTGAACTGGCGCGGCTACCGACGCCTGGGGTGGTGCCTGCTGTACAACGGAGAGAGCGGCATTTATCGCTTGGGCTACAATGGCTGCAACCTCGGCGGCATTCATGGTGCCCTGTACTGGAGCTGGCTGTGGCTCGGGTTGTGCATCCCTAGGAACTCACTGCGCACGTCGTGGAGGCATCTGAAATGAGAATAAAGTTTATAAGTTCGCAGTTATAAACTTAAAATAGCTGAAGAGCGAAGCATACATAAAAGAATACAACAGTCCTAAAATATAGGGCTCTATATCAAAGAAAGCTCAGCGGAAACATAATAAGTCGTACAGATCCTAAAGGACACTAGAACCTGATGCTCTGATACCACCTGTGACACCCCAACTAATTAAATACCGGGTAGCTACTCCTTTATTAAATCAATACAAAATGCCAAGTTGGTCCAGTTAATAGCATCACTGTCGAAAACATTTTTAATGATTACTAACCACCTAGTATTTAAAAAGTGAGTTGTCAAATTTTAAATTAAATCTGATTAACATGCAATAAATGAAATATAGAAATGCAACACAACCATTCACGATAAAGTCCAACTATAATGAATCAACAATTAAAGATGAGTCTAGAGGAAATACTCCTGACAACAATCCCAATATGAAAAGAAATAAAACAAGTCTGCATCCTGAATTAATTACAAACCAAAGTCTGAATAACTAAAATATAAAATGAAATGTCTCTAAAATAAATGGGCGACATGCCCTACAACTGATGAAATCTGAATATAGAGTCAAGGCAAATGAAGCGTCTACTAGCAAGGCCCTGTAACTTCCACAACAGCTACAGCTCGTCACCTGACTGGAAATACTATGCATGGTTTCCTTGTGGCTGGGCACCTAAAAATGGTTTTTACAAAAAGATAGATTTGAAAGAAAACAGGTCAGAGCCCGAATGTGGAAATTATTTTAAAAACAGCAAGTGCTTTAATAACAATTAAAACAATGAATGCAAGATACATGTTAGGACGGGCTCTCACATGAAATACTCACATCTCGTCTAACTGTTCACTCCTAACGTTCCTGTACCCATTCATGTGTTATTTATATCTAACTAAACTGTCATAAGTTCTAACCCACCTACTCGATTTACAATGTGAATTCCCAAAGTTATCACTCAAATGATTAGCTTTACTTAAACTCGGATTTTCAATTATTAGCGTTACAATTCACGGCATGTTATCCTTTTTTTTTTTAATTCTCAAGTAGTTACTATAAATTATTATCGCAGTTTAAACATGACAAATTCCTTTTCATTGAACCGTATATTATTCACATCATAAATATACTATACAAGCACCCCGAGGCTAAGCTGTGGTGCACACATACTCTGCTATCCATCCCGGTACATCACGTACATAAGGATTACAAATTCCGAATCTCTCAGGAATTGTTAGAATAAACACCACACACAAAAATGGAGGCGAACATAATTCAACATATCCATGGTCACGTACATACCTACGCTCCATAGTCAGCTGGCTTAATAACTCACAATTAAGTCATTCCCTTGAACTATGTCCTCTAGGTACCAAACTAAATCCGGGCACACAAGGATTAGAAGGCCCTAAGCGAACGTAAACCTCCCGTGATAGCAAGTATGGTAGGTATGTCATACACATAAGATCATATACTAAGCATGCACACATCTTAGATATCTCAATATTAATAAAGGTATTTTCTACATCCTTATACCATTATTCCAATTGTATACATTTTAAGTCTTTCGATAATATATAATGTAGACTGTCGATACATCTCACGTCATAGATTCTTATACTTAAAACCTATCTCAAAGGGTTATTAAGTTTCCTATTTTTCCCACATATAACATCATTATCCTTAAGGTCCTTACTTCTGCCCCAAACCTCATTTCATCAATTTATTCAAATTTATTCTTTTAACCATAATATTATCTCACTCTTCGAGTTTCATTAGCTTTTAGAATAATTCCTCAAATTGAATTCTAATTAATGTCCAAACTTTATAACCATACCTACTGGTCTTCGTTAAGTCTAAGGATATTCATAAAGTCTCCAATAATATTTTCCAAGGGTTTAACACCATTAAAATTTAACTAGGAAAGTTTTACTCTTTCTGGAAAGGTCGATCGATCGACCTTGACCTTCGATCGATCGATGGTGGTCGATCGATCGACTGATGAATGTCGATCGATCGACTGATGAATGTCGATCGATCGAACGCACCAGGTAGGCTACGGACTGCTACTATTTGCAGTTTTCAAATCATCTCAAAACACCATTAACAAGCATGAAACTCTAAGATAATGTTATAATATCATCATACAATCATCCTACAACAGTGTTAACGTTCTAAAACCAATAATTCATCATTCAAGGGCTTTGTTTGGATCAAAACTTCATCAAGAATTCCAGTTTTCTATTTCTTTCAAGAACATTAATAAACTTCTTCTAAAATCCGTTTTTAGATCATCAATGGTTATGTTTTGAATGCATAATTCATCCAGAATGTTTCTACATGCAATTCCTAACATAGTTCATAGTTTTAATCCTCAAATTCATGGGTCTAATCAATCTTCCAAGATAAATTTGATGATTATCCTAAATATGGAAAAGCATAGCATTGAATAAATTATAATTAAATCACTTGCCTCTAATCTTTCTCTGAATTTGATGTTGAATCTTGAAGGCTGAGTTGTTCTCTCTCTCTCTCTCTGCAGAATTCTCTTCTCTCTATCTCTCTACAAGTTCTTCTCTAAGGATGATGACAATGGAGGTGGGGGTTGGATTTTGGCAAGTTAGAACTATTTCTTAACTTCTCCCGTGGCCCATTAAGTCCCTTAGTGTAGTTAGTGGGTTTAGTGGATAAAGAATAAGTCAGATTTTTATTTCTAATTTTCGTGGGTTTTAATTCCCCAAATTTCCGAAATTACCAAAATGCCCTTTTAAGTTACCGGTATGGCCCAATAATGCCCCGGGAACCAAACTTAACCCTCGGCTAGTGTTTTCTGACTATTTCGACCCTTCCGGACACGTTGGAGCACTCAAAATGACCATACGGTTAATAGAAATAAAATTCACTTTTTAATTAAATAATTACTTTCCTGACGCGACTGTCACACGAGTCTCAACAAAATTTCCCAAATTGCCGTATTTCAACCTCGCGACAATTTCAATAGTTTCAATATTCGTATATTGCCATATATACACATTATAATCAAATACTTACTCACATCTCGTTAATATTTTATCCGTATTAATTCTCAATTAATTCACATTTAATTCAATTAATCCCATAAATAAATATCGATAAAAATGCGGGGTATTACACAAGTCCACTCCCCCTCGATCGCAAACTAATGGGGTTGTCGAAGATGCTAACAAAAATTTGAACCCATAATCTGTAGAATGATCAAAAGTTATAGATATTGGGAAGATTGGATCCCATAGCCCTCTATGTCTATCATACCTCTATCAGAACACCCACTGGAGCTACGCCTATTCCTTGATATACGGAATGGGAGCAGTCCTACCCTACCCACTAAACTCAAAATACCCTCTCTACGGGTCATGCACAAAAGCAAAGTTAGGGAAATCGATTGGAGACAAAGTCATTACGACGAAATTGCACTTTTGCATGAAAGAACACTAAAGCCATTATACCACATATAAGGGTACTACTGTTATATTGCACAATCATTCAATAAGAAAGTCAAAGACTGCGGTGTGCAAGAAGTAGACCTCGCTCTCGAAGAAATCGTAGATACCATTTAGGTCCCCAAGGGAAGTTCAAACCTAACTAGAACGGGACATGCCTCGAGAAGAAGATTATGTCATGTGGAGTTGCTATGGTCACAAACCTCGACGGAGAAGAGATGGAGAGTCCAATCAATTCGGACCGTCGTAAGAAATTATATCCTTAGTCTAACTCTAATTGCACTATGAATCTCCGTACATCCCTTCTATTCTAAAAAAATCTTCCATCTCCTCCCTTTTTCGAACTACGTAGGACCTGGTCCTTTCAAAATCACCTTTTTAAAAAAGAAAACATACAAAAAAAATTCAAACCCTACAGAGGTAAGTAGACATCCCATAAAATTACTTTGGGCACACTCCTTTCTTTTTCACAAAATCCAGCCGAGAACACTAGTATCTCTCATCATTTAAATTAGTAAAAGGATTATGTATGACTTAACGATCAGTATAGATTTTTTTTTTTAAGAAGAAGAGGGACAGTACCCCCACAAGTTTTATTAGAAATCATAGAGAAAAAGCCTCTCTAGTGGAACTTACAAGATTTGGGGAAAAAGTAGTAAATTTGGGGCTTTATAAGTAGCCCCATTACAAAAAGATATCCTAACAAAATTCCCAAAATAAAAAGACTAATATAACTATAGTTTACGGATCAGTCAGTCTCCGCAACCTAGGGTGGATCTGTAACGGGGATAACCTAATATTGAAAATTTTGCACCAGTGAGAATCAAAATCATGTATTTTTTAGGCAAAGGATAAGGATGAGTTAATGAGACCAATCTGGTGCCAACAATTTTCAATAAGGGTTGTAGCCGAGGCCTTACCCCCATCATAGATCACCTTGTTTTGCAGTGTCCAGATGTTCCAAATGGCCATTATAGGCACCATTTTACAAAAAAATATCATGTAGTTTTTACCCCTACCGTGTAACCATTAATCCAATAACATATAAGCACAAGAATGAGAGTTAATCTTTAGACCCATAAAATCAAATAAATATTTCCATAAGCTTTAAGATATGGGGCACTGGAGGAATAGGTGACTAGTAGTTTCAATATCGTTGTGACATAGGGCACATCTCGAGGCCAGTTTTCTGATGCACTTTTGGATATTTTCATCTATCAGTATATTGCTTTTTAACACTCTCCAGGCTAGAATAGTACACTTTTTGGGGATATTTGTATCCCTAATTTGAGTAAAGACAGCACTTGACGGGGGGAAGTCGCTCAAAATTGCTACTGCAGAAGCTTGGGAGAATTTCCCATTTTTGGATAACGACCAAGGCCATTTGTCATTACTTAGGATCATATTCTCATTGGCAATGTGAGCTATTGATCTCATTCTTTTCATTGATATGGAGCCCGATTGGCCAAAATTGTTGTTTTGTAATCTATACTTGGAATTCATGAACTTGTTCCATAAGGAATTTGAAGTTTTGAGTCTCCATAGGGATTTCGGGCTTGAGGCATTTGACAGGATTTCTAAACTAGAAAAACCTAGACCACCACATTCTCTTGGGGAACACAAGGTCTCCCAACTATGCCATTGGTGCTTCCAACCGATCTGTTTGTTTCCTCCCTAAAAAAATATATTGAGAATATAGTGAATCTTCTTTATTATGCCCTTGGTTGGTTGAAGCACTGAGAGTAAGTAGAATGGTATTGAGTAGAGTACGTGTTTGATAAGAGTCCATTTTTTCCCATAAGATAGGTACTTAGATTGCCATCCTTGTAGTTTATGTCGAATTTTTTCCACTAGGGGGTAGAAAAAGCTTATTTTCCTTCTACCATTGAAGAGGGGACACCCTAGATAGGTTATGGGGAGATACTTTAGATTAAGCCCTGTGAGTTGTGCTATAGACATTGTCTTTTTGTGTGGAGTTGACTTGTCAATAGTGAAGCTGCTTTTAGAGATGTTTATAAGCTGACCAGAAGTTGTTTCATAATCATGAAGAAACTTCATAATTTGTCTAAGACTCTTTTTATCAGCCCTTGAGAATATAATTATGTCATCAGCAAATGCGAGGTGGGTGATGAGTGTGCATCTCGGTGAGTGATAATATGGACTGCAAATGCCCATAGCCATCAGGGAGTTTAATCCTTTGCTCAATACTTCTGATGCCAGAACAAATAAGCTTGGGGAGAGAGGATCACCTTGTCTGAGTCCTCTACTGGATTTAAAGAATCCTTTTAATTATCCGTTAATTAAAATAGAGAACCAAACATTTGAGATGGATCTCCATATGAGATCAATCCAGGTTTCCCCGAAGCCAAATTTCCTTAAGATGTTGATGAGGAACATCCAGTTTATCCTGTCATAAGCTTTAGACATGTCCAACTTTAGTATAATGTTACCCCCCCCCCCCCCCCCCAAGTTTTTTTGGGGAGGTTGTGGACCATTTCTTGAGAAATTAAGATGTTATCTTGTTTACTTCTAATTTTTACAAAGCCACTTTGATTGTCAAATATTATTTTGGGGAGTATGATGGATAACCTCGTGGATAGTATTTTTGCCACAATTTTATAATAAAAATTAAAGAAGCTGATAGGTCTGAAGTGTTCGCATGATATTGGCCATTTTTATTTTAGGGATCAGGGATATATAAGTGCTTGACCAGCCTCTAGGCATTACCTCCCCTAAAAAGAAACTTTTAATAGCCATGCATATGTCATTATTTATAATATGCCAGCATTTCTTGTAGAAACATCCCCCAAAACCATCAGGGCTCGGGGCAGATAGGTGGCTTAAAGATTTGATGGCTTCCCTAATTTCCTCTTCTTCTGGTATAGCTTGGAGTTTAATATTTTGATCTTCAGATATAAGCTCCGAGATAAGTTGTAGCATTGTATCATTTAGGTTGTGTACGTCTGAAGTTAAAAGATTATTGAAATGGTTTACAATGTGCTGTTGAATATCCCCATTATTCTCTAACCATTTTTCCTCCATTTTTAGTCTACTAATGTGTAGATTATTATGCTTTATTTTAACCGAGTTATGGAAAAATTCATTGTTTTTGTCACCTAATTTGAGCCATCTAATGGAAGATTTTTATTACCAATATTCCTCCTCGACCCTTAAGGCAAGAATGAGCTCAGCTTGGGATTTTTTAAAATTCTCCCTATTAGTTGGGTTAGGATTCCTTTCAAACACTATTTCCTTTTGTTTATATTGATCTTCTTTATCAATCACTATTTGAAATATATTAGGGAAGGTAGTCTTGATCCATTGTTTTAGAGATTTTTTAAGCTTTTGGAGTTTAACAAAGACCCTCACCATGAGAGACCCGTTGCTTTCTGATTGCCATGATTGAGTAATTGTTTTGAGGAAATCAGGGTGGTTGGCCCAGTATTGTTGGAATTTAAAAGGTTTAGGACCTATATCAGAGTTGCTTTTTACGGTTAACAATAGTGGAAGGTGGTCTGAGCATGTTCTACTGAGATGTTTTATAGAGGAGCGTGGAAAATAAGAACTCGATCGGTCATTGCACAACCATATGTCGAGTCTAGCCATCACGAGATCTTATTCTTTTCTATTATTACACCACGTGAATCTAGATCCTTCGTACCCAAGGTCAATGAGTCCACAGGAATCAATAGCTTGATTGAAGTCCGCAATGGATGCATCATTGACTAGATTACCACCAATTTTCTCCTCATTACTTGAAACTACAGTGAAGCCGCCCGCAAAGATTATAGGCAAATCATTGAATTCGTTATTAATTAGAAACATTTAATTCCAAAGTTCCTCCCATTCTAGTCGGTTACATTTTGCATACACTGGTGAAAATATGATTGGAGTATGGAAACTATTGTGGGATATATGTAAGTTAGGCATTGTTCCATGTTTTTTTTGATTTCTATATTAATACCAAAGATCCATAAAACCCAGATTTTTCCATTGGTGCTACACATCCCATAGTCAAAACCCCATTTGAATCTACATTTCTCAAGTTTTTTTTTCGGCTATCATTGGTTCTAAAATGACTATTATAGGTAATTTGTGTATGTTTTTAAGTTTTTTAATTCTGTTGGAGGTGGATTTGTTGCCCACCCCCTAGCGTTCCAAGCCATTAAATTAATCATTGATAAAATGTAGGTGTAGAAATTTGGAAAGACGATTTGTACCTGGCATATGCTCTAGTAATTCTTGTGTACCTTGGATCTATAATCTTGAGAGTGTAGGTCTTGTTCTTCACCTTTCTTCGATCCAATGATGCCCATTGATCCCTTACTTTTCTGTACTTTTTTCTCCAGAGTGAAAACATAGTCTCTTAATTTTTGTAGTGATGCCTCATCACCTCTGGGCTCCTCCCCCTCTGAAGCATGAGATATTTGGATTTTGATGGGAGAGCATGGGCTTTCAGGTGCGGATTGAGGGGAAAACAGTCTGCCCTTTAGCTTTTATGGGTCGACGACGTGTGTAGCGTAGCCCCCTCAGAAATATCCCCGTCCTCTAATAAATCTCTCATCACCAGCGGATCCGGCCCCATAACCATGTCAGGCCAGTCTATCATTAAAGCCCCCCCCCCCTGACGGGATGGCTTCCTCTTGAGCAATGCCACTAAGTTCCCCAAATTTGAAGTATTGGGCCATCCTGTCCATGTGGGCTAGCATTATGTCTAAAATTTGGTCATCATCGTCACTCTCTATTTGAGAGACAACCTCCACTAGAATATTTTTTTTATTTTCCTTTCCCGTGATTTTACCTTTGCGATTCTTCTCTTGTATATAGTTAACTTCGGATATTAATATACCTTTGTTCTTCCGACCCACCCATGTAGATTGTGGGGAAATGTTAGCGTTGACACAGTCCCCTTTGATGGGAAGCCCTTTCGGTTGTTTATCGGTTGGCAAGTCAGCTTCAAGAATTTTGAAAGAAATATTTTTTTCTTTCCCCCGTGAGGCCAGGAGCATATACCTCAAGTTAGAGAATCATGTTCCATCTAAAGCATCACCCATAACCCGTTTTCCATGTATCCTGACTCCCAACACATCATTTAATAAGCAAGAAGATCGTTGTGGCCTTTTGTGTAACATTTGGAGCAATATGGAGGGATATTCTCGTATTGAATAAGTTTACAGAATCCTTGTTCCCCGTTGGATATCCACACTCTGGCAAGAGGTTTCAGCATTAAATCTATCTCAATACAGACCCAGGTGACACTAGGTCTTGTTAGCTCCGTTGTAGCCTGATCCATCTTGATGGGATTACCCACCACTTGGGCAATAGAGAAGAGGGTGTTTCTTGCAAAGAGATGGAGAGGAAGATGGGGGAAATTGATCCAAACAGGGGCAAAACAGCTCTCACGGATAGTGCTAAAATTGTATCGCCATTTGAATATTCGCATTAGTGACTCTGCGATAATCCACGAATCTCTGAGCCACAATCGATTAAAATCGTGCTCATGATTCAGCACAATCCATATATGTTTATGATCAATCAAGCCAACAGAATATGCAGATTTGAGTTTAATATGAGATATGGCTTTTCTGATTTTCTCCAGGTTTGGGCACCCATGGGTAAACTTACCTACAATTGATTGTTTGAGTGGTTGTTCTAGATCATTAATCTCATTTTGGGAAAAAATTACTGGAGGTTCTTCTCCTTTCTTGGACGGTAGCTTTAATGGAATTTGTCCCATATTTTCCTTTAACAGGTTTGATTTTAGGACATCAGCAAAGGTTCACCATCAGCTAGTTTTGCATTTTATCTATAACTCGTTTGGGTTCTTCCCTGGGCTTATTGGTGTCATGACCAAGCCCAATCTCAGCCAGAGACAGAAATCAATAATTCAAATTACTGAACAGAGTCAGAAATCCCACCTTCGATAATTTATCAAAAAAATTTGAATCAGACGTAACAATATTAGCCAGAGTCAGAAATCAACATTCAATTCACTGAACAGAGTCAGAAATCCCACCCTCGTTTATTTCTTGAAAAAATTTGATTCAGCCGTAGAAAACTCAGCCAAAGTCATAAATCAACAATTCAATTCACGGAAATCCTACCTTCGTTTATTTATCAAAAAAAATCGATTCAGCCGTAGCAATATCAGGAAGAGTTAGAAATAAAAAAAAAGTAGCAAAGAAATTACTCACACCGGATGTGGTATACTCACGATTTGAATCACACCGAATGTGAGATTGTATACACACACCGGATATGGGATTATATTACTCACACCG
The DNA here is from genome assembly GCA_949130495.1 of Sambucus nigra. NCBI lineage: Eukaryota > Viridiplantae > Streptophyta > Magnoliopsida > Dipsacales > Adoxaceae > Sambucus > Sambucus nigra. Next base: position 587,456,004 of record OX422212.1, on the reverse strand, counting down.
AATGTGGTATACTCACGATTTGGTTTGCGCATGGACCGGAGATGGTCCGACATTCTGATTTGTGGAAGCAGATCCATTTACCAGAAACAAACCCAAGACGGTCATAAACCACCCCCAGATACCTCAGGTCCGGTTGGATCCAACCGTTACTTTAAACCATCGATCGGTGCTTAGATCTTGTAAAGTCCGGCTAAATAGTAGTCGTTTTAGGAAGAGAGAGCTTTAGTTAGAGAGAGAACTTCTTCTGGTATACGATCAGTATAGATAATTCAAACAAAAAAGAAGATTCTTCAAAAGGCACAACAAGATATGTCAAAATATCATTTCATTCTTTTATTACAAAACATTGTAATTATCAGTAAGAAGAAAGTCCCAAAATACATTCATAACCATACTAGCCCTACGACCTAGCCTACCAAACACAAGTACACCTGTTACCAAACTTTCCATATACCTCCAAAAACCTACCTCAATTACCAAAAGGGATCGCCTCATCATCACAACCATCATCACTAGCCCCCTAAGGAACCTAAGAATCCCAGCTCTGACAACAATTCCTTTTGCGCTCCATGCGATGGTATGCCTTGATCAGCTTGGATGAAACCATAATGCTTTCGTCCTGAGCATCAAACGTCACAACCCACCTCTGGCTAATTTCTTCAGCATAAATCTTCATGACCATATTCCCCCATAACCACCTCAAATAAGACCTAAACACAATCCTATGTTCCCCAACAGATTGGGGAAAATGGGTAGCTGGCTTGCGGTGCTCCCACAAAGGCCCCAAAACCATGTTCAAAGACTTAGTCAAATCCTCCACAAGAAAGAAGTTAGTTATGTACGAAGGAAGAATTTTCTCCTAACTCGCTTGATGCAAAAGTCACCAAGAAAGTAGTAGAAGGAAGTTTGGCGAAGGCTTACCAGTCAAACATAATAATAATCGCCCAGTTGTAGAACAAGCTATAGTTCACCCCCTGTCACTAAGCAACGAAGGTGTCTAGCCCCATGCTCCATGAGCCAGTTAACTCGGTTCTCCAAAGAGGGTCCGAAGTAGTGAAAAGACTGCATTAAGAAGTTTGGGACACCAAGCACAAGGTACTCAGGGAGAACCGCTAGGTGAAGTCTCTCCGATAACCATATGAACAATATCACATGGTTACCTCGTAAAAAGTTGGTCCAACCTTCTTTCCAATTATTCAGGTCATTCAATGTCTTCGCCAATATAGTGGTGGACAGATTACGATGATAACACATCCACAATATGATGATGGCCACTTGAGGGCACGTCGTTATATCGCCAATCACCAACAGCATCCTTGTAGTCAATCCCATGACTACAGTGTCAAAAAAGCTATTTTTAATAAAGTCTCTTTGAGACACCGAATTCAACATTGCCAAAAGGTTGATACTTCCCCCATGCACTAGCAGTCAGGGAGTGAAAGGATAGATGTGTAATAATTCAGCTAGCGACACCTTAGAATAATGGGACAAGTCAGGAATAGTCATAGTAATACTGTGGTTGACGCTTAACAAAGAAGAAAAAATTTCATAGGTGGGGAAAACCTCATCCAAGCTTAAGCGGAACATATGGTCTTCAGGGTTCCAAAATCACAAATTTTGCTTCCAGAAGATTGTAGTCAATGGAACGATTATGACATAAAGTGATCGGGAGCAAGTTTAATGCCTCATAGTTGACATCATATACACTATACCAAAACACAGGAATCTGGTACAGTTTAAAAGTCTGTCAGATCAAATCTGGCACGGTTTTGAACTGTGCCAGAATCAGGTGTTCCAAAATGGCCATTTTTTTCTGGCACGGCTCAAAAGTGTGCCAGATTTGACCAAACAGGAACACTTTTGGCACACTTTTAAACCGTACCAGAATTTGAAATTTCTGGCACAATTTTGGCACAGTTTTGAACTGTGGCAAATTGAGCACATTTTGATAAAATTTTGGCATAGTTCAAAACCGTACCAAAATTTGACACACTTTTGGCACGGTTTTAAACTGTGCCAAATTTTTGGATAAAAGAAAAAAAAATTATTTGAAAATAAGAAAATTCATAAATTGCAAATATTACACGTTGTTGATAAACTAATGTACATACAAACTTCAAAATATTACAAATCATTAGTAGTTCACACACCAAAAAAAATTGGGCAGATTCTCCTCTATTTTCTGGACATTCAAAAACCTGCTAATATAAAACCTGCATAACATAAAGCCCGCACGGCCATAAAATATAACAATAAACTTACAAAAGCCCGCACGGCCATAAAAGATAACAATAAAACTACAAAAGCCCGCACGGCCATAACATAAAAAAATAGAATCATGAATAAACCCCTTGTTGTAAACGATTGAGTTCTCCGTGTGTTCCGCGTGAATAAATGTTAACGATAAAATGTTATCCTGGAAAAAAAATAGGATACAATAAAGAAACGATATTAGTATAAGCTAAAAAATTACATATAGGAGTTGCAATTATAATTATATTCCAAAATTGAAAATCTTACGCAAGTTATGACTACCTAATCAGTTCCTTCCTACGAGTTACATTGATCATATTATCAAACTGAGAGACCCGTGACTACACGATCAGTTCGTACAAGTTACATTGGTCCCATGCGAGGTGTTCGTGCCTCTAACGGGGTCATTTGGGGGCTGGTATGGGTTTTCACCCTCAAACGGCTTGTTTTTAAGTCTAATCTACATATTTTCAAATTATCATCATATTCTCAAATCGAGAGGCTCGTAACTACGTTGTCAGTTCGTACAAGTTACATTGTCCCCGTGCGAGGTGCTCGTGCCTCTTACGGGGTCGTTTGGGGGCTGGTTTGGTTTTTCACCCTCAAACGGCTTGTCTTCAAGCTTAATATATATATTTTGAAATTATTATCATATTCTCTAATTGGGAAACCCGTGATTACGCAGTCAATTCGTACAAGTTACATTGGTCCCGTGCGAGGTGTTCATGCCTCTTACGGGGTCGTTTGAGGGATAGTTTGGGTTTTCACCCTCAAACGGCTTATTTTTAAGCCTAATCTACATTTTTTGAAATCATCATCATATTCTCAAACCAAGAGACCCGCGACTACGCGGTTAGTTCGTACAAGTTACATTGGTCCCGTGCGAGGTGTTCGTGCCTCTTACGGGACCGTTTGGGGACTGGTTTGGGTTTTCACCCTTTAAAGGCTTATTTTTAAGCTTAATCGATATATTTTCAAATTATCTCCATATTCTCAAACCGAGAAGCTCGTGACTACGTTTTCAGTTCGTACAAGTTACATTGACCCCATGCGAGTTGTTCGTGCCTCTTACGGGGTCGTTTGGGGGCTAGTTTGGGTTTTCACCCTCAAACGGCTTGTTTTCAAGGCTAATCTACATATTTTAAAATTATCATCATATTATCAAACCGCGAGACCCATGACTATGCGGCCAGTTCGTACAAGTTACATTGGTCCCGTGCGAGGTGTTCGTGCCTCTTATGGGGCGGTTTGGGTTTTCACCCTCAAACGGCATGTTTTCAAGCCTAATCTATATTTTTTGAAATCATCATCATATTCTCAAACTGGGAGACTCATAACTATGCAGTTAGTTCGTACAAGTTACATTGGTCCCGTGCGAGTTGTTCGTGCCTCTTACGGGGTCGTTTGGGGGCTGGTTCGGGCTTTCACCCTTTAAGGGCTTATTTTTAAGCCTAATCGATATATTTTTAAATTATCATAATATTCTCAAACTGAGAGGCCCGTGACTACGCTGTCAGTTTATACAAGTTACATTGGTTCCGTGCGAGGTATTCATGCCTCATACGGGGTCATTTGGGGGCTAGTTTGGATTTTTACTCTCAAACTGGTTATTTTCAAGCCTAATCTACATATTTTGAAATCATTGTCATATTCTCAAACCGGGAGACCCGCGACTATGTGGCAGTTCGTACTAGTTACATTAATCCCATGCGAGGTGTTCATGCCTCTTACGGGGCCGTTTGGGGGTTGGTTTGGGTTTTCACCCTCAAACGGCTTGTATTCAAGCCTAATTTATATATTTTGAAATCATCATCATTTTCTCAAATCGAGAGACCCGCGACTACGCGGTCAATTCGTACAAGTTACATTGGTCCCGTGCGAGGTGTCTGTGCCTCTTACGGGGTCGTTTGGCGGTTGGTTTAGGTTTTTACCCTCAAACGGCTTATTTTCAAGCCTAATCTATATTTTTTGAAATCATCGTCATATTCTCAAACCTAGAGACCCGCGACTACGCGATTAGCTCTTACAAGTTACATTAGTCCCGTGCAAGGTGTTCGTGCCTCTTACGGGGCCGTTTCGGGACTGGTTTGGGTTTTCACCCTTTAAGGGCTTATTTTTAAGCTTAATCGATATATTTTTAAATTATTGTCATATTTTCAAATCTAGAGGTCCGTGACTACGCTGTCAGTTCGTACAAGTTACATTGGTCCCGTGCGAGGTGTTCGTGCCTCTTACAGGGCCGTTTGGGGGCTGGTTTAGGTTTTCACCCTCAAACGACATGTTTTCAAGCCAAATCTACATTTTTTTAATTAAACATGTATGTTTTCTAATCTTTCTAGCTCTTCTAATCAAACAAATATAACCACAAGATGAATCAATCGAACATAAACATTAAGAAATTTACAAACCTGTAGAATCGGTGTGTCGATTTCAACAAAGCCTGCAGACTCTAACGGCACGTCAACAACTTCAAATTCTTCCTCTTTGTAGCTCAGGTTGCAACATACATACATACCCCAGTAAGGGAAAACAAATTATTCATATTGATAAGACTACTTGTAACAAAAATCATTCCATATGAAATTCTTAAACGCACAAGTAATAACCTAGCTTAAACTCACGAAATTCTTAAATCATTTTGGTAATAGCTACATGTAATATACACAATAAATTTACATGTAGCGACTATATATATGGTGCGAAGGTATTACACACATGGTATTATCACCCACTCCCCACAGGGATGTGCAAGTTTAAATCCCGCGATGAACAACTCACTCCCCTTTTGGGTTGATTTAAAGTGGGGAGGCCCAAGTTCTGTATCCCATCTTATGTAAAAAAAGGTCGTTAACAAATCCCATATCATTGCGAAAAGAAAGAATTTTGATAACAATCTAACTTCTTCAGCAATAATCCTTTTACGAACAACCTGATTTACTCAAGTTCAAAAATATAAAAACAAAAACGAAACAAGTAGAATCAGTGGAAGTCTTAATTAACACTGTTTTGTAACAGATATGGTCATATTGGAAATAAACAACAAACCCTATATAAAAAACACAAAGCAAAATAAATCTAAATCAAAATTTAACACATGACCAATAATTCAACACTTATTTATACGTACTGCAGTTGCGGTGACACCCAGATAGTTTTTCGTGTTTTTATTAGAATTGAAGAAGCCTGCTTTAGTTTCATGTAATTAGATGATAGAAGGGTAATCGAACAATGGGGATGGTGAGAAGGCCATGCAGATTTTTGTCAAACTTGTACAGATTTCTTTATCTAAACCGGACGAATATACTTTTGCAGCCGTTATTTTTGCTACAAGAACATACCCAACCTCTAATTACGGAGAACCCCTCCATGCGCAAGTTAATATAGCAGGATTCGAGAGGAATGTCTATATAAGAAGCGCATTAATACCTATGTACTTCAATAATGGTGAAAGTGACTCTGTGCGAAAGATCTTTAGCTTTATATTTAACAGATACATTTCTATATTGCTATCAATTGTTATCATGAAATGTTACATGAAGGCCACAAGATTGATAGCTTTGCTCTGAATATTGATTTAAGCGCCTATGCTGATCTTGTAATGCCGAAAAAAGGACAGATAGTTCACAACCAAGATGTAAACACAAGCTATGATGTTGAAATAAGTGTTTGTGGAAGTCTGATAGACATATATACAAAAATTGGTGACCTTCAGGCAGTTGAATTGATATTTTCCTAATTAATAATGTGTGATTTAAAGTGTTGGAATTCAATTCTTGGTGGATATGGTCACCATGGGAAAGTAGAGGAAACATTTAAAGTTTTGGATGAGATTCTAAAACGAGGCCTAAGACCTGATCAAATAGCTATGCTTGATCAAATAGCTTTTCAGGTGTCAATCTTTGGAACCTATAAAATTTCATTCAATTGCACAAACAACTAACTCTATCCATGTACGCATATTATATCTATATGCAATAACTGTGTGCATATATACTGCATCATATATGCATACAGTAGCATGTTTTTCCTCATTTAAAACCGAACATTGCAAAGATGATGTTAAACAGATGCAAATACGCTACTGAGAATAAATTAGATTGGTGAAAATATGCATATTACAACTTGTAATATGCATATTACAGCAGTTAACTATAATATGCATATTACAGTTATGATACTCACTGTAATATGCATATTAAAGTTCATAATATGCATATTATTGTGCATAATATGCATTTCCAACGTCAACAAGCTGCTGATTTTAGATGTCATTTTGAAGGGTAAATTACAGAGAATGAATGGAGTATAGTGAGAGCATTGGGTAGGCTTACTAATTTTAGGGATGACCACTATGGTTGTGCTAGACCAACTGGTAGGAATAGAGGCACTTATAAAAAAGAGTGGATGTCGTTAATGACATCCTCCTTTTTTATCTTCCAAAATGTAATATAGAAATGTTCTGCATATCCATCTGGACCAGAAGCACTGTTTTTATTCATTTCAGAGATAACGTTATATATTTCTTCTCATCGGGGAAAAAGACAATATATCATTCTATTGCACAGATATAGATTTGGGAATATCTTCAATAAGGTTAGAGCAGTCTATAGTAGGATCGGCTTGGAGATGAGACTGGAAGTGTTCAATGAAGGCTTTGTGAATTAAATTCTCCTCTTTAACAAGATCTCCCTCTTTGTTCTTAATTTGTAATATGGTTGATTTGTTCATCTAAGCTTTAACAGTCAAATGGAAGAATTTAGTATTATAGTCCCCCTCTTTTAGCCATTTAATGTTAGGTTTTTTGCCAAAAATCTTCTTCCTTTTTCATAGATGCATTAAGCCTTGCTCTACACTCAAATAATTCACTCATATTCACCATATCAAGGTATTGTTCATTTTAAAGGCAAAGAATTTTATTGGAAAGGACTAAACAAACGTCAGCTTCAATATTTAGGTCTTCCACTCAAGCCTCAGCCAATAAACCTCTGATCGGATTATGCACAGACCTCATGGAAACAACGAAGTGGAAAGGAATTGTTGAAAACAATAAGGAATATTTTGAGTTTGCACCATCAAAGTGTCAAGAAAAGGGAGTCCAAGAACCCTTTAACCTAGAAATCTTAGGGTGGAATATTTATGTGGATAAATCTTCTTGTGCAACCGTAGTGGGGAACGCCTCATCCTCTTGGCTCCAAAAGAGATGAATATCGAGTATGCGATGTGGTTTAATTTATTGACATCTAACAATAAGGCAGAATATTAATTTCTAATTGTAGGATTCAATCTTGCCCTATTTATTAGAGTACGATAGCTCAAGACACATGGAGACTCGCAGTTAGTGGTGAGACAAATATTGTGTGAATAAGAGGCCAAATATGAAAAGATGGCCAAATACTTTTAGCACGGAGAATCCCAAGAACATTGAACCTCATCTTGACTTACTTCAGCTACCAGAACTAATCTTTAACGAGTGTTGCCGATGGAGATCTTGGTTGAATCGAGTATAGATTTGGGAGATATGGAGATTCAAATTTTCAACCTTAATCTTATTCCCTCTTGGATAGATCTAAATATTTATTACCTACAGGGGAAATGTTTAGATACGAAGAGAGAAATAAAAAGTTCAAGATCACATCATCCAAGTTTATTACTTTAGGAGTTGTTGTATATAATAGGTTTTCTATTACCCTTATTAAGATGCATACATACCACTAAAGTAAAATATGTCTTAAAGGAAGTACATGAAGGCTTATGTGGTAGTCACATTACAGGAAGGTGCCTCGCTAAGCGAATTATCATACAGGGTTATAATTATTGACGTTGAATAAAGACTCTCATGTATATGCCAAAAGGTGTGATGTCTATCAGAGGCATGACAATACCAGCCATCATCCTCATCAATGTTTCCCTCCTATAACGCCATCGTGGTCATTCTCCTAATGGGGTATGGATATTGTTTTCCCTTTTCCTCCTCATCCAGGGTGGTTTCGATATTTCATTATTTTAGTGGATTATTTCACAGAGTGGGTAGAGGCATAGCCTATGATAAACAAAAAAAAATATGATTCACGTGGAGAAACATAATATGCAGATATAGAGTACCCCAAGAATTCATCACATATCATGGGTCCCAATACTATAATGATTCCCTGGAAGCCTAATACGATAATGATTCACATAAGAAGTGGTCCAAGGAACCTTTCGTCTGGAAAACTTAGAAGGTGAGTCATTTGCCAATTCGTGGAATGAGGAGCACTTGAAAAAATATCACCATTAGAGGTAATGAGCACTCATGTAAATAAAATTTATATATAATGTAAATGCTTCACCTATATGATAAATGAAAAGGTTTCCCTCTTATCCAATTTATTAGGATTTTTGTATTTACTTCTTTCTTACAAACCTCGTTTATAACATAATGAGAGTTGTACATGGAATTGAACTTGCGGGCATTGCTCAAACTATGATCAAGATGAGGTATTGACTCCTATAATAAGGTTAGATGACCGAAAATTTGGCCAACTCTTATAACAGGAAATAAATTATTCAAGTCACTAAGAATGAAAAGCCTCATCTGAAAAGATTTTGGCTAAAACATTTCAGACTCATAACCAACAGACATGTCAGTTATATTCCTTATAATGGTATAAAACTTGGCAAATAGAGTGGACTTGAAAGTCACCTGTAAGAGTTATAATTCATTGAGTCAAAATTTAATACTGAATAGCCAAATATCAATTGAACACTTTCATATTAAACAATTTCCCAACATTCATATGCATAACTTAGTCACAACTCAGGAGATGCATAATGAAAAGTTAATAGTTCAGTGACTCCGAACTTTACTTATGGAAATCCTTTTTTTATTCATGTTCATTAAACTAACTATTTGAAAAGTTAGTTGAAGAATGGACAGAATAAAAACATTTCAGGACCTATCTCATACATCGGCCTACAAGAATCGGCTAAAAATTTCAACTTGTGATGATTGAGCTAAGAATATAAGTGATGAGCATGCATAAATTGTTCAACTAAAACACCGTCATAGAATCAAAGCCTAGAAAATCAATGTGGATCCAACATTTATCATTCAACAAGGTGCAAAAATGAAAAGCCATTCACATAAATGCCAAAAAGATAATGTTAATCCCTTATACAAGGTAAATATTTAAGTATAGACTAATGTTTGAAGACAATAAGGGCCACGCAGGGCCAAGTCAAATTTTAACAATAAAAGAAAAATCATAGAGCTTCATCCTCTCGTTACTCTCCTTATAGGGAAAGCTATTCAACATGGTCCATCTTCTCAATAGCATCAACCATTTTGTCTCCTCACTCAGTGTCACCAACATCGTCATCAACCAGGTTCAAAAATCTCATTTATCTATTTAATTAGTGGGGGTATCTACTTACTATTTCAATTTGTTTTTTTACATTATTATTGAATGTTTAACACTTAAATTTTCTTAAAACTCCATAAACTATATGAATCAGAACATAAAAACATAGATTACCACTAAAATATCTCAAGCTCCGTCCAAAAATCAATGATTTTTTTGTTTCATTATCGACATTCAATTTGTACCAAAAACTCACACGTTAAAAAAACATAATAAATATTTAAAAAAATATATATATATATATATATATATATATATATATATATATATATATATATATATATATATATATATATATATATATAACCCTAGAAATGCAAAACACGAATCAAATTACGGATTGCATAAACTCTAGGATCAAATCTTATACATTTCCAATAATACTTTCCAAGAATACTTTGAACTCTAACTTTGGCACATTGTGAATACCTTTGCAGATCAAATCAAGAAAACTAATATTTATCTACATGAAAAGAGAGGAATCTCTTAACATACACTGATAACAATTAAGAAGGTGTAATATTTAGCTAACAATGTTAAAATGTGTTATGTATGTGTAGTTATCTTTCCAACTTTTTTTAGTTTGACTTCCTTGCCATTGAACTAAATGGCACTGCAATATTGACTTGTTAGGTTTAGAAAAATACAAATGCACTTAAAAAATACGTGATTAGAGATCTGAGCGGAGAGAGAGAGAGATGAGAGAAGGAACTTCGTTGATCAGGGAGAGAGTGCGCTGGCCAGAGAGAGAGAGGCATCGAAGAGAGAACTAGCACAACGCGCTGGAGAAAGAGGCACAGGAGAGAGGGGCGATAGCAGGAATGACCTGTGAAGGTGAGCGGGAATGACCAAAGTTTCTCTAATATTTTATTGGGGGATTATATATTTTAGCTAGTGTACTCAATTTTAGCACACTTTAAAACAGTGCCAAATTTTGGCACTGTTTTAAAGTGTGCCAAATTCTATTAAACCGTGCCAAAATTTGGCACAGGTTTAAACTGTGCCAGATTTATAATATCAGGGTGTGCCAAATTGCTGTTTTTGGTGTAGTGATAAACACATGGCCTTTAACACCTCAAAATAGGCAGAAAAAGCCTCAGCCAAGGGAACTTCCATCTCTAAAGGGCAAGAAACTTTGTACAATAAAGGGAAAGGAAGAAGTTGAGGTGTGGTTTAAAGCTCCACTAAAAGGCCTATTTTATACTTAAAATCCTCCACAAAAGACGAAAGAATCAGCCTGATGCTATAACAACTATTTTTTAGTACACAAAAGTGAAGGAGAAGGACAATCAGGGCAGGAAAAGTAACTTGGACCTGACTGGTATGTCGATAGGCAGGCCAAGGGGTATACTGATCGTCATACCCCCTATTTTTGGATTTTTTCTACTTTTCCTCTTTTTTCATTTTTCAAATAAACCTCTTTTTTAATGAAACAACCTTTTTATAAAGGTTTTCCCAAGTATTCCTTCGTAGAAAAGAACTTCCAAAAAAATCCATATTTTAATTTCTTTCTTATTTTTTAAAACCCCTAGTGGAAAATTAAAGTGCTTATAGACTAGGTCACTTAATTAAAAAATAAATCAAGAATAAAAAATGGATCATGGATATATATTTGTTGTTGTGTCTACATTTTTCAGTATTAAAAAATGAAAAGGAAAAAAAATCAAGATTGTCTGGATGCAAGCACCTTGATGAACAAGCCAGCTAAATCCACTGCTTCAAGCACCCTGATGAACACGTTTTCCATGACGACGAGCATTGGACCCTCCACTCCCAGAGCCAAGAATCTCCTCAGAACTTTCCGCCGACACCATTTAAAATCTAGACGCTTTCCTCACGTGATCAAACATAGAAGCCATCCAATTTCAGATATCCCACAACCAAGATAGCGACATACGAACAATTTGAAAAGGAATAATCAAGAAAAGGCAAGCAGATCAGTAATATAGAAAGAAATCAGAATCAAATTGCAAAACCGAAATGTAAAATCATACAACCCTCTAAAGAACCTCCTCGGAGAGGGGAGTGGAGCCATCTATCGTCGCCTGAGGACGATGAGGCACCGAGACAACATGACCTTCACCCAAATGAATGCGATAAAAAAGGAAATAAAAGGTGTTGGATGGGAATAATCTTCGTCGTCGTCATCGCACCACCCCTTGAGCTATGCACTAAAGATACCGGAATGTTGTTACTCCCACCAGATCCTGCTAACGGTGGGGGCATACCCTCCATATCATAGATAGACGGTGGCATCATCCAACTTGTTGTAAAGTCTACATAATCATACCCCATTGGTACATCTGTGTAAAGCATATAATTCTCACCAGCCATCGCTGTCGCCATCTACTCAACCAACATCTCTTTTACCTTCCTCATGTACATAAGAGGCACTTGCAATGACACTCTACCTCACCTTCCAGCACCTGCCTCACCATCCTCTCTCCTAGGTACCATATGTACCCAAATTCAAGTGCCATTAGTCTCCGTATCTGGTCATGAACGCCCGTTAACCTCGCAACCCCCAAGGCCAGATGTCAAGGACAAAACGTCACATGTCCCTAAATAAAAGTCAATGATCAAAATCTAAAAAATAAATATATGCACAAAATCCAGAAAAGACAAAACTAGAGCCTAATTTGATAACTTCTTAAGGCTTTCAACACCGACCTCACATCTTTAAGGATAGGAATTACTCTTACTACCTATTCGACCTCTTTCTCCAGTACATCCTCAAGAACTCACTCGCTTCACTTTCCTTCAGAGACTCCAGGACAACGCTGTGCCCATTCACCTTATAAAATCGTGTCTGTAGAAAGAAAGACAAAATATTCTCAAATCTCAAAGAACAATAAGAAAAAAAATAAGAGCAGTATATAAATATTACCTCCATAAGGTATATGGGGCCCGTAAAGGTCTATCGATGACACTGACTAAAAGCATCCGGAGAATCATAGAGGGATGCCAACGTAAACCTCCCCTAGTCATACACATGAATCTCATAGAAAACTCATAAAAAGGGAAAAAACATAAATGGATGACATCACACTCATCGCCACCACAAATCCACCCAGTAAAAGAAAAATAAATAAATGAGTTGCCAGCCTCACCTGCTTCCCGTCAGCCACATCAATCTATCTGGACATCAAAATGTCCGTCAACGCCGATATATTGATCGGTTCACAAAAATAATTTGCCCAATATCCCCTAGGACAACTTGAATAGCAACCTCAGAAATGCGCAGTGTTTAGTCCAATATAATTAGTTAACCCTCGTACTCCACCCCTGTCAACTTATGCACATCCATCGAGGTGATCGTCATCTCTCCTACACCCAAATGGAATGTGTGAGTAGTGTCTCATTACCTCTCACCCAAAGTGCACAACATCATTAAAGACCGTGGTGTCTCATCCAAGTCTCCCACTAAAGGACCAAACTCGACAGCCTTTACCATCAACTTCACTGCCCTAGGGAGCTTCTCCCACACGTTCCTAATCCCCATCAAACCTCGAGAGAAGATGCCTGATGAAGAAACATCCACTTGTACACAAGCAAATCTTCAAATCCCTAATGAAATAAAAAGCCAAATAAGCACTAAACTCAAAAATAAATGTAAGCACTTTAAAAACCATTCAGATTCTTCATCCTCGAAGAGAGATGATTCTTACCCTCTCTCAGTAAGACCCTCTCTTTAAGCATGGTCTCAAAGCTATCATATATGTTCTCACTCCCAAGCACCGACGCCTCATCACCATGCCACTCTAAGTCGGCCCATTCATCAGTGATCATAAAAAAAATCTCCATGCCATTCATAAGTTCTTTCGAAGCTAAAACATTTAAGACTGATATCTAGAATGAGAAGAAATTTTACTTTTTGGAGGTGTAAAAAATGAAGAGCTCATACCCCCTTTTTATAAGGGATCACGGGCTATACCGATCGATCATCCCATCATACCCATCGTCAAGGACCTTTCACCTTCCCCAAGTAGCCTAAGAGTCCATGCCTAGTGACGATAGGCACACCCCCACCTACGCCTATTGGCAGCCCTTTTAATTTTTGTTTCAAAATTACACAAAAATCCCCATAAAAATAAAAAAAAATAAAAAATTTATAAAATTCATTCATTTTCATATAACACAAAATTCTTCAAAAATTTGAGAAAAATCTAGAAATTTCTAATTAAAATGTGCCCGCGTTAACAAAATGTGGGAATTCTCCCATCATGCACCTGTGTCAATATACTCCCAGCAGACACATAATTAAAAAGTGCACCGCCTATAGCAACCACCGACTATCAGCTGAATTTATCAACCTCTCCATCTATTTAGGTTCGCAGACTTGATATAGGCCCACAAAATTGGCATCAACCCTCTGAATCAAGTTATTTTCACTCTTTAGGTTAGCAAAATTGGCCTAGGTCCACAGAATTGGCATCAACCCTCTGAATCGATCACTTTCACTCTTTACTTACCCACAATTGGCCACGACCCTCTGAATTAGTCCATTTTTAATCATTAGGTCTGCAAAATTGATCTAGGCCTGTAGAATTGTCTTCGACCCTCTAAATTGGGTCACTTTCACTTTTTAGTTCCACAAAATTGACCCAGGCCTATAGAATTTACCCCGACCCTCTAAATTAGGTCACTTTCACCTCTTTAGAATTGTGAAATCGACTTAGGCCCGTAAAATTGGCCTCAACCCTCTAAATTAGGTCTATTTTACTCTTTTAGTTAGCAAAATTGACCTAGGCCCGTATAATTGATCCAGGACCTCTTAATCAGTTCTCTTTCACTCTTTAGGTCCACGAGGTTACCCAATAGAGGCCCCAACCCACTGAATTGGTCGCTTATGCTCCTTAGGTCCTCAAAATCATACATTTACCCTTAACATTCGTAACTCTTCATAAATATGTCTATATTTCGATAACCTTCGATTATCCCAAGCTCGTTCATCAAGGGGTTCAGTAGACACCGCATTCTAGTCGCCTTTAAGTACCTCCTTATGTCCCTAACACTATCCTTTTGACCCTCGGAATCCAAGTCCTACTCCAAACTTTGACCAGAGGCCATTAAGCATTTTCGAGATCCGTTTGACTTTGGTCGACAGTTGGAATCCAGAGTAGATAAATGAAATTATATAGGGCTCTGAATACCCATTCCAATTGTCCATATTGTGCACGAATCAGTCGTACAGTTCGCACGTACTCGCCTTTATATTCTAAACCCTAACCTAGAGACTAACGGGTGCTTTTGAGATCAATTTGACTATGGTTAACTCTCATAATTGAGAAAAGCTTATTCTCTTTCATAGGAATCTGAATACCCTTTATAACGATCCATATCATGCGCGAATCGTCCTTACGATTCAGGCGTACTTTCCTTTTTACTCTAAAAACCCTAATTTGGACGCCACCAGACACTTTCGAGATCCGTTTGACCTTGGTCAACTTTCATACCTGGAATTTCCTAATTCATTTTCTTAGGGATCTGAATAACCTTTCTAACAATCCTAGTCGAGTGCAATTCGAATTTGCAATTTGCATCTTATGTCTTTTTTTCGAAAAAGTTCCTTTTGGACTTCCTATAGGCACTCTGCCTATCGTCATATGGGTACTTTACTTAGCCGACAAGACAGGGGGAGATAGGTAGGCCTGGTCCTATACTGATCAGAAGATCCCCTGACTCTAAAATTTTACCATTTAAGGAGGCCGTGACCTCATTCATAAGGACCTCCTTTCTCAAAATTTGAAGATCCCCTGCCTCAAAATTACTTCACTATTTTCCAAAATATCATTTTCCAAACATTATCTCCACATTTCCTTACATCACTTTCACCATCCACATCTGGCATCAATTTCACCATCACTTCATCATCATAAAAAATCATCCCTCTTCACCCCAAAAATCAGTAGTAAAACTTTATAAAAGGTATACTTCTATCCTTTTTAGCTTATTTAATCAGTGTCATTTGTCACATTTTTTATTCTTAGCATATCTTTTGCTTTATTTTTACTTTCTCATCCTAAATAATCCCCTTTTTATTACTTATATACACAAAAATATAGTTTTATAAATCTTAAAAATCCAAAAGGAGAGTTTAATATTTAAACCCCAAATTAGCATTTTCCTCCCCTTTTTCCTACACTTTCTCCACTTGTGCACCATTTTTCAAGAAACTAAAGTAAATTCTAGTTTGAGGTTCATGTGTTAAATCCCACCCTTGTGTTTTATTGAACTATGTGGATTTTGGTGTCATTTATGACTACGTAGGCTTCTCGAGTCTTCCTCGGGATTCGAGTTCTCTTTTTTATTTTTTTTCATTCTCACTTTTAGAAGTATCAAATGTACATATATATACTAGTTTATATGTTCTTAATAACCCTTTCATATATGTTCACAAAAATCTTTCTATATTTTCACCCCATTGATGACGACAAATTTATGTTCGTGGAAGCTCATGAAGATCGCCCAAGTGGCGCAAAGAGGAGTTTCTTGTTTGATCCCCGCACGCGGAAATTTCTCTTTCGGGGTGAACCCATGTCGAAATCTCTGATGGCCACAAATATGACATGGTTATTTAATTTATGGTCAAATATGATTTCATATTCCATTCAAAGCTAGAAATTAAATTTATGTACAACTTATGACACTCCATGAATGAGCACACTCCACAAAACACTATTGACTCCTCTTTCCTAAGGCCCTTACACCACTCACAAAAACCCGAACTGAAAGAGCGATGAGCTTTTCTGAATCAAAGCTCTGATACCAATTTGTAGAACCCCGGATGTTAATTTTCTCAATTAAAACATTTAATAATTAATTTCCTTGTATATAGAAACTCGATGCGGAAGCGGTGTGGTGGTTCAACTTTAAAAACAAAAAATTTTAATTCCTTAAACAAATTAAAATTACACCAAGTGAAGTAAAATTAATCAATTAATATATTCACTTAAACCAATTAATTAATCCAAGTCCTAGAATTTACCTAAGTCATATTTATCAATATTAGCAAATTAGGCGAAACCAAATTTTAGCAAATGACTTGAATTAAATAAACTTTACCCAATATTTAATTTAGCACCAAATTAAATTGAGTGTGATAATTTAAACCAAATTTTATCTTGATTTATCCTAAGCATGCGTTCTAAATTGTTATGCAAGATAAAATAAATCAATCACACTACGCCGCGTTGTACGAGGAAAAACTCAAGACGAGAAACAACCTCGGACGGCCCTAGCCGCAAATTCACTAGATACGGAATTACAAGTACAAGACAAAAGACTTACAACACACGACTCGATCCCTCTCAAGCCCCGATGCTTCTTCTTGTAGAAACCTCTTCCTAGCGAATAACCTTGTAACACCACCGCGGTCTCGGAATCCACCGATAGGACTTTATATGGTCACCGTCACCCGAGCAAGGAGCCTTTCTCCAAGTGGGTAGAATCGCAACAAAACGTCTTCTTCTTTGATGGATGTAGAAGCAAACCAAAACATCTCTTTGAAACGGAAGAGATAAACCGGTGCCAAACTCCAAGCAATTTGATATGTATATAAGAAATTGGATAAACAATATGGGTGTAAAACTAGAGTGATAAAATTTTTTCTCTTGAAAAATAGCACTCAAAACATGAACATTTTCCTTAAAAAAATTTGCTCTCAAACTCTCTCTAAGAGATGAAAATAGATTGGAAAAGTTAGTTTGGAAAATGCCATTCCTGCTAATTATAAAGTCTGAAAAAGTTGGTTAAAAACTTAGTGGGAAAGTGGGTGCAAAACTGCCAAAAACTGTTCCCGCCTAGCATCTCGTTCGAACGACATTTCGTTCGAACGAAATCTCGTTCGAACGAGACTTCTAACGACGTTCCAGATTGAACTCGTTAGAATCTCGTTGGATATCTCGTTCGAACAGAAGGTTCGTTCGAACGACATATCGAACGACATGTCATAGGCCTATACTGGAACCTCATTGGCAAACTCGTTCGAACGACATCTGGTTCGAACGAAAAAACTCGTTCGAACGACATATCGAACGAACTTCCAGAAATTTGGAAAATTCGATTTTAGCCCAGAAAACTTTATAAACTTATTTTAAAGTTTTATTTAATTCTTTCTGAAAATAAAACACAGTTTTTATTAAACCTAACACCCAATAAACTTTGTTCCAAGCTCCTATATATATAATATTGCATTCATACCTTGGGAGCATGGAACTATGGTTGATGACGTAGAAATGAGGCATGCAAACCGGCATATTGATGAAGCTTTATACTCTTTGCCGCTACGACTTCAACAAACACTTCATAGGCTTGAAAATATTACAATTAAATACTATCCTATGAATAAATGTTTTTGTCCGGAATTGAGCCAAAACTATATATGGACTCAATTGGAAATTTGTGTCCTTACAAATCTCCCCCTTTGGCTATTCCGGGACAAAAACCAAACAAAAATCCTAAAGGGTCGTCAAGCTCTCCTAAACTCAAAACATAACCCACCCAAACTTGACTCAACGCAAGGATCAAACGCTTTGCCATTGAAAGATGCCGCTTTAGAATAATTCCTGCACACTTAAGCAAACTCATCAAATGCATAGGGAATATCAAAGTATTAAATGCAGTTTTAATTAATTACTCCCCCTAAATTAATTCTCCCCTTTATCAAACACATGACCTACTTAGAAAGACGTCTCCCCCTAAGATAAATCTCCCCCAAACTAAGATACGATAATAATAGGCTTAGATACCATTTCTCCCCCTATCATTTCTCCCCCTTTTTGTTCAGGAATAGGCAAAGGATAAAGAACTAATAAACACGTTGAATCTTAAAGTGTTAAGACATTAAAGCATATGGGCAATAAAAGCAAGGCAAAGACAAACAAATATATATATATATATACACCAATAAGTACTTGCATATATATATAGATATAAACACACACATGACACAAAATACATTAAGTTTGCACACTTATATGGCAAAAATATGTCATATGGAAACGGAAGTGTTGGGGTGTGAACTAGTAACGATTAAATTTAGACCCAATCACTTAAAACATGTTCACGGAGTTCTCAATTGATTGCAAACTTCATCACATTTAAATATAACCTCATGTGACAATATGAAGATTGAACTCAATGAACAAACATACACAATGCATACAAGCCTAGCATGATAATGATTCTACAAACCAAATAGAGTCATGACATTAAAGACAACTAGGATAAACGGACATTGTGTAAACCGTTGATATACCATCCAATTCTCCCTCAATAAGCATATATATTCTTTTGTTTTTGAATGAATATATCAAACAATCATAGGCCTTGGCAATAGTTTTCTTTTTAATGCCAAATATTTTGTTTTTAGGCCTTTGGATCACGTATTTCTTTTAGATCCAATGAACGGTGGCTTACTATCGCAAAGGATTTAATTCATCCTTTCGGAGCCCTTCCCCGTGCACATTTATATTTATCATGTTTTCATTTTTTTTTTACACAAATCTCACATGCAACGGATTGTGACATGCACTAGTCCTCCTAAGTCACAAATATGTAGATGACAAGATTGGTAGGAGAACACCTCACATAGCTCAAATATACATATGAAGTTAAAATTTCAAAAGAGCTCGTGCATGTGTGAATAGAGGCATATAAAAATAGAATCCATTTAAACAACACAAAATCCAACTACTCCATAAAATATGGTAAAGAACATAATAAGGATTGATAATCTAAACCAAAAGTTCTAGCCACGTGGGAGCGTAAAAGATGGAATTCAAACACAAGTATATGCCACTTAAAGTGTGTCAAACTAAAATACACACATAAAAAATCTTTTTGAGTTTTTAACATTTTTTACCAAAAATAAATATATATACTCAAAAAGATAAACAAAAATCATTTGAATCTTTCATTAATCTTTAATTACCAAGAGATAAAATACAAATGATAAACAAAAATCTTTTTGTATTTTTCATTTAATGTAAACAAAATGAAGGAAATATAATACAAAAGATAAACAAAAATCATAATTCTAGCATGGGATAAGCATGGATCAAAGACTAGAAAATGATTAAACAAGCATACATTTAGCATGTGAATATAGCATGAAGTACAAACGCTAAAGTATGCAAACACTAACACATTCATCCTTTAGATTTAGCAAGGGAGGAAGCATGTGAAAGTAAATGAGAATCATAAACCCTATTTTGCAAGGCAACCAAGTCGGATTTCCTAACCCAAATTAATGAAGAATGATTATCTTGGGGTGTAGGAACTTTAACTACCATGGTTACTTTACTATGGGATTTTCTAGGAATTCGTTTAAGATCAAAACAAATTTCCTAAGATGACCATTTCGACCACAATCTGTACAAGTAAAAACATGTCGAAAATATTTACCTAAGGAGTGATCTTTAAATGCATTCCTAGTAGATTCTCCTAAAACATTGGTTTGGGCATTATGAGTAAATTCATTACAAGTATTGAAGCCTAAACCACAAGTGTCATTTTTAATTTGGACCGTTCCTAATATTTTATCTAATTTTTCCGAACGACACTCCAAATCAAATTTGACATTACAAGAGTCTTTTAATTTATTTTGCAATTCTAAAATGTTAGACTCTAATAAAACATTTCGCTCTTCAAAAGCAAGAAGCTCCTTTTTCAAGGATTCCATCAAACCCTTAAGGCTATCTCTTTCGCCTTCTACATATTCAAGCTTCTCTTGAAGAGTCCTCTCACGTGTCCTAAGGTCTTCTATTAAAGCACTTTCATCAACGACCTTGACACTTTCTCTTACACTAGCTTCTAACTTCAGATTAGCTCTTTTCAATTTAAAAGATTCTTTATAAAGCTCTTGAAAAGCATTTTGAAGTTCACTCACATTAACCTCTTCTTCATTTTCACTCTCTCTTTCTTCTCCACTCTCACTATCATCAAAAACAAGTGAATCATAAACTTTGACCTTGGAAGTGTCATGTGTTAAAGTTTCATCAATCGATGAGTTCTCACTATCACTCACATGACTAGCCATAAAAGCCACAAAAATTTTCTTAGTGGGGGAATCGGGTCCCTCTTTCTTATCACTATCACTAAGGGTCGCATTATAAGCAATGGGTCGTTTACCCTCTTTCCTTAGTTTAGTGGGGCACTCATAAGCCCTATGGACATAACATTCACAACCAAAACACTTATTAGACTCGTCCCTATCTAAATTTTCATTACTAGGTTTAGGGATCTTCTCGGCTTTAGGAATCTTCTCGCCTTTATCATGTTTAGACGTATCAAATTTCTTAAAATCGTTTTTAAGTTTATCTTTGTTAATTTTAAGAAATTTTCTAAATTTACGAGTAAACAAAACCATGTCTTCCGAGTCACTATCTCTCTCGCTCTCTACTACTTGTTTGACCTCTTTTCAGGCTTTTAAAGAAACGCCCTTTTCGATTTTCTTTTCAGATTTAGAGGGAAACATATCTAGTTCATAGGTTTGTAAATCACCTACAAGCTCTTCTAATTTCGTAGAGGCTAAAGTTGGTAAAGAATTTAAAACGGTCACCTTTGGAATAAATCTATCGGGTAGGGACCTTAAAATTTTCTTTACAACACGATCGTCAGGTATTTTATCTCCCAAGTTAAAAGATGAATTAACAATATCAGAAAGTCTAGCATAAAATTCATCAAAAGTTTCTTTTTCATTCATTTTGATAGTTTCAAATTTAGTGGTGAGGTTTTGGAGTTTTGAAGCTTTAACGACACTAGTTCCTTCATGAGTTAATTGTAAAATATCCCAAGCTTCTTTAGCGATTTCACACATCATAATACGTCGGAACTCATCCGGTGTGACAGCGCTAAACAAGGCATTCAAACCTCGGGAATTGAAATTAGCAAGTTTAAACTCATTTTCAGTCCATCTATCGACGGGTTTGGGAACACGTTCATTTTCAACTAAATGAGCTGGTGGGGACCACCCGTTAACAACTGACATCCAAGCTCTCTCGTCGATAGATTTTAGTGTCGATTTCATTCGCGCTTTCCAATACGCGTAGTTTGAACCATCGAAAATAGGAAATTTTGAAAATGGGGAAAATTCCATTTTAGCCAAAAATTATTTAAGGATCTTTAACGAAACAATTTATCGCTTTGGCTCTGATACCAATTTGAAAGAGCGATGAGCCTTTCTGAATCAAAGCTCTGATACCAATTTGTAGAACCCCGGATGTTAATTTTCTCAATTAAAACATTTAATAATTAATTTCCTTGTATATAGAAACTCGATGCGGAAGCGGTGTGGTGGTTCAACTTTAAAAACAAAAAAATTTAATTCCTTAAACAAATTAAAATTACACCAAGTGAAGTAAAATTAATCAATTAATATATTCACTTAAACCAATTAATTAATCCAAGTCCTAGAATTTGCCTAAGTCATATTTATCAATATTAGCAAATTAGGCGAAACCAAATTTTAGCAAATGACTTGAATTAAATAAACTTTACCCAATATTTAATTTAGCACCAAATTAAATTGAGTGTGATAATTTAAACCAAATTTTATCTTGATTTATCCTAAGCATGCGTTCTAAATTATTATGCAAGATAAAATAAATCAATCACACTACGCCGCGATGTACGAGGAAAAACCCAAGATGAGAAACAACCTCGGACGGCCCTAACCGCAAATTCACTAGATACGGAATTACAAGTACAAGACAAAAGACTTACAACACACGACTCGATCCCTCTCAAGCCCCGATGCTTCTTCTTGTAGAAACCTCTTCCTAGCGAATAACCTTGGAACACCACCGCGGTCTCGGAATCCACCGATAGGACTTTATATGGTCACCGTCACCCGAGCAAGGAGCCTTTCTCCAAGTGGGTAGAATCGCAACAAAACGTCTTCTTCTTTGATGGATGTAGAAGCAAACCAAAACTTCTCTTTGAAACGGAAGAGATAGATCGGTGCCAAACTCCAAGCAATTTGATATGTATATAAGAACTTGGATAAACAATATGGGTGTAAAACTAGAGTGATAAAATCTTTTCTCTTGAAAAATAGCACTCAAAACATGAACATTTTCCTTAAAAAAATTTGCTCTCAAACTCTCTCTAAGAGATGAAAATAGATTGGAAAAGTTAGTTTGGAAAATTTCATTCCCGCAAATTATAAAGTCTGAAAAAGTTGGTTAAAAACTTTGTGGGAAAGTGGGTGCAAAATTGCCAAAAAATTGCTAAAAACTGTTCCCGCCTGGCATCTCGTTTGAACGACATTTCGTTCGAATGAAATCTCGTTTGAACGAGACTTCTAACGACGTTCCAGATTGAACTCGTTAGAATCTCGTTGGATATCTCGTTCGAACAGAATGTTCGTTCGAACGACATATCGAATGACATGTCATAGGCCTATACTGGAACCTCATTGGCAAACTCGTTCGAACGACATCTGGTTCGAACGAAAAAACTCGTTCGAACGACATATCGAACGAACTTCCAGAAATTTGGAAAATTCAATTTTAGCCCAGAAAACTTTATAAACTTATTTTAAAGTTTTATTTAATTCTTTCTGAAAATAAAATATAGTTTTTATTAAACCTAACACCCAATAAACTTTGTTCCAAGCTCCTATATATATAATATTGCATTCATACCTTGGGAGCATGGAACTATGGTTGATGGCGTAGAAACGAGGCACGCAAACCGGCATATTGATGAAGCTTTATACTCTTTGCCTCTATGACTTCAACAAACACTTCGTAGGCTTGAGAATATTACAATTAAATACTATCCTATGAATAAATGTTTTTGTCCGGAATTGATCCAAAACTATATATGGACTCAATTGGAAATTTGTGTCCTTACACGAACCTCTCTAACGTCAAATAACTTCAAAATTATGAAAGGAAACAAAAAAAATCAAAAAAATGTAAAATTTTTGGAGTCCTCGGTAGAGTTGACTACACATGAAGGTACTCTAGGGATAGTCATGATGTTTTGATTAAAATATTTTTTTTGCATTTCAAAATTTCTTATTTTGTTTGCCTCTCTCCATTATTAATCCCTAGCTCATATTTGGAAAAATTCAAGAGAGCCTTCAAGTCTTCACCGTAATTTTATATAATCCTAACACCACTCTCATGATTATCACACTTCAAAACTCCCAAAAACACTATATATTCTACTTCATCCCTAGTAAACTAAGCTCCACAAAAATGGCCTCCTCTTCGTCAATCCCCAAATAAAAGAACCAATCTAACTCAAACACAATTCTGGATTGAACTTACATTTCCATCATCACCCTAAAAATAAAAGGATATTCATATGCGAGTTTTTTGAATGAACCGTTCAACTCGAAAAAATTGTCACGTCCATATTCTTAAAAATGAACTACCAAATATTTATAGCATGTTCAAACATCAAGGGTGGTTATAGATTCTTAAAATATCAAAGGATATTTATTCGTTGTGTGTTCCTGTATTATACATCAATCTCCTTAAAAAGAAAAACACATTATTCTCATATGTCCATAAAAATAATAACTCCTTCTTCTATAAAGATATACAAAAAGACTCCTACTCCCTAACCAAGGATATGATGAGTATGTCTCTCATTACTGTACCAACTACCCAAACTTCATAACCGTTAAGGCTATGGATTTTTAGCCCAAAGAAACATTACTACCTCCAATGACAATAAAATTTCTCTCGGAGAACTCACCACCACGTCACGTACCATCCACAATCTTACATCCTGTTGATTTATTCCCCGTAGTGGTAGTTACAGGAAGATAACCTATCTTGACATCATTATAAATTGGTGCATCAAAGTAGGACACCTTATTAACCTTTTCATCTTTATCGTTAATTATATGCTTACTTGGAAATGAAGGTCAAATGGAAGCCTCCCCTAAGGAATGATCATAATCTCTCTGTTTAAAGCTGCTGATATCAATTTGTTAAAAGCCCGTTATAGGAAATCAATTGCACCAATCGATGTCGCCTCCTCCCCCATTATTCATTAAATTAAACTTATGATAATAAAGAAAATTTGGTACATTCAAGGACATGAACACTTCGAGGTGGATTATGAAGAAAATGAGGAAGAAGCCATGCATGCGCAAGTTGATGATGATGGTGATGATAGTAATAATGATAATGATGATGTCACTCATACACCTCCTTCCAACCCTATTTGGGACTCTATCCATTCCTCTATAAAAAATCTCACCCTCTATCGAATCCTAAATAACTTTATGAGTGAAGAGACTCCATAAATTAGAAGTCGTCCAAGCTATCTTGTGGAAATGATGGACACTCTTGAAAACAAAGTTAACAAACATGCACATCGTCAGCAAAAGAATTAGGAGGAATATTTTCGTAAAATGGATGAATATTTAACTAACATCTCTACACACAACAATTTCACATGGTCCACTCAAAATGAATCCACTCCCACTTCTAACTATTGGAACACTTGTAACATCCTTTAACACACGACACCATCAACTGTACCTTACCCGAACCTGCCAAAAGAATATGTGGATCTAAGATAACACCAAAGTTGAGGATCATCACAAGGAAATACTTCTAATCCTTACTCGGGTACCTACCCCAACTACCCATACTACCCTTAAGCCTCCAAGTTAACACCCCGTTATCCTAGAATAGTGTATGGGTGCGTTCTTATATAATGCATGATGAATCATTTTTTTAATTTTAATAAAATTCTTATGTCTTAACTATCATTATATTTTGGCACAATTACATACGTATTCACAATAAAACCATGCATATGATTTATATATCCTCATATATGTTGTATTATCCATGAGAGATAGAATTGACTCCATAGCCAGGTGTTTCGGGTAAAAAAGACTCATTTTTTCCCTTGGACCAAAAATCAAAAGAACATTTTTCAAAGTATTTTTCCTACCTATAGAGTCAACTCAATACGCATAGAATTGACTAAAAGGGATTTTGGTCAATGTTTTTACAACTCTATTTTTAAATTCAAATTCCCAAAGCCCCTAAATTTATAAAACTACCCTCTAATGACTAATTTTTTGAAAAGCCTATAAAAGACCCATTTGGTTTCCATTACAAACACACAATATATTAAAACACCATTTAAATATTGAAAGTTACACCAGTAAGCTTGTTTAATCCAGTTTCTAGAGAGATAAATGAAGTTCCAAAACTATTTGGAAGTTTTAAACCAAAAAACTCCATTAAAGCCAAAGCTTTAAGAAAATCCACTTGAGCTAAGTTTTGATCCAAATCCCTTACAGCAAAGATACCAATCACTCACCCACTTGTGCTAAAGATCCAAATGACTAACCTTTGAAACATTTTACTTGTGATTGTTTGAGATTTTACTTTTTAAGAGAGATAAAATAAAAATCCATTTCACCATTATTGCTTATTGAATCAAAGTTTGCATTACACTTTGGTTACAAATCCTATTATTGTTACAACAGTTGAACTTCATTGTATCTTCACGGGCAGTAGTGTCGTAGTTTTAGGGAGTCAATGTGGGATTAAACTTTGTGATGTATGTGTTTTGCTTAGGCAATGATGAGTTTAGCATCTTACTGGTTTCACTTTGCAAGGTGTGATAAATCCTTGTTAAGTTGTTGGTTTTACCTTAGTGAACCGAAGATAGTGAAGTTTCTCAAGTACCATCTCAAGAGTGGACGTAGATAGTCTGATCCACGTTAAAATCTTGATTTGTAAAGTTTCTCTAAACTCTCTCTTTAAATTTCTATTAATTGTTTATCATTATTAACTACTGTTTATTAATTGAATCAACCCGTTGCAACTAATATTTTTGAAGATAATTTTGAAAAGTTTTAAATTGGCATTTAATTTATAAATATCCAATTCACCTCCCCCTAGGTATAAATATGGCCCAACAATAGGCACTAGTTCTAAGATATGAGAAGCCCAACGGTTATTTGTCAAAGTCAAAGTTAATTGACATTTTTTTGCATGAGAAGAGCAATAGTCCACCAGTTAAATTTTTACAAAATTAACTAGTGCGAGTGGTATTTTTACACCATATTGAATAAGACAATCAATGAGTGACATGTGGAGAGTAAATGTGTAAATCATCATAATTAATGGTTTAAAGAATATGTTGGGGGTTATTTGTATCTGGCTTGGTTAAAAATTAGAGTTGCGAGCGGGCCAGATAAGATTTGTGGTCTTGTCAACCAAAGATCTTAGCCTAGTGTTAATTTTCAAGTATTATGTTATGTTCGGTGACTCAATTAAAAGGACTTATGCTTCCCTTAAGGGAAGACTCAAAGTAAGTGCTAGATTATGGTAACTAACTAGGACAAAAACAGTAAATTGTATGAAGTGAAGAAAAGTGAATCTTTGTAAAGAGAGAAAAGAAAATGCTTCTAAGTAAAAGGTTTGCAGGAAATAAATTACGAAGAAAGTAAACAACAAAAAATGTAAAGGCAAGAAACTTTAAATAACTTTGAAGGAAATGTTACAATTACTTTACAATCTACTTGTAAAATTGGAAAAAAAATGTAGTAAATAAAGAAAGAAAAAGAAAAGGAAAGGAAAAAAGAATAAAAACAACGTAAATGCATTTTTAATAAGGGATCCCTCTCTTCCTCTTTGGCTTTATTGCTTATTTATAGTGTTTTTTCACATGCAATGTACCTGTCATGAAAATTGTTGGGTGGTTATTTATCCATTTGAGTTTCCTGCTTTGGTGGATATAGTGCCCCAATTTATATTGTGCGTAATTCCCTTTTGAATTAACATGTCCACAATCATGAACGCGTACATTCCCCTATTATTTTGTATTTTTATAATATTATCCGACTATTTTTCCTAATCAAAATATTACGTGGGAGCACCCCATCGGCTCGCATTATTATGGTGTAAACATACCCCCCCCCCCCCCCACACACACACACACACACACTAATTGATTTAAAAAAAGATTAGTGAACTGTTGAGTTGTTTAAACCACTAACACAGGTCACTTATGAGCCAGTGCATCATAAGCCTTTTTATTTTAGATTGTTCCAAGGTTGGGTTGATCATGTATTTCCTTTCCCAGCATTTTGTATGGATTTGATGTCTTCATATCCTTCCAAGCGACCTCGAGGTGATGGTGATATGTCTAAGACACATGCGATCGTCTTGAACCCCCATATTCCCTTTGAATTGGAATATCTTGTCTCTATCAAAAGTAGGTCCTTTTCTTCTCCCCCATCGATGAGTTAGCTCATCATCAAATTACTATATGCCCCATCTTTCCTTTGAAATACAAGCCTAAGTAGGGATACCCCTCGTTAAACCATGGTTTTAAGGGATATTACGCTTGGTCTTTGCCTATCAAACCAATCTACCCTTTTCGTCCCACTTTAAATGACTATTTAAATGTTTTGGCATCTTGCCATTGCGCCACTTGTGACGCTTTTATGTATGGCCTTACAAAGATTGTCTTTATTATCTTTTATACCTTTATTCAACCTTCGTCTAAGGTTATTTCGAAAGGTACATATGACTATTTTGTTCTTGCTAGTTATAACTTTGACTTGGGAGCTATTAAATCCCTTATTACCCAAACTAGCCTGTCTTTTTTCCCTCTTTATGATAGTGTGACTCAGCCTCATATTTTTGGAACTGATGCCTTCAAGAATTTTGAGAAGTATGTCATGGATGGTTTCCCCACCAAACGTCCCTCTCATGAGTCTCCACCCTCTATCTATGATGTTAAAAAAGCTTTGGAGGCTTTTCACGCCTTTTCCCATTTTCCTATTACTATTTTATAAACAGGTCATGCAAAGAACAATTTCTCTTGGACTTTCATAGTCCTTGAGATTGTCCTTTCTTGCTCGCATGAGGCCATAGCTCACCTCTCTCACTTTCTCTCTATTTTTCCTTCTTTCATGAGAAGGTAACGATAATACTTTACTGATATTCTAAAACATCAGGGGTGTCTTGAAGATCGTGTTGAGTTACTTTCTTATTGCACTAGGATTTGGGGAAAAGGCTTTTGAAAAAGCCGATATGGACATGCCTGGTCGTGTCGCTAATCTAGGCTTTGAACCACTCTTGACTGTCGCGATTGTCTCTAAAACTCAGTCTTTGAAGCGTGAGGCAAGTAGAGTTGTGTCCCACTTCATAGTGCACTAATCTTTACTCCTGGAGGTGAATCAGACTCAACCCTATTTAGATTTGAAAGGTAGGCATTTTGATTATTTGTGGAACACTTTCCACCATTTTGTCACTTATGCTTTTCCTTATTTCTTCAGAATTTCTAGAACATCACATTGTATTCCTTTTTGTCTCTTATAATTTCCTTTTTTTTGGTCGATTAATGGACGAAATATTTTGCTTCAAATGCTTATTCGTGGTTTCTTTTTTATTAAACCAATTGCAACTTATTCTTATTTTGGACTGGTATAACTATGGTATTAACCAATTTCAATTAACTTTGTCCTAAAAAGCTTCCAGCCACTTGAAATAGAGAAATAAACATGGCAAATTAGTTTGAGCCTTTAAATTCCCATAGATTATTAAAATTCAAGGTTTATCTGCCTGCATGTTCTTTTATTAGTAGAGGGGTCTGCTAAATATCCTAGAATGTGTTGACCATCCAAATGATGATTTTTAGTTTCCAAATAAGGTTGGATAACTTTTTGTTATTTTGTTTCAGCCATTATATTTGACTCGTGTTGGGAATGTCACAATCTGAATTCTGAGTCGTCTGGTCATTATTGCATTGAAAACCAATCATGCTAAAATATTAGGAACATATAACCACTAAAAGTTATGCATGTATCTCCATTTCCCCATAACTTTATTT
Organism: Sambucus nigra; assembly: GCA_949130495.1. Lineage (NCBI taxonomy): Eukaryota > Viridiplantae > Streptophyta > Magnoliopsida > Dipsacales > Adoxaceae > Sambucus > Sambucus nigra. The sequence continues at coordinate 587,426,518 of OX422212.1, read as the reverse complement.
TTAGAGGGAACCTTTCGAGAGAACAAGTGGCGTTGCCCCCTTGATTCATTTTTAATTCAAATGGTGGTAATAATCTATTTAAGCTTGTGTCTTTTTACTTTTCATTTCCATCATTTGTTCTTTTCTCTATTAAACCCTTAAAATCCTTTCAATATTTTTAAAACCTTTCCCCATTAATGGCATCAAGCTCTGTCGAGGTTAACGAGATTTTAGTATTTGAAGAGACTGTCAACAGACTCTCTGCCCATAAGGGAGTTATTATTGGGAACACTCTTAGTCCCATGTAGCCTCCAGTGGGATTGAACTTACCACTATTGGTTCCTACTTTTGTAAAGAACTGTCATTGCAAGTTCCCCCCTATTATCCCATAAATGGGGATCAGAAGCCATTGGCCCAAGATATGGTCACTCTTAAAGTACAGACTCCATTAAAGTTTAGGTTTTTGCCCAAGAAATTGGACCATCTTGCAACGGTGAAAGATTCTTGAACCAACTGAATGATGAGAATGTTGGCACTCAAAGGAAATGAGATGGAAAATTTTAGGATTTTGATGTTATTGAACTCTGTAAAGAGGAGATAGAGTTTGATCCTTTTATTATTTCAAGTTCCATGTGTTTTTAGAACTCTAGTTTCAATTGCTTCGAATTCAATTTTGGGATGGCAGGTCCTACCCTCTTGGATGCCTGCTAACTGACCGAGTTAAGTTAATGGGAGTGATGTTCATCCATTCATGTCGAACGTTGATCCTCCCTACCAATTACTAAAAGATAACCGAAAGATGGGCTATTCCACCTTTGTGAATTCTCACATGAAGGGTGTACCCTAGGTTAATGACACATAATACTTTTGCCTTCTTTAATTTTGGTTGTCAAGACATGTATTTTTTGTCAAATCCTAAAGATTAATACTAGAATATTCCTTCCTAGCAGATCATATTATAAAGGGTAAGGAGTTAGCACTAGCCCCTTATGTTTTAGGATCCCTCTATAAGTTTTGCTCTGAACTGGTTTTGAATCCCTTTAAAATTAATCACGATAGGCCATTGTAAATATTGTAAACATGGCTTTATTCCTATTTTGCAGAGATTGTCCATCTCACCAATAATTCCACATTTAATCATTGTCATTTTTTAACGCTCACACCTTAAAAAATAGCTTCGAAGAGATTACCGTCGTGTTTAGGAGTTTGTCTATTAATAGGCCTAATGCTTATTTGCAGCTTTTGCTTAAGGCCTTAAATTCACTACTTTGGTTGGTCCATGCTTTGAGAAATCATCATTCTGTAAAGAACGATAACCTTCACTGGGGGAACTTTTTGATTTCAACATATTTATACTATGGCACTGTCCCCATTACATACCCAACTGTAACACCCTACACAATCTAGTAATCTAGATGGCCAGCCACCGCAGCCAAACTACGTCAGACGTCACTAAATAAGTAATCATTCTTAGCATGTGACAGATATGAGACATATAAAAATCCATTCCACAAGATAATAATTAAATTGATCCAATAATAATAATAAACATTCATTCAATGATAAATCCATCACCATGTTAATCTCCAAAATAAATCCAATCTCAAATAAATATAACTCAAATAAAAGGATCCAACTGTAAATATCTGAATAAAACTGTAAACAACTGTGGAACCGATTGGCCCACCAAATCCATAAATAAAGTCTCATAATAAACGCGGTGGAAAGGAAAATAAATTCTAAATAACTAAAGCATCTAAAATAAACTCCAGTTACACCTCCAAAATATCTCCAATTACTCCTATGCAGCTACTCCGGGGCTATACCTGAAATGTTCGTCAACGCAATGGGTCAGAGCCCACCGCATGAATATAAGCTACTCTCCCCAATTAGGGTCCATGAACTCAGACAATAGCATTATACATAATAAACACCACAATAGAGTATTTTAAGTCTAACGCGATAATTATTAACGTGTGAGTAAAATAAACTGTTATCATCTAATCACGTAATTATGTCATCCTAAGAGTTTAAGTCCAACTTATTATTACAATTTGGTAATTACTATAAAGTCACCATCTTTATTACAATTAATTAATCACAGTATTTTTTTTATTATAGCGGTGCCGTCATAACCATCCGACCCTACTGTATATCCTGCACTTATTCATGTCCGTCTAAAGTTTTACACTACACACATTCCCCTCGCTGTAGCCAGTCGACCCGTATTCTGTTAGCTCTGCACTTATTGACGAGGTTCCACACACAACACGTCATAATAGCCAGTCGGTATGTATTCTGGCAGTCCTGTACTTATTGATGACACCAACACACCCACACGTGGCAATAGCCAGCCAACCCATATTCTCTCAGTCCTGAACTTATTAATGATGCCAATTCATTTTAACACCCATTTATTATCTTAGACATTAATTCTCAATTTCTCAGTTCTCATTATTTTAAACTATCCCCACCCAAATATAGAGCATAATACCTCCAATTTACCCCTAGTCCCATACTTAGAGGTCTCCAAAAAATAATCACGTCCTAACCTATTGTGTAGGATGAATTTTCATAATTTATCTATTCCTAGTCTCACGCCTAGGCTATCAAATCAACGGAACGACACCAAAATAAGCCCCACCCCAGAATATTCCATCCATCAAAATCTACACTAACCAGTCCTATACCTAGATATTGTTAACCACAACTGTTGATGTAAAAAATTAGATCACTCTAATTATTCAATCACAGATAAATAAAATGAGACAAAGATTTTTAAAGTGGTTCAGCCTTATAAGAATGGCCTACGTCCACTGTTATGTTATTGCTGAGTGTTTGGGAATTCTCGATTACAAGTTCTATCAAGAAATTCCGGTCCCCTTGAATGAGGGTGATACAAGGTATTTATAGCCCTTAGGCTGTACATGAAAGGGTGTTACATGAAATGATACACATATGAAAGGGTAATACATTTAATGTAGCGTGTGCGTCAAGATAATAAGCATTCAATGAATAGTTGAACTGTTGATTATCTGGTAATTAATGCTGTGGTCGAGATGCAGCTCGGACCGCCTTAGTTTCTCGTTGCTCAGGAGTTCCTCGGAGCGCTGGAGTACCTCGGAGTGCTAAAGTTCCTCGGTGTATCCTCGTTGCTCGGAGAGAACATGAGTTGGTCGGGGAAATGAACCTCCTCGTTGCAATTGTGCCACGTAGATTGACACGTGTCTTCGTATTATTCGTCCATATCAGCATATTAATTTTGGTATCAACAGAAGCCCCCAATGTTTCATATTTCGAACTTTGAGGAGTATGGAACATTCTTTCTCGGTATATGGCGATATTAAATGACTTTCCTGGGTTTTAGGAGCCTTTTCTTCATATTTGAATTTCCTTCTAAATTCGCAGAATCCGCCATTTTGCATTTTTATAGGCGCTTCGATCTTCGTGCCCTTTTTGTCCTTTTAACCGCCGGTAGCGTAATAGTTTTCCTTTTTGTAATCATTTTTTTCGTCGTTTCCCAAGGCAAAGTATTTAAGCTTCAGAGGCAATCCCATCGTCTTCTACCTTTTCAATTTCTGCTTTCGAGTTTTCTATAGCTTTTCTCTCCCCTGTGCGTTCATTCCCTTCTTCGTTTGTTTATCAACATATCTCCTTTTTCCTGTAAGATTTTCTTTCTTCTTCATTTCTTTTTATTCACCATGGTTTATATTATCGAATCTCTTGAGAAGTTCCGTTCTGACTTCTCTATTCCTTCTTGGGTAACTTTGGAGAGTCTTTCTGAGCCTTCAAGTTATTTTGATTTGGCTGAGGGACACTGGTTCCCTAGCCTATTTATTGTTGAATGTGGATTTTCTTTTCCACCAAATCCGTTGTGTTTAGAATTCTGTCAGTATTTCGATGTTGTCCCTGCAAAAATACCCCCCAACACATGGAGAATAGTTAATGGGGTGTATAGGTTAAATCAAACTCATGGAACTCGTATAGGAATTCCTGAGATTATGTACTGTTATAGATGGGTTGTTTTAGATAATGTTTTTTATTTAAAAACTAGGTTTTTAAATAGGGCCTTAGTAGTCAACCTCCCTGATGCAAACAGTGATTATTTTGAACATGGGGTAGTTATAAAAAATTGGCAACATGCCCTTTTGATTGGAGATGCAGTATATGAAGGTCCCAGATGCCCCCCATATGGCAATGGGATAGGTTGTTTTCATTTTATTTCTGAAATTATGATTTCATTGTGTTTGACAAAATGTATGACTGATATTTCACTATGTTTTTATTTGCAGTTAACAGCAAGAGAAAAACTCCAAAAGAATCAGAAGTAAATATCAAGCATTTAAAACATATCTGGAGTTTGCATCGAAGAGTTGCAGATGAGCATATCAGGTCTGCCTCATATTTGTTGTAGTACAGGAGCTACACATCATCCTTCACTGCTCGTCCTGTGGTCATCATTAGTGACCCATTGCCAGCTTCTGAGGAATCTTCACCAGAATCTCACATTCCTCTAAGTCAGAAGATGGGCAAGAGGAGAGTTATTGCTATCTTCGAAGAGACTTCCTCTGCAGGGGATGGGAAGAGAAACAAGGCTGAAGTCCCAAAGGGGACAAAGAAAGTGGATGCTGTTCCTTCTGCTGCTCAGAAAAGCTGCCGAGAAGCCCCCAGTGGCTCCGAGCAAGAAAAATGCACCTGTGGAAGTAGTCCCCACCAAAAGTTCTTTGGTTGAAATTGCTGAAGTGCCTCTGAGGAGATTGAAGAAATCCTCCTCGGTCACTCTGACTGAAACCACTCCCCAGCTCCCAGCTAGTGGAGATGGTGTTGCAAAGTCCTTGACCATTCCCGAGGTGCAAGGTAACGAAAACAACCTTACTCGGGATATGGTTACTTCTCTGGCTGCTCGTCATCTTGCTTCAGTAAGTATCTCTACTCTGAACTTTTCATATTTTCCTTTGTTATTTCCCATATTTGTTTCTGATGTCGTTTCTCTTCTCTGATTACAGTTAACGAGCTGTTTCAATATAATTCTTAAAAAGGATGAAGCGATCAAGGCTTCTTGCTCCTCGTCCTCTGTGGAAGGAGCGCTGGAAGAGGCTACTAAATCTCTAAGGGATTCCCATCAGAAGTATGACGAGGATAAGATTGAATGGGAGAAGAAGTTAACTACGTCTGAGGCAGAGAAAGTTCAGTTGGGAAATAAAGTGAAGGACTTGGAGGGGGAGAATAAGAAATACTCCGAGAAGCTCACTACCTTCGAGGATCTTGAAAATAAGCTGAAATCAGATGAAGAAGAGCTGACCCTTCTGTGCGAAGCAAATTATCAGAAGGAGGAGTTGGAGGCCAAGCTGAAAGCCTCCGAGGATCTTCTGTCCGAGAAGCTTTCCTCGGAGAAAATGAAGAGAAAAATATCTGTGAAAAAATCCTTTCGAACTGGTTGGGATAAAGGATGGGATAGGGGGTAGCAGCAATGATGACCCAGGTGAAGTATGGAAGTTTGAAATACTTCCATGATGGTTGGGTTGCTGCCTTGCAGGAATTGAAGGTGAGAGAGGACTCCGAGCTATTTTAACGACATCTCCCTGGTCCTCTTCCAGTTATTGAAGACGAAGATGAAGACGAAGCTGCTTCTGAAGAATCTTCAATGATAGTGGGTGAGCAAGTCCTTGCTCCTCAACCCAACCAGACATCTGCTGAGGAGATTTCATCTTTGCCTGCTCCTCTTGAACAAATCCCAACTCCAGCCGATCAAATCAGTGTTCCCACCGAGCAACCAAGCTCCTCATCCCAGCCTCCCGAGAAAGTCTTGGGAGACAAGGAAAAGGTGTGAAGTTGTTCGGTATTATCTTTCTGTTTTTCTTCTTACTTGTACTTTGTATCTCAGATCTTTGTAACTTTGCCTTATGATCTAATAAAATTTGAGTTCTTTTCTTCCATATGATTGTCTCTTCTTTATCTGCACTCTGTCTTAATTTTCTTTCTCTGTTAGTTTCTGGCCAGGATGGATCTTTTGTCTGCTAATGACACAAAGTTGATGCAGCAATGCCATGAATATTATAAAGCTGGTCATACAGACCTAAGTGCATCTGAAATTGCTGATATCCTTGGCCATGGTGTTTCAGAGCAAGCAATCGAAGCTTATCGATACCTAAAGGACTTACTTGATAGAACAGTGGCCAATAACGTGGCTTATTATGACATGATCGAGGAGCTTCATTGTACCCTAGAAGATCTTTAGAATCAGCACAATGAATCAACTGCCCTGTTGCATGAGGGGTATGAGAATAGGTATCAACAACTTTCCTCTGAGACAGGCCACAAAAAGATCATTGCTGGGTACGATGTCAGGGAGAGAACCCTGAAGGGTGAACTTAAAGCGTGTAGACAGATTGCTGAGCTGCTGGAACAAGAAAACAATAATTTGCAGAAGGAGCTAGCACAGTATAAGTCTGCAGCCTCCTCTTCAACAGCTGTGATCCCAGTAACTGATGAGGGATATTCCTTCCTAGAGGTTGAAAATGCCAAATTAAGGCAAGAGTTGGACACCTTGAAAAGGTTTGGTACCTCTACTACTGCTCGGGGGCGAGGAAGAGGTTCTCGTGGGCGAGGAAGAGCTGTTCAAAATGTTGTCGAGGAGCAAAGTTCTCCACCTGCTCGGAGTCAATCAAGAGTTCTCAGTCGTAATATTGAAGAAGCTCGCACTCAGTCAACTTTAGAAACTCAAGCGTTCCAATTGAATGCAAAAGATCGTGCTTTATCTGAAATGTCCAAGAAAATTCTATCTTTGGAGGATCAACTTACTTCGATAAAGTCTGCTCTGAATAGTAAGGATGTCTTTGCCAGAAACCTTCATGAGCAATTAGATAGACTAACTTTCCAATTTTATAAATAACCTCGTGAGTTCTGGATGGCAGGCTACAATGAGGCCCTTTGTCATTTGGATGCTCGTATTGAACACGCCAATAATGAAGGTTATAAGTAGGGATGGTTGAACGCCCTGGGTGTATTAAAATTGGAGCAAGGGCATTATTTATGGGATTATCATGCTCCTGGGTTACTAGACTTGCCCGTGCCACCTTATAAATTGGACATGGAATGGATCCCAGCTCGTTCCATTCCTCGGAGCTTAATTTCAAAATACCTCGGTGACTACAATCTTCATTCACAAATCGAAGTATCTCGTCCCGAGCATCTACTGGACACACCTTCTGTGATGAACGTTAGAATGCTCAGAGATATTAACTTCATTAATTCTCCTCTTTGCCTGGAAGATCCTCCTGCTGGAGAGGAGCCTGTTTCAAAAGCTAAAGGAAAGAAACCAATAGAGTAGGGATCTCAATGTAATAGTTAGTACACATGTAATTTGTAATACATTTTGACTTTAATGAAAGAATTTCATTTTTGTTTGCAAATTTGTATTGCTATTGTTTTGTGCTTATCAAACACTGCGTATGTATCTGTTAAAAAGATAACAATTTTGTGTTGTTCATCAACCAACTTAGTAATAAACAGTTACAAGTAAAAAATGTTGTTCGATCACTTAATAATAAAGTAATGAGTATAAAAATGTTTAAAATTTTTCCAACCAACCAAGGTTGTTAAATTGTGCTCGTCGACCAATTCTAATTAGCGAGAGTTTTTATCCCCGGCTAACCATACTTGGTAATTTTTTTCATAAAATGTGTCCGACCAACCAAGGTCGCTAATTTTATCCTCGTCGACCAACTACAGTTAGTGGATTTTTATCCTCGACCAACCATACTTGGTTCAGTTTGGAATATTTTTTATTTTCTGGAATAGTTTTACCTTCCGACCAACATAAGTTGTCATATTTTGTTTCTTAACCAGCCAAAATTGGCATTTTTAAGAATGTTGTTCTTGCCTTTTTACCAACCGAAGTTGATCACGCTCGAACTATCAGCGTCCACTAGTTATTTTACCAACCGGAGTTGGTCACGCTAGTGTATGCCTCCTAACCAAAGGAGTATATTTTGTTCTCGCTATTTTACCAACCGAAGTTGATCACGCTCGAACTTATCAGCGTCCACTAGTTATTTTACCAACCGGAGTTGGTCACGCTAGTGTATGCCTCCTAACCAAAGGATTATATTTTGTTCTCGCTATTTAACCAACCGAAGTTGATCACGCTCGAACTATCAGTGTCCACTAGTTATTTTACCAACCGGAGTTGGTCACGCTAGTGTATGCCTCCTAACCAAAGGAGTATATTTTGTTCTCGCTATTTTACCAACCGAAGTTGATCACGCTCGAACTATGAGTGTCCACTAGTTATTTTATCAACCGGAGTTGATCACGCTAGTGTACGCCTCCTAACAAAAGGAGTATAGTTTGTTCTCTCCCTTTTACCAACCGGAGTTGGTCGTGGGTCTGAACTATCGTCTTTTCGTCTTCTTTTTGCTGTCGAGCAGCGTAGTGTACAACACTAGTATTCCCCGAAAAACTTTCAATAAAAGGAAATAAAATGGTGAAACATCATCGTTTTATTCATATTGATAGAACTGCTTTACATTTTACATTACTGATAATACTTGCGTAGGTGCTCAGCATTCCATGCATTCTTGAATTCCTCTCCTTCTAGACTTGCTATTCGGTAAGTTCCTGGTCGAACAACTTCTGTAACTCGATAAGGTCCATGCCAATTTGCTTCCAATTTATTGTGCTTCTGAATGACCTTCTTTAGCACGTAATCTTCTTCTTTTAAATCGCATTTCTTCACTCTCTTGTTATAGAACAGAGTTGTTCGTTGTTGGTAAGCAGCATTCCTAATGGCTGCCTCTTCTCTAACTTCCTCAAGCATGTCCAAATCTAATCTTCTCATGAAATCGCTAACTGGGGAATTGAAATTCAGCACTCTGTGTGTTGGGAGACCCAACTCAGCAGGTATTACAGCCTCACTTCCAAATGCCAGCATATATGGTGATTCTCCAGTTGCTGCTCGGGGAGTTGTTCGGTAAGCCCATAATACTAACTGTAGCTCATTAATCCAATTAGCTTTAGCCTCACTTAGCCTCTTCTTTAAGCCATTTAGTAATGTTCTGTTCGTCACTTCAGTCTGTCCATTGCTTTGAGGATGGCCTGGTGCTGAATGAGTCTTCAAAATATTTGACTAATGATAATAGGCGGCAAACTCCTCATTATCAAATTGTGTTCCATGGTCTGTAATGAAGGCATGAGGGAGACCATATCGGCAGATGATATTCTTCCAAACAAACTCGTACACCTTCTCGTATGTCATATCAATAAGTGGCTCAGCTTCTACCCACTTAGTAAAATAATCCACTGCAACAACGAGGTACTTGAATCTTCCTCGGGTCGTTGGCAGTGGTCCAACCAAATCAATTCCCCACATGGCAAATGGTCAAGGAGAAGTTATGGGTGGTAACAATGCTTGTGGAGTTCGTCGGATGGAGGAAAAACGTTGGCACTTGTCACACTTCTTAGCATATGCTATACAATCAGCCCTCATCGTTGGCCAGTAATATCCTTGCGTCATCACCCTTTGCAAAAGTGTTCGACCTGCTACATGGGCTCCATAAGACCCTTCATGGATTTCTTCAATCAATTCTTTCACCTCGGAGGGATGTACACATCTTTGCAAACCTACCATAATTCCTCGTCTATACAAAACACCATTAGTTAGTACATACCGAGCAGCTTTAAACTTCAATTTCTTTGCAGCGAGTTTATCCTCCGACAATTCTCCCTCTTCAATGTATACCCTAATGGGATCCATCCAAGATGGTCCTAAATCAAGAGTAATAACATTCATCGTCAGGTCTTCATCTATGCTCCGACTTTCTAGTACTTCAATTGGTATTGTTCTTCGCAGCTCGGTACGAGTAGCTGATGCTAATCGGGCCAGTGCGTCTGCTTGTGCATTTTCTATTCTGGGTATTCTGATCAACTGAATGGCATCAAATTCTGCCAACAATTCCATCACCTTTGCATGATGCTTGACCATTAATTCTCCTTTAACCGCATATGTTCCCATCACCTGATTCACAATTAATTGAGAATCACTGAATACCATCACTTGTTGTGCTTCCATAACCTTTGCTAAATTAAGACCTGTTATCATGGCCTCATACTCAGCCTCATTATTGGATGTTTTGAATTGAAATCGCAGGGCATATTCTATGTCAATCTCGTCTGGGGTTTTCAAAACAATCCCTGCTCCACAACCTGCTGTGCAAGATGATCCATCTACATACAATCTCCATGTAGGTAACTCGTCTTCAAATTTCTTATCTGACAGAGTTCCTCGGTGAAATATCTGCTGTTTTCTTTCATCCTCCCCTGGTAATTTTCGCTCCTCATCGACCATCTCTTCTCGCCCTTTTACCAACCGGAGTTGGTCTGGGTTTGAATTTGATGATCTTTCTACATCCACAAACCCTTTTACCAGCCGGAGTTGGTCTGGACTTATGTCTGTTGATCCTGTAACATCCACAGGTTGGTCAGCGAGCAATTTTTGTTCCTCGGGGGTATCAGGATATGTAAACTCCGCTATAAAGTCTGTTATAGCTTGCCTTTTCAATGATGATCTGAGCTCATACACAATATCATATTCACCGAGCTCTATTTCCCAGTACATCAGTCTCCCTGACTTTTCTGGCTTATGAAGGGCTTGTCTCAATGGCATGTCGGTATAAACGACGATGGTATGGGCCTGGAAATATGGCCTCATTCTTCTACTTGCTTCAATTAATGCCAATGCCAATTTTTCCAACTTTGGGTACCTGATCTCTTCACCTCGGAAAGCCTTACTTGTGTAATAAATTGGCTTCTGGACTCCATTCTCCAATCTGATTAAAGTCGAGCTGACTGCATTCTCTGATACTGCCAGGTATAAGTACAACTTTTCTCCCATTACTGGTCTGGACAGCAGTGGAGGTGTTCCCAAATATTTCTTCAAGTCTTGAAAGGCTTTCTCACATTCATCATTCCACTCGAAAGTTTTTTGAAGTGTTTTGAAGAATGGAAGGCATCTATCTGTTGCTCGAGATACAAATCTGTTGAGCGCTGCAACTCGTCCTGTAAGACTCTGCACTTCTTTCTTTGTTGTTGGAGATCGCAGCCCTAAAAGAGCTTTGATCTTTTCTGGATTTGCCTCAATGCCTCGCTGGTTGATAATGTACCCGAGGAACATTCCTTCTCGTACTCCAAATGTGCACTTCTTCGGGTTGAGCTTCATTTGGTATTTATCCAGTTGATCAAAAGTCTGACTTAAATCAACTAAATGATCAACAGCTTTCTTGCTTTTTGTCGGCATATCATCGACATAGACTTCCATATTGCAACTGATTTGTTCGGTAAAAACCTTGTTTATCAGCCGCTGGTATGTCGCTCCTGCATTTTTCAAACCAAAAGGCATAACATTATAACAATAAGTACTCCTAGGGGTAATAAAAGAAGTACTTTCCCTGTCTGCAGGTTTTATTTTGATCTGGTTATAACCAGAGTAAGCATCCATGAAGCTGAGCAGCTCGTGCCCCGAGGTAGCATCCACTAGCTGATCAATTCTGGGCAATGGAAAGTGATCCTTTGGGCAGGCCTTGTTGAGATCAGTGAAGTCAACACACATTCTCCATTTATTATTTTTCTTCTTTACCATCACCACATTTGCCAACCAGTCTGGGTACTTCACATCTTCAATGAATTGAGCTTTCTGGAGCTTGTCGACCTCCTCTTGAATAGCTTGATTCTTCTCGGGGCTAAATACCCTTCTTCTCTGTTTTACAGGCTTGATCTCCTTATTCACATTGAGCTCGTGACATAGGAAGTTTGGATCTATTCCTGGCATGTCTTCATGACTCCACGCAAAAGTTTTCTTCCTATTTCTCAAGAAAGTTATCAACTCCTGTTTTATTGAAGCATCCAACGATGAACCTATCTGGGTTACTCGTTCAGGGTGTTCGTCGTCCAGAATAACATTTTCTGTGGATTCCAACACCAGTCCTTTTACAAGTTGGGATTCATCTCTGGGATCAAGAGTTTCAATTTCTGTATCTTCTTCCACCTGGTACGTAGTAGTCTTTTTCCTTGATTCTTCAAGCTCCTCTTGTTCAGCAGATGAATAATAGCATTCCCGAGCTACTTTTTGATCACCTTTCACAACTCCTACTCCAAAGTTTGTTGGGAATTTTAAGCACTGATGTACTGTAGATGGAATTGCTTCGAACTTCTTCAAACCAACTCTTCCCATGATGATGTTGTAAGCTGACTGTACATTTTTATCCATCACAAAGAAGCGTATCCTTTCGGTTCGGCAAGCAGGCCAAGTTCCAATGAATATATCGAACTTGATCGTCCCAAGTGGAAAAACTTTCTCTCCAGCAAAACCAAGAAGGGGTCTATGATAAGGCTCCAATTGAGATAATTTCAAATTCAAGCTGTCGAAGCATGAATAGTACATTATGTCTGCCGAACTACCATTGTCTACCAACACCCTTGAAATCACTACTTCCATCATCCTCATTTTGATCACCAAATGGTCGTCGTGAGGGTAAAGAACACCTGCCAGGTCATTTTTTGAAAAACCAATGACTAGCTTCTCTTTGTTTACCTTCCTCGGACGATCATCCTCGGCCAGATTTATTCGCTGAATATATGAGCAAGCTTGAGCCTCTCCGAGGTAAGCCTTTCTTTCTGCAGTAAGGTCTCCTCCTCCTGCATCTCCTCCTGTAATAACATTACAATCAAATGATCCAAAACGTATGGAAAATACCTCTCGTTCTGGCTGCCTTGGCTTCTTGGGAAGATCGGGGTCTTCATCTGGATCATCTTCATGGTCCCTCTTCTTTTTCTCCTATGTTCGGCGAGGAGATCTAGACCTCTCCCTAGTTCGGTCATTATTTCTTTTTCCGCCTCCCCGATCAACATACTTTGCTAGCTTTCCTCTTCGGATGAGTGTTTCAATCTCGTTCTGAAGAGCTATGCAATTTTTAGTCATATGACCATGATCTTTGTGGAACTCACAATACTTATCCCTGTTCCTTGCATCAGGATCTGACCTCAATTTCTTCGGCCACTTTACCTCCTCGCTATTCTTGATTTCTTCCAAGACATGATTAATACCCATTTTCAAGGGAGTATAATTATCGTATTTCTTCAGGACTTCCCATGATGACTTATTATTTCTGGAACGTTTATCACCGCCATTGCCTTTATGCTCTTTATTTTTAGACTTGTCGACGTCCACCTTGGTGTCTTTATCCATATTCTTCTTTGCAGCCATAGCTTCCTCGGCATTCATGATTTTGGCCGCTTTTGCCATCAACTCTGACATAGTTTTAGGTGGATCTTTCGCCAAGGTGTAATACAATTTATTAGGCAACAACCCACTCATCAAGGCAGTGATTGCTGTCTTCTCTTCGTAATCTATGACTTCCAGCTTCTCGTTATTGAAACGAGTTAGGTAATCTCTAGTACTCTCACCAGATTTTTGTCTAACACTTAACAAGTGTGCTACTCGTTTTACTGGCTTTGCTCCAAAATAGAAATTGCCGATGAACAACTCGGCCAACTGAAAGAAAGTTGAAATCTTACCCCGAGGAAGATTGTTGTACCATATCTGGGCAGCTCTAGTAAGAGTTCTTGAGAATGCTCTGCATTTCATCTAGTCGGGGATGACATAGATGTCGGCAGCAGCTTGATATTGCTCTATGTGAAGAACATGATCTGTCTTTCCATCATATTTGGGGGTCACTACTGGTGCTTTAAACTTTGACGGTGTAGGAAAATTCACAATGGCCTGGACAAATGGTGTCCCTTGAACAAAAGTTCGTTGTAGAGGATTCTTCGCCTTAGCCATTTCTCCCAATCTATCCTCCAACCACTGAAGGGATCCTTTCCACGCTTCATTTCCCTCCTCAGGCCTATTGGTTCGAGCAATAGATCGTTCTGAAGTAGCCTCCTGAGATTTATCTTGACGAGCAGCTGGTCATGATTGTGCTAATCCTTCTCTTAGATCTGATGGTTGTTGAAAACTCCTCGACATGGTCTTAGGTGGATTCCTATTCCTCCTAGGGCCTAATCGACTGAAAGGAGACACCCTACTCAGTCTTTCTAAGGCACTGGGTCTTTCTGGAGAGAGGGTGATACGTTGATCAGTATCTGTAGCCCTTATTGATGAAGTTCGCCCAGGTTAATAAGAGAAATCATCAGACTCCTCATTACGATATGACTCAGTACGCCTGGATCGTGAAGAAAGTAAATAAGTTTGCCTTTGACGGCTTTGCTGTCCTGAACGTGTAGGTGCACCGCCATGAAGGGTTTGTATGAGTTGCCTCATTGTTTCTTGCATGGCGGTTTGTCCTTGAGCCAGATTCGTCATAATCCCGGCTAGATCTGGAGGTGCAGAGGGATTTGGAGGATTTCCAGTATTTCCAGCGTTTCGATTGCTAGATTCTGGATTATCCGCCATTGATGATGAACGATTTTTGGTGAAAAACGATAATAACAATCGTTCCCACAGACGGCGCCAATCTGTTGATGTAAAAAATTAGATCACTCTAATTATTCAATCACAGATAAATAAAATGAGACAAAGATTTTTAAAGTGGTTCAGTCTTATAAGAATGGCCTACGTCCACTGTTATGTTATTGCTGAGTGTTTGGGAATTCTCGATTACAAGTTCTATCAAGAAATTTCGATCCCCTTGAATGAGGGCGATACAAGGTATTTATAGCCCTTAGGCTGTACATGAAAGGGTGTTACATTAAATGATACACATATGAAAGGGTAATACATTTAATGTAGCGTGTGCGTCAAGATAATAAGCATTCAATGAATAGTTGAACTGTTGATTATCTGGTAATTAATGATGTGGTCGAGATGCAGCCCGGACCGCCTTAGTTTCTCGTTGCTCAGGAGTTCCTCGGAGCGCTGGAGTACCTCGGAGTGCTAAAGTTCCTCGGTGTATCCTCGTTGCTCGGAGAGAACATGAATTGGTCGGGGAAATGAACTTCCTCGTTGCTATTGTGCCACGTAGATTGACACGTGTCTTCGTATTATTCGTCCATATCAGCATATTAATTTTGGTATCAACAACAACCAAGGAATACTCACCAGTCCCATACCTAGCAAGTATTCATAAAATTAAGGTGAAAGCATAACTACCCAAAATCCTATCGTCCCCATGATGTCGAATATAATTTAAATAATAAGTCGGATAATCCAATTTATCAACAATCGTACAAATTTCTCATGCGGTCATAATTAAATTCAATTTACTTCGTTCAATCCCTCGTCATAATTAACACAGTTTATTTTCTTCAACAATTATAATCTTAACATCATGTGAGTTTGTGGAGCATAAGGGGTTTTTTGGGAAAATTTCCTCATAATGCTCAAAGTGTATAAAAATAGGACACTCCATATAATTTTATAAATTTAGTCCCTGTATTAAAAATTCGATGAAAAATGGTGAAAAATAGTGCTGCTGGCGCGGACCAAAAAAATAAAGGGTATTATCCCACAGGGACTAGATTTATAAATTCCATTGTACCACAGGGACTAGATTTATAAACTTGAAAAGCATTGTCCTAAAAATCCAAATATATGAAGGAACATGACCTTTACCTTAATTCTCTACACTAATAATTCCTTTTGATTCTACCTACACAATTTTATGTGATTGCATAAGTCCCATTTTCATTTTAATAAAATTACTATGGTTTCTACATGCAAGCCAACACCCATATTAACAAAAAAATCAATCTCTACCCTAAGCACACAAGGGTTACAAGTCTTAATTCATATTAAGATTTTTCACAAAGACAGTCACAAATTTGATTTCACTTTCTCTAATTAATGTTGCTAATTTATTTTAAGAAAATATGTAATTTAAGGTTTAGGCGATATTTAAAATGTATAATACTAAAGAAAGAGAATATAAGTATTCATGCCTAATGAAAAGTCGATTAAAAATTCTAATTAAACGGTTGCGTCCCTCTCAAAAAATTAATAAAGATTCGTTCTTGAACAATATTGAGAAAACACTAGTTAAGCCTTCAAAAATTAAGTTGAATCTTATTTAAATTTGGGGCTAGGGTTTGTAGATGAAAGGTGGTAAAGATGTGGAAGTCTTTTGGTTGAAAAGTTGGTGGAAAAGTGTTTTGAAAAGTCTAAACCCGAGTTATTTTAATGTGGAAAAAGATTAAGAGTTTAAATTAAATTATAATTATTTTAAAACTAAAACACTGCCAGATATGACCATTTCGAATCGATTCTCCCTCCAGTCCGAATCGATTTAGTCTAGATCAGGTTGGCAGTTCGCCCAAAATTATATATATATATATATATATGAATAAAAATTTGATTTCTCCCCCGATTTCAATTCCGATTAATATCCTACTTTTCATAAATAAAATCCAACATTTTAAATTGCTAAAAATATTTAATCCAAAATTTTTATTTTTTTTGAATTCTGAATTAATTTAAATTTTTAACGGTTGAAAATCTACGGGGTGGTACACTAACTTCCAAATTTTTGGGAGAATTATATATGCCTGTCAAATTTTTTAGACCACTTGGGTTTCATAAATACATTCATGTACCCTCAATGAGCCATTAGTCCTTACTCCCGAGTTGGTTCAACCATTATTTGCTTCGAAGTGGTAATCTATTGTCTTGTAGATCCTATGTCACCAACATTGTCTGTTACCTCTTCGCTTTGACGTGTCCTAGCCATTGATAACCTCTACACAATATTGGTGTCTTACCGAGCGTGCCAAAAATGTTTAGGTTCATTTGCACTGGGCTTGGTTAATAATTAGAGTTACGAGTGTGGTAGACAATAATGTTGGTCTTGTCAACCAAATATCTTAACCTAATGTTAATTATCAGGTGATTGTGTTCTGTTCGGTGCCTCAATTAAGAGGACTTTCGCTTCCTTTAGGGAAGACTCAAAGTAAGTGTTAGATTATGGTAACTATAGTACCCTCTATTTTTATATTATTTAAAATGATTATTAATTGTGAGAATAAATTAATAATTGGGAAGAAATTATTATTTGATAACAATTGGTAATAAGTTAATGCGTATTTAAATGATGGTTAAATTGCATTTTACGTAAATTATAAGCGTAACATGTTATAGTTAAAGTTAATGCATATTTAGATGACGATTAAATTTCTTGTTATGTGAAGTTATTATGTCACGTGTTATATTTAATTAATCAATGGAATTAATTAACTATGTTAGACTATATGGGGTTACACGTCAAACAATTAATGAGATGTTTTATTTTATGTTGTGAGGTATTGCCATGAGTTAAAAGGTATTATCATTTGGAGTGGGCTCTAGAGTGATACGGAGACCGGATGTGTGTTTTTATAGTCTGAAGTTGGGCTCAAGGGATAGGTATACCCTTAGGCTAAATTTTAGGCTATCTGGAGTAGTATTTTGGACTCATTTAGGGCATAAGAATAACAATAAATATTTCTTGCTTAAAGTGTAAATAAGGAATATTTAGACTACTATATAACATATCTTCCATGTGAAGAGAACCATATCAGCCATAAATTAATTATGGAGGTAGAGAGAAAAATTGAGAGAAGTTAGAGAGAGGTTGGAAGAGGAGTACAAGACACCAAAGCTCAAAGGATCAAAGTGTTCTTTAAATTAAGGCAACAAATCTCTTGCAATACACCATTAAATTTATAATTGATTTATAATTCATGTTCTTCCAATGATAATATGAGATTTATAAGTATAATTAAGACGTGATTTGGTTAACTTTAAATCATGTTTATGAAATGGGATAATTAGAAATTGTATAATTTGTCATGCCTTAAGGACTTGTACCTTTGAAGAGAAAATCTGAAATTTGATGAATTAGATGTGTAAATTCGAAAAATGATTGATGTTTTAGGATCTCATTTCGTTGGTACGATTAATCCCCATTTCAATTTGAAGTTGGATTTAAATTTATAGGTAAAATAACCCCATTTATGTTGAAGATGAATTTGTTTTTGAAAGTTTGAATCTTAAAGAACCAAATCTTGTTTTGATGTTCTTTATCTCAACTAAATGTAGACGAACATTTAGAATCATAACCCAATAGTTAGTTTAAGTTTGGTTGAGAAGTGAATATTATTTCGGAGCTTAAGAAGCGTTAATGGAGATTTTGGGATGTTGAATCCCAAAGTTGGAGAAGAAAAGGACATTTCTATAATTTTTGTTTGAAGTCTCCTTTGAAGTTAGTTTGAACGAGATTCTACAGGTCACTCAAACAAGGTATTTTATCATTCTAAAGAGTTATTTAGACGACTTCAAAAATGGTTGAGTTTGTGCAGAATAGAATTACGAACACATGGGCATTAGTTTCATAATTTTTTGGATTTTTATGATTTTTCTACTAATAAGTGCACAAGACTGAAATTTTGGATTGGTGATTTGGAGTTAGGATTCCCTTTAGGATTGTTCCACCTAGTTGATGAAGAGATTAGACTTGGTTAATATAGAGAATAGTTATATAGGTTAAGAGATGTAACCTTTGTATTATTTTAGTTCCATCAGGTGTTAGGATCGGGTTAAATTAGGTAAACGCGCGAGCGAACGATACCATATAGTTATACATATACATGGAGTAATTATGTCAATGTGTACTGAATTTTTATATGAACACACCATACTCGTGGTGAATCTATTTGTGGGGTTTGTGTTGGAAGTAATGACCATGCAATGGGGAGGTCTTGTGTTGGAAGTGGGGATCGTGTACCGTAACCCTGTCTAATAACACATGCAATTGGAGGTTTTATGTTTTAAATCATGCGGTTCATCTGGCCTAAACTCCGTGATGAGAGTGGTTGAAGACCCGATCCTTCGGTGGGGTTTTGGTACGGAACTACCCATTGGTTTGGTTGCGTTTTCATGCCCATTCTCACATATATATTTTTATAGTTTAAGTTCGTTAGCTGAGGGACACCTACAGACTTACCGATAGAGGAATGATCGTGTCCCCGAAGGTTATGCCTTCATATGTGATTAAAATTATGACTATATAAATTAATATTTAGTCTTGGTTGAATAAATATTAACTCAACCCCTTATTAATATAATGTACTGGTTGAAACCAAGGGTACTTTAATAATGGGTGACATTCTGGGGGTTAATATTTGAGTTTTTTTTCCACCTAAGTAACAAATTACATTCATAATTTAGTTTTTATCATTCTTGCAGTTATTAATCTAATTAATTAGTTATCTCTTAATTTACTTGTTGGCATTCACGTACTTATCAGGTTAATTAATTAGTTACATTTTTATTCCACTTGCTATTATTCCATTTATTGTTAAATTGATGTTTAGAAACTCTTATTGTAGTGATTACCTTGGGATAGGGACATACGAGTAGTATTGACTTAGATGAGAGGTGAGATAATTGATGCATAAAGTGTCGATTGGACACATGCTTATTATAAATGAGTCTCATGATTTATATTGCTCATATTGGAGATATTTCTTGCAACTTTTGGGCTCTGACCCGTTATATATAAAAACTGTTTTCCAGGCGTTATTAGATAGAATTAACAGGGACAAGATAATTCATAATTGCAACTCTCCTTATTCCATCCCAGCCATTAATTAAGTTATTTCCTTTTTGTTGGTCACTAAGTTGGACTTGTAAAATTATTTATTTAATTCGATTGGGATTTAATTTAATTTTAGTTTATTTAAAGATATTAGCCTCCGCTTATTGTGAATGGTTTAAATTCACTTACTTTATTTATCAGATGATGCTGAGAATGATATAAATTAATTGACAATCTATATCTTCGACATATTAGCATGGTCGACTATTATGTGAAAAATAGGGGTTGTTACAGTAACTAATTAGGACAAAAACAGTAAATTGCCTGAATTAAAGAAACGTAAAGCTTTGTAAATATAGAAGAAAATGCGGTTAAGTAAAAAGTTTACAAAAAAGTAAACTACGAAGAAAGTAAAAAATTACACTACGAAAATAAACAATAACAAATGTAGAGGCAATAAACTTTAAATAGCTTTGAAGGAAATTTTACAACTACCTTACAATCTACTAGTGGAATTGGAAGAAATGTAGTAAATAAAGAGAGAAAAATAAAAGAATATTAATAGAGGATAAAAGTAATGTAAATGCATTTTTGGTGAAGGAGTATTCTCTTCCTCTTTGATCTTGTTGCTTATTTATAATGTTTCTTACCCTTATAATCTGACTGCCATGAAAAGTTATTTATTCATTTGGGTTTTCCCCTTTGGTGCACTTTATGGCCCAATTTAAATTTTATGAGTAGTTCCATACTATGACAGATATCATGTATACATGCTCCCTATTATCTTGTATTTTCATAATATTGCTCGTCTATTTTTGCTAGCCAAAATATTACGCGGTAGAACCCCATTGGCTCACATTAATATGGTGTAAATAAAAATTAAGAAACGAAGTCCGTTTAGTGACACATGACAGTGTAGGCGACGAAGACATGTGGTGATGTGCACAAATGTGAGTGGTTATTAAGAAGAAAGTGGTTGTATATAATTGAGCTCATGGTTATTGGGTAATCAGAATTTAAATAGGGGGTTCTTCACAGTTATTTTATCGTGGAAGTTATGTATGGAATACTAGAATTAAGCAATTTGAGGTCAAAGTTCAAGGATGACTTTCCAATAAAAATCACTTTAATTATTTGTAGTTTACCTTTTTATTTACGCTTCGAAGTAGTTTATAAGGTTAGATTTTAACTCTATTTTTAGTTTTTGTCTCAATATATCTATCAACAAATTTGTATTTCAATTCTTGAACTTTTAATTGCATTTCAGTTTCTTTTCTTTAAACCTCATTTCTTTTCTTTTAGTTTCCAATCTCACTTCATAGCTTTAGTTTAGTTCAATTATATTAAATATAATATTTCACAAAGAGTCTTCTTAATTGAAGCATTTGAACAAAGTAGGATCACCTCAATAATTTTTTAGCTAGATACACTTCTTTTGGAATGACCCAAAATCTTACATGACACACTTGTAAAATTGCATATTTGACCTCAAGAGGTTAAATTCAGTTAAAACATTCATAATTATCACTTTACACCAAAATTAACTCTATTCCACACAAGAGCAGAACACTAAAGTCATATATGACTTTAATACCTATATTTTTGTTACATTTTTCTAGGTACTAAAAATATATAATTTGTTATAAAATGTGTATTTGGTGGATGTCCATTAGTATTACACAATTATTAAATAATCTATTGGGATACTTTATTTTGTACTATAAATAGGGATCATGTCCCTTGAGTATTGAGATACCAATGAAATGAAAAACTCTTTCCCTCTTAACTCTCTCTGTGTCCTCTTTATTTTACAACACATTATCAGCACGAATGCTCCCATACTTTCAATGTTGTGAAGACTGAGCACCCACCACCACAGTCACTAGCACAAATGTTTATGGCCTCATTCAACTCATGAAAGAGGAACCCAGGTGAATTTACTATGATTAAAATTGTCAAGACAATGACAGAGGTTAATTACTAATTCTCTCAAATCTATTTTTCTATAATTCTGACATTTGTAGACCTCTCTTCCCCCAATAATTGTTAATGAGACGATAATTAATATCAAGTTAGATTTTTATCATGTAGTTCTGGAAACCATCGGGTTTTCAAAGTTATCTGTCTCGTTAGTCATCATGCTAATATAATATACACTCGTATAGCAACCACTATAGATCTTAATAAAATGTTATACAAGGAAATGGTAAGACAGATTCTCTTGACTATAGTTTTTACAACTTTATATAGGAATGTTGTAAAAATGTTTATTAAAGACCCATTATCATTAGTGAGTATATTTACAAAAATGACTATAGGAGTTTTGTCAAAATCCTAAAGCTTAAATGAAAAATAGATTATCTCATACACTTTAAACTATTTTTGTATTGACCTTGTAGTTATATTTTAATCCCCAAACTTTGCATATATATAGTTTGACTGATAAATTTTTTAGAATCCCTTTATAACTCGTATGTTTATTTATAAGTTATGATAAAATTAAAATTAGGAACCCAAAGTTTTATTATTTTTTATTAGGACCAAATCTTCTTAATTGCCATTTAGCGTCGGAACCCGAAGTTCTATATTTTGTTTTTAGGATCCAACGTTTCTAATTATCATTCAATGTTGGGGACTCGAAGTTCCCATATACCTAATTTTATTTGGGACTCAAAGTTCCCATATAATCATTTTAATTTGGGGCCAGAAGTTTTCAGGCCATTTAAATTGGGACTAAAAGTTCTCAGTTAGTATTTAAATTTTAGACCCGAAGTTATAATAAAATATAATTTAAATCTAAACCTCAAGTTTTGAAAATTTCTATAATAAGAGTAAGGACACTAAATGTCCCGTAATGATTATTTATAGTTTGGACCTGAAGTTTTAAATAATTTTACCGCTTATCAAACTTGAAATTTGAATATAATTGGGTAGGGCATTTAAAGTTCCTAAATATTTAATATTGTGATATGAAGTTACCTTACTATTTACAATTGGGACCTCAAACTCTCCAGTAATTATTCAAATATAAAAATTAAATTTTGGCCGTTAAAATTTTGGGACGTAAAATACCTAAATTATTTGGGCCCAAAGTGTTAAAGAAAATATATCACAATCAAACTTGAAGTTTTGATTGTCTAATTAACAAGGTATAGACCAAATGTTCCCAAATTGTACTGCTGATATGAAGATTCATAATCATTATTTTGACCAGAAGTCCACAAAATATTATTTGAAATTTAGATATAGTTTTTCCTAATTGATTTTGAAAATATGAGACCTAAGGTTCTCAAGGTATTTCAAAATATTTTGGATTTAAAAATCCAACAAAAATATACCATAAATTAAAACTTGAAGTTTTGATTATTCACGGGGTATGGATATTGAAAGATCTCAAAAATAATTATTTATAATTTGGACCTGAAGCTCCAATTTTTTTTTTAAATTAGTTTTTAAAAAATGGATATTAAAAAATGACTTTTCACCTTTGTGTATTTTTCTTCTCTTTATGAAATGAAAGGCCTTTTTTCCCATACTCTATTGATGGTTAAATTCTCATTTAACTATCCTATTGATGGTTTCACTATTAAACTTTGTCTTTTGGACTTTCACTTCATTTAAGTATTAAATTACTTTTTAATGGTATTTAATTTTATCTTTTTTTTCACATTCTGATTATTTAATATACATTGGAGCCTTGAAAATGTGTAGAGAATGTGAAATGTAAGCATATTATTTTTAATAGTAAACTTAATTATCATCAGCCAGGATTGATAAATATATTTGACACTTATTTGAAAGATTCTCTAATATTTTTACCCCTACTCAAACTTACAGTTTTTATACAACAGGGTATAGAATTTAATGTACTTTGACATTAACAATACTGCACCTGAAGTTCAATAATTTTTATATAACTAGAAGTTCTTGGTACTTTTCAAATGAAATATTTGTCATAATTATTTTAGTTGCCAAGTTATATATTAAAGACCTAACGTTTCTTATTTTCGAGCCTAAAGTCTCTAACATATGCTCAAGAATATGAAAGTTCATTCAGTAGTTAGGAATTAAAAGTTCTAACTTGAATTGAAAAATATATGTCATTTTTTAGTTTCACATGTTGGTTTCATATTCGTATAGTTAAAGTTTTGGTTCTTGAAGCACAATGATTATATTATGATCTATATTTTTATGATTCGTGATGACCTCATACCAACAAAATCCATCATTTTACACATATATTTTTTGTGACTTTTTATAAACCTAAGGATATATATTATTAAATATGTAATTCTTTTAAGATTACTAGGTATTTAAGGATTCATTATTACAAAACTTGAAGTTTTTGTTATTCATCCCATTTTTAAATCTCTAATAATAATTTGATACGATTTTTTATGAAAATACTTCCATTTATTTATGTTTGGTCAACAAACACTTGATCGTAACATAAATTATTATATTTTTGTGCATTTATATATTGGATCTCGCACACAATTCATAGTCTATATTGAATGTTGTAATTGACAATTGTGAACTATATCATGACATTTGTCTAGCTGACAATGAACAACTCACATTATTCTGAAAAATTAAAAGTTTTTTAGATTTGGTATGTAATATAGTAAAGGTTTCAACAATAGTTGAACCTAAGGCTCCAAAAGAACCTGTGTGATGTTGTTGTGTGTTACCCGCCCATTCATATACGGTGAGTTATATGAAAGCAATTCCTGAAGAAATTCGCTTCATTTTATGGGCATAAGAATTCATGGGTACTGTATTGAATAAATAATCAAAGGTAATTTTGCATTAATTCTAATGTTATAATACATAAGCTCACACTAGCAAACAATCATTTCATTATTCACGGGATTATACTATACAACATTTATTATTGTAAAATTGCACTTTGTCACGAGACTACAGTTCCATGGTTCAATTGGGTGATATTATATAATAATCATTTTGACCACCTCATTTATTTTTCACACCTTTAAAATTGTAAATGATATCCTGTAATTTTTTTTACAAAATATTTATGATTTTATTTCGTGTTTATATTTACTATTGTTATCACAAAGGTATATAAACGATGCTTATAATTCAAAATCTATGGAACCACTGACAAATATAGTGTTTATCCTATATGTGCAATTTTATTTTAATGAGACACCCTTGCCGCTGTTAGGAAGAGGATAGAATGAACCTGAAGTACAAATTGTTCCTGAAGAAAGGTTTGTTCCTGAAAAACAATGAGAATTTTCGTGGAATACTTTCACTTTGTCTCCTATAATCTCTCATATCGCTCAATGCGAAAATAAAGTGAAAAATGATATTTCAAGATCTAGTCTCATGGAGTAGGTGCAAATATGCTTTCCAAAATCATTATCCCGTGAGGATAAAATAAATTCGACAATAAATAAATTTATTTAATGCTAGAAGCGTGGAAAACCTATAGGTACTAACTACGTGACTCCCAAGTAATTGAGGTTAAATAAAATCATGCCCAAATAACACCCCAAAAGAGGTTATACACAACGCTCCAAAAGAGGTTATGATCAAAAGATCCTCTTTCTCTAAAACCCCCTAAAGAGCTTCTTATCTATGGAAAGACACAAGTCCATGAAGTAACTATAAAGTCCCTAAAGTTGGTAAATGTACCTAATATTAACTGAGATATCAATGTTTTATACATATACAAGAGAAAAGTGGGATCACCAAAGATGATCATCGATGATATAATTATATATATTGTAGCTATACAAATAAAAGGGAAATGATGATACAAATCCATGTATTATAAATGAATATCGACGAAGAATATATTGGCTAAAATGAGAAAATTCCATGGTGATTATTATTATCTAAAACTAGTATATGAATTTGTGGGTCTTAGATGGAGTATATCAATAATAAGCAATAATGGATAAATAAATAATCATTACCAGTATGCCAATGTGGGAGAATTAGAGAGGGATGAGAGACAAAGAAGGAAACCAAAGATTAACGTAGTTTGGCCCAATCTGGTGCCTACATCAACAGGTGTGGTGCAGATTGTATGTATTTTAATGGCCAATAACTATAAAAGGAATTATTACAAGCTCTAAAAGTTCCCTTTAGGGTTTTGCCTATGGCTGTCAGGTAGAATATTTTTTAAACCCCTCATTCTGTGAGATTGAGTACTATTTATAAGTAGTTATGGGAGAGAGAGTAGTGGGACAGGTGGAGTGACTTTATAGGTCGAATAATTTTATCTTTTACATTTTAAGAGGCGGCTAATGATGAGTTTGTTATAGCACGATAAAGGTGGAATATTACATAACTTTCTCACTGCACAAGTGGGATAAACGTGATTGTTGGTATTTCATCTCGTGGTGTAAACTGGTGCAAGGTTGGTATTGGCGGGTTTAATTAACGTTGTTAACTAACATCGTGTTAACAATAATGAGATGGTCAGTTATATGGCATGGCCGAGCATATTTATACCTGAACCGACCGCATTGCCTAGAGTCGACCAAGTTCTCACTTTCTGTTCTAAATGAGGACACATGTCACCTCTTGAGAGGTTCACAGGGTATCCATAAGAATAACAAAATCCCCTAAGACATAATTTATAAATGGAACTTATAGCAGGTCCTCTGGAGTATTGGATCTTCGGAGTAGTAGTTAGGTGCAATGAATGAATGGGGTATTTATTAAAAGTATGATGCAGTCGTCTTTAAATTCTACTCAACGCACGTCGAGAAGACACACTTGTAGTATTCAACTTTCTGACTGTGGATTGACATATGGCAAATGATTTGGACCCCGTGTCTGAGGTAATCATCATGCGCATTTAGAAAAGTGTGCATTTTTGTTTTGTGTACATACAGTGCCAACTTTTCTTGATAACATCACGTGTCATGATTAAACAAACTTACCACCAAACGAAAAGTATTTGAAGGCCTAAGTCTCCATTATTCAAACTCCCTCAATGTTTCAAATCTTCTGAGTGTTTTTAGAGAGAGAAAAAAATCACCCCATCTCTAGCCTACTTCGTCTCCGACGAGTTCCTCCATTTCTGGTGAAATTCTTGCTTTCTCCTATATGTATTCAGTCCTCTTTAGGATTTGAAGGTACGTAACTACTTGACCTCTTGATTTTTGAGGGTTTTCTCCCATATTTAGTAAGTTCTTCTTTTTATTTTTGAATCGCTCGATACTTGGTGTTAATATTTGGAAGGTTAATCGTTTAGGTGTCTATTGAGTTGGTTAGCCTAGGATCACGCCATTTTTAGGTCTTTTCTTAGTTATGGTCCTTGTGCAAAAGCCCTGACTGCATCGTATCTATAGCCCCCAAACCTTATCATACACTCATTTTGTTGAGCCTTAATGAGTTACGAACTCCACATGCGTAAATTTTTAAAGTATTTATGTAAGTTGGAGGTTGATTATCCAAGTATCCTTGCTATGAGGTTCCCAAATCTCTTACAAGTCATTCGACCTAAAGATAAGCTTGGGCACCCAAATTATACCCCTAGGACAACTTATTCTGATGATTCTGCCCCATTACCGTCCGGAGTAGCATTCAAGGGTCCCAAATTTGAGGGACTAGAAGCATCAAACCCAGTGGGTGTTGAGAATTTTGCAAATTCCGTGTCAGTGTATACCATATATTTGGAGTTTTCTTACGAAAGAATCGCATTTAATTGAGCAAAACTTGTAAGGCCTATCCTTTACCCTTCCCTTATCGAAGAATCAGTTGATGAAGGACTAGTTGATGAAAAGAGTGCTTCAGGGGAGTGTTCAAACTCTTATGACCCCTCAAGTACTGACACTAGGTGGTATGCATGTGATATCGGGGAGGATAAATTAGATGCTCCGAGGGAGAAATACGGTATACCCATTAGTATCTCCACTAGGTTGCCCACTAGCAAGGATAGAGTTTATGATACTTCATGTTCGGATGAAATTTTCCTTCTTTATGGACCCTTTAAGTTGGACTCTGCCTTCCTTTACACCCCGTTATTAGGTTCATTCTAAATGGGTATGGAGTTACCCTCACACAACTCCCCCCAATGCTTATTGGACTATCCTCTGGATGAGATATGATCTGGAAGGCCCATACTGGGTTTAACATCACTGGGGACATAATCAGGTATGTCTATGACATGAAAGACAATACCAAGGCTGTCGGGTACTATTACTTTTCTCCAAAGAAGTCACACCTGAGAATGGTTAAGGCTGTCCATACTAGTAGTCATAGCTGGAATGTGTTTACGAGGGATGACTGGGAGTACAGCAACAACGAGAATGATAGGTCCTGTAAGGTTCCACGCGAGTGGGATGGGCCGAACATAATAGGTAAACTTTAAAGACCTTTTCCTTCATATTGCCTATCTTTAAGTCGTATTGTTCTGATGTTCTTGTTACCCATTTCAGTGAAGAAGGCTCTCAAGCTTCCAATTGCAGTTCAAGACCCAGTAGAGGCTTACTACGTACGCAAGCCTCCCATATTTTAAGACGTATTTTTTGTGTCCAAATTCATAAACGTCGAGTATTATCCCCCTTCAGGTAGGGTTCCTCCAGTTGAAATAACAATCCCTTTGGAAGAAGGATTATTGTTCGAGACAAAGCCAGCGACACAAGTCGGTCACAGTGTTGAAACCAAGGTTGAGATAAGAAACTATTTATTTTTCTTCTCATACAACCATTTATTTTTCTTCTCATCCTTACTACGTTTTTAGTACTTTGCTAACTACTTTCTCGTGTAGTTCCTTCCCCCACCTCTTCAGACCAATCTTCTGAATCTTCGTACAAAATACCCCTAGACAACTGGACCAGACTCAAATGAACCAGTCTCATTATAGGAAGATGTAGGCCGAGTAGAAAAGAAAGGCCAATGCTGAGGGCAGGGCTAAGAAGAAGGTTGGTGCCAAAAAAAGTGTCGATGCTGAAGAGAAAAAATAATTAAAGGCTATTACTCGACAAACTATTGAGGCTGAGGCTGAGGCTACCGTGAGGAATAAAGTGAAATGAAATGCTCCTATGTCCTCCATCCCGATTGTAGTAGGGGACAGAGGCCACTACAATAACTGAAGCCTCAAGGTGATTTTAAGGTTCCAAGAGTTAAGGCCATTGCTAACAGAGTGCAGATTGAGGGTAGACCTCGTCGTCATCTATTCCAAGCATAGGGGTCAGCTGATTAGGCATAAATTCTTCACATTTATCCCCTTAATTTCGGTATTTTTATGATCCCGTGCATTGTAAATAGCTTAAATTTGTCTTATATTTATGCTACTAACCCTTTTGGGCAATTATTTCATATTTTGTGTATCTCTTATGTGTTTTACAGGTATTTCATGCAAATTAATGCGAAAGAGAATGCAAAACAGTGAAAGAAAGCAAGAAATGGGGAGTTCAAGGGAATTTTTGTAATTTTATAGCCATATTCTGGAGGTGGGGAAAACCATAAAGTTGAAGATCTCTAAATTACAAGAACATTGGAAAAAAAAGGCACCCCAATCCGAGCTACGGTGAAGAAGTTATGCCCATTTAAAGTTAGAGACATAAAGTCAAAAGTTGAAATTAATTCTGGAAGCCGAAGAGTTTCAACTCTTGAAATTTCTTGTATAATTCCCTTTTATTAGTTGTAAAACGTGGAGAGGCATGGGAAGAGTCATTTTTGAGATATATAAAAGGTCAAACCCTAGTATGAAGAAGAGGTTTGTTACTTCACATCGTAGGAGGCTAGTAGTTAGTTTTTAAAGGATTCTTGTATCCAAGAACCCTAGTTTTGAAGTTTGTCTACTATTCAAGATTTAAAGATCTATTCAAGATTCATCATTCATCCATTGCAAGTAATTTTAATTTATTATTTTTACTGATTTCATAGTTAGTTTAATTAATTGTTGCTTTCTAGTTTTCCCATCCCAATTCAAGTCATGTTCTCGATTTGCTAGATTTAGTTATGGATTCCTGCACTTTCAGTTTTAAGTTTTCTTTTACTTTAATCATGTTAAGCTAAGTTTTTAAGGGTGGGGATTTATGAACCCAACCCGATGCGGTATGCATAGATATAAAATTTGTCCTCTAAATTAAATAAGTGATTAGATCGTGTTGTATAGTTTCACAACCATTGTAGACCTTTTGACCTCAATTGCCCTAGGTAACCGGGGTGCTTAAGGATGCAACGCACGTGAACTATTGCGACACTTCTTTACACATTCTTTGATTATGTATGATGCGGGCTTGAACCTCATATATGTAATGCTTTGGAGTACTAAAGACTAGGTCTGATCAATTATATAATTTATGACTAATTTTGTACTGGCATACACAGTAGGGTTTGAGGGAGTGTATTCTTAACCCATTTCTTCATTCATATTAATTCCTTCTTAGTTAGTTAATTTTGCATGTTTAGGTTAATTTAATTGAATTTAGTTAATTCATAGATAAAATCCAAAAATCAATCATCTTTTTCTTTTCTTTTAACATTAACTTTAGGATTAAACTACCTTACCTTTGTCGTCACGTTCACACGTCCTAACTCCCTGTGGATTCGATACCCAGACTCACCACTATACTCCTTAAGAGTGTAGTTACAAGTTTAGTTTTTTTTGTATTGAGGTTAGAAGCCGATAACAACGACTAGTGTATTACACGGACGCTCGGTTTCCACTCGATCATCAACCTCGCATTATGGGGAGGTCGAAGATTTTAAATTTGACCCTGATCACTTGGTGATATTAGAGAGTCTGAAAAAAAATGATTCCATCTATGAACACATAAACAATGACATTGATCTTTACAACTACCATGGTCATAATAAAGATTTTGAGTTTGTAAGGGCCTATGATTCGGATGCTCTATGGAGGCTGGCCCATCATCATCTTGTAGTTCAAGGTTTATCGTACTTGTTTTTGTCTTGTAATTTCCACATTTTATTACTTTATCTGACTCCCTGTTTATTGACAGAGCTCTATGGTCACAAACATGTTGAGAGAGAAAGTTGTCACCAATCACGGGGCGTATGAGGAACAAAAAAAATACCATAGAGGCACTGACTAAGGAGAACATTGAGTTGAAGGAGAACTTAAAGAAGTCCCAAGTTGACCTGCAAAAGACCAATAATGAGCTCCAATAAAAGGATGAGGATTTGGTAACCAAAATAGTTTGCCTTAGTCAAGCTGAAGAGGAGGTTCATAAGTTGAAAGTGTTGTGAAATTCAATAACTTGGAGGAAGCTCTAAAGAATTCCAATGATGATTCGACTACATCCAATAAAGCTCTTGATGATGTTAATCAAAAGCTTGTAGAGGACAAAGAAGCTCTACCAAAGGTTGAGGAAGCAGCAGTGGAGAAGTACAAGTCCTCTACTAATTATAACGTGGATAGCTTGGACTTATTTCTTGATGGCTATGAAGAATTAAAGAAGAGGGTCATGAGACATTACCCTAACTTAGCTACCAAGGTCAAGAAGTGGGACGGAGATGATGTAGAGGTTACAACCCTCGCTGTTAAATAGTTGGAGGAGTCTGATTTTGAAGCTAATCACAATGATGATGTTAGTCAGGTCCTTACTAATAAGACTGATCTTCTCCCTATTGAGGATGCCTTTACCTCTGTTGTAGGTGATGCTGATATTGTTCCTTTGGCTTGATCCTCAATGTTTTTATTGAATATTTTTTACCTGGTTTGTAATGAACATCTTTATTTGGTACCTTGTAATGAATATTTACATTTCTACTTGCTTGATTTTGGAATCAAGTGTACCTCTTACCTTCATATATGCATGTTTTTATGTTTGAGTGAATGTGATCAAACATTTTTTACCTAGTTAGTTTAAGTTTTAACTTACTAACTATTATGTGCTTGAGATAGGTCTGGTAGTAGTTTAGTCTTATGATCATGTGGTCGATTTTGCCTTTCTGGTATGTCTTACTAGCTGCTAGTTTTGGAAGAACCTTAGGTTATCCTTGTCCTAGGTTCTATTGACGCTCGTGCCAACTTACTGGTCATTCGAATGGATCTTGTAGTCTTGACTAAGTGATAACATCAATTACATGAGATGACCAAATGCACTAGGATCTATTCTGGTGCTAGTTATAGTCAGATCGTATCGTCCATATTATTGCGAGGGATTTCCTAAATTTAGCAAACTTCTTATTCTCAATCCGTCCTAAGATGAGATCGTACATGAAGTTAGACTTCTTATTTATAACCTGTCCAAAGACGAAGTCATACATGAAGTATTTTTGGTAAAACACATTGAGATATGTTATTGATATGCACATATCCCATACCCACAAAACATAAAAAAAATGGAAGTAACAACATTCTTGGGGAAATTATAACTTTTCATTCATCACCAAATGGAATTACAAATAAGGAAAAGACTTTTACATTTCACCATTGATAATACTTCCTCAGGTGCTCAGCGTTCCACGAATTTTTGAATTGTTCTCCTTCCAAGGTCTCAATCTTGTATGTTCATGGTCATATGATAGTAGATATTCTATATGAATCGTGACAGTTGGGTTCCAGCTTATTTCCCTAACGGGTGATCTTTTTTAGCACATAATACCTCTCTTTTAAAGTGCTCGGGTTTACCCCTTTGTTATAAAGCCGAGCAGTTCGTTACCAGTACGCTTCCACTCTAAGCATTACATGCTATTTGACTTCCTTTACCAAATCCAAATCTAATATTCTCATCGGGTCACTCTATGGTGAATTAAAATTAAGGATGTGGTGACTAGGTAGACCAATTTTTGTTGGGACTATTTCTTCTATTCCAAACGCTAATATATAATGGGCCTAACCTATCATTGTTCATGGCACTGTTCTTACGTCCAGAGGCCACTTTGTAGCTCATTAATCCAGTTCCCCTTTGTGTTGTCCAACCTTTTCTTCACCCCATTAAGTAGAGTCTTGTTGGTCACTTCTGTCTCTCCATTGCACCGCGGATGACCTGGTGTGGAGTGTAGTTTCTAGATTTTGGAGTGAATGCAATAATCTTCAAATTCTTTATAATCAAATTGAGTACCGTGGTCAGTGATGAAGGCATTTGGCATCCCATACCGATAAATAATGTTCTTCTAGATGAAGTGGAAGACTTTCTCATACAACATCTCTAATAGGGGTTTAACCTCCACCCATTTAATGAAATAATCTACTGTTACCACTAAGTACTTGAATTTACCTTTAGTTTTTGGTAGTGGGCCGACCAGATCTATTCCCCACATTACAAATAGCCAAGGGAAGATGATCGGTATTAGGTACACCCTTGGAGATCAGTGGATGGAGGCATATTTTTGGCACTTATCACATTTCCTAGTGTAGTCTGTGCAATCTGTCTTCATAGTGGTCCAGTAAGAACCTTGCGTGGCCACTCGCTTTACCAGTGATCTGCCTATCGAATGTGCTCCGTAAGAGCCTTCATGCACTTATTTAATCAAGTTATTTACTTAGACTGGATGGACACATCTGAGCAATTAAATGATGGACCCTCTTCTGAATAAGATTCCTCCTTCTAGCACGTATATCACTGCTTTGTATCATAGTTTTTTTGCCTTTTTAGGGTCTGTAAATACTATGCTTATGTCTAGGTATGCTCGTATTGAATCCATCAAGGATGGTCCGATCTCTATCTCAATTGCATTAATAATCTTCTTGTAGGTGCTCCGGTGCATTAGTAATTCTACTGGAACTGATCTCCTTAACTTTGTCCTTGTGGCGGATGCCAATCGAGCAAGCGTGTCTGCTTGAGCATTATCTGCCTTTCGAATTCTAACCATCCTTATCGCTGGGAATTTTGCTAATCACCACTTGGATTTGGCCAAGTATTTTACCATAGACACTTTTCTCGCCTCATAAATTTCCAGTACTTAGTTTATTATGAGTTGGCAGTTGCTGCATGCCAATATCTATTCGGCACCAAGAGATGATGCCAACCCAAACGCTTTATGCCTCATTATTGGAGGCCTGAAATTGGAATATAAGGGTATACTCCACATCGATGTCATTTGGTATTGTAATTATTAAACCCACTCCACTATCGATGGTACATGCTTCGTCCATAAATATTTGTCAGACAGGGAGCTCCTCTTTGAAATCTCTGTCAATCAAGTTTCTGTGATTGCATAACTTCTTCATTTGCTCTAAGTCGTGAGCAATTTCTTCTTATTTTGTTGATGGCTCTGGTACGTCAGTGTCCTGGTCGATTGAATTAATGATCGAGCTATCACTTATATGAGTTTCTCATTTTGTTAAAATGGCGAGCTCTCTTCTTAAGAAGTCTGCTCGATCTGACTTAGGGTTGAGCTCTCCTATGCAAAAGTCTGCTTTGCCACTTTCGCTGTTGAGCACTTTTTTTTGCAAAAATATGCTCGCTAGGTTTTTCTTCGTAAGCGAATTCAACGGTAAAATCTACTACATCCTGGCCCTTGATTATCATTCTTGGTGTGTACTTGATGTCATACTCTCCTAATTTTATGGCCCAAGCCATCAGTTTGCCTGATTTCTCATGTCTATGAATGGCTTGGTGTAGAGGCAAATTTGTATTAATGACAATATTATGGGCCTAAAAGTATGACTTTATCCTTTTAGAAACTTCAATTAGGGCCAGTGTTAATTTATCCAACCTAGGAAACCAAATTTTTGCACCATGATATGTCTTTCTGGTGTAATACACATGCATTTGTACCTCTCCTACTTGTCAAACTAGAGCCGAACTGATCGCAGATTCAGATACGACCAAGTACAAATAAAGATTCTCACCCAAAATTGGTCTTAAAAGCAATGGTGCAGACCCCAGATACCGTTTTAATTCTAGGAATGTAGCTTTGCACTCGGCATTCCATTTAAAAGTTATTCACAACACCTAGAAAAATGGAAGACATTTGTCAATGGCTCTGGAAACAAACATGTTCGATGCCGCCACACGTCCAGTTAGCCTTTAAACTTCTTTTTTATTCGTTGGGGACGACAT
Organism: Sambucus nigra; assembly: GCA_949130495.1. Taxonomy (NCBI): domain Eukaryota; kingdom Viridiplantae; phylum Streptophyta; class Magnoliopsida; order Dipsacales; family Adoxaceae; genus Sambucus; species Sambucus nigra. Next base: position 587,392,014 of record OX422212.1, on the reverse strand, counting down.
ATTGATTAACGCTTGAATTTTTTCGCAGTTGGCCTCAGTTCTTCTTTGATTAACTGTGAAACCCATTAACAACCCCCCTTTCACCTCGAAGATGAACTTCTCCAGGTTGAGCTTCATCAGATGTTTATCTAACTGGTCAAAAGTTTGATACAAATCTCTGATATATTCAGTTGCATTTTTGCTCATCGTGGGCATGTTATCAACGTACACCTCCATCTTTTTACCGATATATTATTTGAATACTTTTTTCACCAATCTTGGGTATATTGCTCCAGTGCTTTTTTATCTAAAAGGCATTACGTTGTAGCAGTAGGTACCTCAGCTAGTGATGAATGAGATCTTTTCCCGATCTTTCAGTTTCATCTTGATGTGGTTATATCCTGAATAAGCGTCCATGAAGTTGAGTAGTGTGACACCCCGACTAATTAAATACCGGGTAGCTACTCCTTTATTAAATTAATTCAAAATGCCAAGTTGGTCCAGTTAATAGCATCACTGTCGAAAACATTTTAATGATTACTAACCACCTAGTATTTAAAAAGTAAGTTGCCAAATTTTAATTTAAGTCTGATTAACATGCAACAAGTGTAATGAAGAATAATAACACCATTCACCATAACGAAGTAAATAGAGTAACCATCACATAATGTAAATAAAGTCTGGAGGAAAAACTCCTCACTACAATCCCACAACTGAAATAAGTAAACCGAATACTAAAACAATACATGCCAAAGTCTTAAAACTGTAATGGAAAGATGTCTCTAATAGAAATGGGCAACATGCCCTACAACTGATAGATAATGAATCTGGAATCCAAGTGATAGAAGCGTCTACAAGCAAATCCCTGTAGCTTCCACAAACAGCTACAGCTCGTCACCAGAATGAGTATCCTATGCATGGTGTCCTTGTGGCTGGGCACCTAAAATGGTTTTACAAAGAAAAATAGATTTGAAAGCAAACGGGTCAGAGCCCGAATGTGGAGATATTTTAAAAACCTGCAAGTACTTTAAAATCATTTAAAATATTAAATGCAAAGTACATGTTAGGACGTGCACTCACATGATATTCTCACCTCTCGTCTAACTGTTCACTCCTAACGTAAGTACCCATCTACAACGACACAAACCACTAGCTAAGTGACATCATATCTAGCTAGACTGTCATAGGTCCTACCCTTATTACTCGGTTCTATTAACATTATAACGCTCGTAATTAAATAGGGGTTTAACGTAAACTCAGATGCTCAATATGCAATATATTTCACTATCAGCTAACCCGTTATGTTTCTCGAAACAATACCGTAATTATATTCACAACATTAACATGAAGGTTCCCATTAATTAAGTGTATATTATTCACATCATAAATATACAATACCAGCACCCCGAGAACTAAGTTACGGTGCACACATACTCTGCTATCCATCCCGGTACATCACGTACATAAGGATTACATATTCCGAATCTCTCAGGAATAGTTCACAAATAACAACATCACAAATAATGGAGGCGAACACAGTCACATCACATGGGTCACGCACATACCTACGCTCCCACGATCAGCGGACTTATTAATATCCCAATAAGTCTTTCTATGACCTATGTTCATCAAGGTAACCAGTCTAAATCCGGGCAACACAAGGATTAGAGGGCCCTAAGCGAACGCAAACCTCCCATGATAGCAAGTATGGTAGGTATGTCATACACACAATTTATATACCAATACTAAGTAAACACGTCTTAGTAATCCAGTAGTTTAATCGTAGTACTATTCTCATTCTCGTACCAATCTATAATTTACACACTTTATACGATTCCGGTTTATAATCATACGCGCCATAATCTATTCTCCCGTCGTAGTAGACACTCACGTCTCAACCCAAACGGTTCATTGATTTAAATCACTCGTATATAATCTGCCCCTCATAATAACCCAAAAGTCCCAAATCTATCAATACATCATCAAAGGGATGTTAACTCTACCCTTGAACAAGTTTACGGGACTCCCAAAATCAAAACAGGCCAAAAAGGCCCAAACTGCCAGCTCGTTAGAAGTCTCGTTCGAACGAGGCTGTTCGAACGAGATCAAACTGTCAGCTCGTTAGAAGTCTCGTTCGAACGAGGCTGTTCGAACGAGATCCAGTTCGTTCGAACGAACTGTACCTTCTAACGAGATCTCGTTCGAACGAAGTTATCGAACGAAGTTCCCTTTCGTTAGAAGCGACTGGTTAATTCGTTAGAAGCTCGTTCGAACGAGTTCGTTCGAACGACCTGGGGAGGGGCTTCTAACGACCTATCAGTTTCGTCCCAGATTTATCTTAATCTCGTTTTTCACCATTTTTACTCCTCAAATCTCCTCCAAACTTAGTCCCAACCATTGTTTTAAGGTCTCTAATCAGTCTTAAACATATAATAGTCACCTCCTAACACATTTTCAAGGATTAAATCACTCTAACATCAATCAAAATATAAATCTCTACACTTTTTCCCCAATTATTCAAGAACATAAACCCTAGAATTTGTAATCATCAATTAGTCCATTCTAGATCCGTTTTTTTGTTAGATCCTACGTATACTAACACCAGAACAATCATCTCTATATGGTTCTACATGCAATTTGTCCTCAATATTCAATTTCTAAATCCAATTAACATGGGTTTTCATTCATCTTTCAAGAACAATTGGAATTCTTCAATTTTCTAACATGGGAAGAACATTCTCTGAATTTAAATGTAATTAAATCACTTGCCTTTATTGTCTCTGAATTTGGTGTTGATTTCTGTAAAGATTTCTGCAGAATTCCTTCTCTTTCTCTCCCTCTCCAAGCTATCTTCTCCAAAGGTGGCTATGGTGGCTAGGGTTTTCTTTGGGAAAGTTGGAAACCTAAATGATAACCTCCGTAGCCTATTGGGTCATTAAGGGTTGGTTAGTGGGTTTAGTGGGTCTATTCCCAATCAGATTTACTCCTCTAATTTTCGTCATTTTTTTATTCCTAAAAATACGAAATTACCAAAATACCCTTTATATTGCCGGTACGGCCTAAAAATACCCCGGGACCCAAACTACACCCCCGGCTAGTGTTTTCTGACTATCTCGACCCTTCCGGACGCGTTGGCGCACTCAAAACGACCATACGGTTTAAAGAATTTAAATTCACTTTTATAATCAAAATATTACACCGTGACGCGGCGGTCACACGCGTCTCGACAAAATTTCCAAAATGTCGTATATCAATCTCACGACAAATTTTTCATAATTCAATATTCATATAAAAACATGTATGCACATAATCAAATACCAACTCGCATCTCGTTAGTATTTTATCCGGATTAATTTCCAATTAATAGGCATTTAATTAATTAATCCCAAAAATAAATATAGCCAAAAATACGGGGTATTACATACTCCCCCCCTAATAACTGAATTTCGTCCCGAAATTCGAAACTAGAAAGTACCTGGTAAAAACAACTCTGGATAACGTTCGTGCATCTCATCCTCGCGCTCCCATGTGGACTCCTCGACATTGTGATGTCGCCACTGAACACGCACTAACAGAACTATCTTTGACCGCAGTTTCCTCTCGCTTCGGTCCAACATAGCAATCGGCCCCTCCTCGTAGGAGCTATCCGGCTGGAGATCGATGTCCTCCACAGCAATGTGAGAATGAGCCAAATTATCTCTAAGGTATTTCCTCAGCGAGGAAATATGGAACACATCGTGAATCCGATGCAAATGCTCCGGTAACCCAAGTCTATACGCAACCGGTCCGATCCGCTCAATAATAGGAAACGGCCCCACATACCTTGGTGCCAACTTCCCCTTCTTCCCGAAACGCATAATCCCCTTCATAGGAGATACCCTGAGCAAAACCTGGTCCCCTACTTGGAACTCTCGGAAAAATCTCTTCGCATCAGCATAACTCTTCTGCCTGTCTTGAGCTACCCGAATGTGACTCCGAATCAACTCAATCCTTGCCGAAGTATCCTGAATCACTTCCGGCCCAAGTAGTTTGTTGTCCCCCACCTCTAACCAACATGCTGGGGAACGACAAGGCCTACCGTACAATGCCTCAAACGGAGCCATGCCAATAGTGAACTGATACGAGTTGTTATAAGCAAACTCCACCAGTGGTAGGTACTGCTCCCATCCACCCCCAAAGTCAATAATGCACATGCGTAGCATGTCCTCCAACATCTGATTTGTGCGCTCGGTCTGCCCATCGGTCTGCGGATGATAAGCCGTACTCAACCACAATTCCGTGCCCATGGCCTCCTGGAAACTCTCCCAAAACCTCGAAACAAATATCTTGTCTCTGTCAGACACGATATTTAGGGGCACACCGTGAAGTCTCACAACCTATGAAATGAAGAGATGGGCATACTGTCCCGTAGTGTAGTCAGTCCTTACGGGTAAAAAGTGAGCGACTTTGGACAACTTGTCCACAATTACCCAAACGGAGTCGTGACCCCTCTGCGACGTAGGCAACCCCGTGATAAAGTCCATGGATATGCTCTCCCACATCCACACCGGGACCTCCAACGGCTGTAGCAGTCCTACCGGTCTCTGATGATCCACTTTTACAAGCTAACAAGTGGCGCATTTCGAAACGAATTCAGCGATATCTCTCTTCATACCGCTCCAACAATACTGGCGTCTCATGTCTTGGTACATTTTGTCCCCTCCGGTATGCACCGCGAACCGTGAGCCGTGCTACTCTGCCATCACCTCGTGTCGCAACATCTCCCCTTCCGGAACTACCAATCTCCCATTGAAGCGTAATCCCCCGTCTGAGCTAACGGTATAGGACTCGGGTCCCTCTGCTAGTAATCGAACTATCTGCTCCTGACAGAACGAGTCATTAGCCTGTGCCCGTACTACCTTCGTGACAATCTGCGGTGTAACGGTCATCACAGACATGAAAGATCGGGCCACTGCATCCTGGTGTCCCAACTCCTTCCACTTTGCCTTCCACACCTCTGCCACCTCATCTGCTGGCCTACGGCTCAACGCGTCTGCTACCACGTTAGCCTTACCTGGGTGATACTGGATATCAAACTGGTAGTCTTTCACAAACTCAAGCCACTTACGCTGTCGCATATTTAACTCCTTCTGCGTGAACAGGTACTGTAGGGACTTGTGGTCCGTGAATAGTTGGAACTTCTCCCCCAAAAGATAGTGCCTCCAAATCCGTAGGGCAAATACCACTGCCGCCAACTCCAAATCATGCGTGGGGTAATTCTTCTCATGAGGCTTAAGCTTACGGGAAGCATAAGCTATGGCCTGTCTCTCCTGCTGCAATACACCTCCAAGTCCTTGCAAAGACGCGTCGGTATAAACCAAATACTCAACTCTCGGTCTCGGCAATGCTAACACAGGTGCTGAGGTCAATTTGTCCTTTATCTCATCAAATGCCATCTGACAGGCATCACTCCAGATGAATGGCACACCCTTACGAGTCAGATGTGTCAAAGGACCCGCTATCTTCGAAAATACCCGAATGAACCTCCTGTAGTATCCTGCTAGGCCCAAGAAACTACAAATTTCAGTCGGTGTCGTGGGCTATCCCCACTCCCTCACCGCGGATACCTTCCCCGGATCAACAGATATTCCCCGGTCGAAAATGATGTGTCCCAAAAACTGGACCTCCTTCAGCCAAAACCCGCATTTCTCATATTTTGCATACAACTCGTTCTGACGAAGTGTCTGCAAAACCTGTCTCAAATGCTCGGCGTGCTCCTCCTCTGTCTGGGAGTAAACCAGAATATCATCAATGAAGACAATGACAAACTGGTCTAGGAAATCCCTGAACACTCTGTTCATCAAGTCCATAAACACTGCTGGAGCGTTGGTCAAACCAAAAGGCATGACCCGAAACTCGTAAGAACCATATCTCGACAAGAACGCGGTCTTCGAGACATCCTCCTCCCGGATACGTAACTGATGGTATCCCGATCTCAAATCAATCTTCGAGAAGAAAGAAGCTCCTCTCAACTGGTCGAATAAGTCATCGATTCGAGGCAACGGATACTTATTCCGTATCGTGACTTTATTCAACTCTCGGTAGTCCACACATAATCTCAGTGAACCGTCCCTCTTCTTCACAAACAAAACTGGAGCGCCCCAAGGTGAGGTACTCCTGCGAATAAAGCCCTGACCTAACAGCTGCTCTATCTGATCCCGTAACTCCCTCATCTCAACTGGAGCCATACGGTACGGTGCGTGTGCTATAGGTCTCGTACCCGGTAGCAAATCTATAACAAAGTCTATCTCTCGACTGGGGGGTAAGCCTGGTATCTCCTGAAACACATCCGAATACTCCCTGACTACTGGGATAGAATCTAAAGGAATCACTACCTCCTTAGAGGTATCCTCCTCAATATAATATAGATGAGCGGTCGATCCTCCCTCTGGGCGAGGCATAGCCACTACAAACATCTCTTGCCCCGGAATGGCAAAAACAATGCTCCCGCTGAAGCAATCAATCATGGCCCTATAAGCTATGAGCCAATCCATACCGATAATTACATCGTGAACATGCATATCTAATACCAACGTGTCTGCAGGTAATACCAAACCACCAATCTCTACCCCCACTCCCCGGCATATAAAGAAAATAAGTGACCCACTCCCCAATGGTGAGTCGACACACGTCACTGTGCTCTCTGCCGTAGCTAACAATCCTAAAGCTTTCATGAAGTGTGTAGCTATAAAACAATGTGTAGCCCCCGTATCAAAAAATACCCGACCCATAGTGCCATGGATAGGAAACGTACCCTCAATCGCGGGCGGTGCCTGTGGAACTGCAGCCTGGTGGACGTTATAGACACGTCCATACTGTAGCTGCCCCTGCTGAGCTGGGACTGCTGGAATGGGTGGCAATGCTGCCATCTGTGGCGGTGCGGGGAGAACGGCGGGAAATATAGGCCTCTGTGGCTCCTGGCGAGCACCATGCTGCTGCTGCTGTGAATCCCTGCCCCTATCAGGACAATCCTGTCGCTTATGGCCAGTCTTGCCACAAACAAAACACTTCCTTGGGAAGTTCCCTCCTCTCTGCCCCTGCTGTCCCCGGCCCTGGTGGCCGTTACCGTTCCTCCCTTGGCCCTGCTGGCCCTGGTGAAACTGTTGCCCATTCTGCCCCTGTTGGCCCTGATGGCCGTTTGGACCCTGATGGCCCTGACGGAAACCTCCCTGTCCCTGTCTGTAGTTCCCTGATCGGAACCTCTTCTGATCCCCCTGCTGCGAACCCTGCTCACCCTGTCTCTGCCCCTGGACAGATTGTGCCCCACCGGCACCATATCGTCCTGTCCTGCCCTGATGGCTAGACTCTCCCGACCTCTTGCCCTCGGCTATATGAAAGCGGTGGTCCTGGCAGTGTAACAGATCAGTGTTAACCACATCAGAATACGTGGCCAACGAAAGGTTCCCAAACAGGTGCTGACGGATCCTCCATGTCAACCCGTCCGTGAACTTCTCAATCTTCTTCTTCTCTGTTGGTATCTCATCTGGAACGATATTCAACAGATTCATGAACTCGGCCTCATACTCGGCCACGGTCTTACCCTCTTGCCTCAGATTCATCAGTTTCCTCCTCATTTCCGTGTGAACAGCCGACGGAAAGTACTTGCGGTCAAACCGCACCCAGAAGTCCTGAATAGTGAGAGTATCCCTCTCCTCCACGGTGGTAATAGACTCCCACCACTGCAGTGCAGATCCAACTAGCTTGAAAGTAGCTAGCACCTGCTTCTGGACGTCCGTGCACTCATACATCCTTAAGTGCCTCTGCATATCCTTCCTCCACTGGCTCGAGACTACCACATCTGAGCTACCTGCAAACTCTGGCGGATCCGCTTTCTGAAAAGCGTCACGTACACATTCCCAAGCAGACGGGAATGCATTTACCTGTACTGGCACGGCAATCGGCGCCTGAGGTGGTGCCTGCTGAACAACGGCAATTGCGGCATTTACCGCTTGGGCTACTATAGCTGCAACCTCAGCGGCGTTCATCATGCCCTGAACTGGAGTGGGCTGGGGTTCGGGCGTTGCATCCCTGGGAACTCGTCGTGGAGGCATCTGAAATAAGAACAAAGTTTATAAGTTCGTTGTTTATAAACTTAAAATAGCTGAAGAACAAAGCATACACAAAAAGAGTACAACAGTCCTAAAATATAGGGCTCTATATCAAAGAAACTTAGCGGAAACATAATAAGCCGTCAGATCCTAAAGGACACTAGAACCTGGCTCTGATACCACCTGTGACACCCCGACTAATTAAATACCGGGTAGCTACTCCTTTATTAAATTAATTCAAAATGCCAAGTTGGTCCAGTTAATAGCATCACTATCGAAAACATTTTAATGATTACTAACCACCTAGTATTTAAAAAGTAAGTTGCCAAATTTTAATTTAAGACTGATTAACATGCAACAAGTGTAATGAAGAATAATAACACCATTCACCATAACGAAGTAAATAGAGTAACCATCACATAATGTAAATAAAGTCTGGAGGAAAAACTCCTCACTACAATCCCACAACTGAAATAAGTAAACCGAATACTAAAACAATACATGCCAAAGTCTTAAAACTGTAATGGAAAGATGTCTCTAATAGAAATGGGCAACATGCCCTACAACTGATAGATAATGAATCTGGAATCCAAGTGATAGAAGCGTCTACAAGAAAATCCCTGTAGCTTCCACAAACAGCTACAGCTCGTCACCAGAATGAGTATCCTATGCATGGTGTCCTTGTGGCTGGGCACTTAAAATGGTTTTACAAAGAAAAATAGATTTGAAAGCAAACGGGTCAGAGCCCGAATGTGGAAATATTTTAAAAACCTGCAAGTGCTTTAAAATCATTTAAAATATTAAATGCAAAGTACATGTTAGGACGTGAACTCACATGATATTCTCACCTCTCGTCTAACTGTGCACTCCTAACGTAAGTACCCATCTACAACGACACAAACCACTAGCTAAGTGACATCATATCTAGCTAGACTGTCATAGGTCCTACCCTTATTACTCGGTTCTATTAACATTATAACGCTCGTAATTAAATAGGGGTAGATGCTCAATATGCAATATATTTCACTATCAGCTAACCCATTATGTTTCTCGAAACAATACCGTAATTATATTCACAACATTAACATGAAGGTTCCCATTAATTAAGTGTATATTATTCACATCATAAATATACAATACAAGCACCCCGAGAACTAAGCTGCGGTGCACACATACTCTGCTATCCATCCCGGTACATCACGTACATAAGGATTACATATTCCGAATCTCTCAGGAATAGTTCACAAATAACAACATCACAAATAATGGAGGCGAACACAGTCACATCACATGGGTCACGCACATACCTACGCTCCCACGATCAGCGGACTTATTAATATCCCAATAAGTCTTTCTATGACCTATGTTCATCAAGGTAACCAGTCTAAATCCGGGCAACACAAGGATTAGAGGGCCCTAAGCGAACGCAAACCTCCCGTGATAGCAAGTATGGTAGGTATGTCATACACACAATTTATATACCAATACTAAGTAAACACACGTCTTAGTAATCCCGTAGTTTAATCGTAGTACTATTCTCATTCTCGTACCAATCTATAATTTACACACTTTATACGATTCCGGTTTATAATCATACGCGCCATAATCTATTCTCCCGTCGTAGTAGACATTCACGTCTCAACCCAAACGGTTCATTGATTTAAATCACTCGTATATAATTTGCCCCTCATAATAAACCAAAAGTCCCAAATCTATCAATACATCATCAAAGGGATGTTAACTCTACCCTTGAACAAGTTTACGGGACTCCCAAAATCAAAACAGGCCAAAAAGGCCCAAACTTCCAGCTCGTTAGAAGTCTCGTTCGAACGAGGCTGTTCGAACGAGATCAAACTGTCAGCTCGTTAGAAGTCTCGTTCGAACGAGGCTGTTCGAACGAGATCCAGTTCGTTCGAACGAACTGTACCTTCTAACGAGATCTCGTTCGAATGAAGTTATCGAACGAAGTTCCCTTTCATTAGAAGCGACTGGTCAATTCGTTAGAAGCTCGTTCAAACTAGTTCGTTCGAACGACCTGGGGAGGGGCTTCTAACGACCTATCAGTTTCGTCCCAGATTTATCTTAATCTCGTTTTTCACCATTTTTACTCCTCAAATCTCCTCCAAAATTAGTCCCAACCATTATTTTAAGGTCTCTAATCAATCTTAAACATATAATAGTCACCTCCTAACACGTTTTCAAGGATTAAATCACTCTAACATCAATCAAAATATAAATCTCTACACTTTTTCCTCAATTATTCAAGAACATAAACCCTAGAATTTATAATCATCAATTAGTCCATTCTAGATCCGTTTTTTTGTTACATCCTACGTATACTAACACCAGAACAATCATCTCTATATGGTTCTACATGCAATTTGTCCTCAATATTCAATTTCTAAATCCAATTAACATGGGTTTTCATTCATCTTTCAAGAACAATTGGAATTCTTCAATTTTCTAACATGGGAAGAACATTCTCTGAATTTAAATGTAATTAAATCACTTGCCTTTATTGTCTCTGAATTTGGTGTTGATTTCTGTAAAGATTTCTGCAGAATTCCTTCTCTTTCTCTCCCTCTCCAAGCTATTTTCTCCAAAGGTGGCTATGGTGGCTAGGGTTTTCTTTGGGAAAGTTGGAAACCTAAATGATAACCTCCGTAGCCTATTGGGTCATTAAGGGTTGGTTAGTGGGTCTATTCCCAATCAGATTTACTCCTCTAATTTTCGTCATTTTTTTATTCCTAAAAATACGAAATTACCAAAATACCCTTTATATTGCCGGTATGGCCTAAAAATACCCCGGGACCCAAACTACACCCCCGGCTAGTGTTTTCTGACTATCTCGACCCTTCCAGACGCGTTGGCGCACTCAAAACGACCATACGGTTTAAATAATTTAAATTCACTTTTATAATCAAAATATTACACCGTGACGCGGCGGTCACACGCGTCTCAACAAAATTTCCAAAATGTCATATATCAATCTCACGACAAATTTTTCATAATTCAATATTCATATAAAAACATGTATGCACATAATCAAATACCAACTCGCATCTCGTTAGTATTTTATCCGGATTAATTTCCAATTAATACGCATTTAATTAATTAATCCCAAAAATAAATATAGCCAAAAATACGGGGTATTACAAGTAGCTCATGCCCTGAAGTAGCATCGAACAACTGATCAATCTTGGGCGATGGGTAGTGATATTTCGTGCACGCTTTATTCAAATCGATGAAATCGACACACATTCGCCACTTATTACCGTTCTTCTTCCTGACCATCACCACGTTATAAAGACATTATGGATATTTACATCCTCTGTGAAATTTGCTTTATATAATTTCTCCACTTCTTCCAGCATAACCATATTTTTCTCCTTGTTGAAGACACATCGTCTCTATTTGAATGGCTTAGTATTCTTGACTATGCTCAACTCGTGATAAATAAAATCTGGATCAAGTCCCGACATGTCTTCATGACTTCAGGCAAACATACATTTTCGCTACCTCAAAAAGTTATCAAATATCTTTTTAGGTTGGGATCTGGTGATGAGCTTATCTGAACTTTTCTCTCCAGGTGCTCGTCATCCCAGATAATTGACTCAATTTCTTCAACAACCTGCCCTTTAACCAATTTTCCTCATCTCGTGGATCTATCATTTTGATCTGGTAGGTCGTTGCCATTTTCTTCTATTCCTCATGGCCAGTTGAGCCTGAGGTGTAATAACATTCTCTACCCTCAAATTGGTTCACCACCCCAACCCCATAATGAGTGGGGAATTTTAAATATTAGTGCATTATAGAGGGGACGACTTTGAACTTCTTTAGTCCTACTATGCCAATTGTGATGCTGTATGATGACTGAACAATCTTGTCCAGGGCGAAAAAGCGTATCTTTTATATTTAATATATCGCACAGGTGAAAATCACCACTTTCAGTTCAACTGTCTCCAGAGGGTACACTTTCTCTCCAGAAAAACTATTGAGTGGCCTGTAATAGGCCTCCAGCTTATTGTCTCTCAGCCTCAAGCCCTTGAAGTAATTGAAAACCAAGACATTGGTTGTGCTACCATTATCAACCAAGATCCTTGCCACTTTACTCTCATGTACGATCATTGTGACGACCAGAAGATCACCATGCGGATATAGTACACCAGACAAATCATCCTTGGAAAAACTAATACTTATGCGATCTTTATTTACTTTTTTAGGGCGAGTATCCACATTGCGCGTCTGGTTGATTTATCTTATATGAGCACAAGCCTAGCCATTGCCTCATTAAAGCAGGCCTTTCTCAATTCAGGCTCGTCTCTTTCGCTAGCATCTCCTCATCTAATAAAATTACACCCAAAAGATATCGTGTTTACCTTATGAACGCATTCCCTAGATCTCTTGGGAAGGTACGAATCATTTTTTGATTCGTTATTTCTTCCTCTTTTCTTCTTATCTACCTTTCCACAAGGGGATTCTAACCATCTCCTAGGTTTTTACTCGTCATTACGATCGGTTCGGTCTCTTCTGTCCATGAACCTTGATAGTTTTCCCTGCTTGATCAAGTTCTCGATCTTATTATTTAAGTTTATATAGTTATCCATGTTATGGCCATAATCCTTGTGGAACTCACTGTACTTGCTTTTATCCCTTCGGTTTGTCTGGGCTTTCAGTTTTCCAGGACATCTTAAGGCCTTATCCCCACAGATTTCCTCGAGTATATAATGAATGCCTACAGTCATGGGAGTGTACTAGTCGTATTTCTTTGCCTTGTTGTCTTTCTTATATTTTGGTTCCTTCTTTTCTACACTCTTGCTAGCTCTGACCTTCGCGTAGCTTGATTATTTGACCACTATATCCTCATTGACATTCATAATTTTCCCTGCATTAACCAGGAGTTATGTCATAGTTTTAAATGGCTCTTTAGCCAGCTCCCAGTACATCTTCCCCGACAGTAATCCACTCATTAACGTAGTGATAGTGTTCCTTTCATCATAATCTATTACTTCAAGCTTCTCGCTATTGAAATGAGTTATAAGCTCATGGGCAGTCTCATCGATTTTATATCAGACATTGAGTAAGTTATTCACCCTTTTGCCAGGCTTGGCTCCAAAACAAAAGTTACTGACGAAAAGATCGACCAACTGTTGAAAGTTTGAGGTTTATCCTCGTAATAAACTGTTGTACCAAATTTGTGCTGACCCAGTGATTTTACTAGAAAATGCTCGGTAACGCATCTCATGTGGAATTGAGTAGAAGTTTATAACAACTTGGTATTGCTCTACATGCAATACTGGGTCAGTTTTACCATCTTACTTCGGGGTTATTATAGGCGATTTGAACTTTGCAGGCGTATGATAACCCACAATTAATGAAGTGAATAGGGATCCCTTTATAAAACATCTGTGTAAGGGATTCTTTGATCTGTTAATTTCTCCCAGACGATCCTCCAGTCCTTGAATTAATTCCTTCCAAGGTTGGTCCTCTTACTTAACTTTAACTGCAATGGTCTTGCATGATCGTCCCCAGCTTTGTGATGAGCTTTCTTCCTTGGAAATCTACTCGCCTTTGGCCGACCCTACACGCTCGTCCTAGGCTTGATCGAGCATCCTGTTCTTCTGGTGACAGAACTCATTGGCTCTTCTCTACGTTCTTCGGGCTCTCTAGCCTCTCTGTGTTTCCGCTCTATTATTTTACGTGGGCCTAGAAAATCAAATGCAGAGCCTCTACTCAGCCTTTTCAACACACTTGACCTTTCCTCAGAGAAAGACTGCTCGTCGTCGTAATTGGTTATTTTGGGAGATGAGGTTTCTCCCGGGCGATATGACCTGTCATCTTGTGATCCAGAGTACCAGAATATACTACTGTTATCTTATAAACCTAAATTCATCCTTGAGTTCTCCATAGTCCATTCTTATGAAGGCTGTATCGTGTCTCTTTAGGAGGCATGAGGTAACATTCCACCCCTCATGTTAGAGGGTTCACTTTTAGTCAAGGCTGATAGGATTTTCTCTAAATCTACTTTGTTCGGCTTGAAGAGTCTGTGTCAGTTGCTTCACATTATCATGCGTTGCCTCCTGGCTCTTGGCTAAGCTCAAAAAAATTCCCTATATGTTACTCATTCCAGCAAGCGTTGAGGGTGGGTTTGTATTTGTCGCACGGCTACTCTTTTGGTTTTCTGCCATTTCCCATAGTTTTTGGATAAAAACAGAGTGTCTAAACAAAAATTGGACTTGTGGATATAAAATGGTAGGAAAACAATAAACGACTTGTCGATTCCCCATAGACGACGCCAATCTATTATCGTCTAAAATAGGTATATGAATTTATAGGTCTTAGCTGGAATATTACAATAATAAACAATAACAGATAAAGAAATAATCACTACCAGCATGCCAATTTAGGAGAATTATAGAGGGATGATAAATAAAGAAGGAAACTAGAGATTAATATGGTTCAGCCCAATGCGATGCCTACGTCCGCAAGTGCAGTGCATATTGTATGTATTTTAATGGGCAATAACAATGAAATAAATGATTACAAGCTCTCAAAGTTCCCTCTAGGGTTTTGCCTATGTCTGTCAAGTAATATATTTTTCGGATCCCTCATTCTGTGGGATTGAGTACTATTTCTAGGTGGTTATGGGAGAGAGAGAGTAGTGGGATAGGATGAGTACTTTTATAGGTTAGGCAATTACACCTTTTACATTCTAAAAGGAAATTAATGATGGGTTTGTTACAGCACGATAAAGCTGGAATATTATGTGACACCCCGCCTAATTAAATACTGGACGATCACTCCTTTATTAAATTAAAAATCAAGGTGAACAGTTGGTTCATTCTTAACATCACTGTCGAAAAATACTTTTTCAATTTAAACACCCTAAATAATTAAGCTAAGTAACCAACATTTAAAACTTTGCATAATTCACAATTTAATAGTCACACCACAACTATCCTGGAACATACAATACAAATAATCAAACATTCAACTAATTGAATCCAACATTTAATAATTTAAATGAAAACACCCTGGCAGTAATAAATCCCAAAGTGCAAGTACTGGAAATAAATGGATTATAATATCCAATAAAACAACTGAATAATGGAAAGGGCGACATAAGCCCAACTGAAATAAATAATGCTAAGACTAGAATCAAATGAATGAGGTCGTCTAAGCAAGAGGCCTGCAACTCCCACCTAAGCTGCAGCACGTTTCTTCCAAAGGATCCTATGCAAGACGCCCCTGTGGCTGGGCACCTGTAATATATACATATATATACAAGAGAGAAAGGAAAAATAGAAACGGGTCAGAGCCCGATTGTGAAAATGATTTAAAATTTGTTTAGCAAGTATTTAAAATGTTTACAGGCCAAAGCAACAATATATTAGTGCGGAACTCCCTTGAGAAGTTCTCACCTCTCTTCTAATGTGCACGCCTATCGCACTAACCTTCCCAACGGTTTAACTTATCTTAGGTTACTCGTAAGATTTAAACCTGAACAATTGAATTATTTAAGAGGATAATTTCATTTAGTAACAAAGCTCTCATTTTAACTTTATTTATTAATAAAGTTTCCCAGTGTCCTATTATACTTTTCAAAACAAGCATTTCCAATTTGAAGTCATTATTCATTTCTTACTTGCCATAAACACAATAGGAAGTTCCAAATTTCAGAAATTCATATATATATTAAATACTCGTATAATATATATATTCTAACAACACCCCACATAAAAATTATGGTGCGGGCATACTTTGCTATCCAATCCCCGTATCACCCGTATTAAGGGAAATACAAGTTCGGAATCACTCTCGAACTGTATCAATACATACACAAACAATATTGAGGCGAAGCATAGTTTCCAAGTCTAAGAGGTCAGCACATACCCTCGCGTCTCTTAGAACCGTGACTATCGATTCGACAGCCTGTACCTAGGATTCCTATCTTCTTGGGTATAAGTCAATATCCCCCATAAAGGTTCCATCGAGATAAGACTGTCCCAGCGCGGTAACCTCAAGGATAGCAAGTAGCGCGGGCATGATTTTCACACGTTATAGTATATGCATAAACACAGTCATATAAATATACTACTTTTTCTATATCAAATTTAGGTTCATCTCATAACCCATAATTATAACATTTATCCTTATTTCTCATTATTTAGTTATCGCTTATAATGGTTCATCTCTTACTTTAATTTGAGGGATTATTCCAACTCACTACGTAACACTCATGGACTCTATCCTCCCAAGTGTAGAATTTCAGTAGGTACTCATCTATTTTCCATCGTAACTATCTTACACGTCTCTCCCTTTAATACATAATTCTATCGTCCCTTATATGTAAACATCCCAAAAATGCAAATCTCGTCTTAGATTAAAGGTCTCATAATTATTAATAAGTCCTACTGGTCTTCTTTATCTCCTAAAATATTTTAATAAGGATGTCCAAATATTTTTACTCATTTAATTTGAATTTAACTATTTACAAAGGGGAAATATGAGTCTGCCAGAAGGGGTCGATCGATCGATGGCAGGGGCTCGATCGATCAATGCGTCGATCGATCGACACTCCTGGTTCGATCGATCGATCAAACATGTATGCGAATTCTGCAGATTAACAGTTACGGGTTCTATCATCCAACCTCAACCAAATTCCGATTTTTAACACCCAAACTCCCAGAAATTCGTACTACAAACATTATAAACCCAAACTAACAATCTTTTACGTAAAGCATGTGAATTTTCATCAATAACCATGGATTAAAAGGGGTAAAACTTATATAAACCTTATGAACCCTAGAAATTTATTTAACTTTGTTCTAATCAATCTTTTTCCAGAATTTCTTCTTCTAAAACATCATAAATCCGTGGTTCAACCTCTACATATGAAGGGGGATTTCCAAATTTCCATTTATATCATTACTACATGCAATTTCCTATCTCCAACATGATTTTTCTTCCATGAAACTCATCCTAATCAACCCTAAACTAACATGAGTGATGCATTAACGAAAATAAGCAAGATAAACACTTGCCTGGAAATTTTAGAGTTCTGATTTGTGGACGAATTTGGTGTGGTTGCGTTCTCCGTCGCGCGATCTACGCGTTGGTGGTGGTGGCGGTGCAACCGGATAAATTTTCGGCCTAGAACACCTTGGTAAACTCTCTCCTTCCCTCTCCTATGGCCGTCACTTGTCTTTGGTTGTGTTAACCCTAGAAGGCAACCTTAGACATCTGATATAACCCTTGAAAATTCGTGGGTTTAATTGCCCAAAATGCCCTCCCGGGGCGCTAAATAAGCCTAAAAACGCCCCGAGACCCAAACTAAACCCTCGGGTACACTTTTCTGACTATCTCGACCCTTCCGGACACTTTGGCGCACTCAAAATGACCATACGAGCGACTTATAATTTATTCACTTTTATTAATCAATATTTAGTCCCGACGCGACACGGGCGCGTCCCGACTCAAATTTCCAAAATTATCATTTTATTCACTCTTGACATTTAATAGAACCAATATTATATTACTTTACTCATTTGTAATATTCAACAAGTTTCCCATAATTACTAACTCACATCACGTTAATAATTATAAATTAATTAATTTCTGGATTTATATTAAATTAATAATTCAAAGTAAATTTAATAAATCCCCAAATTAATAGAGCATAAAAATACGGGGTATTACATACTTCCCCCCTAATAACTGAACTTCGTCCCGAAATTCAGAAATTAAGGCATACCTGGTAAGAATAAATCTGGGTATCTCTCGCGCATATCTGCCTCGCGCTCCCAAGTGGATTCCTCCACATTATGATGCTCCCACTGGACCCGTACAAGTGGAACTACCTTCGACCTCAATCTCCTCTCGCCAGTCTCTCCTCTTAAGAGCTGTCAGACTGTAAGTCTATCTCATCTATCGCGATGTGAGTATGGGCCATATCATCCCGAAGGTATCGTCTCAACGACGAGATGTGGAATACATCATGGATGCGATGCAAATGCTCTGGCAACCCAATCTGTATGCCACCGGCCCAATCCTGTCGATAATGGGAAATGGTCCCATGTACCTCGGGGATAATTTCCCTTTCTTCTCGAACCTCATTACTCCTTTCATAGGAGATACTCGCAGTAATACTTGGTCCCCCACATTAAACTCTCGAAAGAACCGTTTCGCATCGGCGTAGCTTTTCTGTCTATCCTAGGCTACTCGAATGCGACTCCTGATCATCTCAATCCTAGCGGAGGTTTCCTGAATCACTTATGGTCCTAGCAACTTGTTATCCCCCACCTCTAGCCAACAAGTTGGGGAACACCAAGGCCTTCCATACAAAGCCTCGAATGGAGCCATGCAATCGTGAACTGATAAGAGTTATTATAAGCGAACTCTACCAGTGGAAGATGTGACTCCCAACCTCCTCTAAAATCAAGGATACACATGCGTAGCATATCCTCCAGCATCTGATTAGTATGCTCTGTTTGTCCATCTGTCTGTGGATGATAAGCTGAACTCAACCTCAACTCAGTACCCATAGCCTCCTGAAGCTTTCCCAAAAACGTGACACGAAAATCTTGTCTCTATCTGGCACAATATTCAGGGGCACCCCATGTAATCTGACAATCTCAGCAATAAACAACTGAGTACAATGACCCGTGGTATAATTTGTCCGCATTGGCAGAAAATGAGCCACCTTGGTCAAACGGTCCACAATCACCCAGATGGAGTCGTAGCCCCGCTGTGATGTAGGAAACCCTGTAATAAAATCCATGGAAATACTCTCCCACTTCCACGCGGGTATTTCCAATAGCTGAAGCAACCCCGATAATTTCTGATGGTCCACCTTTACCAGCTGGCAGGTAGAACACTTGGATACGAACTCAATAATATCCTTTTTCATCCCACTCCACCAGTACTGCCGTCTCATATCCTAGTACATCTTATCTCCCCCAGGATGTACTGCAAATCGGGACCCGTAAGACTGGGTCATCACTACATGACGTAATTTTGATCCTTCTGGGACCACCAATCTCCCATTAAACCTTAAACCCCCATCAGAACTAACAGAATAGGACTCAGCACCCTCAGCTAAAAGTCGTACAATCTGCTCCTGGAAAAACGGGTCTGCGGTCTGTGCCTGTATCACCCTCGTAACAATCTCGGGTGTCACTGTCATAACAGATATGAAGGAACGGGCTACTGCGTCCTGGTGATCCAACTCCTTCCACTTTGCTTTCCAGACGTTCACTACATCGTCTACCGATCTACGACTCAATGCATCAGCAACTACGTTGGCCTTCCCCGGATGGTATTGTATGTCGAACTGATAGTCCTTCACAAACTCTAACCATCTGCGCTGACGCATATTCAGCTCTCGCTGAGTGAACAGGTACTGCAGTGACTTGTGGTCTGTGAACAAGCGGAATCTCTCCCCCAATAAATAGTGCCTCCATATCCTCAATGCAAAAACGACCGCTGCTAACTCCAGGTCGTGGGTGGGGTAATTCTTCTCATGCGGCTTAAGCTTGCGAGAGGCAAAAGCTATAGACTTCTCCTCCTGCTGAAGTACTCCCCCAAGTCCCCGTAAAGAGGCATCGGTGTAAACCAGGTACTCCACACCCGGCTTAGGTAAAGCAAGGACCTGTTCTGAAGTAAGCTTGTCTTTCAGCTCGTCGAAAGCCAATTGACAAGCATCATCCCAAACATATGGTACCCCTTTACGAGTCAGGCTCGTCAATGGACCCGCTATTTTGGAGAATCCCCGAATGAATCTCCTGTAGTATCCGGCTAACCCTAAGAAACTACGCACTTCCACCGGTGTCGTGGGCTGTCCCCACTCCATCACCGCTGACACTTTACTTGGGTCAACTGCTATCCCCTGTTCAGAAACAACATGTCCCAAGAACTGCACTTCATGCAACCAGAACCCGCATTTCTCGTACTTAGCATACAACTGATGCTCTCGTAGAGTCTGAAGAACCTGCCTCAAGTGCTCGGCATGCTCCTTCTCGGAGTGTGAATATATCAGAATGTCATCTATGAAGACGAAGATAAACTGATCCAAGAACTCTCTGAACACTCGGTTCATTAAGTCCATGAACACGGCTGGAGCATTTGTGAGTCTGAATGGCATCACTCTGAACTCATAGGACCCGTATCAAGTCAAGAAAGCAGTCTTTGAAACATCCTGCTCCCTAATACGTAGCTGATGGTACCCCGACCTCAGATCTATCTTCGAAAAGAAAGTTACTCCCCTCAGCTGGTCGAACAGATCATCGATTCGAGGCAACGGATACTTGTTCTGTATCGTGACCTTGTCAACTCCCGGTAGTCCACATATAGCCTCAGTGAACCATCTCTCTTTTTCACAAACAAGACTGGAGCGCCCCAAGGTGAGGTACTCCTGCGAATGAAGCCCTGACCTATCAGCTGCTCTATCTGATCTCGTAACTCTCGTATCTCCGCCGGAGCCATACGGTATGGAGCGCGTGCTATAGGTCTAGTATCCGGTAATAAATCTATGACAAAGTCTATCTCTCGACTGGGGGGTAGGCCTGGTATCTCCTGAAATACATTGGAATACTCACGAACAACTGGGATCGAGTTTAAGGGAACCACAACCTCCTTAGAGGTATCCTCCTCTATGTAATACAAATGAGCGGTCGAGCCTCCCTCTGGGCGAGGCATCGCCACTACAAACATCTCTTGTCCCGGAATGGCAAAAATAATACTCCCACCAAAACAATCTATCATGGCCCTGTAAGCAGCGAGCCAATCCATACCGATAATAACGTCATGCTCATGTATATCTAAGACTAACATGTCTGCAGGTAATACCAAGCTACCAATCTCTACCCCCACACCTCGACATATAAAGACAATTAACGATCCACTCCCCAGTGGTGAGTCTACACACGTCACAGTGCTCTCTGCTGTGGCTAATAACCCTAAGGCCTTCGCAAAATGAGTAGCTATAAAATAGTGCGTCGCCCCAGTATCAAATAAAACTCGACCCATAGTACCATGGATAGGAAACATACCCTTAATCGCGGGTGGTGCCTGTGGAGCTGCTACATGGTGGACGTTATAGACACGTCCATACTGTAACTGTCCCCTGTACTGGAGCTGCTGGAATGGCTAGTAGGGCTGGTACCTGGACTGGTGCTGGGAGGGCGGCTGGAAAAGTGGCCTTTGTGGCTCATTACGGGAACCCTGCTGCTGTGGGGCCCTATCACCCTCTGGGCACACCTGGCGCTTATGGCCACGCTTGTCGTACACAAACATCGACCTCTGAAGTTACCTCCCCTCTGACCTTACTGACCACGGCTCTGCTGGACGTTACCACCCCGCCACTGGCCCTGATGAAAACGATGTTGGCCCTGTTGGCCCTGCTGCTGTCGGTGTTGGCCTTGCTAGGCCTGCTGATTAGGCTGGCCCTGCTGACCCTGCCTATAACCCCCAAATCCCTGCCTGGGATCACCTGATCGGAAGCACTTGGCAGGGTCCCCCTGATGGGAACTCTTCTCATGCTGACGAGTTTGTCCCTTGGATGTCGGTGCTCCACCAGCGCCACTACCCCCTGTCCTGCCCTGCTGGACGGACTCTCCTGCTCGCTTGCTTCCCTGCAGATGGAAACGATGATCCTGGCAGTGTAGTAAGGCAGCATTGAGTACATCTGTGAAGGTACTCAGAGACAAATTCCCTATAAGATGTTGACGGATCCTCCAAGCTAACCCGTCCACAAACAACATTATCTTCTTACCCTCAGTAGGTGCCTCATCTGGAACTATGGTGAGAAGTCTCTTAAAATCCTCCTCATACTCAGCAGCGGTAGAATTCTCCTGCTTCAAGTTCAGTAATTTCCACCTCATCTCAGTTTGCACGGTGGGTGGAAAGTACTTGCGGTCAAACTTCTCCCAGAACGACTGAATCGGGATCGTATCCCTCTCCTCCAAGGTGGTGGTGGATTCCCACCACTACAAAGCGGCCCCCACTAACTTAAAGGAAGCCAACAACTGTTTATGCACGTCTGTGCACTCATACATACGAAGATGCCGCTGGATATCTTTCTTCCATTGGCTGACGATGATGATATCTGAACTACCCGAGAACTAAAGGCATCTCTAACCCGCTCCCATGCTGATGGAAGCTGTGCAGGTACTGACGCCACTGCCTAAATCTGGGGTGGAGCCTGCTGTACTACCACTAACGCGGCATTCACCGCCTGAGCAACAATAGCGGCTATCTCATTAGCATTCATCGTACCCTGAGTCGGAGCTGTTGGCTGCTCGGTTTGGGCACGCCTATCCTTTGGTGCACATCTCAGAGGCATCTGAAACGTGAAGAATTTTATTAGTCTACAGTTATTATCAAATCTTAAATAGCTGAAGACATAATCGTAAAAGTAAGAGTACAACAATCCTAACATAGGTCTCTATAACAAAAATAATGCTAAGCTGAAAGCGAAATAAGCCGTACAGATCCTAAGGACACTAGAACCTGATGCTCTGATACCACCTGTGACACCCCGCCTAATTAAATACCGGGAGATCACTCCTTTATTAAATTAAAAATCAAGGTGAACATTTGGTTCATTATTAGCATCACTGTCAAAAAATACTTTTCCAATTTAAACACCCTAAATAATTAAGCTAAGTGTCAAAACCATTTTAGACTTTACTTTCCAAATTTTATTTTATATAAACCAACATTTAAAACTTTTCATAATTCATAATTTAATAGTCACACCACAACTATCCTGGAACATACAATCCAAATAATCAAACATTCAACTAATTGAATCCAACATTTAATACTTTAAATGAAAGCATCCTGGCAGTAATAAATCCCAAAGTGCAAGTACTGGAAATAAATGGATTACAATATCCAATAAAACAACTGAATAATGGAAAGGGCAACACAAGCCCAACTGAAATAAATAATGCTAAGAGTAGAATCAAATGAATGAGGTCGTCTAAGCAAGAGGCCTGCAACTCCCACCTAAGCTGCAGCACGTTCCTTCCAAAGGATCCTATGCAAGACGCCCCTATGGATGGGCACTTGTAATATATACATATATATACAAGAGAGAAAGGGAAAATAGAAACGGGTCAGAGCCCGATTGTGAAAATGATTTAAAATTTATTTAGCAAGTATTTAAAATATTTACAGGCCAATGCAACAACATATTAGTGCGGAACTCCCTTGAGAAATTCTCACCTCTCTTCTAATGTGCACGCCTATCGCACTAACCTTCCCAACGGTTTAACTTATCTTAGGTTACTCGTAAGATTTAAACCTGAACAATTGAATTGTTTAAGAGGATAATTTCATTTAGTAACAAAGCTCTCATTTTAACTTTATTTATTAATAAAGTTTCCCAGTGTCCTATTATACTTTTCAAAACAAGCATTTCTAATTTGAAGTCATTATTCATTTCTTACTTGCCATAAACACAATAGGAAGTTCCAAATTTCAGAAATTCATATATATATATTAAATACTCGTATAATATATATATTCTAACAACACCCACATAAAAATTATGGTGCGGGCATACTCTGCTATCCAATTCCCGTATCACTCGTACTAAGGGAAATACAAGTTCGGAATCACTCTCGAATTGTATCAATACATACACAAATAATATTGAGGCAAAGCATAGTTTCCAAGTCCAAGAGGTCAGCACATACCTTCGCGTCTCTTAGGACCGTGACTATCGATTTGATAGCCTGTACCTAGGATTCCTATCTTCTTGGGTACAAGTCAATATCTCCCATAAAGGTCCCATCGAGATAAGACTGTCCCAGCGCGGTAACCTCAGGGATAACAAGTAGTGCGGGCATGATTTTCACACGTATAAAGTATATGCATAAACACAGTCATATAAATATACTACTTTTTCTATATCAAATTTAGGTTCATCTCATAAGCCATAATTATAACATTTATCCTTATTTCTCATTATTTAGTTATCGCTTATAATGGTTCGTCTCTTACTTTAATTTGAGGGATTATTCCAACTCACTACGTAACACTCATGGACTCTATCCTCCCAAGTGTAGAATTTCAGTAGGTACTCATCTATTTTCCATCGTAACTATCTTACGCGTCTCTCCCTTTAATACGTAATTCTATCGTCCCTTATATGTAAACATCCCAAAAATGTAAATCTCGTCTTACATTAAAGGTCTCATAATTATTAATAAGTCCTACTGGTCTTCTTTATCTCCCAAAATATTTTAATAAGGATGTCCAAATATTTTTACTCATTTAATTTGAATTTAACTATTTACAAAGGGAATATATGAGTCTGCCAGAAGGGGTCGATCGATCGATGGCAGGGGCTCGATCGATCGATGCGTCGATCGATCGACACTCCTGGTTCGATCGATCGATCAAACAGGTATGCGAATTCTGCAGATTAACAGTTACGGGTTCTATCATCCAACCTCAACCAAATTCAGATTTTTAACACCCAAACTCCCAGAAATTCGTACTACAAACATTATAAACCCAAACTAACAATCTTCTACGTAAAGCATGTGAATTTTCATCAATAACCATGGATTAAAAGGGGTAAAACTTATATAAACCTTATGAACCCTAGAAATTTATTTAACTTTGTTCTAATCAATATTTTTCCAGAATTTCTTCTTCTAAAATATCATAAATCCGTGGTTCAACCTCTACATATGAAGGGGGATTTCCAAATTTCCATTTATATTATTACTACATGCAATTTCCTATCTCCAATATGATTTTTCTTCCATGAAACTCATCCTAATCAATCCTAAACTAACATGAGTGATGCATTAACGAAAATAAGCAAGATAAACACTTACCTGGAAATTTTAGAGTTCTGATTTGTGGACGAATTTGGTGTGGTTGCGTTCTCCGTCGCGCGATCTACGCGTTAGTGGTGGTGGCGGTGCAACCGGATAAATTTTTGGCCTAGAACACCTTGGTAAACTCTCTCCTTCCCTCTCCTATGGCCGTCACTTGTCTTCGGTTGTGTTAACCCTAGAAGGCAACCTTAGACATCTGATATACCCCTTAAAAATTCGTGGGTTTAATTGCCCAAAATTACAAAATGACCAAAATGCCCTCCCGGGGCGCTAACTAAGCCTAAAAACGCCCCGAGACCCAAACTAAACCCTCGGGTACACTTTTTTTACTATCTCGACCCTTCTGGACACTTTGGCGCACTCAAAACGACCATACGAGCGACTTATAATTTATTTACTTTTACTAATCAATATTTAGTCCCGACGCGACACGGGCGCGTCCCGACTCAAATTTCCAAAATTATCATTTTATTCACTCTTGACATTTGATAGAACCAATATTATATTACTTTACTCATTTGTAATATTCAACAAGTTTCTCATAATTACTAACTCACATCATGTTAATAATTATAAATTAATTAATTTCTGGATTTATATTAAATTAATAATTCTCATTAAATTTAATAAATCTCCAAATTAATAGAGCATAAAAATACGGGGTGTTACATATTATATAACTTCCTCACGTGCACAAGAGAAATAAACACGACTCTTGGTATTTCATCTCGTGATGTAAACTGGTGCAAGGTTGACATTGACGGGGTTAATTAATATTATTAACTAACACCGTGTTAACAGTAATGAGACGAGCAGTTAAATGGCATAACCGAGCACATTTATACATGAGCCGACCATATTGCCCTGAGCTGACCAGGTTATATGTTAAGTCGATCTCACTTTTCGCTTTGAATGAGGATACATGTCACCTCTTGAGAGGTTCACAAGGTGTTCCATATTTATGGTATAATTATAACATAATTTGAGTCTCTTAATATACATGGTGTATCTGGACCTTTAGTATAAACCCCATATGATATTAACCCTAAAGGTTTATGGATGGATGTTAATAACAAAGCGAAGTGATAAACTCGCTAAAAAGTGAAAGACCTATGGCATAAGATTTCTTAAAGAAACTGAAGATTGATTATATACGAACATACCATTCCGTTACGACTGTAAATACCTTTAGATATCTGACTAGCTTAATAGTTTTTTGAAATATGTTATATGAGACTTATGAATATTATAACAGCTTATATATACGAGACTTGGAAAAATAATCCATATTAAAATACCACAAGGATTTTCACTGTCTAAAGCAAAGATAAGGAGTAAGTACTCAAACGTACTAAGACGTTTATTATACAATAGACAATCCAAATGGATATAGGTACAACCGTCTTAGCAAATACTTGTTTAGGGAAAGGTGTGAAAACAATCATATATGTAAATGTGCCATTATACAAATATCCTTAAAAAGATGTGCTCCTGAAGAGCTCAATTGAAATGTAAAGTGCCCAATTATAAGAAATTTAAAAATGAATGACTGTGGACTATTAAGTTATTGTCTTAGCCTGGAGATCGAGAATAAATTTGGGTAAACACTTGTCTATTAGTTAAATGGATTGAAAAGTCCAGCAATGCTTTAGCATATATTAAGCATACCATTTTAGTATACCCATGACGTCCGATCGTTGGATATTATAATATCCATATCATTATAAAGGTTGCCAAATATATACTTAGCATGTTGTTATTGCATTATTTTTATGTTATTAGTATATTCTTATACATAACCGGACATAATAATTGCAGTCAATCTCTTTGCAAGAAATAATTACCATTTAACTTGCAAAGTATGGGACTAACACAAATCATATTATATGATATTTTTATGTCTAACCATATATGTCTAGTTAGTTATATATATGCAGGTTATCTCTAGGATCCTCACAAGGAACAATCAAAGCACTTATGACTTGCCTCAAATAACAAATACTCCTACTATTACTTATAAAGGCAATGGTTCTTGTATAAGTCACACTCGAAAAGCCTACATCAAGGAAGATATGACTAATACATTTGATTTCTTCAATACTCATGAACTCAAGAAGAGTTATGCAACACATAAGCTCCAAAAGATTTATGCTATTGAAGTCAAATAAATCCTATTGACATGTTCACACCTCTTCATCCAAGTCTTATGGAAGTCGAGATTATAATGAAAAATAAAATTAAAGTAACAACCTATCAAATCTATTCACCAAGTCAAAGAAATATTTCAGAAGGGTGTGTATGAAACTGATATGCATCGACTCAATCATCAGATAAATACCATAATCAGGAGGAGTATCTAATCACGGGGAGCATTTGATCAAGGGAGAATCTAAGAACATGATATTTTGGACATATGCGTGTTGTACTCTTTTTCCTTTAACTAGGTTTTTTTATTGTATTTTCTAGTTAAAGGTTTTGACGAGGCCACACTAAGCACGTCCAACACCGATTTAATGATCACAAAAGTTGTACTTTTTTCCCTTCACTTTAGTTTTTTACAACTGAGTTTTTTTGTACTAAGATTTTAATGAGTTAATAATAATTGAATGGTGAATACAGTGTACATACAAGGAGAAGTTTTATAAAATATGTATTTAGTGAATGTCCATTGATATTCCAAAATTATTAAAGAATATATTAAATACTTTATTACTAGCATGTACCTCGCGCGATGCGCGGACATTTTATAATCTTTTAAAAACCTATTTAACTTTATAGTGATAATATGTCGTAAAAGCCTTATAATTTTCTTTTTGGACATTATTTTTATGATCTTTTGTAAAAGTAAAACAGTCCAATTTAAAGATGTGTAGTTAACACTTGGCTGGTTAATTGAACAGAGAACTCATATTTGCCGTATTCCTAATTTTAAAAGGACAACATAAATAAATATTATTATATCACAATGACTATATTTATAAACCTGGTAACACAACCCACCCCAAACCCATTTGTTCCCTCTCCCCCCGACATCGCCAACATGCTACTACCATCGCCTCGTCTAGTCCTCCGACTGAAACCCAAATCAATACCCACCACCCACAACTCGAAACTAATCACAACCCATCACCACCACTGCCTTCTCATCTAATTGAAACCCGAATCAATATCCACCGCATTCACAAATTGAAACCAATAACATCTCATCACCAACGTCATCTACTCCACCGATTAACCCCCTGAATCTTAACCAATCACTACACATCACCACTATTGCCTACTTCTCTTATTGAAGCTTAGATCAATACCCCTCCAAATCGAGACCCATTTCATAACAAGTTTGAGCCTCTCAAAACATTATATTTTTCTATGTCACCACAATCCATGAATACCGTTGCAAAGGTCATGGCATCACCTCATGTTGTTTGTCGTAGGCCACGTGTGTTATCTCTAATCAAAGACATAAATCAAAACAAAAAACCCCAAAAACTCCAAAGAAACAAAACTTTTACTTATTACTTACTTTCCCTTTAATAACCACTGTGAAACTCTTGGTTGACCCATCAACAAATGAGATACTCCCATTGAGTGGGTTTGAAACCCCAATGTCGTGCAGAAGTTTTTCAAAGCCAAGCACCAAGTTCTTATTGGCAACTACGTTGGAGCACAATAGAGACTTTTCCTTTCTTTCGCAGTACTACTCTCTCTTTTCTTGGGTGTATGGTTTTGTGCAATACAAATGGGCCCTGGTTGAAATAAAGGAGGCGGTGAAAGGAATTTTTTTTGATATGTTTAACGACATCAAAACTTGATGTCTTCCAATCAGAATAGTTCCTCTCTTATTCTTAAATGGTGTCTCTCACTTCATTTAATGTCTCCTTCTTCTTTTTTCAAGTGGTGTTCTCTCACTTCATTTAATATTAAGTGGTGTTCTCTCACTTCATTTAATATGAAATAAAACAGTTTACACCATTTATATATATAAAAACAGAAATACATTTTTATAAGATAATATTTTTTCTTTAATAACAGTTTTTACATATAAAAACATTACAAAAATGATTAAATGTTTTTAAAATTGTTTTTTATATATAAAAATGTCAAAAAAAAAATCCGTTTCTATATAAACTATTAAAAATGTTTTAAATATATACTATTTTTTAAACGTTAAAAATCGTGTTTTTTTAAACAATTTTTTATATATAAACAGTTTTTTATATATATATATATATACAATTTTTTATATATAAAAGCTGTAAAAATATATTTTAAATATTTTTTTAAACTGTTTTTTTTAAATATGTAATTTTTAAAATGCTTTAAATATGTATTGTTGTAAATTTAAAAAAAAATGCACCGTTTTTAAATGTGTACTATTTTTTTTAAATATTTTAAATATTTTTAAATGTCACCTGTTTTTAAAATATTTTTAAATGTTTTTAAACATGCTTTTTAAATGTTTTTAAGTGTGTACTGTTTTTTAAAAATATGTATTATTTTAAATGTTTTAAATATGTACTACTTTTTAAAAATAAACTATTATTTAAACATAAACGGTTATTTATACATATAAATATATATAGTTTTGTTTATATATAAACATTTTAATTGTTTTAAATACGTACTTTTTTTATATATAAAAAATAATTTATATATACACCTGTTACAGTTTTTATATAAAACATTTAAAATATATTTTTACAGTTTTTATCTATAAAAAACTGTTACAGTTTTTATCTATAAAAAACTGTTACCGTTTTTATATAAAATAAATGAAGTTAATTTAAAAAAAAAAAAATTAGTAACTTTTTTTTATAAGTCTTTCCTACAAAACAAAGTTGTAAAAAAATAGTTTTTTATTTTGCTATAGAGTTTATTAGTAACTTTTTTTTTATTCTTTCAAAAAAAAATAAAGTTGTAAAAAACAGTTTTTTTTCTAATTTTTTCCAGTTTTTTCCTTCAACAAAAAACGATTTTTTTTAGTTAAAAATATTTTTTTAAAATAATGTAAAATAATGTTTTTTAACTAAAAAAAACTATTTTTTGTTGAAGGAAAAAAATGGAAAAAGCTGTTTTTTACAACTTCATTTTTTGGGAAAGAATAATAAAAAATAGTTATAATAAACTCGACAGAAAAATAAAAAACTGTTTTTTTAAAACTTTGTTTTTTAGGAAAGACTAATAAAAAAAGTGACTAAATTTTTTTTTAAGGAAAAAAACTGTTTTTTACAACATTATTTTTTTTGGAAAGAATAATAAACAAAAAGTTACTAATAAACCCTAAAGAAAAATAAAAACTATTTTTTTACAACTTTATATTTTTAGGAAAGAATAATAAATAAAAAAGTTATTAAAATGGTTTTTTTTGTTTAAGGAAAAAATAGGAAAAAAAACATTGACTAATATTTAAGGGAAAAAAACAGTGGCCAATATAAAAAAGGAAAATAGTTATAAAAATTGGCAAGCATGTCTTTAATGAAAAAATAGTAGCTAATTTTTTTTTGTTAATTACAACTCTTGTTTACTAATAAAAAATGAAGTTAAAAAAATATTAAAAGAATTATAAATATTGACATGCATGTCTTTAACGAATATATTAATTGATGAGGGATATCATATGGCATGCATGTCTTTAAGTATGTAAATATTGGAAATGTTAATTGTTGTTTGAACAATTAATGAGGAGAGAGAGTGTGGAAAGAAGGAAAAGTGAAAACATATTTCATTGGGCGAAAATTTTTCCTAGAAAAACACGTAAGAATATGCATGGGTGTAAATATGAATAGACAAATGGGTTAAATAGAGACTAAGACAAATGAGAATGAAAATGAGAGTACAAAACTATTATGAGTTTATGAAGAGTATTAATCATGTATTTATACTTCTAATATTATTGTATTAGAGATATAATAGATAGAGTATAAATAAAGATCATATCATTTGAGTATTAAGATATCAATAAAATATTTTTTTTTTCAAATTCTCTTCGTTTCCCCTTTGTTTTAGTACATAATCTATAATTTTTAAAGTAACCCTTTAACAAAAGCGTTGATCACCTTGCTGTGAAACAAGTATGGTGTCGCCCTCACACGGACGTTAATGGACAAACCCTATTCTCACCTGAGCAATGTTGAAGTTATTTGCGCCAAAACACAAACTCTTTCACACAAATAAACTTCCAAACATCCCAAAAACAATCCATTCATCGCCTTCACCTTCAACCCAAATCCCATCAGATCCAGTAAACACAATACTCAGCTGCAAAAACCCCACTAGAGCACTTGACCTATTTAACTCCACCCATAAACACATAAACCCCACCAAGAATCTACAGCTTTATTCAGCAATCACCCATGTCCTGACCAAAGCCAAATTGTACATACCCGCCAGATGTTTGATAAAAGACCTCTTTCAATCTCTAAAAAAAACTCGAAAACCCCCAAAAGCTTGTTCCTCAATTTTCAATGCACTTAATAAATTGGAAGGTTCTAAGTTCACCCCCAATGTGTTTGGGGTTTTAATCATTGCTTTATCTGAAATGGGCTTTGTTGAGGAGGCCACTTGGGTGTATAGAAAGATGGGGGTGTTGCCAGCAATGCAGGCTTGCAATGCCCTTTTAAATCAGTTTGCTAAGATGGGTAAATATGATTTCGTGTGGAAACTTTACGGGGGTATGGTTTCGCGTGGGGGGACGCCTAGTCTTGTCACGTATGGGATATTGATTGATGCTTGTTGTGATCAAGGAGATATTGGGAAAGCAAGAAAATTGTTTGATGAAATGGTTGGGAAGGGAATGGAACCCAGTGTTGTGATTTACACGACTCTCGTGCGCGGGTTATGTGGCGAGGGTAGGATCTTGGAAGCGGAAAGTGTGTTTAGGGAAATGCGGGAAGGTGGGGTTATTCCGAATTTGTACACTTATAATACTTTGATGGATGGCTATTGTAAGATGGGTAATGTGAGAAAAGCTATTGGCTTGTATGAAGAAATGTTGGGTCATGGTGTGTTGCCAAATGTTGTCACGTTTTGTATTTTAATTGATTTACTTTGCAAAGGAGGGGAATTGACTGCTGCGCGGAGTTTTTTTGTATGTATGGTTAAGTTTGGTGCTGTTCCTAATGTATATGTGAACAATTGTTTGATTGATGGTTATTGCAAGGAAGGGGATTTATCAACAGCACTAGATGTGCAATCAGAGATGGAAAAGTTTGGTATTTTATGTGATGCTTTCACGTATGGTATACTTATTAAGGGTTACTGCAACGTAGGTAGAATGGATGAGGCGAATGGTTTATTGCGAAAGATGAAAAAAGATGGAGTCCTGGTGAATTCGGTTGTTTACAATACGTTAATAGACGGGTACTGTAAAGAAGGTAGCATGGAGAAGGCTTTGGAGATGTGTTCTCAAATGACAGAAAAGGGTTCAGTTCCCAATATCATTACCTTTTCCACCTTGATTGATGGCTACTGCAAGTTAGGAAATATGGAGGCTGCCATGGGATTGTATACGGAAATGACAATAAAAGGCGTTGTGCCCGATGTGGTTGCTTATACTGCTTTGATCGACAGGCAATTTAAACATGGTAATCAGAAAGCAGCTATTCGGCTGTACAAGGAGATGATAGAAGCTGGCCTCACCCCTAATGTTTTTACTCTTAGTAGCTTGATAGATGGACTATGCAAGGATGGAAGGACTGGTGATGCAATTAAAATTTTCTTGGAGGAAACAGGGTCTGGCAATTGTTCCCCGAATAATATTATGTATACCGCTCTTATTCAAGGATTGTGCCAAGATGGGCGGATTTTCAAAGCCAGTAAGTTTTTCTCGGACATGCGATGCTATGGTTTGAAACCAGATGTGCGAACTTATGCTGTCATCACACGTGGGCATATTGAAGCCAAGCATATGTTTGATGTGATGATGTTACACGCAGATATGCTTAAGATGGGTATTATTCCTAATAATATCATATACCAGGTTTTGGCCAGGGGTTATCAGGATATTGGTGATCTCAGATCAGGTCTCAAGTGTTCAGAGGAATTGTCGAAATCAGGTTTTGGGTGTTCAGGATATATGACACAATCTTTTCTTGATCATGTAAGTAAAAGTTTTGTGGCGACTGAGGACAATAAATCAAGTTGTGGTTAGTTATTCTCTGGGAAGGAGATTGGTATCTTTCTGAGAAACTGTTGAGCTTTTTCAGAGGGTGTAGAACAAATTTTTATTTTGCCCAATTGGGTTTCAGAGAATAAGCAAATCTGTACTGATACAGTATTATTTTGCAACTGGCAGTAAAAAATATAGCATCTATAGGCATCTTTATTAACACGTTTGAACCTGAGGGGGGTATGCATATAGTTTGTTGTTTGGGTGGGGAACAATATATTTATGTCAAGTGGGTTATTGAAGAGCTAGTGTTTGAGTGTCTAATAGAAGACCAGCTGAGTTAATTGGCTTCGCTGGCGTCTGTTCTAGACTGAATTATACAAGATTCTTTGAGTTGCAATACGGAGGTAAAAAACCGAAAAGCTTTTTCTTAAAATCTTTTCTAGTTTTTGGCCATTTTTATTTGTCGATGAATATTAGTGTAAAACTTCCATCTCACCATTGTGTACTGCAGTTGTGGTGAGGTCCACACAAAATTCAAAAAGGTGGATCAATGGTAATTATAAAAGGTGGTTAGTTAAAAGTTCTACATTATAAAAAAGTGTAAATTATGCTTACATTGTGGGTGCTAAGCATATATATTGCAGTTCCCTTAGTAACCACCTTATCGATTACTGGCAATTAGTGAAAGATATCCTCCATTTCTTCTAGGCTGTAATCGTAAACTTCCTGCATTTTGATGTGGACTCACTGTTTAGGAAATATGAATATGATACCATTGATAATTTTTTGGTTATGACCAAGTCGGTTGCTATATATTATGGTTTTGAAGTTGCAGTCAAGTCCAAAAAAATAGAGTTCGTGAACTGTCCACATGTAACGGCGCTGTTGCAGTATGAAAGAAGGTGCAGATCTGGCGACTTGGCTTCACAGAAGTACATATGCACTTGAGGTGAAATTCAAATACCTTATAGAGCTTCTTGGTTGCATATTTTTTACATATCACTTTCAAGGTGCTCTAACTCAACATAGTTTAACATTTGTTTTAATTTGTAGTCTTACATCAAATCGAACATTTGTATTGTGTAAACGGATTTCTTTGGTGTGTATTGATGTCCATCGTGGATAAAAGGGAACATATTATTCTAATCTTTTTACCACTGAAAAGACAATAAATAGTATGTGTTTTTGAATCGATCCTGTTAACCATGTACAGAATCTGTGATTTATTCCTAGGATTCTGCTTAGTCTGCAATATTGTTATCTCATGCGTTAACATTAAAATGGATGATGGAGATGCAGTTGATCCAGCTTGAAAGATACTGGTCATGATTTAGATTAGCTCATGTTTGATTGCAGGTGCTTCCTGTAATCTATCAGTGGCCGATGCACTTTTGGAAGCCATTGGTGAGATGGGTTTGTTTGCTTGCATATGGTTGTAACAAGATTGCTGTTTTTAGCCATATAGCTGTAACAGAAGTATTTAAGGCCGAGGAGCAGCGATGAGTATGATGCATAGAATAGAGTATGCGAGGATGCATTCATGGTTATGATCGTACAAAGAAAGATCTGAATACACACTTGTGTCTAAACAATGCTCTCGTGAACATGTATGCAATGTGGGGATCAAATCTTCCAAGCAACTGTTCGATAGAATGAAGAAGAAGGATGTCGAAACTAACATTCATCGCGGTTTTAATGGCTTGCAAGCCACCCAGGATGGTGGAAGAGGGAAAGAAACATTTCAAGAGCATGGTCGATGATTGTGGGTTAAAGCCTCGACTTTCTCACTCCAGCTGAAGGTGGATCTTTTATTCCGAGCTGGGCTCTCACAAAAAGCCTGTTTAAAACCCCCATTTGGGTAATGAAATCCTTCTCTACCTGAACCAAATTCTAGGGCACCCCTAGAATATGGCACTGCTTCCCCCTAAAACCCTAATCTAAGGGAATGGAAAAGCCTGACGGAGTACTGATTTAAGACGCATATTTGGCTATACTGACCCCCAACTCCCTTTGGCCCTAAATTCTAGGGCATGCCTCATGTTCGAACCTGAACAAAACTGATGATCGCGTGCGCACTCTCTGGAGCTCTAACTGGAATCTTCGCACCAGGTACTATTTTTTTTCCTTTCAAACTTAGGTTTGGTGTTGATGAAGGTATTTGGATTCAAATGTTTTCAATTGAAAATTACATAATTGTGTGAAGTTAATTACAAAATGGATTGAATTGGATACTATTGCATTGCAGATTTATGGTGTAATTAAATGTATGAATCATATATGTTGTTTGCTTAATGAATATGTTGAGGTATTTAAAAACCAAGTTGGTTACTATGTTTGCTTATGGGTAGTTTATCTGGTGTACTATGTTAGCCAGTGAGTATTTAATATTGCTCTGTTACACCTCTTTAAAGTAGGATTCTTAATTCAGGAAAGTGGACACTTGTTACTGATTGAGGCCTTCAGAATTTCTGAAAAGGAATAAAGGTCCATCTAGTGCCCTATGAACTTTTTTCCTCCTATAGTTTAAAACATAAATTACGGAAACAGTTCGTTTTTCTATTTGGTGATCACAAACTGGAATTGCACTTTCCTTTTGTGAGTTAGAAACTTGTCTGAATATCGAGAAACTCAACTTCATATTCCACTAACGAGTTTATCAAAAACTTTTTCATTTTTTTCAATTCCTAGTAAGCTACTTTTTTGAATGCATTTTTCTTTTCCATTTTTCTTTATCTGCAAATTTCCATTAGACCATCTCCATACCGGCATGGTATACACTTACACCTAGACCCAAACGAGCTTGAATAATGCCCCCCCTTTTTTTGTTACTTTCAGGCGGCACCACCAGTTTTGGTTTTGCGCGGCACTTCATGTTGACATTCATTTAATTTGCATGTTGGTATTTTGCCGACATGCAAATTTGTCCTATGCGGAAAGACCAAATGCCAACCACATCTGAAGATGATCTTACATTTTCCCCTAACTCACATAATACACTTAGATGTATAACATGTAAAAAAAGGTGCACGAGGCTCCCGCCACTAGGGAGGCTGTTTTCGCGACTCGAAGCTGTGACTATAGCAGGTGTAATTGAAAAAAATCTTATCCTGTAGCAAAATTGATGTGTAGATGTGGAAGTGACAAAGATAAACTATAAAACAACAACATTTAGGAATGGGATTTTCTCTCTAATTCTCGTTCAGCTAAAAAATAGATAGTAGTAGTGAGTACAATTTAAGAGATAGTGCCTTTTATAGGGGCACGGGGAAGTTTTTTATGGGTGAAAGTTTTAGGCATGGTGATGTCACAAAAGTGGGGCATTATGCTTGACATATACCATATGACACTAGAATCAAAATGACTAACAAATAACGAAAGTATAAAAATAATAATTGATGTTCATTCTCCTCCATCATTCTCCCCTGCATGTAAGTTCGCCGTATAGCCCCTCTGAAGAATGGCTTTAGTGATCCATGTGTCCTCGGGCCTCCTGGCAGTTGTGAATAGGTGTAAGGGACTTTTTTATAGGTGCAAGGGAAAGTTTTAGACACGGTGATGCCGATGGTTCAAATTCTCGGTCTCGACCCCTGTATCGGATGCCCGATTTTCAACTCGGTCGCGGTATCGGGAGATAGCACAAAGATAACATATTTAGAGATCCCCAAAAAATTTGAAAAAAATCTAGAATTTTTTTCAAAATAAGATTAATAATGTGGACCAATTAGATATTTTAAAACCCATCATTCAATATGTATATCGTCTAATTGATTGTACTAACACGTGTCGGACTTATCAACTTCAATATTCTATAATAATAAATAAATTACCAAAACAATCCATTGACACATTCATAGAGAAGTTACAAATAAAGTATAAGAAATTAATGTTTAATTATTTTGTACAAAACAATTAAAAAATATTAAGTCTTAATGGAATGCTACTAATTTTTTAAGAAATAGTACTAATTTATAAAAAAATGTACAAGGTTTCAAATTTTTTTAAGAAATATTACTAATTTTTAAGAAGGTACAAAAAATTTCTAAGAAAATCATAGTACTAATTATGAAGAAATCATTTTTTAATCATATAAAAATGAACAACAAATGTAAAAACAATTAACTTTTAATCATATTTTTGCACAAAGCAATTGACATTTATTTTGGAGAGACAATGATTATATGCATAGCTTTGTTCAAATGGTTATATTCACACGTGTCGGACTTGTTAGCTTCAATATTTAAGTGAGCAAAATAATTTTATGACACGCTAAAACTTAAAAAATAAAATCAGTCCCAATTTAAATCCCGAATTAATAGTCGCTTTTCTCTTTTGGCTGACATAATTAAAGAATCAAATTCCATGATAATGAACAAGTATTGATTGAGTGAATGCATAAAAACTATTGTTTCCAAATGACGACTATTAATTTGAGACGTAATTAGTATTTTTTAAGAAATAATTTTCCATTCATAGGAAAATTTAATCATTTTTTGTACGAATTACTGAACTTTTATTTTGTACAAAAAAGTTAAAAATTTAAACAATAATTAGCTGCATATGTTTTTTAGTTTCTATAAAATATTGAAAATTTAAACCTAAATATAAACTTTTTTTTATTTGGTAAAAAAACTTTCAAACATAAGTGAGCTATAAAAAATATTTTTGTAAAAAAAAATTAAATTATCAATATAATTTAGAGGGGAGCATTTCAAAAAAATTAACATTGAGACAAAAATTAGATGTAAACATTTTTATATTGGAAAAACAATCAGTTTTTGAACATAAGTTTGCCATAGACATTTGTTTAACAAAAAAAAAGAAACATTGAAACAAAAGTTACAACTGTTAACTTTTCTATAACACACCTACGATCGTTCCAAAGATAAACCCTCTTATGCTTCCCCCAAAAGAACGCAAACTAGGTTACGAAAGGACGTGCGTGCCGCGAAAGGGGAGATCAATTACGTTGAAAGTGTGCATGCGGAACTCGGCTGACAAGTCGATCTAATGGGCATTATCCCCACAACATCGCCTCATGAGGAAAGGTTCTGAGTGGCCATTTGGAACTTGTGGCCGGCCTCCGGGCAGCCGTGCCAGCAAGGAAGCGGGTGTGGTCACCAAACTACAATGCGAAAAACTCGGAGTCGAGGAAGCCTTCGACACGATCTAGATAGAAGCGAACGGGGTGACCATCTGCTGGTTGTAGAGGAAGGATGTGTGTGCTGCGAAATGGGAGATCAATTACGTTGAAAGTGTGCATGCAGAACCCGGCTGACAAGTCGATCTCACGTGCATTATCTCCACAACATCGACTCACAGGGACCGAGTGGCGCATTTGGAGCTTGTGGCCCGTATCGTGGCAGATGGACTTTTGTAGTTAGATCATGACTTAGTTACCTGACAAGAAGATGAACGCTCAACGGTGGGTGTTCGCGTGATCCTTGTATATGACATGTGTACGCTGCAAGCGGGTGAACACATCCTCATGGATGATGGTCACGTAGGTGGCAAATTCCATCATGGAAGGAATTGCCGATACTATGGGTGGTAACTCGGCACGATCAATGGGTATGGATAGGAAGTTGTCGGTATATTCTAGATCCGTGGACGAATCAAAGTAAATCTCCGACACTTCACTTTAGTTGACCACCTCCACCTCAGCCATCTGTTTGGAGTGGAAGGTCGTAGAGAATTGGAGGAAGCACTACAACAGACCTTAGAGTGTCCCCCAAAAGTGGTTTGTAAATCGAATGTCTCTGATATTACGAATAACAATGTGTAATCTGACAATCTCTTGAAAATATAGGGTGGCACCTTAAGAGGCGTCCATAGTGCGTGAGCAAGGAATGATGTGGGACATCTTTGAAATTGATTGTTGAAGACAACGAATTT
The DNA here is from genome assembly GCA_949130495.1 of Sambucus nigra. Taxonomy (NCBI): domain Eukaryota; kingdom Viridiplantae; phylum Streptophyta; class Magnoliopsida; order Dipsacales; family Adoxaceae; genus Sambucus; species Sambucus nigra. The sequence goes on along the minus strand of OX422212.1, from coordinate 587,353,090 downwards.
AGAGTCATGGCCACGAGTTGTTCGGGTAAGTCGACAACGAGCCATAATTTAATATGCATAACATTATCTACTGACACGTGTCGGACTTGTCACCTTCAATATTCCATTATAAATAAACAAGAAGTTAGCAAAACAGTCTAATGAGACATAAAACTCCGACATAAAGGCAAACAACCTTCTTCTTCTCATCACGAAAACCACTTTTACCCTCCCACACATTATCTTGCTTTATAGGCATTCTACAAAATACAAATGAATTAAATTGAATAATAATAATATAATATTATTATTATTATTAGATATAGTTGATGTTTTCCATGATAAATACTTTTAAGTAAATGATGAAATGTTATAATACGTTATTAATTAATTAATCATATGTGATTATTAGTAAATATTGCACATTTAAAAAAACTTTTGACATTATTAAAACATATTAAAATGTTAATTATGCACTTATGTATAAGTATCGTCCAATTCGAAAACTCATTAAGATATTTGTAAGTCATGCTAACAGATTAATTAAATATTTGTTTTAGAATAAGTTGGTCTTACCTATAATAGGCAAAACCCCACCTAATAATGGGTGGTACAACTCAAGAATAGGTTGGTTGGCCTTGAGTAGATACGAATTCACCTGTGAGCGGTGGTGATATTGTTGGGAAAAACAATTTGAGATTGACATTTAAACGCCCAAAAATTTTAGTCTTAAAGATCTTTGATTAATCATGTATTGAAAAGAAATCAAGAACTAGGTTTAAAGATTAAACCTATGGTTCAAGAATACAATACCATAGCGAATCATATTGTGATTCGTATGAGGAGATAAAAGTTGAAGAAGATTAAATCATTGTTGCCCTCCAAGGTCTCTAAAAATCTTGCTTAACCTTCTGTAAAGCTCGGATCTTCTAGTATATGATCCTCCCCAAAGCTAAGTAGGTGTTTTGAGATGAAAACCCTTGCTTACAAGTGAGATATGGTGCTTTCTCTCTAGGACTTCACAAAAACGTGAACAGTATTTTCTTTTACCCCTCTCAAACTAATGATGAATCATTGTCAATAAAACCCCTTCCCACACCTTTATATACAAGTGTGAAAGGTGGGCTTGGGCCAAACTGGGTTTCTTAAGAGTTTGGGCCTAACTACTTGGGTATGTGGACTACACTATGGACCCAAGACAAATAATTAAATTAGCTCCAAATAAATACTCTGAAATTCCAATTACAATTTTCGTAATCTATTTCCTTTATTTAATAATAATTAATTCCACTAAATAATTATGACTGTACTCCAATTTAATTATCTCAGAAATTCCTCGGATATAATGAGGTCTTATTTGCAACGTTGATTATGGTGCATAATATGATTCCCCACGTTAAGTGTCTGATACACGCTTGGTTAAATCAATTTACTGTTAATAGATTTTAACCTACATCTAATCAATTCTCAGACTTAACTTATCTGCTACTCCACGAGGCTTATAAAATAATCCACCGATCAGGTTTTACTTGGTGGAAACAAAATCTTTAAGTCTATCAAGGGGTATCATAATCCACAGTAGTATTCCTGGATGCGGATTCCTCCGATTTATGATCTCAGAGCTACTCACACAACTGTCACCCAATGCGGGGATCATTTGACCCGATATAAAATTAGATCGAAATCAATGTTTAAAAAGGCGAAAGACGAAAGGCGAGGCGAGGCGAGGCTTTTTAGTCGCGGCGAGGTGTTTGAGGCGTAAGCGTCACCGAAAAGAAAAAAAAAGAGCAAAATAATATTAAAAAAATACTAATAAAACCATAAAAATAAAATAACAAAGAAATATAAAATAAAACTACAAAAAAAACATCCTTGAGGGCTTTCTCACATAGTTTGACATTTTTTTGTTCTCCTGAGATAACTTAAAAAAAAAAGTAATATGAGAAAATTAATTTTAACATATTGGTTATTTTACAATATGACAATAAATTAATCAATGCAAAATCAATCCTTTTTTTAGCTTCATTCACGTATTGGTTATTTTATAATATGACAATAAATTAATCAATGCAACTTAACAAGCAAATTTATTAAAAAAACATTGATTTTCAAGCTAAGATTAAAAAAATAGCAACTTTATTAAAAAAATAATAAAACATATCAACCTAAGTTTATTGAAAAAAACAGTAACCTTTAAAATATATTAGTCTAAGTTAAAGAGAACATATTAATCTTAAGTTGAAAACCAAAAAACAGAAACCTTTTAAAAAATGTCATATTGAAGTTAATTTAGTACATTTATTTCAAACAAACTATATATTTATAACAAAAATATAGTTTCAAATAAATTTATACACTTATTTCAAACAAATTAGTATAGAAAAACAAAATTAAGTGCAATTTTAAAAACAAAAAAAAAATAAAAAAAAGAATAAGAGTTAGTAGATTAAAACAACATTTTTTTAAGTTAAGTGCAATTTTAGAAAAATGAAGAACTTTAACCTTAAAAAAAACAGACTTTGTGATGAAAGAAGAAAAATAGTTTTTTTAATTTTATTTTAATTTTTTTTTCGCGCCTCAACAAAAAGGCGTGAGGCGCATCTAGGCGTAAATTCAACCCTGAGGCTTAAGCCTCGAGGCTTTTTTTTCAGCGCCTCTCCTCGAGTCCTTGAGGCGTACGACTCGTTCGCCTTTTTAAACGTTGATAGCAATTGAGGTGACATTTGTGCAAGCATTCCAATCCTCATAATTCTCAGGGTTAAGAATCTATGTACCCTTTGCAAATGGTGTGAGATTGACCGAGTCAAATAAAGACAATCCTTATGCTCAAATCTCACGGGTGGACCTGGTCAATACATTCTTGGGATGTACTGATTACAATCCTCTGTCGAATTATCGAACAAGTTCTCGAACCATCAAAGACGTTCCGACAGTTTGAGATAAACTATTAGGATTGCATCGAACTGTTTCGATATGATGTCAACTCCCTATCTAGGTCGTGAACGTTTCAATAGTGCTAGAATTGGAATTTCGATCACCTTATGATTAACTCGAAGCCGACTTACCGAAATTCCTACTAAGCTTTATTGACCGATATGCCTGTTATATATTTAAACCAAATATAAGGAATTCTCATAACTATGGTTTTTATTTCAAAATGATAAGACACACCTTTACTCAAAAGTAAACATCATACATGGTTTTAAGAATAAAATCGTAACGATATTCCACTTAGTCTTACCATGTATCTAACTCCCAACCCATCTACGCGGCAGTTTGCTGCCTATTGGTAGAAGGATTAGCCGGGTGTTATCCGATTCAACCTTAGTCATAAACATATTCGATTTCTCGAACTAGGTGAAACCTACACTCAATTTGTTTAACCCTTTTTTGGGTTATGGGTTCTCTTGAATTTGCAATCGTACCGCTATAAACACTAAAAGTGGTATAAACAATCGTACTTAAAGGAACCTCACCTAAGTTATTTAGGAAGTAACCGAACCATCTAGCCTCTTTAGTTGTCTCCTAAGTCTCCTAAGTGACTACAACTTCAGCCTTCCTGGTAGAGTTAGCAATCCAAAATTGCTTAACACTCCAACAACTTATAGCTCAACCTCTTTGGGTAAACATATATTCCAAGGTACATAACTTGGAATCCTTATTGGACTGAAAGCCTTAGTCTTTGTGTCTAAAGGTATAAGACTATTATTAGACTAAAATTTGTTGACCATGTCCAAGGCATAACATATTTTGGTCTTTGCACACAATATATATAGCATTTATGAGGCCGCCCACCTCCGAAGCATTAAATATATTCCTCGTTACTTCCATCTAATTAAGTGTCATAAGACATTGATCCTGAAACATGATGATTCCATACTTGAAAATAACCTCTTTTCATGGAATCCTGATGCTATTCTTGTGTATGCAACATTTATATATTTTACTTGGGATAACCCAACATCCTTTGCAACCATCTTGCGAAAACTTGGTCATAAAAATGTGCCTGGTTTGTCTAGAGCACTTTATATCGAATATCCAGACAACCACACTCCAATGTAAGACAATACTCCCACCTCGTTCCCAATTGGGAAAGTGTTATCCACAAATTATACTTAGAAATACCACCACATTTCCGTCACGCTTCTTATACAAACAAGTATAGTTCGGATTTTGATCGAAATTAAGATTTCCTTATCAAACCGAATGACCCAAGAGCTTGATGTTAGCTTAGATCCATAAATGGATCTCACAAGCGTACATCACTTTGCTTTTCCGACTTCTTACTATATATGTGTCAAGACGTTCGTTCAATAACGCAGTCTTGACGTTAAAATAATCTCGACAGACTTTAGCATGGCTGTTGCGAGAAGGTTTGCTTATAGTCCATCGCTATCTTTATGAGTAAACCCTTTTCGCAAGTCTTGCCTTGAAGGTTTGCACCTTCCCATCCATCAATCTTTTAATTTCTCACAGGTCCACTTGTGCCCAATGGGTTTTCCCCATCAACAAGTCTACAAGTCCCAAAACTTGATTCGAATACATCGAATCCATAGTCACAAGTCAAAGCAAAAGTCCTTGTCTTGGAATGCCTCGTTGTAGTTCCCGGGACCCGGTTTGTGTTTGCCTCGGATCACATCGAAACGATCACCAAAACACTAACAATTCAGGATGACTCTTGATGCTCCCACTACAACGTGGCACCACTTGCTATCCAATATAAGTGACATGCGTATTTTGATAATCGATAAAGCTCCCACTACGATTAGGTAGTGTATTTCGATATAAGGTTGTATTTCCTCCTGTACGGGTGGTAGCAATATTGGTAATACGCTGTACTTTATCATCTTATAAGCCCAACTTACACTTGGGCCGGTAGTCTATTACATAATCCTCCTACAAGAACCAGTCATTGATACAATTAACGTCGTTCTTGTACTTAAGAGTGTGGTAAAAACTACCTTTGTTACCTTTAGGATAACAAAGAGACATGCCTCTGTTCTTAATTTCAAATACCTATGTCTCAACGGTCCATTTTAAACCCGTCTTCGAATTCCTTTAAGAATAAAATAACCTATGCGTAAGTGCCTAACTTGTGTTTGGTTCTAAAAGGAAACTCTCTTTAATGATCTCATCCATAAAATTATTCAAATCAGTATTCAGTAGTATTGGCAAGACAACTTATAATATATAAATTATTTTTCAATGTACCAGAACAGATAATAAGATATCCCAATTTTGATAAAATAGTTTTATAAAATCAATCGAATATATGTTTAGAACCAATCTAGAGAACCAAAACCAACTTTTGAAAACCCAACTTTTGAAAACCCAGGTATATTAGATAATTTACCTACATTAACTTTATATCCTCACCATAATCTATAAATAAGAATTTCCTTCTTATACTGCTGCCTTATTCTAATTACCCATAACTAGGAACATCTCTCTTTTAAGTAATTGTCCGGTTACTTAGAACCTTTGCAACGAGTTGGAATCTTGATTTGTGGATCCCGAGTATACATATTAGGTAATTGTAGATCGGACCATAAATCACGCATTTACTTTTAAGAGAAAAAACATTACCATATCCTTTTCTTTACAAAGTGCGGAAAAACGGGACATTGTTGCTATAGAAGTTTTAACTACTTGTAGTGAGAATTCCCGCCTTCCGCCTATTTTACTACTAGCGAGGAATATGAACCTTCGTCAACTCAAACCGTTATAGCTGAGACTTAGCCTTATCCTCCTATCTCCCTTTCGGGAGAGAAGTAAGCTCTTCTTAAATAATTAACACCAACCTTTGGCTACGGATCCTCACTCCTGGATTATGCAATGGTACCGGGTTTCCCCACCATGCTTGATCCAAAGAATCCTTTGTTCAACCAATGATAAAATCATTTGAACAACATGATTTTCACTTGAGTGTTATCAACCAATATAGGTGTTAACAAATTCTCATCGGTCAATTCTTTAAAATTAAGCATGTACACATAGAACTTCCCCATGGGGGGTACCGAACGCATATAACACTTAATTTAAAAGGATTACCCTACATTTTAAAATACCATAATTCCGAGATTAACCATCTCGGAAGGGGAGGGGGGGCTGCGTAACTGACATGAGGAGTTAATCACATCATAATTAATGGGAATTGTGGGTTAAAACATTTTATTATCCCTGTAAGTTAGATCAATGTCCAATTACATTTTTTAGTCCTTAAAACTTATTACAGTTAAAATTTTAAGACTAAAACAGTGAGAAAAAGTTGAATTCATTTTTGAAATCTTAGAATTATGAAATTGGAAAATTAATTTCCAATTAACACACAAGAATTAATTTAACTAAATTTTAAAGCTACATCTCTTAACCATCAATTTTTAAAATTAATCCCGTCTGACATCCTAGTTCCATTTTAAGGTGAGATTTCTCGTGGGGAGCTTAAATCACCCCACCTTAAACTAGACATATTTTCATCTTTCATTATCTTACCAGATAATTTAGGATCATGTATCCAACATAATGAATAACCGGCAACTTTTGTTCCCACAATAAATTACAGGGACTCCGTGGGGGAGGATATCATTAATTTTGTTTAAATGTATACTATCGGTTCATTCTTCGAAATAGAACTTGCTTGGGAAGGACTTCCCCGTGGGGGTTAATCGAACTCTCTCGCATTCTAATTCTCTGAATTATCACTTAAGAGTTTTAATGAATCCATTATGCCTTGATTAATTCCATCCGTTTGGTGTGTGTGTGTGTGGGGTGGGGGGTGGGGGGTGGGGGTGGGGGGGGGGGGGAGCCTAATTGACGCAAGGAATTAATCACATTTGATTCATAAAACACCGATGGAGTTCGTGGGTTTATATTAGAACTTCTCACCCACTTAGTATTTTAAAAACTTGTGGGTGTTGGAAAAACTATTCATTTAGTTCTAAAAGACTGAATCCAAATCTTTGGTAGTTTTCAATTTACTTGTACAAATTAAATTATCCATCTCACTATTTTAATTTTCCAAAAATAAAATCATTTTTAAATTAAATTAAAACTTGGAGATCAAAGTTTAATTTATACCATCAAAATTAATTATCCCGATTTAATTCAATTTAGAAAAGAAAAAATAAAACCAAATTTTCAGAAAAAAAAATGGTGATCTAGGACGGTCTCAAAATTATATCTATGTTGTTCATAGAACGGGTATTCCTAATTAATCCAATTAGCACGTTAAATTATACAACATAAAAAAAGAGACACATGCAAATGAATAAATAACTGCAACAGACAATAAAAGACGAAATTGCCCCTTTCCATCATGGCCTAAACTTCTTCTTGAAGTAAAAATCTTCAAGCCCAAGAATCCTTGCTGTAGAAGACTTCCTTTTGACATAGAGTCCAACTTGAAGTAGACTTCATCACAAACAAGAGTCCTTGAAGATCTTTCTTTATGAACATTGATCCAACCTGGTCTGGAAGGTAAATGAGGAAGAACCACTACGAAAAGTCACCAGAAAACACTCAGAATACCCGGCGATAGAAGTGCCCGCACCTGATCGGATCGATACAGCCTGGCTTTCGGATCGGTCCGAATCACCCGTGTTGACAACTTCTTCTCCACTTTGCAAATTCATGCAAAAACGGCCATAACTCGTCCAAATCTTCTTGAAACTTTGCCAAACACTTTGTGTAAATACGTGATTTTAACAATAAAGAAACATTACATCCCCTCACAATTGCTTCCAAATACATCGATAATGAAATAATTACAAAAACCTAATTATTACAACCATATCGAATCTAGGATTGAAAAATAACTACATATGAACCACTGTAAGATCCAATCACACAAAATAAACACATATGACCGTGGTGGAAGGGATATAAACATAGAATTTGTGCAAAATCATGTTAGTACGACACCATACATAAAGATTTATAATCATACAACATGTCAAAACCCGCGTTACACAGTGGACAACATAGACCTTCTCAAAACTTGATCAATCTCAACCGGGGCTCTGATACCAATTGTTGGAAAAATAATTTGGTATTGACACTTAAACATTAAAAAAATCCAATCCTAAAAATCTTTGATTAATCATGCATTGAAAATAAATTAAGAACTAGGTTTAAATATTAAACCTACGTTCAAGAATACAATATCATAGCAAATCATGTGATTCGTATGAGAAGACAAAGGTTGAAGAAGATGAAATCATTGCCGCATCCAAGGTCTCCAAAAACCTTGCTTAACCTTCTGTAAAGCTCAGATGTTCTACTGTATGATCCTCCCCAAAGCTAGGTAGGTGTGTGGGCACCTTTTGAGATGAAAACCCTTCTTTATGAGTGGGATATGGTGGTCTCTGTCTAGGATTCTTCACGAAATTATGAATAGTGCTTTCTCTTATTCCTCTAAAACCCTAATGATGAATCATTGGCAATAAAACCCTTTCCCACATCTATATATGCTAGTATGAAAGGTGGGCTTGGGCCAAACTGGGTTTCTTGAGAGTTGGCTTAACTACTTGCGTATGTGGACTACACTCCGTAAATTCAAGGACCTTTAATTAAATAAAATTTTTGGAGAAAAGAATTTATTTTATTTGGAGGAATTAAATCCATGATTTGTGAATTTTTAAATTTGAGGAATTTATTAATTTGGCGAATTGAGGATTAAATATTTTGGGACTATTTGATGTCGCGTTCTTGAGGCCTTAAAATTGGAAGATGTTATAAATTAATTCGGATGGCAATTTGAAGTGCACAGATGAATCCGGATGGGTCATAATAGTTGGAAACAAATGGCCATATGTATATATTGGGTCTAGGGACTTAATTCAACATAATTGAGCTCCAAATAAAGAGTTTGAGCCCTTTTTAGGACGCCCATAGGCCCAAAAACGGGAATTGAGTTTTTAACCCTAAGTGTGTAAGGGTAAGGCTTCCTAAAGTCATTTTAGAAGACTAAATTTGCGAAGAGCTTGAGAGGAAAGCCATTTGAAGACAATTTGGGGATTTTGGAAGGTAGCTTCAAGAACAAGAAGAGACCCTTGGATTCAATCCAACTTCCTCCTCCAAAGACTTAGATCTACAAATTGAGGCAAGTGGTTTAATTTGCAAATTGTTAATGTGTATTTACTTATTCATATTAAAGGAGGTGAAAATCAATTAATATGTTAGGGTTTGTGTTCATTAGAAATTGGGGATTTCTTTGATTGAAGTTATAAATCTGTAAAAGATGTTAAGATTTGATGAAATTGATGTCCTAATTGATGAAATTGATAGGGTTAAATTGAATTTGATAAAATGATGGATTTATGATGAATCTTGAAAAGTTTTGATGAAGAAATCTGTACATAATTGAGGTATTTATTGTTCTAATGGCGATTCTGTTCGCGCTGCCCCATAGAAAATCGCGTTTTCTAACTTTTGTTCTCTGATACGTTTTCTCCAAAAAGGCTCCAAAATGCCCTAAAATGGCATTTTAAAAATCTGTGCAGATTCGTGGGGCAAATTTTAAGAAATATTTTTTTATTTGTTATTCCGTTGAAGATTGCCTAGATTGATAGGTGTGACTAATTATCCTTGGATTAATTAGAGGATTAATTAAATTGGAGAGATTAAGGTTTATAATTGAGTGATTGAAACCTTGTTAATTAAGTGGGGGAAACTTAATTGGATGAAATTGAACATTGAATTGGGAATATTGAATTTCGGGCCGAGAGAGAGTTCGGGCATAATTGTTAGGGTGACACCAAAATAATTACAAATTAATTAGCGTATAACTAATTGGAATAAAGTCGAACCATAGACTTATATGTTTTAGGCTTTGTGTATGGGCATAGTACACCGGTAGCCTAGATTTCTATATATATACGGTGATGTGTAGTATAATATATATGACTTATAAATATTTTTGTGAATAATATTAATAGTAAAGCATACCAATATTAATGCTATCTTAGGAGGTTGCGCGATGTGGGTGAGTCCCTTGACTAGCGAATGCAGGGTGAGTATAATCCCCTGGTCATAGCGTTTGTTTGTAGGGGTGGGCCGTTATGGTATGGAACGGGCACTTACGGGGGGAACTATGACCGCCTCCTACACGTTGGGTGATAGCATTTATATCCGAAATGCGTGTGAATGTTGAGATATAGTTATACGTATATATAGTGCAGAATTATATATGAGAATATACTTGGTGTGAAATGTATAATTAATATAACTCGTGAAACGGTTATATGGTACAAATGGGAATTGATTTAAATAAGTTAGTGTGAATAATAACTTATAAATTCATATACGTGATGTGAAATGTACAAGTGGTATAACTCGTGAGAATGTTATATGGCATTAAATGAGAAATGACTTAAATAAGCTAACGAGATTAATAACTTATAAAGTATACTAAACCCACTAGGGATAGAGTAGTGGGGAAATCGTGGGATATATGTGATAAGACTAGTTTCGAGGTGGTTAGCTAGATGGGTCAGATATAGTACGTTAGGTGTGCACATTATTGGAGGGGTGATGTATCCTCAAGAGAGTGTATGACACTAACTTAAATATAAAGAGCATTCATGCATTTTAATTTCCTGCATTTAAATACACTTGCTAAATATTTTCAAATGTATTGGGTTCTAACCCTTGCTATAAAATATTTTCAAAACCTTTTAGGTGTCCAGCCACATGGACGCCAGAATTGCTCTATTCCAAGTTTTCGCAGCTGCGACACATGTGGATGTTGTAGGACTTTGCCTTAGCCGCTTCAGTCATTTCATTTCTAGAGTAGGATGCAGTCAATGTTCCATTTGGGCATGTCGCCCTAGTTGTTCCACTTTATTTCAGTTAGTTGATGTATTTAGTTATTACTAATGTGAAACATTTCGTTATTTGATTTGTAGCCGATGGTTGTCTCGACAAGGATTATATCTATTCCTGTCTAGTATTGTTCATTTCACTGTTTGTGTGAATGGTTAGTTGTATATTCTTTCGCATGTTATTGTTGGGATGTTAAATAAAAAGATAAAATTTGGCACCATGTCTTTTGAATACTAGGTGGTTAGTAAGTTTTAAAAAAATTTCGACAGTGATGCTAAGAATGAACCAGATGAGATTCTGTTTAATTTGGTATAAGACTAATCACCAGGTATTTATTAGGCGAGGTGTCACAGATGGTATCAGAGCATTAGGTTCTAGTGTCCTTAGGATCTGTGCGGCTTTTCACGTTTCAGCGTAGCGTTCTTTGGTATGGAGCCTTATTATAGGATTGTTGTATTCCTTCACGTATGCAATTTACGTTCTCCTGCTATAGGGTATAGTTCATGTGATTCATATACAGTTTCGATCGAGTGTGGTAGATCGAACATTATAGAACAACCAACGTGGTTTGTTAGAAGGATTGCAGGAGGGAGGACTCGACAGAAGCTATGGGGTATTCTAGAAATAGTGACGCGATAGGAGTCACCATGATAATTGTTCGAATAATTGAAGTTGGAGAAACCGTCGGGGTGCAGTAGTTGCCCCAAGAACCGTCGTGAGGGACGATGGTGCAAAGTTAAAACCCCAAGTGTAGACGACAAGGGGTGAGGGTCGTAGAAAATTTTGTTTCAGAAGAACAATCCGCTAGGATTCGAGGGAGGTGTGGAAGAGTGATTTTCCAGTGGGTAGAGAACATCCGATTGTGATTACATGTGGGGGAGTGTAGTGTCACTCAAGTCAAAATTTCGGGCAAGGAAGTTTGCTATTAGAAGCAGTATGGGGTGACGGGAGCCAGTCACCACATCTACGAGGAGTTACCGTGAAGAACGAAGCATGTGGGGTGCAGATTATTAGGAATACTCTCACTAGAGGTTAAATTGAGAGGCAAGAGAGATTTAAGTCATTTTCCAAAAGGGACGGAACAGTGGCGGGATGGTAAGGAAAGATGACAGGATTCGCAAACTTCGTAACCGATGAGAGGAGTACGAAGAACGAGTAAGGTTTGTAAGTTGATAATAAACCCATGGGTAGGATATACAAGCATGGATAGGAGATCTGGCTAGGATGACTGGTGTCGTCGTCCTCAAGGTTGTGCATTTACATTTGTATCAATGCTCTGGAGAGAGGGGAGCAAAGGAAGTTGAAAAATCTATCAGAAGAGTAAGATTGGATTTTTAGTACTAGTAAGGTTCCAAGGGAAGGAATACCCAGTAGAGGACCCGGATTAATGATCGAAATCAATGAAATCTCTACCGAGTGACGGTGGGTTTACTTAGGACCATTAAGGCCAGTAACCCGTCTATTGGATCAGCGGATCCAAATGGACATTTGGAGTAGCCAACAGGGTCAAGACTACCAGGTTCGTGAGAAGGACAACCTCAACATGGCCGGTGGGATTAGAGGAAGGAGAAAGAGGAATGACACATAAACGTGTTTTGTGTAAAAGAGTAGAAACACATGGGTGGATTTTGTCCGCAGCGAGTCAGGGGACAAGAGCCAGATGCCTAGTAGGAGCATCTGTTGGAGAAGTTTTTGGTTTGGTTAGGACGCGAGTGTATGTCTAATAACCGTTGAGCCGGAAGTGTTATGAGTAACTGAAACTACAAGTCTTATTCCGAGATGATTGGGGTATGTTTTATGTGATACAAGCGGGTCACAATAATGTATTCGTACTAGATTCGCATGAGAAATGAATTTAGTGGAAGTATCGTTAATATTACTAGTATGTGTATTCTTACCATGGTGTATCGGGGTACTCTTCGGTTCCCCCTGAAAGGAATGGTGGGTACATTTAGACGATGTAGTTCTTGAGGACTAGCTCCTTTGAGAGGTGATAATTGAGGTATGGTTTTATCTTAGGTACGGATGAGTTCGAAATGGTGGGCGATCATAACAAGGCTATCGTGTTCGTTGTTTTAGTGCCGGATGTATATTCTCTTGAGATGTCTCACCTGGAAGAGGGTTGAGCAATATCATAGCGACAATATTGTGTGAAGTAGGATTCATATAGTGCAGTTGTCTAGTTATGTTGGATCCCGGTGCGTAGGACTTTTACTGTTGAGATTTAAGGGATGTAGGATTGCCGTGGAGAGGAGAGATTTAGCTCGTTATTAATATCTAGCACTGAGGGCTTAGTGATAATACGAGCGCAGTAGTATATGACTCCTTTAGAGACGCAGGAGTCCATGATAGACTTGTGAGTATAGGGGCAAGGTTTGAGAGTCTCGGGGATATGCTTTGGGTTCTGTGGAAATCAAGGACCAATGATGCTAAGGAATAATTCACTAGAAAAAGTTCTTTTGGGCTTTGCTGGGAGGTGTTATACGCATAAGCCCTAATGAAATGTCGAAAGTGTGGAGACGTCATTGTATTTTAGGTTATTGGAAGTGTTATACGCATAAGCCCTAATGAAATCGTGGGATATATGTGACAAGACTAGTTACTGGGTGGTTAGCTAGATGGGTCAAATATAGTACGTTAGGTGTGCACATTAGTGGAGGGGTGAGGTGTCCCCAAGAGAGTGTACGACACCAACTTAAATATGAAGACATTCATGCATTTTAATTTCCTACATTTAAATACACTTGCTAAATATTTTCAAATGTATTGGGTTCTAACCCTTGCTATAAAATATTTTCAAAACCTTTTAGGTGTCAAGCCACAGGGACGCCATAATTGCTCTTTTCGCCGCTGCGACACATGTGGATGTTGCAGGACTTTGCCTTAGCCGCTTTAGTCATTTCATTTCTAGAGTAGGATGCAGTCAGTGTTCCATTTGGGCATGTCGCCCTAGTTATTCCACTTTATTTCAGTTAGTTGATATATTCAGTTAATACTCATGTGATTCATTTCGTTATTTGATTTGTAGCCATTGGTTGTCTCGGCAAGGATTATATTTATTCCTATCTAGTATTGTTCATTTCAGTGTTTGTGTGAATGGTTAGTTGTATATTCTTTCGCATAGGGATGTTAAATAAAAAGATAAAATTTGGCACCATTTCTTTTGAATACTACGTGGTTAGTAAGTTTTAAAAAGTTTTCGACAGTGATGCTAAGAATGAACCAGATGAGATTCTTGTTTAATTTGGTATAGGACTGATCACCCGGTATTTTATTAGGCGGGGTGTCACATACACTAGGGATGAAGACAAATAATTAAATTGGCTAAAAAAAAATATTCCGAAATCCAATTACAATTATCGTAATTTATTTCCTTTTTTTATTTAATCATAATTAATTTCACTAAATAAATTTGACTGCGCTCCAATTTAATTATCTCAGAAATCCCTTGGATATAATGAGGTCTTATTTGCAAAGTTGATTATGGTGCATAATATGATTCCCCATGTTAAGTGTCCGATACCCACTTGGTAAATCAATTTACTAGTTAATCGATTTTAACCTACATCTAATCAATTTCTTGATTCTCAGACTTCACTTATGTGCTACTCCACCAGCATTTTAAAATAATCCACCGAATGAGTTTTACTTGGTGGAAACAAATATATAAGTCTATCAAGGGGTATCACAATCCACGGTATCCCTGGATGCGGATTCCTCTGAATTATAAGCTCATACATACTCACACAACCGTCACACAATATACGGGGATCATTTGACCTGATATAAAATTAGATCGTATCCAGAACAATTGAGATGACATTTGTGCAAGCATTCTAATCCTCATATTTATTAGGGTTAAGAATCTATGCACCCTTTGTAAATGGTGTGAGATTGACTGAGTTTAATCAAGACAATTCAAAGGGAATTCAGCTTTGTGTGAAGATGGTTGGGGCATCAAAGGGAATTCAGATAGGTATTTGCCATTCTTGTTCAATATATTTCGATCTCTAGTAACTGCAAGTTTTTCAGTTGTTCATTGTTTTGTCATTGTTTAGACGCATATCGTAGTCACCAACTTAGCTTCTTGTCCAATTTTGTAAATCATCAGTGGGGTTACACCAATGTTTCTCCTATAATACTGTTGAATTTGCAACCTTTGAGAACGTGAGGATGGAACAAAACATGTTCCTAACTTGAGATCATGTGGCTCAAATAGAAGCTTTAATAAGTGCCTCATTCGATTTGTTGTCGATGTTAATCAATCCTCGTGCAATGCATGCCGACTTAAAGGTTGGATACACTATCCCACTGAATGTTTTAACATCTTTAAATGATTTGGAATCTTAAACTTTATGAAGTAACATTCTTATGTAATACTTTTCTCTAAAGCTCGGAGGCGCATATGGCAATACTGCCAAGTTGTTGTCGCTGCAACCACATTTTGTAAACGATCCCACACCCATTCGCTAGGAAACTCGACATATGTTAAGTGATTGGCATTAACTTCAAACCATTTGGTCAATATTGTGCCGTGAATGCCCTCTCGATTCAGATGCCTTGGTGAAGGCGATGAATTGTTCATTAGGTAAGTAATATTGTAATCGTTTAAGTGCTTGGTATTGAGCTTGTAAGTCAAATTCAAATATTCGCCAACATGACTCGATGGAAGATATGTGTCGACAATCAAGGTACTGTTTTACTTCATCAATCTCCCAGAGACGTTGTTTTCCACCGTTATCAGTGTGAACAACATTATCGTCAATAACGCACGGTCAGGTTCCTTGTGAATGTACTTATATAAGTACTTAATCAATTTGTCATGTTTTGTGTTTAATATTTATATGTGCATTGTAATTCACAATTAGGCCACAATTATATGGAACAATCCATTGGTTATCCACATCGAAGCCGTTGACCCTATACATCTTATTTGTATTACGACGCCTATATAGCATTAACCCATTTTCTGCCACAACTATTTCGCTAACGAATTTCTTTGGGTAGCCTTTTGATCACTTGCTGTTTACCATGCAGGGAGTGTAAGGATTAACAGCATCCTATGATCCAATGTATCATGCACCATATCGGGCTATAAAGCTAATGGTCTTCGTTCTCATCATGGAATTCGGTAAAGATACTGCCTTCTATGACTGCGGGTGTATGTGGTCTATTATCCTCAGCTAATGTGAAAATAATGTGAGAGATAGGGGTGTAAACGGATCGGATTCGGACCGGATTATGGGTGATCCTAGTTTGATTTGTTAAGGTGTTAATGAATTCGGATCCGATAATCTGTTTTTTGACATATTTATAGCTATATATTGTGTGTGTAATAACTATATATATGTAACTATTATATATATATATATCAAGTATGTATATCTATATATAAAATTCACATGTTTATGTATAAATTATATGTATGTATTAATTTATAATTAAGACTAAAAATACATATGTTAGTCTTTATATTTATTATTATTATCATTATTATTATATAAACATATTATACATAGATTATATACATAATAACTATTAATCGAATCAGATTATTATCGGATCAGATTGACATTAATCCATATCCGATCGATTTAGTAATGGATAAACGGGTTATCGGATTTCCAAATTGATATCGGATCCGGTCAAACGGACCGAATTCGGATCAAAATTCGATCCGTTGACAACCTTAGTGAGATTGTGGCAACCCGCACTTTTGGAACTCAATAATGTGAATATCTGTACGAAATGAAAAATGTATTGACCATGTTAAAAGTAAAAATATTTTTGTTCCTAAGGTAAACATAAAGTTATTAAGGTAAGGAGTAGCGTGATACGATTATTCGATGAACATACTTGCTATGATTTTACCAAAGAAATTACTTTTTTTTTTAAATCTTGCATTAATTGTTTCAATTTTAATCGAAATACTCCATGTTGACTAGACAACCTTGATGGCCCATGTTGGATCTCTAGCCATTTGGATTACGCGTGAATGTAATAAAGAAATCAGTAAATCCCATTGATCGACATATTGTCATTGCATTTTGATAGTGTTAGATCATGTTACTCGGGCTGCCAGTAGAAAAGAATAAAGAAGAATATATCTTTTGCCAACTGCTGAAGCATTCATGTCACCGACATTTACTAGTGATAGGATTTTACTTTTAAAAGATTATCGTTATGTACCTTCCTTTAGAAGGAGTTTGATTTCAGTTTCTTGCTTAGCCTTTTATGGATATTTTGTTTATTTTAATAAACTCGTGGTTATTAAGAAAAATAAATCCTTTATTTGTTCTGGTACTTTGGTTGATAATCTTTTTATTATAAATCTTATCTTTCCCAAACAACAATTAATATTTTTCCTAATTCAATTGGATCAAATTTAAAGATAAAGGAACCCTACTTAGTGAACCAAACGTATCTTTGACAATTATGCCTCGGTCATATTAATCTACAAAGAATTCGTAGACTAGTAGCAGGTGGATAATTGAGCTAATTGGAAGTTGAGGCTCTTTATGTTTGTGAATCATGTTTAGAAGGTAAAATGACCAAAAGTACTTTTGTGACTAAGAGATATAAAGCCAAAGAACTGTTAGAATTGGTTCATTATAATCTATGTGGGCTAATGACAACTCGAGCAAGAGGGAGATTTGAGTATTTAACGACTTTCATGGATTACTACTCACGATTTGGGTACGTTTACCTAATGGACTATAAGTCTGAAGCCTTTGAGAATTTCAAAGTTTATAGGGTAGAAGTGAAAAAACATCAATATAAAATTATGAAGACACTACGATTTGATCGTGGTGGCGAGTACCTCTTATGGAAGTTTAGGATGTATTTAGAAGATCAAGGGATCACATCCCAATTTTCTGCACCTAGTATGACTTAGCACAATAGTGTAATATAAAGAGGAATATGACTCTTTTGAATATGATTAGGTCCATGATGAGTTATACAGATCTCCCATATTCCTTTTGGGGACATGCTTTAAAACTAACCACTTATTTAATGAACTTGGTACCTTCAAAGGTGGTTTCAACTATACCTAAGGAATTATGTAATGGGTGCAAGCCTGATACGAAATATATTCGGATATGAGGTAGTCCAATACATGTGCCTAAGAGAGATCCCACTATGTTGGAATCATGATCAAAAGTGTGTTTTATAGGATATCCTAAGGAAACTAAATTTTACTTATTCTATTATCGGAAGGTCGTTATTAGAACCAATTCCCATTTCTTAGAAGAGGATTATATAGTGGATCATAAATCGAGAACTAAAATTGTTCTTGAAGAGTTAAGAAGGAACCAACAATATTCTTCGACATCATCAATACAAGATGAAATAACAGAGGGTATTGACACTTATGCACGAGCACAGGGACAACCTCATCGTAGTAGGAGGGTTGTACGTCAACTTGAAGGTTTATATTCTAGGAGATTCTTTTGGAAAGGTACCCAATGAACTCAAAGCCGATCCTTGTAATTACAACAAGGCTATCTAATACAAAGATGTAGAACTTTGGCTTAAATTTATGAATTCTAAGATGGAACCTATGCATTCTAATTGGGTTTGGAATCTTGTAGATTCACCCAAAGGGACAAAACCTATAGGATGCAAGTAGATCTATAAGAGGGAGAGGTGTGGATGGGAAGGTTGAGACCTTTAAGGCGTGGATTTTTACAAAAGGATTTACTCAGAAAGAGGGCATAGATTATGAGGAAACCTTCTCATCGGTAGTTATGTTGAAGTCCATCTGAATTCTCTTATCCATGGCGGCTCATTTCGATTGTGGAATTTGGAAAATGGGTATTAAGAATGCATTTTTTAATGGGAATCTTGACAAGTGTATCTATATGGTTCAGCCTAGCGGTTATATATCTCAAAGCTAAGAGCATAAATCGTGTAAGCTTAAAAATTCTATTTATGGACTTAAGAAGGCGTCTAGAATACTAAGCATTCATTTTGATCAGGCAATTAAATATTTTTATTTTCAATCAATGTTCGGATGAGTCTTGCGTGTACAAGAAGTTTAATAGAAATATAATGGTATTTTTAGTACTACATATGGATGATATTGTTCTCACTTGAAATGATGTTAGAGTGTTGTCTTCGGTTAGAGTGTGGTTGTTCAGTTAATTAAATATGAAGGACTTAGGAGAAGTTAGTCATATCATTAGGACCAATATTATGTGAGATTGTAAAAATAGGATGTTGGTCTTATCACAAGAAATTTATATTGATTTCATCCTTGATAAGTTTAGCATGCAAGATTCCAAGAAAGGTTTTCTCCCTGTCAGACATGTAATTTCTCTATCCAAGGTTCAGTTTCCTAAGACACCTGATGAGATAAAGAAGATGAAAGGTAACCCTTATGCTTCGGCAGTTAGGAGCCTTATGTATGTTATGTTGTGCACTAGACCCAATGTCTGCTTTTCTGTTGGCATGGTTAGTAGATAGCAGTCTCACCATAAGAAAGAACACTAGACTGCTGTAAATTATATACTCAAGTACCTGAAAGAGACATGATATTATATGCTAGTTTACCAGGAAGGAGTCTAGTACCAATTGGGTACAACGACTAGAGTATCTAAAATGTATACCTCATTATATATGTTTACCTTAGGAGGTGGATCTATTGGTTGAAGGAGTATCAACCAATCATGCATCGTTGGTTCCACCATAGAAGACAAATATATGGCAGCCTCGGAGGCTTCCAAGGAAATAGTATGTCATAGAAACTTCCTAATAGACCTAGGAGTAGTACCTTTAGTTTAATTGGCTATTACATATTATTATGACAATAAAGGTGCAGTTGCTAACTATAAGAAACCCAGGAGCCATAAGAGAGGTATACACGTAGAGTATAACTATCATCTCATTCGAGAATTTGTGCAATGAGGTGATGTCACAGTTACCAAGATTGCATTAAAGAACAACCTGTCAGACCCTTTCACGAAGACGTTACCAACTAAAACTTTGATAATCACGTAGGGTAATGGGAGTGAGATGCATTGCAACATGGCTTTGAGTATAAGTGGGAGATTGTCAGAGCAGTAAACTAAAACCTTGTTTTGTGTAATAGTTTTAGTTATGGATTTATTATTGAAATAAAATTAGTTTTTCCTATTTTAACAAGAATCATGTATGACAATGATGTTTGCATTATTTTATATATTACTCGTTTCTTTTATTCTTCTTAGTAGGTGTTCTGGTGTGTAAAGTATGACTCATGCACAGAGGATCAGCTCGCCAGTTCTTGTAAAATATAACTTTTATCGTTCATAGTCTTAGATAGAACTGACCACATCATTTGTAGGGTTATAGAACAATATTTTAATAGGTATGTCTTGATTACGGGAAATAGCATAGTTTAAACTTATTATGCCAGTACACTTTGTGTCTATTGAACGGGACCACTTTAAGGTCATTGTCTTCATACTAATTTTATAAGACAATGTGCACCTCATGATTATTAAGTTTACTTAAGGCTATTAATTGGAATATGATTTATAGATACATGGACTAATTATTTATTATTTTAACCTATCGTGTGAGATTTATTATTGGATCAATAATCTTGATAGATTGAGTAATGGTGATTAATGTATAGTAAAAGTCTTTTATGGACGGAATCTATGTCTCGATATGGAGACTAATGATACCCCATTAAGATGCTTATAAGTGTTTTATGTGTCAAACCATGTAGGTGGATTATATTAATTCGACACTACAAATAAGTTAAGTTGGAATGCTCAAGGACTTAAAGAATTTAATCAGATAAATTTATTTTACTAATGGGTATTTCGTAACCTTAACATGGGTAGAATTAGGTAACTAATAATAAGGAGCTCGAAATATAAATTTGAATTAAGGAGTGGAATTGCAATTATAATTATGTAGTGGTATTAATTATTTTTAATGAATTGAGATTAGAATTCTGGTTGGATTAAGTTTCTTAGGCCCATTAGGAGCCACATCCATATCTCTCCTTAGGGTCCCTACCCTAGCCTATATATATGCACCTAAGGATTTTTTTTCCTCAAGTTAGCTGCCACTCTCGAGACTTAAAAACCCTAATTCGGATTTGTCAGAAAGAAAACCAATAGAGAGAAAAAGTGAGAAGATAAGGTGGTCACGAAGGAAGATCCCACAATATGTTCGTGATTATCCATATCAGGAAACAATATAAGGTCGTGAGGTGCATCGAGCCTGCATTCTTAATCAATCATCATCATATACTGTTTGTGCTGAAGCGCGATCAAACCAGAGAGATAATTTTGGCTTGTAGGATTTTATGTATATGAATTTTTTTATAGTTCAATTTATACGTGTGATCAACATACACTAGGGAAGTCGTTCCAACACCAACAATATAGAGCGTCCACTTGTTGAGTTGGTCAGGTTCATTATTAGAAACTTGGTCAGCAAGAACCCATTTCGTCTGGCTCTTATCTTCCGATGAATTGAGGAATGAAATTTACCAACACCCACACTTTGATAGAAGTCATAGGTTAGTATTGGATGAGAAACCTTTCTAATTCCACCAACCATTTGGACTTATGTCTAGAGATATAGTCCTTCCTAAGTACTTCTTTAAGGGGTAAAACGATGATGACTATAACCGAGTGGACTTCGAAGTAGTGCTTTAACTTCCTTTAAGCGATGACTATTTAGTAAGATATGTTTTCCAGGGATGATAGTGTTTCTCGACGTCCAGCATCATCTTTCTAACATAACAGATTGAGGTTTAGTTACCCTTCTTTTTTCACATTGAGGCAGAGTTAATTGCATGGTCAGATACCAGAGATCTAGAAAAATGGATCTTCTAGATTTGAAACTATGAGCAAAGGTGGTAGGCTTAAATAAGTTTTGATTTCTTTATGTTCCTTAGAACATACTTCATTCTAGGATAAACCCTTCTCCATCTTCTGTACTTAAAATAATAGTTAGTACTTCTCGAAAGACTTAAAGATGAAACGATTGAGCACTACTAGCATTCCTATTAACTTTTGAACATCTTTATTTATTTTTAATGGTAGAACATTTTTTATCATCTCAATTTGGTTTGGGCTGGCCTCGATCTCCCTTTGATTGACCAAGTATTCCTGGAATTTTCTAGACTCGACTCCGAAAGAATGTTTGGCTGCATTGAGCTTTATTCTTTAGTATCTAATGACATCAAATGTCTTAGATGGTCAGTTTTAAGATTTATCTTTATAAGCATGTCGTCTATATAAACTTCCATATTGTCTCCCAACAAATATTTAAACATCTTAGTGACTAACCATTGGTATGTTGCTCCTGTGTTCTTGAGTCTAAATGGCATGATTGTCTAGAAACACAAGCCAATAGTGGTAATGAACGAGGTCTTCCCCTGGTCATGCTGGAATAGAGGAATTTGATGGTATCCTAAATACACATATAAAGAACTTATCCATTTATGAATGGTTGTGGTATCAACCATTTGCTCCATCATCGACAGTGAAAAGGTATCCTTAGGACAAGATTTATTGAGGTCACTGAATTTTATGCAGACTCTACACTTTACCTTACTTTTCTTTACAACCACCGGTTTAGAGAGTCATTTAGGTAATTAGACTTCTTTGATGGACCTTGCCTCTAGAAGTTTCCCCACTTCTTGTTCCATAACCTTTGACATTACTAGGTCTATTCAGTGAGCCTTCTTTTGTGATCAGTCAAAATATTGGGTCCACGTGAAATAGATGATACATGACTTTGGGATTAATCTTGAGAATATCATAAGGCTGGCAAGAAAATACGCATAGATTCTCTTTATGCAAAGCGATCAATTCCTCCTTTTCATAATCAGTAAGCGGGTTGCAAATCAAAAACTTATTTTTTAGGTGTGAGACGTTGAAAACCACCTATTTTAAGGGTTTCATGACACTATCTGCAGGGAACACCCAAAGATCTGATTCTGACCAAGTCTGCCTCTATTAAGACTGTATATTTATTATATTCAATGTCCTTTGGACGTCGATGCTTACCCAATGGAGTTTTAGCAAGGTTAATATGGAAAGCCTCCATCACCAAGGTAACTTTCTTCAATTACATCTGAACAACATTGCCTTGTATCTGGTTCGGAGTAGATACACTATGATGACTATGAACTTATGTCCCATCTCGTCATCATCTAAGATGTTGTCAGGATTTTGGTTATTATCCATGATGTTCTTTGTTCCCCTCTTCTCCATATAGTCGTCCAAGTGATCGTCTTGGGCTAGCTCCTCTAAATGGGATTTGAAATCTTTATTGTTCTCTATTTTCTTCCCATGTATCTTGTGTTAGGCCCATATAAGGGAAATGTTTCTCTTTAATGGATCTCTTGGAATCTTCCTCGACCACTTGAGGAATTTCTAATCCTTTATTTTATTCAATATCTTGTAAATTAGCTCTTTAAAAATAATATTAATCGTCTAGAAGGCCTTGGTAAGGTCTAACTTGTCACCGTTCCTGGGTCTACTATTCTACTTCTTACCCTTTTTCTTGGGGATATTATCATTATCTTCATTCCTAGCCGTCATTGGATGACCATTGTCATGTTGATTTCCAGCGACCACATCTTCCACCTTTGCATATTTTCTATCCTCATTAATGGTGTCGGCCTCTTTTTGGTGAGGGACTAGTGTAACATAGAATTTCTCAGCAGACTAATTTTGAATGAGGTCATAATAGTCTTTGACTTCATTGTAGGTCTTCCAATATCATTCTTTGTATTCCCGCAAGGTTTTCCAAGGATTTTTTCTCATAGTGAGAAACGAATCCATACTCTTCGGGTGGGCATTGCTAGTGATGAACTGGGTAATAAATGCCTTTGGGAGCTATTTGAATTTATTAACTAACCTATGTGGTAGCTTTTTAAACCACTTTTGTGCGATATCCCCCAGGATGGAGGGGAATATGTGGCACATGAGGGGGTTATTATTATTATAAAGGGCCATTGCCTACTAGTACTAGAGAACATGATAGATGGGGTCAATCTTCCCATCATAGATCTTGAATCTGGGAGTGGATAACTTTTTAGACGACTCTGATTCTTTAATTTGTATAGAGTACAAAGACTTTATTTCACTGATAAGGTCCCTTATGGCGCATCCTTTGGTGGACCTCACCCCATGATGAGCGGGATGCTCATTCATCTCTCTCTAAGTGAGATCGCGGATATAATGCTTATGATGGTCCATTATGATCTCATTGCATTGGAGGACTCCTATGCTTCGAGTGCTGCATATTGTGTCTCTAAATCCTTCCTCGGCTGTGAGTTTTTCTCGCCTGAGGGTTAGGGGTTCGAGCATGACAATTGTGATTGTCTCTGTAGAGCCCTTGCTTCATTGTTTTAAGGCGACGTTGCAAACGTGTATTCTCCATTATCTTGAAGGCTCAAGGATTTTTCCTATTGGAGGAGTCGTCGTTCATAAGAATCGATAATCTATGAGATCTAGGTATATCTGGCACATTCATTGCTTTTCTGAGAGTGTTCTTCCTGAGGATCACATTGTGAGTCAGAAGTATTGTGACTCATGTTGGGGTGGACCTTAGATCGAACCCTAGGTACTGTGGGCCCTTTTGACATTTTTTATTGAACAATGGAGGTGAACTATACGGGTGAGGCATGGTTGTTTGTTGTCTCTAATTCGCTGATAAAAAGGAAACTCATTTCCACTAACGATGTCAATAGTTAGTGTTAAAATCCTACTGAGATTAATCCCAAACAAACAGAGTCGATTGATAGATGAAAACTACACAACACAAGGTTTACATGGTTAAATAATATTCATATGTCCTTATGGTATTTCTCTCTACTTATTAATTGTAATACCCCGTATTTTTATTGGGATTAATTAAAATATATTTGGAAAGTTAATCCAATAAAATAAATATTAATTACCGAGATAAGGATTAATATTTATTTATATTTAATATTACTTAGTGAATGAGTTATAATAATGATAAAGGAATATTAAAATTATTGTGAGTGAAAAGTACGACAGTTACGGTAAGATTGGTTGGGACGCGCATCTCAGTCGCGTCTGGACTTAATTTGGAAAATAAAATATAATTTCACCTTTGGTATTCCATATGAGTATTTAGAGTGCTACAATGTGTTCGTAAGGGTCAAGATAGTTTGAAAAGTGTACTCGGGGGTTTAGTTTGGGTCCCGGGGCATTTTTAGGCCAAATCGGCACCTCGATAGGATCATGAAATATATACTATCCATGTTAGAGTAGGATGATTTATCTATAAATTTTATGAATTTTAGGTTAATTTGGATGACATAAAACATGTTCTTGGATTGAAATTGAGATAGGATAAATCCCTTTATGTATGTAGGACGAAATCCATTGATTAATATTAAAATTTTGTGAATAAATCTAGAATCTTTATTGGAGTTATGAACAAATATGATAATCTAGGGTTTTTTAAGAATTTTGTTGAATTAATTCAATTTCATGATGTTTCTTGATGATTTGATGACTCTACTGCATTAGAAATCATGTATATAAGTTAATATGATGTTTATAATGATTAGTTGAGATTTTGGGTTCATGTAATGAAGGTTTAATTGAATGAAATGGGTGAAACCCGTAACTATTTAAGGAGGAAGATGAAGACCTGTAGCAGGCAAATCGGTTCGGTTCAGGGCCGAATCAATTCGCTGCCCAAATTTTGACAAGTTTCTCCCTTTTTGTTCAGAACTCGTGACAAATGATCGAATTAACCTTTGAGATAATTTTTAAATATAAATAGAATTATTTTGAAATATTAGTAAGTTAATATTGTGTTTGAGACTTAGTCACATGGGAGGAACTTAAGGGCTAAGATTAATTAGGCATAATTAGGGAATGAAAACCTAATTCAGAGAATGATATCGTGTCACAAGAATTCGGTGGAAGCATTGACCTAGACCAGCAGGGAATGAGTAAGATAGCTACTGAATTGACTTAAGGGACAATTCGTAACCTTCCAAGTAATGGGAAAACACTCTCGGGCTTACACGAATAAGAAGTTTAGAGGTATGCTAATAATACGTAGGCTATATGAGGGTTATGTAGATTACGTATGGAATATATATAATAGGGTACGTGCTTACCTTCATTGAATATATATATATATATATATATATGCTCTCATGCGGACTAGTCCGCATTTTAAGAGTGCGAACCGGGCATGTGTCACCTGGCGGTGAGCCTAGAAATTATCGGCTAAATTATAAGCACACTCACTCTCTTCTCTGGGCTCACCACTAGGTGACACATGTCCGGTCCGCATTCTTAAAATTCAAACTAGTCCGCATAAGAGAAGTATTGTATATGTGTATATGTATGTATATATATATATACAGGTTGTGTGAATACCTAACGTGTGACTTATTATGTGTATGACATACATTAGCTGCTTGCTATCGCGGGAGGTTTGAAAAGGGGACAGTCTTATCTTTATGAGCCGTCTTGGGGGATTTTGACTTGTACCTCAGAATATAAAACTTAAGGGACGAGCACTGCTTGTGTGAATGAGGGTGTGCCCGGTCATTTGGGTGCGTAGGTATGTGCATAGCCCAAAGGCTTATAACTATGTTTGCCTCCAACTGTGTGTGAACTGTATATTCTAATTCGAGATTGATTACCGACCGTCCTTTATTTAGTACGTGATGTACCGAGACTTGATAACAGAGTATGCATGCACCATAGCTCTCAACCTAGGGGTGCCGTATTAGTGTGTGTGTGTATATATATATATATATATATATATATATATATATATATATATATATATATATATATATATATATATATATATATATATATATATAGAGAGAGAGAGAGAGAGAGAGAGAGAGAGAGAGAGAGAGAGAGAGAGAGTGATAAATAGATATAATTGTGGTTTATCCTACTGTGTGTACTTAGTAGATGAGAAAGATAGTTACATCTAAAATAAACTGATAATGTGGAAACTGAACACCTAGGTGGTAAATTCTTAAATGATTTAGATAATATGGGAAAGTAAATCATTAACGTATTATATGGGTAATACGGGTGGGCAACACGAAGATGTATGTGTAGTAAGATAATAAACTTGAAATAGTTAGGTAGGGTTGCATAACTAGGATGAGTTAGTAGGGTACATTAGGCGTGCACAGTAGTTGTGGGGTGAGGACCTCAAGTGAGAGCACGTGAAACTAACATGTATATAATATTCGTTGATTATACATTTTAAAAACTTGTAAATATTTTAAAACTATTTTAGTCGGAATTTGACCCGTTTTCCAAATCTATTTTGTATAAACCATTTTAGGTGTCCAGCTACAGGGATGCTTAGCTTAGGAGTTCATTCTCATTTGACGTGTTGCAGTTATTGTGGACGATTGCAGGACCTCGGTAGTAGATGCCTCCATTTATTTTAAATCTGACGCGTCATTTCATTTATCTCAATTGGGCATGTCACCTTTCTTTTATTAGTAGTTATTTCCCGAGGCACTGTACTTCATTTACTTTCAGTGTTGGATTCGGTTTTAGTTATTGATTATTGTACTTGAGTTTCAAGATGGAATGTTTATCCCAGTTATATCTTATTTGATTCAGTTTTTTCATTATTATGATGTTGGTTAATTGGAATGATGAATGTGTTTTACTAATTTAATTATTGGTTTCAAATCATTGCATGTTAATTTAAAGGAGTAAAATTTGACATCGGTGTAGGTGGTTAGTATTTCATAGTTTTCGACAGTGATACTAAAAATGAACTAACTGAATATTCTATTTAATTTAAATGAGGGCTGATTACCCAGTATTTAATTGGGCGAGGTGTCACAGATGATATCAGAGCATCAGATTCTAGTGTCTTTAGGATCTGTTCGACTTACTACGATTTTTTAGCATATCGTTCTTTGATATTGATCCCTATTATTAGGACCGTTCTATTCTTTATTACACATTTATGCCTTCATCTATTTTAAGACATATTGAATTGTGGACTAATGGAAAATTCTTTCTCGTTTCAGATGCCTCCTTGATGTGCCACACGAGCTAACCCAGTGGCTGAAAATATGTTACTAAATCCGTTTAATAAAATTAAACTATTTAAGTAACTCCGAACAGTTTTTTGAAGAAACTCTTTTCTTAAAAACCAAAACTAATAGAACACAAGATGTGTTTTATAAAAGTATGTACGAGATCTATTCAAGATTTGATCAACAGGTTTATAAAACAGTTTAAGCAAACTTAAAACCCAGCACAACCAAGAATGAGATGAGAAGATGTAGGAAGATTAAGAACAAGATTTTTACGTGGTAAAACCTCACCCAACTAATGAAATATCCACGACTCCCTCTACGGAGTAAAACAAAAATTCCACTATAAACAAATTTAACAGTTACAAACTATATAACAAACATGCATACAACTCAGACCTATATAAGTTTAGGAATGTACCCTCTGGTGTCCTTATAACTTCTCTGCAGTTCTGATTGTTGATGTTGTTCTCCCAGTTTGTTAACTTTCAATTTGTTCAAGCTCTTTACGTCGACTCTTTTTCTCAAGATCTTATTACCAACACTTTTTGTGTGGTAGAGTGAAAGTGTTTGTGGAGGTGCTCTCTAACACATGCATGCACACACACACACACACACACTTATTATGTACAAATAGTCCTAACAAATTACATATAAGACTATATGCTATGATTTTTCTTTTTCTCACTTCTAAAAAAACTTAACCTTTTTGACCTTTAAAACAATCCCAGAATCCACGGCTATCTTGCTCAGAAGACGTATCAAGATCTTAATCAGTCTCGGGTTTTGAAAAGATTTTTGAGACTGAAAACCACCAAGTGCGATTCCAAACTAGGTCAAAGGTCTTGTTTCAAGAGAACTAGAAACAGAAAACATTATTGTTGATTTGAAAATTAAAAACATTTACAGAAAAAAGAATCAACAATATATTTCTCAAGCTGAGAAACGAAATATGTAAGTCTAAGTGTAATGTAACATGAAGTACATAGATCTGAAATTTCTATAAAGCAGAAAATAGATCTAAGACAAACTGTTTAAGTTGGACACAAGATCTAAAGAACAAAGAGGTTTCAGCTTCAAATCAACTACCAACAATAGCTCTCAAACACTCAAGGTGGTGTTTGGGATGTACAGGACTTGGAAAGAGGTTTTGATTTGAAAAAGGATTTGACGATTTAGGGTTAGGGTTAGGGTTAGGGTTTCTAACTCTCTCTCTCTCTCTCTCTCTCTCTCTCTCTCTCTCTCTCTTCTGGTTTCTCTCTTCTCTCTCTTCTCTCTCTCTTCTCTCTTTACTCTATCTTTTTCTCTCAAAGGACGAAATGGCAAAAGTCTTCGAAGGCTGAGAGGAAGGGTCCTTTTATAGGAGGATGAGAAGGTTCGTGAATGAGGACTAAAATCAAGGGTTTAGATTTAGTCAAGTATGATTGACTTAGATCCAAGGGTTCACGATATACGGTGGTTAAAATTCACCTGATTAGTTCTTAATGGATTCACAGGGATCATAAAAGGGCGCATGCAGATCGTTGATAAAAACGATCCAAGGGTTGAAAAACAGACGATGGTTTACTCCTATAAACAAACACACTTACCACCAATCACAAGGCACCAAGTGTTGGACAATTAGAGGATATGAAATGCGCGTCTAAAGTAATTAAAATCACACCCTGAATTCTCTGCCGCTTTCGAATTCTACCCAAGGTAACTTTAGGTCAATATAACCATTAATGTAAAATTGCAGATTGACCCCAAAAACTTATAAAAACAAGTTTTAATTAATAAAAACTTATTTTGAAAAGTTTATAAAATCCCAACCAAATATTTAAAAAGTAATATTAGGGATTTAAACACACTCAACATATGTACACACACTAATATGCAATATGAGATGTATATGATCCATTCTACTGTGTGTGAGTGTTGGTAATAAGGTCTAGATCACTTCAATCAAGAAAGATGAAATAGCAATGCAAGCTCTGGAGTTCTTTGGATTCTAGGTTAGACATAATTTTATCACAATTTCCAAACTAGATGAACACTTATACAATATAGACTCAAGTGAGTCAAGAGTATAAGGTGCTTTAGCGGCATAGCCAGAGCCTCAACCAGCTCCAGCCCAGGGTACCATGAATACTGCAGAGGTTGCCATCATAATTGCACAGGTGGTTAATGCAGCATTAGATATAGTACAACATGCACCACCCCGGGCCAGGTCGTGGCCCCAAATCAGATGTAGGCGTTCTCTTCTGCTTTGAAATGAGTTAGAGATGCCTTCCATAAGGCAGACCCTCTCGAGTTCAATGTGAGTTCAGACGTGGTGGTTTCTAGACAATGGAAAAAGGACATCCAGAGGAATTTGAGGATGCATGAGTGCACAGACATTCAGAGGCAGATTCAAGCTATGTTTAAGCTAGTCGGGGTGGCACTACAGTAGTAGGAGTCTATTACCATTGTGGAGGGGAGAGATAATATGTCGATATAGGAGTTTAGGGAGTGCGTTGATCGTAAATATTTTCTATCCTCCATCTAGACAAAGATGAGGAAAAAATTACTAGATCTCACCGAGGAGGGGAAGACCGTTGCTAATTATGAGGAAGAATTCACGAGATTAGCTAACTTTATTCTAGGAGAGGTACCTGCAGAGGAGAATACGATACAACTATTTACAGATGGCCTTACTTGGAGGATCCTACAACATCTGTGGGATAATCATGCGTTGATGACATAAATTGAGGTGTTGAACGTTGCTCTGTTGTCAGGACCACCACTTCCACATTAAGGGGAGAAAACGAGTAGGAGAGTCCAGCTAGCAGGGAAAGACTGGGGGTAATAGTGCAGGTGGGGCACAGTCGACTTAATATTAGTAGAGGCAGGGTGAGTAAGGTCCCCACCAGGGGGATGCTGCTAAGAGATTCCGTTCTGGAGATTATCGACAGGAACAGGGTGGATTCAGACAGGTCCATCAGGGTCAGTAGAGTTAAAAGGGTTAGTAGATATTTCATTAGGGCCAGCAGGTCTAGGGTAGGGGTGGCAATGGCTAACAGGGTCGAGGCCGACAGGGCTAAAGAGGAGGAAATTTTATGGGCAAATGCTTCATTTTTGGCAAGATTGTCCACAAGTGATAGGACTGCCCTGATAAGGACAGGGGTCAGCAGCAGCAGGGAGGCCTCCACGAGCCTCAGAGACCTATTTTTTCTGCCTCCCTCCCAGCACTAACACCCGTACCAACATTACCTGCATCACCAGCCATTTAAGAAGCCCCACCTTAGTAGGGGCAGTTACAGTATGAGCATGTGTATCACGTCCACCAGGCTGTAGCTCCACTCACTGTTGAGGGTACACTTCTTATTGCGTATTTTGACACTGGGGATTCACACTCATTTATAGCCACTATATGTGCACGGACCGCAGAGTTGTTAGATATAACACACAGTACAGTTACATATTTAGATTCGTCATTGGGTAATGGGATGTTGATTTTCTTTATCGGTGGGAGATTAGTAATACCTGCGGATATGCTTGTATTACATATGTTAGAGTACGATGCCATTATAGGCATGGATTGATTGGCTAGCTGAGTATAGGGCAATGATTGACTGCTATAGTAGGAGTATAATTTTTGCGATCCCCGACGAGGAGATGTTTTTAGTGAAAATGCCTCGTCCTGAGGGAGGATCATCCACTCATTTGTACTACATCTCAGGGGTGGTGATTTCACTTAATTCGATCCCAGTTGTATGTGAGTTTACTGATGTGTTTCAGGAGATATTGGGACTATCCCTAGTACAGAGATTGAGTTTGTCATTAATTTGGCACCGGGCAATCAGCCGATCGCTCGTGCACTATATAGTATGGATCCTATGGAGATGAGGGAGCTATGAGATCACATTGAGAAGTTGTTGAGGCAGGGTTTTATACATCGTAGTACGTCGCCGTGGGGTGGCCTAGTATTATTTGTAAAGAAGAAAGATGGGTCTTTATGCTTGTGTGTGGATTACCAAAAGATGAATAAAGTCACGATAGCATCTGTTGCCCTGAATCGATGACTTATTGACCAGTTGAGAGGAGCCGCCTAATTCTCTAAGATAGATTTGAGATCCGAGTATCATCAATTGTGCATTCGAGAGAATAATGTACTTAAGACTAACTTCTTAACAAGATATGTATCCTACGAGTTTCGAGTTATGCCATTTGGTCTAACCAATGTGTCAGTCGTATTTATGTACTTGATGAATAGGGTGTTCAGAGATTTCTTGGATCAGTTTGTTATCGTCTTCATTGATGACATTATGATTTATTCTCGTACCGAGGAGGTGCATGTCGAGCATTTGCGTCGAATCTTATAAACACTGCGTGAGCATCAGCTGTATGGAAAGTTTGAAAAATGTGGGCTCTAGTAACATGGGGTGCAGTTTTGAGGGCATATCATTTCGGAGAGGGGGATATCGGTGGACCCGAGTAAGGTGTCACCGGTGAGGGAGTGGGAACAACTCACAACACCGACAAAGGTGTGCAGTATCATGGGGTTAGCCGAGTACTACAGACGGTTTATTAGGGGATTCTCTAGGTTTGCAGGTCCATTGACTAATTTAACTCGTAAAGGTGTACCGTTTGTTTGGGACGACGCTTGTCAGTTGGTTTTTGATGAGCGAAAGGACAAGTTGACTTCAACACCCATACTCGCACTTCCTAAGGCAGGAGTAAAGTATCTCATTTTCACTAACGCATCCCTACAGGGACTTGGTGTGTGTTACAGCAGGAGGATCGGGCTATAGCGTATTCTTCCCACAAGCTTAAGCCTCATGAGAGGAATTACCCCACCCACGATTTAGAGATAGCGGAAATCGTGTTTTCATTACGTATTTAGAGAAATTATTTGCTGGGGGAGAGATTTTTCCTGTTCATAATCAAAAGTCACTGCAGTATTTGTTCACTCCGAGGGAGACGAATATGCGTCAGCGCAGGTGGCTTGAATTTGTGAAGACTATCAGTTTAGCATCCAGTATCGCTCGAGTAAGGCTAACGTGGTGGAAGACGTGTTGAGCCATAGCCTAGTAGAGGATGTAACTGAAGTGTGAAAGGAAAAATGGAAGGAGTTGGGACATCAGGATTCAGAGGCCCGATCATTAATGTCAGTTATGATTATCATGAGGGTAGTGTAGGCACATGCAACATATCCATTTTTCTAGGAGCGAACAGATAACTCTTAGATGGGGGAGTTGATTCATACTTAGCTAGTTTAGAGGGTGGTTTACGATTCAATGGGAGATTGATTCTCCCTGGGGGGGGGGGGGGGGGAGATTTATGACACTCAGTGATGACAGAGGCACACGATTCACGGTTTGCGATACATCCTGTAGGGGATAAGATGTACCAAGACATAAGACGGCATTACTGGTGGATTGGGATGAAGAGAGACATTGATGAGTTTTTGTCGAGGTGTACCACTTATCAGTTAGTGAAAGTGGACCATCAGAAGTCGGAAGGGGTCCTACAGTCGTTAGAGATTCCGATGTGGAAATTGAAGAGCATTTTCATGGATTTTATTACTGGGTTACCTACTTCACAGAGAGGCTACGATTCCATATGAGCGATAGTGGATTATTTGACTAAGGTAGTGCATTTCCTTCCAGTTCGGACTGATTACACTAGGAACAATATGCCCGGATTTTTATTGTTGATATAGTGAGATTGCATGGGGTGCCACTAGACATTCTGTCTGACATGGATAAGTTCTTTGTATCTTCATTTTAGGAGAGTTTCTAAGAGGCTATGGGTACCGAGTTGAGAGTGAGTATGACTTATCACCCACAGACGGACGGGAAGATGAAAAGACTAATAAGATGGTGGAAGATATGCCACGGATGTGTATCCTCAATTTTGGGGGAGGTTGGGAGTAATATCGTTCACTGGTGGAGTTCTCCTATAATAATTGTTATCAGTTCACGATTGGCATGGCACCATTTGAGGTGTTGTACGAGAGACCTTATCGTTCACCTACTTATTGGTTGGACGTGTGGGGAAATAAGCTTTTTGGGTCAGAGTTGATTCAGGATACGTCGATAATGATTGAGTTGATTGCCGTATGCAAATAGCCCAAGACCGACAAGAGATTTTTGTAGATGTTAAGCGGTGCTTCCTGGAGTTTAGTGTGTGGGATCAGGTGATGCTACGTGTATCTCCAATGAAGAGAATAATGAGGTTCGGGAAGAAAGGAAAGTTCACTACACCAAAAGACTTATTTTGTAACGAATTTATTTTTCTATTTGTAATGGATTTTATCCATTGAAAATTTGTAATGGTTAAAAACTGTTACAAATAAAATATAACCGTTGGAATATATCATTAATCGTTTCAATATATCATTAAAAATGAAGAAACAAGAGCAATAAAAAAAACATAGAGTAAGGCGGGCGGGAGTTCCCCCCAATTCCCAAACCTTTCCTCCTAATACCTATCCCACTCCCTCTCCGCCTCTCCTCACCGACCTGTGTCTATGGTGCTGATGGAGTCCAAGATCCTTCACAAGGAGCCTAATTGAGTTATGATTGATGATTGCGATCCCGATTCCAGCATTGTGGAGGTGGAAGACTTGCATGGGCAGATGCATGATGTTTTGTTTCTTTTAAAGGATGTTGGGTTTTCAGCGGAAGATAGGTTCTTTGTGTTTAATGGGGATTATGTTGATAGAGGGTCCTTGAGACCTTCTTTCTCTTGTTGGCTTGGAAGGTATAATATTTTAATTAAATTATTATCTTCTACTTAACAAAAAATTGAATTTTTTATTGTGTTGTGCATGAGGGTCTTGTCTCTATCTATGTTTTGTACTGCTAATTGCATTTTGTGTAATTTGTTGGTTTCTTGGCAATTATTACACTCGAAAAAAGGGGAAAAAGTAAACAAGACATATATCTATGTAGGTAGATAGGTATATGTGTTTGGTCGATTAATGTAAAGGGTTATAAATTCTAAAATTGTTCCTCTAGTTTTGGATAGTAGTGCAGTTCCATCAGTTTTAAATTTTAGGGAGAGCTCTCCCTTCAGAGACGGATGAATACCCCAAAATCTATTGTATGAAGCTTTAGGTCACTAATGAGCTTCATGTCAAATCCAAGTTTTGATACCCCGTTTTATATGTATTTTTTTATTGTCTATGTAATGAATCTTATTAATTGGTGGTGGTGATATAATCTTATGAAATTTAGGTTGTTTTTGTTGATCATGTAATTTTTAAGGAAGCTTAAGAAGGTGAAGAAGAGCATTGGTGAGATACTTGCCATCAATGAGTTATATTATAATATTATATCACTTGATCTTTGTTAGATGTTTGGGATGTCTCTGAAATGCATCCGAGTTATGAAATAAAAAAGATTCAATTTTTATGTTACATATATTCAACTAACTCTGCCAAATAATTTTTTTCCCTTTTGCTTTCCCAAAATCTTTATTTGAAATGTACCAAAGAAATTTTTAGCTTTGCTAATTAATACCCTTAATTATTCCCCTTTCCTTTAACTACAAGATGTTCTTGGCCCACTAGGTGTTCTATACTCCTAGTACACTATTAAAAGTTAATTTTAATGTTCTAAGTTGATTCTTTTCTTCTTGACCAAATTTTAGGATTTGTTGTTCAACGATTGAGCTAATGACTCACAAGTTTATAGCGTGGTTGTCATATTTTTCAGATTTGATAATGTTGTGTATATTGAATAGACATTTTCCAAAGAAATGTCTGTGATGATCATAACATTGCCCTAACTTTTGTGCAAAAACATATTTGACGTGATTCTCTTAATACATAGTTTCATGAATTCAAGGACATTAACTTCTTTTAAATGTTGTGGTCATGTAGTTTCTTTGACAACTGTGTGTAAGGGTGAAACCTGCATCAGGTATTATTGATCTGCTAAGGTTCATGAATATGTGCATTAGTAGTTTTTAGTTGTTGGCAATTCTTGAATTACAGGGTAATGAATTTCGTACTTTTACAGATCAGTTTATTATCCACTAGAGTTATCATATATTATAATATTTATATGTTCTTATGTTTTATATTTTTAGTGTGTGTAAGCGAATGCGTTTGTGATTCCTTAATAACATGACAAGTCTGTATAGTTTTCCTTTTGATAAATTTATCGTCTGAAGTGTCTTTAAATGATAAATTCAATTATCTCGAGATATTTCTTGGTCCTTGACCTTCATAGTGTTTTCAAGGGACTTTTATCTCTAAAGTAAGGTTTATGAGACGGACTTGATATGTTATGTAAGTTTGCTTCATAATTTTGAGTTTGATTTGTAAAATCAATCAACTTGCTCCTTTAATCAATTCAACTTGCAGTTGATATGTAAGAACAGGAAGGGCTTGTTCTTTCCAGGGAGGGGTGAGATTTTTTCTAGGAATACCAATGTAAGATTTTATTTGTCTTTTTTTAATTACATAATTGATTGTTGGGTTTTATTTCATTGATGAATTTACTTACCATAAATCG
Organism: Sambucus nigra; assembly: GCA_949130495.1. NCBI lineage: Eukaryota > Viridiplantae > Streptophyta > Magnoliopsida > Dipsacales > Adoxaceae > Sambucus > Sambucus nigra. Next base: position 587,316,766 of record OX422212.1, on the reverse strand, counting down.
TATAAGATGGTTATTTTAGATATCTTACCCGAGGAAGAAGATAGGTATAAATAGATCGCCCGAGTCGATTTGATTGAAGATTTTAGGTGAACACCACATATCTATGAGGGCAGAGAGTCTAGTTACCCACCTCAAGTAGCAACATTTTAAAATTTTGATCATCAAATTTCCTATCTCTTACCAAGTAATCAACGCATTGTTTTCGAACCTGATAAAAATTATGGATAGATTCTCCATCGAAGATGAGATAGTTTGATTGACAAAACAAACTATTAGGGTGCATTGACATCAAAGATATAAAAATATTGAAAATAGTACATACGTTTTTTGAAAATCTTGATATCTTTTGAAAAAGAGATGAGTGAATAGGCGAGATATTCTCCACTTCTTATGGAATTTTTTTCATGGAGATAAGAAAATACGTAGACACCTTCAGAGATGCATCGTACTGACATCTTTTTGGTTGATTTTGAGTGAGAAGAAATTCTAGCATATTTAACGATAAGCAGGTTGTAATGGAAAGCCTTTCTAAAAGGATCGTGCTAAAGGCACCCCTAATTTTTCTCCTGAGAACCATAACACAATATTGGTAGGCATAATATACAATCATTTTAAAGCATCTTTTGGTGTCGGTGAGACACAATAGGAGTGCCTTTAGAACAACGCTTTCAGAAAATATAAAAACTTGAGCTACATTATGGGATTCACTATCTCGAAGCTTTAAGACTTCTCATTTTATCTTTTCTCATTAAGCTGGAATGAATATTTTTAGTGATATTATGTCCTAGTTAGATGATCAAAACCCCGTGGTTGTCATTTTTGTGCGCAGGTTTTGAAGTTAGTTGGCTGGATTTTTCTATAGGCTATTTGTGTATACATTTCTAGAGGTTAACAACTTGTCAATAGGTTTAGATAACCTTTCTTGGGAAATTTTGTAGTAAGATTATTTTGTATGTTAGTTTGCAATAGTGACTTCTCATGGAATAATTGCTGGAGACGTGAAAGAAGCTTCAAGATGCTGGGATCTACACTTGCAATGGAATGGCTTGTTGATGCATATAAAGAAGGTGAAAAGGCAAATTATCAACTCAAAATTTCCAACTAGTTGACTTTTTTTCTTCTGGATATAATCACAAATTTTTGCAATTTTTTAAGAATTTGGCAGGAATCAAAGGCTTATCTGAGGCAAAAGTGGATAAAATATGTGAAGATAGTGGTTAGAGATTTGATTTTGTAATAATTACATATATTTATGTGTATGTTTCTATGAAATTTGTCTCAATCTTCTATATTTGCAAATTTCTTCACAATTTTGGTTTAGAATTTTCCTAGATCCCAAATATTCCTCGCTTGTCATGTTGGTAAGAAGGTCATGGTATGTACTTTCAACAATGGATGATATGGGATAAATATTTGTAAAGATAATCAAATCATCTGGTATTCAAATCCTAATTGGATCGAATTCTTCATATAATCAAATCGAAGGTATTGTCCCTTCTCCGATTCCAAGTACCCAATCTCTGAATTTCGACGAGTCTAGTATTCTCATGTTTTGCTTCAAGTCAAAGACTTTACAATGGTTCCATAAAGAAGACATGTTAATAAACACGCGAATGATGTCATGTCTTATTCCTTTTTGTACGACCCATAGAGTTTACCTAAAATCTTCCTCGAGAAGGATAGTTCCCCCCACCCCACCAAAAGTTTTATCCTGAGAATCGGGGTCGTCAAAATGAAGAATATAGTGTAATGTTTTATCAACTGTTTTAAACGGGTTGCAATGATCCATAGGCACTTCGTCTTAAATTACGAGGTTGATTTTACAAATAAGATCTACGAGATGAGTTCCTTGTTGTATGTCACATGTCAACCTCTCAGATATGTCAATCGCAATGGAAAATAAAGAATGTGTAGTGTCATCGCCAGGTAGTACTAATACAATAATCCCAGAAGATTAAACAGTGAGTAGAATCTTACATTCCAACCTAAACCGTGCAATAATTGTATTTTAAAGATAATTTTTTCCTCTTCTTCTAGCTCCATAAATAAAATACATCCCACCTTTATTTTCTTTGGCATATTTGATGATGTCATTGTACACCGACAATTAGTAGTTGTTCAGTATTTCATGAAGCTACTTATGTTGTGATGTCAAATGTTGAATATCATATGATGTTTCCTCGCGCAAAAATTAATTACCCAAATCTAAAATGAATGATCGATCAGGATGGGGTAATAGGGGAAATCCTTTAAACTTTTATTATTCTTAGACATGATCTGCTCAATTTCATAAATGGCATAGTTATTTAATTGGAAATCAGTCGAGATCAAATTTGGGAATCAAATGAGCGTTCTTTGTTGGTATAAGACATCTTGTGATTAAAATTTCCAATTTTTTTCCCAAAGGTCAAGTGGGCTTGCAACTTCATAAAATAATAGGATTGTTATGAACAACTAACGTATTTGCTGCCCCGTTAACCATTGGGCCGCTTGATAGATCATTTCAGGCCATTCTCTATCCCCATCCAATAAGCCTAATGCATAACATGAAGCCTTATATGTTGGTTATTTTCCCCTTTAATAGTTCTAATCTCCCCATAGATACGTGGGATGCGTAACATGTTTAGGATCAATCGAATGTAAAATATCTCCCTTAATGTCCGATGTGCAGATATGATTCGACCTATGCAATCCCTAGAATCTCTTCTTTTACATTAATTATATTTTTATTGCCATTCCCATTTTTCGGAAATTAAGCATAAGATAGTTATCGGGCATTGGTGTGCAAAGCATTCATTTGGTGACATTGCTTTATACGCATTGAATTTGTTAACAATGTTGTCCAACCGTTTTGAATCTCTGAATGTTAAAAGTATATTCCTTCGGATAGTGGAATGTCAGTCGTTCAGACCCCACGCTTCTATATTAAATGTCAAATTGGTAAATTCTCCAAGTAACCTCATATGTAGATATGTATCTACAATCAAAAAATGAATTTACCTCATTTATGTCCCTGATATCGTCTGTCATGAATTTACCTCATCCTGTCATGTCATTTTGATTGATATTTTCTTCTAGAAGAATTCGTGTTCGATCAGGTCTTTTATTTATTCAATTGAATATATATTTTACGGCCCCTAATTTGTTGCACAATTTGATGTTTATTTGTTCTTGATAATCGACCAATAAATCTCAATTGTGTGGTACAATGAATCTATTGTATAGCTTGTTACCATTCCTCCCAATGAATTTCCTGTCATATCTTCTCTTGTACACTTGGAAACCATTTTTATCCAAAGAATTTTGTTGTAAAAATTTCCTTGGTAATTTTTTAGAGAAAATAACTTTAGGCATAAAGGATAATTGAGACATGAATCAGCACATAGATCATGCATTATAAATTGGGACACTGCTGCAAACCCCATGCCATCTTCATTCTTGTTGGGTATCTTTGCAGATATGATCATGCCTATTTGGTTTGATGTTCGACGACTATCCTATGGGTGTAGAAAAAGCAATATGTCTTCATGTGGCAAGCCTCTCTTTTACAGTTCGATAGTGTAAATAGTTACGGGTAAGAAGAACAAACAATCAATAGGGATCTTTTTTAGTATAATAAAGGCACCTCTGAATTAAAGGAAAATATAATATACATACGATCCATAACCATGCCAAAATGCTTCCATTGAACCAAATCTTTCATAAAATGATACATCTTGGTCTTGAAAACTCTTGATACAATATCGAGACACTCTTCTGGCTATTGTCCCGAAATGGATGATAAGAAATTTCTCATCCAACATATTGACTAGTCCATTCACTATAAAGTGATCTATTTGTCCCCTCATATCTTGATATCCTATTGATAATATAATATTTTGAGATAGCTCCCCATAATAGGGGTGCAACTGATGATTATGAACATTAGGAGTAACTCAAATTTCACATTATCGACAGAAAAGGGGGGGTAAATTAAACCACGACTTAGCGTAGTTTGTCTTTTACCAGTCAACACCGTGGACTACTGTGTTATAGAAGGGTAGCTTTGCTAGCTGTTATCGATATCAATTGGTTCGTATCTCTGTTTACACCTTACTCTCTCTTTTTATCTACTATTCCTATAGGCTGAAACAATTACTACTGCTTTGGCAAAGAATTATGGTGCTGACATAACAGTTGTGGGTATGTTTAGTAGTCCTTTTCATATATTTGTATGTAATCTATTGACACTTTAGCTTTAGGGACATCTTTCATCTTTTTGGCACTTTCTAGTGTAAGATTTGAAGGTATATATTAACTATATGTTCTTTGCAGTTATTGATGAAAAGCAGAAAGAATCACTGCCGGAGCATGATACTCAACTGTCTAACATCTGTTGGCATTTGTATAAAGGTGAGTTTGTCCTATTTGTCATATGTGATGTATTATAATTGGCATGTTTGTGGTTCCTGTCACCGGAAGGACATCCAAATGTAGTTTTGATGGCTGATATCAAACGGTTCCCAAACTTTTTTCTCCGAAATTATTTAGTGCATCATTATTGAATGTGAACTTATTGATTCTTGATAAGGAACATTAGGGTGTAAGGGGAACCTAAGGTGTTAAATGCTCCCAAAGCGCTTCATTTAGAAATAGGCATATATTTCTAGTCCCACTTCGACTATTGGCTAAGTCACCTGTACATGCGACAGCTATACTAGATAATTGGGAAAATAATTGATTGGTAAATTGATATACATAATACTACTTTCTAAAGTTATAGATGATAAAAAATAATGCATATAGGTTTAAAATATATACATTTTTTAAACATATCTATGAAATGGGTGTTTAAATTGTTTTATTAACCTCATGTGCTGAATCGAGGAATATTAAGCATTAGGAAGTGATATTAATGTTAGATTTCTTGCCTTTGAGTGCTTGTTTGGTTCAACTTAATTTTTTTTGCTTTCCTAGAATTCTAAATTGGTAAATTCACTAGTAAATATTGTGTTTTAGGAAATGAATTGCCATCATGTTAAAGTCTAGACATGTATTATGAGATTTTGTAGGGTAAAAATTCTTGAGGTATTGAAGAACTGGCCTGAGAGGAGAATTCAAGTTATTGTTGTGACTGATGGTGAATGAATTTTGGGACTTGGGGCCCTTGAATTCCAAGTAAATTTTCTAGGATTCATCATCTATAAATATATTTTTTAGGATAAATTTCAAGGAATCCCCTTAACTAATACACTACTTCAAATAGCCCCGGAATTATTAATTTCGCAAAAGAAAAAAGTCGTAGAACTATATCATTTAATTGCAGCTTCTCCGTGTGTACCTTAAGAAATGGTTCTCAGCGACACAGAGCAGAGGATTTGCAACTCATTCGTAGTTTATCGGGCTAGTTTCAACACTGGGGTTTTTAAGATTATTTCATTTTACCCCTTATTTTATTAATACCGCGAATCCACAAATTTAAGTAGGAGATTGGAATATTGAATTAATATTAAGGGTCAACCTACGAATTGTTACAGGGGATAGGCATACCTGTAGGAAAACTGGCTTTGTATACTGCACTTGGAGGAGTTATACCCTCAGCGGTAAAGGTCTCAATATATGTAACCCTCATTTTATTTAGTTATATGTCCGTGTCTTGCATAAGTAGTACTTAAGTACAACAATCATTTCTTTGGTACACATGGAACTCTTTTCGTTTGCATTTACTTCTGAAACTATATTAATTCAAAAAACCTTTAATGCATGGTACTTGTGAGTTTGACCAGAACTTTTAAAATAAAATCTTATCCAATTTTAGATCTATCAGTTCTTGATATCATTTTTACTTGAATTTTGGTATGTGCAGTGCTTGCCTATAATTATTGATGTGAGAACAAACAACAAACAGTTATTGAAGGATGATTTATACATTAGACTCGGACAACAAAGGGCTATTGGGAAGGTCAAATTTAGTATTTATCACTGTGCTAGTCAACAGGCACATAGTTTACTATCTTATTCTTTAATGAATTATGTATTGCCTGCATCGATGAGGTAGTTCGATTTTTTTCAGGAATATGCCGACTTTCTACATGAATTCATAACTGCTGTCAAGCAGAACTATGGCGAAAAAGTTCTTGTACATGTTATTTTACTCTCCCTGATATCTTTTAAATTATTGAACTGAAAAAAATCATATTCCAATTCCAAGCCATGGTAGGGTTCCCAAAAGCACCCTTAATAATCCTTGACACCTGCTATGTAATATTCACTTTTAATGATATTTGGAGATGGGGTTGTTCACACACTTCTAATATTAGTAAAATCTTTATATCAAAGTCTCTAATTTGAAGATTTTGAAAACCATAATGCGTTTGAGCTGTTGGCGAAATATGGGACTACTCATCTAGTCTTCAATGATGATATACAGGTATTTATTAGTATGGTGGTATGGTTATTGTTACTTAAAATGGAATATCTGATATAATTTTTTAACTTATCATTTTTGTCTTTTGGCGACAACATCCGTGGTATTTGCGGGAATTGTTACATCACTGAAGTTACTTGGCGGTACCTTGGCTGACCACACATTCTTGTTCTTTGGTGCTGGGGAATCGAGTCTCATGTTAATGTTGTAATTATATTACGGTATTGTTTCGAGAAATATAACGAGTTATCTGATAGTTATATATATTGCATATTGAGTATCTGAGTTGACGTTGAACCCCTATTTAATTACGAGCGTTATTATGTAAATGGAACCAAGTTTTATGGGCAGGACCTTTGGCAGTCTAGCTAGATATTTTGTCACTTAGCTAGTAGTATGGGTAGTTATAGATGGGTACTTGCGTTAGGAGTGCACAGTTAGACGAGAGGTGAGAATATAATGTGAGTGCACGTCCTAACATGTACTTTGCATTTAATGTTTTAAATGTTTTTAAAGCACTTGCAGGTTTTTAAAATATAACTCCACATTCGGGCTCTGACCCGTTTGCTTTTCAAATCTCTTTTTCTTTGTAAAACCATTTTAGGTGCCCAGCCACAAGGACACCAAGCATAGATTGTTCATTCAGGTGACGAGCTGTAGCTGTTTGTGGAAGCTACAGGGATTTGCTTATAGACGCTTCTATCTTTTGGATTCCAGAGTCACTATCTATCAGTTGTAGGGCATGTCGCCCATTTCTATTTAGAGCATCTTTTACATTTCAGTTTTGGTTATTTAATTCAGTATGGGATTGTAGTGAGGAGTTTTCCTCCAGACTTTATTTACTCTATTGTGATGGTTATTCATTTTACTCCAGTATGGTGAATGGTGTTATTTATTTCTTCTTTACACTTGTTGCATGTTAATCAGACTTGAAATAAAATTTGGCACTTACTTTTTAAATACTAGGTGGTTAGTAATGATAAAATGTTTTCGACAGTGATGCTATCAACTGAGCCAACTTGGCATTTTGAATTAATTTAATAAAGGAGTAGCTACCCGGTATTTAATTAGTCGGGGTGTCACACAAACCTCTAGTTGATTTAAAGTAGCCACAAATTTGACCATTGAAGAGTATATAAAACCAGTTTGAAGATATAATTCTCCAAATATAATCAATCCATTTTCCCCCCAAACCAAAGCTCCTCAAAACTAAAATAAGAAATCCCCAATTGACCCTATCGTAGGCTTTTTTCATGTCAAGCTTCACTAGAACATTTCCACCATAAGACTTCTTGCCAATGTTTTCAACCATTTCTTTAGCCAGTAAAATATTATCTTGAATAGCTCTCCCTTGGATAAATCCACTCTGGTTCGGAGAAATGATCAAAGGAAGAACTTTTTCTTGTCTATTAGAAAGAACCTTAGTTATGATCTTCATAAAGAAGTTACATAGACTAATAGGTCTAAGCTCTGTATAGGACTTGGGGCACTTTGTTTTGGGAACAAGAACTACAGTAGTACTGGACCAACTTTGAGGAATTAAGCTACCTGCAAAAAAAGAAGATATAGCAGCAATTAAGTCAGTTTTAATGATAGGCCAACATTTTTGATAAAAATGTGCCACTGAAGCCGTCAGGTCCAGGAGAAACTTCGTCATTAAGATCATTAATAGCTTTGAGAATCTCCATTTCAGAAGGAAAGTCCTCAAGAACTTTATTCATATCAAAAGAAATAATACAAGGAATATACTTAGAAAGATCCTCTAAGAGCATAGGAGACTCAGGAGACCAGAGGTTCATGAAAAACTCAAGTATGTGATTCTTCAATTCTTGGGGTTCCTCCAAAACAGATCCATCTTGAGTTTTTAGAGCATGAATATTCAGCTTCTGGTGCTTGTCCTTAATAGTGGCATGAAAAAAAATTTAGAGTTGGCATCTCCCAGCTTAAGCCATTTGAGAGAAGACTTCTTCCTCCAAAACTCCTCTTCAACTTTCATAGCATCTAACAATTTAGATTGAGTTTGGTGAAGAACTTCTCTATTGAAATCAGAGCTGTCAATCTCGTAATTAACTTCAAGTTGAGCTATGTCATCCCCTAAGTTTCTCACGGATTGGAAGATGTATTTTAAATGAAATTTATTCCAGATCTTCAAGTCCCCTTTTAGTCTTTTCAGTTTCAAGGAAAAATTCCTCATAGCTGAATCAGAGCAGGCTAATTTCCAGGACTTTTCCACTGTAGCTTCGAAAGAATTATGAGAGCACCACATTGACTGGAATTTAAAGGGTCTCGGATAGTCATCCATTGTAGTTTTGATAGTAAGTAACAGAGGATCATGGTCTAAAGAGGTTTTGTTCAAGTGGAGTATTCGAGAAGTGGGAAAACAAGCTTCCCAAGCTGAATTGAAAAGGCACCTATCCAGCCTTACCATATTCAGGTCTTCCTCTTTTCTTTTATTATACCATGTGAACCTAGAACCATAATAGCCCATATCTTGAAGACCACAATCATTAATAGCCTGATTGAAATCCTCTACAGCCTGATAATTGATGTCATTGCCTCCTACTTTTTCAATTTGATTAGAGACCACATTGAAGTCACCAATAACTAAATGGGGAGAAGATTCAATATTACTAGACACTGCCTCCAAGTTAGCCCATAGATATCTTCTTTCTTCTTCTGTGCACTTAGCATAGATTATGGATAAGAATATTGGGTTCTTTAGAACTGAATGGGCAACTTTAACTGTTATATGTTGAGAGTGGTCCTCAATCACATTCACAGCTATGCTAAATCTCTAAAAAAAAACCAAAATTTTCCACTATTATTGCTGCAGCAGCCTTTAAATCCCCATTTCATTTTATACTTTTCAATTTTCTGAGCATTCACTTTAGGTTTTAAGAGAGCTATAAATGGGAGTTTATGCATTTTAAGAAGCATTTTTACTCTTCTAGAGGAGGCCTTTTTAGTAGCCCCTCTAACATTCCAAATAATTAGACTAATCATTTAGGAATAAAATGGCGAGAGTTGTTGTTACCTCTGGATCTGGCTCTGGTAAGTCTCCTAAAGAGAGGGTCAATCATTTTCAGTGTCTTTACCTGAGCTAAAGAGTCTACATCACTGCAATCTTTTACCTTCTCCTCTTCTTTATGGGCCTGATGTCTACTGATCTTTCTATCAAATTTACTAGCACATTGTTTCAATTCTTCCATGGAACTGGGGTTATGTTGAACATTCATTTCGTGATCAGATATATATAATGTGAGAGAATTATTATTTATCTCATAGTCCGGTAACTCCGTAGCTCTTTGAGACAAAGAGCTTATTTCCACGATGGTAGCTTCTTCAGCACTGATGTCATTATTTTGAATTTTGTGAATGTGGACTTGAATCTTGTTAGCTTGAACTTTGATGGCTTGATTGCCATGATGAATAATTAGAGTATTATTTCCACATAATTCTTCCACCTGATCTCTATCTTCTGCAGCTACTAAACCTTCTTGAACCGTGCTAGGAGTTTCAATTGAAGTAACATATATGGAATTGTTTGTAACCTTCTGTATAACTGGAAGCTGATCATCCATAACTTCTTTGCCTTTCTATGATGTAACAACCACAACTTCTTTGCCTTTATCTGATGGAGCTGCCATACCTGCTATGCCTTTCTCTTATGGAACAGCTTTGATAGGTTCAACAGTATGATTGGGGTCCTTCTTAATCACAAATTGAGTAGTCTTAATAGGCTGGGAATTTGAATAAACATGAGGCTTCATCGTGGCCTTTTTTTTAGCAACTGCTATAGTATTTAGGGATGTTTTCAGCTACCACCTCCTGCAAAACCCCTTAGATCCACATCCTATCCAAACTCTTCGAGAAATAGGTTTAGTTAAGTCCACTTCCACACATACCCTAACGACACTTGGTCTATTGATTTCAGCAGTTGAAGCATCAAGTTTAAGGGGATTGCCTATTAGTTGAGCAATGGAGTAAAGAGATGATTTAGAAAAGAAATGTGTGGGTAATTGAGGTAAGGATATCCATATGGGGGCAAAGCTATTTTCAATATCTTGACGAAAATTAGGAGTCCATTTGAAAATTCTCATAGGGAACTTACCAACATACCAAGTTTCTCTCATCCACATACGAGAGTAATCTTCATCAGAGTTTAATCTAATCAGAACATGTTTATGATCAAGAAGGCCCACATTGAATGATGTTTTTAATGAGAAAGTTTGAAAGACTTGCCTAATCATCTCCATTGAGGGTCATCCATTGATATACTTCTTGACTTTTAAGCGCTATAGATATAAATGTCTAAGTTCACTCATCTAAGTGACAAAGGCATGAATGTCTTATCTTGCTCGCTTTCTAAGCTCCAAGGTGAATCACAGGTGTGAGTGGGTCGATTATAGTCTTGTGACATCACTATATGATGTGTATATCATAATAACTCCAAAATTATATTTTAAAGGACAAAAAACTGTGATAAGACCAATAATAATGTCAATATAACATAAGTATCATGAGCATCTTAAATCCTACGAAGTCCCATACTTTCAGTATGAGAAAGAAAAATATCTCGTGCAATAGGTTTGGTCAAAGGATCAGCCACCATGCGGATAGTAAAGATGTGCTTTAGGACTACTTCACCTTGTGCAACCATGTCTCGGATATAGTGATAGAGAATACCAATGTGTTTAGACTTGTCGTGATACTTGGGGTCCTTTGCATTAGCAAGAGCTGATGTACTGTCACAGTAGACAAGTATAAGATCCCCTCCACATGCTAGAGAAACTAACCTATGAAAGAATCTCTTAAACCAAACTGCATTATGAACTACTGCTCAGCAAGCCACATATTTTGACACCACTATGGATAAGGCTACACATCTCTTCTTCTTACTACACCAAGAAATAGATTTTTCTGCCAGTATAAAGGCATAGCCTAAAGTGGACTTACGTCCATCTCTCTCGCCATGCCCAATATGCACCAGTATAGCCTTGCAATCTCAAGCTTCCTCCGCAGTAACATAAGATGAGATATATAGTACCACGTAGGTACCTAAATATCAGTTTCATTATCGTTAGTGTGTGTGGCTGGGGTTACTTTAGTAATGACTAACTATCCTAAATGCGTATCAAATGTCTAGTCATGTACATAACATCGCATACTTCAAACTCCCTATCGTAAATGCATATGTTACTATGGACATGTGTTTCGTCCCTTCATTATTCTTAGGGCATTGGTCTAGGCTCAACGTGCACCCATTTTTCGTTGGAGTGTCAACAAGTTTGGAGTTATGGATGCGAAACCATTCTTGGATCTTCTTGATATAAGTCTTTTAAGACAAGCAAATAAATTTCTTTGAACGATCTCTCACCATTGTAACCTCTAGCACACAATGTACTTCACACATGTCCATCATCTCAGAAGTAAAGGACAACTAATATTTAGTGGCGATGATGGAATCTATGTCATTCCTAGCTAGTAAAATGTCATCAACATATAACGATAGGATAAGCATATTTTCCTTGGATCATTTTAAATACACACAATGATCTTCCTCAATCACCTCAAAACCGATGGAGGTAATGTCATGATGAGATAATAAATACCATTGACTAAGCGACTGCTTGAGGCCATAAATAAAACATTTTAGGCAGCATAATTTGCGCTCTTGTCCGTTGACCTCAAAACCCATGGGTTAATCTATATTGATCTTCTCGTCTAGTTCTCTATTTAAAAAATGAAGTTATAACATCCATCTGAAAAAAGTTCTAAATCCAAATTTACGATAATAGCTAGGATGAAGCGAATTGAGACAAATCTCACCAGTGAGGAGAATGTATCCTCATAGTCGATACCCTCCTTCTGTGTGTACCCTTTTTCCACTAGGCGTGCCTTATACTTGCCAATTGATCAATCTTCACCATATTTGATCTTTAAGACCCATTTGTTCCGAATAGTCTTGTGATCAGGTGGAAGATCAACTTACTCCCAAATCTTGTTCTTAGACATGGAGATCATCTCTTCTTGCATAACAACCATCCAATCTTATCTATCATCGGAGGAAAGTTCTTTGTACATAAGAAGCAAGCTCATCCTAATCCTTTGTAGCACACAAGAGATCATTACCCTCAACCTCTAAATGATGACGTGAAATGTTTCCTCATTTACTACAATGTGCCTCAGGAATTTGATTTAATGGTTCGCTCCCACTAGACTGAAGATCACTCCCAAGATTTTTAGCGATTGTAGGACGTGGTTCTAATTACCCCTCCTCTCTTAAAGAGAGTAAGATATCTTCATTTTCCTTTAACTCATAAAGGTTTAAATCCTAATTAGTGCTTCTTATGCTAGGGAAATCATTCTCAATAAAATTTATACCGCGGGATTCTATTTTAGTCATTCATCCATCAAGATGTTCATTAAACATTACTTAGCCTTTTGAGTTTTCAGAATATCGTATAAATATATGATTTTTAGCTCTAGGGCGAGTTTCCCATATTTATGGGAGGTATTATGAACACAAATACTTGATCCTCATGGGCGTAAATGCTCCAAATTAGGTTTTTCACCTTTTCATAACTCGTATGGTGTTGAAGAAACTAACCGAGAAGGCATCCTATTTAGGATGCATGCAACAGTCAAACTAACATCTTCCCAAAATGATATTGGGATATTGAACTGAGCCATCATCGATCTAGCCATATCTAGTAGGGTTTTATTCCCCCTCTCTATGACATCATTTTTTTTGGAGTGTAAGGAATAGTGAGTTATCCACATATCCATTTATTATTACAAATAGTTAGATAAGTACTCATGTCGTCGATTAGTTCGAAGCGTTTTCAAAGTTATATGTTTTTTATTCTCAACCTATTTTGAGAAGTGTTTGGAATAGTCCAAAGCTTTATGGCGGCAAGCTATCTAATAGACATAACCATATAACGTGTAATCATCTATAAAAGTAAGGAAGTAAGAGGCTCCATTAAGTTCCTTAACATTCATAGGTCTGCAAATATCATAATGGACTAAATATAGTGGTCGAGTAGCTCGTGTAGCCTTATTAAAAGACTCCCTACATGCATTTCTAGCAAAACATAGATCACATACAAGTAAGTTAACTTTAGCGAGAGGGCCTAAAAGACTTTCTCTTGATAATCTAGTCATCTTATCCTTTCCTATATGCCCAAGTCTAGCATGCCAAGTTTCAAAATCAATATTTCTTTCATTTGCAATATAAGATAATGAATGAGAAGAGTCATTTAATAGACTTTAAATAAATTATCTAAAATTGATCCATATCCATAAATCACACCACTAAAAAAAATATCCAAATCGGACTTATCGAAGGAAATTGAAAAACCATTGTCTAAAATAGTTAAAACTGAAAGTAGATTATGCAATATCCAAGGGACATAAAGCACGTTGTGATGAAGTAGTGAGCGCATTGTAGCATTTAACTTTGAATTTATCTTTTCTTCCACCACGCTTGCCTCTACGGCCCTTCGGCCTTACCTTGCACATTCTTCTTCCCTTTCCCAACTCACCTAAACCCTTTTTTTATGCTTGCCACAATCGGTAATAAGGGAAGAAGCTCAGGTCGCATCTTCGTTATTTGCCTCTAGCTCAACATGGCGAGAAATATTAGATGAGTTCTTTATACTTTTCAAACTAATTGAAGAGAAAAAGGAAATGAATGAATTCTTACTATCTGTTTTTGATTCTCAATACATCAGATATTTATATACATTGAAGTAAACAAACAACTTTCTAACTAACTGTTACTTTCTAACTAACTGTTACTACTTTCTAACTAATTGCTAGCTAATTATTTTAACTTATATGCTGATGTGTCAAGGGAATCAACTAACTTGTATAACTAATAGAAATCAGTTATACAAGTTAATAGCCCCCCTCAAGATGGAGCATGAAGGTTGTGAATGCCCATCTTGCTAAGGAGAAAATGAAACTGTTGACATCCCGAAAGCTTTGTCATTATATCAGCTAACTGGTGTTTTGATGAAATATGCATAGTCTTGATTGTGCCTTGCTGAATCTTGTCTCTTATTAGAAGACAATCAATTTCTATATATTTGGTTCTCTCATGAAAAACAGGATTAGCTGCAATGTGGAGGGCTGCTCGGCTGTCACAGTACATAGAAGCTGGTTGAGAAAAAGGAAGACCAAATCTTTGAAAAGTTGTTGCAGCCAGGTAAGTTCACAAATAGTAGAGGCCATAGCTCTGTATTCAGCTTCTGCTGATGATCTAGAGACAGTAGGTTGCTTCTTGGATCTCCAAGAAATTAGGGAATCTCCCAAATAAATGCAAAAACCAGTGATAGACCTCCTGGAGTCAGGGCAACCAACCCAATCTGCATCAGTAAAAGCTTTGAGAGAAAAAGAAGAAGTGGTAGGGAAGAAAAGGCCCTGTCCTGGAGTTGATTTGATGTATTGAAGAACTCTGTATGCTGCTCTTAAATGAGGAGTTCTTGGTGCGAAAAGAAATTGGATAAGTCTATGTATACAGTATGACAAGTCGGGCCTAGTAATGGTTAAGTATAATAACTTGCCAATAAGTCTTCTATAAAGACTAGGATCTGCAATCAAAGGACCATTTTTTGAATTTAGCTTAGAGTTTTGATCCATGGGAAATTGAACTGGTTTACTGCCTAAATAGCCAGTATCATTGAGTAATTGTAAAGCATATTGTCTTTGAGATACAGAAATGCCTTGTGGAGATCTAGCAACCTCTAGACCCAAGAAATACTTAAGAGAACCCAAGTCTTTGAGTTTGAATTTCTCATTAAGCACAGTCTTGAGGTGAACTACTGCTGTGGAATCATTACTTGCTATGATGATATCATCAACATAGACTCGGAGAGCCATAAAAGATGAACCATTATTTTTGACAAATAAAGTGTAATCAGACTTGCATTGCTGAAATCCCAAAGAAATTAAGGCATCTGAGAATTTTGCAAACCATTGCCTTGAAGCTTGTTTTAATCCATATAATGATTTGTTTAATTTGCACACCATATGGTCCCCCTTACTATTGAACCCTGGTGGTAATGACATGTATACCTCTTCTTGCAAATCACCATGTAAGAAGGCATTGTTCACATCCAACTGAGTGAGTTCCCAACCTTTGATAGCTGCAAGAGCTAAGAGACACTTAACAGTGACTAATTTTGCCACTGGAGAAAATGTTTCTGAATAATCTACACCTTCTTGTTGGTTATATCCCTTGGCAACCAACCTTGCCTTGTATCTTTTAATGCTGCCATCTGATTTATGTTTGATTTTATACACCCACTTACATCCTATACTTGATTTTCCAAGAGGTAGAGGTACAATATGCCATGTATGATTCTCTTCTAGTGCTTGTATCTCTTTGGCCATAGCTTCTCTCTATTCAGGAGATTTAACTGCTTGATAATAATATTCTGGTTCCATTGTACTTGATACTGATAGAACAAATTTTTTGTGTGGTTGGTTTAATTTTTGATAGGACAGGAAATGAGAAATATCATGAGGATGATTTTTAGAATCAGAATTTGAAGAGGCCAATTGACAATGATAGTCTTGAAGATAAGAAGGTGGTCTTGATGATCTGGTTGACTTTCTAGGGATAGGTTGTGTAGATGGTTGGGTTTGAGTGTTGTGTGGGAAAGTGGTTTCTTCTGGTTGAGATTGTTGAATGGGGTCAGAATACTCAGTAGGATATTCATGAAATAGTGGCTGGGAATTAAAATGATCAAAATCATTATTAGGTATATTTGGAAGAACTACATCTGAGTGATACTTAGAAGAATGATCAGACTGAAAATATGGAAAAATGTGTTCATGAAAGATAACATCTCTAGACACAAAAATGGAGTGAGACTGAAGATCATACACTTTGTACCCTTTGATTCCAAAAGGATATCCTAAAAATATGCATTGTCGGGCCCTAGGAGCAAACTTGTTCCTATGAGCTTTAGTAGTAGAAGCATAGCACAAAGATCCAAAGACTCTAAGATGATTATATGATGGTGATTTTCCAAATAACATTTGATAAGGAGCTAAGAGACACTCGTTATGTGTCACTATTTGTTTCATGTGCACCCAAGAATATGGTAGAAATATTGTTATTTCTTGACCTTCTGCTCATTAAAAAGAACGTTCCCAGCTTCCTTAAGTTCATGAATCATAATGGACATAACCCTAAGATTCTCAGCCATCGTGTTCTTAGATTCCTTATAGTATGTCTCAAACTTTAAGATGAGACTTCTCAGTCTCGTGGTGGATGTACCACCGAAATTAAAAGAAAGCTGGTTATACAGTTCCTTAGTTATGGTGCATCCTTGATATTCTCCTATGAGATCAGCATGCATGTAGCTTACCACAACAAAGTGCATGAACAGTCTTTCTTCACCCAAGCCTAGTAAGCCTCATTTGCTCAGGCCTACTGGTAGCAATGCTACGTTCAGAAGGTTCAATCAACGTGGTAGTGAGGTAATCAAGCAACTCATTATGATTTAGATTTTTTTTAGCTTGGTTTCCCATATTTTATAGTAGGGTCCGGTTAGCTTTTCCACTTTAATGATTGCAGCGACAACATTGTTATTGTTGGAAGCCATTTTCTATATTTAAATAAATTGCAAAAAATTGACATATTATTTTACAAATTTTATTTATTATAAAATCTCATTAAAAAATATTATTCTTTTATTGTAGATTGAGATCAAAAGTCCATTAGTCTACCAATCATCTCCCAATAATAGAAAATTTTGGAGTATATTTTCTGATTTATATTTAAACAAATTTTCATTTTAATTAAGGAACGGATCCAAAACTAAATTTTTTACCATAATTTATCGTAAGTGTAAACTAATTACATTTGTATTATGATAATGAAATAACATTACATCATACAATATTAAGTGTGCAAAGGCTCCACATATGTCCCTAATGATAATTTATGCGCTTGTGCTAAGATAATTCCTATTCATTCTTCTACAATCAAGAAAATTCATCCATACATAGCGGCTTTGAAATGAATAAATAGAAGTCTCTTGTTATAATTTATCATAAGTGTAAACTAATTACATTTGCATTATGATAATGAAATAATATTTTCATTATATAATATTAAGTATGCAAAGGCTCCGTGTTAGCCCTTATTGATAATTTATGAGCTTGTGCTTAAAAAATTCCTTCGTATTCTTGTGAAATCAAGAAAATTCCCCCCCTTACATAACGACTTTCAAATGAATAAATAAAACTCTATCATCTTAATTATTACATCAATAATAATCATAAATCCTATACATTTGATTTACGAATAAGCCAAATTGGGATGTATTGATTGCACATTTACATAGGGACAACTTTAAACAATAATAAACACACAAGCACAAGCTCATCTAATTATTAATTTTAAATCATCCATTTGAAAATACAAACATATAACCTAGTCCTTCAAATTGGTGAATTTTCCACATCCACGTTCTAAGGGAGCCAGTCAAAAAGGCCAATAGTATAGGGTGGTCTAAACAAACCATGCATTAACACTCCAATAATTCAAAAAATTAATCCAAGTGAAAATAAATCATAGTTCGCCTCTTGAAATAATGCATAAATAAATTTTAAGTCTCTAGACTAATCCATAGTTTATTTTTCACTCACGAAGTGCCAAAAATAAAATTTCATATATTTTACCATGTTTTCTGGGCATTGAAAACAATGCTCAATATGTCAAAAAAAAATCTGAATAAATGGATATTGATAATTACAAAAATTATCCCATGTTATGAACAATACCCCAAAACATACAAAGTTGTTGGATTCTAAAGAAAATTTTCTGGATTTTTACTGTAATTTTTATTTATTTTTATTTTTTATTATACAAGAATTGATTAACAAATAATCAATAATTAAATATTCGTGAATGCGTTTCAAAGAAGGACAACACTCTTGAATCCAGAATGTCAAAAATATATAAAAAAAAATTGACACCAAGCCTAAAAAACTAATCATAAGTATTCATAGCCCTAAGTTTTAACTGTTCATTGTCATCTCCAAAAAATAGTCTTAGATTTACAATTTTAAGTGGACTTGTTCGGGAGACCATATCTCTGTCAATACTTATCATAAAATCGCATATTTTATAGTGCTTTAAGGCCCTTGAAACATAAAACAATTATGTACAAAGAAATTAAATTCTTATTGGCTGTAAGGCCTTCAAAACGTGTAAAGTTCCAAAAAAAATATTGTTGATCGTGTTTTAAAATAAACCCAGAATTTTCAGATTTTGAGGGGCTAAGTTTGAGAGTTTATATTTCACTAATATTTTATCAGAAAATGTGTACCATATCTCATTGGAACCACATCGCTTGATAAAACAATATTGTGCAAAAATATTTTGATTAATTCCGTTTTAAACTCATTAAAACATAGCTCAAATTTAGATTGAATTTTTTATATGGAATGGATTTAATGGGTGTCCATTATGAACGAAAACTTTAAAAATTCATCTCTCATTTGTTATAACTCCGATTATATTGTTCTCTATGTTTTTAGAATCATGACATCGTGTATCTCATAATTTTTTGAGAACTTAAAAAAAACAGAATTTTCGGGTTCATAAATTATTTACGAAAAAATAACGAATAGGCAATCAAAAAATTTATAGATTTGATGATACCAATAAAGAATTAATACTATGAGCACGTATTACATAATATATAAGGATTCGGGTCTTACCAAATTTGCAAAAGTTACAAATCGAGCACCGATTTATTATTATGGCCTTGTGCTAGCTTGAATTCGAGACTAGTTATGTGTACACCTTAAACTCATGAGTTGTGTCGGATTGGCTACAAGAGTTACTCATAATCCATGAATACAAATCCAAGGTTCTCTTAGTGATTAACCTTAGTATGAAAAATCCTAAAAAACTTTTGTTCTTATGTTCTTGCCACCATATGGAGAGCTTCTATAACCATGAGATTATGTTGGATTTTAAAGGAGAGAAAGGAGGAAAATTATGCCCACCTTTCGATAATTGTTTAGGAATTATCTCCACCTAGAGATTAATATAGTTTTGTGGCTTAACCATCAATTGTGGACACCATTTCCATCTCCTCAATAGGAGTTAATCATTTGTGTGACCAAATTTATGATGTATTTATATGCACACCAAATACATAAAGCTAGATATTAATTTTATTAGTCGAACGAAATAGATTAGGATCCATTACCCATATGATCGGATGACGGGTCCGATTCGACCTGAATATTAACACTTCTCACTCGCTCACATTGGGCAGGTTCGAATAGGTATCTTGTTTATCATTTATCAATGTCTAATCCATTCGTCTCTTCATATAGAAAATGTGAGACCTCACGAGAAAGAATGCACAATCCCAGGAGCATAGTCATTAAGCCATCTCTAGTGGTAAGGGTTGGGTCACTTAGGCCAATGGTTTCGAGTTCAAAACAGCCCTAGTGGATACCAGCCATATTTAGAGTAAGGCATGTGTTAGGGTGGCTCTGGCATAGTGTCCCTCATTTTTAGCTCGCATGGTGAAGTCCAAAGGAATCATTCACATGGAGGTTCATAGTTATAAAAAAATGGGTTGAAATATGTAGATCTAAAAACCTCGTATTTTTGTAAAAAAAAATGGAAAAATTGCAGTAAATGATGTGCATATGGTGATGACAATGACGCCAGCTTGAGGAGCAATGGTGAGGCAGTAAGTCTTGTAGTGACTTGAAGAGAGATTCAAGTTGGATAGTGAAATGGCAAGGTTGAATTTTAAAATCATAGACATGTGAGAGAATATAATGGTTCAAGCTCAAGTGGGTCTTTTAAAGGGTAAGACAAAGGTTGGGTGTGGTGGTGTGGTGAAAAGTGATATATATCAACTGTTGCACAAAATAGGTTATAGTAAGATTACTAAAGGGTTGTACTCTTATGTGGTGGCTCTCATTATTTGAGCCATTAGGTATAAATTTCCAACTCTCAATATGAACCATTGGACAAAATTCTCTCCTTATTTATTGTTATTGTTGTTGTTAGTATATATATATATATATATATATATACATACTAGGGTATGCCCGTGCTTGAAGGCACGATGACAACTCTCCAAAGTATGAATCGTGTGGTTAAGCCATAAAAGACTTAACAGCAAGATCTCCCCATATCCCGAATTTTTTTATGTAAACACGCAGGTCATAACCAAAAATTAGCCTGAATAAAACCTCTTACTAACAAAAAATTCATATTATAAAATAATTAATTTAGTTAAGTTTTCTATATTTTTAATGTTAATAGAAAAATAAATACCAAAAATGCCCGTGTCAAAAGGCACGTCGAAAATTTTTCAAAGTACATAATCGCGAGATGGTAAATTTTTTCCATAATACGTAATTACAAAACGGAAAAAATGTCATTCCCCAACAAAACAGTGTAATTTAAATAAATAATAGTCATAATCTCTTTTGTTCATAGAACTATCCACCATACTAAACAAACAAAAAATAGTCCAAAAACATTCAAAAGTATACGTCGTTGATAGGACATACGTCATATTTAATTCACAACATATAAATAATTTTTCAGAGTTATACAAAAAGGCACGATGCAAATTTTTGAAAAAGGACGTCGTTGATAGGACCATAAGTCGTATTGAGTTTGAAACAGACTAATGTTCTTTGAAATAACCTATATTACGAATCTATTATTTTTAAAAAAGTTGCACAATTTTGAAAACCTGTATAATTAAGTCAAAAAGTGTTTTTACAACACAATTGTAAACAATTTTAAAAAATTAGGACAATAGTAATAGTCCATCGTGAACATCGTATAAACAACAACAATAGTCCTTGTGATAGTCCTCGTCTAAACAACATAATTGATTCCAAAATTTAACAATAGTCCATCTTGGATCTCGTATAAACATCATAATTTAAGTCCAAAAATTTACCACACAACTAAGTGTAAAGAATTTACAAAATTTGATCAGAATTTCATTTATTTATAGGACTGTCCACCATGCTTACCAAATAAAAATTACTCAAGCAATAATAGTAAATTCCACAACATGCAATTTACATCATGTCTCTCATCTCTACAACAATAATCGTTTATATTAAACTTTTAACAATATTGTAATCAAAATAAATATACAATATGATCTTAATTGAGTATCCCATGTACATCGTTGACAACAATGCGAAGATGAAGAGAACAAAATGTGCAATCCTATTAAGACTATCGACGTCCCGGATGCACGGCCGACATGAATGCATCTCATTACTTCATGAAGATTATACGATACGACTCTCTCGGTGATAAATCAAACAATATCCATGAACAATAGGTATTACAAAATAAAATTTATAATCAAACATAAACATGTTAATATAAGCCAAATTCATGAGATTTTAAGTGTTTGGATTGGTATAAGGAATGAAATGAATATTTTATACCTGAATAAATAAGTTTAATTCACGTTTTCAATGGCTCTGTCTCGAGTTTACTGTTGATTCACTTTAGCCATATTTTCTACCTCTTTAAGTTAATTTGTTTTCAAAAATGATAGAGCGACCCACATCTTAGACAAAAAATGGCAACTTAATGATGTGGACTTCCTTCCACATCATCAAAACACATCATCAAGACACTCCAAATAAATGTATAAACACACTATAAATTCACTCCAAATAAATGCAGAAACACACTATAAATTATATTTTTTTCAAAATATATATTTTCAAATTAAAAAAATAGGTAATTAATTTTAAAAAAATTATTTTGAGTTGATTTTTTTTATATTTTACCTGAAAGATTTAAATAACATACAAAAAAAATTCAACTAAAAAATAATCCGAGAATTTTTTTTCATTGGTTTAAATAATAACACACTCAAATATTCTCTTATTTTTAAAGGTTCGCGCTAGCTGCACCCCACTTCAATATTCTTTTATTTTTAAAAGTCCGTGCTAGCGGTACCCCTTATTTTTAAACTTAATTTTTTTTATTTTACAACATTTAAACCAATTTTTGTATTTCTTAAAACTATTTAAAAGTCCGCGTTAAAAACTATTCCAATGATATATTGTTTTTTTTAATTATTTTTAACTCATTTAGTCCCTTAAACACCAATTTTCCCTATATTAGCTTATTTTTAAAGCCCGCGCCAGCGGCACCCCTAATTTTTAAACTTATTTTTTTTTATTTTACAACATTTAAAATAATTTTTGTATTTCTTAAAACTATTTAAAGGTCCGCTTTTTAAAAAACTATTCTATTAACAATTTTTGTATTTTTGTATTTCATGCTTTATCTTGTTGTATTTTAACATATATTTTTTAGACTGTTGTAGTGTGATAAAAAAAATTTGAAAAAAAAAATATTTTTTTCTTATTTTAAGAGTCTATTCGCATTTTTTTCAGGACTAAAAATTGTTTTAGAGTAAAAAAGTGTCCCTTCATGATGTCGCAAGTGCCTAGGGGTGGAAGCGGTACGGGTTTTTACCGTACCGTACCGTTTTGGTCCGAAAAAATATGATTTTGGTTTCATATATTAAAATACTAGAAACTGGTCTTACCGAAACCGAAATTACCGCAAAAAAGTTGGTTGGTTTTGGTTTTCATATTTAAAAAATCGATTTACCGAAATTACCGAAACCAGAAAAAACCGTACCGAAATTAACGTACCGTACCGAATATACCAAAATTACCGTACCGAATTTACCGAAACCAGAAAAAAGTTGGTTTTGGTTTTAATATTTAAAAAAGTTGGTTGGTTTTATTTTTGGCTTTTTGGGGATTTTAGTGCTGTTTACCGAAACCAGAAACCAGAATTTACCGAAACCAGAAAAAACAAGAATTTACCGAAACCAGAAAAAACCGAAATTACCGAAAAAATCGAAATACCGGCCGGTTTGGTTTTGGTATTGATTTTGGTGTACCGGTTGGTAAACTGGTACGGTTTGATTTTACCATTTAGAGTTTGGTTTTGGTATTGGTATCTACTATTTACCGACCAAACCGTACCGCTTACACCCCTACAAGTGCCACATCATTAAGTAGAATTTTTAAGTAGCTAGATCCGGTCGCTGTAGTCAAGCTCATTTATTTTTGTTATACAATATTTATGCTGCCTTATAATTTTTTTAAACAAAACAAAGGCCTAAAAGAACTGATCAAGAAAAATAGTATCAAATGGTTACAAAAACTACTCTACCATGAACAAAAGTTATCTACTTGTATCATTTATGTCTACAGCTTTTTGCTACAGCAGCTACTCACCATTGAGGGGCGCAGGTTTAAATTGTGAGTAAAGACAATCAAAAGTGGTTGGATATTTGATATCTTAACAAAATTTGTTTCATGTATCTTTAAAATAGATTTAAGAAATTGTTTCACGTAGGTTTGTGAGGGAAAGAAGAATTACATTGCCTTTTTTAATTAAAAATACCCATAGCATAAATGAGTAAAAAGAAGAGTTAAAATTTTCTTCACTGCTCATAGTAGTACTGATTGGAACAAAGAGTGAACCTTGAATAATAATTAAAAAATAGGCTATACTCTATATGAAAAATTGAGAAAATAATGTTTATAGGCTAAAACAAATACAAAACAACTAACCTAGTTTTTTATAAATGGCAGTCAACACTACACCAAATCTGCCCATTTGTCAAGGTCAATGACCGTGACATTTAGAGGCGAGACAACTTTTTTTGTCACGGTCGTGTCACGGTCATTGACCTTGACAAAAAACTCGCGTTTTGTGTCACGGTCGTGTCAAGGTCAATGACCGTGACACGTTTGTCACGGTTTATAACCGTGACAAAGCCGTGACCTCTCTTGCCCAGAATTGTCACGGTCATTGACCGTGACAAGTCCGTGACAATTATTGTCAAGGACTTGTCAAGGTCAATGACCGTGAGAATTCTGGGCAGAATTTAAAAAAAATCTGCTGGGCAGTATGGCCACCGCCACTGCCCAGCAGTATATTTGTACCTGTTATAGCAACGTTGTACCTGTTCCAAACATGATATATCCAACACAAACTAAAGATAATGCAAATATATATTCATGACAGTATAATCCAAATATTCAAAGTAAAAATAATATACATGACGATATAATCCAAATATAATTAAAATGGACAAACTTAAAAATAATGTTACTACATGTCTTGGATAAAACTGAGGAGGTGAGTAGGCCACACGACATACGAATTGACGCACCCACTAATATACGTCGTGCCGCATTGTTCGCGCAACCACAATAGGGAGTTCTCCTTCCCGGGTATGACATGCGTGACGAGCACCATGGACTCCATCTCTTGAAGCACACGTCCATGGACTATTCCACCCTCGACGATATCCGGGTCCCTCAACCCCCGCCCTATCCGCTGGCCATCAAATACGTCCAATATGAACACGCTCGGCCAACCAATTATCGACAATGGTCTGTTGGAGGGCGTCAAATAGGGAAGTGGATCGTCGAAGTACGAACGTGTCGGTGATGAAGCAGCGAGGTCCACATCCTCGTCATCCTGCGCCTCGTCCTCCCGCACCTCCTCATCCTCCCGCACCTCCTCGTCCTCCCGCACCTCCTTCCCTTTCCCTTTCCCTTTACCTTTCCCTTTCACTTTACGGTCTCCACCCAACGTACGCTTCATGAATGCGTACATATCTTCGACCGTCGCCTCCAAACGGGACAGCTTTGCGTCGTGTGAATCCACCGTTCGAGCCAAGCTGGTGTCGCTCGTCTCCAATCCGATGATCCTAAATTTGGCCACCCGCGAGCTCACTCCCCTTGTCCTCCCCTTGCGATCAGAGCCAAGCACTTGGTTGAGTGCGTCTGTGGACAAAGATGCCTTGTCGGCATCAGACTGCGACTCATGCACTTCCTTAAGCTTTGCCTGAAACGACAAAAAACACATGATTAGTAAAATAAGTAAACTAAAAAATTATAACGTAATTAACAATAATTAAACTGTCGGATTACTTACAATCGTGGCCGCGACGCTCGGGGACACCTCCTTCTCCTTCCCCTTCTTCGTCTGAAGAGCCACATAAGTATCGAGCCTATGTGGCTTACCCCCTGGCCCACTCCCTACCCCCTGAAATAAAATAAAGTAAAGTAAAATTAGTATCGGCCCCGCAAAGTAAAATAATATCCAATAATATATTTCCGTAGTTATAGATAAATTAAATCTTACCTGCATCCTATGCTCCACCTCAGCGTAAGAGGTCCGGCCGGAGTAGTGCACGTCCGTCTTTTTAGCCCGATTTTCCCTCCCCGATTGGCGAGATGCCAATTGTCGATCCTCGATCTCATTGTCAATGAACTTTTGCCATTGTGCCAATGAGATCGGCTCCTTGGGCGGGATGGATCCGCGCCATTGTATAATGGACTCTCGGTCTTTCCCAAAGTACCGTGTCCGCATATTTTTCTTCCACGTCTTGTGTTGCTCCCTCAACTGCTCCAAGACGGAATCGCGTAGCTTTGGATCCAAGTTGAATTGTTCCTGTCCAACAAATACAATGTTAGTTGCGAATAAATATAAATATAAATATGAGTATAAATATAAATATGAAATTGAAATTGAAATTGAAATTGAAATATTCATATAAATATAAATATAAATATAAATTGAAATATTCATATAAATATTACCTGTAGTGCCGCCCAAACAGCTAACTTGAGCTCATACGGTACCTTCTTCCAACTCATAAACCCCGGGCCGATGACCATCTTTAGCAGCTCGAGGGATCTCGCTAAAAGCTCCGACTTGTTTTCGACGGTAATCCCAAATTTTCCATATTTGGGGAGCCTAGGGGCGGAGGAGCCCTCGTCGCCTCCGCTACCACCGAACCTAGACGACATCATCATAAACAGCATCATCATCTTCGCCCTAACATCTGAAGGAGACATTTTTGCTGTAAAAAAAATGTTATTAGTACAGATAAAAAAAATGTTAATAGTACACATTTCGTTTTACCTAATTGAATTAATTGAATTAATAGTACAGATAAAAAAATGTTCCGTCTATATTATAACGTATGTGTAAGTTCCGTCAATACCATTTCGTTTCAATTTTGTAATATTATGTTTTTTCCAAATATTTAAAGAGTTATTAAATGGGTGCCCCACCCCCACCCCCTGCCCCCCTCCCCCCGCCACACACACAGCACACCTACGCACACACACACACACACACACACCCCACCCCTACCCACCCCCTCCCCCCACCACGACCGTGACAACTACATATATTGTTTATCAATAAAATTATGACATGAGATAATTATAATTATAGCATAAATTTCATTATCATGGGTTTTACCTAATTGAATTAATTTCATGAATAAAATTAATATCAATTTAAATGAAAATATCAATTATTATCCAATATTTTTGAATGAAATATTTATTTTGAATGAAAATATCAATTATTTATAAAATTGATGTCTACTTTTAGTGTTGTGTATATATGTTAGTCTACTTTTGCTTTTTTTTTAAATAATCAATTAACCAAATTTCATGATAGTGAATAAGGGTTAATCCTAGCCATTGATTAAGTGTATTATTAGTAAGTACAAAAATTAAATAGGGACTCTTAATCTAGGATATAAGGAGTATTTGTTAGTGAAATAATAATTTAGTGATAAAAACACACTCGAACACTACCAAGTTTTGACGACACGGGTCTCTAGAAAGAAAAACAAGCATTTCCAAATTAATATTCCCTCTTTCTTGTTTAGTGTCTCGTGAATTGATAGTATGATTTTAAAAATAGTATACAAAACTAGGTGAGATTTTAGAATTACACGTCGAAATAATACATGTTGTATAATAATAATACAAGTGCATGCTTTGCAATCAAAGGTATTTATCTTTATAAGGAAAAAATTATCTTAAAATGATTGGTAGGGAATGTCTATGAGGTGGATGATAATTTATTTGATATTTTATTTTATTTCTTTTGGTTAGGTTATTAAGACTTTATTTGAATTGATATCTTAGTAATTATTATTTAATATTTATTTTGAGCAATTATCTTATAGTAGGATTATTATCCTAGAAACAATTCTAACATTCCATGAAGGAAAATTTTTATTGGATGGTTGAAAAGACAATAGTTCCAAATTTATTATATTCCATAACAATTTCATAGTTTCAATTCATTTTCATTTATTCCCTTAGTGCTACAAAAATAATTTGAATTCATTTCATATGATTTCCCACCCCACCCCACCCCTCCACCACCCCCTCCCCCACCACACACCACCACACACACACACATACCCCACCCCACCCCCTGCCTCCCTCCACCACCCCCTCCCCCCCACACACCACACACACACACACACACACCCCACCCCACCCCACCCCCTCCCCCTCCCCCACCACACACCACCACACACACACACACACCCCACCCCACCCCCTGCCCCACCCCTCCACCACCCCCTCCCCCACCACACACACACACACACACACACACACACCCCACCACCCCCTGCCCCACCCCCTGCCCCTCTCCACCACCCCCTCCCCCACCCTGCCCCACCCCCCACCCCCTGCCCCCCTCCACGCACACACATTCACACATATATATACACATACACACATAAATATACACACAAATATATATATAAATGGAATAGAGAGAGAGAGAGAGAGAGAAAATGGACCTGAAAGTAGAGAGAGAGAGAGAGAGAGAGAGAGAGAGAGAGCAGCGTCGAGAGAGAGAGAGAGATGGAGGGAACGGCGCGGGAGGGAAAAAAGAAGGGGGATAGGGTTTTTGCTGCGAACATTGTCACGGTCGTGTCAAGGTCAATGACCGTGACATAAAACGCGTGTTTTTTTGTCACGGTCAATGACCTTGACAAGGCTAGCCGGCTGAAAGGTGACAATTTGCCAATTTTGGTGTAGTGCAACAATCACTGTTCATAAGTGTATCAACATCTTTCCAAGCTGCCTTGGAAACGCCCCTGATACAGAACGCCCATAGTCAAAGCCCATCATCTACCAAACCAAAATCATCTTATATTCATCTAAGATCTCCCACACTGAAGAAAAAAAACCAATATCCAAGTCTCTTTGGTCCATAAAAGACATAGAGAAAGAGGAACCATAAAATCGTGTACAGCTGTAGATCTTGATAAACTCTATTTTAGAACTGGCAGAGGTTTTAAAACCAGACACATCAACCTTCCTGCTTTCTCCTTTTTCTGTTACACCAATATAAAATATATTTGTAAGCGTCATAAGTTATTTCAAGTGAACAAACAAAAATTAAAAGACAAAAAAAAATATCTCACTGGATAAACTTCTGGAGCCGGTGATGGACCATCAGCTTCTCCACTACCATCGAAAGGCTTTTGCACCTATTTATTGACAGAAAACTCGGTCTGCCATTAAAATAGATAGATAATTAAAAAAATTACAGTATAAGAAAAGTGTCAAAAGCGAAGTATTAAACTTCACAAAACCATATCTACACCACATCGTATCTCGAGTATTCATAAAATCTCAGTTGTATATATATATATATGTATATATATATATATATATATATATATATATATATATATATATATATATATATATATATATATATATATATATATATATATATATATATATTTAAATGACATCTATTTCATAGTAGTTTAAAGAATGTTCTGTTATACAAAAACCCTATGCTGTAATCCGTTAATGGAAATGTAAAATAAAGACTAACATCGATATCACTTGCTTGTACATGTGCACACCTCAAGCTGATGACCTATCATCTTTACGAAAAAATTTGGGAGTAAGAAAAGGCCAAATAAAAAAGTGAATGAAATCAAATGCTACCTCAGAAAATAAAGAATGATGAGAGACCTTAATACTTGTAGTGTAGTGGTATAGATCTGAACGTAGAGTCAAAGCTACTGCAAAATGAGAATGCAATTCAAATCATCTCAGAGTATGGACAAAGAAAAACAACAGACCATTAGATTGTAGAAATTCAATATCTAATGTGGAGTAGTTGCATAAAAAAATGAAAGACGTTTTACATAATCTAATTATTCAAACCTTAGTAAACTTTAAAGGAACCCGCAAGGAAAATATGAACAAAATAATTTACTATAACTCAGCAAACTGATGAACAATTTCCTACTCAACTAATATATCTGGCATTACATTGAAAATGAAAGATGATTTAAATATTACAACATTAGAAGCAAAGTTGTAAAAACTATATTTGAAAGCAGAGGTGTAAAAATGTTTAAAAAAAGGTATGCTGTTAAACAGAGCTGTAAAAATGTATGCCTCCCTACTCAGCATAGCATGGCTCTAAACTGTTATCTTGAAACAAAGCTATAAGCATTTCTAACCCGATTTCAAGTGAAAATATCATACTAACAAAAACTAAAATGTTATGTTGAAACCTATAAAATGAATCCTAATGAACCGTAATATCTAATACGAAAATCTCATTTAAGTCAAATGAGAGAACAACAACCAACCAAAAAATTTAATGAACCGAGTGTTACATACCCAAAACATATATTGAGTAAAATAAAAGAAGCCATGAGTAAAACATTAACCCATCTAATAAAAGAAAAGAAGAAAGATTTTCTTAGAGTGCAAATAAATGTGAGTGAATTACCTTTACAACATAATTAGAAACCCTCGTTCACTTACATTTAGCAAATGGGACCTGCAAGATTGAAGAGGAATAATAGTTAATGACTATATGCAGTTTTAATGGTAAGGAATATGACACAGCTAAAATTTGTCTCTGTTCACTAATAGCGAGATATAAAGGAGTGCGTACGTACCATTTGAAGAATATACTGGAGAATTATGAGTTGAGCAGGCGTTTGCGAGTAACTTATAATGAATCTTCAGCTACTAAACATCAAAATATAGATATATGACATTTACGTAGACAAAGAAATAACCACTACATATTGTGATATCTTATCTGTAATAACTAAGAGAAGAGTTCCATTGCATTTATCACTCACTTGTGATATCTTATTTTTGTCCTCCAGAGTACAGATTTTTCCTCTTAAATAATTAACATCAACACAACCGCTAACCACTGCAAATTGATAGAAAGTGGGCTAAACGGCACATTGTTTTCATTCTTGACGACATCAGCCCTTATGGGAAGCTCCAAAACAAATCAAATTAGTTTCGGGGACATATTTTCAATCTTGACGACATCATCACCATTCTCATCATCAAAGATCTATTCCTTCCATCAAAGATATCTTCAACATATAGGAAAATTAACAACAAAAAGAAAATTAAACCCAAGAAACCTAATGAGGACATAAAAATCAAATCCAATAGTTTAGGAGGGCCTTCATAACATATTATAAATTGTAAAAGTTCAACAGGTATTCTTCTCAATGGTCTATTATAAATTTTATTATACATATATAAGTATATTGTAAAAGTTCAACATGCATTATTTTCCAATGTTGCATCCATAAAAAGGGTCCATCAAAGGGTCACAACAATACTCCCTTAAAAGGTCATAATAATACTCCCTCTAAAAGCTCACAATAATACTCAGTTGTACTAAATGTGCATGTATGTAAGTGAAATGAAGAAAAACTGAAATGAGGAAATGAAGCAAAACGAAAATTTTAACCAATCGGGTAAAAAGTATTAAAATGAAAATACACATAACAGTGAGCCCCTTCCCAACCCACTACGAATGAGTACTCTCATTGAAAGTCGAATTCTTGCTCAACAGGGAGTAACCCAACATGTCCAACCCATAGAGCGAAGGTATTATGAAAATCTGATTATATGAATATTGAAAACAAAATGGGGCAGGACACGTGTACACAAAACATGGCAAAGCATTATAGACATACATATTTCAAAGAAAGATTTAGTATGAAATCGATTTCAATTTTCCAGCATCGTGTACATACTACAACCAAACTGGTTTATAATTCCCTCATTTGGGTCACCAAACTCACCCACTATTGAACCACCACATACCTGTAAGATGAACACAAATCATGTCAAATAAGTTAGTAGAAAACAAAAGGATATTAAGAAAACCTATGTCTGTGATAAAGTTAGAGGGGAAGAGTGCAGACTGCAGAATACACTAATAAGATGCAGAGTAGTATGACAAAGAAACAAATTGTAGAGTTAAGAGGGGGAGGCTGCAGAGTAGTATAATAGTTGAAGGGTGCATAATAGTTAATTTGTGGCTATAACAGTTAAACTATCTGCGAATTATTCTTCCAGTTTCTGCAGCGCTAACGGGAGCTATCTTGTCAAATGTATCAGAGCTCCACTGATATGGTTCTAGGTGTTCCATTTACCATTACATCTTATGCTCTCTTGACATGCCTAATTGCTCATGTTTGTCATCTTGTTTCAAATGATTTTATCCACGTTATTAGGGATGCTCGTGTATGTATCACTCACATCAGACCTCTGGAGGATCAGCAGTAGAAGCTACCCAAAGCATTTCCAATTTCGAAATGTACTGTGAAGTCACTGTTGGAAGGAAATACTTTCAACATGGATTCGCGATATGCTACAGAAGTTAGTCACTGTTGGAAGGAAATACTTTCGAAATGTGAAGTCACTGTTAGTCACATCACTTGAGTTATTACAGGAAATGAGTTCTTGATATAGGTAAATCTCCCAAATAAATGTAAGAAGGCTTTGAAATCTCCCTTGCCTAGTCAAAATAATAAATGTCTAAAAATTGATAAACCATAAAAGAAGGAAGACTTGCGGAAGGAAGACTGGAGCGATATAATGTATAAGAAGGAAGACTCAAGTCATGAATTATCATCAGCAGATTATTGGTAAGAGAAGGAAGACTGCAGTGCTTCATAACCTTGATTCAATGGAGGTAATTGGACAACAACCTTACTGATTGCTGTGAGCTGCATAAGTTAGTTGAGTGGTCTGTGGAATTCTCAGGCAGTTGGTGCAATATGTGATTTAGTGGTCATTAGTGCAATCTGTGATTTAGTGGAATTTGAGTGGTCGTTGTCAATCTAAAATCATCAGCTCGTTGGGTCAAGTCATCAAACCTAATTACCTAAAAGAGTAAAGTTTAAACATAAAATATAATTAGGTTTTAATAAATGCATAATATAAGAACACAAACTCAACTATTCAAATGATAGGGAAACCATATAACTGTTAACAATTGTTAGAACATAAACTTGAGGATGCACTACTTGAGTTGTTAAAAATATTTACTCAAATGATAGGACATGTTGATATTTGTTGATTGGTGGTGATGGTGGTGCCGTGGCGTAGCAGCACATACTCACACAATGCAAATATCAAACATTCTATTTTTTATTATTCTATATTATATATAAAGTATCTGATTGTAAACGCATTCTCTACAACTAACAAAGTTTCGCTCAATATACACAAAACCATGGTAGTTTGGTCGCCAACGATGAAGTCTAATAGCCTTTTCTTGGCAATGGCCCATGCTCTGGTGAAATAAAAAATAGGAGTTGAATTGGATTGCCACTGACCCATGCTCTAATGCATAAAAGAGTATTGTTCTGACTAAGAAATCATATTCAAGTTGTTATGGCCTCCTCCCACATTTTCTTTCTTGCAAATAGAACTCTTTCTTCACTTGATGAGAAAGCATCAGTTCTTGGTTCTACTTCCAATAACCATCCATCCCATCTTAAGGCGATCAAGAATTTCTGCATATGGTTTATAGCAGAGGGTTTATCTTATGATTAAAAACCCATTTGGCCTTAGCATGAGATCCATTTCAATCAGTAGATCTCCGGTGCTACAGCCATGATACTTAATCTCTGAGAAGACTGTCCATGCATGAAGTAGGTCGTAGGTGCGTGGGTATGTAGAAAATGATTCGCACCAGTCATGAATTATTCTAATTAAGACTATATCGTAAATAATCTTCAATCGAGAAGACGCATTGATGGGAGCAACATTCATCACCCAAACATCTATATCTTTAAGAGCAACAACAAATCCACCTAAATTTGTAATGGAGCTCTTATGCATAACAAATTTCATCTGTTTCCAGAACTCAATCACTCTGTAGTACCATCTTCAAAAAAAAAATTACATCAACTAACTAAATTTCAAACATCTATAAGACCAACTAACAATGCTCAGAGGAATTCAAAATTTTACTTGCAAAAAATGACAAAATTTTATGAGGTTGTGCTTTTTGTTTAACTGTACCGAAAAGAGGAATTCAAAAAATGAAATCTTACAAAAAATTAAATCTTCCAAATAACAGAAAAGAGGAAGTTACTAACCTTTTACAAAAAATGGAATCTGCCAACAGTGCTCTGTTGCATCCATTGACGAACCATATTATTTGTAGTTCCTGCCCTCCTAAATGATACAGTCAAAATACTAAACATCGTTAAATTATAATATGCATATATGCAAACATCTTTACAATACTATATTAGTATTTCTTCACCCAAACATCTTTACAATACTATCTTCACAATACTATCTTCTTATTGCTTCACGCAAACATCTTTACAATACTTTCAATTAGTGATGATTAATGATCATAAAATAGAACTACTTAATTTCAAATCAGAATATAGAGCTTACTGAAAATCCCATGAATTGAGTGATGTAGTAATAAAAAAGAAAGAGACTCAACACTAAAACCCAAAGAATGGAACTTATATTTGAGGTAAAACATGGATATGGAGGGAAAAAATAGCATATATGAGATCCATTTCAGTATCAGTACCATGAATGTTGCTGATCGGGTATCCGCATATTAGATATCAAGTACCAGCATATCATGTATCAGGTATTAGCAGCATATCAGCATATTTAGTATTAGAACTTTTCGCTTTTTCAACGCATAATCAAGACTTCTATTGAAATTCATACATATTTACACACGTCAAAAATAGGAGTTCGAAATTTGATGAAATAATATAGTTGGAATAGAGGTCGCAAATGATACCTAGGTGGATGCAGCTTTCCCAGTAAATAAAGTTGGTGATATCATCGTTGTTATCATTGTCCTTTCACCTAGGTTGATTGGCTTCAACCCGTAATGATACTTCATGAACATCGTCCTTTCAACCCGTCAAGATACTTCATTAACATGTTGTCGCATCACCATCATAATTACTTTATATTAGTGTCTTGAGTTATAACTTCAAACTTAATTGAGACGTAGATTTGACACTAATAATGTAGCTACTGAATGGAGATATAATCACCTTCGTAAATACGGTCTTCGATACGATGATTTCTGTGATCCTATGGACATAAAGGAACTCTATAAAATCTGTATAACCTTATAGAATCAACAAAGCACAAAATTTTAAATACTAAGAATCGGGAGTATTCAACAGCAGAACATAAGGTGTAGAGAAAAAAATCAAGACAATAACATGTATACCAAGCATTGCAGCCTACAATGTATTAAATTCCCCACTACTTTAGCTTGAATTCAAATCTTGAGCAAGAACATTACGAAAGGTCCATATACTGCCACTGTAAAAATAGAGTAAATTGTAGTGAAAATAATGAAAGTAAACACGCATTAGCTAAGTTTACTAAAAAAATCAAGCGGTTTGAGAACCTAAAATTAATAATCAAAGTCCCATTTCAGATATTTAGAAACACACACCAGCCTAGCATATTCGTATCCAAAACATGTGTTATTGCTCATGAATAATTGAGTGTCAATGCTCTTGAATAATCGTATTTCAAAACAGGTATAAAATTGAATAAACATCTAAATAATCGTATTTCAAACATCTCAATAAACATATGAACAATTGTAATTTATACCTGTTCTAAATAATGGTATTTCAAAACAGGTATAAAATTGAATAAACATCTGAACAATCGTATTTCATATGCCTATTCCCACCGAGTACATTTGGGCATATTTACGACACGAAACTGGGAAAAAAAATGAGAGTACTAAGTTGCAATATGATCCAACCCAACAAATTCAATAAACAAAGTTACAAATACCATGCAAAATTATCTGCAGAGTGAACAAACAACAAATAAATGAAAATTTTCTAAGGGTGAATGAGGATAGCGCCATACGAAGATATAATAACATAAAACCTAAATGAGATGTAAAGGTTTAACATAAAATTCGAAACTCACCATTCTTGAATCAGGAAATCTACCCACCACTCAAAACACAAAGACATTAATAGATAAAATGAACCAAAATTTTAGGTAAATATATTCATGTAGAATATTTTAGGTAAGTATGTTCTTACTGGCATAGCTTCGATTTGGCACAACTGGAGCTTTGTAACCATGCGGGGGTGTGGATTATTGTTGCTGATTAGCCTCAGTGAGCAGCAGCCCAGGGTTTCCCTGAAAAATTGAACAGAAAAAGTTCAGATCTCCACAATAAAATACAAACGAACAAACAATGAACCCTAAAAATGCAAAAACCTCTAATACTTTGGGTTTACAGAAAGCAAAATGGGTTGTATATTGGTTATTACAGAGAGAGAGAGAGAGAGAGAGAGAGAGAGAGAGAGAGAGAGAGGGGCGATTTGTGGTCTGGGGCAGAAATGGACGAGGGAATGTGAGAAAATGAAATGAACAATTTGGGTGAGTGTATGCGAGAGTTTGATGAGAAGTTGTGCTTTTGATGTGTGTTTACCAAAAGAGCCTTGTGTTTGAATTAAAGTAAAAGAGGAGAACTTATTAATGAGAAAGAAAAGAGGGGGAAATCAAATACTTGAGGGGCAAAGTGGGTATTACATTAAAAAAACTCATATGATGACATCATCTTTGCATCTTATGACATACATAAGTTTTATACTTTATTATATATAATATATATATATATACACACACACACACATAAGAATTAAGTTTTCAAATAAATTTTAGAATATTATAGAGTATAATCATCTTTCCTTGTTTTTAAGATGTGAAAATGTTAAATGATTTTATATTTAAGATATATTAGAACTAAATCTATGATTAATCCACTTGTCTAAATCATCATTTTGAGCTCATATTAACTTATCTAATTTTCTAGTTTTATTATTTAACGTCTACACTTATATTTTCTTATTGACATGTTAATATTAAATTCTTAATAATAATTTCTTCACTCATACTTATATATACATGATAAAATAATTTAAAAAATTTATAAAATGATGCATTCTTTATCACATTAAACTATGTTTTATATAAACAATAAATTTATGATTTAATGTATCAAATTTCTCAACTAGATAAAAGTTTGAAATTATTTTAAAGTGAGATGAGCAAACAATAGTAAAATTCTTAAACAAAAATGTAAATGAAATTAAACAAATAAAAAGTGATTATTAATTGAGGAGAAAAAACACATGTATGAGAATTACAATCATTGAAATAAGAATATTTAATATGTGCAAAATTTTTGTAGTTACTTGAAGAGAGAAAGTAAAGAGAGTGAGTTAGGTAAATTCTAGCAATGTAAACACTATAGTGATTATCTTCTTAAATACATGAAAATGGTTACCTACTCACCATCTATCCCCTCGCTCTCTTTGCGCGCGAACACACAGATAGAGATAGATAAAGAGAGAGAGATGGAGAGAGATACAAATAGAGAGCTAGATTGTTGATCATGGGGCCCTCCCCTATTTTGAGGCCATAGGAAAGTGCCTCACTTATCAAATGGTAGAGCCGACACTGCCCACCCCCCTCAACGACACATTTCTTACCGCTAAGCAAAAACAAGATACCTTCCTTCTTATATCTTTGAGAAAACATGTTTCGAAGATCTTAAATCCAATAGTTTTCACTTTAAGAGAAAGATGGAGAGAGAGTTACCTTTGCAAAGTCTGTGAAAATTTCCAACATCTTTATCCTTCACATAGGTCACCAATGCACTATCAGTGCCACCTTCATCATTCTTCAAAAGACAATCCCACTTTATAAGATCCACTTCTTGCACTTGTAACATCACCAGTATTTTGCACCACCCCTTGATCTAAACATATTATTAGCTTCATTAGATATGTGATTAGTATTTCTTCCACGGCTTATCATGAGCATATAAATATGAATTCTAACTCTTCTTCATCGAAGACTTCCTCTATTCATGGTATTTCTACCACTTCTTGAACGTGAACCTTTTTTTTCGTTGTAGCGAAGGGTTAACAAAAGAGGTCGCGAAGGAGCAACGCGTTCTTTAGAAAAACGTTCTATCAAGGGTTCGACCAACGAAGATCTTTGCTTTGTTGGCATGATCCATTCATAAACATTATAGATATGGTATAGTGTAGCACAAAGATATTATGTTTGAACCTTAATAAAAATAAATATATATGATATATTCTTGCACTGTTTCTAAATAATAGATTTGCATATGAAAAATATATATTATATACAATACACCATATACTGAAGATGGTCACATACCTCAGCCATGACCATGGACATGGGAGGCAATCCTCAATTGTGGCCATTTTCCCCGTGACTAAAACTAGTGGTTACAGATATAATCCATGACTCTAAATAGGGATCACAATCTCTCTTATGGCATAATATTGACCTCATGGTCAGGGACTTAATCTATGACCCCGTGGTTACAGTTCAAATCCGTGACCAACGTGGGATAATATTGGCTTCATGGGCACGGACATAATACATGACCACATGGTCATGGCCCAGGTCCATGACCATGGGTGGGACAATGTTCAAATTGGATCATGACCCTAATCCATGACCCCAAGTAATTTTATAAATAAATAAATAACTGGTCAGGTCATGGACCGTGACCAATTATTTATTTATTTTTTAAAAATTTGGGGTCACGTATTAGGGCTATGACCATGTCCATTTAATAAAAAATTATATTTCAGCAATCCCTTAAAAATATTGTATTCAACAATCAATTCATATATAATTCAATAATATTATAACTGTGGAGTTAGCAATTCAAAATAAAGCACCGTGCCATCCTAGTTAATTCATAAGTCATGATAAACATTCATAATTCAAATTAAACATTCATAAATCAAACTAAAGTGCCAATATAGCACGAATATCATAATAGGGTAAAAATATGATTGTCACGTGCCAATATAATAATAGGATATAAATAGGATTGTCAAGGGTAAAATAATGTTTTGATACTCAATCTTCCTTTAAATCAACTAAAAGATCATTCAAATTAGGGTTGCCATCAAGAGAATACTGGAGCTCTTTAAGAGACTTTAATGTGTCTATTTGATTAGTCATAGCCTTTTGTTAATACACAACAATAGACCAATTGCCATCATTTATTCAATTTTAACAGAATACCTTCTTTACATTATGAAAAGCATAAATAAAAGGCTCATCAATTATGCGCTTTTACTCTTCATCTTCGATAAGTCTGCGATGATAATCTTTATGTCAGGATCAACTTTACAAGAATTTCTAGTGTCCGCTATCTTCATCCACTCACAATAGAATACGAATGTGAAATCTAAATAATCGCGTTCCATGTTTTGTTGGATAATCCCTTAATAGGTTAGCACCGTATCTTTTGGATTTAGCATAATAGAATACGAATGTGAAATCTAAATAATCGAGTTCCATGTTTTGTTGGATAATCCCTTAATAGGTTAGCACCGTATCTTTTGAATTTAATCGCTTTCGCTAGCGATACAGGTAGTCAAGGCAGAAATTAAAATTTCATTATTTTGTATCAAAAGATTTTCCTCAAATGGGTATGAGACAAAATGAACACCGTTGGTGAGGAATTTCTTAAACTCTTTACCACGAAATATGGGGTTTTTTTCTAGGTGTGCAAACCTTGAAGAGACATCACCTCTTTTTAGAAGATGAATTTATTAATGAATTTGTATTAGCATATGTTTTTACTATACATGAATAAAAAATCTCACACATAAGAGGTGGAAATTACGTCTTTTGATACCCATGCCCTAAAATAATTCGTCGTGCAATTTATCCTATGTTTTTGGGAAATTTTGTTCTTCTGCTTCGTAAAGGTAAATTTTAGAGTTTAGATAATAATATAAAGAATAAATATAATCAAATAAGAATAATTTATTTAATTATGTATCTACCTACTCTCTCCAATATTCAACTTCATCTTGCAATTCAAAGGCATAACGGGCTAGTTGCGTGTATTGTAGATTTATAAGTCTCGCCTCTTTAGGGTTATCAAAATTGAATTCATCCTCAAACTCATTAGGTTCCTTGACCACTCATCATCCACAAGGATTGAACCTCCTCAGATCTTGTTCTATCATAAGTTCTCGAGCGTATAGCGATGATTCCATAGTTTTGTATTCTTCAGTAATTAACCCTCCAACCCACCGTATCTTCTTAACAGAATATTCAAAGGATTTCATCAAGTGATCGAAAGGGTACATCCATCGATACCTAAAGGTACCACACAACAAAGCCTCGTCGCATAAATTTACAACAAGATGGATGTTGATATTGAAGAATGACGAAGGAAAATATTTCTTTAAAACACAAATTTTCTCGGCTAAAGTTGATTTCACAACTTTAATGTGCTTTCTGTTTACCACTTATGAACAAAGTATGGTAAATCACAAACTTATTTTCATAATTTCCTAACGGAGATGTTTGTACTTAGATAAACAATGCCTAAACAATAAAGTGATTAATTAAATAATGACATGTTAGTCATTAGACTTGCACTGTTTTAGGTCCTTTATTTGGGAGTTTATTACCCTGCGCAATTTACTGGAGTAACCAGTCAGAGTCTTTAAGTTGAATAACGTGTCTAGGAGGATCTTTTTATCACTAATAGTCAAAATGAAAGTAGGCGGGGGATAGAAATTCTTTCTATTATGGGATAATTTTTTAACCACAATTTCTTCTTTATTTTCATCTTCTGTAGATTGCGGTGTGCCTACTCTCCATTTTTTGAATGAGATCGACCCAAACATGTTCCTATCATATGTTTCATAATATTTTTCTCTGTGTGCATCACATCAATTACATGCCTTATACGATGATCTTTCCAATACAACAGGTCAAAAAATATTGGTCGTCTGGACCATGCCTTTATTTTACGAGGTTCATTCAGATCCTCCTTAACTTTACACTTCAGGTTTACAAACGAAGGGTTTTTGCCTATATAGGTATTACAGTCAGAACCTTGGCCTTTTTCTCAATCTGCTAACTAGAAATACGAGAAAGATGAGAAGGTTCCGTCCCAGCTCGTGATCGGTAAGTAAGAAGTTATAATTATCATTCATAAGCGGGTGACTGGTTAGGATAAATCTACGATGACCCATATAACTCATATTGCCACTATAATGTAGTCAGGTGGCCTCAATTTCCCTTCCACATATGGGTAATCCATAAGAACTATGAACATTGCAATCAAACAAGGTCCTATAAGCATGAAGGTTATGGATCTCACATTGTCATTGCTTGAAGTGTGAACTCTTAACCCTTATGAGCGTCAAACACCCTCACACCTTTATCCCATAACTCTTTAAGTTCTTCGATTAACAGGGCTAAGAAAACATCAATATCATCGCTAGGAGACTTCAACCCAGGTATCAATAATGATAATAATGCGAGCTCCTTTCTCATGCATAGTATTAGAGGGAGACTTAAAGGAGCTATGAGAACTGGATAATAATTTTGATTAGTTATTAAATTATCAAAAGGGTTAAACCCATCGGTTGATAATGCAACATGGACACTACACGATTCTTTTGCAAATTTAGGGTGTTGTACATTTGAAAGATGTCAGATGAGTGAATCAACTGTATGACGCATGAGATTCCTACTCACTCACATCGAGCATGGTATGTCTTGGCCTCTTCTATCCACGGTACAGAGAAAAATTATTTTAACCGTGACCCGAGAGGAAAATACTTTAAAACCTTATGTGTAACTTGCAATAACTTACGATATTTTGCAGTCTTGTCTTTTATACTTCACAAGTCACATATCTTGGCTCACTGTATAGAGGATACTCGTCCTTCTATTCGTTCTCTTTGTGGTACAATATGTAATCATACTAGAATGCATGAATATATTTTTACTACAAACACGAACCTTTTAAGATCTTCTTTACGCTAGGACAATTTTGTGGTAATGTGCTCTCTTTGGGGAGAATTTATTTAACCCGCTTAAGAATTTTAGTTATGCTATTGCCCAACAAATCAAAATGACTCTTCAAATTTTGCAAACCAACCATTGCATATAATACCGAGTGATATTCATCGCAATCTTTATATAATGGTCTATCAGTGTCCACTTTCAACAGTATGCATTCCTGATCTTCTAGTAATTGAACATCAACTTGTTCATTAACCTTATCATAATACATGTTATTTGTATCCATAGGTTATTTGTTTTGATTGTGGTGAACTATTTAAACGTCATCAATTAGGTCGGTCAAAGTATGATGTGTTGGTAAATCATGTACCACTTCCACTTCGTGGGGTTTTGTTACACGATTGAGCACTGGTAATTCTTCTGGAATATAAGGTATGTTTTTTCACCATGGTATGTCCATATCTTATAGACTTGAAAAATTCCCCACTTTAGTAAATATAACTCAACTTCTTCTACATAATTATATTTTCGTTCATATAATGGCTGCATGGACATGGAATTGTGTCAATTTTAAGATTTCTATCTACGTATTTAATAATTTCTTGAATACTCTTTACATGAGCGCATTGTGGAAAATCCATTGAGTAATATTTAAAATTCAATGCACCTATATTAATAGGTTGTAACAAAGGTCATGTTGCATACGAGAATACATTATTCATAATTCATTTAAATTATTCAACGTAAACATGACAAACTTAAAATAACTCAAATTAAATAACTTAAACTTAAATTCATATTGTATACACTCAAATTGTTAACAAATGACCCACAAATTTTGTAGAGGGGGATTGAAGGTAATATTGAGATTAGAGATAATCCCCCCATTAAAAATAGTGTTTGGGATTAAGGCAGCTCAGGCATGGTAGCTCAAGTGAGGCAGTTTAGCGTGATGACTCAGCGTGGTAGCTCATACTTTAGATTTGTTGCGTTACTTAATCATTTTGTTTATACTAACCACGAGCTATAACGATTGTAAAAATATAACGATTATAATGGCATTCAGTGTGAGGTCGAACGATACTCGTGAGAGACCAGGATTGGCAGGGCCTGGGAGAGCTTTCATGCTTTATCAAACGACCTCGTCGTGGGAACTTCATAGGGACTTGGTTTGGAGGATTGAGAAGTGAGGAACCGTTGGGGATTGTCCTGGCCATCTAAGATGCACTAGGTAAAACACCAAAAGATCCTGACCGTGTAACTTCGGGCGGAGAAACCTTGAGTTCCATCGGGCATTGAGTTGTGAACCAAACAACCCTATACTTAATGTCACATCTACTTTTTGTGATCTCACTAACCAGCTAGGCAACGTCAAATCTGCACTTGAGTGAACCACCGTGGTATTTGGGGCTGTGAGACAGTTGGTGAGCCACCTCTGTGATGATAGCCCCCTAAGACACAGTGGTTAGACAAAAGGCATGTCTTGGCATTTAATGTTTATGATGCGGAGCTAACTAGTGCATCAAGCATTTAATGTTTGTGACATAAAGTTTATGACGTGGAGCTAACTAGTGCATCAGGCATTTAATGTTAGTGACATAAAGCATGAGGGATGTCTTTCATAGTTATTAATGATCGAGTTATCTCTGAGGAAAAGAGGTGTGGGGGCTATTTAAGGGCTCCAACCACCTCTGAGGAAAAGAGGTTTATTTTAGAGTTCGAAAGTTATTGCTAGAAAGAAAATACACATCAGGAAGAGAGATTTATTATGAACCAAAGTTCACTCACCCACCATTTCCATTTACTACGAAGCTTTTAATACTTGACAGATATCTTTTGATGGTGGTTGGGGTGTTTGGCTTCTTGTTACGGTGTATCTAGGATGCTTACTTATCTCTCCCTCTGAATGAGTTACCTCTAAGTTTCATTATTGTTCTTTGAGTTATACACGAGAGTTCTTGTGAGTTCAAACTGAGTTTATCTTCATTAAGTTGTGATTGCGTGCCTTGTAATTAATCAATAGTACTGCTGGTTAACCTATCATTACCGCACTCAAAAGGGTTCACGCCTCCATCTAATCTAAACTACCCTCTTACATTTGGCGACTCTGCTGGGGAGGTATTCTTCTAAGCAAAGAGTGTGACGCAGGATAATGTTAATCGAAGACTTAACTTTGATTATATTCAACACAATGAAGAACAAGCGATAAGGAAGCTGGAGGCTTCTAGAGATGGATCTTCTCGAGTGGAGGTACTTCCAGTTCAAATAGTGACAGGCGTTCCAGTGGTGACGCAAGCTTCCACGAGCGCCGGGTTAGGACCATCTCAAGTTCAACTTCTAATGAATAAATTCTATGAATTTTCTTAAACTCTTGTAGCTTCAACGGTGGTCGGGGGATTTTAGGCCAACTCCTTCGTAACGCCAGGGGTATCCCCAACGGCCCCTCCAAGCACAGTTCTAATAGGAACTACTCCAACAATCATACCCCCTATCGCGGTTCCAATAATGGGAACCTTAGGAGTAAAAAGTGTGCCAACTGTGGTAATTATTCCAAGTGCAGCGGGCATCCCACATGTGGTCTCTCTGGCCGTTCCTTCAACGGTATCAGCCATAGAGGAGATAAGAAAATAGATGCAGAAGGAGATGATGAAGTTCGTGCAAGAATCCTCGCAATCTGCTGGCGAGATAGCTTCGGTTTATGATGACTTTTCTATGTCTTACCCTCAGGAATATAACGATGAGCCTTACCTAAAAGATTATATTCCTCCTGTCTTTGAAAAGTACACAGGAGAGGGTGGGAACCCGAAGAAGCACAATAAACGCTTCGTTGAACATTTGGGGGCTCGGTGCAACAGTAAAAAACTCAGGTTAAGGGAGTTATATAAATCCTTAACCGATAAGGCATATACCTGGTATTCTCACCTAACTTCTAAGAGTGTTTCCACATGGGAGGAGATGCATGTTTTGTTCATCCATAAGTTCTTTCTTGCAGAAGATGAGTTCACCTTGACCGAATTGGGGAGAGAGAAGCAAACGACCAGGGGAGGATATAGTGGCGTACGTTCGAAGGTTTAGGGAAAGTTCCCTCTATGTAAGGGAGGAAGCCAAAGATTCCAAACTACTGTTGATCTATGCAGAAGGACTGCTTCCTGAGTACATCTACCATCTCATCAATGAGACACGTGAGGGGACTTTTGCGGCATTCCTAAAAGTAGAAAGAAATATCTCATTGGTGGTACGACCAAACCCAGTGGTGGTGCCCATGATATTTAGGAAGCCGATAAAACCTGTAGGAGG
Organism: Sambucus nigra; assembly: GCA_949130495.1. Classification (NCBI taxonomy): domain Eukaryota; kingdom Viridiplantae; phylum Streptophyta; class Magnoliopsida; order Dipsacales; family Adoxaceae; genus Sambucus; species Sambucus nigra. Next base: position 587,271,987 of record OX422212.1, on the reverse strand, counting down.
AAGGCCTCAGTCCCCACGGGTGGGATATACCGAAGGAGCAGATAGGGGAAAACTAACGAAGAGGGACAACACGAGAAAGTTTGGGAGAGATAGAGAAGACCCACCACCATTACCCTGTACAGTAGAGGAGGATGTTAGTTGTTATAAAGCCATGGTTCAAGGAGGAAGAATGTACGAACCTAAGGTCTTCCCCACCACAGAACCAGATGCGGTGACTAGAGCGGATCCTAAGTATTGCCAGATCCATCGAAAGATTCAATATCCAACGGGAAGTTGTTTTACATTAAGGAGAATCATCGATAAACATGTAAAGGCAAGAAAACTACAAATCCCTTCATAAAATGTTAATGACAACCCACTCCCAGCTCATGGGGCCAATTTGGTGGTGGCCTATGACGACGAGGCAGAAAGAGAAACGAAGGAGCTGACGGAAGAGCAGGGGGAGTTCGAAGAGGCTTTGTAGGAGTGTATTAGAGGAATGGCTAATATCGTGTTAGCCTATGATGAAGCAAGTGCCAAGGATATGGAGGATATATACTACATTGAAGTAGAGGAAAGGGACCAAAGCCTGAAGTACAGCGCGGTTTCATGGTCCCCAAAATTTGCCTGGTTCTTAGACCAGGTGGGAATGCCAAAAGAGAGTAGGTTGGAGATAACCCAAGAAATCCTGGATGTAGACACCCCATCCCATTACCCCCTAAAACTCTCCTTAGGTCCCTAGCACCTCCCTTCATCACTACAAACCCATGTCATACCCCGGGTATTGACCTAGAAGCCATTGGGCACTCCCAGGCTCCGTTTGACCAAAAGTTAAATCTTCAGCTCAATCAAGACTGAATGAATCTCCGAAGGGAACTGAAACCCCTTTCCAATGGTCTGTCCCATGCGCGATTCTGACTTACCATGCCGACGAATGACCCATTTCCCCCGAGACTCAATTAGGAGGCCACCGGGCGCTCCCAGGCTCTGTTTGACCTAGGTCAACTCTTCATCTCGATCGATACTGAATGAATCTTCGAAGGTCACTGAATCCCCTTTCCAATGGTTCATCTCGTGCGTGATTCCAACTTACGGTACGAACGAACGATCCATTTTACTCTGAAAGGTCACCAACTGCTTCTAGGGCCCAGTTGACCAAAGTTAACTCCCCGAACCAGATCAAACTCTTTGGAATGTCGAAGTATATCTCCTAACCTTTCCAACAGTCCACCCCGTGCCTGATTTGGATTTACCATGCGGACGAACGATTCATTTGCGTACGACAGTTCCCCGTACAATGAATTGATGAATGCTTCCGAGCCATATTTGACCCAAAGTCAACTACCGAACCCGGGAGCGATCCAAGGATTTTCTAAGGTCTCTAAATTACCTTTCCAACGGTCTACCCCATGTATGATTCTGATCAACGGTTTGTGTTCTGTGGCCGATTTACCAAAAAGGCCTGAAAAATACTACCAAATGGCAGGTCTCAGACCCTGCCTATCGGCAGTGTGCCTAAACGCCCTTGTCGAACGGCAGGAACATGGCTATATCGATCGGCAATGACCTGGGCCTATAAAAAGGAGGCCCTGGCCTCACTTGCAAGGAGAGCCCAGATCTGATAGAAATCACTCTCAGCAAATCCTGAAAACCTCTCTCGAATTCAGCGTGATTTCTACACCCAAATCCCTTTCCAACCTTCACTTTTCATCATCCTTTTCATCAAACTTGATGAATTCAGTACCCTCCATCATCATCCAAGTATAAGGGCTGCTCTCCAACATTCAAGGTCAAGCTCAAGATCTTCAAGAAGGTCCAATTTTCTCAACTCTCTCCTTAAATTCTCATAAATTTGCAATAACTTGTTTTATTACTTAGTGCCTTTATTATCTCATATCACACATCCTAATATACTTTTTATTTAGTAGTATTGCACATCTCTTATTTTCATATAAATAAAAACCCAAAAAACAAGAAAAAGAGGGTTTTCTCATAAATTTCAAACGAAAATTCTCATACTTTTCTTACACTTCTCTCACAACTAAAACACTTTTTCTATACACACACACACACACACACACACACACACACAAATAAGAGAATGCCTGGTTGGATTTATGGGATAAACCCCACCCCTCGTTTTGTATGCGAACTACATGGACTTTGATGCCTCTATAGGCTACGTAGGCGTTTCGGGGTAAAACCCGAGACTCGAATACTATTCTTTACTTTTTCTCTCATTTTTCATTTTCTCTAACCTCCATTCTCTTACACTATATATATACATATATTTTTGTTCTTCGGGGCGTATCATTCCGTGTACGTTATCGTTCCCTCATAACGATTAACGTAAGGATGATCGCGTAAATCTTATTTTCTAATATTATTTTTAAACCTTTCTACGGATGACTTGCTTTACCTTTTCCATGTTACAAGTCGATGATTCCTATCTCCACTATATATACACATGTACACATATCACGGAGAAGATAAAAGGAAAATAACAAAAATCCATGAGAGACTGAAAGGGCGGAATGGGTGCCTAACACCTTCCCATTTCGTGACTTAGCCTCCGGACCCTTCTCGAATCATTTTGGTTTCGTATGCACCAGTATGTCTTTGGATGTTGTCCTTCGGGATGGTTCCTCTTTTCTTTTTTCTATTTTGAGTAAAATAGACTGGCGACTCTAATCTCTCTATATCTTTCACCTCACCTCAAATGGCATTGGTTGAAGCGCTCCTGAGAGGGACGCGCGGGACCTGAGGATCCTCCGTTGTGCAGCGAGGATCGGGGATGGCCACAATGGCGACTCTGTTGGGGAGTTTTATATGTTTATTTTGAGGACTAGACTCTATTTACATAGATGTTATGTTTGCTTATATTGTCCCCCTATTTTCATGTTCCCTCTTTATTATTCATGTGTATCCCATGCTTATGCTTCTATTCACACACTTGTAGAAAATTCTCCATGTACACTTCACACCACGTGCACCTAGGGTCACATATATCCACATGTTGCACGCCCCATCCATACTTGGTGTACCATTGGTACTTGCACTTTGCTCCCTGTTTGGCAAAATCAAGAAAGGCATTTTCATAAGATACTAATAAGAGGATCATGCATGATTCACACGACATCACCAAAGAGCATTGCTATTGACCAAATTTTATCGAGTAACTAGAGGGTCACTTTGTGATGGGCGCTGGTCTGGGAGATCGCAGTTAGCCTAAGCGATATGACTCTCAACTTTCATTGGCCAAGTACCTTTGACGTATATCGAACGGTTCCCCCGCATCGTACCACTTGACTAAAGTCATGACGGGAGGTATATCGCAGGGAATTCATTCACGTACGCCGAGTATAACGAATTTTCTCACATGTACTGTCCCCATGAGGTGTATGGTGAGGCAATTCACGTACACTCAGGTATATCAAATGGCTTGTCCACACGTATTGATTTCCCGCAAGAGCAAGACGTATATCGTGGAAGTCACGCCAAAGGGGGGAACCCATTCCAATTCACCCAACCAACTGCCTACCCGCATATAGGTGTCAACCATAGGACACACATGTTAGATTGCTGGTTTTAACCCAAAACTCTACCAAAATTCCGGGTCGGCCTGTAGCCCAAATTTTTCACACATTTTTAAAACGGGACCCTGTCCGTGAGCCTGGTCACAAGTCCAGCCATAGCTTTGCATATATTACAAACCCAATTTTTCCAGGCTTGGGTCCCGTCCGACATTTCATTTTGCATTTAGGAGAATTAATACAAGTGAAAACATAATAATTATAATAAGCATGCTGAGACCGTCCCCAAAGGGGGAAATTCCTTTCTTTTCTTTATCAAAAATCCAAAAACATTTCTTTCCTTATCAAAAATCCAAAAACATTTCTCATCTCTCTATCAAAAATCCAAAAACATGTTGCCTTTCCATCTCAAAAAAATGTCAAAAATATCTTCCCTTTTTTTTCTCAAAAATAAATCCCATTTTGCGCCTTCTCAGGTCGATTGCAAACCCTTGGCCTGGCTCCCTATTGGCTTAGGTCTTCAGCTAAGTCACCCCGGAGTTCCGTCCGTGCCCCTATTACTCCTTTCGAGTTCGGAATCCATCCGCTTTCCATGGAGAACACGGATCAAGTACCCATTACGCAGCCGGATCTGACAGCAGTTCTAGCTCAGCTTGTGTCCAAGATTGACAACCTCCAAATCGAGGTCCAAGAGATGCAACGAAACCAGGTTCCCGTTCCTCAAGAGCCTGAGGCCTTATTTCCTCGCGCTATGGATCCACCCGAGCCCATCTGGGTTCCCAAAGAGTATCAGCACGCTCCACATTCCCCTCCTGTCAATGGGCCGCCTCCTCCCCAGGTTCCTATGCCAAATCTTGCCCAGCATGGGGTTAACTTGCCTATGATCATTGATCCGAAAGAAGAAGAATTGAACAAATTCAAAGAAGACCTCAAGATGCTCACTAAGAAGTTTGACCAAGTCAGAATCTTAGGAAATTACATGGACTACACCCATATGTCTCCTTATCCTAAAGCAAGGTTACTCGAGAAGTTTAAGATACCAAATATCGAGAAATTCGGAGGAAGTGGACCCCCGATTGTTCATCTCTGAAGTTATCACCGTTCCATGACTCTACTAGGGGCTTCTGAAGAAGTGATGGCCCAATTGTTTCAGTAAACTCTGAAGGATAGCTCCCTCTGATGGTTTTTATCTCTCGAAGAATCAAGAATTCGTAGCTGGGAGGATGTGGCTCGAGAATTCATGTCACAGTACAAATACAATGAAGAGCTTGAGGTCACCCACCGTGATTTGGAGTTGCTCAAATAGAACCCTGGAGAATCAATTAGTAACTTCATCGTCCGATGAAGGAAAAAAGCAGCAACCATGACCAATCAGCCTTCTGAGGAAGAACAAGTCAGCATAGTGAAGAAGAACTTCTTACCCCATGTCCAAGCAACGATGGGAGGAAGATACTATCCCCATTTTCGAGCTCTCAGAGAAGAAGGAGTAGAAATCGAGGAAGGTCTTGCCAAAATAGAAGTTGACCCAAAGAAGGTGTCCGGACAGTTCACCCCCAGAAAATATGACAAGCCTGCTAGTGCTACGGTCTCAACCATCAACAACATCTCTCAACCAACCACATCATGGGCACCAGAAAGCCGCCATGTCCCGATCCAAAAGGGTACACCGAGATCCATGCTCCCCTCTCCAAATTTTATTAAGCCTTGTTAAGCTGAAACCTTATCAACCCTTTGGATCCCCACCCATTTCCAAATCCACTCCCAAGAAATTTCAAGGCAGATACCCATTGCGCCTTTCACCAAACTGCTGGTCATACCACCGACCAATGCTTTCACCTCAAAAATGTAATCCAAGGTCTAATTGACTAAGGTACCATCACCTCACCAACCAATCCTAAGCCAAACACTACTCACAACCCACTTCCAAATCATACCAATGCCATCTTCTTAGAAGAGAACCCAGAATTTTATCCCTCAACCCAAATCACACCCATATACTCCCCTAAACCTCTCCAAATATGCCCATATTTCCTCCTACACCCTACTAGCCTTGCTGATCAGGCACTGTCACTCCTTACCAGAGCATGCATCGCTGTCCGTACCCGTTCTGAAAATGGAAGTATGGAATTGTCAGAAGTGTTAAACCAACTCCTAGAGTTCGGGCTGAAATTTCCCTCACAAATGGTCATTGATTGCTAAAGGTTCAATACGCTGTTCTTAGAAGCAAGAAAATGGGCCTGAGAGTCAGATAGATGGATAGTACCAATCGATGATGTCTTGGATCATGTTGCCCAGATTATGGAAAAATTATTCAGGCAAACCAACAACATTTGCAATATCACCAAGTTGTTCGATGCTTTGAAGCTACAAGGTTGCCTGGTCCCTTCACCCTTACACATCCCCGTAGATTGGGAAGACCTATATGAAGAATCCGTTGAAGTTGTGGAATGCATCGACTTTATACGAAAAGACAGAATTGTTGCCACCGGATGGGGGGAAAAATTCAGAGATTTGAATGAAGATCAAGCTTCAGAGGAAACTGGATCGGTAGCTGACATGTGTGGAATGATATCATTTGAAGAACTCCTCGGAGAAATAAACAGGGTAGCAGAATAACCCGAGATCGATGAGGACATAAGATTCATGTTTTTCCCTTCTTCAGTAAATCACATGACCAGATCAAGGAGGCATTACCAGATCCTAAACTCACTACTAGCCAATGATAAGGGGAAGGGCGTGGAAAACCTTCATATGCCAGAGATGACCCTCGAGGAGAGCAAAATCCTCGATTAATTGAAGAAAAATCAAGCTAACATCACTCTATGGGGGCTTTCCATGTCTTCTCAACTACACAGAAATGCTTTGATCAAGTTGCTCACTGAACCCATAGTTCATCCTTCTACCACACAAGAAGAAGCAATAAATTTGGTCGGATCCTTGACCTCTACCTGAATGCTATCCTTTTCCGAGGAGGAAATCCCCAAGATTGGGCCAAACCACAATCATGCAATCAACATCTCCGTCGAAGTTATGGGGATGGTTGTACCACTCTCTCTTGTCGATAATGGATCCGCCCTGAATGTCTGCCCATTGAGAACCTTTAAATGTTTAGAACTGAAAGAAAGCGACCTCGCTCCAACCTCCGCTGCTATACGTGCCTACGATATTACCCGTCGGGAGGTGATGGGATTCATAAAGCTTGTAATAGGGGTTGTCCCTATAAACCATGTCATTGAATTCCAAGTTATTGACATCCCAACCTGTTTCAACCTATTGCTAGGACGACCTTGGCTCCATAGTATCAAGGGCGTGTCTTCCTCACTCCATAAAAAATTAAAGTTCTTCGCCGGCGGACGTGTCATTACCATCTTGGGCGATGACGACAATGCCTATGGTGCAAGTACCAGCAGTTCAATCCTTGAGATACAACATGGGTCAAATGATATGCTCCTATCAGGATTCCGAGTTGAACCACTTCTACTCCTGGCAGGGGATAACTTCAAAGAAAGGGTTTGTCCATAATAAGAACCTCATGGAAACATCAATGTGATTCAGATGTTCAAAAATATGCACATTATGCCCGGACTGGGGCTAGAACAAAGACATCAAGGGATACTTGAGCTGATTGAAATGAAAAAGGCTTTCCATCCCTGTGATTTGGGGTATCAACCATCAGAATAAGAGCTCAGAATGATCCGCCAGTCTCGATCAAAGAGGGGACTAGACTGCGTCCAGACTATCCGAGGTGATTCCTTGAATGGACGATTCATCAAAGAGGGTGAGGACTTCCCATTTTGTGGCTTTTCAGAACCATGGTATGACCATGCAGACAAGAAGATGAAGCCTTGAATGGAGATCTTCTTCCAAGACAGGTACCCATGGGACAAGAGTTCCCAACACCATGTACAATCGCTCATCAAAGATACCGAAGAGACTGAGGAAAGTGACTCTAAAGATTCTTTCAACTTACAAAAACTGAGGCTGGCACTCTACATGGTTCACTCAGGCACTACATCACTGGATCCATCCCACCTGATTAAAGCTGCTGATACACCTCACCTCAATTGGCATGTTGTGCCAGTTCTACCTGTTGAAATCTCCCCTAATGTCAATTTATATGTATATGGTTACAATTATCTATGCTCACAATGTGCCTATGATGTAGCACCAGGCGGGCTGTTAGCTAGTGTATATCATCATACGAGAATAGAGTATGGCGTGGAGCAACCCGAAGAGGTATGCATAAAAGTATTTGCCCCGAGGAGCAATCCTAGAATTCTGTTTATTTTCTGGGTTTGGAAAAGTGTTGATTTTCAAGAACGGGAATCTTATGATATGTTGGGAATCTCGTATGATAATCATCCACGTTTGAAACGTATCTTAATGCCTGAAAGTTGGATAGGATGGCCTTTATGTAAGGATTATATTGCCCCCAATTTTTATGATGTTTACCCTATTTCTCCTTCTGTTGTCTATCCTTGTTCAAATGTAATCGAGTCCTCTTTTGACGAGGTTCTCAGTGCTATTTTTCCTATCAATGAAATAAACGAAGATTTTGAGTATCTTGTTATGCCTTACATTAACCTTTTGGATTCTAATCAAACTTTTGATGATGATGATTTTGCAAAATGAACAATTCTTAACTGATCTAAATAAGGTTAATAATAAACAACATAACCGTGTTCAAGTTAATGAAGAAGAGACTGTCGTTATTAACCTCGGTTCTAGTGGCCAACTGCGCGAGATTAGGACATGGGTTACCCTCGACGAGCATGAATGTGCACAACCCGAAGAATTGCTAAAAGAATTTGTGGATGTCTTCGCATGGTCCTACGATGATATGCCCGACATTGATCCTGAAATAGCTCAACATGAGATTCCTACTCTCTCAGATTACGAGCCGGTTAAAGAAAAGTTTAGAAAGCTTCGCACCGAATTGTCGCTCAAAGTCAAAGAAGAAGTGGTCAAACAGTTGAACGTAGGCTTCATTCGTGTGATCGAATATTCCACATGGCTAGCCAACATAGTTCTCGTGCCAAAATTAGGAGGAAAAGTTTGGATGTGTGTAGACTATCGGGATTTGAACAAAGCCTCTCCAAAGGATGATTATCCGTTACCCAATATCAACATGATCGTGGAAAACACAGCCAGTCATGCTCTCAAGTCCTTCGTCGACGGGTTTGCTGGATACAACCAAATCAAAATGCACCCAGACCACAAAAAAAAACCGCATTAATCACCCCATGGGAAACCTTTTGCTACGCCGTTATGCCATTTGGTCTCAAGAACACTGGGGCTACCTACCAGAGGGCTGCCACAACCATCCTACGCAATCTGATTCACAAAGAAGTTGAGGTCTATGTGGATGATATGATTATCAAGTCCAAATCTAGAGAGGGTCATGTTCCTTCTCTCCGAAAGTTCTTCGAGCGGCTGCGACATTATCAGATGAGACTCAATCCATAAAAATGCGTCTTTGGCGTTACAAAGGGAAAACTCTTAGGATTTATAGTCTGTGAGAAGGGGATAGAAGCAGATCCTGCCAAGCTGAAGGCCATACTTGAGATGCCACCTCCCCGAATAGAGAAAGAAGTCGGAGGTTTCCTTAGCAAATTACAATACCTCAGCCGGTTCATTAGCGAGTTAACCTCCATCTGCGAGCCTATATTCAAACTCCTCCGAAAGGATTCAACTAAGGTTTGGAACGAGGCCTGCCAAGAAGCTTTTGACCAAATCAAATAATATCTGACCTAGCCCTCGGTACTCATGCCACCACAGCCTGGTCTCCCCTTGCTCCCATACCTAACCATAACCGACACTGCATCTGGGGCTTTGCTAGCCCAGTACCTTGAAGATTCCCGGAAAGAAATAGTCATCTACTATGCCAGTCATATATTGGTCGGGTATGAGGTTAACTACACCGCTTTGGAAAAGGTGTGTATCACACTTGTCTGGGTCCCCAAAAGTTGCGACACTACATGCTCGCCTTCCTCATCAAACATGTATCCTAAATGGACCCCATCAAATACCTACTCGAGAAACCCAATTTATCCAGCCGAATGGCTCGATGGTTGATGCTCTTAGCCAAGTTTGATATCGTGTACGTCACGCAGAAAGCCATGAAAGGAAGAGCCATCTCTGACTACCTCGTTAATCACCCCCATAGAAGAAGCTAATGTTTGGATCTCCGAATTCCCAGATGAAAACATCTTTTGCACTGCTCAAGAAAACCTTCGATGGAAAATTTTCTTTGACGGTGCTGCCAACAAAAAGGGATATGGCATTGGGATACTCCTGATCGCCCCGGATGACTCCCACACTCCCATCGCCATCAAGTTGGATTTCCCTTGCACCAACAACATGACTGAATACGAGGCATGCACGGTAGGCCTCAACGTTGCTCTTGAGAAAGGTATTCAAGGCCTAGATTTCTACGTGGATTCCACCCTCATCATCGGTCAAGTGCCTAGAAAGTGGAGAGTCAAGGACGAGAAACTCCAACCCTTCCATGACCACTTAGAAGAACTAGCCTCCCAATTCCAAGATATCACCTTCCATTACCTACCTTGAGCAAAGAATAGCTTAGACGATGCCCTTGCTACCCTGGCCTCCATGGTCGACATGCCCGAAGGAATCACAATGACCCCCTTCCTTGTTCAAAAGCAAGACAAACCAACCCACTGTTACCACGTTGAGCTCGTCATTATAGAAGATCCCGAGCTAGCCAATTGATATTTGGCGCCTCCTCAAGCATAGTAGGTATGCCGAGGGTTCCAACAAGAAAGATCGAGCAACCCTCTGAAGACTGGTCGCCCAGTACATCATCTGTCACAAAGCACTACTCAAACGAAACTTCGATGGAACCCATCTACACTGCATCACAGGGGCTGACATTAAAAAGATAATGCAAAAAATCCACAGCGGGGAATGTGGACCCCATATGAACGATCACATGATTACCAAGAAGATCATCCGACAGGGCTACTACTGGACCACTATGACCCAGGATTACACCGCCTATGTCTAAAGATGCCCCAAATGCCAATAATTCTCCAACCTTCAGCATCTGCCTCCGCACGAATTATACAACATGACCTCTCCCTGGCTGTTCTCCAGCTAGGGCATCAAGATCATAGGGAAGGTTACACCGAAGGCTTCCAATGGGCATGAGTTCATCCTAGTTGACATTGATTACTTCACCAAATGGGTCGAAGCGGAGTCATACGCAGTACTGAACGCTAAGAAAGTGGCTTAATTCATAAAAAAACATCATTTGCCGGTATGGGGTACCGCACGAGTTAGTATCAGATAATGGGTTACATTTCAAGGCAGAAGTTACAGAAGTGGTCAATGAGTATGGGATTCAGAGACACAAATCTTCCCCTTACCGACCTCAGACCAATGGTGCTATTGAAGCTGCCAACAAGAACCTCAAATCCATCATCATCAAGATGACCGAAAACTGTTGGGATTGGGCCGACCGGATCCCGTACGCCCTCTGGGGCTACCGAACCTCAATTTGAACCTCTACTGGGGCTACCCCTCACTCTCTAGTCTAAGGAATGGAAGTAGTCCTACCCATGGAGTTGGAAATACCCTCGCTACACATCATGCCTGAAAGCAAGGTCAGTGAGGAGGACTGGCATCAAAGCCGTCTTGACGAGCTGACCCTCCTAGACGAAAGGAGACTAAAAGCACTATACCGCATACAAGGGTACCATCGCTGAATATCGCGTTCATTCAACAAGATATTCAAGGACCGCGGTGTCCGATAAGAGGACCTAGCCCTCAAAGAAATCATAGAACCCATCTGGGACTCAGAGGGAAATTCAAGCCCAATTGGAGCGACCCCTACATTGTCAAGAAGATCTTGTCTGGCGGTGCTGCCCTGCTCACCAACTTGGATGGAGAAGAGATGGCCCATCTAGTTAACCTGGACCGTCTCAAGAAGTTCTACCCCTAGTCCAAAATCTCGGTGCGCTACGACTCTTCTCATCCCCCTTCTATTCTAAAAAAAAAAGCTCTTCATTTACCCCTTACCCAGAACTACGTGGGCTCGATCCTCTGTAAAAATCATTTTCAAACAAATTAAAACTTTTCAAAAACCCCAGAGGTACGTAGGCAGGTCATACACCTTACATGAGCACGACCCGTTCTTTTTCACAAAATACTATTCTTTTCTTACCCCCGAGAATGACAGTCAATTCCAACATATATTTGAACAAAAGGATTATGTATGCCTTAGTGATCGGTATAGATAATGCAAACAACACAAACTCATCAAAGGCACATTTGGATGATCAGAAACTTGTTTATTTTCTTAATAAGAAATTACGGTACAAATTACATAAGAAAAGGAATGGATAAATCCCTTCCCCCACCTTCCTAGAAAGCCATAATAAAATCCCCACATTTATTCCCCATTACAAAATAAACCGTCCTACCCACAGCTACTAGAGGAGCCTGCTCCGTCATCATCATCATCTGCATCCTGGGGTCCCCAAGTTTCCCCTGCCTGAACAGAGTGTCGAAGACAATCCATGGACCGATAGGCTCGAACCAGCTTCGAAAAAACCACAACACCTCCTTCCATGGTGTCAAAAGCAACAAACCACTTATGTCCAGTCTCCACTGCCAACATCTTGCTAACTAATTTCCTCCACAACCACTTCATATAATCCCCATGGATATGCCAAACTCTCCTAACAGACTGAGAGGGACGGTTCGATGGACGCCGATGCTCCCACAGAGAGCCAAGAAGCAGACGCAGGCGCTCGGTCAAATCTTCTACCGGAAAGAAATTTAGTGTCTGAGGTGGCACGACCTGTGCCCAACCAAATTAGCACAGAAGCCACCAAGGGAAATAGAAAGAGGTCTATTTGAGACCAACTAACCGCACATATGAGTATTCTCCTAGCTCCAGAACAGGCAGAAACTGTCCCCACCAAGGAACTGGCCAGTACAAATTCTGAGTCCCATGCTCCACAAACCAATTCTCCCAGCTCGCAATATCGAGGCCAACATAGAAAAAGTGACGCGAAAAGAAGTTGGGTACAACCGATAAAGGATATTATGGAAGAGTTACCAGGCAGAGTCTTTCAGATAACCACATGAATTGCACCACGAGGCTACCCCGCAGGAAGTCAAAACGACCCTCTCTCTAGGCATCCAAACCATTCAGGGTATCCACCAGTATCACTGCCGTAGGATTGCGACGGTATGACATCCATGAAGTAATGGCTGCAAGTTGCAGATCCACCAGCAGTTCCCCAGTCACCAGCATCAATTTTGAAGCTAAGCCCAGAGCAACGACTCCAGCGTATCCAGCATCACCAGCTTCCTGCAAATACACGGACTGTAACACCACTGGGAGGGAAATTATTCCTCCAGTAACCAGTGATCTAGCCACCGAAGGCGAAATGCGAAGAAGCCCAGCCAGTAAATCCCTAGGAGAACGGGAAAATTCGAGTAAAGTCGTAGCAACACTGGGATTTACCCCTAACATGATAGAAAATTTCTCGTAGGTAGGACAAACTTCATCCAACCTAAAGCGAAATACATGGTCTTCGGGGGTACCAGAATTGTACCGCCGCCATCAGCATGTTCCACTCAATGGGCCGAGTGCGCCATAAAGAAACTCGACACATGTTGAAAGCATCATAGTCGATGTTATAAGAGCACATCATTTCCAAGGCTTCGAGGTAATTTGCAAACTGAATGCTACCAGGGAAAACCATCTTGCAAGGCTAAGAGATAGTAGGCAAGTAAGTAAGAATGTGAAGGTGTGAGGGAAACACTCCACCCCTACTCTTTTTATACATGAGAACCATCAAAAGAGTCATAATCCCTACAGAAATCAGAGGGAATCCTACCCCACAAAAGTACCAAAGGCTGAAGAGGGCACTAATCAAAGCTTTTAATTAATGGGACTGGACTTGACTGCCGATAGGCAGGACAAGGTGCTTGCCGATCGGCAACCCCCTACTCTTGGAAATTTTCCTTTTTCCTCTTTTGTCAAAATTCAGAAAACTCAAAGTAAATTGATATTCTCAATAGAATTTCAAAAATCCCCTTTTTATCTTAATAAAAAATGTCTTTCAAAATCCCAAAAACATCTATTTTTACGATCTCAGCAGCAAAGTAAAAAGCGCATGTGCATGCATTCACTCATTCATCATTAACAAAAGATAATAAAAAAACTCCATTGCATTGCATATATATTTGTTCTTCCGTGTTACATCAAAATTTTATAGGAAATAAAAGAAAAGCAAAAAACAACGGGACTCATCCCGAACCCACATCCTCTCTCTCTCACCTACCCTTCACCCCTCTCTCTAAGAGCTTCCACCCCTGCGACGCACTCTCTTTCCCCTATGGTGAGATGACGCACCACCACTAACCGAGCCCGAGTCCTCCCCGGATGACACCAAGCAAGAAGGAACCGGGACCGCAACCCGAATATGGGCAGTCGTCGAAGATATCCAGTCTCTGATGTCCCTCAGCCAAGTGGTTGACACCCGAACTTGCTACAGAGAAAAAGGCAAAAATCAGTATCAAAATAGAAAAAGAACCAAAAACAAGAGCAAGAAGGTATACCACAGGACGAAGAACCTCCTCGGTCAAACCCAACTCCTCTGGATCCATCGCATGAGGACGGTGTAATATAGGCACCATCCCTCCATCAGCTTGCCGAATGTTGTACGAAGGAGTGAAATCGCACGAAAGGAACCTCTGAAGCCATCACCGCCGCCGTCGCCGGTCCACAGCCTCTGTAGGAGGACCCCACTGCCTGACTCGAACCCATAGGAGGGAAAGTCAAGGCATCATATATGCTGGGCGCCATCAACCAACTCGTTATAAAGTCCATATAGTCATACGGCGCAGCTGTATCAGTGTACAACAAGTAGGACTCGCTGATCATCGCCGCGATCCTCGCATCCTCTGGCATCAGACGCTCCCGCCTTGTGGACATAGGAGGCTGCACGAGTGGAACCACCACCTCCTCCTCAGCAATCTGCTGAACCACACGCTCCCCGAGATACCAAGAATGGCCAAACTCATGCGCCAGTAAGTGTCGCATCTGCACGTTCACCCTGGTCACCCACGTATCTTGAATGGATGTCCCCTAAGGATAAAAGGTCACCTAAAAATCCCCGAGAAAGCATAAGTCAATACAAAATCAGAACATGCCAAAACCAAGACTGAAAAGGAAAGAGTCTTACCCTACCACTGTTTAGGCCATTCAAGACCTGACGCACTGCCTTCAGAGAGAGAGATCCCTTCGACTGCCGATTGGCCTTCCATCATCGATATAATCGACAGAAGTCCCCAATAGTCTCGTCCTTCAGAGCGATCAGCTAGGTATTGCACCGAATCACCTCATAGAACCACGTCTGCCAAAGACATGAATTCACAATAAAAAAAGAGACGTATAAGGAAATTGCGAAGGCATGAAAGGAAAATGCACAAAATTAAAGGATACCTCGAGGAGATACGTGGCTCCAGTATAAGTTTACCGGCAGAACCGAATGAATGTATCCAAAGAAAAATAGAGGGTCACCAAAGTCAGGCTTCCCCAATCATAGAAAGGGATGTTCGAAAACATCCTCAAATACGGTAAGAACCACAAGTGGATGACGTCGCCGCTCGACGCCACCATAAAGCCTCCTAGCACCAACAAGATGAACGACCGAGACATTTGCCTCACCTACAGCCCATCCTCCATATCGATCAACCTACTCAGTAAGACATCCTTCAGCAAAGGACAGCCAGATGGAATCCCTAAAGACTATCCTCCCTACGTTACCAAGTGTCGCACGCACGACCTCCGACCTCACCCATAAAGAACGATCCACCTCTATCTGCTCTCTATCATAATCCAGCCCCAACAGCTGCTGCACGTCTATGGGAGTAACCGTCATCTCCTCAAAACCAAAATGGAAGGTGTGGGTAGTATCCCACCATCTCACCCCCAAAGAGCACAAGACCGCTGTCAATCTAGGCATCTCATCCAATGCAGACGCCAACCTCTTAAAACCTGCTGATGATACCACCCAACGCACCATAGGTGGAAGATGCTCCCAGACATCCTTAAGCCCCGTCGTCCCACGAACACGCATGTTCTTCAAAGAGATATCAGACTGTCAAAAGGAGAAACCTTGTCAAAATTCAAGAAAGGAAAAATCACCAAAAAGAGAGAGGAATACCAAAAGTCAGGTTACTTACATAACCGCCAGGGCTCACCACCTTAGAAGACCAATGATGTGATGGCTCCTGTAGCAAAGTTCGCTTATCCGCAACCGGCTTGAATGCATCAAAGGAGTTCTCACTCCCCAAAGCAAGACGCGCCCTAGCCTTCCATTCCATGTTCACCCAGTCATCAACAGTCAACCATTCCCTATGCGCTGCAGTGCTCACAAAGGCGGCCATTTCTTAGAGATCGGAATGCTAGAACAATTTGCAAAGGAAAATCACAAAGAGAAAGAAAGAAAAGAGTTGTGAAAAATGAAGGGAATTCTCCCCTTTATGTAGGATGCTAAGCGTCATGCCGATCAGCATTGACCCCCACCCACCGATCGGCACTGTCTCCTTACCTTCCCGAGGCAGTCCAAAAGTCCACGCCACTGCTTAATGGCACCCCTCGCACCATGCCGACCGGCACCCTCTTGAAATTTCATACAAAAATTCCCAGAAAGCCCTGAAAAATCCTCAAAAAATTCCTAAAAATCCCAGGAAGGATTTAAAATATTTTTTCCAAGAAGATATTGCACTCCCTCAAGCGAAACCCCCATTTCCCCAGCGGAACTCTAAAAAAACCAAGTAAAAATCCTCCCAGCAACGCCCCCGAAGGATCTCTAAAGGTCTCAAACCTCCTCGAGCAATACGTCTAATACCTGGACCACCTAATCACTTCCCCAGTAAAGTTTATGGCATCAAACTCGCCTCTCCTCCGCAGATCACAATCAGCTCCCCGGCTCAAAATAACTTTACGAGGTAATTTCCCCAGCGGAACTCGAGAAAGTCATTTTCAAAGTCTTTAAAGGACACACTGCGTTTTCCCCATCTCATTCCCTAGTGGAACCCAAAATTCAATCTTCATCTTCTATTAGGTCAGAATTGACCTCGGTCTTTGATCGTCACCTTAGTTAGGTCAGAGTTAACCTCGGTCCTCGGTCGTCACATCTCTTAGGTCAAAGTTGACCTCGGTCCTGGATCGTCACCTCTACATAAGCCCGCAGAATTGACTTCGACCCACAGAATTAGTCATCTCTACATACGCCCGCATAATTGTATTTAACCCGCAGAATTGATCATCTCAACATAAGCCCTCAGAATTGGCTTCGACCCGCAGAATTGGTCATCTTAACATAAGCCCGTAGAATTATCTTCGACCCGCAGAATTGGTCATCTCAACATAAGCCCTCAGAATTGGCTTCGACCCATAAAATTGGTCACCTCTACATAAGCCCGCAGAATTGGCTTCGGCCCGCAGAATTGGTCACCTCTACATAAGCCCGCAGAATTAGCTTAGACCCGCAGAATTGGTCACCTCTAAATAAGTCCGCAGAATTGGTCACCTCTACATAAGCCCGCAGAATTGGCTTAGACCCGTAGAATTGGTCACCTCTACATAAGCCCGCAGAATTGTCTTCGACCCGCAGAATTGGTCACCTCTACATAAGCCCGCAGAATTGGCTTCGACCTGCAGAATTGGTCACCTCTACATAAGCCCGCAGAATTGGATTCGACCTGCAAAATTGCTCATCTCAACATAAGCTCGCATAATTGGTTTCAACCCGTAGAATTGGTCACCTCTACATAATCCCGCAGAATTGGCTTCGACCCGTAGAATTGGTCATCTCAACATAAGCCCGCAGAAATGGTTTTGACCCGAAGAATTGGCTTCGACCCGCAGAATTGGTCATCTTGACTTAAGACCTCAGAATTGGCTTCGACCTGCAGAATAGGTCATCTCAACTTAAGACCTCAGAATCGGCTTCGACCCGCAGAATTAGTTATCTCAACTTAAGCCCTCAGAATTGGCTCAGACCCGCAGAATCGGTCACCCTCATCTTCAAGCTCGCAGAATCGGCTTCTAGCCACAAAATTTGTCGTCTTCTCTCCCTTACGCCCTCATAATCGGCCTCGACCCTCTGAATTGGTCGTCTTCTCTCCCTTAGACCCTCTGAATTGGTCATCTTTTCTCCCTTAGGTCCTCAGAATCATCCTCGACCCTCTGAATTAGTCATCCTCGCTCCCTTAGATCCTCAGAATCGGCCTCAATCCTTTGAATTGATCATCCTCCTTCAAAGCATCATGCGGTGTCTATTTGATGGCTATCATTTGTTCCAAACTCACCCGTCGAGGGGCTCTGTAGACACCCCACTCTGTTACCCCCTAAAACTCTCCTTAGGTCCCTAGCACCTCCTTTCAACACTACAAACCCAGGTCATACCTCGAGTATTGACTTAGAAGCCATCGGGCACTCCCAGACTCCATTTGACCAAAAGCTAAAGTCTTCAGTTTGACTGAGACTAAATGAATCTCCGAAGGGAACTCAAACCCCTTTCCAACGGTCCATCCCGTGCACGATTCTGACTTACCAT
The DNA here is from genome assembly GCA_949130495.1 of Sambucus nigra. NCBI lineage: Eukaryota > Viridiplantae > Streptophyta > Magnoliopsida > Dipsacales > Adoxaceae > Sambucus > Sambucus nigra. Next base: position 587,253,869 of record OX422212.1, on the reverse strand, counting down.
GCGAATGAACGACCCATTTCCCCTGAGACTCAATCAGGAGGCCACAGGGCGCTTCCGGGATCTATTTGACCTAGGTCAACTCTTCAGATCGACCAATACTGAATGAATCTTAGAAGGGCACTGAATCCCCTTTCCAACGGTCCATCCCGTGCGCGATTCTAACTTACGGTACGGACGAACGATCCGTTTTACTCCAAAAGGTTACCGAATGCTTCCAGGGACCGGTTGACCAAAGTCAACTCCTCGAATTAGATCAAAATCTTTAGAATGTCAAATTATATCTCCTAACCTTTCCAACGATCTACCCCATATGTGATTCGGACTTACCATACGGACGAACGATCCATTTGCATCCGACAGTTCCCCATCCAATGGACTGACGAATGCTTTCGAGCCATATTTGACCCAAAGTCAACTCTCGAACCCGAGAACAGTCCAAAGGACTTTCTAAGGTCTCTGAATTACCTTTCCAACAGTCCACTCTGTGCACGATTCTGATCAACAATTTGCGTTCTGCGGCCGATTTACTAAATAGGCCTGAAAAATACTGCCAAACGGCAGGTCTCAGACCCTGCCTATCGGTAGTGTGCCTAAACGCACCTACCGAATGGAAGGAACAGGGCTATGCCGATAGGAAATGCCCTGGGCCTATAAAAATGAGGCCCTGACCTCACTTGCAAGGAGAGCCCAGATTTGATAGAAATCACTCTCAACAAATCCTGAAAAACCTCTCTCGAAGTCAGCGTGATTTCTACACCCAAATCCCTTTACAACCTTCACTTTTCATCATCCTTTTTATCAAACTTGATGAATTCACTACCCTCCATCATCATCCAAGTCTAAGAGTTGCTCTCCAACATTCAAAATCAAGCTCAAGATCTTCAAGAAGGTCCAATTTTCTCAACTCTCCTTAAATTCTCATAAATTTGCAATAACTTCACACATCCTAATATACTTTTTATATAGTAGTATTGAACATCTCTTATTTTCATATAAATAAAAACCCAAAAAATAAGAAAAATAGGGTTTGCTCATAAATTCCAAACGGGAATTCTCATATTTTTCTTACACTTCTCTCACAACTAAAACACTTTTTCTACACACACACACAAATAAGAGAATCCCCGGTTAGATTTATGAAAAAACCCCACCCCTCATTTTGTATGCGAACTACGTGGACTTTGATGCCTCTATAGGCTACGTAGGAGTTTCGGGGTAAAACCCGAGACTCGAGTCTTATTATTTACTTTTTCTATCATTTTCCATTTTCTCTAACCTCCATTCTCTTACACTATATATATACATATATTTTTTTTCTTAAGGGTGTATCATTCCGTGTACGTTATCGTTCCCTCATAACGATTAACGTACGGATGATCGCGTAAATCTTATTTTCTAATATTATTTTTAAACCTTCCTACGGATGACTCGATTTACCTCTTCCATTGTACAAGTCGATGATTCCTATATCCACTATATATACACATGCTCACATATCACGGGGAAGATAAAAGGAAAATAACAAAAATCCATGAGAGACCGAAAGGGCGGAATGGGTGCCTAACACCTTCCCATTTCGTAACTTAGCCTCTGAACCCTTCTCGAATCATTTTTGTTTTGTATGCACCAGTATGTCTTTGGATGCTGTCCTTCGGGATGGCTTCCTCTTTTCCTTTTTCTGTTTTGAGTAAAATAGACTGGCGACTCTAATCTCTCTACATCTTTCACCTCACCTCAAATGACATCGATCGAAGTGCTCCCGAGAGGGATGCACAGGACCTGAGGATCCTCCGTCGCGCGACGAGGATCGGGGATGGCCACACTGGATACTGCGAGGAAGAATGCAGTACATTCACTGAGATAGAAGGGACGCATGGCCAAGCTGGTGAGGAAATATTTGTCAGAAATAACGTTCAGCGATGAAGATAGGGCCGTGAGATTCCCTCACAATCGACCGTTATATGTGACTGTCAGCATCAACGGGGTTAACTTCATAAGGGCTCTTATAGATGGGGGTCATCCATCAACATCATGCCAATTATCTCCTTCCACGAAGCTAACATTCCAGGAGAAAGATTGGTCCCCATGCCTTTAGTGATTTCAGGTTATAACAACTAGTCTTCCAAGTCCATCGGTTATGTGAATGTTGGGATTATAATGGGAAATATGAGTTCCCACATCAAGTTTCACGTGATAGAGAGTATAACTTCCTACCATCTATTGATAGGAAAAGTGTGGATCCATAACCATTGATTAGTTCCCTCAATGTACCACCAATGTTCCACGAAAAATATTAAAGGAACGGAGATCACTATACGAGCTACGAAGAGGCCCTTTGCTGTTGAAGAAGCTCACTTAGTGGATGCGGTATTTTATATGAAATTAAAGGAGGACGTCAGAGTCTTAACAAAAAGAATGTAGGGAGCGTGGGTTCCCTCGATCAGAGAGGGGATGGAGCCTGTGAATGGGTAGAATAACGAAGTTGCAAGCAGCAAAGGAGTGATGGAAGAAGAAGCCCACCAGAGGGTCCCTCATCCCCAAAACATCTCGAAGCAGCTCAAAGATAATATGAGGCCCAGAATGGATCCAATGGAGCATGACGTCCAATGCCAAAGTGTGCTCAGTAGATTTTCAAGAGAAAGAGTTGATGAGGTTTTGAGAGAGAAGAAGAGGAAGGCAGCTGCAACTGCCAGCACACAGTGCAAGAAGGTTGTTCCCGAAGAAGGAAAGGTGATTTATCAGTTATAATGGTGTGAACGGGCAGCCGAAGAAGCTACGACAAAAATAGATGAGGAGGCTCACCCGATATATGAGTGTTTTTTAGTGGATCAACGGGCGCAATGTATGGTGATAGATAACTCCAATATATAAGAATTCAGGGAGGACGTCATCGAAGAACTCGACTATATGGCAGATCAATCGAATCCACTGGCACAAGAGTTGGAGCAGTTGAACCTGGCGAAAGAAGGGGAGGATCCAAGGCCTATTTTCATCTCGAAATATCCCAGTAAGGAAAAACGAGAAGCCTTGGTTAAGTTGATTTTGGAGTCTGTAGACATTTTTACGTGGAAGTACAAGGAGATGGAAGGGCTGGATGAGGAAGTGAGCTACCACAAGTTAAACGTGATGTCTTCGGCCATTCCGGTGAAGCAAGAAACGAGGACTTATAAGCTTGAGCTGGACTTGAAGATCAAGGAAGAGGTCCAACGCTTATTTGCCGTAGGATTCATCAAACTGATATAACACCCACTCTGGTTGTCTATCATTGTCCCAGTAGGTAAGAAAGACAAGAATCAGATAAGAATATGTGTGGATTTCAGAGACTTGAATAAGACTTGCCCCCAAAGATGAGTTCCTTCTACCCTCCATCGATAGCTTGATATATGCAACGACTGGACATGAGATGTATAGGTTCATGGATGGGTATATAGGGTACAACCAGATCAAGATGGACCCTACAGATGCGAAGAAAACAATATTTAGAACCCCGTTGGGTAACTTCATGTACAAGGTAATGCCATTTGGACTTAAAAACGCTGGGGCTACTTATCAAAGAATAATGGTGGCCATCTTCCATGACTTCTTTCATAAATTTGTGGAGTTTTATGTGGACGATTTGGTCATCAAATCGAAGAAAGAGGTCCCACCTGAGCGATTTGAGGAAAGTGTTTGCCAGATGTAGGAAGTACAAACTAAAGATGAATCCACTGAAGTGCATTTTTGGAGTAACCAGTGGAAACTTTCTAGGTTTGGTGGTAGATCGGCAGGGGGTATAGATGGATCAAGATAAACAACGAGCGATCTTGGAGATGCCAAGTCCAAGAACGGCGAAGGAGCTCAAGATTTTCCTCGACAAAGTCTCCTACCTTAGGAGATTTTTTCCTGGATTGGTCAAAATAACACATCCGTTGATGCAGCTTTTATGAAATAACACAAATTTCAAGTGGGAGGAAGTTCACTAGGAGTCTCTCACCAGGCTGAAGAAGCTACTCGCTTCGCCACAGACCATGATTCCCCTAAAGGTAGGAATATTGCTGCAGTTATACCTCACATCCATCACGAGGTCCGTTGGAGATCTGTTAGCATAGGAGATTGACGGGAAGGAATAGCCAGTCTACTACCTTAGCCTTGGTCTTTGTAGGATAAAAGCTCAGGCATTACATGCTGTCTTTTACAATTCATATTGTAATGAGATATGATCCAATTAAGTTTTTATTGGCATAAACAATATTAATTAATAGGGAAGCTAGGTGGTTCCTCATACTCTCAGAGTATGACTTAAAATGTGTGGTCCCTTGCACAATCAAAAGCCAGACATATGCAAACCTCTTGGTAATATTTCCGTCTAGGATATTTGAGCCACCACGAGAGAGCATTCCAGGAGACGATTTACAGGTTAATCACTTAGACGCAAGTGAAGAGGAATGGACTATACAGTTCGATGGATCTTCAGCATAAAAGAAAGAAGGAGCATGAGTTATTCTTTAGAGAGGTATGGAAGAAATTTGTCTTTCCTATAAGTTATACTTAATTTGTTCTAATAATGAAGCAGAATATAAGGCATTGGTAGTGGGGTTGCTAGAGGCCCTTCGAAGGAGGATTCGTTCACTTTGCATCAAGGGTGATTCGAACTTGGTGATTCAGCAAGTAACTAGAGAATATGAGTTGAAGCACCTCAGTTTGGCACCTTACAGGATGATCATTCAGAGGCTTCTCAACCAGTTCCATCGGACCAAGATCAAGAGGCATCCCCGAACGATGAACCGTTATCCAAAAGCTTATGACGTCATCGCTCAAAAGATGATCATGTGGGATGATACAACTACAGTCGTGATTCAGCGAAGAACAACTCCACCGGTGGTACAGTCAATTCTATCGATGGATAATGACTCTAACTAGAGGGGAGAGATTAGAATACCGTTTGATTTCGGGGAAGGTGCGATGGAACCGAGAGAGTGAGCCTAATACTTTATAAATCAGGGAAACCTCTACTTCAGAAATGCAGGAGGATAGCTGTCAAGGTGCATCAGCCCAAAAGCAGCAGAGCGGAGACTAAAGAAAACACACGAAGTGCACTACGAACTTTATAGGAGAATTCAAAGGGAGGGATACTTATGGCCTAAAATGAAGTAGGTGTGACATCCCGCCTAATTAAACCCCGGGTGATCAGTCCTAAATTAAATTAGAATAGGTTTCTCAGTTGGTTGATTCTTAGCATCACTGTCGAAACTTTTTAATTACTAACCACCTAAGTGAAATTAGGCTGGTGCTAAATTTTATCTTTCATTAATTCAATGAATTACTCATGCGGAAATAAATCATTAACAATCACAAGATAACTGAATCCAACCATCACATATAAATAAGAAACTGGCCGAATAAACCATCGACTAAAATCCAACACAAACGTAAATACAGACAATAATGGATCTCAAGTATCTGAAGTAAATACTAAATCAAACCGTGAGCAACATGCTCGAATATTTGATAGAAAATCCCTACACTAGGAATAGAAGGAATAGAGGCGCCTATCCAAATCCTGCAACATCCACATATGCTGCAGGAGTGAATCCCTGGAAGGAATCATGCATGGCGTCCCTATGGCTGGATACCTAAAAGGTTTTCAAAATATTTTATAGCAAGGGTTAGAACCCAAAACGTTTTGAAAACATTTAGCAAATGATTAACTTGCAGTAATAAAATATGAATGAATGCGCTTCATATTTTTGTTAGTGTCGCACTCCCTTGAGGAGAGACTCAACCCTCAACTAATGTGCACACTTAACGCCTTCTTTATATCCCACCTAGTCCTCTACCCCGAAACTAGATACTTGATATAACTCTTGTCAATCGGCCTACTTAATTCTGAGTATTTTAAACGCATGATTTATAAGTTATTTACCACCTTAACTTAGTTAATCATATTTTCTTGAAAGCCATATAACATTCACTAGTTATATAAATAATACAATTTTCTCCATGTATTTGAATTACCCGTATATTATTATTTACCCAATTATATACATAAAGTTATCTTACAACAATCACACGTATGTTGATTATCAATATACCCCATATATAATTACTAGCAATATACTATATGTATTTAATGACCCGTATATAACTATCTATCCCATTATATACGTAGAACCATATTACAACATTCACACATATGTTGAATATAAATGTAACCCATCCTCCCGAGTAATATCTCACCGGATGTATTCTCTAAAGTGACATCCCACTAGATGTACTCGTATAACCTAGTTACCCCAAGTTAGAATTGCTCACTAACTTGGTCAAATAAAAACATAATGGAGGCGGTCATATTCCTTCCCTGAAAGTGAGATAAGCCCATCACCCATATAACGAATGCTATGACCTGGGGATATACTCTCCCTGCTCCTTAAGCCAGGGGATTCACCCACATTGCACAACCTCCCTTGATAGCACTAGAGTATATAAATTAAATAAATATTTAGTCACTGATATTTAATAACACACACAATATATATATACCCTATCACAACACCGTATATATATATATATATATATATATATATATATATATATATATATATATATAAAATAATTAGTTCCCTGCATTACCATGCATAAAACTCCGTAGCACTAGCCTATGTTTTCCCCGAGTTTATGGTCCGACTCTAATTTAATTAATTTACACATTAATTAATTCATTGCTTTCCCGAGTCTATGGTCCGACTCTAAATTAATTAATTTATCCCTTAATTAATTTATTACCTTGGTGTCACTCAACCAATATATCTGAACTCGCTCACTTGGTTCGTATTTTAATATTTTTCGAGTCAATATTCTCAATCCAAATTAATCTACTCCTCTCAGTAATCAATTTAACACCTTGGTATCACTCAACCAATATACCTGGACTCGCTCACGTGCCCCGAAATTAAATCTCACCCGAGTCAAACCCCGACTCCAAATTAATTAGCTTTTCCTCTATAATTAATTTAAATGAGTAGTGTTGCCCTACTGCTATACCCGAACTTATTCACCCAGTCCATTATTTTATTTCTTAGAATTTATTTCCCAAAATTCATTCGCAATGTGTGGCACTTGATTCCCCCACCACTCCCAATTATACTCCCTTATAATTGTTAAGAATTACCTCCCATAATTAATTTTTTCTTTTCTTAATTATGCTAGGAAAATTTGCAACTAAAATTTTTACCCATATAAATCCCTAAGCCAAACTGTCGAAAACCTGAAGGGTCGATCGATCGACCCCTAACCGTCGATCGATCGATCGAACAGGTGGTCGTCTTCTCCACCTTGTTATTTCCTCCATTAACGAAATTTTCAAATTTCTAACTTCTCCCTTGGTCGAACCCAAGCATAGTCAACAACGTGACTATATAAGAACATGATCAGGACCACTCATAGAACCTCACACATAAATTTAGTTTCACAAATTTCTACCTTTCTAATTTGGGAAAAATTCTGGGTTTTTACTCGTTAGGTTCCAATTTCATCTACTTATCCCAAATTCGTCCGCAATTGCTTTCGAGTTTTTCACATGTAAATCAAATATCTTCACAGAACCATGCCACACCATCAATTCCCACATTAAATCTCATTTAAGTGTTCCTTTCATAAAAATCCCGTTTTGTACCCAATGTACCCAAAACGAATTTCTGATTTCACATCACAAAAATATGAATTGATTAACATCAATTAGAATTACAACAAGTCAACCACTTACCTTTGGGTTCGTTGAGTCTGGTCCGTTGGTGTAGAGACAGGCTTGATGATGCACACCCAACTTTGTTCCGTGATTTGTCTCCAAAAGATTCCCAATGTATTCACCAATTGCTCCCTCCAGTTTCCTTTCCAACTCTTTGGTTTAGATGTGCGTTTTTCTGCCGTTCCACACCCTTAGGTTTAGGTTTAACACACTAATACCGTTTTTGATTTATGGACTTAATTAAAATGGCCCAAATACCCCCGTGTGGGCCCGGTCATGCCCAAAAATGCCCCGTGACCCATTTACGACCCCCGGGTACACTTTTTCGACTATCTCGACCAATCCGGACTCAATAGTGCACGCAAAATTGACATCCGAATTAATTTATAAAAATCCTTATCTCACACCCAAATTAGTCTATACCGACTCCCAACTGAGATAAATAAATGCCACATCACTAATACATGTTATGACGTAATTAAATTATTACTATTCACTTAATAATTAAATTTTCCCAAATATTAACCATTACTAACCGATTAATATTTAAATAAATATTACCATAATTAATTCAATTAAATTATGACACACAAGTAATTTAAAATTTTCCGAATTAATTAAATATTACATGCACAGAAATACGGGGTGTTATAGCAGGATGCCGCAGAGCTACAACAAAAGTGTGACAAGCACCAATTGTTCTTTGAGGCATCTGAATTCCATTTCGTTGAAGCTCACTTTGATTGGAGGCGACCCTATATTGACTTCATTAAATATGGAGTTGTCCCAATAGAGAAGATGGATGTGATGGGACTCAAAAGAAGGGGCCCAAGGTTTTACGTTCAGGAGGGGCAACTTTATCGAAAATGGTACTTCAATAGGCCATTGCGTTGCATCACAAAGGAAGAAGCGACCGAAATCCTCAAACAAGCTCATGATCCATCTCACATAGGAGGGGAAAAACTGTATGATCAGTTGACGATGTTGGGGTATTATTGGCCGATGATGGATAAAGACTCTCTTGAGTTCGTTCGAAAATGTAAAGCTTGCCAGCTACATGGAAATATGATCCATGCTCCATCGGTGGACTTACACTTTATGGACACACCTTAACCTTTTCACACTTGGTCGTTTAACCTACTAGGGGTAATACACCCTTCCTCGAGGGGAAAGATCTGGATACTAGTGGCAATGGAGTGATTTACAAAGTAGGCTGAGAAGATACCACTAAGAAGAGCAACAACAGGGGTGGTGAGCAACTTTATCAGATAATACGTCATTTGCCATTTTGTGATTCTAAAGGTTATTCTCTTTGATAACGGAACCCCCTTCGTCAATTTAGAGGAAACAATGCTCACAAACAAGTACCCTATTATTCATCACACTTCAACGATGGCCTACCCAAAGGGAAACGGTCAAGCCGAAGCAACTAATAAAACATTGGTTAACATTTTTTCCAAGACGATGGAGGATTTCCCAAGATCATGGGATGACAAAATACCAGCTGTATTGTGGGTCTATCGAGCAACTAAAAGAAAGCCCACAGGATATACCCCGTTCTCCCTTGTGTATGGAACTGAAATGATTCTCTCGGTGGAGTTAGAAGTTCCCTCTGCCCGATATGACTTGCGAAGTAGCATGCGCCCTCAGAACAGACATATGTAGTTGGAAGCGTTGGACAAACACAGAGACAATGCGATGCAACACTTTCAAATTCACACGAGGCAGCTCTCCGATGTGTATTACTACTTGGTGAGACCAAGGAAGTTCGTGGCGGGAGACCTCATTTTGAAGGTAGCAGTGAAGCACATCAGGGGGCTTCCTCTGCCTAAGTTTACAGCAAAAGTGGGAGGGACCTTTCATTGTAAAGAAGGTTCACGATTCAGGTTATTGCTTAATTTCTAAGATGGAAGAAGATAAACCATTTAAGATTAACAACTAATGGTTGAAGGTCTATCATGTGTAAAGCAAGTAACCTTAGAACACTGATGTATCTAGATTTTTGTTATGAATATATATAGTCCTTATTATTTTTCTTCTCGAAAGAGGTCTATTTGTTGTAACTAGGGTGAGATGGAAGATGGCAAAGTTGGTATTTTATGCAAACAATTATAACATAAAGAAGTGATAAGAAAATAAGATATAACTTCTCTTTCATTCATAAATTGGGAGGTCTTACAAAAATGGGAACTATTGCCCAGGAGTACATAAGAAGGAAAACTGAAAATTTTATACAAATGTGTGAGAGGTCATCAGCCTAGGAGGAACCACAAGTCTGGAGAAAAAAAATAATCTCCAGGCAGACCCGAGGAAGCTGTTACGCAGGCTTGCTGAGCGTTGATGGAACCTTCCAGCCTTGTCTGAACTTGGCCACACTCAATGAGTAGTCTCTCTCACCTCAGCTTCGCTAGATGTAAATATTCTTCGATAGCCTCCACCTCTTTGTTAGATGTTTCAAGTTGAGATTTTAGTTCGACCATCCTAGCTTCCTCAACTCGCTGAGCATTTTTGTGCTTCTACAGTAGCTCCCTCTAACTTACCAATTGCTGACTCTTTAATGTTTTCAAGTGTCCAGTCAGCTAGCTAAATTAGAATCCATTTCGACCCAAATCCTTTAGATAGCCTAAGAATTGGTTGAGGATGGACCTGGTAACGTTCACAATAGGAGTACTGACGATATCAGCAACAACTGTCGCCATACCTTGAAGCTTGTGGCTCATCACCACAATATTTGTATAAAGATAATCGACAGTGAAAGTCTCAGGGTGATGGTTTGTAATCTATTCAATTACCAAATGATGGATGGCAGGCATTTAGGGAGATCGTTGAAGGACCATGAGACATAATTCAGGAGGAGCCAGGTTAGGCCGAGGAAGTTCACAACAAGATTTGCTATCGACTACAACACCTATCATGGAGCCTTAGTCGTTGTGACTAGATTCTTCTGAGACAACCTGTTTATGATGGGGCGACGCGATGGGTGAAGGTATTGATGGAGGTCTCTCTCCATCTGGAAGGGACACAATAACAACCTGAGAACCGGTAGAAGAATTAATGAGTGCAAGCAAAAAAAATCTTAACAAGTTTTTTCATTGTTAAGTCACCGTTACTGGTGGAGTTTGATCAAAAATCTTAAACAAGTATTTTCATCATTAAGTCACCATTACTTGTGGAGTTTGACCAAAAATCTTAACAAGTTTCTTCATTTTTAAGTCACGGTTACTGGTGGAGTTAGACCAAAAATCTTAACAAGTGTTTTCATTGTTAAGTCACCTTGACCAAAAATCTTAACAAATGTTTTCATTGTTAAGTCACCGTTACCAGTGGAGTTTGAATTTTTGAAAAATGAGACTCTTCTAGATTGTGCATTGTCAAGAATAAATGACAAAAAATAAGAAACGAAGAGAAACTAGCGAAACAATGAGGATATAAGGGTAGGAACTGCTGGGGGCAGGTTCATCTCCATAGAAGCCTCAACGGCACCCTCAACTAGAGGGACCTCAATGTTCGATAAAGCTCCCGTGCCAACGAAGGGTACTATGGCCAATATTGGGGTGGCATTGGACGAAAACGTTTGACCTCCCAAGGATGCACCCACACTTTTGGTGCCAGAAGAAGAACTATACTGGGCAGAGGGGTCAACGATGGCTTTAGAAATGGGAAGAGTCTCGATAGACGTTGGTGGGATTAGACCTGGAGAGGACTGTAAAATGAAACTAAGTGTTAGAAGTCGGGAATAAATACAGAAGAAAATAAACATACTTCACGATTATCTTACCTCAGTAATGTTTCTAAATAGGGGAACTGTAGTGATGGATCTTGTCAATACGGATGGAAGAAGAATGTTAGCCAATAAATAAGCCACTTAGACCAGAGGCATCCCAAGATTTTAAAATTCAGTAAAAAAAAGAGAGAGAAAAGGTGTCAGAACTAACAGTGTTCAGAATGTGCTACTTCTATAGAATTTTCCGTAATTGGAACAATGGGAAGAGAAACCTTGGGCTGAAGTGATAATTCAGAGGAAGCTAGGGGAGCTTCCTCTAGCTGAGAGGAAATTCCCACATATTCAACGGAATCACCCCCTGCAGCAACATCCTTCGCACGTTGAAAATATTACAACTTGACCAAGTGTGTCATATTTAATTAAATTAATTATTATGTGTGTGTATTTAAATATTAATCGGGAGAGATAATGATTAATAAAAATGGAATAAATTTACTAAGTAATGCGTCGTAGCGAGTTAAACGATAGGATTGTATCTCAACCGGGAGTCGAGTATAGACTATATTGATGTCGAGTTGGAGAATTGTCATAAAGTGACTCGGATGATGATTATGAGTGCACGGTTGATTCCATATAGGTCGAGTAGTCAGCATACAGTACCCTGGGGTAATAATTGGGTCTCGGGGCATTTTTAGGCATAACTAGGCCCACACAGGGGTGATTGAGTCATTTGGGCTAGACCCATTGGACAAATTTTGGGTTTAATATTATTTAACCTAAATCAAAGAGGGTGAATGATAGTTAATGCCTATCTAACCCTAAGAACTTGAGAGGAGAAAAGAGAAAGAATTTTGGGGAGCTTTTGGGAGCCAAATCAAGAGGAATTAGGTGTGTTCTTCGTCAATTCATCCTCTTGATCAAAAGAATTAAACTCTACTAACCCAATTAAGCAAGTGGTTAACTTTATTTTAATCTAAATTGTAGTTTTTTTTATTCATATTATGGTGGGTGTGATTTAGCATAAGTTTTTGGGTGGGTTAATGTGTGAAAATGGGTTTTTAATAAAGGGAACACTTTGTGAAGATTAAAAGTGAATTTGATGATGCTATATGATTTTAGGTTGTAGTAATATGAACTCTATGATAAACCTAGTAGAGAATGATGTATGATTTCTAATTTTAAAATCAAATTGGTAAACGATTGAATGGAACCCAGATAAAACCCAAATCGAGAAATATTAGTTGATATGTTAATTACTTGATGATTAAAGGTTTCCAGGATGATTAGATCATATTTCTATGTGGATTAAATGTTGAGTGTGATTAGGTGAAGATTTGAGAGTAAATCAAAAGCTTAAGAGTTTAACAATGGTGGAAACGGGGAAGAACATTGTGACCTACTCGGTCGATCGATCGATGGGTTTCATCGATCGATCGATGAGCCCTTATTTTTTTTACAGTTCCACTAATTTTAATTATATGGCCTAAATTCTTTTGTGGACCTTTAAGGGGATTTAATTAGTGGAAAATCTAATGTAACTTAATACCTAAGGACTTGGGAGAAGGGTATTAGAGAAGTTTAAAGATAAATAAGGGTGCGGCAATTATTAGCGGAATGTTGTGCAATAAATATTAATGGGTTAAATTACGAGCCGAGTGAGTATGTACGGGCATTTTAGTTGGGTGACACTATTTTAACTAATTAATTAAATTAAGAGTCAGAGAATAGACTCGAGTATTTTTTGGACTAGTGCTACAGGAGCTAGGCACGGTTTAGCCAAGTTTAATTAAATTATATATATACGGCTAGTGTGATAGTATGTGTATATATATATATATATACTTGTGTGCTAAATAAATATCTGTGTTAGATATTTTTATAAATACATACCCCTATAGTGCTATCATAGTAGGTTGAGCGATGTGAGTGAATCCCCTGGCTCGTGAAAGCAGGGAGAGTATAATCCCCATGCCATAGTGTCCATTATTTTATGTTGTGATCGTTTTTAGGGTGAGGCATCTTGGGTATGATTCGGTCTCACACTTGGAGAACTATGACCGCCTTCACTATGCTTATTATTTTTACCTGATTCGATGTAAGTTAAACGTCTCGTGGTGTTCGGGTTGGATTGAGTATACATGAGGTAATAGCATTTTAGAGAATGCATCTGGTGAGTTATTACTCGGGAGGATGGTTATTTATATATGACATGTGTGTGAATTTTATAGTATTTTTACGTATATAATAGAGTAAAGATTTATATATGGGTAAAATACATGAAGCATAATTGTGTTATTTGTATAACTAGTGAGACTGTTATATGATTCATATTAATCCTGATTAATTATTTTAATGAGTGAAATAACTTAAGCATCAATAGTAGTATTACTCGGGCTAGAGTAGTGCATAAGGAAAAATTCATAACAAGGCTAGTTAGACGAGGTAATATAACTATATGGGTTATGAAGAAAGCGGTAGGTGTACACATTAGTTGAGGGGTGAGTATTTTCTCAAGGGAGTGCGATACTAGCTTAAATATGAAATGTATTCATGCATTTTAATTACTTCAAACTTAATCACTTGCAAATATTTTTTTCAAATGTTTTGGTATCAAAACCTTGCCAAAAATATTTTCAAAACCTTTTGGGTGTCCATCTATAGGGACGAAAGACTTGATTATTTATTCCAGGGATACGCAGCTGCAGCACATGTGGATACATGCACGAGTTGGACTAGAGGCATCATTTACTCATTCCTAGATTAGAAATCTCATCTCAGTATTTTTTTGGGATGTGTTGCCCTTTAGTGCTTATTCGGTTTATTCAGTTCAGACTTGTAGTTGGATCTATTTATTATCTATTGTATGGATGGTTTGGATTTGGGATTTGTAGCCGATGATTAATTCAACAAGTCATTTATTTATATCTTGTGATGGTTTAGACTCTATCACTGTGTGAATGGTTTAGTTATATTTATTACACATGTTATTATCTGTGTAATTAAAGATAAAATTTTGGCACCGGCTTAATTAGCTAATAGGTGATTAGTAATTAATAAGGATTTCGAGAGTGATGCTAAGAATGCACCAAATGAGAAACCTCTTTTTATTTAATAAATGACTAATCACTAGGTATTTAATTGGGAGGGGTGTCCAGATGGCATCAGAGCATCAATATCTAATGTCCATAAGATATGTACAGCTTACTACGATTTTAGTGTAGTGTTCTTTTTATATAGAGCCCTATTAATAGGATTGTTGCTTCTATCTTCACGTGTTTGAGATATCGTGATTTTGCTATAAAATTTGTATTGACTGTGAACTCACACAACTCGTTTTATATTTCAGATGTTGCCTAGGAGAGGTAGACCAGCTAGAGAAACAGTTAGGGATGAGGTGAGAGAGGTGTGACACCCCGCCTAATTTAAATACCGGGTGATAAGTCATTTATTAAATTTAAAACAAAATATCTAGTTGGTTTAGTCTTTGCATCACTGTCGAAAAACAATTTATTAATTACTAACCACGTAGTAGTTAAAAAGTCCGGTGTGAAATTTTATCTTTTAAATTAATATGCAATCAAATAAAAACATTAACTAAACATTCATCATCTAATGAACAATCCCATAGAAAGTAAAATGACTTAAAGAATTAATTGAGCCGGGAGTAAACACATCCAGTATAAAATCCAAATATAAGAGTCTGAAATGAAATAAATCCCAATAACTAAAATATAAATACATGTCTGAAATCACTATCACTGAATACATATGAATGCCAATGGTCAAAATGCCCGACTGAAGTAAATAACTCGAAAAGAATCAAGTATAGATGTGGAGGCATCTAGTACCGAGGTCCTGTAACTTCCACAACAGCTACAACACGTCAACTGATAAGAACTCCTACGCTTGGCGTCCCTGTGGCTGGGGACCTTAAAGTTTTTTTTACAAAAAACAAAATAGATTTGGAGGAAAACGGGTTAGATCCCGAGTTGAAAATATTTTCAAATCAGCAAGTGTTTAAAATGCATTAATCAGTAAATATTATATACGTGTTAGTTCCATGTGCCCACACTTGAGATTCTCACCTCTCAACTAAATGTGCACGCCTAATGTATGCTCCTAACCCATCCTAATTACTATATCCCACTTATCTAGTTTAAAATGAGTCTTTTACTATAATGCCTAAATCATTATGCCTACCAGTATTACCCGAATAATACAATCTTGCATTTTCAATATTAATTAAATCGAATTCAAATATCTCATTACTAATTCATGTTTCCACATTCTTGATTAATATAAGATGTCGTAATCTTTCTCATCTACTAAGCAACACAGTAGAATAATCACAAGTGTAAATATATAAATCACTATGATATCATATATATCTACTAACGGCATCCCAAAAGGCTAAACCTACGGTGCGCACATACTCTGCTATTAAATCGCTATACATCACGTACATAAGGATTACGAGTTCCGAATGATTCTGGAATCGTATCAAAACAAATCACATATATTGGAGGCTAACATAGTTTCCAGCCCCATGGGATGCACACATACCTACGCACCCACGCGATCGCAAACTTATCAACTCACTGATAAGTCTTTCCCAGACCTATGTTTTGAAGTACCAATCTAAAATCCCCCCGAAGGATCATCAAGATAAGACTGTCCCATTTTCTATGACCACCCGTGATAACAAGTATGGTAGTTATGCCATACACACGGTCAATAAATTATACATTAGGTATTTACATAACCTTAGTACATAAATCTCTATATTTAATATAGGTGTATGCACATCCTACAGCATATGTTTTATACGTAATATATCTATCTCACGAATATCTTACGTGTTCACAAAATACAATCCTACTCTCGTCGTACGCTCCAGAGTAATTCTCGCTACTCTAATTGTATCCTTCAGTTTCTAACATAATATCAGTAAGTAACTCACCTATATCCTAGTGGTCTATGTCCTCACATCCCTAGGATTTTCGGGACTAGAATTCTAATTTAAATATCGGGTGATCAGTCCTTTATTAAATTTTAAAGCAAAATATCTAGTTGGTTCAGTCTTAACATCACAGTCGAAAAATAATTTATTAATTACTAACCAACTAGTAGTTAAAAAGACCGGTGTCAAATTTGATCTTTTAAATTAATATGCAACCGAATAAAAACATTAACTAAACATTCACCACCTAATAAGCAATCCCATATCAAGTAAAATGATATAAAAAATTAACTGAGTCTGGAGTAAGCACATCTAGTCTAAAATCCAAATATAGGAGCCTGAAATGAAATAAATCCTAACAACTGAAATATAAATACATATCTGAAATCACTATCTCTGAATACATCTGAATACGAATGGGCAACATGTTTGAGTGAAGTAAATAACTCAAAAAGAATTAAGGATTGGTGTGGACGTGCCTAGTATCGAGGTCCTGTAACTTCCATAGAAGCAACAACACTCCAACTGATAAGAACTCCAATGCTTGGCGTCCCTACGGCTAGGCACCTAAAAGGTTTTTACAAAAACAAAATAGATTTGGAGGGAAATGAGTAAGAGACAGAGTTGAAAATATTTTAAAATCAGCAAGTTTTTAAAATGCATTAAACAGTAAATATTATATACATGTTGGTTCCACATTCCCTTACTTGAGATTCTCACCTCTCAACAAAATGTGCACGCCTAATGTATGCTCCTGACCCATCCTAATTACAATATCCCACCTATCTAGTTTATAAACAATTCTCTTACTATAATGCCTAAATCATTATGCCCCCCCGTATTTTACGTGAATAATACGATCTTGCATTTTTTATATTAATTAAATTGAATTCAAATATCTCAATACTCATTCAAGTTTCCACATTCTTGATTAATATAAGATGTCGTAATCTTTCTCATCTACTAAGAAACACAGTAGAATAATCACAAGTGTAAATATATAAATCACTGTGATATCATATATCTACTAATACGGCATCCCAAAAGGCTAAACATGCGGTGTTCACATACTCTTCTATCAAATCCCGGTACATCACGTACATAAGGATTAGGTGTTTCAAATCACTCTGGAACCGTATAAAAAAAATCACACATATTGGAGGTGAACATAGTTTACATCCCCATAGGATACTTAACAACTCACTGATAAGTCTTTCGCAGACCTATGTTCTGAGGTACCAATCTAAAATCCCCCCGAAGGCTCATCAAGATAAGATTGTCCCCTTTTCTACGACCTCCCATGATAACAAGTATGGTAGGTATGTCATACACATAGTCAATCAATCATACATTAGGTATTCACACAACCTTAGTACATAAATATCTATCTTTAATATAGATGTACGCACATCCTACAGCATATGTTTGAACGTAGTATATATATCTCACGAAAATCCTATGTGTTCACAATAAATAATCCTACTCTAATCGTACGCTCCCGAGTAATTCTCGCTACTCTAATTGTATCCTTTTGTTTCTAACATAATATTAGTAAGTAACTCACCTATATCCTAGTGGTCTATGTCCTCATATCCCTTGGATTTATGGGACTAGAATCCTAATTTAAATACCGGGTGATCAGTCATTTATTAAATTTAAAACAAAATATCCAGTTGGTTTAGTCTTAGCATCTCTGTCAAAAAACAATTTATTAATTACTAACCACCTAGTAGTTAAAAAGTCCGGTGTCAAATTTTATCTTTTAAATTAATATGCAACCGAATGAAAACATTAACCATCTAATAAACAATCCCATGGCAAGTAAAATGACATAAAATATTACCTGAGTCGAAAGTAAACACCTCTAGTCTAAAATTCAAATACAAGAGTCTGAAATGAAATAAATTCCAACAACTAAAATATAAATACATATCTGAAATCACTATCTCTGAATACATCTGAATACGAATGGGCAATATATCCGACTGAAGTAAATAACTCGAAAAGAATCAAGGATTGGCGTGGAGGCATCTAGTACCGAGGTCCTATAACTTCCATAGTAGTACGACACTCCAACTGATAAGATCTCCAGTGCTTGGTGTCCCTGTGGCTGGGCACCTAAAAGGTTTTTACAAAAGCAAAATAGATTTGGAGGGAAACAGGTAAGAGACCGAGTTGAAAATATTTTAAAATTAGCAAGTTTTTAAAATGCATTAAACAATAAATATTATATACATGTTGGTTCCATAGGCCCTTACTTGAGATTCTCACCTCTCAACTAAATGTGCATGCCTAACGTATGCTCCTAACCCATCCTAATTACACTATCCCACTTATCTAGTTTAGAAACGAGTCTCTTACTATAATGCCTAAATCATTATGCCCCCCAGTATTACCCGAATAATACGATCTAGCATTTTTTATATTATTTAAATCGAATTCAAGTATCTCATACTCATTCAAGTTTCCACATTCTTGATTAATATAAGATGTCGTAATCTTTCTCATCTACTAAGCAATATAGTAGAATAATCACAAGTGTAAATATATAAATCACTATGATATCATATATATCTACTCATAAGGCATCCCAAAAGGCTAAACCTGCGGTGTGCACATACTCTGCTATCAAATCCCGGTACATCATGTACATAAGGATTATGAGTTTCGAACCACTCTGTAACTGTATCAAAACAAATCACACATATTGGAGGTGAACATAGTTCCTAGCCCCATGGGATACAAACATACCTATGCACCCATGCGACCTCAAACTTATAAACTCACCGATAAGTCTTTCCCAGAACTATGTTCAGAGGTACCAATCTAAAATCCCCCAGAAGGCTCATCAAAATAAGGCTGCCCTTTTTTCTACAACCTCCCGTGATAGCAAGTATGGTAGGTATGTCATACACGCATACAATCAATCATACATTAGGTATTCACAAAACCTTATTACATAAATATCTATCTTAAATATAGGTGAAGCACATCCTATAGCATATATTTTATATGTAATATATCTATCTCACAAATATCTTACGTGTTCACAACATACAATCCTGCTCTCGTCGTATGCTCCCGAGTTATTCTCGCTACTCTTATTATATGCTTTATTTTCTAACATAATATTAGTAAGTAACTCACTTTATCCTAGTGGTTTATGTCCTCATATCCCTTGGATTTTTGGTACTAGAATTAGTCTCCTATTTAGGTATTTCTCTCAATTAAAAAAAAAAATAAGTTTAGCCCTTAATTCGTTCTCATGGAACTAAACCCAAATTACAATCTAGGACTACTGGTATTCCTAAATATCCCTCAATATGTCCAAAATTGAAGTCTACGATTAAATCCCGAACATCTACCAAAGATTTTAAACAAAAAGTGGAAAGGAAACAATTTCTGGGTAGCCGAATCGATTCGGCCTGGTCCGAATCGATTCGCTCGTACAGGTCTCGAAAATCTACATATTTGTTCTTACGGGTTTCTCCAAATTTCAACCTCAAATCCTCAATTTCAACATTCCAAACTCCGAAACAATCATCCTATATGTTGTATTAACACAATGACATGAGTTCTAGCGTAATAAAATAATGAAATCATCACGGGGTATCAATTTCTTGGATTAATTCATGAATATTTCTTAAGAACCCAAGTTCCTCAGTTTTTATTCAAGAACACCAAAATTCTCAGATTTAATTCGTGATTTCTAACACTTATGTTATAATTTTGCTTTTCGATAATTCCATAAATTCATCTGCATGAAAAGTCTGCCCATAATCATGACTCAATTCTCCAAATTTAAGAAATATCAATTATTCATGGTTATTCCTTCAATCTAAACTACCATGGATAATATATGCACTGAATCTTTGCAAGATAAAACACTTGCCCTTCATGAAAGTTCTGATCTGTTGAAGAAGATGGTATGGGGTCGATGCTCTCTTTCCAATCTACGTAACAGTGGTCTCGGTGGTGCAATTGGTGTAAGAATGCTGGTTCTAGCCTTCGGGGGTGGTTCTCTTTCCTCCTCTAATGGCTTATGTAAATATGATAAATGCTAACCCTCAAATACATAAATCCTCATCTGATATAACTCTCTAAAATTCGTGGTTTTAATTTCCTAAAAAATACAAATGACTAAATTACCCCTCCGGGGTGCCGGTATGGCCTAAAAGTGTCTTGGGACCCAAACTAAACCCCTAAGTAGTCTTTTTTGACTATTTTTACCCTTCCGGACACTTTGGCGTACTCAAAATGACAATTTGAATAACTTAAAAATAAATTACCTTTTTATTCCATAAAATTGAGTCCCGACACGACTAACACACGCTTTTTAATTTAATTACCGAAATTATTGTATTTTTCACTCGCAACAATTTTAATAAATTCATAATCACATATTACTTTATTCACTCAGTAATATTCAATATAATTCGCATCAATAAATACTAACCCTAGTCTCGCTAGTTAATATTTAATTAAATCCAGATTAATTTCAAGTAAATTTTCTCATATTTAATTCTATTAATCCCATACTTAAAAATCAATAAAATTACTGGGTATTACATACTTCTCCCATAATAACGGAGTTTCGTCCCGAAATTTGGAAAATAAAAGTATACTAGGTAAGAATAACTCTGGATATCTATCGCACATATCATCATCAAACTCCCAAGTAGACTCTTTAGCATTATGATACCGCCACTGAACACGTACTAATGACACTATCTTCGACCTCAGTTTCCTCTCGCTACGGTCTAGGATAGTAACTGCCCTTACTCATAGGAACTATCGGGCTGTAGATCATTCTCCTATAAATAAATATGAGTGTTGGCCAACTCATCCCAAAGATATCTCCTCAGCGAAGATATATGGAACACATCATGAATCCTATGCAACTGCTCGGGTAACCCAAGTTTGTAAGCCACTGGCCCAATCCGTTCGATAGTAGGGAATGGCCCTACATACCTAGGAGCTAACTTCCTTTTCTTCCCAAACCTCACTATCCCCTTCATAGGAGATACTCGTAGCAATACTTGGTCCCCTATATTGAACTCTCTGAAGAACCTCTTAGCATCGGCGTAGCTCTTTTGTCTATCTTGAGTAACTCGTATACGGCTCTGAATCACCTCAATCATGACTCAAGTATCCTGGATCACGTTTGGCCCAAGTAACTTATTGTCCTTCACCTCTAGCCAACATGCTGTAGAACGACAAGGCCTACCGTATAGTGCTTCAAATAGAGCCATGCCAGTAGTAAACGTCTAGGAATTATTATAAGCAAACTCCATCAGTGGAAGATAATGCTCTCAGCCCCCCCTCCCAAAAAAAAAATCAAGGACACACATCCGAAACATATCCTCTAATATATGATTCGTCCTCTCAGTTTGCCCATCAATCTGCGTGTGATAGGACGTACCCAATCGTAACTTTGTACCCATGGCCTCCTGGAAGCTCTACCAAAATCGAGATACAAAAGGATTGTCCCTATCGTACACGATATCAAGAAGCATCCCGTGAAGTCTCACTATCTTGGCTATAAAGATCTGGGCATACAGTCCCGAAGCGTAATCTGTCCGGACTGGCGGAAAGTGAGATACCTCACAATCACCCATATGGACCTTTTCGGACACTTTGGCGCACTCGAAATGACCATTTTGATGACTTAAAAATAAATTATCTTTTTATTCCATAAAATTGAATCCCAACACGACTGACACTCGCGTCCCGATTTAATTATCGAAATTGTCGTATTTTTCACTCGCGATAATTTTAATAAATTCATAATCACATATTACTTTATTCTCTTACTAATATTCAATATAATTCGCATCAATAAATACTAACCCTCGTCTCGCTAGTTAATATTCATTTAAATTCGAATTAATTTTAAGAAAATTTTCTCATATTTAATTCAATTAATCGCATAATTAAAAATCAATAAAATTACGGGGTATTATAAGAGGCACGTGAGGAGCCGGAGGTACCACATCCGCAGACATTACCGGGGATGGTAACAAATGCACAGGTGGCCGAGATAGTGTCCCACGCTATCAATGCAACCATGACTGCCATGGCCATCCATTTTCCACAGTCCCAACCACAGCCGCCAGTAGCACTAGTGATCTAGGTCCAACCGGGGCCAATGTCTTGGTAGAAAGTTAGGGAGGATTTTCAGAAAGGCCACCTACCAGAGTTTTCGAGGAGTTCAATTATTATTTTAGCATGTCAGTGGAAAAAGGATACACATCGTCACCTATATATGATTGAGTGTAGCGACACTCCGAAGCAAATGCTTGTCACGTTCAGACTTATGGGACCCGTATTACAGTGTTTGGAGTTTGTTACCACCTCAGCAAAAAAGGATACTATTCCAATAGTAGAGTTCTCGGAGCAGTTCGACTGCATGTACTTTTTTCCAGCTGCTCAGATGGAGATGAGGAGGAAATTTTATGATGTTATACAGGGTGACCATTCAATGGTCGATTACGAAGAGGAGTTCACTAGTTCGACTAATTTTATGCCAGAAGAAGTGAACACTAAAGAAAAGAATAAGACCAAGTTCATGGATGGGCTATCCTGGAGGATCAAACAACATTTACTTGCTAACGCTGCCTCACAGACTTATACAGAGGTTGTTAATGCTGCACTTTTGCACTACCAAGACCATTACTTCCACCTGAAAAGAAGTAAGAGGGAGGGTGAGCCGAGCCAGCCAGGTAGGATAGGTGGGAGTAATGCTAGAGGGTAACCTCAATAACAGGTGGTGAGACAACAGGGGAAGGATTACAGGTAGTGGGATTAGGCCAATAGGTTTCGGTCAGGAGGTTACCAACCGAAGGGTCAGGTTTTCAGACAGGGCTAGCAGGGTCCAAATTAACATAAGTAGGTTCTCCAGGGATGTCGGGGCCAAAGGAATAATAGGGGAGGCCACTCGGCCCAGTATCAGGGGCAGCCTCATTAGGGCCAGTAGAGCCAAAGATGGAGGGAATTTCAGGGGAATTGCTTTGTTTGTGGCCAGGCAGGGCATATGAAGAGAGATTGCCCACTGAGGGTAGGGGCCGGTAGCAGGGGTAGCAGGCACAGATGCCCTGGCAACACCAACCCCACCAGCCCCACAACCACAGGGGAAGATGCATTACGGGCATATATATATAACGTCCGGGACATGCCTATACCACCAGCACTTCCATCGTTATCAGAAGTCGAGGGTACGTTTCCTATTCATGGGCATGAGGGTAGGATTATTTTTTATATGAGCGCACCGCATTCTTTTGTTGCCACTAGATTGCATGAGCAGTCGGTCTTTTAGAGATAGTCGACACTCGCCTTATATGTGTAGAGTTACCGATGGGTAGTGGGTCACTTATACACTCAATATGTAGGGGTATAGATATCATTCTTGGGACATTAAGCTTAGCAATAGACTTTCTTGTGTTAGATATTGAGGGGTATGATGTCATTTTGAGTATGAATTGGTTGGAAAGTTACAGAGCGATAATAGACTGTTACGAGAGGACCATAGTGTTTTTCATTCTAGGATAAAGAGATGTTCTTGGTGGTGATGCCTCTTCCAGAGGGAGGGTCATGCACACACTTATACTACATTGAGTAGGAAATTGCACAAGAAGTAGTTATCCCGTTAGACTCAATACTGGTAGTGAGAGATTTTATGGATGTATTTCAGAAGATACCTGGGTTGCCACCAAGTCGGGAGATCGAGTTTGTTATCGACTTAGCATCGGGTTCAAGATTGATTACCAGAGCACCGTATTGTATGGCTCCTTCAGAGATGCGAGAGTTGGGGGAACAAATTCAGTAACTCTTAGGGCAGGGTTTTATTCGGTGGAGCACATCACCGAGGGGTGCGCCGGTATTATTCCTGAAAAGGAGGGATGGTTCATATCGTTTGAGTGCAGACTATAGGGAGTGGAATAAGGTCATGATATGGAATAAGTATGCATTGTCTAGGATCGATGGCCAATTTGACCAATTGAGAAGAGCCATGTATTTATCCAAGATAGATTTGAGATTGAGATATCACTTGTTATGCATTCGAGAGGAGGACGTTCCTAAGATTGCCTTTATATCACGGTACGGGTCATACGAGTTCAGGGTGATGTCGTTTGGGCTCACCAATACGCTAGCAGTGTTCATGGATATCATGAAGAGGGTATTCAGGGAGTTTCTTTACTATTTCATGATCGTGTTCATAGACAACTTCTGGCCTACTCGCGCACCGAGATGAAGCAAGCAGAGCATCTACGTATGGTTCTGCAAACACTACGAGACCACCAGTTGTATGTCAAATTCAGAAAGTGTGGATTTTGGATATGGGAGGTGAAGTTTCTAGTCCACGTCGTATCTGATAGGGGCATTACTGTTGATTCGAGTAAGGTATCGATGATGAGGGAGTGGGGACAACCCACACTACCAACATAGATTCACAGTTTCCTAGGGTTAGTCGAGTATTATTGTCATTTCATCAAGGGGTTTTTAAAGATTACGAGTCCATTGACGAACCTGAATCAGAAAGGGGTACTGTTTATATGGAGTGATCACTGTCAGTTAGCTTTTGATGAGCTAAATGAAAAATTGACGTCACCACCTGTACTTGCATTTCCTAGGGGAGGAGTGGAGTATCGAATTTACACAGATTCATCCTTAAAGGAACTTGGGGGTGTATTACAGCACGAGGAGAGGACTATATATTATTCATCTCGCAAACTTAAGCCCCATGAGAAGAATTACCCCACACATAACCTTGAGTTGGTAGCAATTGTGTTTTCTTTAAGGATATGGACGCACTATCTTTTGGGGGAGAAGTTTACGTTATTCATGAACCACAAATCCCTTCAGTATCTCATCACACAAAAGGGTCTGAATATAAGATAGAGGAGATGGATCGAGTTCATAAAGGACTACCAGTTTGACATTTAATATATTCCTAGTAAGGCTAATATGGTGGCAGACTCATTAAGCCAACGACCTAAGAAGGAGTTAGCAAAAGTCAGGAAAGCGAAATGACGTAAGCTTCAACATGACGATGAGATTGCCAAGGCATGTATGCCAGTTTTAGCTATCACTGTCGAGATTGTTATGCAGGTAGTGAAAGCGCAGGTAAATGATCAATTTTGTCAGAATAGGGTACTCCAGTTATTAGTCGAGGGAGAAGAGTCATATTCGATTAGTTAAGAGGGAGTCTTACATTTTAATGGAAGACTTGTTATGCCAGAGGATGAGGGCTTGAGGCATATCATTATGACTGAGTCTCACGGTTCGAGATTTACAGTACATCCAAATAGGGATAAGATGTACTAGGATATGATAAGACAGTACTAGTGGTCAAGGATGAAGTGAGACATATCATAGTTTGTCTCGAAGTGTGTTACCTGTTAGTTAGTTAGTTAAAAAAGACCACCAGAGGCCTTTAGGGATGCTACAGCCACTGGAGATTCCCGTGTGGAAGTGGGAAAGAATTTTTATTGATTTCATTACAAGGCTATCGACATCACAGAGGGGTCAGGATTCCATTTGGCTGATATTGGATCGGCTAACTAAGGTGGACCATTTTTTGTCAGTTCGTACTGATTTCGAGACGATGCAGTATGCACAATTGTTCATTGCGAAGATAGTTAAGATGAACGAGGTTCCGATTAATATCGTGTCTGATATGGACAATATCTCCGTGTCTCATTTCTAGTAGAGTTTTTAGGAGGCCATGGGTACAGACTTGCGATTGTGTACCGCATACCATCCGTTGATAGACGAAAAAACTGAGAGGGTTAAGCATATGAAAGAGGACATGTTGAGGATGTGTATACTTGATTTAGGAGAAGGGATGGAATGATACCTTCCATCGGTAGAGTTTGCGTATAATAACTCTTACCAATTCACTATCAGCATGCCACAATTTGAGGCACTTTATGGGACACCTTGTCGCTTGCCCGCTTACTGGTTAGAGGTGGGGGATAACAAGTTTTTGGGGCCAGTGATGATACATGAGACTACTGTCAAGATTGAGCTGATTCAAGGGCATATTCGAATAGCTCAGGACATTCAGAAGAGTTATGCTGATGCAAATCGGAGACACGTTAAGTTAGAGGTTAGCGATCAAGTATTGGTACGGGTGTCTCCCATAAAAGGGGTCATGAGGTTCGAAAAAAAATAGAAGCTAGCGCCGAGGTATATGGGACCTTTCCCTATTATTGAAATAGTGGTACGAGTAGCATATAGATGCATCCATCAAGCCTTGTACAAATTTGAACGGAACATGTTCAGATTGGAGAGTACGTAATTGAGTCTTTGTTGTTTAATAGATGCATAGCAATCAACTACATATTGTTGGCACAAACGGCCACCTTGGAGTATTGTCTTACCTACATTGTCCCAAAATTGCAATCAAAATGCACAAACTCTCATGGATACACCACCATTCCTATTGGTGGAACCGAGAGTGAATTGTGAATTTCGGCCCTACCGATCTATTCCATAAGGAAAAAGCAATGGATATTGGAGAGGCATGTAGGACGGGTGTGCCTCATCTCTCCTTTTTAAGTGTTCCCTCTTGTTTCTTGACAATAATGTCATGATTTATTGTATGATGAGACCCATCACCTATGATAAGTGTCGCAACTTCATTTGTTGTAGGACTACTATATTGTCGTCCATCCCGTGAATGTAAAATTTGAACATGTAGAATATGTGCTTCATTCGCAACTAACATATCTTGAGCTTTGCGAAACATGCCAACGTTCGGATTTATAGATTCTAACACCCAATGTTTTAAAAATCACTCGAGGTTTACGCCTCGAGACGAATCTTGAGGCTTAAGCCTCAGGTGCTAAAAAATAAGCTTACGCCTCAGGGTCAAGGAGCACCGCCTCAAGGCGGTTTGAGGCAAGGCGTATGCATTTGAGTGTGTTTTGAAAAAAATGACGAAAGTAAAAGTAAAAGATGCAAACATAAAATCCCGACTTTTTTCTACTCTGATGGCTTGATTTCTTCTCCGATGGTTTTCATTTGTCTTGTGCGACATGGTCGATTTCACCTTTGATGGCCTTCGCTTGATTTCATTTATGATGATCTTGATTTTGTTGTATGGCTCCTGCGATTTCTGAAAATCCTAGCTTCGTTTCTTTCGTTGTGTGGCTCCTGCGATTTATGTGGCCTCTTTCTTTTGTATTAAAATTATACTATCTCAAATCTTTTTTTCCCGTTTCCTTTTGTTTTCCTTCTCTCTCTCTCTCTCTTAATATTTTGTTTTACTATATTTACTAACTAAACTTTTATAATTTACTATTGTTAAGGAAACCTCTGAATATTTTTACTAACTCGGATTTTATTTGTTCTTTTTTTTATTCAGTTTGTACTTTGAACAAATATAGATATATGTACCAATTTATTATGTAAATGATAAATATAGATATAAATGTACCCATTTGATTATGTTACATTATTATTGTCATATTATAAAATAACTAGTATGTGAATGAAACTAAAAAAATTGATTTTGTCAATTTAATTTTGCATTGATTAATTTATTGTCATATTATAAAATAACCAATATGTGAATGAAACTAAAAAAATTGATTTTGTCAAATTGATTTTGCATTGATTATTTTGTTGCCATATTATAAACTAACCAATGTGAATATATATAAAATTACCAATATGTGAATGAAACTTAAAAAAAATGATTTTGTCAATTTGATTTTGCATTGACTAGTTTTTTGTCATATATAAAATTACCAATATGTAAATGAAACTAAAAGAATTGATTTTGTCAATTTGATTTTGCATTGATTAATTTTTTGTCATATTATAAAATATAGTGATTGAAACTAAACAAATTGATTTTGCATTGATTATTTTTTTCATATTATAAAATGACCAATATCGGAATGAAACTAAAAAAAATGATTATTTAATGTGTTAGATTATTTTTATGTGAATTTATTAGTCTTTTTATATTATTCTGTTTTTTTTGGGTGAGGCTTAGGCTTTGCCTCGCCTCGCAGAGACTAAAGCGCCTCGCCTCGCCTCGCCTCGCCTTGCGCCTTTTTAGACATCGCTAACATCAACAATTACCCCGCTAACGTATCTTGATCAATTTGAGGTGGAGCCCAACGCAAATTGGTAAATCGCAATCTATTAGATATTTCATGTTCAGTGTCGTAGATGTATAGTTCGGAGGATTTAGGTGCATTTCGAGGTTCAGGGAACAACGAGCTAATTCTGTGAAAATTCGATCCACAAACATAAGGACCTCAGTTTGAACCACTGTCATGCAGTGTTCGATTTTGAGGCTCAAACCTACATGATGTAGCATTTGAGATTGTTCTTTATTACCCACCCATGTTGTTTTGAACATTACCTCTCATTGTCTTGACTTTTCCTTTTTTGTTTGTTCTTGTTTGGGATGCTACATGATTTATCCTTTGCGGTGAGTCCCATTTAAAACATTTGTATGTCAACTTTACAAATACCCCATTACATCTTTTGTCATATTTGGGTAACTGCCATAGTAGGGTTGCTCTAATAGTAAATAAATTCTAATCTAATCCTAATATCCTATATTAATCATAAATAATACCCTAATATTTATCTACTAGCAATAATAATTTATTAAAATGTTGGAAAATAATTTGCACAAAATCCGGAGCCCGCCTGCCAATCAACACCTGTATACATCATTTTTTAATTTTTATTTTATGGTGGTGGTGGTGTGGTGTGGTGTGTGTGTGTGTGGGGGGGGGGGGGGGGGGGGGGGGGCGGGAGGGGGGGGGGTTGGTATTTCATGTTTTTGGTTAACTGTGTTAGCTATTATCGTAGGTCAGTAGTTGAGGATGTTTATTGGTAGGTGTATTTAATTCCAATTAGATGAGTGACTCATATACCTGGCTTAAATGAAGGGGATTTATTGTAAAATACCTCCAAAAATCGCAATCATATAACAATTAGGCTGTTGTTTTACGAATACAAAGGTCAACATCAAGCTTAATTACAAATATTTCGCCTCAAAAGCAACGAAGAAGAAAGAATACTACAGCTCCCTCAGGACCATGGTGGCCACAACTATTTATACAAGTTGCAATCAATCACAATACACAGGACTTTTATTGAATTGAAGAAAGGGTTTAACAACCCAGCACATCAAATATTTGTAGATTGAACTACCTTGCGCGTGGACCCAATCCACTCTCCATATACATAGATATCGATCCCATTGAATCCTTTGATTCCGTGTCATGGTAAGCTATCTCTATGGACAAACATTCTTTTAGTTCCGTCACCACAGAATTCATGGTTGGCCTATTAGATGAAGTGAGAGATACACAAGCCATTGCTAATTCCACAGCTTTCCACGCAGAATTAACATTAAATTTCCCCTGTAACCTCGGATCAGTGATATTTTTAACGTCACCATTTTGAAGCATTGATCTAACCCATTGTACTAGGTGAGTTTTGTCCTGAGTTCTTGCTATTGCGGGACGTCCTGTGATTATCTCCAGAAGGACAACCCCAAAACCAAAGACATCACTTTTCTCCGTCAATTTATTTAATGTGTAATACCTAAAGCCACATGTAAAACATTCATAATTGTCATAGCGCAGTTTAAGAATGATAATGTTTCAGGACATTCCAAATTAAGAGTTTGCTTTGAATATCAATGAGCCAAATCTTACAATATTGAAATAAGTTTAATTTTGATAATTGATCATGTTAAGTAAATTCAATGAATTAACGTACTTACTCTGGGTCAAGGTACCCAGGAGTGCCAGCAACTCTTGTGAATATATGAGTGTCATCTTCAACCGGAAATACTCTGGAAAGCCCAAAATCAGCTATTTTGGCTTGGAATTTTTCGTTTAGTAAGATATTACTGGTTTTAACATCTCTGTGGACTATTGCTGGCTTGCAACCATGGTGCAAATACTCGAATCCTATAATTGAAGTTCACATCATAATAGTTATATATAGCCAAAAGTAAATGTAAGCAGCAGCCAAAAAATATGCAATTCATTTGCTTACTAACCTTGTGCTGAATCGGTTGCTATTTGGAGCCTCTCTTCCCAACTGAAAACGTACAAACTTTTATCTGTACCCATGAAATATACAGTTTTAACCTCTACATTTGTTTTCCCCGAAGAAAAATTGCATTTACTTGCCAATATGAAATTTGATAATGCAAAAAAACTTGAATATGAAAATGTCCCTTCTGCCTGTGTGTGTGTGTGTGGCACGTGTGTGCTTGTGGGGTAGGGGGGTAAAATGTACCTGAGAGATGCTTATCTAAGTTTCCATTAGACATGTACTCATAAATGATACCCAAGTTGGTGCCTTCGTCGCAATATCCAACAAAAGAAGTCAGGTTTTTATGATGAATGTTCATAAGAAGGCTTGCCTGTCATTTTAAACCCACAATAAGTTCAGAGGAATGCATATGTTTTTCTTACAGATTACGCCATCGCACCAACCCACTCGCGGTCTGAAATCAGAAGTTTTTATTTATAATATACAAACTTTGAGAAAATAATAATTATATTCCTAATTTAGCACAAAGATGATGCTCTGTTTATGCCAAGTGGTATACAAGTTCATCTAAAAGGTACGATTAGATTATTATGCTATTTTATATTCCTTTTTTTTTACATGATTCTGAATTCGTGACAAACCCAAAATGAAAACAAGACTAATAATTTCAGATGAAGGGAGTATATTCTACGAATATTCTCGCAGTGTCTTAACTTACCTCTGTCTGAAATTCGTTGTACCCTTGAGCTGAAGATGGAGAGAGCATCTTTACAGCAACTTGAGTTTCACCTACATATCCATGGTACACTGTTCCAAACCCTCCTTTCCCAATAACTCTCTGGAAGTTGTTGGTAATACTCAAGATCTCCAAATATGTAAACTTTTGATTCTTCATCTCCAAGTTGTTACCATTGGTGTTATATCTGGCTTTCACCTTTCTAACTATTGATATCATGTAAAAGTGAAAAGAGTATAGATTAAAACTAGCGTGAGATTGATTGTATTTTGAACAAATCTTTGATAAATAATTGCATCTCAAAGTCATTTTTACATGAAAAAAGGAGGGAATTACTATAAATCGTTCTTATACCTCGTTTTTTTCTTTTGCTCATCCACAGGATAACAAATATCAAAGCCAAGAGAACTAACAATGCAGCCACTGCTGATGCTACAACTGGTAAGATCAATTTGTTCTTTTTCTTGTTGCATGGTACAGACTGACAAGGATTGGTATTGTTGTCCAGACTATCAGCACTGTTTATAATAACAGATGTTAAGCTTGGAACTAGCATATTTCAACTCCTTTTGTAAAAGATTATTTTGAGCAGAATATAAATTATGCCCTAAAATATAAAATAATTTAACCAAAAATTTTAATTGAAATAGTTTTCTTTAATTAGTAATCCACTTAAAATAATCTATCACAACAGGCACCTCTGTTTATATCCAATGTTTTAAGTGAAAGAGAAACTAAGGGTGTGTTTTCGTTAATTTTCAAACCTCAATAATAGCGATCCGTCCTTTGATTTCTCAAGGAGTTTGGCCGGAATTGACCCTGTAAAGTTGTTTCCTTCTAAGTTTCTACAAAAAGAAAGAATAAAACATGAATCCATGTTTCTTGTGTTTATCATCAAAACCTACAAAGTCAGTCATTTAAGGTCTAGGTAACGTACAGAAATTTCAAGGAAGTCAGTTGCGTTAGAAAGTCAGGCACCTGTCCAGTTAAGTTATTGTTTGATAAGTCCCTGAAATTTGAAGGAAAAATAAAACTTGTTTTATTATTACTTACAGGCAGTTTTATTGTTTAGTTCATGCGAGAATGATATGCTTACAAAGATTCTATCATTTTGAGATTGGATATCTGAGGAGTTATCACTCCGGTCAATCCACTTGAGGACAAGTTCCTGATGACAAGTTGAATATTTTAGTAGCGGTGGGACTAAAATTGAAAGATAAATGTTAGGGCAGGCAATTGCTAGCAAACATGGCAGAAAATTGATACAACACTAATGGTTTTAAAGTAACAAAAAGGTAAAAACACGATACACTATGACAACAAACATATCTTCTTATACATTATATAAATTTTACCACATAATTTGTTTGGGAAAAAATTCACGTACAAATAATAATGAACAATTACCTCATCTGAAGAATGTAAATAAACACAAACAAAAACAAAATAACAATATACGTGGTTCGACAACTTCCCTACGTCGACGGGTGATGGTGTTAATTTATTAAATTGAATTCTCATACTACAATTGGGTAGAGTATTGTTTTTCTAAGAACGTACCATAGACCTTTATAGTTGTAGAGTTACAATTCTTGTTGAAGTGAGAATTGTTAAAAGAGTTTGGATAGGAATACATCCACCTTCATTGAAATTCATATATTATAGGTGTTCATTCTAATTCGGATTTTTGGCCATTCTTCCAATTAATTCCGATGTTGGGCTCTTTGTTGCAAAAAAAGTTGTCTGGAGTGCGCTTACACACACACTTTTAGGTTGTACTGCTTCTTGAGTGGCCTTTGGCAATAAAGGGGTTTCTCTAACAGTAAATCCCATCCACGCATTTTTCCACGTTTGAGTCCCTAAAAGTGGGCTCATCATGATATCGCCAACAACGATATAAACGTCTTTTTCGTTTCCATTAGGCACCTCATTTTGACGCTTCAACTTCCACTTGGAACTTATTTGAACATCAACCGGTTACTTCCATCTCTATAATTTTGTAAGTTCTTCCCTTCCGAGCTCTATTTTTTCGTATTTTCTTTGGTTAGCACAAAGTCAATAGTGAAGCTCTGCCAGAATTCAATATGTAACATGGTTTCCTACTGGGTGAAAATAGATATTCCCTACGCATTCAGTAGCCCCGTTCACATTGACGATGAAATCTTTATCCATAAGGTGATCTAGTTAGGGTTTTATTCTTAAAACTATGTGATTGTAAAGACATTTATTTAATTTATTAGCTTGTCTTTAGCTCATTTTGTTGCGAATCAGACTGTAGGAATGCTTTTTATCTATCGTTAAATATATTGTTATATCAACCAATTATACTTGGCAGCAAGAATTTTGGTGAGTAGAGTTCGGCTTACGCACGGAAGATTAAAATTTCGATTCCAGTATAATTGAACCGCTCACAACCTAGATAGAAATTGATTTTATATCAGTGTAGCTGCATGTATAATCTTAGTAGTTGATTTTTAACTATGGGACCATGTTAATGGTTTATGAACTTATTTAATAGATTAAAGAAGATTGTACTAGCACACCAGAACAACGCCACATATGAAATTGGAGTCTGTATATTGATTGTTGTTAACTTCACAGTTTCACAGGTTTGTAGAGGGAACATAGATTCTTCATCCCGATAAATATTGAATGCTGAAGTGTTCATATAATTATTGTTTTGGTTGGTAGATGGGTGAGAGTGAGATTCAATTTGTTTGATTAATAAGCCTTCTAATTTGGGTAATAATTATGGGAACTTTGTATATATTTGAAAGAAATCCACATTCATGATTATTAAGTTTCAATTATAATACCCCTTAATGAACTTATACGAATTGATTTTATTCGTAGGTTAAGTTTAATATCAAGGTCTTATAGTTAGTGAACTTAAATTGTGAGGAATTAAATTTTATTAAGCGATGATATGTGAGGTAATCAAATTGGAGTGCAATTGCGATTATTTAGTGGAGTTTGATGGAATAGTGGAAATATGATTATTGGGATTAATAAGGATATTTTACATTATTATTGGATTCCAACAGGTCCATTGAATTTTTTTTTGCTCCAATAGGTCCTATTTGTAAACATGTTGTGAATATTCACTACATGTATAAATAGGACCTATCAAAACATTTATAGGTCCTATTTATATATGTAGTGAATATTCACTACATATTTACAAATATGACCTATTGGAGCAAACATCTTTTTTCATGGGACCTGTTAAAGCAAAAAAAGATCGTTGAACCTATTGAACTACACACTTAGTAAACGGGACTCATTGATTAAAAACCCTTTAATTATTTGCCACAGGTCCTGATATAGTCCTTAATTGCACTTCTCTTAAACTTAGGGTTTCTCGTCCCTATATAGAGGAATCCTTGCCATAGGCTTGCATACTCCCTCATAAAGAGAGAAAAATAGGCCCAAGGGAGCGGGAGAGAGAGTTATTAATAGGTAATTATTGTCAGGTCTTATTTGTAACTGTTATGATATGTTATGTTATATTTAAACTATGTAGGGTATTTATGTAATTTCTGAAACTTATTAATATAAATAGAATGTGATGGGGAGAATGAAGGTATTAATTCATTCATTTCCTCTTTGCTGATTTCTCCTCTTCTATCTTTTCTTCTCTTCTCTTCATCTTCCTTTATTATGTAGTTTGATTATCTCATAAATCTAACATGGTATGAGTGGTGTGTAAAGTTCTAAGGGTAAGTAGTATAAACCCTAGTTTGTGTGTAGATTTTGGAGCAAGTAGTATAAACCGTGGTTTATGTGTAGGGTTTGGAGATATTCAAAGATGAGAGTTGTTTGCAAGGGTGTAGGGTTAAATCACATCCACAACTTTCACGGATTCAAAGATGTGAGTTGTTTTCAAGGGTATAGGGAGTTGTTTGCAAGGGTATAAGGTTTTTCGGCCCCTTTTTTTGCAATATATTCAAATCGCTATGTTCCGATCAGTTTTTCCATTCTTGTTCTTCGCGATTGAGGTATATGCGTTACTCCGTTATTTTTTGGTGGTTCTTGAATCATATATGAATTGCTCCGATGTTTTTTAGGGTTTGTATGTAGTTTCAAACTCTAGCATATAAGTTGTTTTTGTTTTGTGTTAGAGAGATAGTTCTCTAAACACTTATTGTTCTGTTTTTGAGGATTGTATACCCAAAAATAATTTTAAGAACATGTCTGGTTCTGAGATGACCTCCGGAGGAGCTGGGTCTTCATCAAGTCTTACTGCAACAATGGGTAATACCAATGATCATCATCTAGCACCACTGTTAATTTGAGATAAATTATATGCAGTGGTCTCAATCAGCGCGTATACATATCACAGGTAGAAGAATGATTGACCATATTAATGGAACTATCACATACCCGACAAAGAATGATCCTAAGTTTAGAGAATGGAATGTTGAAAATGCTTTACTTATGACATGGTTATTATAGTCAATGCAACCACAAATTATTAGCAAAGGGTTCTTGTTTGTAAAAACAACCAAAGAGTTATGGAAAGCTGTTGAAGAGACCTAATCATCTGTTGGTAATTTTGCTAAGTTGTATGAGCTTCAACAAGAGATTGCAAAACTCAAGCAAGATGATCTTTCTCTTGCTACCTATTACCATACTCTGCGTGGCAAGTGGGAAGAGGTTGACCACTACTAAGACTACATACCAGTTTGTGCAATTGATGTTAAAAGCTTTTCGGTCTATGGTAGAACGGAATAGCATCTAGGAGTTCTTTGGTGGTCTGCACCCACAGTATGAGCATGCCAGGGTGAAAGAGTTAGGGATATATCCTGCATGTTCTTTTGTTAGGGAAGTTTTTTCCTATATCCAAATTGAGGAAAGCAGAAAAAAGTTATGAATCCAAAGCCTGAGCTAGAAGTGTCTTTATCTGAGAGGTCTGCTCTCACCACCCAACAATAGAACAGACCCATACCCAAAGAGCATGATAAGAGCAGGTTGAAGTGTGAGCATTGTGGGCGTACTCGTGATACTTGGGACATATGTTGGAATCTCCATGATCGACCTCCTGCAGTTCAGTAAAATGCGAGGCCTCGACCTGCCTCATTTCGTGGTCCATCTGCGTCGCATACGACAATTAATGAACCTCCACTGGTTGTGTCCTTCTCGGGCCACAACAATCCCCCGAGAAAGATGTTTCGTATCTCTGATAAATGTACTTGATTTTCATCAGAATTCAACTGCTCAGACAAGTATTTCTCATTCGACAAATCATGTTTTTGCTTCATTTGATGCGCTTCCTTGGATCATTGATTCAGGCGCTACTGATCACATGACTGGTATGACATTCGGCTTCTCCTCATATAATGTCTGTTCTGATAGGGATAAGATTAGAGTGGATGATGGATCCTTCTCCTCCATTGCGGAGAAGGGCACAATTCCCGTCTCTTCTAATATTACCTTATCATTTGTTCTTCATTCTCGAAAGCTTACGAATAATTTTTCCCGTCTCATTGTGTCTTTCAGGACTTGGACACGAGGAAGACGATTGTGAGTGGACGTGAAGACAATTTCTTGTATTTGCTGGACACGAGACCATCTTCTTATTTTACAAATCAAACTAGTGTTAGGGATAGTAGTAACAATAAAGATCTGTTGATGCGATGGCATAATAGACTAGGACATTTACCTATTCTTGTTTTGAAATGTGTACTCCCTAAATTTGCATCTGTTGCATCTTTTGAACTAAATTGTGAAGCATGCATTCTCGCAAAAATATGTCGTGTTCCCTATCCTATTAGTATTAATGAAACTATAACTCCTTTACAACTTGTTCATTCTAATGTGTGGGGTCCTGAACCGACTACTTATTTACTTGGTTTTCGATACTGTGTTGTGTTTGTCGATGACTTCAATCATTATACTTGGCTCTATCTTATGAAAACTAAAAGTGAAGTTCATTCCAGTTTTCAAACATTTTAGAAGATGGTGTGTACTCAGTTTGGGTGTCCTCTTAAGATCATTGGATCCGATAATGGAGAGGAATTTATGTATCGTGGCCTTGCCTCTTTTTTTTTCTTCCTGATAATGGGATTGTCCATCAAACCTCATGTGTTGATACCCCACAACAAAATGGTGTAGCTGAAAGAAAGTATCATCATATAACATAGGTGAGATATTGGGTGGATGCAATCTTAACCACGACGTATTTAATCAATCGCATGTCCACTAGGATTCTCGACTATCAATCACCGGTCTCTATTTTACACCCTCACTAGCCTCCGTTCACTATTCCTCCCAAAGTGTTTGTTTGTGTTTTGCTATGTTCACATACATCATCGAAAGGACAAAATGGATCCAAAAGTAGTTCGATATGTGTTTCTTGGGTATTCTGCCACTCAAAAGGGGTATCGGTGTTATAATCTTACTACTCGTCGTCGGTTTGTGTTCATGGATGTCGCATTCTTTGAGTCGGTTCCCTTTTTTTCCCTTACTACCCAGGATTCTCTACGGGGGAGATTATAAGTATAGAGAACCCATGTTCTATTCCATTACTCGTTCCTACACGGGAAGTTTCCTACTCAGGGGGAGCCTATGCCTATTACTACTGACACTAATGATTCACAATAGGCAAAGGAGATACTTATATATATAGGAGAGAAAAACAAGTCATTGTCTCACCCCAGGACCAAGAAGTCTCCCTCGATCTAGGTAATCCTTCACTCGATCTTTATGTCCCTATTACTCTTCGTGTATCCTATGATGCCTTATCTCCTATATATCGTGCTTTCACTTCTCCTGTATCGACTGTTTCTATTCCTTCTAATGTTTCAGAGGCCCTTAGTCGAAATCAGTGGAAGGAAGCCATGTTTGAGGAAATGAAGGCACTTGAGAAGAATAATACTTGGAATATTGTTCCATTGCACTAAGGAAAGAAATCGGTAGGTTGTAAATAGATATATACAGTTGAGTTTCAAGCTGGTGGAAAAATTAAGAGATATAAAGCATAGGTAGTTGCAAAGGGCTTCATTCAGACATACGAGATTGATTATCAGGAGACGTTTGCTCCAGTTGCCAAGATGAACTCCATATGATCATTCTCTCATTGGCAGCTAATTTGTATCACCCTTTGCATCAATATAAAGAATGCATTTCTTCATGGCGATTTGGAGGAAGAAGTGTATATAATGATGTCTCCTGGTTTCAAGCTTGCTTATGGACATAATTTAATGTGCAAACTAGATAAGGTCTTGTATGGGCTTAAGCAATCTTCACGTGCTTGTTTGAGAGGCTCATAACTAATGTCAAGAGAGTAGGGTACACACAGAGTCAAGCAGATAATACACTATTCATCAAGAGGTACCAAAATTGCACCACTGCCCTTATTATATATGTTGAGGATATTGTTGTCACTAGAGATGATCCGAAAGAGATACAAGTAATGAAGACATTCTTGGGAACAGAGTTTGAGGTTAAAGACCTCGGGTTGTTGAGATACTTCCTTGTCATCGAAGTGTGCAGATTCAAGAAAGGAGTTTTTATTTCTCAACGGAGTTATGTGTTTGATATATTGGCTGATACGGGTAAACTTGGAGCTAAGCCTGTTCATACCCTCATTGAGCAAAATCATAGGCTCAATGATGCCATTAATCGATGTGGGAAGATTTCAGCGTTTGGTTGGGGGACTTATTTACCTTTCTCTTAAGCGCTCGGATATTTCTTATGCTGTTATTGTGATAAGCCAGTTTATGCATGCTCCAAGAACATCACATCTAGAAGCTGCGTATCATGTCCTCCGGTACCTCAGAGTTCCCCAGGGAAGGAAATATTATTTGGGCAGCATGTTCACTTACGGGTTGAGGATTACACTGATCGGGTAGGGTCTTCCACCAATTGGCGATCCACATATTTCACTTTTGTTGGAGGTAATCTTATTTCATGGCGAAGCAAGAAACAATCCGTAGTTGCTAAATCTAGTGCAGAAGTTGAGTTCAGATCCATGGCGCACATGGAGTGTGCGAGATGATGTGGCTATGGACCATGTTAGATGAGTAGGGTTACTCTGTTCGTGAGTCAATGAATTTTTATTGTGACAACAAAGTCGCTATTAGTATTGCCTACAATCCAGTCAACATGACAGGACAAAGCACATTGAAGTTGATCGACATTTTATTGAGGAGAAGCTTTGTCTTGGATTGATTTATACTCCGTATGTAAGCACGACGTAACTAAGGGTATGAGCAAAACTTGTTTGCAACATTTGTTGGACAAGCTGGGCATGATAGATATCTTTGCACCACCTTGATGGGGAGTGTTGTCGGGTCTTATTTGTAATAATTATGGTGTGTTATGTATTTAAACTATGTAGGGTACTTATATAATTTTTGAAACTTATCAATATAAATAGAATGTAATTGGGAGAATAAAGGTATTCATTCATTCATTCATTCATTCATTCATTCATTTATTTCCTCTTTGCTGATTTCTCTCTTCTCTCTCATCTTTTTCATCTTAACTCTTCTTCTCTTCTCTTCTCTTCTCTTCTCTTAATCTTCCTTTATTATGTAAATTGATTATCTCATAATTCTAACAGTAGTAACTTTTAAGTCTTCTCATTTTTTAATCCTTATTAATAGGTAATAACTATAAAAAAAGTTAGAATGTGAGAGAAAGAGATGCACTTTATGGACTGAGCAATTTCAGATTTCACATATTGTATTTCGTCTTTCTTCATGTAGAGCCACCAATACCATTCATTGATATCTCAGAATGTTATTGATCTTCCTATTGTATAGCTCTCCCAAATTCCTTCATGTAATTAGTTTATTGTCTCAACCTTGTCTAGGTGTACGCAGAAGAGGTATTGTTCAGTGAACTAGCACATATACAACTGACCTTTTGGTGGCAACGAGAAATATCTCGACTTTACCCCGATTTTGCGCATTTCCTTGTCTTTTGGGAGCTAATTATCTTTGAGGTATTGCATAATCAGATACATCCAGCTTAGGGCTGGTTCAATGGCTGTACTTTGGTCAAGGATGGTTCAAAGCCAAAGTGGTCAGGGCATTGGCCAGACTATTGTTGCTGCATGCGTGGAAATTGTGTGACCTAGATGATCTCAATGTCTCTTTGTGCCTTTTCAAAGTATGCGGACATTTCATCTCATTGTAGATGCAATACCCTCTTTAATACTTGGTTGGATGCATATCTGGAATTGCAAAAGATTACCAAATTCTTTCCTCATAGCAACTTGGCCAATCTTGATGTAATGAGTAAAGCCCATTTTTTGCCTAATTGTTTGACGCCTCAAAGCCCATTCGTATATATGCAATATCATAGCACCCAACGCTCAAGTGCAATTAATACGATCTTAACTCCAAATCCTTTGGGGAGGTTTGATGCCTCCAAATAGAGTCCTTGCGATATCTGCTTAAATGATCCTCTTGCTCTCCCAAGTTGGGGATCTTGGGTAGTGATTTTCCAACTTGCCTCTGGAGTTGGTTTTTTCCGATCTTACTCTGGAGTTGGTGTTTCCGATCTTACCGTACCCTTGTGCTGCAAACTCCAGGCCAAAATTTGCAAGTACTTGTTTTTAACAGACGCGTGCGTAGCATATGTCAAACTACCCATGTTCCATCGAGCCAATGTTTAAAAAGGCGCTTGAGGCTTACGTCTCAAGGTTCGCCTCGAGGCGAGGCGAGCAAAAAAATGCCTCGAGGCTCAAGCCTCAGGGTTGAATTTGAGGCTTACGCCTCAATGCGCCGCGAGGCTTACGCCTCATGCCTTTTTGCTGAGGCACGAAAAAAAAAACTCTTCTTCTTCCTTCACGAAGTCTGTTTTTCAAGGGTTAAAGTTCTTCATTTTTGTAAAATTGCACTTAATTTAAAAAATATTGTTTTAATCTACTAACTCTTATTCATTTTTTTTTTGTTTTAAAATTGCACTTAACTTATATTATTTACTACTGTAACTTGAAATTTTTTTTTACAAAAATAACCAAAATGTTAATGAAACTTGAAAAATTGATTTTGCATTGATTAATTTATTGTCATATTATAAAATAACCAGTGTGAATGAAACTAAAAAAATGATTTGGTCAATTTGATTTTGCATTAATTAATTTATTGTCATATTAAAAAATTAACAATATGTAAAAAAGTCATCTCGAGGGAACAAAAAAATGTTTAACTATGTGAGAAAGTCCTCATAGATGTTTTTTTTACCGTTTTATTTTATATTTCTTTGTTACTTTATTTGTCATGGTTTTATTAGTTTTTTTTAAAAATATTATTTTGCTCCTTTTTTTTTGTGAGGCTTACGCCTCAATAAGCCTCAAGGCTTATGCCTCGCTGAAGCCAAAACGCCTCGCCTCGCACCTTTTAAAACATTGCATCGAGCACTTGGATGCACACCCAGATTGACCAGTCAACTTTTCGGAGGATTTCATTTCATGGGAGGATATTATTACAACAATTGTATGATTTTTAAATTATTTCCTTCAGCTTTTGTGAGGTCGTAACAAGTGAAAATGCAAACTTCTTTGTCATGTACCTCTTTTCTTCGTCCAACAATGTTTTTCTTGCGTAGGAGACGAGTGATTGCTGTCGTCCTTCTCCTTGCACCAATGTCGATCAAACTGCATGGTTGGATACTTAGAGATATATGAAGAGGAGCTCCCCTGGTAGTGGGAAAGTGAAAATAAACAGGAATCATAACCATCACATTTAGCGGTTAATCTCCTTGAGCACTTTGGTGAACTGGTTAATCCGAGCCTCTCTTCTATCCTGCTTTGGTACTATGAAGAAATGTCAACACCTATTTGAGGATCCCAAGACAAAATGATTCAGTGTGACTAAGCTTTCACACCTCAGGGATTGTGGTTAGATCTAAAATGGTATATACTGCTTCGATTAGCCCCAGCCCCTCTATCCTACATTGGCTAGCCAAGTACTTAAGGAACTTGCCTGTGCTAACAAATGCATTTAGCCGCATCCCCTAATATCGTAAATTTCAAAACTCTTCTCTATATTTAAAAGGTGGTTATCCTTTAATTTTCTTTACCAACATATC
The DNA here is from genome assembly GCA_949130495.1 of Sambucus nigra. NCBI lineage: Eukaryota > Viridiplantae > Streptophyta > Magnoliopsida > Dipsacales > Adoxaceae > Sambucus > Sambucus nigra. The sequence goes on along the minus strand of OX422212.1, from coordinate 587,211,643 downwards.
ATCAATACACATTCGCATGCTGCGTATGGGTTGTTCTTACGACATTTTTTTACTAGTTAGGCCCTCCTGCATTCAACAAGCCAAAATCATTGTGTAATAGTAGATTCTTAGGGTAGTGATATTGATGTCTTCCCTTGTTTTTATTAGAACAAAGGAATTTGGCGGTACCCAAAACACACACTGGGGAAGCTCATGTAACTCGTGACTAGGTGTGCCATCTTCCAATTGATCAATATCCAGCAAGAGAAAACTGTCCTCGGGGAAAACCTAATTTAGATTTGTGAAATCGATGACTTGTTTACTCTTCTCGACTATGATTGTTTTTGGGAATTGAACTTCTTTAGTGGACCTTGTGTAATATGCCATAATTTTATTGATATTTATTTGTGAGATTAATTAAATTAAATGAGAATTAATTGAAAATTAATCTGGATATAAATACTAGCGAGATGTGAGTTGGTATTTGATTATGAGGCGTATATATATATGGTAATATATGAATATTGAAAATATTAAAATAAATTGTCGCGAGACTGAAATACGACAATTTGAGAAATTTAGTTGGGACGCGCGTGTCAGTCGCGTCAGGAATGTAATTATTTGAATTTAAAAGTGAATTTTATTTTTATCAACCGAATGGTCATTTTGAGTGCGCTAACGTTTCCGGAAGGGTCGAAATAGTCAGAAAACACTAGTCGGGGGTTTAGTTTGGGTCCCGGGGCATTTTTGGGCCATACCGGCAACTTAAAAGGATATTTTGGTAATTTTAAAAATATGGGAATTAAAACCCACGAAAATTAGAGTTAATATATATTATTCTAAAGGGGCCACTAAGGCCATTACCAACAAAAAGTTTTAGAAGTGGGCTACGGGAGTAAGAGAGGAGTTACCATAGGGTTCCAAACCTAAAACACCAACCACCATCTTCAATCTTGGGAGAAAATCTGTAGAGAAAGGGGAGAAATCAACCTCCGTTCACCAACATCAATTCTGAAGAACAATCTAAGGCAAGTGATTTGATATTTTTAGTGCATTGAATATTTTTTTCATGTTTAGTGCCGGAATTATCTTATCTTGAAAGTTTTGAAGAAAACCTATGAAATTGTTGGAGAAACTTTGAATTTGGGTTAGGATTTGCATGTAGGATGATGATGGACTGATTTAATGTTCGAAAAGTTATATGTGATGATTTAAAAACGGATTTATGATGAGTAATTGGGCATAATAAAATTATGGGTTCATGTTCATAGGGTTTTGGAAAATATCTGGAGATTTATATTAATTCCTCGATGATTTGTAAGATTTGACCCCTAAAATATGTTAAGGGATGATCTAGGATGATTAGAAATGGTTTATATATGTTAAAACATAACTTGGATGGTCTTAGGGTGGATTTAGAGAGGAGAAGAATTGAGAAAATCGGACTTGGGAATTTGTAGGCTGAAACTGCCATCTCGTTAGAAGACCTGCCCAGGTCGTTCGAACGAACTTCTAACGAGATGACAGTATCCCTTCTAACGAGTTGGTAGTTCGTTCGAAGCCTTTCGTTCGAACGACCTCGTTCGAACGAGATTTCTAACGACTTGACAAAATGGCTTTTTGGCCTGAATTTATTTCTAGTATCCCGTAGACTTATTTAAATGGTGAGATATCCTTCCCTTATTAATTAGTGGGTATAGTTGGGAGATTGGGGTACGTTGAGGAGTAAAACTTAGAATCGTGTAGTAAATCGGATGACATTTGTGGATTGGGAAGCGAATAACTAATCACGGCGTGAGAAGAGTTAATAACTTAAATACATATAAACCGGGGACTTGTGAGTTGTGTAACACTAAGTGTTGGTATAAGAACGAGAAGTATACCACTAATGAAATATTGTGATATCTAAGAGGTGTGAATGCTTAGTATATGTAGTATTCTGTGTATAACATACCTACTGTACTTGCTATCATGGGAGGTCGGCGTTCGATCAGGGCCATCTAATCTTTGTGTGCCTACGGGGGGATTTAGAGTGGTACCTCGAGGACATAGGTCAGAGAAGGACTTATTGAGAAGTTAATAAGTCTGTTGATCATGGGAGCGTAGGTATGTGCGTAACCCATGTGATGTGAACTATGTTCGCCTCCATTGTTTGTGACTGTTGATTAACGAAACGATTCCTGAGAGATTAGGAATACGTGGTCCTTATGTACGTGATGTACCGGGATTGGATAGTAGAGTATGTGTGCACCGGAGCTTAGTCTCGGGGTGCTAGTATTGTATATTTATGATGAGAATAATATACTGTTAATTGAAATGAATTGTCATGAATAAATGTGAGTATAAATAATAGCAACAGTTTGTAAAGTGAAAATGGAAGATCTCAATAATTAGTAGTACTAGCATGGGAAATTGTGTAGCAAGTTATAACACTCTACTCTATTAAATAAAAGTTGTTGGGAATTGAATTGGATATCGTATAGTAATGTTAGAATTTGGTATCAGGTCTAGTTAGATATGAGAACAATTAGAATGGGTACGAGTATGATAGGAGTGCACAACTAGTTGAGAGGTGAGGAACTCATGTGAGTGCACACACTATCATGTACTTTATATTCACTGGTTAATGATATTAAACACTTGCAAATTTTTAAATTATTTTCACAATCGGGCTCTGACCCGTTTGCTTTCAAATCTATTTTTGTAAAAACCTTTTAGGTGTCCAGCCACAAAGACACCATGCATAGGAGTTCTATTCAGGTGACGTGCTGTAGCTGCTGTGGAAGTTACAGGACATTGACACTAGACGCCTCCATTTCCGATCTTGACTCCATTATCAGATTTTCTTATTTGTTGGGCATGTCGCCCCATTCCTTGTAGAGACCTCTTACTTATCAGTTATTTAAGACTTTGGGTTGTAATTAATTTAGTGATGCAGACTTGGTATTTATTTATTTCAGTATTCAGATTGTTGTGAGGAGTATTTCCTCCAGACTCATTATTATTTGATGGTTATTCTATTGTGACTATGTTGTGGTGGTTATGCTAGCATTTCATAATTTACTTATTATATGTTAATCGGATTTAATTAAAATTGACAACTCACTTTTTAAATATTAGGTGGCTAGTAATTGTTAAAACATTTTCGACAGTGATGGTATGAACTGAACCAACTTGGTATTTTGCATTAATTTAATAAAGGAGTAGCTACCCGGTATTTAATTAGTCGGAGCATCACACCTTGTTGATAAAAGTTTCCAACTTTCTCTTCCACTGCTTTGGCTCTCTCACGTGCACTCGGGTTTGCGTAGTTGGCTTCCGTTTTCATTTTTCCTTTAGATCACTTGCTCTATTTGGTCTACTTTCCGTTTGAGCAGCTCATTCTCCTCATTTTGCTTTTGCGCGCGACGGTTTGAAAAGCAGAGGCGTTCCTTATAGGCGTCAATCAGGCGAGAGATATGATCTAGCGCCTACTGATACTCATCTTTGATAGGTTGTTCTGATCTTCGCGCTGAGAATCAGTGCCCTCCTCCAGTTACATAGGTGGACCTCAAGATGAGTGCTGTTGATGCTCCTCAACCAACTCATTGTCGACACAATAATGGACAGTATAGCTATCATTGTAAACGCTATCAATGCGTACTAAAACAAAGGGAAGTGATACCCACGTTTTTGAGCTGAATTGAAAATAAGAGAGAAATGAATAAATCATTTTCCATAGATGAAATCAATGTTGGTCTCTTTGATTCTAAGAAGCTGGCTGGAGTTGCATGGTTTTGGTTCAGGGCCCAACGAGGTAATATGGCTCCCACACTATGTACATATGACAATCATATCAGGGGCTTGTAAATACAAGTCTCATATGAATAAACCTTCATTGTATAGATCCCATTGACTATTCAACCACCAAATAAGTTCTATTAGTGTTAACTAAGCAAAAATAAGACTAAATACCCCCAAACCATAATAAAAAAACTACCCTCCACCAATGGCCCTGCCGACGATCTCCTTTGCCCCCATAACGAAGCGCACTCACTGCCACCTCCGCCACTAATCACAACCCTTACCGTCGTATACAACGCCACCATCACGACCAACCCTCAAATTGCAAATCTTTTTCGTCGCAGAATCATCACCCACATATACATATATATACAATGGTCTGTGTATATACATAGATCGTTGTATATATACCTCTAAATGACATATCTACCACACAATAATATGTGTGTATATCACAAGACTTATGCTTACACACATACACACACACACACATGAGGGCATATGCTTATTGTAGGAGTAACCATGAAATTTAAAGAAGAATTTCAGCAAACAAACATAGATATATACATATATACAAAATGTCACTGTAATGAGGGTGTGTTCAAGCCTTGAAGTGGGTTTGTACAATTTGAATGTAGGTTTGTTGTTTGATTTGTATGATTGCCTGATTTGTTCAATTTAGAGGTGAATTTATGATTTAGAGGCAGGTTTATTTTCAATATTTTTGTTTGTTTTCGAGGTGAGTTTGTTATTTAAGTTTTATTACACTTTGACCCCTTCAGCTTTCTTCACTTCATCACCCCTACTTTCATTTTCTAGACTAAACCCCCTGAACTTTTAAAACACATCACCTTACCCCCAAACTTCGATGTTGTTAAATATTTGGGCAGAAAATTAGTCATTTGCGTGCCACGAGGGTATTTTTTTACGAAAATATGCTCATGTGATGCACCTTAACAATTTCTTGTTCAAAACCTAACTTAGGGTTTTGGGGTATTGTTTCGTTTTAAAAAGTTCAGGGCATTAATGTAGAAAATAAAAGTAGAGATGTGTGTGGTGAAAATAAGGACAAAGTTTTAGGGGTCAAATTGTAATCAATCCTATGTAGTTTTATAATTTATAGGCTTGTTTTTCGATTTGTATGATTAGTACTAGTAGTAGTTTTATATGCAAGGTCTACTTGCTTTCTTCGTCAATACTATTCTTGAATACATTAAGTTTCTTCCTTCTTTTCATATAAACTATTTTATGCAAGATCCACTTGATTATCTATTTTTATACAACCACTGTTATTTTGAATTGATGTAATTTAAAGAGTAGAAATATATTTAGATAGCTTGAATTGCTTTGGCCTCATTTATTTATTTCTCAAACTTGCGCATAAAACGTTTTTGGATAACACATGCTTCTTTGGCTAAGACCTTGAAATATTTTGTAACCTACATGTGTATATTGATAAATTAAGCTATGCTCATATTTTAATTACACACGAGTTTGTAAAGTATGTATTAACATACGAAAACTAATACAACCTAGATAATTATACTAAAACTAATTTATAATGATAATTATATCTGAAGAGTACTTATAGTCCCCTTCATGAACTATAGTTGCCAGTCATTTTATTAGTTGAATATCATCATTTGAGTTTTATAGTTTGTTATTCTCAGGTTACATTTGGCATCCCATTTATTCCTTCTTTATAGTGATAATGATTTGTTCATTTGTTTGTTCTCATTTCGGCAAAATTAATTGCAACAGTTATGAGTTGACAAATATCAAAGCAATAGCTAAATTTGAATAGGTTATGAAAAATGCTATGAGTAAAAGAAAATTACATAAGCTGATGTGACAGTACAATAAAATATTGTACAGTATAGACAATATTTATTACACTGCCACATCAGCTTGTGCAACTCTTCTTCTCATAGGTTATCTACTTACACTAAGGGTGGCTTTTCATAGTCAGATATTGTGTGTTAGTGTTAGTTTCATTAAATTATCTTTTCGAACTTTGTAGAGAAATTTAATCTGATTCTATCCATGAATCCTCTTAATTCTATTGATCACCAAATTTCAATGTAGCATGGAAGATCCTTAACCTTATCCATCCAAAAGTGCATTTAAGATTTATAGTAATACATTTGGTGTTTATGCTTTAATGATTTTTTATTTAAAACTATTTTGATTTAAAAGTGTAAATTAAGAGGTGACTTATTTAGGTTCTTATTATGGCATGCATAGTCATTGCCTATGGCATAGAGTATAACAAATTTGCGGCAAAATAAATAAAATTGTAATTGTGCCATCGGCAGAGGCGACATCTACTATCATTATATTTCAAATATAATGAGACTTATTTAATAGGGTAAAACTTGCATGATTCAAAATCCTATAAATTTATATGGGTATTAAAAACCATAAATACTTACAAAGATGTGATCTTAGGTGGATAGATACTGTCATAGCTGCAGTTGAAACCATCCCATGCATAAGCTGTAGGGGCACATGGATCACCTTGCCAGTTTTTGGTCACGCCATATATGGACTTGAGGCTCGTCATAGCATCAACTATATAGTTAAAATTACATATGTACGTAAAAAAAGTGTTCCAAAAAATACATGAGCACTAAAATAAAAATCACAGTGAGTATATTACACAATTGCTCCTTTAAACATTTTTCCTTGCAACAATTTTGCCCTTTGATCTATATTTTGTAATAATTTACTTTGGTATAATTTTATTCTTTTGTCAATATGTGGTGTTGTATTTCATGAAAATAGTCATTTTAGGTGTAACCCATGACAGTCGAAGTGTAATGATTTTATTCTTTTGCCAATATTTACTATTGAATACGAAGAAAATAGTAATTTTACATCTAACCAAAAGACAACCTCATTTTATCTCATGATGATTGAGTCGTACACTGTCTTATTATTTTGGTTAAAACAGATTATTTGTCGTCGTTAGTAGTTATGTGCAAGTTCTGTGAGAGTTAATAGCAAATTATAACGGAAGGGTGATAATGTTACGCTGAAATATATTTAGATGGTTAGATTGGTATAAAAATGGATAAAATGCAATAGCCATCGGTGTAGTTACTAAAAAAAAATTGAATAGCATATCTATATGCATACCTTCACTTTCATCCGTCTCTGGATTAGTGAGTTTTCTGAGAGTATAAACCTCAAAGGCGTTTATGATGGGTGGAAGGGTGGAGTTTGCTGTTCTATTTATTGAAATTACACACTCGATTTTGCAACTATGAGGTCCACCATACACAGTAAATGCTGAGAGATAAGTTGGAGTATAAGGCCCATGCCAGAGCTCTTCATTGAGATAGATGTTAAATTCTCTTGACTGGTTAACTTGCAATTCTTCAACCTCAGCAAAGTGCATGTACAAATGAAACTCATCCGTTGAGTTCTCAGGCTCCCATGAGAATGTCAAACTTCCATTAACGTTTGCCAGCGTGTTGGCTGTGCTCATGACGATAGATGGTACCTGGTAGTTGTTGGTACTGATCATCGACGTGGTACTCAATGTTGTGGCGTCTGTTATGTTAAGTGGCAACCACATGCGATCATAACTATCAGCTTTGTACCTAAAGTGAAAAGTATAGATATTAGGGTATGTTTGATTACAAAGTTAGAAAATGATGGAAAATTAGTTTGTTTTTATGAGAAGTTGGAAAATAAACAAAAAAAGATAGGAGTGGTTGGCTTGCACTTACTTTTGTAATTTTTCATGACAGTCAGTTCTTCGAGGATTGAATAAGAATGTTTTCTATGGAAAATGATAAAGCTAGGGAGCATTTTTCATATTTATAACAATACTTATAAGTCATAACTATTATTTTTTTATAGAATGTATTTGAAATAATTGACCCAAAAGTAAAAAGTAATCTAAAGCAAGTATTTTATATGAAAAAGGGATCAGATTTATTTAGTCCCATTTTTAAATAATCATTTGTATCAACTCCCGTGTTTTTATTTTTTAAGTTGTTGGTCCTATTATAACTTTAGGACATGTGTCATTCTCCGCGGAGAGAAAGAGAGACGGTTATAAGGCGGTTGAAGGAGGTTTTGAATAGTTATGAGACTTAATACAATTTAAAAAATACATGGGAGAGGAGCCTAAAAAACATTTGACATGGGACTAAAGTCCAAAAAACTATATGGAAAATAAATGAACGTGAATGAAAAAGACCCTTAATGGAATGGTAATTAACTCTAACACACGACTATGGATACCTGTATACAATACAGACACAAAATGATACAGTAAAATAAAGTAGGATATGATAAGGTTATGATACATTAATTATTTTATAACAGTTTGAACTGTTTTTTTTTTTCAAAGTATAAAAATTACTCTCTTTTTTAGTAAGCGTTAAAATCTTCAAAATGTACCCCAAATAATAAAAAATAGTTTTTTTTTTAAAAATGAGTTTTAAAAAAAATGGGATAAAAAAACTCTTTCTATTTATTTTAAAACAGTTTGAAACTGTTATTTTTTTAAATTGAAGAATGATTCTCTTTTTTAATAAGAGTTAAAACCTTGAAAATGTACTGCAAATAGTATAAAAAGTGATTTTTTTTTTCTAAATGGGATAAGCATACTATTTTTTTAAAATTTTAAAACAGTTTAAAACTGTTTTTAATTCAAAATAAAAATTCAGATTTTTTTATTTTAAAAAAGGGATTTTTTTTTAAATTTTAATAAGGTTTTAAACTGTTTTTTTTCAAAGTTGAAAAATTACTCTCTTTTTTAATAAGAGTTAAAACCTCCGAAATATATCCCAAATGGGATAAAAAATTGTTTTTTTAAAATTTAATAACACCTATTTTATGTTTTTTGTATAAAGAAAATGGAATTTCATTTATTTTTAGATTTTTAATATTTTTTTTAACTTTCTTTTGCTTTAATAAAAAAAATGGGTGTTCTAAAACTTAAAAACAAGCAGTTTTTTATCCCCCTTTAAAAAAACTTGATTTAAAAAAAATTTACACATTTTCAAATTATTTGGGGTATATTTTAGAGGTTCTAACTCTTGTTAAAAAAGAGAGTAATTCTTTAACTTTGAAAAAAAACAGTTTAATTTTTTTTTAAAATTAAAGAAAATCATTTTTAAAAGAAAAACTCACAGTTTAAAAAAAAACTAATTTTTTATTATTTGGGGTACATTTTGAATGTTTTAACTCTTATCAAAAAAGAAAATAACTTTTTCAACTTTGAAAAACGAAACAGTTTAAAACTGTTATAAAGTTTAAAAAATCATTTTTTAGCCCTTTTTTAAAACACAGATTTTTTTGGAAAAAATATTTTTTAAAATTATTTGGGCTACATTTGAAAGGTTTTAACTTTTATTTAAAAAAGAGTAATTCTCCAACTTAAAAAAAGAATAATTTTAAACTTTTTTAAAATTAAAAAATATAGATTTTGATTTATTACCTCTGTAGTCTAAAAACTATTGTTACAGTTAAGTTTTAAAAAAACTTAATAGAAGGGTTAAATTGACTAAATTATTAGTTTAGGAACTAAATTAACCAAATTTGTATAGTTTAGGGGCATAGGGATTGTTTACGCTTTTGTCTATATTGAAACTAATGCTGTTAGAATCATCGTTAATGACAGTTTGAGTGAAGTTAATAAGTCTCGTAAAAATATTTTTGTGACAAAGCTCCCAATAAGCCTATAAATCATTTAACCTAATATTAATGGTATTTTTTTTTGGCTTTAGTCCCATCTCCTAAGATTTCTTATTCTCCTATCTTATATATTTTTAAAATTGTAGTGAGTCTTATAACCAATCAAAATCGTCCGTAACTACTCTCTAACCGCTTTTGTTCCTTGAGAATGACACTTGTTTCTTATTGATTACAATAGGAGCAACAACTAAAAAATTAAAAATATGAAAGTTACTACAAATAAACTTTAAAAAATAGAACTAAATATTTAAGATTGCTGTTAATTTTCAGAATTGAATGAATTCTGGAACTCAAATAGGAAACTTACAACTTGCGAATGAATTTGTGTAAGTGAAATTCCTATCTCAATATCTACAATATATTTACAACAATTCACAAGTATTATAGTATTTTAAGAGTTCTTATGTAAAATAATCCCCAATTTTGTAACCATTGGTTAAATTATTTCTAAAAAAAAGGCAATAAACACTTAATGTAATCATACAATGAATTAGTTATTCCATGATTTAAACCAAGACTCATACGAAAAAAGATCAAATTATTCGAAGTGCGCAACATCCTTAACTTGAACTTACTATTATTTTCTTGATTACTCACACAAATATTTTCATTTGGGCATAGATATGCAGATTTTTAGGAAAATAAATTTATAATAATAGAGTTCATAAGAATAAAAAAAGGAAACTAAAAGTTATAATGAAGAAAATGTTATAGTAAGTAGGCTTGTCAACAGATCGAATTTTATCCGAATCCGAATCCGAATCCGATCCATTTACACGGATTTGGATCACGCCTGAAATCTGATTACTTGGTTACCCGTTTATTAAATGGAGCAGATTTTGATTCATATGATCCGATTCGTTAATAATCCGATCCGATTAATATATATATATATATATATATATATATATATATATATATATATATATATATATATATTGTATTTAGAAATTTATTAATATTTTAAATATATATTTTAATAGTTATTTATAATAGTCCTATATTAATATATATTGTATTTATTTATAATAGTAATTTATATTATAATAGTTATTTAAATATATTTTTTGAAATATATATTATAATAGTTATTTATAATATATATTGTATTTTGAAATTTATAATATTATAATCGGATCGGATAGGATAAACGGATCGGATTAACAGATTCTTAATGGATTCGGATTCAGAACCCTAACAGATAATCCGTCGGATAATCGGATCCGATCCAGATCCGATTAACATAAACGGATTTGTATTTGGATTGGCCTCATCCGATCCGAATCCGACCCGTTTACAGGCGTAATAGTAAGGGCGTAATGTTTACAAAAAAATCTTAATTTTTGACACAAGAAGAATCCAATACCAAATAATTTATTATATGGGAGATTAATGTGATTTTTAATTTTAATAAACTATGTGTTCCCCACCTTAAAGATGGTATAATTTTCTTTTATATTTATACCAAAAATTTAACTTTGCTCTCTCGCTTTTCCATTTGGGGCATGCTAAAAAGATTTGAAAATAATGTCTAGTAGTGTAGTGTTGTCTTTTAACGCGCTACCTATGTTGTAATGTATACGTGATGATTTCTATAATGTATAGGTGAATTTTTGTCATCTACATGTGAATTTTTTTATAACGTGTATATATACACACACACACACACACACACACACACACACACACACACACACACACACACGCACGCACACGGTAGGTGTGCAAATATAATAATATTTAGGGTTTGTTTGAATTTAACCACCATTTAGTTATCATTATTTGACTTTCACTTTAATAATATTTTCCATAAAGATTCTAGCCGCTATTTTGATGTAACAATATTTTTTTTTCACTTTGTGATATTTTTTGTGTCGTTAAACGTCAAATGGTAGCTAAAGTCTAAAGAATAACAAAATAATGTTTAAAGTAAATAATTATAACTCAGTGAAGGGTAAAGTCAAAATGTCCCTAATATACAGAGGCGGATTCAGGAATTTATTTCGGGTGGGGCAGAAATCATTGTGGGGGGGTTCGGGGGCGGGAGTTGCCGAATTTGTTCTTAGGGTTAAAATTTTTTTAGTGGTGTTTTTGATTTTTTTTTTTGGGGGTGGGGGGCACAACTCTAAATTTACAATTTTCTAGAGGTAAAATTTTGAATTTGAGATTTGGGATGGGGCACTTGCCCCACCAACCTCCCATGTAGATCTGCCCCTGCTAATATATAACGTATACGTTAAGGGTGAGGGCTCTTATTGTCAAAAAATAAGTTAGTTGAATAGAGTGGAAAAATATGATTAGATAGCGACCGAAATGCTAACTTTCAAAATTCCTAAATCCAATTTTTTTTTTCTCATTCTCTAAATCATTTTTAGTTAAAACGAAAATCATCCAAAAGCACCACAAAAATTGGAAGCAATTTTTTTCGGGCGTCAGTTTCCAAAACAAAACGGATCTAAAATGGGGAGATGATATTCTAGATTAAGTGAAAAAAAAATCATTTCGTTATGTTTTAATTGAAAAATGTTGAAGCACATAATTTTTGAATCATAAAACCTTGAAAACATTTCTCGAAAACATTGTTTGAAAACAAGATTAAAAATATGTTTACAAATCATACACACACGCACACGCGCGCGCGCGCGCACACACACACGTGTAAATATATATACCTCAAATATTCTTCAGACGTCGAAGCAAAATCTCGTCGCTGAAAGGACTCCAATGACCCATAGTTAGTTTTGTAGATGGAGTTAGCGAAAGGCCTCAACTCTAACGTCGATATAAATGGTGTCCCACGGCCGGTATTTATCAAACACACATTTATATAATCAGAGGGTGGGATGTGAATAATCTCAAACCTTAAGGCAAAAGTCGCACTATCTAGTTTCACTGTGCCCCAGAAGTTAACTCCGAGGTACAAATCAAATTCTGGTATTCGATCCTTGTTGTCATAGTTTCCGTACATAAATCTGGCCCTTATATAGTATGTATTGCCTTTGCCTCTAGCAGGTCTGAGGTTGTAACAGTTTCTAGTCCCTTGAGGGAAGGCCCTAACTGTCAACAATGAGCGGGCAAATGGTCCTATATATTCTGGAGAGATAGTCTTAATTGAGCCCGTGTTAGTAAAACTTTCATCTGAGATATAGTAGATCCCTGTCTTTTCATCGGTATAATTGGAACCTTCAAGTATTCCACAATCTAAGCTTATGAAGCCTGAGAGAAACATATGCTTGATTAGTTTAGTTATACGCAAAATTTTCAAAATAAGACATGACAGGTTAGCTACCACGAATGGATACAAAATTATTAGCTAATGGGCCATTCTTAATACGTCATAATGGGTACCATTAAAGAAGTTAACATGAATGGATAATACGAATACAAGAATAAATATATTTTAATAAATACACTATTTAAACATGATATCAACCCCACATTAGAGAGTATCAATTCTACACTCTTAAGATGTTTTTTTAATTTTTGTTCAACATTTGTACCATTTATATTGGATTTAGGGCTCCGAACGAACCCCCACCATTCTTACACCGGACCTCTTTTGTAACACTACTAATCATCTACACGAATAATTTTGAACCGAAATATCTTTTTAATTTAGCCCATGCATGATTAGCTATATTTCTCAAAACACATTCGTTTTTCAATATTTGTCATCATAATGGTAATTAGTGTACGAGAAATCAAATTGAGTGCCGAATAGTAAAATATTATACAATGAATCATGAAAATAATAAAATAAATATTATACACGCATGGCCGGCCCTGGCCATGTGCCAAATGGGCAATGGCACAGGGGGCATTTTAGAATATGCATTTATATATGTATATTTTAGGGGTTCAAAAATATTTTATGTATATTAAAAATGTTAATTTTTAAAATAAGTTTAATTTTTTAGAGGCTCATATTTTTAACTACCCAAAAATAATTTGTACAAAGAATGGTTCAACTACCAAAAAATCTCACCCAACTAAAAACAATTTGTACAAAGAGTGATTCAACTACTCAAAAATCTCACCCAACTAAAAAGGGCCCCTAAAAAATAAGTTTAATTTTTTAGGGGTCCATTTTAAGTATTTGATATCTTTGTACAAAATTTTTCAGAAGGACTCTAAATTGATTTTCGCACAGGGAACTCCTAATTTGCCTTGTCAACTGGTCGGAGCCAGGCGGGTTTAGGAAGATCCAGATCCGTGTAATCAGGTCTTCATCGGGTTCGGGTCCGGGGCTTCATCGGGACTACAATATTGGATCCAGACCCGGATCCGTTCAGGTCTTCGGGTTCGGGTCCGGGTCTTGCCAAATATATACATTTATTTTATATCATCCCCTTATTTATTTTTTAATCTTAAATTAAAATATTTTGTAATGTATTATAGAATATTATTAGTATAAATAAAACATATATTATTTATATTTATTATATACATAAATATATATTTATATATATATTACTTACATGTTATATTGATAAGATATATATATAAATATATATGAATTTATAGTATATGTATACATATTTAAAAAATAATAATGTACAATTCGGGTCGGTCTTCGGCTTTAGGTCTTGTATAAGATCCAGATCCTACCCATTTAATAAACGGGTATTCGGGTCTCGGATCCAAAAAAATATGCTCAGACCCTATTATAGAGATCGGGTTCGAGTCGGGTTCGGATTCAGATCCGACTCATTGACAAGCCTACTCCCAATCTTAAGACCGCCCTGTATACACGTAACAAGAACTAATATCGAATGAATTATACATATCAACATTGATCTGTTTCCTTTCATGCTTGGCAGGTTGTGGTGATGTTGACATGAAACCTTCGTATTAAACTATAAATGCTAAAAATCCAAGAAATTCATATTTATTACATCGGTCTATCACTTATGATAATGGTTGATAAAAAGTAGTAAAATGTGTTGGACAAAAACAGGTTTTAAGTGCACAATTAGTGGATGGGTTCAATATGTTTGTCAAAGTGAAAAAAAATTGATAACTAAAAGATTGAAACCTGATTGATCATCCTGGGCATGCAGGACTAGGCCGAAACAAAGTAGGCATAATGCAAAGAATAAGCCTTCCACCATCTTCATAACCTTTTCATCAAGTCTTCAACTTGATGATGACACCATCCACATTTGGTACGGAGGTTTTCATCTTATACAGCCATACAAAATTTTAAAAATTGGCATGTTGCTAAATTATAATGTAAAAATTATTCCATTGTCTGTACCGGTTAACTGTCCTTCCGTTGACAAAAGGAGTACACATATTCTTTCCAGACTGTAATGTTAAAGATTAATTAAGTTTTGATATATCGAAATCAAATCATGTAAACAAAATTGCGTGGAACAACTTATTATTTATACAAACTTTAAAAAATTTCAGTACAGCCAAAAAGGTAAATAAAGCTACTTTTTTTTTTCCAATTTAAATATATTTTTCATCTCTACTATATATATATATAATAATGCTCTTGTGCGGACCGGTCCGTATTTTAAGAATACAGATTTGACATGTGTCACCTTGCGATGAGTCTAGAAATTATCCGCTAAATTATAGGCACTCTCTCTCTCTTTTCTGCGCTCACCGCCAGGTGACACATGTCCGGTTCGCACTCTTAAAATGCGGTTTGGCCGCACAATTGTATTGTATGTATATATCAAGGTTCTAAAAAACGCGGGGCGTGATCGAGGCGTGGAGGCCAAGCCTTAAGCCTTTGAAGCCTAGGCGGGCCTTGGCGTAAAAAGGCGTCAAAAGGCGTTTAGGCCTTCTTAATATATTTTAATATTTTTTAACCATAACAAGGCTATTAAAAAACTAAAATTGTACATATCACAAAAATATGTCTGAATATTTACAAATTAAAGTACTATTTGATTATTTTGGATGAGATAATGGTCTGGTTTGTAAAAAAATTCTTTAAAAGACGATATTATTTCACTAAAGCATTGTTCTTTTTAGAAAAAAAATGCGCCTTAAGGGTTTTACCAAGAATAAGGCGTGAAAAACTTAAGGCGAGGCGTTTCTCCCAAGCCTCAAGCCTAGGCGGGTTTTTTAGAACAGTGGTATATATATATATATATATATATATATATATATGTATGTACTTAAATGAGGACTTCTTGTGCGAACTTATTTATTAAAATTATAAAAAATAATTTTTGAATTGATTTTTTTTTCAAAAAAGTTTGTTAAACATAATTTTATTAAAGAATATTTGATCTGAATGAACTAATGAAGGGTACTTGAGGATTCATTATTGCAAGTTGGATCTAAATTTTTCATTCTACAAGAAAACAGCATGTCCAAATTTTGTTTGTATATTAATCTTAAAATGTTACAGAGGTGTAAACGTGGGTCGCATATTCTTATGGGGCTTTAACGGTCTAGTCATTGGACTAATAATTTTGGACAAAAAAATCAGGCCCAACAAATTTTAAACAATTAGGTCCAACATATAAATACCCCGAAATTAAAACAAACACGCATTATTCAGAAATCGAAGCGCCATAAACACTGTATTCTCTCTTGAATCAAAACCTTAATCGTACCATCTCTTCGATCAAAACCCCAAAACGAATCTATTTGTCAATCAAATTTTTGTCAATAACAACATATAAATACTCCTGATCGAAGCTCTAAAAACTCTGTTCGATCAAAACCCTAACTCTCTTCGATCAAACCCTAATCGTTGAAGTTCTACATTTTACATTCTAAATCAAATTCTTCCAAACAGCACTAACAAGTATGTATACATTTTCTTATCACCTTTTTGTCCTTGTGTATTTTGTGTTCTCATATGTATAAATTTGTGGACACATGGACTGATGAAATCACATTCTTCTTCTTCATGATATGTATTTCATCATATATTTGTTTCCCTCATTTTAATTGCAAAACACACTTTTTGCATGTTAAATATATGTATTTCATCATTGTACTTTTCCTCTTGTATACATCATTTATCGAGGATTTATCAAGGATTAGGAATATATACATGATTGGAATATGTACATGTACAAGCCCTGTGTTGCGTGTACTATGTGTATTTTGCGTGTACTATCAAAAAGTACACGCAAAATACACTGAGTACACGCACATTGAAATTGGATTTCTCAATTCATTATGCGTGTACTTTTATGTTTTATACGTGTACTCTATAGAATATGTACATGTACAAGCCCTATGTTGCGTGTACTATGTGTATTTTGCGTGTACTATCAAAAAGTACACGCAAAATACACAGAGTACACGCACATTGAAATTGAATTTCTCAATTAATTATGCGTGTACTTTTATGTTTTATACGTGTACTCTATAAAATATATATTTCAAATCCATATTTGATCAATCCTATGTTATTTTGGTCCGCGCCAACGGCATTTGAATGATATTCCATGAGTTTTTAAAAAGTATTATTATTTTGTTAATATTTAGGAGTGTTTTTTGTCCAATAGCCAGCTGCATTTGAATGATATGTTATTAGCTAATAATCAGTTTTAATGCGTGTAATTTTTCATTTTTTGCGTGTATTTTGTTGAAAGTACACGCAAAAAATTCAGAAAGTACACGCAAATTGAAATTCAATTTATTCAATCCAATATCCATGTACTAATGTGTATTATGAGGGTACTATTTTGTATTATTGTGTTATTGTTTAGGAATCAAACGATCAAGCATGTTTAACTACAAAACTGCTGCTTGCACGTTCGAAGATCTTAACAATACAAAACCTTTCACATTGACAATCAATAGTACTAATGATGACGAAATTCATTTTCTCATTCGCATCAATGATAGAGCTAAAAGGTTACTTGGTTTCTACTACTACTATGAAGACATTTACTACACTTTTGATGTGCAACAGTTTCAAGTAACTGAATCGAAAGCGAAGGATTTAGCTAAACGAATTGAGCAGTATTGCTTAAGGGGTTTTGATAATGTTGGAGCTTTTAGCATTCAGCTATTGTATCACTTCTTTACTGAATATGTTAGGAGTAGAGAATCTTGGTTTTTGACTTGTCGAACAACCTCTGTTAGGTATTACCATGAAACTGACGATATATATTATCGCCTTTAGCATGTATTTTGTTGAGACTTGTATAAATTGTTTGTGAGAATATTGCATGTACTTTTGTTAAATACGCTTGTATTTTATTGTTTTAGTCTATGTTTTATTCTAATTCGCATGTATTTTATTTTTTGTACATATCATTATAGGTTAGTAATTTAAATTTTGTTTATAGATCAATATAATGAGGATGAAGATGAAGATGAAGGCAAAAAGAGGAAGGAAACAAAAAAAGAGCAGTTCTGATGATAGTTCTTCATCTAGTTCCAGTTCCAGTTCCAGTTCCAGTTCCAGTTCCAGTGTGGCAAAGCTAAACGTCTTGCAAAGAAGAATGACCAATATCGGTCAAATATTGTTAGCTTTATCCATCATTTGAACCAGATTAAAGATAAAATAAACAATAGCCATATTGAACATCTTAAGAAGACTCCATTTTGGGAGCTTTTCAATGCCTACTATAGTGAGAAAGTAGTAGAAGTGGACCACAGGAAGACGGATAAAAATATTTTATCAATTATCGAGCTGTACAATACGAAAACCAAAAGTTTCTGTATGAAGAGTAGGATTCCAATAATGCCAATAGATATAAGTGAAATATTTGGCATACCCCTGGTTGAGGGTTTAAAATCAATAGAACTGAAAAAGGGACCGAATACTGCTAAAAAATCTGGATTACAAGCACGATACTTCGCAAAAAGAATAGGAAAATCAGAAATATTGAATGGTTTGAAGAAATCAGTTGAATTGGAGACATATGAAGGAATTGCTGATTTTGTTAAAATTGTGTGTCTCCACTTCTTGAACACGTTGTTTTTCTCCAACACAAACTTCACCCTTGGAGAATTGTGGTTGAAATACATCGACGATATTGAGGAAATGAATAAGTATAATTGGCCATCTGCTGTGCACAAGTTTCTCATACATTCACTTGACAAATCAACAAGTTCAAAACCTAGCACAGTTACTGGATGTGTCATTTTCCTACTGGTGAGCAAAAAAATATCATGATATTTCAAAATTTACATACCAATACTCACGTGTATTTTGAAAATACACGTGATATTTTCGCGTGTATTTTGAAAATACACGTATATTTTCACGTGTATTTTTAAAATACACTTGATATTCCTGATATTTCAAAATTTACATACCAATACTTACCTGTACTTTGAAAATATTACGTGTATTTTCAAAATACATGTGATATTTTCTCTTGTTCTTTCTAAATACACTTGATATTTAACGTCTATTTTGAAAATACACGTCTTATATCACGTAAAAGTACACTTGTATTTTACAAAGTACACGTGTACTATGTTTTGTAAATATAAACAATGTACTCTCAAAATACTCTTGTTATATTTTCTGTCAATATTATAAATATACTTTGGAAAGTACACGTGAACTTATATTGACAAAGTACACGTTAAATTTGTAAAAATCACTTGTACTTTCAATATACAATTGTAAAATTTGTAAAGTACACGTTTAATTTTGCGTGTATTTTGAACAAATCTCTTGTACTTTCCATTATGAATCCCTAGGTAATACAAGTATTAAATTCACTTTGTTTTTTGTATGATCACAGTATTGGGCATGTGAGAAATTTGAAATTATTTCTCGTGTTGAAGAATATAAAGAAAATACTCCAAAATTCCTGAAGTGGAAGTTGTCGTCTTTGAAACAATGGTTTGTGAAGAATGACATCGCAACAACAACTTTGAAGCAGGCTACAAATAAACCAGCTTGTAAGGACTATCCTGTACAAAAGGAATCTCAGTTTGAAGGGCCAAGTTACTTTTTGAACATATCTACAGAAAGTCATATACATGCTGATTCATCATCAAAAAAAGTTGCTGAAGATATTAATGACAATGAGTTTTCACATGGTTAGAATATTCCCCTTAAAAACATTGTGCCTCCAAAGAAAAAGAAGGGAAAAGATCAACCAAAGGTTAATTTGGAGGAACAAATTGCTGTTTTGAAAAGGGAATTGTTGGAAAAAAATAACCAACTATCTAAAGCAGCTGAAGACATTAATGGTGCACTTGAGAAGGTGACCTCTTTGGAGGTGGAGAGTGCCATTTTGAATGTACAGTTGCAGGTAGATCGTGATTCACTTTTTGAAGCCCATGAGGAAATGAAGAAGTTAAAGGTGGAGAATTCCAACCTTTTGAAGGAAAAAGAGTTATTAAATAAGTTGGAGGTAGAAAATGCCCAACTAGTTGAGTTAAACAATTCTTTAAAAGAAAAGCTTGATCAAGTCACAATGAGTGACTCAGATAGAATTAAAGAATTGGATGAATTATTGAAAAAATAGGCAGAATCAACACGAATTTCGGAACAACAGAATGGATATCTATCTCTGAGTAATGAAGATCTTAAAAAAATGTATGATGATACATTGCAACAATGGAAAGATGCTGACATAGAAAAGATGACATTGAGGTAGAATCTTGAGGAGTCAGAATTGAAAAGAACTCAATAGGTACTTTTGAATGCAGAGTACACGCAGTTTTCCTAAAGTACACGTTTAAAGTACACGCAGTTTTCCCAAAGTACACGTAGTTTTATTTCATAGTATTTTTAATGCAGTTTTATTTGATATTAGAAATAATGCAGAGTACATGCATTATTTTATTAAAAATAATGCAGTTTTATTCAAGTATTGCTTATAATGTAACATTTTTTTTGTATAACAAGAAAATAATAATAAAATCCTTAATGATGAAATTTCGGAGTTGAAGAAAATGCTTGAAGAATCAGAATTGAAAAAAACTGACCAGGTATCTATAAAATACAATAGATATATAGTACATGCTTTACTTTCTAAATTTTATTATAAATTTTATGTATATTATAAATTTTATAAAGTACACGTATTTTATAATACACGCGTGTATATTATAAAATACACGCGTATACTTTATAAAATACACGTAAGAGAAGATGAATCATTGTTTCAAAAAATGCTTACAATCCAACATTCCTTGTTAAATATATCAGGAAAACATTAATAAACAACTCATGGACGAAATTTCGAGTTTGAAGATTGAACTAGCCTTAAAGAAAGTTCAGGGCACCCCCAAAATATCCAAAACAAAAGGACCTCTTACTAGAGGGCAGAAGAAAAGAAAAGCTGACAGCGAAACCGAAAATCATGAACCAATTAAGAAATAAAAGAGTCAAACCTGAGAAAAGGCCGTCTAACAATAGCTGAACAAATGAAGGAAACTCACTTCAAGCTTGAAGCAATCGAAGTATACAAATATCTCGATGAAGCTTTGAAGAAAAAGATTGAAGAGTTTATTCAAAAGGCTGAGCTAGGGTAAAGTTTATTGTTTTATGATTTATCACTTCGCTAATTTATATTTTTTTTGGTGCAAAAGAATAAGGTTATTATTATTATACAATTCTTATTGATTATATAAAATGCAGGGAATTTATTTTCCAAGGGATGGTTTTGTATGTCCCATGGGAAGATTTAGTTGAAGTCCTCAACAATCAAGAAATTTCAAGTCAAGTATGTAGTCCAAATATTAGACATCCATTAAATTTCAGCATTATTATTTCCTCACCATTTTATATTGTGTGAAACAGATAATACTTGCCTTTAGTGAAGTATTGAGGTTAAAATTGTCAGAGGAAGGGCTCTCCTACTCACACACTTTTTCTGATTATGTTGGGTAAGTACAATTAAACCGAAAGTTTTGAGAAACAAAAGTTCAGTTTTTTTTATTAGCACAATGTCTATAATTTTTATTCAGATGGAATCTTGTAGCACAAATGAAGTCAATAAGAAGGGGGAGTTATACAGAGATTTATTTGAATACTTAGGCACTTGTAATAATTTGTTCATTGTACTAAGACATAGTGTAGGACATTTCACATTACTTGTGATATACAAAAAAGAAAATAAAGTGGTCCACATGGATTCCCTTCGACCGAACGACAAGGAAAAAAACACAATATTCTTCGATGATGCAAAAAAATTGGTTAGTGCCTAAACTTAATTAGTAATGTTACTTGTACTTATATTATACACGTGTACACGTGTATAATATAATGCGTGTACTTTGTATTAGTTGCACATAATTACCCAGATTATCAAAGTACACGCATCATATTTTAAAATACACGTGAAATGAACCAATACAAGTTACGTGTACTTTAATATTATGCGTGTACTTTTAACTCTTTAGGCAAAATACACGCATCATATTTTAAAATACACGTGATAGATAAAAATAAAATATGCATGTACTTTAATATTATGCGTGTACTTTTAACTCATTAGGCAAAGTACACGCATCATATTTTAAAATACACGTGATATGAAAAAAATAAAATATGCGTGTACTTTTAACTCATTAGGCAAAGTACACGCATCATATTTTAAAATACACGTGATATGAAAAAATAAAATATGTGTGTACTTTAATATTATGCGTGTACTTTTCACTCTTTAATCTTCATATACTCTTTTATTTGTATACACTAAATATTTGTCTTCTTAACAGTTTTCTGTCTTCCAAAAAACACTGTGCCTATTGAAGACTGAAGCAGAAACAATGAAAAGTAATGGTTTCAAAATTCAGAGGAAGTTTGATGAAGGTACACCAAATGAGTTTACATTGGATGATGATCCATTGACAGAGCAAGAGAAAAGGACAGTAGATTTCTTGCTGGAAAGTGATCTCAAATTTGACCTAATAAGAGATCATGAATGCCCTAAACAATATAATGGGTAAGAAAAACTTCATTTCTAAAAATTACTAATTTGTATCTTTTCAAAAAATTTCATCACATCATACTAATTTGTATATTTATTTTATTTTAATTTCAGGGTTGACTGTGGTGTGTTCTGCATGTAGTACATTGAACAAATAAGCATAAACAAGGAAATGCAAAAATTGTTTCAAGATCCTGACATACTAAAACAAAGAGCATATGTACTCGGGAAAATTCTTCTATCAAAATATTTCTTCCCCCGAAAGGAGAAAAAACTTCTATAAATTGTGATTCAAATTCAAAACATATTTGTAATTTGTTTTGTGTTATATTGGTTATTGTTTACAATATTTATTACACCAAAATGGTTTTTTCCCGCTGGTGCGGACCACAATCCACGTAAGGTTTAGACAAATAATGCATCTGAGTGTTATGAAACAATGCACAAGCAGTTTTCACGAAAAATACAAGTGATAATTACTAAGTACACCAATGAATTCTTCAAAGCACACGCATTTTTACTAAAGTACACGCACTGGTTAATATAATAATTTTTTATTATTTTAATTGAAAACTACTTTGAAGAATTCATTAAGGACACAATAACCAAAATCAATTTATTAAGCTCAACTACTCACTTCCCAACTACTTCTAGTCAAGAAATAAATAACTTTAACTTTTCCTATAAAAGAGTAATATTTGTTCCTTTCTTAACCATTACATCTAGGGTAAAGATAACATAATGGCTATTCCAGCAGAAAACTTGCGAGAAGGTCTTGAGAGAGATGAAAGAAATAAAAAAAAATAAGGCAAATTGAGGAAAATATTTCCTCATATGAAACTGCCTTTGAGCAGTTTCAAACATATGTGAGGGAAGGATATTCAGGACTTCCACCCAATCCCATAGATTTATTTGATGTCTATGAGGACCCTCTTCAAACACATGAAGACCTCATGTCTTTCTATACACAAGAAATTCCCATGAAAATCGCCAAGCTGAAGGAGAAGAAGGCTCTCCATGAAGGCCTTGTAGCTGTCATAAAAGAAGAAATTCGACACTGGTCGAATTTAATTGACTCTCTTCCTGATACCCTGGATGCCTTTGACAAACATCCCTAATAGAAGCCTTTTTTAGTTTTTTCAGCTTTCGTTATTTGAAAAAATTGTACTTTATTTTTTTATTTTTAATTAAAATTTTATTTCTTTCATGAATGTGTTCTCAGTTATGTCATACACCAAATATAGTAAAATACACATGAACCCTTATAAAAACGATCACGTATATTGTAAAAAATTTAAACATTAATACCATTTCATGTAAAAAAATTATATAAATGCGTGTACTCTATATATTACACGTGTACTTTATAAAGTACACGCATAATTTATAAAGTACACGCCTATTGAAATACTTGTATAATAATGCGTGTACTCAAGATATTGCGCCAAAACATTATATAAATGCGTGTACTCTATATATTACACGTGTACTTTATAAAGTACATGCATACTCTATAAAGTACACGCCTATTGAAATACTTGTATAATAATGCCGCTGGCGCGGACCATAATACCCATAGGAGTTTAAGAATATGAGTGACCCAAATGTCTTTTATAAAGTACAAGCACATTATAATGTCCAAAACCATTTTTCAAATAGTACATGCATTTATATACGTCTACTTGATAAAATTACATGCAGAATACATAAAGCACACGTATATTGAATTAGATTTTTGTCATATCAATATGCGTGTACTTTGCTAAAACATGCATGTACGCTTATATTTAAATGCGTGTACTTTAATTATCAATGCGTGTACTTCATAAAGTACACGCACATTTCATCAAGTACACTCATATTATATTTATATTATGCGTGTACTTCATGCATGTACATTAATAAATTACACGCATGCTTTTATAAAGTACACACATATTGAACTGACCAAATTCATTTTTAAATCCGTGTACTTTATGTATTCTATGTGTACTTAATAAAGTACACGCATATTTCATCAAGGACACACATTGATAAAATTTCTTTGGACATCAAAATGCGCGTGTACTGTACATAACATGCGAATACAAAGGTAAAGTACACGTGAACATCAGGAAAAATAATTATGTATATTTTATGAAAAATATGTGTACAACAACACAAAAAACAAACTAAAGAATGAGACTTAAAAATAAATTACATTCATTTATGTGAAACAAATGGTTTATTAATTAATTTATTCAATCAAATGGTTAAAATAAATGAATTTAACAATTTTAAAAATAGTCAAATGGATTCCTTACAAGTAGACCTGTAATGACCCGTTTTACTACACCTCGAGCAAGTAACTTTCCTTACTGTGATCTCACCAGAAGAGTTTATTCTCTTATTTCTTGGCTTGTCTGTCGGTCTCTTAGTCATTGGTGGAAGGACAGATGGATTTTCAGGAATAGGAATATTTAAGGAAATCAAATCAGGAAGAGGAACTATAGGTGTCGAGTATGATTTTCTGTAGAAAGATACCTTATAGTACACCCCAATATAATCATAAATACTGGTCCCTTTCCTCCGCACAACACAAACAGCATGAGAACATGGAAAACATCTAATCTGCCAACTCTTACAAGAACAAGTCCTTTCTCCTAAGTCAACTGTTGCTCGCAGTTCTGAATGAACTTCAAATGCATTTTGACTTGAGCGACTAATAGTCCAATGTCAGCTTTTATTCCAATTTTCATTCAGTAACTTTTGAAAAAAAGGACATAGCTCATTTGTCCAAGTGTCAGACTCAACAAGTTTATTTGCATTGAAATTCATAATCTCCACTCTCAATTTATCAAGCATATTCATTACTGGTAAATGCCTTTCCTCCAATATCCATGAATTGAATGACTCCGCAACACTAGATGCCATGTCACCATACCGTTTACCAGGAAAATATGTACATGACCAATTCTCGAGAGGCAAACTATCAATGAAATCGATAATAGCAGCTCCTCCTTCCTTCTTCAATGCTTTAATATTCTTGTGAAATACATCTACAGAGACAGCATATGCACAAGACAAAAAATCTTTAACAGTTTTCTTTCGAAATCCAGCACAATCCCCACGAATTTTTTTTTATATTCCCTTGTAAATGATGTATACAGTAGGAATGTGCAGACAACGGGAAGACCCTCGAAACAGCTTCAAGTAATCCATTGTTTCGTTCTGATATAAATGTTATGTTTCGATATTTTTCAACTACTGCACTATGCAAATTGACAAGAAACCACATCCAGTTATCTTCGGTTTCGGAATCAACAACAACATATGCAATAGGAAAAAGTCCTAAAATATAAAAATATATCAAAATTAAAATAAATAACATATCGATGTACAACACTTTGTATATTGATGCTGCTGGCGCAGACCCTAAAACACATGGGAAATATATTATGTGTTTAATTTAAATTATTTGTAAATAACAAGACAAAACTTAAAAATGTACCGTACACATGATAAAGATAAAAAGACATGGACATTTACTTTCCAATCTTTTGCTTGGCTTTATTATTAACAAGACTAACATCAACATACACGCATAAAAATGTAAAGTACAGGTGAACTAAACAAAAATATTCAAAGGTACTTTACATTTTTAACATGTACTTTGCTTTATTATTTCTAAATAACAACACCAATCATCAAAGTACACGCATAAAAATGAAAAGTACACGTGAAATTAAGAAAAACATTCACGTGTACTTGACATGTAACATGCGTGTACTTTAGTTTGTATTCAACATAACATCATCATCAAAGTACACGCATAAAAATGAAAAGTACACGTGAAATTAACAAAAATATTCACGTGTACTTGACATGTAAAATGCGTGTACTTTACTTAGTATTACACATAAAATCATCATCATCAAAGTACACATATAAAAATGAAAAGTACACGTGAAATTAACAAAAACATTCACGTGTACTTGACATGAAGTATGCGTGTACTTTACTTAGTATTACACATAATAAGACATATCATGAAAATACACGCAGAAAAATGAAAAGTACACGTGAGCTAAAACAAAGACCTTCAAAGGTATTTTATATTTTTGTGCTTGTATTTTGATGATATGGAATGGAACAAACAAAATTTCAATGCAATACACAAAATAAAATATTTACAATTAATTTACCATTGTTCCCATTCCTTGCAGTAGCTGATAGTATTGTTCCACGGTAACGACTCTTCAAAAAGGCACCATCAAGAAATAAAACAGGTCTGCAGTATTAAAATCCATAAATACATCCTCTAAACATTACAAATATTCTCTTGAATTTTTTACTCTCATGTTCCACATCAAGGATGTAATGCGACCCAGGATTATACTGCAATAGAAGGTCACGATAATTATTCATTAATTCATAAGAATCCTTTTCATCACCATGCATATCAACAACTGCCATCTCTTTCGCACACCATGCATGTTGATAAGCTATATCAAGACCATAATTCTTCTTCATATCTCTAACTATATCAATTGGTCTCAATAGCGGGTTATCTATAAGATCATCAGCTATCAATGTTGAAACCAACTTGGAGGCTATCATTTTGGCTGACGGACTATGAAAGACACCTCTACATGTATGCCCATTATTCATTGTACGTATGTAAAAGTATCCATTTATTTTAGATAATGAAATATGAATTCTCCACATGCAATTCCCAGTAGTCTTTTTAGAGCATTCAACCGTCACTCGAGTTTTATCATTCTTCAAATACACATACTTGAACCCAACCTCAACGACATACTTTCGCAATTTATCCCGAAATTCCACTACACCTCCTTTAAAACACTGCTGCTCATGACTTATATAAGTCTTCCAATCATTCGAAAGATAGACTTTCGACTTACTTGGCTCCACACCTCCAAGATAAAAGTCATTTTCAATGCAACTATTAAAATAATTTTTAGTGCATGATGATAAAGACTCTAACCTCTGTGTAATTGTAACACCACTGTCAACCCTCTCAGAACTTGTATTACTGCAGTCAACCCCTTCAAAAATTCGATTAGAGCATTCAACCCGTTCATGATATGTATTACATGGAAATGGTAATGAATTAATGACATATATCCAAATGAAATTAGCTTTCACGATCAATTGGGACCGCAACATACAACAAACATCGTTGTCACAAACCAATATGAACCGACATTCATCACCAAATGAATACCTCAATGAAAAACTCCCATTTCTCAAATTAGTAAACCTAATACACAACTCATTGCATATGAAATCTAATGAGCTATCTTCAAATATTTCAATACAAGTCATATTATCCAAATAACAACACCTTGCTATTACACTACTTACCATAATGTCCTGCAGTAAAACGGAGACGAAAAACATTTACTTCAAGGTCAACAATTCTAAAAATGTGTGCAATAATTTAATGCATGAAATATCAAAATATTTATTTATAATTAATATAAAATTACAGGCACTTTTTAAAAACCTATACATGAAGCAATAAAGCACACACATATTTTCAAAAAATCAATCACGTGTACTTTATAAACACTGCATGTACTTTGAAAACTGATATGGAACTGGTTATTTCTGCTGGCGCGGACCTATATCAATAAGTGATTCAATACCAAATCAAAATCAAGGACTCTTAAAATTAGAATGAAACATCAATAATATTCATTCAGCACATTCAACTAACAATTACAAATATTGATAAATATAACTTATTTATGAAGAATCCAAACATAAATGCATAAAAAACACAAAATAAAAACATATACATATATAACGTATAAACAACTATTCAATCACATGAATGAATATTACAATGAGTCTCTTGAATCAAAACAAAGGACATATACTTATTGTAATCGCTTGAAAATAGAAAAACCAACTGCTGATAAAGATAAACTTACAAATGATAGAGCCAAGTGATACAGGTAGAATCGATTAAGAACACTGTAATCGATTATAGGAAAGACGATCAAAGCATAAGATTGATGTTATTTTCGATTTCGGAGAATAGTCGTTAGTTGCAAAGAAAACTCCAATAGCCGATTAGGTTTATGATTTTTTTAAATTGGGGGTATTTATATGTTGGACCTAATCGTTTAAAATTTGGTTCATCGTTTTTTTTGTCCAAAATTGTTAGTCCAAGGACTAGACCGTAAAAACCTATATTCTTATTAGGCCAAAGGTGAATCCTATGTAGTAGGAGTGTTGAGAAGCCTCCAAAGGTGAATCATATTTTCTCATAATTTTCATTTTTTAAACTAAAAAATACAAGTGTGCTTTTGACATTTGCCTTCCTAAACTCCCCATACACGTTTCTAGATATAATAACAACCCCCACGTTTAAGCAGTTAATTACACACTCTCTTCTTCGCAAAGTCAGTTCATATTCCTCTTTCTCTATACATGGCCAAATGTTGCCTGAAGCCTGACCACCAAAATTAATTTTATGCCTCTCCCCGCTGGTCGCTTGATACGTTTCTTCAACAATCTACATCCCCATCATTCCTTTAAGGTATGTTAGTCTTTATTGCTCTCTACATATAGATCCATTATGTGCATGTATGCAAAACAAACGTTTTATAATTTTTTGTTGAAACCCACTGTGGGTTAGAAAGAAAATAAAATTTTATCATTTTTTAAAAGGGTCTATCCACACATTATGATCTTTTTCTTGGTAACAATTTTCACTTTTAAACCATCATCAGATCATGCGAAAGGCACTTTGAATCTCAACGTTTTTTTAATTTTTTGGTTGAAAGCGCTAAAGTTCATCATTTTTTAAATAGATTATCTAATTTTAGGACTTAAAATAATATTGATTATGGATATAGGACAACAAACATTTCGTTTTCATTTTTAGTCCCTATTTTCAAATTAAAGGGACACGTGGCATGCTGTGATTGGTTGCCAATTTATGAATATGGGTCCGCGCCAGCGGCTTTATTAAAAAATAGGGACTAAAGCCATAAATAAAATGTTTGTTGTCCTATTTTCAAAATACATATTACAATAGGTCCTAAATTTACAAAGTCCTTTTTTTAAAAGTGTCCATCCAGACACTTTTAAACCACCATCATATCAAGAGAAAAGCACTTTGAATCGCATTAGAATTTCTTCAAAATCTATGTTTCTTTCTTACTGAGAAAAGCACATATACTGCATTTGAGATTTTCAGAATTATGGAATGTGACATACCCACTGATGTCTTTAGAGATTTTCAGAATCTACGTTTATTTCTCATCGCCTCTCCTTTGGAGCCAAAGGGCCACACGTTTACTGTTATTCATGGCGATAATCCAAGTTGAGATGTGAGTCTCTACTCGAAGCAAAATGGTCCGAGTTTCAAAGCTTGGTCATTGACGGTTCATTTTATTATACTCGATGGGTTGAAGGGTTTGAACGGACATTTGAATTTCTTCAAACCATGGAAACTACTCAGCATTTCATGGCAACATATATATAATGGGATCCTACCGCAAGGTATTTTTGTTGTTTAAAAAAACAGAAAAGAGTAAATGGGGATTTGCATTAAAAAATTAGTTCAAAGCGTTTGTTTATCTAGCTTTTTATTGTATGTTGATGTTGATATACAGGGGCGTATTCTTGCTTTGGGTCATTGTAGCTACATCAAGTCTACTAACTTGATGTAATTTTTTGGTTACCAATCTATTAGATATATAGGTATATTGGGTCAGTGAAATTATGATGTGATTTTATGTTATTTTTTTTTATTATCTTTATTCTTATTTCTGTTAGTAAAGTATATGACATGTTATTGATTTTTTGTACTTAAACTAAAATAAGTGACTCTCAAAGTAAAGTCAAAAAGTAATTTTCTTTTTATTGTTTGATGAATATTTCATGCCATGTTTTTCAGTTGGATTGTTTCATATTTTTGATTTTTTTTAATTTAAAAAAGCGCTCAAAATATATTTTCTATTAAAATTAATAAGTTTAAATTTATTTACATAAGTAACTCATTTTTATAATGCTATCTAATATTACATTATCCCAAAAAATTATTACACTTTAATTAAGAGCTCTAATATTTTCTATTGGGTGTCGAAATGTTTTGCCCTTATTATGAACTTTTTTAAATTTATAATTAATACTAAGTCTTTCATTGGATAGGCCTCTCAACTATTTCTCAAATGGTTGTTCTTAAATGGAGTCACTCCTTACAAGCAACAATTATTCATTTTTATGATAAGGGATGCCTACTTGATGGTCTATTATGATAAAATAGAAAAATCAAGAGAAAAGGATCAGGTATTGTCCTTTAGAATGCTTGGACACGCCATCCTATGAGATCTATTTTTTTCTAGCATAAATGTTGTAACTCATGAATTTTGGGTTCCATATGCATTTTTTTCCTTCTTAAGAATAAAAAATGATGGCAATGAAAGATTTGTTCGCACAGAATTGTATATATAAATATTTATACACCATGACTTATACACCTAGACTTCAAAATTTGAACATTTTTAATTGAGGACTGCTGCTTACCTCAATATTTAATTAAATAATTACTTTTAATCTTTTACCAGTAATCGGTTTAATGTCTCATGTGGTGTATAATTAGTTGGAATTTTTTTATATAGTTTAATTTTTAAAGATGTGCTCATAAATTTTAATGTTATAGCTGGGACCGAGAGTTGGATTTGAACTCCGATCATTTTTTTTGCATGTATATTGATTTTTGAAATGGAAAATTCGGTGTTGCCATTTATATTCACTTGCTAATGCTTTTAAAAACTATGTGGCAAAGACCAAAATGTTGTGCATTATGTTGATGACAAACTCTATGTTCTTACCTCTAGAATTTTCATTTTCAAATTTAGTTTGTATAAATATTATTTTAAAATTCCATTTATTAATATTTATCTTTACTTTCATGCCTAATTTTAATTGTGATGATGTTTATAAACTTTTAACTTGATAATTGTATGCAAACATCATATACTCAGTTGAACGGATGTAAAATTAAGTTTTAGTTTCAAACAATTATTCTTTTGGTAAATTCTATATTCCGTATATATTTATCCACGAGTATGTTCGCATGACACATGTGTTGTATCCAAAAGTATGATACACTTTGGATGACGCTAATCGTTCAAAGTGTATCAAGAGGTGAAGGTTAATTTACATTATGATAAGGTGTGTATTGAAATAAAAATGAGTTCAAATTTTTTAACCATTATATTTCATTAAAAGCAAAAAATCTAACTTATTTTCTTCATTCCCAAATCTACAAAATGGACTAATCCACTCCCAGTCAGGAGAATGAGGTATATAGTGTGCACATTTTATAACACCTGTCATAACATATGTTGCATTGATATTTACTTTTCATTAAAATCTACTAATGTCGTCTCAACTTTCTATGATATACCAAATTGAAGTTTTCACCCCGCAACTTAAGAGAAGCGTTTACATGAAGACATGAGAATTTCGGAACGCTATGTTGAAAAAATACGTATTTACACGCTACGAATACGCTGAAATTTGTCTAAAAAAATGAATATCGCTGTCATTTTTGCAAAAAGTAGTTTCACCCATTTTAAAGACTACCTCATTTTAAAATTGACTTCGCAGTGTATTTTTTTCTCTAACTTGAATTTTTAGGCTATGGTTCGTTCTACGACATTATATTTCTTGAGATTCTTTTTCCCATATTCATTTTATGTGGTACTCTTCATTGACCACATTTTATTATATTTACACGCTTATTGTCATGGAGACTATCTTTATTTCTAATACTGAAAACAATTACATTTTAATTTATATATTGGAATACTATATTTCAAAATGGGTGTGGGTGTAACCCCACCGTGCATCGCACGGGTCAGCACTTGTGTGTGTATATATATATATATATATATATATATATATATATATATATATATGTATGTATGTATGTATGTATGTATGTATGTATGTATGTATGTATCTATGTATGTATGCCCTTAAATGAGGACTTCCCGTGCGAACTTATTTATTAAAATTATAAAAAATAATTTTTGAATTGATTTTTTAAAAAAAAAAGTTTGTTAAACATAATTTTATTAAAGAAAATTTGATCTGAATGAACTATTGAAGGGTACTTGAGGATTCATTATTGCAAGTTGGATCTAAATTTTTCATTCTACAAGAAAACTGTATGTCCAAATTTTGTTTGTATATTAATCTTGAAATGTTACAGAGGTGTAAACGTGGGTCGCATATTCTTATTAAGCCAATATGTTTTTTAGCACTACAATTTGCAATATTTGCACAAAAATGTACTCATTCAGGTATAGGTGAAGATATACATGTTATATTCTCTGACCTTTTAATATAAAGGTCCTTCGGAGTTGAAAAAACAAATTTCACATTACTCAAATACTTTTTGTTATTAATCCCTGGCCAAAGTCAATCCTGAGAAATTATATTCAAATGGAAATATTAGAGAATATTACTCAAATGGTCCCTAAAATCTAGTTTGGTTTCAAACGGCCCCGAAACTAAATTTTGTCCCAATCTAATCCTCTAACTATCTAACTGTTTTAGTTTGACCATTTTTTAGATTTAACAGAAGGAAGGTTAAAATTGTCAAACCAACATTTATTGTAAATAAAAGGGATTTTTTTTACTTAACCCCAAATTGTTAACTTGTAATTAGACATAACTTCCGAATTACAAACTTTCTTGACTTACCCCCAAAATTCATTCAGTTTTTTCTAACCAATATACCTGTAACACACCATATTTTTCATATATCAGGTGGCCAGTCCAATACGCTGAAGATAGAGAGTGTCAATCAATTTATATCATCAACATCAACAATAAAAAAATGGTATATAATTTAGACCATTGACACCATACAAAAGTATAAAGTAAATAACTGAGATAGAATAGTAAATGTCTCCAAATTTGAATCAATAAAAACTGAGTCTGAACAAATTGCATGTCTCAAATGAGCCAAAACACCACTCTCTCGCATCCACATGGATCCATAAAAAATAGCTCGGAAATAAAAAATGATTGGATTGTCTAATTGAACCCAAAATATGAATCAACTAAGCCTCTTACTCTAAAGATTATGAACTAGATGAAAGTGTGACTACTCAAAAAATATCTAAAAAAATAGTTTGTGGAATTACGTGGGTTAGACCCCACAAATAAACAAGAAATAGCTAAAATACTTATGCAGTATTAATGCGGCTCATTTACGCCTCAGGCCGTCCCCCGCCGACACTCATACCGATACCTCACCTCTCCCTTACACTAAAGAATTCCTAACTATAATATCCCGTATTTTCACAGACTGTAATTATTATCTATTAAGTGATTAGTAAATAGAATTAATTATTACTTGTATGGCTTACTAATAATAATTTGACACAATTTAGATGGTAATAGAAAATGTGTACACGTAGAAATATCAAGTGAATAAATTATCGATGTTATGAGATATTACCGTGGGATGTAGGTAGTATTGTTTAGACTGGACTCTGGGATTACACGAATGTACGTTTACGTGTTTTTATCGCTTTAAATAGGTTTCAGGGGTAAGAATACCCTTACGAGAGATTGTGGGCTATTTCGGGGAGCATTCTGGGCTCTTTTAAGGCCCGAAATTAAACCTTATGGGGAGATACGGAATTAGGGAGTTTAATTATCGCTACAAGAATTATGGCTTTTAGCAAGGAAAAAAAATCATTGCAAAAGGTATGTTTTCGTTGTAAAACACCTTTTGCAATGTTTTTTTACTTTGCAGCGTTCCTCGCATTAGCCATCATGCTATAGATCTTTTGCAAGGAAATTTTGTCATCGTCGCTAAAATTATTTTGCAATGAAATTTTTCGTTGGGGAAAATAAAAAATTTCGTTGCAAAAATGTTCTCATATCTTGATTAAAAAGATTTTGCAATGAATATTTCGTTGCACAAAATACTAATAAATCCTCGCAGAAGATAATTTGATAGAATTAAAATTTCTTACTAAATGTTAATTTTACATTGCTAAAAATCTTTTGTAACACTCTTTTTCGTTGCAAAAAAATTCTCGTATTTTGACTAACAATCCTTTACAACGAATATTTTGTTGCAAAATATACTAACAAATCCTTGCAAAAGATATTTTGAGAGAATTACAATTCCTTGCCAAATATTAATTGTACATTGCTAAAAGTCTTTTGTAACACACTTTTTAGTTGCAAAAAAGTTCTCGTATATCGACTAAAAATATTTTACAATGTTGCAAAAGATATTAATAAATCCTCGCCAAAGATATTTTGAGGGAATTAAAATTCCTTGTCAAATGTCAATTCTTCGTTGCTAATAGTCTTTTGTAACACTCTTTTTCGTTGCAGAATTATATTAAATAATGAAACAAATAAAAAGAAAATTAAGTAAACACACATAATTAAAAAAAAGATGTTATATTATATTCAAAATATAAATGTACTACTGTTCATGTCACAATGAAGCTCAAAAGTAAATAATACTTCGTAACTAAGAGATGAGTTTATACTAGTTTTCTCATCATAAAAAAAAAAATGATAAAATCAACACTTGAAATCAAGAAAGCTGATTGGTAGGGACAAAAGATCCTTCAGGAACATCTTCCTCGGGAGCAACATCTTTATCTAGCAATAATGTGGCCTTCATTGTAGCCATCTTTGAAACAAGACCTTGGACTAGGATTTTCAAATCTATGATCTCTGTTTGTAATTTTTTGTTCTCCAAATCAAAATTGCGCTTGCATATTGATTTCAAAGGTTGGGTACCAAGACCCTTCACGTATCCCGATCTCTTTCAAAGGACTTTTTGACAGATTGATGGTTCATCAAAATCTTCGGAGCTTTTTTGTAATTAAATCATCTCTTTCTACAAAGAAAAAGAAAATAATATGTTACACTATCGGTTTGACTATTTTTTAAACATTAAAAAACAAAATCGATAGAGATTCCTTTGTTTATTTAAGAAATTCAACATGTTGTGACGCACAAATCACTAATTCAACAACTATAGATACAAGTCAAACATTAACGCATCCCTTCCACCAATTGCACTTTATTTTAAAAAAAAATTGGCAAAATTTCTTTTGTTTATTCATGAAATCCAACCTGTTGTGACACAAATCAATAATCCAATAGTTCCCATCCACCCATTTCAACAAAAATCAATCCAGCCCGCACGACTTGGGAATAATACTTTATGTTTAAGCATGTAATTTTTTTTATATACTTACATAGTCAGACTCTGCTTCTTCACTAATCCACCCATTGTCCTTCGTCCAATGAGTACATAAAATACTTCAATTTGTCCTTACAGCGTCTCATATGCATTACCTGTCTATTAACATACGAAAATAAAATACATAAGTATATGTGTCCACATAAATTAAAATTTAACAAATTTTAAGTGCTAAAAAAATTACCCTATCTTCATACATGTATCGGACAAAAGACTTTGTCTCATCGCGATGAACATACTTGGCATTTGAGCGACTAAAAGAGCAAGCATCAGACTTTTTCTACAAAAAATTGATATACTTCAAGTTAATTTACTGAAACTTAAGAAAATATACAATGTTAACATAAAACATACATAGAAAATTATTACCTTATGTTCCTCTGTACTAAAAACAAGCAAAAATTTTTTCAATCTTCATCCTTTTCCACATCACTATGTTTGTTCTTGTTCGTCTCCTCAATATTCGAAAATTTAGCAAAATATTTCTTCAATGTGTTAAGGAATCCACTATAACGTGCGGACATTGATGCATCCAAATAGCTCACAACCGTCGAATTTGTGATGTCCAACTCAAATTTTGACTGCACATGTTTTAATGAGTTAAGAATATAAAATCACAAATTTTTAGGGGAATAGAACACAAAATTAAATATACCAAAAATCGATCAATCATTGATGTCTTCTCCTTCTCTTCAATATTTTCCCATTTTTCCACCTTTAACGGAGTAAAATTTCGTATGAAAAAGCCAATTTCATTATCCAAAGAGGTAGCAGTACATCCAATCGGTATATTATGCATAAAGTCCCATTGAATTGGAATTTTAGAACCCCCAAAACTTTTAATAAGAGCATCAGTTGCTATCCCACGTGTTATGCCACAAACTTTTTTCTTAGAGGTGGATCCAAATTCTAAAAAATATCACAAATTTATCTAATAATGTTTGTATCCACAATAGCATAAACATGCAAGTATACCATTATAATATAAAAGTTAACTATATTAAATTATATCAAAATCCACTATATTCTATTGGGTTAATTCTTAGAATTCATAGCAAGTGGTTATATAGTAATGAAGGTTGAGGAGTTGAATTATGCATAACCATGCTACTAAAAAGGTTTAAAAAATAGTAGATCAACTCGACTCAAAGTGGATTGATTCGACTCAAGGTCTCTTTGTACATGTGCAGCCAAAAGACAATAAACAAATTTATTATTGCTTTTGATGATAATAATTAAACTAGTCCCTAAATATTATGGTAAATGCTTCAAACATGGTCATAATGAGGATAAGTGCATCTTTTACTCTCATAGTCCTATTAAGGATAATTAGAAGAAAGTGAACAATTAATGGAAAGATGGGAGAAAGAATGAGGTTGAGTGATTAATTGTTTAAAGAGGGTTTAAAAACCTCTTTAGACACAATTATCAAGAAGCCTATGTTCAGACTAAAAATATATCAAGGGACAAAGAAGAAATATTAAAAGGATGAGAGGAAGGAAATAAAGATAATTTCATAGTTGAATGTGAAAAAAGAAATAGAAAGGTGGATATGAGAAATGATTTCAGATGTAAAGTAACTCACAATTCCATTTAGTACCCCATAGATAATAATAAGACATTTAACATTGAGCAAGAAGACATTAAGGTAATTGATCATATAATTTATCCCCTAAAGCTTTAAAGCTTTCGAAAAAGCACTACACCAAAATGGGCAAATTGTCACCTTTCAGCCGGTCAGCCTTGTCAAGGTCATTAACCGTGATAAAAAACACGCGTTTTATGTCACGGTCATTGACCTTGACATGACCGTGACAACTAATTGTCACGGTCAATGGCCGTGACAAGGCCGTGACAAGGCTGATATTTGGATTATATCGTCATGAATATATATTTGCATTATCTTTAGTTTGTGTTGGATATATGATGTTTGGAACAAGTACAACGTTGCTATAACAGGTACAAATATACTGCTGGGCAGTGGCGGTGGCCATACTGCCCAGCAGATTTTTTTTAAATTCTGCCCAGAATTGTCATGATCATTGACCGTGACAAGTCCGCGACAAAAGTTGTCACGGACGTGTCACGGTCATTGACCGTGACAATTCTGGGCAAGAGGGGTCACGGTTATGTCACGGTTATAAACCGTGACAAACGTGTCACGGTCATTGACCTTGACACGACCGTGACACAAAACGCGAGTTTTGTGTCAAGGTCAATGACCGTGACACGACCGTGACAAAAAAAGTTGTCTCGCCTCGAAATGTCACGGTCATTGACCTTGACAAGTTGGATTTGTCAAGGTCAATGACCTTGACAAATGGGCAGATTTGGTGTAGTGAAGATCCATATTTCTTTACATGATAGATCGTCATTGTTAGACTCTGAAGATTATATAGAAGGGAATGTGCCTTTGTTTGAAGAACTATAAATTTTCTCTAATAATTTTAATAGTAAACTTGAGAGAATTAAGAAGAAACAGGAGGACATCATGAAGAATCATAAAAAGAGTCAAACAAAAGAAGTACCCAGTATTTCAAGTGTGGGAGTCAACACTACAAATCAAAAGAGTGCAAAAGTTCAAGATCTTATGTTCAAAAGAGTTATTAAAGCTGGCCAAAAGAGAGACAACAACTTAAATCCTCATGTGTTTAAATGATAAATACAATCATTTCAAATGCTAGGGGGTAGGGAAAAAAGATACCAAAAGAAGACTGAAAAAAAATTGTAAGTTCCATAAATTACCATTCATTGCTATTTGGGAACCTATGATTTATAATTATAAATTGGAAGATTTATAACTGAGTTCTTCAGTTTGATGGAGGAGGGGATAATTTTCATAATAAGATCAGGTGGTTTTAGAGACTTAATATTGATTGTAATATTATTAGAGATAGGGAACAAGACATCCTAATCATAGTGGAGTATCCTATGCTTATCATCACAATTAATGTTGTCTATGCTAAGTATACTACAAATGAGAGATTAAATCTATGGAGAAATATTTATAACAATTCTTCTCGATTTGCTGGAGGTCCTCTTTTAGTTTTTGGCCATTTTAATATTGTGGCAAACATTTAAAAAAAGGAAGGGGGTTGAATCTTGATCATGAGGAAGTTGAGGACTTTAAAGGATGTATTTATAATACCAAAATGATGGATTTGGGGTATATTAGCTTTAAAAATACCTACTTTAATAATATGGAGAATGACTGCATTTGGGAAAGACTTTATAGGGTTTTTATTAATCAAGAATGTATGTCTAAATTTCCCTCTACCAATATAAAGACTTTGAACAATAATTGTTCATACAATTCTCCTTTATTGGCCCCTTTTCTTAATGATCAAGATCAAGGCATTAAGCCATTTTAATTTCAGAATATGTGGTGTAATCCTAGAGATTGCTACTCCGTGTTTTAAAAAACTTGGGATGATGTAGTAGATGGGAGTTGTCTAAATTCTTTTGCCTATAAATTGAAGAAACATACATATGCTCTAAAGGTGTGGAATAAAGGTAAGTTCAAAAGTACTTTTCAAGGGGTGGATAATATGGAGGATGGGTTATTGCAAAAGGAAGTGGCCTACTCAATTAATCTTTTCCAATAGAATAAAATCTTGCTGAATGAAACCAAGGCTAAATTAAATTGGGCTTTAAAATTTGAGGATCAGTTCTGAGTCAGAAAGATATAATTAAGTGGTGAAATATAGGGATAAGAATGCTAAATATTTTCAAGTTGTGACTAATAATTCCAGGAGATAAATGTGGATTCACAAAATTAGAGATGAGTAAGGAAGTTGGGTTAATTCTACTTCAAGGGTGAAAGGTGTTTTTGTTAATTATTACCAAAGGTTATTGAAAGATGAGGGTACTGAAGAAGACAATCATCTTATTAGCTACATACTAAGAATTGTGATTGAGGAAATGAAAATAATATTTAACTGAGATTCCTGAAGAAGAGGAAGTGTATAATGTCATTAAGTTTCTAAATTCAAAAAGTGTAGTTAGTCTTGATGGCTTCCATGGGACTTTTTATGTTAAGTTTTGGAAGATTATAAAGGGTGATCTAGTAGCACCAGTCCAAGTTTATCATTTAAATTGATTTTGAACAGGAACTAGAAGCTTCCAAGACCATTTTAGCTATAAAGAAGAGCTATGAGCTGCCGGACGGGCAGGTGATCACCATTGGTGCTGAGAGATTTAGGTGTACCTAGGTCCTTTACCAGCCTTTGATAATTGGAATGGAAGCAACAGGAATTTATGAGACCACTTACAACTCTATCATGAAGTGTGACGTCGATATCAGAAAAGACCTTTACGAAAATATTGTGCTCAGTGGTGGGTCCACCATGTGATGGATCCACCATATAAGTAAAACACTTGTGTGCTTGAGTTACAATCACAAATGGATTATCATTATACCATGTCAAACTAACATTAATAGAAGTTAGGTGATAGTCCGTTTGTACTCTCTTCTTTTTGGGATTAGTGTTAAACCACTCACACTCAAATATAGAAACAATGTACTGATTTAGGTCCTTCATTTGCATGACACTACACAAATGTCCAAAAAAATCAAACACTTCATCATCGTGGGAAGAAGAATTCAACTGTTTTGAGTTGTACAACGATCGTCACGATCCTTAGCATGAAATCAAATTCCATTAACAATATAACCAGAGTTTTGTAATACCCCTTATTTACGAGTAATTATTTTTATATTAATTTGCCCAGTGGGTTAATTATATGAAATGAATAAAATTGAAGTGAGTATTATTTTAAGTGATTTAATAGATAATATTTACCGAATTTTGCATATTTACTGTTAAGTGAATGTAAATAACATCATATTATGTTTTGTTACGTCGTTGTGCTTTAAACGACGATTATGATTTATATTCCAATTTAATTAGTATTTAAGAATTAATATGATGTTGGAACAAGAAATAATGAATGATATTTTGGATGTCAGTCTAGAGGGCGTGGTTATTCCAAAAATGGTTGAGATAGTCAAAATAAGTGCCAAGTTGTATTTTGAGTTCCGGGACACTTTTGACTAGTTATAACTTAATTATGATGTTACGAGTCATTTTAATTGTGTAATAGCATTTAAATGTTAGACTTAATGTATTTGGGTATTTTAGTCTTGCAAATGAATTTAAGATCATTAATGTGTCCTAAACCTGGAGAGATTTAGATAGAAGAGAGAGCTTAGGAGAAAGAGGAGAGAAAGAGAGAATTGAAGATTTGAGCTTGGAATCGTTGCTACGAGAAGAGAATCCGAGGCTAAAATCTTGAGGCAAGTTCTAACTTGAAAATTATATGATTGAGTGTGAATAATTTGTATTTATAGTTATGTTTTTGAGTTTAAACCATTAATGGAATTTGTTGGTTAAATAAAATATTATAGGATGTATATTTATTTTTAATGGTCTTTTCTAGTTAATTAACTTGTATAGATGATTTGGAGATGAAATGAGTTGATGGTGTTGGGAATTGATGGAAGAAATGTATTTGGGAGATTTAGGGTTTATAACAACCCGTAGCCCCAACTGGGCCTTTCGTCCTGGGTGAATCGAATTTCCCTCCCTAACGAATCGATTCGCTAAAAAGGGTGGCTACAGGTCTGGGGAACCGAATCAATTCGGGCTAAGGCCGAATCGATTCAGCCAAAGACATAATGTTGGTTTCCTTAGCCAAATCGATTCTCTTTTTGGGAGAATCGATTCGCTATCAGGGGCGAATCGATTCGGCCTTAGGCGAATCGATTCTGAAATTCTGCTGTTTTAGGATATTTTTCTAACTTAGTTTTTAGCCCTTTTCTTTTAGGTTTAAGGCTTAGCAACCTTTTGTTATGAAGTAATAAATAGTATTAGAGTTTTATATTAGAGGGATTGATACCCTAGATTAGTAAGGAGGTAATTAGGCTTATTTCAGGGGCTATTTAATAGAAGTTAGTATCTTTTTCCTATAGTAAGCTAGCTTAGGATTAAGGGAGAGTTAGGTGGTATTGTTTTGGGACTTTTAAAGACTAGTATGAGGAAAATTACACTTGGTAGCCTTTAGTGTTGTTGTGAACTCTCGGAGACTATTATGGGGACAATTAAACGTTGCGATTTATGTCGTTAAACACATATGGTTTCAGATATAGTAAAATGCACGTTTTAAATTGGCACATCTTCTGAATTTTGACTTGCATATACATACCTCTCTAAATTCTATCATAAGGGAAGTCACGCGAATGCGGTGATGTCCCCTGGCTAATGAATGCAGGGTGAATATAGTCCTCGGCCATAGGACCGGTGGTTATATTGTGTTGTCATTTTATTTGAAGTGAGGTAATTCCGGGTATGGTTATGACTCGCTGTCAAAGGTATATGGACGCTTCCCACGCAATACTATTTAGAATGCCCAGGTGGTCTTGGTTATAGGAACTGGAAGATGATAGCTATTTAGGGGCGCATTCAGTGGGGTGACTCCCGGAAGGATGGTCTTAAAATCGTTATATTTTGATTGTAATTATTCTCACGAATGTGGCATTTCATAGATGGCTAATGTATTTAGAAATCAATGTTATGGCATAAGTTTCTCAATGTTAAATGGACTTGTGAAGTCATATATTATGAAACTGCAATGTAAGCATATTGAACTGGAATTTAGCTATTTCTCTTAATTTGATGAATAGTTTAACTCTATAAATGGTTTTGCGCTAGGATGTGCACTTAGATGAGAGGAGAGGATAGTTATTATTGTGAAGAGCGATTTAAACTTGTATATGATGTTAGCCTTCATAATTTTTATGCATTTTATTCACACTTATATCATATAAAACCGGGCCCTGACCCGTTTATATTTCTCTGTTTTGTATGGATCCTATTTATGGTCAGGTGCTCCGCCGCAAGGACGCCCGTGTTCAACTCTCCTTCTCAGTGTCAGGGAGCTATAGCATTTTTACGGATGTTGTAGGATATTTTCTGTAGACGCCTCCATATTTTGTATAATCTAGATATGATCAGTCTGTACATTCGGGTGTGTTGCCCAAGTTTTTATTGACATATATTGTGATATTTAACTGTAATACTTGGTGTAACCTGTTTGTATTCGTGTGTTAACTGATAACATATTCGGTTATTATTTTATTGAATGGGAGTTAAACTATTACATGTCTCTATATCTATATCCACCTTCTTTTTAAATTGGATATTCGAAATGATTTTTATTAAACTTGCAAATTTATTTGACATCTGTTTTCTAAAATAACTGGTGGTTATCTCATACTATTATTTTTACGATAGTGATGCTAAGAATGGACCATATATGATTCCTATATTTATTGGAGTATTGAGCTGTCCACCTCTTATTTTAATAAGCGGGGTGTCACATATGGTATCAGAGCATC
Source organism: Sambucus nigra (assembly GCA_949130495.1). NCBI lineage: Eukaryota > Viridiplantae > Streptophyta > Magnoliopsida > Dipsacales > Adoxaceae > Sambucus > Sambucus nigra. The sequence continues at coordinate 587,168,667 of OX422212.1, read as the reverse complement.
AGGTTCTAGAGTCTTTAGGATCTATGCGGACTTATCACGTTCAATCGTAGCGTTCTTTGATATAGATCCCTATTGTTAGGACTGTTTTGTTTGTGCATACTTGTGATCTTCTAAAAAGATAAACTGTTTTAAATTGTACTCTGATTTAGTTATTTTTCGTCTCAGATGCCGCCTAGAAGAGGTCGATCGGAGAAAGTAAATTGAGTTGCAGAGAACATAGAGCCCCCACCACCGCAAGGAACGATACATGCGGCGGAGCTGGCTAATATTATTGCCCAGGCAGTCAACGCTGCCATGACCGCTATGGCACAACAGTTTCCCCAAGCCCAACAGCCGGTAGCACCAGAGGTTCAAGCCCATGTAGGATCCTCTGCGTGGGAAAGAGCTAGATAATCCTTTTTGAAGGTTCACCCTCCAGAATTTCAGGGTGCCGTTGATGTGATTGTGGCAAATCAATGGATTAAAGATATGCAATGCCATCTTCGAATGGTGGTGTGCAGTGGGGGAACGAAGATAGATTCTTGCCACTTTTAAACTGGTAGGAGTGGCTCTACATTGGTGGGAGTCGGTGACAACTCCAGAGCAGAGGGATACCATGTCTATCTCGGACTTCTGGGTTTTGTTTGATCGAAAGTATTTTCCTCCAGTAGTCCAGAAGGAGATGAGGAGGATGCTCCAGGATGTTGTTCAAGGGGAACGGTTTGTGGCGGAATATGAAGAGGAATTTACGTGTGTAGTGAAATTTGTGTCGGATAAAGTAATTCCGAAAGATAGGAGGATCTCAAAATTCATCGGAGGATTAAATTAGAGAATAAGACAACACTTGTTGGGAAATACAGCTTTGCAAATGTTTGGAGACGTGATGAATGTAGCCTTGCTCCATTGCTAAGATCACCGCCTTCATGTGAAAGGGAGTAAGAAGATTTTGGATTCGGGTCAAGCTAGTAAGCAAGTAGGTAATGGTGCCAGTGGAGCACTACACTCACCATAATAGTCAGGAAGTAAACAGAAATAGAGGGACCCCCAACAAGGGGACTCGTCTAAGAAATAACATTTTGGGTGTTTTAACTTTGGCGGAGGTGGTTTTACGCACGGTCAGGGTGCTCAGCAGTAGTATCAGTTAGGCCAACAGGGCCAAGTAGGCAGAGTAAATAATGGAGGTCAAGGCCATCAGGGCCAAGGTGCGAGGAAATTTTGGAGTAACAATCAGGGCCGTCATCCAGAAAATTTAGCAGGTCGTTGTTTTTAGTGTGGTGAACAGGGTCATTTTAAGAGAACTTATCCACAGTTGATCGGGGGAAAGTTGCCTAGGGGTCCTCAGCATTAGTGGGCGCATCTACAGCCTCCAGCGCGTATTCCAGCCGTCCCTCTACAATAGGGGAAACTTTAGTACGGGCGTGTGTATAATATTCTAGATGCTTTATTTCCCCCAGCACCGCCCACCCCGCCAGCTATTGAGGGTAAGTTTCCCATTCACGGGTATGAAGGTTGAGTGATATTTGATATGGACATGACACACTCATTTATTGCTAGGCATTTTGCCCATTCGACGGGGTTGATTAAATCTGCCGAAAGTACTTTTACTAGTGTGGAGTCTTCCATGGGTGATGGTTCTCTTATATTCTTTGTTTGTAAAAGGGTAGGAATAGACCTTGGAAATTTGCATTTTGAGACCGATTTACTCATCCTGGATATGGTCGGGTATGATGTTATTTTGGGTATGGACTGGTTAGTGAAATACTGAGCCATGGTAAATTATTACGGGAGAAGTATAGTCTTCGCCATTCGCGGCAAGAAATATTTTTAGTGGCTATGCCTCTTTCTGAGGGAGGTTCGAGCACGTACTTATATTGTATTGAGGAGGAGACTTCATGTGGAATAATCGTTTCCTTAGACTCGATTCCCATTGTTAGAGAATTTGAGGATGTTTTTCAGGAGATTCTACGTTTACCACCAAGTCGTGACATTGAGTTTGTAATTGATTTAGCACTTGGAACTCGGCCGATTGTGAGGACTCCATATCATATGGCTCATTTGGAAATGAGGGTGTTAAGGGATCAAATTCAACAACTGTTGAAGCATGGGTTTATTTGGCATAGCACATCGCCATGGGGTGCTCCTATGTTGTTTGTGAAGAAGAGAGATGGTTCCCTCCGGTTATGCGTTGATTATCAGGAATTAAATAAGGTCACTATCAGGAATAAATACCCGTTACCTTGGATCGATGATTTGTTTGATAAATTAAGGGGAGCGTCGTACTTCTCTAAGATAGATTTGAGGAGTGGGTATCATCAGCTGCGAATTCGAGAGCAGGACGTGTCGAAGACTGCATTCTTGATTATATATGGGTCCTATGAGTTTTTGGTCACCAATGCTCCTGTCGTATTTATGGACCTTATGAATAGAGTATTTCGAGACTTCCTAAACCAGTTTATCATAGTGTTCATTGACGACATTCTAGTCTATTCTCAAATCGAAGCTGAACATTCCGAACACTTGTGATTGGTCCTGCAGACACTACGGGATCATCAACTTTATGCCAAGTTCAAAATATGTGGCTTTTGGCTTAAGGAAGTGCAATTTTTGGGGCACATTGTAACAACTGAGGGAATTTCTATAGACCCGAGTAAAATTGTCACGGTTAGGGAATGGGGTCAGCCCACGACGCCCACTGAGATTCATAGTTTTTTGGGTTTAGCGGGTTATTACCATCGTTTTATTAAGGTTTTTTCCAAGATTGTTGGCCCTTTGACGAACTTGACCCGAAAGGGAGTAAAATTTGTTTAGGATGATTCCTGTTAGCTAGCATTCGATGAGTTAAAGGACAAGTTGACCACTGCTCCTGTACTCGCATTTCCAAGACCGGGAGTGGACTATTTAGTCTTTACAGACGTGTCTCTATAAGGATTGGGAGGTGAGTTACAACAGGAGCATAGGGCCATTGCATATACATCTTGCAAGCTAAAACCCCATGAGAAAAATTATCCCATGCATGATTTGGAGCTTACTGCGGTAGTGTTCGCCTTGAAGATATGGAGACAGTACCTCCTGGGGGAGAAGTTTAGCCCTTTCACGGACCACAAATCGTTGCAATATTTATTCTCGTAGAAAGATCTAAATATGCGACAACGTTGGTGGTTGGAGTTCGGGAAGGACTATCAATTCGATATTCATTATCACCCAAGAAGGGAAAATGTGGTAGCGGATGCGCTAAGTTGAAAACCCGCAAGGGAGATAGCGAAGGTATGGAAGGCTAAATGGAAAGAGCTTAGCCAGGAGGATGCTGTAGCAAGAGCATTTATGTCGGTGTTGACCGTTACGCCTACTATTGTGATCAAAGTCGTGGAAACGCAAGGAAGGGACAAAGATTGCCAAGACCGGGTACGCCAGTTATTAACCGAGGCAGAGGAGTCATTCTCTATTAGTTCTGAGGGTGGGTTACGTTTCCATGGAAGACTTATAGTACTGAACGAAGGAGACTTGAGATGTGCCATCATGACAGAATCTCATGGTTCGAGATTTACAGTTCACCCAGGTGGAGACAAAATGTATCAAGACATGGGCCATCAGTATTGGTGGGAGGGTATGAAAAGGGACATCTCCAAATTTATTTCCCAATGCACCACTTGTCAATTGGTGAAAGTAGACCACTAGAGACCAACGGGATTTTTATAACCGTTAGAAATACCGGTGTGGAAATGGGAGAGTATCTTGATCGTCACGGGATTACCGACGTCACAAAGCGGTCACGATTCTATTTGGGTTATTATCGATCGTTTGACCAAATCGACACATTTTTTATCGGTATGGATGGATTATAGTATGACACGTTACGTCGGCTCTTTATTACGAAGATTGTGAAACTCCATGGGGTGCCTATCAATATATTCTCAGATCGAGACAACATTATTATATCCCAATTTTGGCAAAGTTTTTAAGAAGCAATGGGGACCGAATTAAAGTTGAGTACCTCCTACCACCCACAAATGGAGAGTCAACCAAATGTTAGAGGATATGCTTCGAATGTGCGTACTTAACTTTAAAGGAGGATGGGAGCAATACCTTCCCTTGGTCGAATTTGCATATAATAATTCGTACTAATTCACTGAAGTGGTACCATTGGTTCAAGTCTAGTGGGGACACCATAATGCCGAGGAATCAACTTGGGAACTAGAGGACGATATCTGAGAGAAGTACCCACACCTCTTTTATATGGTACGCCTTAATTTTGAGGGCAAAATTCCCTTGTAAGGGGGGAGGGGGAGTATGTAATACCCCTTGTTTATGAGTAGTTATTTTTATATTAATTTACCTAGTGGGTTAATTATATAAAATAAAGAAAGTTGAAGTGAATATTATTTTAAGTGATTTGAGAGATAATATTTACCGAGTTTTGCATATTTACTATCAAGTGAATGTAAATAGCATCATATTATGTTTTTTGTGTCGTTGTGCTTTAAACGGCGATTATGATATACATTCCAATTTAATTAGTATTTAAGAATTAATATGATGTTGGAACATGAAATAATGAATGATATTTTGGATGCCAGTTTAGAGGGCGTGGTTAGTTCGAAAATGGTTGAGATAGTCAAAATAAGTGCCAAGTTGTATTTTGAGTTCCGGGACACTTTTGACTAGTTATAACTTAATTATGATGTTATGAGTCATTTTAATTGTATAGTAGCATTTAAATGTTAGACTTAATGTATTTGGGTATTTTAGTCTTGCAAGATCATTTATGCTCATTTACGTGTTCTAAACCCGGAGAGAGCTTAGGAGAAAGAGGAGAGAAAGAGAGAATTGAAGATTTGAGCTTGGAATCGTTGCTACGAGAAGAGAATCCGAGGCTACAATCTTGAGGCAAGTTTCTAAATTACAAATATATGATTGAGTGTGAATAATGTGTATTTATAGTTGTGTTTTGAGTTTGAACCATTAATGGAATTTGTTGATTTTGTTGGTTAAAATCTAGACTTGTTTTTAATGGTCTTTTCTAGTTAATTAACTTGTATAGATCATTTGGAGATGATATGAGTTGTTGGTGTTGGGATTTGATGGAAGAAATGGGTTTGGGAGATTTAGGGTTAATAACTACCCGTAGACCCAAGGCATTTTGTTCAGGGCGAATCGATTCGCCCTCCCTAGTGAATCGATTCGCTAAAAAGGGTGGCTACAGGTTTGGGGAACCAAATTGATTAGGGCTAAGGCCGAATCGATTCGTCCAGAGACAAAATGTTGGTTTCCTTAGCCGAATCGATTCGCTTTTTGGGCGAATCGATTCGCTATAAGGGGCGAATCGATTCGGCCCTAAGTGAATTGATTTGAAAATCCTGCTGTTTTAGGATATTTTTCTAACTTAGTCTTTAGACCTTTTATATTAGGTTTAAGGCTTAGGAACCTTCTCTTATGAAGTAATAAAGAGTATTAGAGTCTTATATTAGGGGGATTAATACCCTAGATTAGTAAGGAGGTAATTGGACTTATTTCGGGGGCAATTTAATAGAAGTTAGTATCTTTTTCCTATAGTAAGATAGCTTAGGATTAACGGAGAGTTAGGTGGTATTATTTTGGGACTTTTAGAGACTAGTATGAGGAAAATTACACTTGGTATCCTTTAGTGTTGTTGTGAACTCTCGGAGACTATTATGGGGACAATTAAACGTTGCGATTTATGTCGTTAAACACATATGGTTTTGGATATAGTAAAATGCACTTTTTAAATTGGTATATCTTGTGAATTTTGAATCGCATATATATATATATATATATATATCTATATATATATATACCTATCTAAATGCTATCATAAGGGAAGTCACGCGAATGAGGTGATGTCCCATGGCTAATGAATGCAGGGTGAATATAGTCCTCGGCCTTAGGAACGGTGGGTATATTGTGTTGTCATTTTATTAGAAGTGAGGTAATTCTGGGTATGGTTATGACTCACTGTCGAAGGTATATGGTCGCTTCCCACGCGATGCGATTTAGGATGCCCAGGTGGTCTTGGTTATAGGCCCTGGAAGATGATAGCTATTTAGGGGCACATTTAGTGGGGTGACTCCCGGAAGGATGGACTTAGAATCGTTATATTTTGATTGTAACTATTCTCATGAATGTGGCATTTCATAAATGGCTAATGCATTTAGAAATCAACGTTATGGCATAAGTTTCACAAAGTTAAATGGACTTGTGAAGTCATATGTTATGAAATTGCAATGTAAGCATATTGAAATGGAATTTAGCTATTTCTCTTAATTTGATGAATTGTTTAACTCTATAAATGGTTTTGCGCTAAGATGTTCACTTAGATGAGAGGGGAGGATAGTTCTTATTGTGAAGAGTAATTTAAACTTGTATATGATGTTAGCCTTCATAAATATTATGCATTTTATTCACACATATATCATATTAAATCGGGGGCTGACCCATTTATATTTCTCTGTTTTGTATGGATCCTATTTATGGTCAGGTGCTCCACCGCAAGGACGCCCATGTTAAACTCTCCTTCTCAGTGTTAGGGAGCTATAACATTTTTGCGGATGCTGTAGGATATTTATTGTTAACGCCTTCATCTTTTGTATAATCTAGATATGACCAGTCTGTACATTCGGGTTTGTTGCCCAAGTTTTTTATTGACATATATTGTGATATTTAACTTTAATACTTGGTGTAACCTATTTGTATTCGTCTGTTAACCGACAACTTATACGGTTATTATTTTATTGAATGGTTGTTAAACTGTTACATGTATCTCTATATATATCCACCTTCTTTTAAATTGGATTGTCAAAATGATTTTTTATTAAACTTGCAAATTTGTTTGACATCAATTTTCTAAAATAACTGGTGGTTATCTCGTACTATTATTTTTACGACAGTGATGCTAAGACTTGACCATCTATGATTCCTGTATTTATTAGAGTATCGGGATGGCCACCTCTTATTTTAATAAGCGAGGTGTCACAAGTTTTTGTTTACATGAACATCTGGACCAGATGCCAACGAATACAACTCGTCTGTGGCTTCTAGTGGCCCTTGATGACACAAAGTTTTCATCTATATAAAGAAGATTTTAGTGTTATATTTACTATCATTTTTTAATATCGAAAAATTTACTAACATATTATTAAAATTATTAACTTACACGGTCCGCAAACTACTTTGGAAATTCACGTTCTTGCCTTTGAAATAAATTGTCGGGAGATTTAATCTCTAATTGTGTCATATGTTCACTAAACATGCAAAATAAGATTTAGTTTTATTTTGTGAAATATTAATAAAAGATTGTGTAAAATTATACTTACTCAAGATAAGGTCGAATTTCTTCGCAGTTATTCAAGATATACCAGTGGACATTATCGATAATGCTCTGGGACAATCCAGTGGGTTGTGCAGCACCCAAGAGACGAACATATCGAGAGAAAACTGAGAGTTCTGCATTATATTTCCCCCCACATGTATCATCGTTCTGTTCTTCTTGATTGAATTTGGTTTTAACCTCATGATGGTACATTGAACAGAAAGTTACGTCTTCATCAACAACGTACGCCTTTGCTATTTATCCTTCAGATTGAGCTTTAATTTTTACGCTTAACTTCAGTGATCCCAGATTCCTGGACGAATTGAATGTTATATAGATAAATAAGTTTACACATTGAAATTTCATAATTTAACATTTGAATAAATATTTTTAAGGTACCTCTCATAAGGGAACATTCATCGCGTATTTACCGGGCCGGAAAGAATAGCCTCGCGTGGTAAGTGAACAACCAAATGGAACATAATATCAAAAAATGCTGGCGAAAAAATTCTTTCAAGCTTGCAGAGTATAAGTACAATCGCTTCTTCTATTTTCTTCAAGTCCTTCACATTCAAAGTTTTTACACACAGTTGCTGAAAGAAGTTGACAACTTAATTAATGCAGTATTAACACTTTCGACAAATATCAACATATGCCGACAGGGATAAGTCGCTGCAGAATAACATGGAAATCTTAACTTTTTAAGCCCGATATTTTTCCATCCTTGATGCTCACATTTTTAGATATATTCGCTTCATAACCATCTGGTAATTTGAATTAGTTTAAGAATGTACAAAAGTTCTTTCTCTCTTAAGATGCAAAGGTATAAGATGCATGCAGTTTCAGCCATCTGTTACCTTGTTCTTGTAAATGCAACTCCTTTCTTATCTTCATATCAGCTAAATCCAAACGAGCCTTGCCTGTATCTTTTGTCTTTCCTTCCATGTTCATCAATGTTCCAAGAACACTATCACATATGTTCTTCTCAGTATGCATTACATCAAGATTATGTCTTAATTTCATCTTTGACCAATACTCTAACCAAAAGAAAATGCTTTTTTCATCTAGTTTAGTTCCTCAGAGGTACATTTTCTCTTCCTATCCTTATTGTTTGGATTTTTACTCAGTTTTAGAATTTTCACCTTCTCTAGCTTCTCCAATATGTCATCTCCAGTAAAATTCCTCGGTGCTTGTCTCTCTTCTTTTCTCTCATCATGTAGTCTACTCTTTCGCCAAGAATGGTTGGAATGCAAATAACGACGATGACCTATATAATATATTTTACTTCTCACTCATTGCGAAGAGGTGTCTTCATTGCATCTGGACATGCATTGTACCTTTTTGTGCTCCATCCAGATAAATTACCGTATGCCGAGAAGTCATTAATTGTCCATAATATAATTGTATGTAAACAAAAATATTCCTTACCAAAATTATCCCATGTTTCTACACCAACATGTCAAAGATCTTTCAACTCATTTATCAAGGGTCGTAAGAAGACGTCCATGTCCTTACCCGGTGCTTTTGGAACCGAAATTAACAAAGCCATCATGAAAAATTATTTCATCATACATTGCCAGGGTGGAAAACTCTAAGGCACGAGTATTACCGGCCACATAATGTATGAGTTACTCATATTTCCAAATGGATTAAAACCATCGGAAGCAAGGCCAAACCTCACATTGCGAGAGTCATTAGAAAACCAAGGGTACCACTTATCAAAGTCTTTCCATGCCCTGGCATCAGCCGGATGTCTAAAAACATCTTGCGTATTGACTCGTTCTTCCTTATGCCACCTCTTATCAGCGACTGCATGCTTTGACATATACAATTGTGGCAACCTTGGTTTCAATGGGAAGTAGTGCAGTACTTTATGATGAGCATTCTTCCCTTTCTTATCATCATACTTGTACCTAGGCTAATCACATACTGGACACCAAATCGCATTTTGATTCTCTTTCCAAAATAATACACAATCATATTTCATAACTGAGTTGCAAATCTCACAACTTTTGTTTTTCTACATAATGCGAAGAGGGGATAGGATAGGCTTCCTTCAATAGTTGGAGTATCATATCAAAGGATTTGTTGCTCCAGCGGTTAAGAACCTTAACATGCATTAACTTTATAAGAAACTGAAATGAGGAGAATTTTTTACATCCTGGATATAGCTCTTCTCCGAGTTCACCAAATAATTTATTATATATAGTAGCAACATTTTCACTATGCTCGGGAGAACCATTGTGGCCAAACATATCATTTAACAGCGCGAACATGTCATCATCTTCCTCCTCAACTTCTACATTTTTCGGCACTTGTACACTTGAAAAGTTTTGTTCATCATTCACCTCCTCTCCGTGATTTATCCAGCAAGTATAACTATAAGACATTCCACGACTCAATAAATGACTTCTGATAGTTATCAGATCATGGAAATATGCGTTTTGATAATCTGTACATGGACATCGTGACTTGTTATTTTCATCAAGGTGGTTTCTCGATAAACGAATCAACAACGGATTTATATTGCTTAGACAACCTGTTAGGCAGAAATATCCAACTCTTATCCATCTTTATCTTTCTTTTGTTTCATACCAACATATCATATTAATTATGATTGCCATAATTAATCAGAAATAAATCAGTATATTAGAAAATAAAATACCATACTAAAATGCTAATAGACATCATTACTTATTTTGCTTCTTGCTTGTGATAACACACACACACACACACAGACACACACACACAGACACACACATATATATATATATATATATATATATATATATATATATATATATATATATATATATATATATATATATATATATATATATGTATATGTATTACATAATTTATAAAATATAATTCCATTATAAGTAATCCATTAAGAAATGGTAGAAAGAATACTGTTCTAATGGACTACAAAAAAAATTAAATCCATAAAACTATCATCGCCATATTATCAAAATAGAAACTGATTTTATATATGGACTAGGATCTTTTTAGAGAAAAAAATGAAAAAATAAAAAAAACAAATAGGAAATAAACATAAATTGTTCGCTAATATATAGGTTGAAAAATTATTCGAGTTTACTGATTAATTATTTTATAAATCTAATTACTTTAAACAAAATAATTGCCACAAAGACAATTCAAAATCAATGATCCACCCTACACTTAGGCCTGGACTGGTAGAAATAAACAAAGAAAATATGCATTTCAATTGATTTTGTATGCTTCAATGAATTTCCCAAATCACACATACCTGTTTTATCTAACTTAATACGGGTATTAAATATATAATACGTTAGGATTGTAAATTTGACTTTCAATTCAATTGAAATGCTATACTCTGCCTTCAAATACATTATTGACTATTTTTTTTCCCATCGCTCTTCGTGATACTTTTTTTTCTTTCTTCGTATGAATTAATTTATGCTTAAGGATCTGTTTCGTTAGGGGTAAAATATATTTCAACGCGGTGAAAAGTAATATGGTAAAATACGTGTTCACCTATTTAGAGTTAAATTTCCTTTTTCTATTCTTGCTTAAATTTTCATAGTTATCGGATGTGCACTTATTTACAATGCAACCTAACAAAAATTTAATTTTAAATATGTGAAAAAATATTTCACCACTTTACTTTTCACCACGTTCAAAAGTATTTCATCCCGAACCAAACGGACCCTTAGGGTAATGCATTTATTATAATTTTAAGAAAATTATAATTCTACTTTTGCCGATTACCTCATTTAAGACGTAATACATTCTATCAAATTTAAAAGTGATATAAACCATATTTTATTTTCTTTGACATTATATTAAATAGAAATTTAATATGTAGGCGATGGCCGAAATAAAAAAAGTTCATTTACTCTATTCTTTTTGGAAAATTAACATTTAGACCTTGCCAAGTTAACTTACAATAATGCACTGAACTATCAAAATCTGAATAAATAAATAACAAAGTTGTTCTCTAATAATCTCCCAGCAAAGCATCCAATGCTAAAATTCAATTAATAATAAAACACCCTTACTAACAACTAATATTTATAGCTAAGAAACTGTTATCACGTATTAATGTTACTATTCCGATTGTAATTTCATCTCTAAGATATTTAAATATTCAATAAATTATGTAAAAATCAATTATCTCTATTTCCGATTCTTTCTGGAAATTTTACACAAAATACAATCATACATGAGCAAAAGACATGGACATATTTTGAACCACAAACAAACAGAAAAGAAATTTATTTGTATGTAATTTTTTTTATGTCCAGTGAATTTACGGTTGCTGTCAGAACACATGAAAAGAAGATATTTAAGAATTAAAAAACATCGAAACTTACAGGGTGGAGAACTGAACTGTTGCTGAGGTGGAGGGGTCGCCGGGGTATAGCGGGGTGGAGGGGGTCACCAATATATTGTGGTGGGGATGGAGGCGCCGGGGTAGAGGGGGTTGGAGGAGGTACCGCAGTAGAAGGGTGTTGGAGGAGGCGCCGGGATGAGGGGGTAAGGGGAAGGGGAAGCCGTTTTAGAGTGGGGCTTTTTTGGGGGTGTTTTGTGAGATGGGATAGAATCTTGATTGAGTGGGTTGAATGTATTTTAAATTAGTAAATTGTTTCTTTAATATGAAACTATGTAGTTTTAACATAATTTTTTTAAAACTTTTTGCAACGAATTTTTTTCCTTGCAATAGATATTTTCGAAAATTAAAATATAGCGTGAAAATTTATTGTCATATATTTAGCAACGATTCTAATGAAAATACTCTCTAAAAATAATTTTTTTCAGGAATTATTTCCTTGCAAAATGTTTTTGATATTATTTTGTTTTTAGCAACGATTTTTAATTTTTGTTGTATACTTTTAGCAGCGAAATTGACTTGCTTGCTGAAAAAATTGTTGCAAAAATAAATATTTCTTGTAATGTGATATAAACCATCCTAATTAGGTTTTCTATCCATTTTTAATTAAATCTAACAACCACAAACCTTCTAGGGGAAGTTAAAAAATTGGAAAAGGAGCAAAAGAGAAGAAATCAAGGGAAATTCAAGAGGAGTTATCAAATCCTCCACCATAAGGCAAGAATTTTCATGCAATATCTTTAATACCGTGTTTCTTTATTTATAAGCATTCTTTATCATATGATTTTGGGGCTTTTGATTTTATTAGAGACTAATTCATATGATGATTTATGATTTGGGTTAATTAGGAATGACATGAATCTGTCCTGCATTGAGAAGTTGCACTTTGATGATTAAAACACGAAATTAATGGACTAAATGATGTAGATATGACATATAATTGATGTTTTAGAATGAAACTTAATTATTACAAATTGTTTCCATGTTGATTTGATATTTAGTGCTAAAATTGATGATAAACAAACCCTAAGTTGATTTAAAGATGATTTATCATGCAAAGTTTAAATCTTTAAGTTTTAATCTTGGATTTGATGTTATTGGACCCATTAGATGGTGTAAAAGGTTTAAAAGTATTTTTCTATACTTACCGTATCGAATGGATATTGTTTTGGAGCTTGGTTTGGGCATTAATGGAGGTTTTCGAGGCTACATCTTCGTCTTTAGCCCATTTTGGATTCTGCCTAGAATCCAATCAATTTGGGTCATGAAATTGTATATCTTTTCATTACGAACGCGTGGATGCCAGTTTTGTATTTATTTTATTTTTTTCAATTAGTTATGAATTTTCTACGGAAGGGTGCGCGAGACCAAGATCTCCAGTCGGTGATTTTGGGATGGACTTTATTTTAGGCACACTCATGTTTAGAATGATTGTAAAACCTTGTTGATGTTAGTAAATATGAATTCTTATTTGATGAAATTGAGGTTTACGAATCTTATAAGTCATTAATGGAGATTAGAAAAAATGATTATGGAAGTTTGGGGAAGAAACCCGTATTGAAAATTAGTAAATTTGGGTTCATTGCCAGAAGAGAATCGATTCGGATGTCGAGGATTGGGTAAGGTTTAGGCCAATGCTAGGGAGATTTTTATGAGTCTAATCGAGTATATGGGAGGTTGTCCAAGTGAAGAGATATTTAATTAAAAATGAATTTGTGTCATTATCCAATAAATGGTGAATTTAATTATTAACCAGAGTGTTAATATTCAAGACAAGAAATTTTATTTCGAGAATTATGAAATAAAGTTACGGTAGTTATGAGGATAATTACCTATACATATTGTGGTCTATAGATATGTATTTATTATTTTTGTGGACATACCCGTGTTCGTGGAAGGCCTATTGGTTAGGGTTGCGTATGTCATCGGACCCCGTACCACACGCCAGCTGATATGTGCTAGGCGTAGTGTAGGTCATTATTTTAGGTCATACGTTCAGGGTCACTACTTTGTGATGAGATAAGTGGGATGGACGGATCCATTATCATAGTTGGGGATATGAGCGTGAGATGGTGTACTGCGTAGTGATTGCCCCACTTATGTGTGCTTTGTTAATGTCCGTTTGGTGAGGGATTCCTCCGAACTTACCGATATAGCACGAGCTGGACACCTAAGGTAAATGCCTTTGTGTGCCAAATATATATATATATATATATATATATATAACTCATAAAGTCTAATGATGTAAGGAAGTGTTAATGGACACAATGCTATGTAATATAAATAATATGAAGTGATTGTATTTATGTGGGGTAGTATTGTGGGGTTAATCTTTGGGACTGAGATCATATGTGTAGATATTTACCTTCTGATTATATGTGGTCTAGTTGCCCTTGATATTGTTATGTCAGCGTAGAGACCGAAATCATATGTTTGGGCTTGGGTTGGAAATGCGTATACTTTTACACCTAGTTGAGGGACTCCTTCGGATTTGTCGATAGAGGCATGAGATGGACACTGAGGGTAGATGCCTTCGTGTGCTATATATATATATATATATCACATAAGAATTTATCCAGTATAAGTATAGACCTTAATAATGAACATATGGAATGTCAGGTAGTTTATGTGCTTACTTGTATGTCCCTTGTGAGTGACTTTGTGAGGGTAGGCCTTTGGGTTATATTTTTCATGTGTGGCTAGTTACTTTGATTTGTCCAGGGTATGTGGTTGTGACCTATCCCTTATGGTAGCTAGATAATAATTTGCTTAATTAAAATATATTTAAACAGGCCTAGCATTACATTTATGAAGCTTAGAATACATAATAAAAATATATGAGTGGACCTTGGGGTGGAATCCCGTTTAGGTTATTGATAACACTTTATGATAGTTATTCGTTACGTGATGGTGCTTAATTGTCTAGATATAGAGAATTCTAGCATAATTAGGCTGTGGGTTAGGACATACACATAGTATTACACTTATTTAGGAGGTGAGGTACTCACTACATGTGAGAGCTGATGGGTGGAATGTAACGGAGTGAAGTCAATTTGTTGAACCTGGCCGAGCCGATAATAAAGTGGGCCTATCACCATGGTTCTCCTTGGCTCTTCAATAAGATGAGGTCTCCAGCTGGTTCATTAGTGAAGCCACGTGTCATCACGTGGTTAGTTCTCGATTCACCCTACATTTTTGGTATGACAATATCCTCCTAGAATTTGCTCATGATCGTAGCTGGTAGCAGGTCCACTGGAGAGTAAGATCTTATGGGTAGATGCTTGGCAACCTGACTGGGTAAAGTTTTAATTTCAGAATGTTATAGGCTTGAATATTCATTATCTCATTACTTACCGACTACATTTCCTTGTGTGGTTTGAAAATTTTCTCTGGATATTTGGACTGCCACGTGTCGACCATCGACTGAGCAATAGGTAATCATTACTACTCATGCACGTTGGGAATTTTGCGTGCAGATTTAAACCGTCAACCTTTTCCCAAGGCAGTTATGTCATGCTTTAAAAAAATGTGTAATCATTAATATAAATTTGGCATAAAGATGTATTTTTTAAAATTTCAAACCTTTCATAAACAAAATCTTTAGATATATGCTTAAGAGAGAGACAAATTTCTTCCCTCACTTTTAAGTTCCTTTATTTCTTGCTATTATCTCATCCGAATATGTCATTTTTTGCAAGAACCTTCCTTTTCTAGTCATTCACAGTCCGCCTTTGCGACTTTCTCGCACGTGTTTCACTCACTAGGATATTAAGTACCCATTGGTCGTTTACCTTCTAGTTTCTCTAGTTTTTTTTCTCTAAATTTTTTCCATTTGTTTGTTACGATATTCTGCATAGTTGTGGTTATTAATGTTTATGTTATTGCAATTGTGGTTTTATTAGAAGATATTGGCATTTATATGACCATTGAGTTGGTTGGCCATAGGGGTTTTTAGTTTATAGGGTTTTATGGGTTTCTTACATAATTTCTTCAATAGCGACTCTAAGTTTCCCCAAATTTCATTTCCCTTATCGTTTTAATCATTAATGAGTTTCTCTGAGTGGATTGTGAGGGTATTAAGGCCGATTCATCAGTATAATAACATGTTCTCCTTTGAAACCCTTAGGAATGTTCCATTAGCTGTTGTTCATAATCCTAGGATTACCACTGAGAAACCAATACTCACTGCCACTGATATTTCTTCCTTAGTTAGGTTGGCACCCTAACCCCTTAATATCCAATGTTACAGGTAAAATTTTATGGCCTCTGCGAGCTTGGGAGAGGGTTGAAGGAGTGATACATGTGGAAATAATTACATCAACTAGAATTCTGAGGAGTTTGTGTATGTGATCGACTCCTCCACCAAGGAGGCTATGTATTCTAAACCCCTTTCAAATCCTCCTAGTTCACCACTGGTGGTTTCCCTAAAACCTTCTGCATCGTTGAATGATGATGATGATGAGGACATTCCCTCCCAATCTGTTAGTAGCTCATATGATCCCTCTAAGATCGATGCCAAGAACTACATTTGGTATATTTATGAGTACGAGTGGGTAGACTTGATAAATTTCTAAAATATTCCCGTTACTATTACATATAGGCTACCTAACAGGACTGAGATGGCTTATGATCGGCTATATGTTGATGATATTTACTTCCCTATTTCTTCTTTAATTGTAGGACTTCGTCTTCCTTTGCACCCCATAATTAGGGGTATCCTGAAGGGCTATGGGGTGGCTTCGACCCAACTCCCTCCTAATGCCTATTGGACGATAGTAGGGTTAATGATTTAATAGAGGGAGCACTCTGGTTTTGACATACATAAGGGGATTTTTAGGTATATACATGGAATAAAGGATAGTTACAAAGCCCCTGGGTATTATTATCCTTCTCCTTGAAAACCCCATAAAAAGTTGGCTAGGGTGGCCTAAACCAACAGCCATTTTTGGATGTAGAAGTTTATATATTTGAAGGGGAATTGGGAGTTCGACACAAATGAAACCAAGAAAAATGCTAGGCTTCCAGGTGACTAGAGTGGGCCGAATAAGACTGGTACATTTCTCTTATACTTATTACACCTTTATTTATTAATTAAAATATATTTTAACCTATCTTGATCTTTTTATAGTGAAAGTTTCCCCCAAGATCTCGACTGTTGAGAATAAACTGGTGGATATAATTTTTTGATCCGATCCTCGAGTCTTTGAAGACATTTTAAATTCTGACAGGCTTATTGAGTTTGACTATTACAAGGTCGATGATTGAACCGAAGTCGATGTGCAGGTTGAGTTTGAGAGAGAAGTTGAAGAAGGTATGTAAATTTTTCACAAAGTGTGTGTTCGTCTATTTTTCAGCTTGTATATTTGCTAACTCTTATTTTTTATGCAGCCTCTACTCCTTCCACCTAAGTTTTCAAACTCAATTGACTGGGGAAATGGCCCCAAAACTAACTGCTCGTGAAACTATCAAGATTTTTCATAAGAATTAAGCTAAAGTTTTTAAGAAGAAGACCGAGGTTCTGGATAAATCGATGAAAACTGTGGAGGTCCAGGTGCCTAAGAAAAAATAGAGTCCTAATCTGATCTGAAGAAAAGAGCAATTGAGCCTTCTACATCTTAATATGACCTCAAGAAGGTAAGTCTGGCCAAGATAAAAGGGCTGGGAAACTCCTGCTGTGATTGAAGGTCACCAGGTTGGTCATGTGATAAAGGAAAATGAGAAGTCATCATCTGCCACATGGTTAACTCCCTCGATCTGCTCGACTATTATGGGCATAGTCTTATTTTTAATACCTTAAAACTATGAACAATGATTCTATGTGGGACTACGATCAACATACGGCCATTATGGTAATCTCTGATGATTTTACTTAATATGTTAATTTCTGACTATCATCCAATCTCATATTTATATTCTTTTATACTAAGGCATGACGTCTACGATCCTCAGAGAGAGGGATTATGTGTCCGAGGATGATGCCTTAACGTTTGAGTAGGAAAATAAAATAAATAAATATCTTCAAACCCATATTTCCATGTTGAGCGAAAGTTGACTTCTTCTCAAAATAGGGACACTAAGGCCGGAAGTGAGTTAAATGGGAAGACTAAGCAGATCATCAAGGCTAAGGATAAGCTAAAGCTGAAGAGAAAGGCGCTCACCAAGGAAGATGAAGATATTAATAAGTCCAAGGAGCAGGCACAACTGGATGCAATCACCATTCAATATTTAAGAGATGATACAACCAAGTCCCACGAGTTTGTTGTGGATGGGACAAGGCCTCCTCATATTTTAAATTAGAGATAATGGATTTCTTTATTAACAGGTATGTCGAACTCAAGAAACATTTATGAAGCATTTCCTTTATATAACGAGGATCGTTAGTGCTTGGGAAGGTGATGTCTAGGAATCTATTGTCTCGACCAATGATGATGCCATGGATATGGATGTTCCATTCCCAGAGGTCAATACTACTTCACCGACTGAGTTGAACCCTGATAACTTGATCCATCCATTGGACCCTGAGGTGGTGACTTAAGGCAACCCTCAATATCTTAAGATGGCTGATCCTCCTATTGTTGATGGCTCATCTGTTACTCATAAAGTTTAACTATGAAGCCTTCTAAAATATTATGTTTTTACCATGATTGTTGAACAACTATCTTGTGATTGAACTTATTATGTTTTGGTTTCTCTTATGCTACTGGATGAATGTATATATCACTTTGGTGGCCTTCATCCTTGTTATTTTAATGCACGTGTTGTACTTTCTTACTTGATATTTTTCTTAACTTATTTTTCTCGACCAATTTGTTAGCCTCTGTATATGTTATGTTTGTTTGACTGGCTTAGCATGAAAAATGCTTTTAGTAGAATTAATTGGCAGCCATTTTAAGAACAGTGCTTTGAAATTTCTAATTTAGGCCTTCTAGTATTTAAGTCTTTCCTTAGTCTCGTAGTAAGCTCCTGACCAACCAGACATGGATACTATCTACCAGTTGGATGAGCAAGTGTTCATGATTCACTTAGTCCAATGGACTATGGTGATCATGAGATTCTTTCTGGGCAAGGTTTTCTAAGTAGAAAGTTGTGACTTATAGTTCCTTTTCCATTTTGTTTGTGTAGCCTTTGGTCATGGACAGTGACATGCTTGTCTATACTAGAATTCATCAATGCTTTAGTTAACTTACTAGTCTGTTGGGCTGGCTCATAGCCAACCTAACCTGGTAACAACACTGGTGAATCCTTGGGTTTTCCAATTTCTTAATTATGACCTGTCCAAAGGACTAGGCCCTTCATAAAATAAGGTCTAACCGTAACTGGTTCATTCTTCTCAGCTCTGAGATGTTTTCGACCTTGTCTTCTTGACCATCTCTATCAATGAGGGTTCTTGAAGTATAAAATAGAAGAAATTAAATAGTAATAATTTGTGGAGAAGACTGAACTTTCATTGATAGTCAACAAAACTTTTACAAAGAATATTTTTGTTGCATTTTTATTTTTCCTACTTCCTGACTTTGTTCGTCTTAATGGTAGTACTTCTTGAGAAGCTTAATATTCCATGGATTTTTGAAAGGCTCCCCGTCGAGAGTCTCTGTTGTGTATTTCCTAAATTTCCAATTGAGTAAATTTGTTTGTAATTGTCATAATTCCGAACAAAACATTTACATCATAGGTTAGGATGTGTATTGTTGAACTCGTAAGCCTATGACATGTTTGATGAGAATGAATTGGACAAGCTTCAAAGTTGGATATGCATCATGTCGTGATTTTGTGCCAAGTTTATCTTCATGTTTATCGAGGAACTAGCAGGTATGGATGCATTTAGAATAGGATCCTTGGAAATAATTTTTGGGTGTTTGTTTTTTAAACAAAATCATTTAGAACTATTTTAAAAATATTTTTTGGTGATTTTTCTTTAGTTTTAAGTTCGTCGGAACATTTTTAGACTTCGTTAAAACGAAATTAAGATTTCGTTCTCACGAGTTTAAGTACTCATTGGAACGAGATTTGGAACCTCGTTAGAACGTACAACTAACGTACTTCAAACCAACACTCTTTGTCGGATAGAAGGCCACCCGTTGGAAGCTCGTGGGAAGTTATTTAGAATGAACTTTGCTTGTTTGTTCGAACGAGACTGGTTTTCTTCAGAAGAAACCAACAGTTCGTTCGAATAAACCAACCACCTAAAAAGTCATGTTTTACTATTTATAGGCGTGCTGGACTCAAATTGTTGGAGAGATTTTGACAAAAATCAATTCCCTATCTGTTTTCTAAAGTTCCAAAACCCTTGTTTCACCCATTGAGTTTAAAGATCCAACTTGCCATATTCGTATATTTGAGATCTTTATGTTGGGCAGCAAAGTTTATTTTTTCTTCAGCTTAAGAGAAAAAAGTTTCATGCGGTGTACTTCGTACTGGTTTGCTGTGTTGGGGTGAAGAAGCGGTGTTATGAGCCTCATTGGTGGATATCGAGACACGTGCGGATTCATGTGTTATGGAAGCTTACATGTGTGGACTTTTATATTGCACTGTGTAGGGGAGGTTGAATATAGAAGAGCATCAAGGCTTGCGAAGGAGATGAGTTGTTGAGTAAGTCTACTATCTAGAATTCGTAAAATCTTATCATAGTGATCTGTTTGGCTGGGTATAATAACCCTCGCTTATGAGAACAAATTTTATGTTTATCTACTAGATATGGTAATTAGATATAAAATGTTGAGTTTTGGATTGAGTGCTAATTAATGTAGAAAAGTTAAAATTTACCATGAGGTTGCATATTTACCGTAACTATAGGTGAATATTGCCATGTTATGTTATATAATATCATAAGAATTTAAAGTGATATTTAGCTCAATAATGAGACCGGAACTTAAAATGAATTATAAATTTTCCAAATGATAATTTGGAGGCCGTAGTTGAGTCCGGAATGTGCGAGATAGTCAATTATTGTGCCATATTGTATTTTGAGGCTTTTGGCACTTTTGACTGGTTATACTTTAAATATACAGTTGCGTATTATTTTATCGCAATATTGGTCAATTAAATTGGAATTTTGACTAATGCCACGACTTAGTATTACTAAGTCTTCTATTTTCTCAAGTTTCATTTTCCCTAAACCCAGAGAAAGCTTGAGAGAGGAAGTGAAAGAGTAGAGAAAAGAATAGGGATTGAAGATTGAGGGAGGATTCTTTCTTCTACACAAGGAAAATCTGCATTTTCTCAATTGAGGCAAGTTTTCTACTTGCTATTTGTGGTTTAAGATAAATGATTTGTTATGATAATGATGTATTATTCATGGTTTAGCTATTTTAGGGTTTTCTTTGTGTATTTGTGGGTTTTGATCAATTGAAGAATGTTTTGGGATGTTTGATGAAGCTTATGGTAGTAGTTGTAGCAATTATATTATGTTGGTGGCAATAAAGGAGTTAGATTTGGGAATTATCTTGAAATAGGAAGGTTCGATTTGGTCTAGGTCTGTTAAGACCGGTCGACCGCGGTTCTCAGACCGGTCGACCGGGACTTCGGGAGAGGGCATGCTGCTTTCTTTCAAAGGCATAAAACTTATGGCGCGGTCGACCGCGGTTCCCTAAACGGTCGACCGGCCCTGCCGAAGTGACTTTCTGCTTTTCTTCCTAGGCAAAAATCTTGAGACGCGGTCGACCGGTCCCCTATTTTTTTCCCTAAAAATTTATTTTCATTTTCAAATTTTTTCTTTTCATAGGGACTTAAGGACCTTCTTAAATGAAGTAAATATAGGGTCTTAGAGTGTTAGTTGAGTTTGGTCGACGCCCTAGACTCGAAGGGTTTCATCTAGGATTCATGTCAAGGGGGGGGTTAAAGAAATGTTCAGGCATTTCTTCTCTCGTATAGTTTTATAATAATCTAGGAGATTTTAGAGTCAAATTTGAAGACTTTGGGAGTTATTGTGAGCTAGGTTTGACTGGATAGTCTATTATGAAGCCAAAAAGTAGGCTTTGGAAAATAATTTGGAGGGTCTAACTAGTTATCGAGGTTGTTATGCTGATACGAGATACGTATGGTTCCGGATAATCTTAATGCATTTGATAAAATGTAAAACGGATAAAGTAAATGACAATTTACTAAATCAAGTAATGGAAATTAATAAAATGGATGATACACACCTCTCTAAATACCATCTTAAGGGAAGTCCGTGCGTGAGGTGAAGCCCCCTGGCTAATGAATGCAGGGTGGATATAGTCCTAGGCCATATGAGCGCTTGTTTATATGTTTCTGCGATGGGTAGGAGATTACGGGTGTGGTCTTGACTATCCCGTAGGCATATGGCCGCTTCCCGACGTTTCGATAGGATCCCAGGTTGTCTTATGTTAGGCCCTGGAAGATGATGGTTATTTGGGGGCGCGCACAGTGGGGAAACCCGGACGGGCGGTCTTAGAATCGTTATATATATATACTTATAACTATTCTAATTATCAAGTTGGACTCGATGGAATATTAATGCCACAAAGAGCAAAGTATATTCCACAAAGAGCATACAATTGAGATTAGTGGCATAAAGAGCACATAATAATAATTGTATTCCTGATAAGGAATGGAAGAAGATAAAGTGAAAAGTATGAAAGATGAGATCGGTTGATAAGTTATCCTAATTGCATCTATAATCGATTCTTTTCTTGTAATCACTAAATTGTCTTAATTGTATCTTATTGTTACTATGCTAGAATACTACCTTTATCATCCATGCTTATCTATTCTTCATTTTCATACTTGTCATTTATATGGTGATCACATAAAATCGGGCTCTGATCGGTTCTTCTTTTTTGTTGTGCATATCTATATATTATATCCGCTTAGGTGTTCCGCCGCAAGGTCGCCCGTAATGAACTTCCTATTCCAGTGTTTTGAGGAGCCGTGACGTTTTGCGGGTATCACGGTACATTTTGTGTAGACGCCTTCTTCATTGTTTTCCATTTATGACCAGTCCCTACTCGGGCGTGTGGCCCAAACTGTTGTAATTGTATAATGGATGTATTAAATATTATATGAAACTTATTGTATAATGTATGTATTTCATTGACCGGCGGTTCATTTGGTCCTTTCTTTTATTGTTGGTTTATATATATATGCTTGTGGGAGTTTCCACTTTTGTTCCTATTACGGGTTGTTGAAAATGCTTTGTTTAAATCGTAAAACTACATTTTTTTTTGATAACCCATTTTTCTAAAATACCGTGTGGTTATTCCATATACTCTTTATGTTGATGCGATGCTGAGGATGATCCCATTAATGATTCCTGTATTTTTGGAGTATCGGGCTGGCCACCCCTTATTTCGAATATCGGGTTCTCATAGATGGTACCAGAGCATCAGGTTCTAGAGTCTTTAGGATCTATGCGGACTCATCATGTTTTACCGTAGCGTTCTTTGACATAGAGCTTAATGTTAGGACTGTTTTGTTGCTTATGTTTGCGATCTGCTGCTAGATTGATCGTTTTATGTAATATTCTAACTCTATCGTTTCTCTATCTCAGATGCCGCCTAAGAGAGGATGTCCCGCTCTACGTAATAGAGTGGTTGAGGATGAGGTTGGTCCTCCACCGCCACCACAGGGGAATATCAGTGCCGCGGATATGGCAAATATAGTGGCCCAAGCTGTTAATGCAACGATGACTGCAGTGGTACAACAAATGCCACAAGCTCAACCACGGGGGCAAGAAGCACAAGTTCCTACGGGGCCTTCTCCGTGGGAAAGAGTTAGAGAGTCTTTCTTGAAAGGTCATCCCCCGGAATTTGATGGATCTGCGGATGTGATAAGGGAAAATCAGTGGAAGAAAGACATGCAACGCCATCTCAGAATGGTGGAATGTAGTGAGGAGAAAAAGAAAATCCTTGTTACTTTCAAGCTTGTCGGATCAACCCTACATTGGTGGGAGTCAATGACTACACCCGAGCAAAGGGATACGATGTCGATCTCTGATTTTTGGGCTTTGTTTGATGGAAAGTATTTCCCACCCGCAGTTCAAAGGGAGATGCAAAGAAAGATTCAAGATGTTGTTCAGGGGGAGCGATCCGTGGCGGAGTATGAATAGGAGTTCACCCGGCTAGCAAGTTTTGTGCCGGATGAAGTGACTCCATAAGCGAAGAGAATCTCAAAATTTATGGGAGGTTTTGCATTGGCGAATAAAACAACATTTTCTTGGAAACCCCACTCTACTAACCTTTGGGGATGTGATGAATGCTGCTTTACTTCATTGTTAAGAGCATAGACTGTTTGTGCAAAATAATAAGATAACTACAGCGATGGGGCAAGTGGGAAAACCCGGAGGTAATGGGACCGGAGGGGGAACATCTTCTCCATTCCAATCCTCGGGGAGTAAGGAAAATGAGAAGGACCCTCAGCAAGGGGATTTGTCTAAACGCCAACGGTTTGGTGGGTTTAATGCGGGTGGCTATAATGGAAGACCGGGTCAAGGTGGACCACAACAACAAGGAGGTAAATGTGGGAATGGAGGTAGAGGCCAGCAGGGCCGAGGTGTGGGGAAATTCAGAAACAATCAAGGGAGGAACCAGGAGAACGCGTCGAACAAATGTTTTCAGTGCGGAGATTTGGGCCATTATAAGAGTTCGTGTCCTCAGTTGGTTGGAGGGCATCCTCCTAGGGCCCCACATCAGCCTTATGTATAGTTTTCGCCCCAGGCGCCTAATCCAATTTCTCCTCCTCAGCAGGGGCAACTACAGTATGGACGGGTATACCATATTCAGGAGACTATGCTTCCTCCAGCCTCTCTGGCACCGCCAGCTATCGAGGGTAAGTTTCTTATCCAAGGACATCTGGGTCGGGTATTATTTGATATGGGCGCTACACACTCTTTCATTTCTAGGAATTTTGCACAAACCACAGATTTGATAAAGTCTGCTGAGAGTACTTTCACTAGTGTTGAATCCTCTATGGGTGATGGTTCATTGATTTTCTTTGTTTGTAAAAACATAGGGATTAACCTTGGTAACTTGTGCTTTGAGGCTGATTTACTAGTCCTTGATATGGTCGGGTATGATTTAATATTAGGAATGGATTGGCTAGTGAAATACCGTGCAATAGTAAATTATTATGGGAAGAGTATCGTATTCGCAGTTCCGGGACAAGAGATGTTCTTAGTTATTATACCTTGTATGGAAGGGACTACGAGTGCTTATTATATTGTGTTACGGAGGATGCATCCAGGGGTGTAGTTGTTCCCCTGAATTCTCTTCCGATTATTAGAGATTTTAAAGATGTTTTCCGAGAAATACCGGGATTACCTCCAAGTCGGGAGATAGAGTTTGTGATTGATTTAATGCCGGGGACTCGACCGATTGCTAAAGCTCCATATCGTATGGCTCCTGTAGAGATGAGGGAGTTGAGAGATCAAATCCAGTAGTTATTAGAGAGGGGATTTATTAGGCGCAGTACTTCTCCATGGGGTGCTCCGGTATTATTTGTAAAGAAAAGAGACGGTTCTCTCCGGTTATGTGTGGACTATATGGAGTTGAATAAAGTCACCATCCAGCATAAATACCCTTTTCCTCGTATTGATGATTTGTTTGACCAACTTAAGGGAGCGTCGTACTTCTCTAAAATCGATTTGAGGATGGGGTATCATCAATTGAGAGTACGGGAGAAGGATGTATCTAAGACTGCATTTCTGACCCGATATGGATCCTATGAATTCTTGGTTATGCCATTTGGACTAACCAATGCTCCCGCTGTATTTATGGATCTTATGAATAGGGTGTTTTGGGATTTCCTTGACCAATTTGTTATGGTATTCATCGATGATATCTTAGTCTATTCTCAGACAGAATCTGACCATGCTATTCACTTACGGTTGGTCCTGCAGAGATTGAGGGATCACCAATTGTATGCGAAGTTTGAGAAATGTGGCTTTTGGTTGAGGCAAGTTCAATTTCTGGGTCATGTGGTGTCATCCCAGGGTATATCGATGGATCCTAGCAAGGTGATTGCTGTGAGGGAGTGGGGTCATCCCACAACACCCACCGAGGTTCGTAGTTTTCTGGGCTTAGCGGGTTATTACCGTCGGTTTATTAAAGGCTTTTCGAAAATTGCTAGCCCTTTGACGAATTTGACCCGAAAGGGAGTGAGATTTATTTGGGATAATTCTTGTCAGACTGCATTTGATGAACTCAAAGATAGGTTGACTTCGGCTCCAGTCCTTGCATTGCCAAAATCGGGATTGGAATATCTAGTCTTCACGGATGCATCTCTTCAAGGGTTAGGAGGTGTTCTTCAGCAAGAAAGACGGGCTATTGCTTATGCTTCCCGTAAGCTAAAGCCTCACGAAAGAAATTATCCCGTGCATGACTTAGAGTTCGCCGCAATTGTTTTTGCCTTGAAGATATGGAGGCACTATCTCTTGGGGTAAAAGTTTAGTCTTTTCACGGACCATAAATCGCTGCAATATTTATTTTCATAAAAGGATTTGAATATGCGTCAGCGCCGTTGGTTGGAGTTCGTGAAAGATTATCAATTTGATATCCATTATCACCCGGGAAAGGCGAACGTAGTAGCGGATGCCTTGAGTAGGAAGCCCGAGGGAGACTTAGCGGCTGTATGGAAAGCTAAGTGGAAAGAGCTCAGTTAGGAGGATGCAGTGGTAAGAGCATTTATATCGGTAATGACCATTACTCCCACAATTGTGGCAAGAATTGTAGAAGCCCAGGGAAAAGATAAGAGTTGCCAAGACCATATTCATAGATTATTGTCCGAGGGAGCGGAGTCCTACTCCATTAGTTCTGAGGGTGGGCTAAGCTTCTATGGAAGACTTATTATTCCGGAAGGAGGGTATTTGAGACGAGCGGTGATGGCGGAATCTCACGGGTCAAAATTTACGGTACATCCTGGCGGGGACAAGATGTACCAAGATATGCGCCGTCAGTATTGGTGGCCCGGCATGAAGAGGGATATTTCGGAGTTTGTATCTCAGTGCACTACTTGCTAGTTGGTTAAGATCGACCATCAGCGACCGGCAGGTTTGTTGCAACCGTTGGAGATTCCAGTGTGGAAATGGGAAAGCATTTCGATGGACTTTATTTCGGTCTTACCTAGATCACAGAGGGGTCATGATTCGATTTGGGTGATTGTCGATCGGTTGGCTAAATCAGCACACTTTTGCCCGTGCGTACGGATTTTAATACCGCTCGCTATGCCCAGTTGTTCATCGAGGAGATCGTTAGACTTCATGGGGTGCCTTTAAATATTATTTCCGACCGAGATAAAATATTTGTGTCCCACTTTTGGCGAAGTTTCCAAGAGGCAATGGGGACCGAATTGAAGTTAAGCTCTTCGTATCATCGCCAAACAGATGGCCAAACTGAAAGGGTAAACCAGATGTTGGAAGATATGCTCCGTATGTGCATGCTTGATTTCAAGGGTGGTTAGGAACAATACCTCCCATTGGTTGAGTTCTCTTATAACAACTCATACCAATTCACCATTGGAATGGCTCCCTATGAAGCTCTTTATGGTCGGCCTTGTAGATCGCCCACTTATTGGTTGGAAGTGGGTGATAACAAATTTCTTGGACCTGAAATGATCCAAGACACTTCTTCAAAGATCGAACTCATTCGAAATCGCATTCGGATAGCCCAAGACCGTCAAAAGAGCTATGCCGATGCGGGTAGGAGAAATGTGGAGATGGATATTGGAGATCAAGTTTTGGTGCGAGTGTCACCAATGAAGGGCATTAGGCATTTCGGGAAGAAAGGGAAGCTGGCGCCTCGTTTTGTTGGACCTTTCCCAGTTATTGCGAAAGTCGGTCCTGTAGCGTACCAACTTGCCTTGCCAGAGCCTTTACAACAAATCCACAATGTATTCCATGTCTCCTCTTTGAATAAGTATAAGAGTTGGGAAGGTGCCCTTTGGCACATTCCTTTCGAGGATATTGATTTACAACCCGATGTCTCATATGAAGAACAACTGGTTGCTATTCCTGAGTATGGAGAGCGCAAGTTGAGATCCCGTGTGGTGCCCTTGGTGAGAGTCCAGTGGAGTCATCACAATGCGAAGGAATCAACGTGGGAGCGTATGGACGACATGCGGGAGAAGTATCCGCATCTCTTCTTATAAGGTACGTTTGAATTTCGGGGACAAAATTCCCTCATAAGGGGGGGAGTATGTAATAAACCTCGCTTATGAGAACATATTTTATGTTTATCTACTAGATATGGTAATTAGATATAAAATGTTGAGTTTTGGATTGAGTGCTAATTAATGTAGAAAAGTTAAAATTTACCATGAGGTTGCATATTTACCGTAACTTTAGGTGAATATTGCCATGTTATGTTGTATAATATCATAATAATTTAAAGTGATATTTAGCTCAATAATGAGACCGGAACTTAAAATGAATTATAAATTTTCCAAATGATAATTTGGAGGCCGTAGTTGAGTCCGGAATGTGCGAGATAGTCAATTATTGTGCCATATTGTATTTTGAGGCTTTTGGCACTTTTGACTGGTAATACTTTAAATATACAGTTGCGTATTATTTTATCGCAATATTGGTCAATTAAATTGGAGTTTTGACTAATGCCACGACTAAGTCTTACTAAGTCTTCTATTTTCTCAAGTTTCATTTTCCCTAAACCTAGAGAAAGCTTGAGAGAGGAAGTGAAAGAGTAGAGAAAAGAATAGGGATTGAAGATTGAGGGAGGATTCTTGCTTCTACACAAGGAAAATCTGCATTTTCTCAATTGAGGCAAGTTTTCTACTTGCTATTTGTGGTTTAAGATAAATGATTTGTTATGATAATGATGTATTATTCATGGTTTAGCTATTTTAGGGTTTTCTTTGTGTATTTGTGGGTTTTGATCAATTGAAGAATGTTTTGGGATGTTTGATGAAGCTTATGGTAGTAGTTGTAGCAATTATATTATGTTGGTGGCAATAAAGGAGTTAGATTTGGGGATTAGCTTGAAATAGGAAGGTTCGATTTGGTCTAGGTCTGTTAAGACCGGTCGACCGCGGTTCTCAGACCGGTCGACCGGGCCTTCGGGAGAGGGCATGCTGCTTTCTTTCAAAGGCATAAAACTTATGGCGCGGTCGACCGCGGTTCCCTGACCGGTCGAACGGCCCTGCCAAAGTGACTTTCTGCTTTTCTTCCTAGGTAAAAATCTTGAGACGCGGTCGACCGCGGTCTTGGAACCGGTCGACCGGTCCCCTATTTTTTTCCCTAAAAATTTATTTTCATTTTCAAATTTTTTCTTTTCATAGGGACTTAAGGACCTTCTTAAATGAAGTAAATATAGGGTCTTAGAGTGTTAGTTGAGTTTGGTCGACACCCTAGACTCGAAGGGGTTCATCTAGGGTTCATTTCAAGGGGGGGGGGGGGGGGGGTTAAAGAAATGTTCTGGCATTTCTTCTCTTGTATAGTTTTATAATAATCTAGGAGATTTTAGAGTCAAATTTGAAGACTTTGGGAGTTATTGTGAGCTAGGTTTGACTGGATAGTCTATTATGAAGCCAAAAAGGAGGCTTTGGAAAATAATTTAGAGGGTCTAACTAGTTATCGAGGTTGTTATGCTGATACGAGATACGTATGGTTCCGGATAATCTTAATGCATTTGATAAAATGTAAAACGGATAAATTAAATGACAATTCACTAAATCAAGTAATGGAAATTAATAAAATGGATGATACACACCTCTCTAAATACCATCTTAAGGGAAGTCCGTGCGTGAGGTGAATCCCCCTGGCTAATGAATGCAGGGTGGACATAGTCCTAGGCCATATGAGCGCTTGTTTATATGTTTTTGCAATGGGTAGGAGATTCCGGGTGTGGTCTTGACTATCCCGCAGGCATATGGCCGCTTCCCGACGTTTCGATAGGATCCCAGGTTGTCTTATGTTAGGCCCTGGAAGATGATGGTTATTTGGGGGTGCGCACAATGGGGAAACCCGGACGGGCGGTCTTAGAATCGTTATATATATATACTTATAACTATTTTAATTATCGAGTTGGACTCGATGGAATATTAATGCCACAAAGAGCAAAGTATATGCCACAAAGAGCATACAATTGAGATTAGTGCCATAAAGAGCACATAATAATAATTGTATTCCTGATAAGGAATGGAAGAAGATAAAGTGAAAAGTATGAAAGATGAGATCAGTTGATAAGTTATCCTAATTGCATCTATAATCGATTCTTTTCTTGTAATCACTAAATTGTCTTAATTGTATCTTATTGTTACTATGCTAGAATACTACCTTTATCATCCATGCTTATCTATTCTTCATTTTCATACTTGTCATTTATATGGTGATCACATAAAACCGGACTCTAATCGGTTCTTCTTTTTTGTTGTGCATATCTATATATTATATCCGCTCAGGTGTTCCGCCGCAAGGTCGCCCGTAATGAACTTCCTATTCCAGTGTTTTGAGGAGCCGTGACATTTTGCTGGTATCACGGGACATTTTGTGTAGACGCCTTCTTCATTGTTTTCCATTTATGATCAGTCCCTACTTGGGCGTGTGGCCCAAACTGTTGTAATTGGATAATGGATGTATTAAATATTATATGAAACTTATTGTATAGTGTATGTATTTCATTGACCGACGGTTCATTTGGTCCTTTCTTTTATTGTTGGTATATATATATATGCTTGTGGGAGTTTCCACTTTCTTTCCTATTACGGGTTGTTGAAAATGCTTTGTTTAAATTGTAAAATTAATTTTTTTTTGATAACCCATTTTTCTGAAATACTGTGTGGTTATTCCATATACTCTTTATGTTGTTGCGATGCTGAGGATGATCCCATTAATGATTCCTGTATTTTTAGAGTTACGGGCTGGCCACCCCTTATTTCGGATACCGGGTTGTCACACTGGGCCATCTAAGGTTTTTCATTTTTTGGTTTTCCTCATACATAAGCGTGTTTTGGATGATTTATTTATTTAACCTGCTTATCACCTAGATGCATGTTTTAGGTTAGAAAAATAAATTGGATAAATCATTTTTTCCCAACAAACGGTTTTAATTGCTCTAAAGTTTTTGTTAGGTTTAAAGTTGTTTAAAGATTTATTCTTTAAAATTGAAAAATCTAAAAAATATGCTTTTTGTTTTCAAGACCATCCTTGTCTTAGCACTCCATAGGCACTTTCCAAATTGGTATCATAGCTAGAACATTAAGTTATCATGTTTAGATCTTGTGTTGTTAGGAATGAATTTTGGTGGATTTGATAGTCTTTGAGACCCAATGTTTGATGGGTCGAACTACGCATACTAAAAATACGTAAGAAATTAACACTTAAGGCTATAGATGAGCATGTCTGGCAAGCGATTTTAAGAGGTTGAACTCCACCTACTACCTTAGTTGGGGAGAATATGATACCCAAAGATAACTTGCATGGTTTAAATGCTCTATTTTGTTCTGTCACCCCGGAGGAGTTCCACCGTATTATAACTTATGAGACGTCTAAAGAGGCATGTGACATACTCCAACTCACCCATGAAGGAACTAGTGCTGTTAAGGCTTTCAAATTCCAAAACCTCGCCACTCAATTTGAAAACATTAAAATCTTGGAGAGTGAGACCTTTAGTGAGTTTTTTTTTTAACTTGGGAGAGAAGATACTCAAAAATTGAATAATCAAGAAAATATTAAGGTCGTTGCCTGAAAGATTTAATTCAAAAGTGAATGATTTAAATTCTTTGAGTAATTTAGACTCTACGAAACTCGAAGATCTTGTAGGTGACTTGCAAGATTATGGGCTTGACATGTTTTCCTACATGATCGAGAGGAAGAAAGATAATGACATTGCTTTGAAAGATCGAAAGGGGAAAGACCTGATTAGGATGATGGGTCTAACATAGATTTAGAAAATATGGCCATGTTAGCAAAGAAATTTAAGAAATTTCTCAAATTTCTTAAGAAATCAAAAGATTCGAAAAAGTTTAAGTAAAACATATATAACAAGGACGGTCACTTCCTTAAAAATCGCAATGATAACTTTAAGAGGGATGAGTAAAAAAGATGTTATGGCTGTGAGGGTTATGGTCATAGGATAGCTGAGTTCCCCACTATACTAGGGAGGAGGGTAAGAAACCAAAGGTGTACAATGCTACCCATAGTGATAGTGATCCGAAAGAGGGACCCGATTCCCCATTGAGTGCAACTACACCGCATTTATGTGTAGTCATGTGAGCCTTGATGATAAATATTCTCATGGAGATATTTCTAAACATGACACTTCTTAGGCTATTGAGTTTCAATCCCAAGTGAGTGATGGTCGAGAGAGCGAAGAAGAAGAAGAGGATGAGAGTGTAAATAAATTGCCTTTCGTGAGTTGTATGCAAAAACATTGACAGTAAAGAAGGATAACTTGAGGTTGGAAGCTAAGTTGAAAAAGCGTGTCGTAGAGAATACTGATAATATTTTGATTGAGGATCTTAGGGCACGTGAGAGGACTCTTCGAGAGAAGCTAGAGTATGTAAAGGGTGAGAGAGATAGACTTTGTGGTGTTATAGATGTTATGAAGAAGTAGCTTCTAGAATTTGAAGAGTCTAGGCATTTACTTGAGTTAAGGATAGTTAATATTAAAGAGAGATTGAAAGACTCGAGTCATGTCAAATTTTATTTGGAATCTAGGCCGAAAAGTTGGATAAGATATTAGGCACCGCCCAAATAAAAAATGACAAGTGTGGAATTGGCTTCGATGATTAGGATGTCTGTGTTAACCAATATAAGACCATCCATTTAAAAGAGTCAACCATTGCTAGTAGCGTTAGAAAAGGTCTACCCTTTGGTAACATTCCTCGTCGTTTCTACACTTGCACTCATTTTTGTAGGAAAGGTCACCTTAAGCCTATTTGATATGATATTAAAAATGGTCCTAAAAAGCCTAAGAACACAGTCACCGAGGTTCCAAAAACCCTTAAGCTTCATGTTACACGTATGTGGTTTAATAAATTGGATTTGGAGACTTTACATATTAGACGTGTTAATTCTCGTTTGCTTGCACATGATACTTTCCATGTTATATCTAATGGTTGATTGTGTTCGCATGTTTGCATACACTAGATTTTGTACTTAATGATATATGTGTTTTCTATTTGTATGTTGTTTGAGTCTTTTGTATTTTGATTTTTTATTTATTGAGTCTTATTAACTACAAAAAGATCTTGTTAATCTTTTGAGTTTTTTTAAATTGGTATTTTCTTTTGAATTTTTTTAGAAAAACTCAAAAATATTTTTAGCTTTTTGTATTTTATTTTTACACATTAAGTGGGACATATTGGGTTGTTTCAATCCAATTCGTTTCATGTTTCCATGTGGGTAGGACATTTGGTTATGATTTTCAACGCTTAGATTGTTCTTAATTATGCTTGCATGGATTTGTTTCGACTTTGATTTACTTATGCATTCATCTTTGTATATGCCTCCACACACATATACATGACCTTTTTGAACATTAAATTCACATGTTATATTTGAGCCATGCGAGATATTCTCCCATCAAACTTGTCATCTACATATTTTGTGATTGTGGGGGATTTGTGCATGTAAGAATCATTGTCCGTGGGATTATTTCATTTTTATTGATAATACGAGGGTGCAGGGAAAAGGATACGAAAGGAGAAGATCTCTTTTGCGGGAAAGACACCATTGACAAGAGCCTAATGAAAATATTAAAGGCAATGAAAATAAAAAAATTGTTAAGGCCAACTAGTTTTATTAAGTGAAAAGAAAATATTAAAAGAAAATATTAAAAGCTGATATCTTCAAAAGAATTAAGTGAAAAGAAAATATGATATATGTTTAGCTTTAGAGGGTGTTATAATTGAAGATCAACGGGTTTGCACAATGAATCCTAGTTATGCTTATTTTGTTATGACGCTGTTGATTTGGGGAATCATCAATATTCTAGGCTTGTGTACATTGTGCTTGTTTGCTCATAGAGTTCACTTTATCTTATCACTTGAGGCTAAATCTTAGTTTGATAAAGTTTTGCGATCAAATATAGCTCCCTGAACATATTTGAGTGTTTGGTTCGTAATTATTTTGTGTCTAGTTCACACCCATTTATTCCATTCCACAAGTTTAGACACATCGATACCATGCTAGCGTGCAAAGCTTATGCGTTTGGGTCGAGTTTTTATGGTTGTTTATACCTATATATTTGTGCCAGGTTATCATTAGTTTATTGCATATTTATATATGTGGTATCGTTTTTGTTTTGAGTCTTTGCTTTTGTATTAAATCCATGCTTTCCATATGCTTTACCTTTGAATTTTATTTGGCATGCTATATGACCATATTGGTATCTCTCATTTTGTGCATTGAAATTTTAAATTTCAAATTGATATCATACTTCATTGCTTATTCATATTGGTATCTTTTTGCACTGATATTAATATTATTTTATCATTATTTGGATTATTTGTTCTTGAGTTTCCATGTTGTGTTTGTTGCACTTAACACCATTGCATGATTTTATTACTTCCTCCCTATTTTTTTGGTATCATAGGTTCACACATTTAGGGGCCGATTTGATTTATGGGGATGAAATAGTTTCATGCATTCATACTTTGTCTATTATTGAACAAAAGGTGTGTGGGGGGGGGGGGGGGGGGAATAATATATTTCCTTTCATTATCAGGATATCTTTATCTTAGGGAGAGATTTCTTACCTAGGTTGATATGTTTTAGACATAGTTCGAATTGTAATATTGTTCAGACTTTATACCTGTTATATTCTCTTAGCATTTGAGGTGTGTTTAAGTGTGCATGTTTACAATATGGGAAAAGGTTTTTCAATAAAGCAAAGCTACTCAGTGTAGGGGCTTGACAAGCGTTAGTATTTTTTCCTTTCGGCATTGGGGCGCGGAAAAGTTTTTCAAGTAACCAATGCTAGTCAGTGTATGTGTCTGTTGAGCGTCTGTATTTTTTTCCTTTTGGGAGTCGAGATTGAATCTTTTTATAGTGCCTTACGACCCATACGGGTTTTTATTTTGTTTTTTGTCGTGGAATAACCAAAGGAAGATATTTGTAAGGACAAATTTCCAATGAAATCAATTTGTTTGCAATTGGTTTAATTCTGGACAAAACTTTTGCGTAATAGTTTAGGTTGTGTATTGTTGAACTCATAAGCCTATTTCATGTTTGATGAAGAGGTAAAGATCAAGCTTCAATGTTGGATAAGCTTCGTGCCATGTTTTCATGCCAAGTTTGTCTTTATGTTTAATGAGGATCTCGTAGGTATGGATTCATTTAGAATATGATCCTTGGAAATATTTTTTTGGTTTTTTTTGAAACTGTTTTTCAAATATTATTTCTAGAAAAATGTTTTTTGGTTTTATGTTCGTTGGAATGAAGTTAGACTTCATTAGAACAAAATGCAGATTTCATTCGAATGGGTTTAAGTTCTCGTTGGAACGAGATTTGGAACCTCGTTAAAACTTATGTCCAACGTACTTCAAATGGGAACTCTCTGTCCAACAGAAGGCTACCCGTTGGAAGCTCGTAGGAAGTTTCTTAGAATGAACTTTGATTGTTCGTTCAAATGAGACTGGTTCTTTTTAGAACGAAGCAAGAAGTTCGTTCGACTGAGCCATAGAATTTCATTTAAAAGAACCTGCCGCCTCGAAAATATTGTTTGATTATTTATAGGAACGATGAACTCAAATTTCTAAAAAACTTTTGGTAAAAATCAATTTCCTATCTGTTTTTCAAAATTCCAAAACCTTAGTTTCAACTATTGAGTTAAAGATCCAACTTTCAATATTGTTATGCTTTGATATCTTTATGTTGGACATCAAAATTTATTTTCTCTTCATCTAGAGAGAAAATGATTCGTGCTGTGGACTCCTTACTGGTTTCATGTATTGTGATGAAGAAGTGGTGTTCCGCG
This sequence comes from Sambucus nigra, assembly GCA_949130495.1. Taxonomy (NCBI): domain Eukaryota; kingdom Viridiplantae; phylum Streptophyta; class Magnoliopsida; order Dipsacales; family Adoxaceae; genus Sambucus; species Sambucus nigra. The sequence goes on along the minus strand of OX422212.1, from coordinate 587,133,101 downwards.
TTTCGATTTTGTAGACGGTTGCTGAGCCTTATAGGTGGATACCGAGATGCGTGTGGATTCACTTGTTGTGACATCCTTCATGTGTGGACTCTTACATTGCACTGTGGAGGAAAGGTTGAAGATAAAAGAGCGTCAAGGCTTACAAGGGAGACGAGTCGTTGAGTGAGTCTACTGTCTAGTCTCTGTAAAACCTTATCATAGTTATCTTTTTGGCAGGGCCGCCCAAGGTTTTTCCCTTTATAGTTCTCATCGTACATCGGTGTGTTGTGGATGATTTATTTATTATATTTTGTTATTATCTAGATGCATATTTTAGGTTAAAAAGATAAAATCGGGTCAATTCGATTTTCACAACAAATGGTTTTAATTGGTGCAAAGTTTTTGTTAGGTTTAAATTTGTTTAAATTTCTAGTCTTTATATTTATAAAATCTAAAAAATAGAATTTTTTTTTGAAAGACCATCCTTGCCTTAACACTCCATAAGGCCTTTTGAATTTTGTATGTTCCATGTTGTACCATTGATCTAACTCTGTAGGGGTCGTGTCAATTTGCTTCTAGTTTATTTTACTTCTAAATTAATTTTTTTTAAAACCAAATCACCTTCCTTCAACTTGCTAGACTTGACTCTCTTGTTATAGAATTTAGTCATCCTCTGCTGGCATACTGTGACTCTCAATTCTCATTTCTCTTTTACTTCATCTTCCAAGTTCGAGTTGAGCCGAAATATAAAGTCGCTCATTGGTGAGTTAATGTTTAGGAACATGTGGCCTGACATGCCGACCTTTTTCAAAACTATGGCTTCTGAGCTAAAAGCTAACATGAAAGGGGTTTCCCCATTGGGTATCATGGGGGTCTTCTTACAGGCCCACAAAACACTATGTAACTCATTAATCTAGTTCACCTTGGATTCTTCTAGGCGTTTAGTTTTTCAATCCAACAAGATTTTGTTTGGGATCTCAGTTTGGCCATTGCACTAAGGATGACCAGATGGAGAATGTAATTTTTAAAATTTAGACCTAACGTAATATGATCAAAACCAATCGTTATTGAACTAGGTCCCATGATCTTTGATGAAATAAAATGGCATCCAACTATGACAAATTATGTTTTTCCACACAAAATGAAAGATTTTTGGCTGTGTCATCTCTAGCAATGGTCTGACTTTGACCCACTTGGTGAAATAGTTGACTGCCACAACTAGATATCTAAATCTTCACTTAGTTATTGGTAGTGGCCCAACCAAGTCAATCCCCCACATCTCAAAGGGCCACAGAGATATGATGTGTGTGAGTGTTGTAGTATGCCTTTAATGGATCACAATGAAACTTTGATAGTGATCCAGTAGTAGACTTATGTTTCTACTTGTTTGACTAGTTATCTCTCAGCCGCTTGTGCACCACACGACCATTAGTGGACATCCTTGATAAAGTATTAGACTTACCTAAGTTGGAATCAGCGGAGGAAGGGCAAGAAGAATGCCCTCTTAAACAATAATTGATCATGTAGATGTGACACTCGACCTAATTAAACATCGTTTGATTAGGCCTTTATTAAATCAAGACAGGTTCCTCATATGGTTCATTCTTAGCATCATTATCGAAATTTTTTTAATTACTAACCACCTAAGTGAAATTAGACCGGTGCCAAATTTTATCTTTCTTTAAAAATAGCCAAATATAACCATGCGGAAACTAAATTAAACATTCACAATATACTAGAGCTTAACCATCACAATGTATAAATGCATAGGGGTTTGCCGAATGAACCATCGGCCAAAATAAAAGAAACAAATACTCCATAATAAGAAAGAAACTAAATAATGAAAAATTGACAACGGACAACTTGTCCATACATGGAATATAAAACGAGATCCTACACTTTATCTGAATGGAGGAATCGTCTAATCAAATCAATCCGGTCAGCATCCACAGTGCTATAGCTCCAAGTTCCTCACGCCTGGCATCCCGTAGGCTGGACACCTAAAAGTTTTTTGAAAATATTTTATAGCAAGTGTTAGTACATAAAACATTTTGAAAATATTTATCATGTGTTTATTATATTTTTCAAATCGGTTATTTGTTACACATGTTAGGTTATCGTACACTCTCTTAAGTTTCCTCAGCTATCATCTATTGTGCACACCTAACGTTCTATACTTCGCCCACCTATCTATACTGCCTAAGCTAACTAGACTATAGTATTATCTGAAGTTATCTATTCGCCTAAGTTCCCCGTTCCTCCCATTCAGTACATTTTTTTCATTAACGTTCCAAATACAATATATTTATCAAGAAACACTTACATATGTTATGATAAATCAAGTTTCTCTTCTTAATTCGTCTTTTAGATGTATATCCATAAATATATCATCGACAAATCTACTATTGCATCCAGTAGGACATCATAAGGTATATATATTTCGCACACAATATATACTATCAGGATTATTGGTCCGGATAACCATCGACCCCAATTATCCTATCATTTACATTGGTCCAGATATCCCTCGACCCCAATGTAAATGTTATGCATATTTATATTGGTCCAGATTTTCCATCAACCCCAATACTAGTTATTTTCAATTTGGTCTGGATAATCATCGACCCCAAAATTTGCACTCTCACGTATTGGTCCGGATAAACATCGACCCCAATACTATTAATATACTTTAGGTATTCACATAACCTAAATAGTTATACTATAGGTATTCACACAACCTAAAGATTCACATTGGTACGCAGTATATTTCTCTTTAATACTTACCGCCCATTTGATTTTACGATTTATCTCGCTATCGTAATTATACGAGTATTCACATAATTTTCATGTATTGGTCGGAACGTTCACTCGACCCCAATTCATTTAGTGTACTTTAGGTATTCACGCCGCCTAAGTATTAATATGATAGGTATTCACACAACCTAATTATTCTCGCTTGTACGTCGTATATTTATCTCGTATACTCACTGTATTATTTACTTTACGATTTCTCTCACAATTGTAATAATTCAAGCATTCACCCAACTCTAAGGGACCTAGTTACCCCTTCATAAATTTCAGTAGTTAAGCCTAACTCACCCTACTAGTTTACTTCATCAATTTAATTTCCAAACTCCCCGTAATTTATTATCTTTCTCACTTTCGTTCTCATCTTGATCCTCTAAATAGGACTAAATTTTGAACCAAATACAGGCCTACCGTAATATATCAGTCTCTCAATATTACTCGACCAAAGTCCTCAAAAATATCACAACAACGATTTTGGAAGTTAAGGCAAAAAAGGGGATTTTTTTTATATTTTCTAGGATTCGGACTAGTTTGCCCCGGACCTGTTCCCTTCTATCTAGGCCGATTTCCTTCACCGCACTTCATCTTCTTCGTTTTGCAGGTGCATTTTCACCATTAATACACCTCTAATTTCCATGTTTCTCCACAAAACTTCAAACCAATTGTCCCCAAACCTTCCCACATGTGTCAGGATTGTTTCTAACGTAATTTTTGCATCAAAACATTACGAATAACATTCAAGAATGGATTCAATCATCTAATCCTCAAGAACCCTAGGTTTTATGTTCTTTCACCATCATACATCAAAAACCCTGGTTTAATTCATGGATAATAATATAAAATCTCTAATTTATTATCCTCTACATATATGAAATCTTTCTACATGCAATTCCTACCCAAACATGCATTTAAATCAATCTTTTATTCCAAGATTCATAAGAATTATCAATAAAAACCCTAGGCACATGGGTATTATAACTTTATATTAATGTAATAAACAACTTGTCTCAATTAAATGATCTGATTTCATGGGTTGATGTTGGGTTGTTGTTCTTCCCCTCCAATCCTCACTCCTTGTATGATTTTAACACAAGAACCAAGTCCAAATCTTCAAGAACCCTTCTTAAGCTTTTAGAATGATCCCTCCTTCTCCTCTAATGGCTTCCCTTAGGTTTTAATGTTATTAACCCTAACCCTAACCCCAATCTCTAATCATCATATATAAAGCTGTAAATTTCCTAGGTCCCTTAACCTCTTTTTTTCAAATGACTAAAATACCCTTAATAGGTGCCGGTTTGGTCTAAAATTTACCCGGGACCCCAATTTTTTCCTCCCGGGGACATTATTTTGACTATTTCGACCCATTCGAAATCATAAGTGACCTTTAAATTATCATCCGAGTCACTAAAAATATAATTTCCTTTCTCAAGCTCACGTTAGTCTACACGCGACTCCCGATTGAGATAAAATACAATACGCACATATCACTCACTATGCCGTGTAAATGTAATTATCAATTATTTACTATTCACACTTAGTAAATCTCATACTATAATATTAATCACTATCTATCTCTCGAATAATATTTAATAATCATGTTTCTCATTTAATCACATTAAACTACTCCACTCACGTAATTTAAATACAACAAAGGTTTCAATTTAAATACAACATATTTTTCCAATTAATTTTCCAAATTAATTAAAATATTAATACACAGAAATACGGGGTATTTCATACTCCCTCCCTTATAAGGAATTTCATCCCCAAAATTAGGACATACCTGTGGTGAATAAGTTTAGATACTGCTTTCGCATGTTATCCTCCTGCTCCCATGTCGACTCATTAGTATTGTGGTGTCCCCACTGAACTCGCACTAGTGGAACCACCTTGGGTGGCATCTTATGCTCCCGAATAGCCACGGGTCTCTCCTCGCAGGATACGTCTGGCTGAAAATCAATTTTTGAAAGGGGAACGTGCTACAAGCTATCACACTCCTCCGATATTTCTTTAGCGATACCATGTGAAACATACCGAGTATCCGCTGTAGATGCTCTCGAAGTGCTAGACTATGAGTTATCGCTCCCACCCTCTCAATAATCGGAAACGACCCAACATAACTCGATGCTAGATTCCCCCTTCTTGTCTTAATAGGATATACTCTAACCAACCCTGGTCATTAATCTCCCACTCAATGGTCTTTAACCATATAGTTCCTTAAAAGGCGAGCCTATGTTTTGTCGGCTCAATAATCTCTTTGTGAAAAAAATCCTCACTTTTACGGGTTCCCATTTCTGGTTGCCGAACCCATGACTCTCTTTAGAGTAAATACCCACAACAAAAGCCAGACTACTCATGTCAGACTTCACACTCTTAGGTCACGACGAGCTATCTGAAAGAGGCACAGTTTACTCGATTCTTGTTGATGGACCTCTAATCACTTTGGGTCCTAGAAACTTGTTACTCCCCACTTCTTATCGACTTGTGAGTGACACCTACAGAACGATGTGCATCTCCATCCCCATCGCCTCCTGACACTTCCGATCAGAGGTGGGATTAAAAGGTCTTGTCTTAATTCACAAAAATTTTGGACATCACCTGGTTTCGTTCCACTTCTTTTCCCCAAGTGAAAAGTCGAATATGCTGCTTGGCAGTATATTCCACTCCGAAATAACAAATATACTTCTTTGGTCATTTCACTCCGCAACCCGATGGAAACCCGGACTTCTTTACAATTTTGGGATGTCCCAAATATGAATGTCACTACTCATGCTCATAAATCCCATCACGAGGACATCAAAATTACAAAAATCCTAGTTGATAACCTAGGATCAATATTTTTCCATCCCTACATGGTGTAAGTTGGAGACAACTCCACTATGTATCATTCACGACTGATCCTCATGCTCAATGTTTCACATTACTAGGGACCTCCCCGAAAATCATTTCCCCTGTGTTTGCTCCCAAAACTGCTAGTCATGTGACTAAGTGAGACTCTGTTTTACCCAGGGTTCCCATACACCCTATAACGCGTGAATATTTGCACAAATCTCACAACATCACATATGTAACATACTTGTCTCAAGTTCGATCCTAGCATTCTCGGTGTGCCTAAATCTTCCGAGAAATTTTCGATCGCCCCACCGACTATTATTTAATTCTTCTCGATATTGCCCCACCCATCAACTTGTGGTGAAAATAGTCTTCCATGTTTCTCACATCATCATTGCACGCGGCCTCAAATACAAAATATAGTTATTAACTCACCGTTATGACTACAAATCTCCAAATCTATAATTGTACCCCAAATCATCATCTCTCGACATAAAAAGTACACATCCCCACTCTTATGTTATGAAAGACCACATATAACACTATGCTCTTACTATCACTAGTTTCCTAGCGCGAATGAATTACGAGCTATATCCCTCCACTCGACAATGAACCAGTCATCCCTGAACCACGTCAGTAAACATCCCTACTCACCGGGATCAATTATAACTAATAACATACACATAGAAGTCTTGTACCCAATATATAATAACATATATACTCACATATATAAGCTCAACCCTCTTTTAGGTGATACTTAACAAAAATAATTCTTACGCTTGAACATCAAACACGAAATCTCACTATCACCATACCGTAACCAATCAAATATCGAAAAGTAGTATACTCCATTCTCACAACTCTCAAAATTAGTAAACTCACATGAAATTACAACATACTCTTAGTGTACCCACCCTCTCCCTCATAAGGGAAACCAAATAACTCCGTTATCCAACGACATTTAAATACATCAAATGGCCATCATGACCAAGGTTCCCACTAAATTCGACTCACTCATGAATTCTAGTGATCATAACCTTACTTGTGATGCACTCATGTCACTTACATAAATCCCATACTACTAAGGATGACACAACCATATTACTTCCATTCGCTATCTGTCTCGCCTCGTCGACCGGTTCCTAAACGCCCTCTCGCATCAGAACTGACTCAAGGTCTGCTGTAATGGTTATATATCCAGGATCCCATCTTGTAGTTTTCCCCCACCTTGATTTGGGGTAATATTTATCCTTTCACGGCCTACACCCTCTGATCATGGCCCTGCTGGCCTTCCCCAATATCCCCTTGGCCCTATCGACCTTAAGGAACAGGATGTTACATCTGCTGAGGACCTTCTTGGTCCTGCCTGAACCTACCGTTCTGTGTTTGGAAATCTCTGGGCCAACCTCCCTTAGCCCAATCGCCTTGCTAGAAGTCTCTCTCTTCCCGCTGTTGTGCCTCACTGACATTGTTCCCATCTACTTCCTAGTCTGACTTGTCCCACTTTCTTGTTGTGGACGTGTTAAATATAGGTAGTCCTACTTCCCCCATATAGGATACCTTTCTGTGGCATTCCCCCTTGCCGTTGGCCTCCCTGTCCATATCGAGGTGTCCTTTTCTCGGACATAGTGATATGTATCCTGATTGCCACCTTCGTTGTACCTTTGGCTCTATCGGCCTTATGAAATTCGTTGATGGCCTAAACGGCCCAGACTAAATTCACCATCTTTTGTTAGGAATTAAATTTATCTGAATTATTTCGATGGGTCCCCTATTGAGCATACCTTCCTGTGGTGTCTCACTAATACCACTAAATCTAGTCTTGCTCTTTGGCTAGATTCTCCAACCCTTTTGGCTCCCTTCTCATGGTAGCATTGATATAATCTCATAAACGCATGACCTTGGCGACATTGGCGACATTGGCGCTAGTCATCTTCACCGACTTTCCATCCACACTTGTGTATACCACTCACGAGCCCAAATTAACTTACGAGCCCGCACGTAATCCTTCGTTTAATGCTAAACATACTTCTTCATATGTAGTGACTGACTCTCGTCACTTTATGCTGCCCCAACGAGCTAAAAATTTTTGCCCAAAATTTAATCCTAGGTGTCGCTGCCCTCCACCCTACAAAATTGACTTTGGATTCTTTCCTTCCATTGGTCCATTATAATTCCTCTCTTTCCCGAATTCTTATAGGTGACTTTTGGAAAGAGTCCCCCTAACTCTCTCCCTGTCTATAACACTGGGTGAGTCTGAAATAATATCGCCATTCTGTACAACGGTGCTTGGAGAAAATTGCCATCGCGGAGTGGTTATCTTATCATCATCTGCCCGAATAATAATCGTGGTGACTCCGATCGCGATCACCATTCTTAGAATTACTCAATGTCTTCTGCCTCTCCTCTCGTCCTGCAATCCTTTTAACGGACCTCGATGGTCGCCCCATATTAATCGGTGTACGAAGCTTAACTGAATTCGTACATGAATCACATTAACTATAATCAATAGCAAGAGAACATAAGTCGCATACGTAGAGGACTACAATAATCCTATCATAAGGCTCTATATCAGAAGAACGCTACGCTGAAATCGTAGTAAGCCGTACAGATCCTATTGACACTAGAACCGAATGCTATAATACCATCTGTGATACCTCGCCTAATTAAACATTGGTTGATCAGATCTTTATTAAATTAAGACAGGTTTCTGATATGGTCCATTCTTAGCATCACTATCGAAAACTTTTTAATTATTAACCACCTAAGTGAAATTAGACTAGTGCCAAATTTTATCTTTCATTAAAAACAACCAAATCTAACAATGCGAAAACTAAATTAAACATTCACAATATACTAGAGTCCAACCATCACAATGTATAAATGCATTGAGGTTTGCCGAATGAACCATCGACCAAGATAAAAGAAACAAATACTCTATAATAAAAAGAAACTAAATAACAAAAAACTGACAACGGACAACATGTCCATACATGGAATATAAAATGAGATCCTACACTAGATCTGAATGGAGGAATCGTCTAATCAAATCAATCCTATCAGCATCTACAGTGTTACTTCTCCGAGTTCCTCACGCCTGACATCCCTGTGGCTAGACACCTAAAAGGTTTTGGAAAATATTTCATTGAAAGTGTTAGTACACAAAACATTTTAAAATATTTAGCTAGCGTTTATTACATTTTTCAAATAGATTATTTATTACACATGTTAGGTTATTGTACACTCTCTTAAGTTTACTCAACTCTTATCTATTGTGCACGCCTAACGTTCTATACTTAGCCCACCTAGCTATACTGCCCAAGCTAACTAAACTATAGTATTATCTGAACTTATCTATTCGCCTAAGTTCCCGGTTCCTCCCATTCAGTACATTACTTTCATTAGCATCCCAAATACAATTTATTTCTCATGAAACACTTACATATGTTATGATAAATCAAGTTTCTCTTCTTAATTCGTCTTTTAGATGTATATCCATAAATATATCATCGACAAATCTACTATTGCACCCAGTAGGACATAATAAGCTATATATATTTCGCACACAATATACACTATAAGGATTATTGGTCCGGATAACCATCGACCCCAATTATCCTACATTTACATTGGTCCGGATATCCATCGACCCTAATGTAAATGTTATGCATATCTATATTGGTCCGGATTTTCCATCGACCCCAATATTATTCATTTTTGATTTGGTCCGGATAATCATCGACCCCAAATTTTAACTTTCACGTATTGGTCCAGATAACCATCGATCCCAATACTATTAATATACTTTAGGTATTCACACAACCTAAGTACTTATACTATAGGTATTCACACAACCTAAAGATTGACATTAGTACATAGTACATTTCTCTCTAATACTTACCGCCCATTTTATTTTACGATTTATCTCGCTATCATATTTATATGAGAATTCACATAATTTTCATGTAATGGTCCGAACGTTCACTCGACCCCAATACATTTAGTATACTTTTGGTATTCGTGGCGCCTAAGTATTAATATGATAGGTATTCACACAACCTAATTATTCCCGCTTGTAAGTCGTATATTTCTCTCGTATACTCACCATACTATTTACTTTAGGATTTTTCGTAATAATTGGAGCATTCACCCAACTCTAGGGCCCTAGTTACCCCTTCATAAATTTCAATAGTTCAGACTAACTCACCCTACTGGTTTACTTCATCAAGTTAATTTCCAAACTCCCCGTAATTTATTATCTTTCTCTTGGATAATTTACGGCACAAAATCAACCCAATTTCGTTCTCGTCTTGATCCTCTCAATAGGACTAAATTATGAACCAAATAAAGGCCTACCGTAATATATTACTCTCTCAATATTACTCAACCAAAGCCCTCAAAAATCTCACAACAATGATTTTGGAAGTTAAGGCAAAAAGGGGAATTTTTATATTTTTTGGGATCTCGACTAGTTTGCCCCGGACCGGTTCCCTTATATCCGGACCACTTTTCCCCGGACCGCTTCCCTTCACTGCACTTCATCTTCTTCGTTTCGCAGGTGCATTTTTCACCGTTAATAAATCTCCAACTTCCATGTTTCTCCACAAAAATTCAAACCTGTTATCCCAAACCCTTCCCACATGTAATAGGATTATTTCTAACGTAATTTTTGCATCAGAGCATTATGAATAACATTCAAGAATGGATTCAATCATCTAATCCTCAAGAACCCAATATTTTATGTTCTTTCACCATCATACATCAAAAACCTAGGTTTAATTCATGGATAATAATACAAAATCTCTTGTTTATTATCCTCCACAAATATAAAATCTTTCTACATGTAATTCCTACCCAAACATGCATTTAAATCAATATTTTCTTCTAAGATTCATAAGAATTATCAATAAAAACTTCAGACACATGGGTATTATAACTTCATATTAAATTCAATAAACAACTTGCCTCAATTAGACGATCTGATTTCGTGGGTTGATGTTGGATTGATGTTTTCCCCTCCAATCCTCACTCCTTGTATGATTTGGATGTAAGAACCAAGTCCAATTCTTCAAGAACCCCTCTTAAGATTTTTGAATGATCTTTCCTTCTCCTCTGATGGCTTTCCTTAGGTTTTAGTGTTAATAACCCTAAACGCAATCTCTAATTGTTCGATATAAAGTTGTAAATTTCGTAGGTCCCTTAACCTCTATTTTTCAAATGACCAAAATGCCCTCAATAGGTTCCAGTTTGGTCTGAAATTGATCCGGGACCCAAACTATACCTCCGGGTATATTATTTCGACTATTTTGACCCATCCGAAATCATTCGTGACCTCTAAAATATCACCCGAGTCACTAAAAATATATGTTCCTTTTTCAACCTCAAGTTAGTCTATATGCGACTCCCGATTGAAATAAAATAAAATACTCACATATCACTCAGTATGCCATTTAACTCTAATTATCAATTATTTACTATTAACACTTAGCAAATCTTATACTATAATATTAATCAGTATCTATCTCTCGATTAATATTTAGTAATCACTTTTCTCATTTAATCACATTAAATTACTTCACTCACGTAATTTAAATACAACATATTTTTCAAATTAAATACGACATATTTTTCCCAATTAATTTCCCAAATAAATTAAATTATTAATACAGAGAAATATGGGGTATTATAGTAGCACATATTTGTATGATTTTTAATGCTGCCTTTGGGTCTTTTGGGGTCGAACAACACGTCTCCAGTCTTCAGATACGACCTGATCGGGTCTATTCAGGATGGTCCTGGGTTTCGTTCCAACATATGCATACTTTCCTCCCCGATACTGTGATGTAGGATTTTTACTAGAATTGTCGTACTCAATTTTCTTTAGTTGCACGGGCTAGATGACCAAGGGCATCGCCTATGAATTCTCAGTTTTGGGTATCGTTACCATTTGTTCTTCAGTGAATTTAGGTAGCAGCATCTTCACCTTCGCTAGGTACTTCGACATCATCTCATCTCTTTCTTTATACATGTTTAAACTTAGTTGACCACCAATTGTGAGTCATTATGAGCTAATAATTACTGAGCCCCTAATGGTGATGCCAATACCAGTCCAACCACTAGTCCTCGTACATATACTCATTATTAGAGGCTTCAAAATTAAACCTCTAGGTGTACTCCACATCGGATCCTCTGGGGTAGTGACGATGAGGACCACATCACAGCCATTTGCACATAAAGACCTGTCCACGAATAATTTCCAAACATCTGTTCCTTCGTCGAAACCACCTTCAACCAGTGACCCATCCTTGAAAATCTTCTACATCTATTTTAAGTTATGAGCTCTCTCTACTGGCCTTTTAGACGATTCTGCTTTTTCGGTGGCTGTTATTGGGGTAGCTTTGACTTTGGACTACTTCTCCACTATCTCCTTGCCATAAAATCTACCATATCTTGCCCTTTTATTGTCGTTTTTGGTTCATATACAATATCGTATTCCCCTACATCCACCACCTAAGCCATCAACCTACAAGATTTTCGAAGTTCATGGATGACTTTCCTGAGGGGTAGATTATTATACACGATAATTGTTTGATCCAAAAAATAGGCCTTCATTCTCCTTGAGGCCTCGATGAATGTCAATGATTGCCTTTTTATAATATTCTATCCCGAAAATTTATCAAATTATATATATGGATTACGTATGTTGAGGTATAAATTAGAGTGGAAGAAAATGATTAAATTATATAGTTAAGTATATAAAAGTCTTATAAAATGAAACATATGTTGAGCGAAATAAATAAAAGTACATGTATGTTGTGGAAATTAATAAAAAAGAGAATACATACCTAAGGTGTTAAAAAAAGTATATATATATATATATACTAGCGTATGCCCGTGCCTGAAGGCACGATAAAAATTATCCAAAGTACGAAATCGAGAAACGAAGAGTATACCCTTACCTGAAGGCACGTAGATAATTTTGAAAAGTATAAAAGTGTATAATATAAATCATAAATATTTTATATATTGTACCAACACCCGTAAAATTTTACCATGGTTAAGAGAAGTATTCAAGCATAGTTTAGGGAAGTACAAAACTCACGAAAATAATTTTAAAAAGTACAAAAAGAAATGTCTGTCCATTCAACGACTTTTGAAATGTCTGTTTCTTATTAGTTCGGCAAATATTTCCTTACTAAAAACTGATATTTGTTTTTTTATTAAATTTATATCTTTTCTATCACCTTGAAAGGCGCGTACAGATTAGTGAGCTAGTTTTACTCCATGCCTTGACATTACTCCATGCGTTCACAATTTTCTTTCAATCCAAATTTCTGCAGTCAAATCATACCTGCTACGAATAACATACTTCCCCGCAAGCCCCGCGCATCATCTTTGCACAAATTATTTTTCACGTCTTCTTTTCATTAGTTAAATAAATAATTTTTTTTAAAAAAAGATAGATTTATACCTGCTGCGAGTTAATGGAGCCAGGGGGCCCCGCATCTGAGACGACTCCTCATACTATTTCTTTTTGGCTATATCTTCCATATTTTAAGTTCTTTTTCAGAACATATCTTTGTAAAATTATTTGAAAGTGTGTATTTATCAATGTTAGAAACTCATCGGCTGCCTATAGACATAATACAAATTGTTTGAATATAGTTTTATAACTATTGCTTTATCAGTTTATACTCTCTTATCTAGAATATAATATTTTATCTTGACAGACACTATCTTTTACACAATGGTTCTTTCTATATATCAAGATTATCTTTTACACAATGATTCATTCTCTTATCTCAACAAATCATAATTAATCCACCACCATTTCAGACCGTCAAAACATCTTACAAAAATATACAATTCAAGTCCAAAATTATGTTGGGAATTACTGCATTTGGAAATTACTTCATTTGAAATTAAAGTAGACATTGTTCAACAAATATTTAAAGATGATGATCAAATCAAATATATCATGCGAACCATGCATTAAACAAATTTAGATGAGCAATAAATTAAGAACACTAATAGAACTAAAAGAACCGTAAAACACTTGCAGCTTTAACTAAAAGAACCCTAAAACACTTGAAACTTGAGTAAAACCCAAATCACCATTGAGTTTAAAACAAAAAATAAAAACACTATGAATCCATATATTCATACAAAACAGAGAATATATAGTTGCCAAGGCAAAAACATAGAAAAAAAACCCAAATAAATTAATGTTGTCCATGGCGATGGTGGTATATATAACATAATGAGAAAAAAAATTACCTTCAAAGACCCATGTGAAGGAGAGTTTTTCGATTTAAAAACCCAAGCCCTAAATCTAAACTCAAAATGAGAGAAAATAAACTCATAAATCAAGACCCGTTTGAAGTTTTAAATAATAATGTTTGATCAAATTCAAAATGAACACAGTTAAGAGACATATACTCACAACAAACACCTTTGTTCCCATGCCCATTATACCCTCACAAATAAACCCACCTAAACCAATAAACCCATAACAAACCTACCCATTTCTCTCACCTCCTGTACACGCACACAGTTCCAAGTTCATCGGCAGGTGTGAGATTGATTTAGAGAAATAAAAAGAAGCTGAGTTACTTGAATGCCCCCACAAACCTAGTTGATCTCTCCGATGAAAAGATGCCGAAAGCCAACTTCATCTGCACCTGTCCAACATCTGTGCTAAGGCTCCTTATTAACTCTCGATTTAAGGAGATAAAAAGGAGCTGATAGCTCCTCTCTCACACTCATCTCTGCCTATAACAAAAGGCATAAGTTTTGATTTCCCTTCCTTATAAACTGAGCCATCGACATGTCCCCTGTTAGATCAAATAACTCAGCGAAAAGCCTTGATTCCATCCCATTGATTTTTGTGTTGCCCAAAGATTAAATCCCCTGCCCTACCTGACTGGCAACCACATTAATAACGGTAGAACACAACCCAAAGCCATAAAACGATGAGAGACACGAACCTTCAACAGAAGACATAAAGGAAAGAAAACCATAAGAGAAAGAGAGAGAGAGAGGGAGCACATCGTGTAAATGAGTATCTTGAGATTTTCGAGTACAGATTTGAGGTTCCGAGTTCTAGATGTTGAAATCACCTATATATTATAAACAAATTGAGATAGATCTGATCGAAACCCTTTACAAAATCATCAAAAATCAACAAACTTTGTTAGTTTCAAATTTTCCTACCCATTATCTACAAAGCACGAACAAAAATAAATAGATAAAATGATCCTAAACCAAATGCAAAATTAAAATGGAAAAAACATGGTGGATTGTTCTTACCGAGCCGAGAGGTTCATGGTGATTTGGGGGATTGTGGTTGTGTCCTCATTGAGAGTTCGTGGGAGAGAAAGAGAGAGAGGGATGAATAATGAAAAATATTGTAAAAGGTCCTTTTAAAATCTCACGTTGTCAGCGGAAGGAGTATTTCGAGGTACACAATTTTTGAGGCAGGTAAGTGATTGAAGTTATGAATTTTTGAGGCAGGTAAGTCTCAGGGTGTAAGTGATTGAAGTTAGACGTAGAAGAGTTTTTTTAGGGTTGGGATATTATATGGTCGTGGTGGTTCACGTTTTGCATTAATTGTTGAGCAGTATTTATTTTATTTAAGGACGCCTCCGAAGTTATAGGCCCGGTACTTGGTAAAAGGTGGTAGGTCCTATCACGTGGCCAGTGACGGGCTTTTTCCCGGGTACTTGCGTAGCTTTTTCATTTTTATAATCCGCATTTTCCGCTGATTGGGAGGGTTTTCCAAGATCTTGGACTCTTTGATTTCGATTAGTCATAGCGCTGTCAATTAGGTTGCACCATTCCTTCCCATTTTCAATAAGGGTTATACCCTTGCAAAAATATTAATTAAAGCGTGGGTGAAGCATGGGTTGGAATATCAAAGCAGTCGGAGACTCAATTTTTACAATTATCCCATTTTAACATAGGAATTACGAATATACCATTCAATGTGAACCCTTGGATTGTTATGAATTTTTAAAGTTGACTTCATCCTCACCATATATTATCTTATCATCTTATTGAACCGTAAAAATACCATTATTACTTATTATATATATATATATATATATATATATATATATATATATATATATATATAATCTCTTGAAGGAATGAACTGTGGAAGGATAGAAAACAAAGTTGAGTCCTGTTCTTGCCGTCGTTCAAACGATGCTTAAGGTCGTTCAAACGAAAGGAAGTTTTCGTTCAAACGACGCATAAGTTCGTTTGAACAAATATGATAACGATGGTTCTCTCTCTTCGCTGTCAACCTCTCACGCATTAACATCAATTGATTTAGCCTTGGGCCTGACTTGCTGATCGAATTCATATATGAAAGGAGGTGAAGACCTTTAAATTTTATTTGTATATGGAATAATGAAGTTTAGGATTAGCAAATTGCTGTCAACTTGGTGACCATTGGATCATATCAGTTTGGTGTGTCGCCGATTGATGAGTAAATTAATACCTGATATGGAGAGTCTTGGGATGAGGAGGTTTTAATTTCAGTAAACTTATCACTCGTGAACTATAAGAAAGAGAAGGGCATAGGGTGGAAGAAAAAAACTAACACTGCAAATCTCAGTGTTATACTCCTCACGAAATAATTCTGCTCCCTCTTCCTTCTTGAGTTATTGTCCAACATTTATCCCTTAGCTATAATGAATACATTAACACCTCAAAACAAAAACAAGCCTATTCTCTCCACTGTTAAAATAGGACTACGAAGAAGATGAGTGTGTCGGGGGGGTATTTGGAGAGGGTTTTAAAAGAGCCTTCCTTGGAGTGTGCTGGAGCTTCCATGGAGGTCTGTTTATTGGAGCTTTTGTGACTCCATTTTAGGGCCACCATTGTAGGCGGGGGAGTCACCCATCTTCATCACCACCACCATTTGGAGTCATTTAGGTGGGATAATCTACTCTTATTTTATTTGAGGCTCTTTAGTGTATATAATAGTCTTATGATTGTTCAGTATTAAGAGTAGGATTATCATGGAATAATAGTGGGTTTTCTTGGAGTAAAAATGTAAGAAAATATTGTTTGTATATATTTCTAATAAAAGAAATAATAAATATTTTTATGAAAATAAAAATGTAAGAAAATATTGTTTGTGTATATTTTCTAATAAAACTGAAAATAGACATTTTTTTGGAATACAAATCTAAGAAAATATTGTTTGCATATATTTCTAATAAAATAAATAATAAATATTTTTATGGAAATAAAAATGTAGGAAATGTCATTTTAATATATTTCTAGTGAAAGAGATATAATAAACATTTTTATAGAATAAAAAAATAAGGAATGTCATTTTGGTATTTTTCTAATGAAAAAGAAATAATAAACATTTTTATGGAAATAAAAATGTAAGAAATGTCATTTTGGTATATTTATAATGAAAACGAAATAATAAATATTTTTATGGAATAAAAATATGGGAAATGTCATTTTGGTGTGTTTCTAGTGAAAAAAGAAATAATAAACAATTTTGTGGAATGATGTTAATGTTGTCAGAATATTTATAAAGTAAGTATTTTAAAGTTCCTTGCAAAATGGAGACTTTATGAATAAATGGACATTTGTTGAGTTTAAAGAAATTGATAAAATGTCTTTCTTACTTGAAATGCATGTTTAATCCACTTGGTATGATTTTAGTATTTAAAGTCCACTTTATATGTATATAAACCTATAGTATTTTGATAATAAATATGTGAGCAAGTTAAAGAAAGTCTCATTGGGTTTAAGCATGAAATACAACAAAAGAGAATTTGGGAGCTTAAATTGTAAATGGTGTTAATTATGTGCTAAAGGTGTTAAAGTGACAACTGTGACGTTGGGCAAAGGTGTGATATCAAACAAGTGTTGAAATGGCTAAAGTGTCATAAATATTAAGTTGGAAACTTAATAACCATTTTGGGAAAAAACACTTGTTAAGGAACTAAATAGCAAATTTTGTAAATAAAGGTTAAATTGGTAATTTACTTAAAGTGGAACATTTTATGAAATAAAAATATTAAAGAAAGTCTTTACATTGGTGTGTGTGAAAATGAATTAAGTCCTAAAGCGTGAATGAGTTGGTATAAATTCATGTGTGTGTGGACAAGGGACTTAAAGAAGAAAAAAACAATCTTCCAAGTGTTAATGGAAAAACAAATGGTTAAGTACGGGTTTTGACTTCGGCTGGGTAAAAGAAAGGAATGGAATAATGTGGATATGTGTAAAATATTAAACACATTAATAAGGACTCGGATGCAATCGGGAATAAGAAAGAAGGGCTCGGAGCCCTTGGGTGAAAAGTCCTAAATCACTGGTCAGAGCATATGGTGTGCATAGCCATCGGTGTGGAGCCCCTGTAAGTATGCGATAAAAAAGAGGATTTTGAGAAAAGATAAAAGGAATATGGAACATGTCAAAAACTGGGCTGTATGGTAAAATGTGTTAATACAACCTAATTTGAATGATTAAATTGAATTTTTTTAGCACAGGTGAAATGGACAAGTAAATGGGTAAATCTGTAAATGTCCATACGTAAGGTAAAAAGGGGTAAAGCAAATTGGGCAAATTGGTTGTTAAGTAATCTAAGTTGTTAAACCCAAAATTTGCATAAGTATGTATTGGAAGGTTTTCAAATGATAAACACGTATTTCTAACACGGTGTATGCGTGTGTTGAAATGGTACTTTTCAATGGAAATGCTAAAGTATATTCAAATGAAAATAAAAGGGGTGATTTTGATAATGAATGGGTTATAATAAATCAAGTGTAGTGTCTCTAAGTGTTGAAACAGGTGTGTCAAATAAAGTTCAAAATGCTAAATGTGAATAAAGGAAGTCTTTATAGAAATAAGGAAATTTAATTTGGACAGGTCAAGTTTCGAAAGTAAAATGATTAATGCATGGAATATGTGTTTTTCAAGGGTATATATATATAGGTACATACATATTTTCGCGTGCATGTGATTATAGCAAGCGAGTTTTCCTTTACTTCCGTTTGTTTCTATACTTCTTGTATATTTCCACTAGGCATAGGCTCACACCCTTGCTTTGATTACGGTAGGTTAGGTGTGGGTTCATATTTTGAGGGCATTGTACAGATAAGTGTACTTTATTTATTTTTACGTTAGTAGCTCTGTTCACTTGGACTCGGGGTGCTCGCCTTGGGTTCCTCACGTAGTTTATCTTGAAATTGGAATCGCATGCTAAACAAGTGAAATGTTAATTAAAATAAAACTGGATTAGCAACATTATATTAGTTGTTTAATTTCACCTCACACCTAACGTCCAATTCAAACTAGGTTGACTCATGGGTAACCCATAAATCTGGGTCGGGTCATTACAAATGGTATCAGAGCTCTAGGTTCAAGGTTCCTTTTAGGAGTGAAGTGGTGATAATGGTAGTGGATATTCGATGTTAGTGTTGATTTGGGTCAGTCACACTAGTTTGGTGACGGTTGTAGTTCGTGTCCTCGACGATAAAGTTAAAGAGGTTATCATGACAAATAAGTTAGTTCCATGTGGCATACGATCAGGATAATTGTTATAAATCGCTTCCACATTTCTTATTAAGTGTGTTAATAATGTATGAGTGTCCATGTCAACCGGTAAGTGGTAACACTGTGGTTCATAGTGTGAGGTGTTTGCGTTCCTGTCTTAGTTGACGTAGAGTCTTTGGAGATGTTTTTAGAATGAGATATTGCCCGTTGGGCTAGTGGCACCTAATTGTGTATAATAACTGGTAAGGATTGATTGGTATAGTGGCATTATTATGTAAAGTGATATCTTGATTTTTAAATTATATGTGTCCTTGGGTGTGATACACCTGAAGGACGAATATCGATGTGATAATTATCCAATTTTGATCCTTGGGGTAACACCGTGATTGATGGTAAGTTCAATGAGCATATAGATTGATGTAGGTCAACTCTATAGGATAAGTAAGTCTTAGTTGATAGGATTATATCCTTATGGGTGAACACCTTAGTGGATTATCGGTCGATGAATGTATTTACAAGTGTTAGCTCTGTAGTGAGAAATTATTAGGTCCCTTGGTTATGGCTCGTGTTTAGCATGTCCCGATTCATGTACCTTAATTATAGTGAGGATTAGATAGTCTTAATAACTGAGCTGACTTAGATAACCGTGGTGACCTAGTATTAAATAAATAAGCTATGATGTTTTAGAACAGGACCTCTTGCGGCATTATTAGGGTAAGCCTCCTCTTCGGAAAATACCCAACGTCCTGCATCCTACCAAAACCTAGATGGTATTAATTTAGAGTTTGGTGATTATAGCTGGCATTGAGAAATATGATCCCCTGTGATGTTCGTAGGCATGGGCCTTAGTGTTATTAGGCAATACTCGACGTCCCTCTTACCAAAGTGTACATAGTTGTGTAATTTGGTAAGTTGTATGTAGTATGAGGTTGAATCGTAAAGAAATTTAGTTATAATGATGTGACAATCATTAAGGATTAAAATCTATAGGCTTGTGATACAAGTATTGAAATTCTTTGGAGGTGTATGCCAAGGTTTAGCTAGCGAGATGTTAATGCGAGTGGTAGTCATTCCCTAATAATAGTGAATTTGAGATTGTGTATCGTGCATTAAAACGATGATCATATCTCTCTTTGAAGCCTTGATATTTGTTGTTGCATTGAGATTTATGTTTTAGTGTCCATTTCAGAGTGAAAAACTCAGAGTTGTGCGATATAGGTCATGGTATGACTTGTGGTTTCTCGTAATAGATGTGTAGGATATTTAAAGAAATAATTGAATTGATGATTATCACCTATGAGGCATTGGGAGTCATTATTGTATTGAAGTTTACATAAGTGATGGTAGACCATTGATGACCATAGTATGGTTATATCATATCGATTTGTGATGGTTCCTTGGAATTAGTGGTACGACTTTATTTATAGGCATATGTCATGCTGTGACCTTCAAGGATAATTTTGAAATTAGTTTGGCCAATGCTAGGTGGTGTACATGATGAGGTTCATTATGGATTTTAAAAATAGCACTCAGTTGAAGTTTTGGTCTTGATTATAGCACCTAAGTGTGCTACCTGTGTGGTTAGTAATGACTTTATGGAGGGAAATCATTAGGCATGAGTGATGATTGAAAGTTGAGATGACACTAGAATGATTATGGTTTGGTATCATGTAGATGTTGCTAAGGGTGGTAGCAATGGTCCATGTATGAAACCAGATGAGCGTGGTGTTTCACTTGATGAGAGTGGTCTCGAAAACTGAGGTTAGTTATGGCAAGTTAAAAATTTTTGGAGGCCTAGTTGTGATAGGTCGATAATTAATAATAAGTGTCAAGAGAAGTAACTTCATTTAGGATAATTATGCTTATCAATAACGAATATATAGCATTAGTACCAAGGAAGGAAGCCTAGCGTTGAGCTTCTCGAAGGAAACTTGGTTGTATTTCGCTCGTCCAACATGGATGAATGATTCGTGGTTAGAACTTGTCATGGTTAAGAGGCCAAGACAGGGTGTGTGGCAAGGCTACGGTGCTAGCATGTATCAGTAAGAGTTATAAACTCTGTTGTGGTCGATGCATCACGGTATGTGAATGTGCCATTCTTCGAATGCGCATTATTTCTACACCAGTCTGTGTGTGGGACTGTTCTCGCGCTCCTACATATAGTTTGAATGTGTTACTTGATCACTTTATATTGATGGGTTGTTGGTTAGACGATAGAAATAGTTATGACTTGGTCGTGTGTCCCGAGGTTGTGACTCCAGAATATTATGATTTCGAGAATTTAGGAGATGATTGCTTGTATGTGTTCATATAGTGATACTCAAGGTGACCACATGTCGACACAGGGATCTCGCAGGAGATAACGATCGGGTGGAACTATGTCATAAGGCGATTGTCTTAGAGGTTATTGATATGTGTAATGAGAAATGTTAAAACTATATCCGCCAAGGCTTGGCATGATCCGAGAATTTATTTGACGAAATGTTGGTTATATATCCTAACGTAGAAATGATCCATGTTAATGAAATCATCGGTGACATTGCGATATTTGACGAATATCAACAATCTCGAGGTTTTGTTTAAATGGATACATTACGCAAGCTTGGGGACTAGTAATTGCAACTTAGGGTTCGCTATGGGTGGATTCACAATGATGATTAATTAAAATGAAATCTTTGGGATTAGACCATAGTATTGAGGATGCCTAGTATGGTAAACTGGTCGTGGGTGAATGGAATATAGATTATGATAAACTAAGAATTTCGAGGACGAAGTTCCCTAAGGAGGGAAGTTTGGAATATCCCGTCCCGGAAATTTATCAAATTATATGTACGGATTATGTATGCGGAGGTATAAATTAGAGTGGAAGAAAATGATTAAATTATATATTCTAAGTATATAAAAGTCTTATAAAATGAAACATATGTGGAGGGAAATAAATAAAAGGACATGCACGTTGAGGAAATTAAGAAAAAAAGGAATATATACCTGAGGTGTTAATAAAAGGATAAGGGTAAGGATATATATATATATCTGGAAGGAACGAATTGTGCAAGGATAAAAAACAAAGTTGAGTCCTATTCCTGCTGTCGCTCAAACAACGCATAAGGTCGTTCAATCGAAAGGAAGTTTTCTTTCAAACGATGCATAAGGTTGTTTGAACAAAGCTAATAACGACGGTTCTCTGTCATCACTATCAACCTCTCACGCGTTAACATCAATTCAGTTAGCCTTAGGCCTGACTTGCTAATCGAAATCAGATATGAGAGGTGGTGAAGACCTTTAGCTTTTGTTTGTGTATGGAATAAGGAAGTTTGGGATTAGAAAATTGCTGTCAACTTGGTGGATTTAAATCATATCGATTGGGTGTGCTATCGATTGAGGAGTAAATTAATACCTGATATGGAGAGTCTTAGGATGAGGAGGTTTTAATTTTAGTAAACTTATCACTCGTGGACTATAAGAGAGAGAAGGGTATAAGGTGGAAGAAAACAACAAACATTGAAAATCTCAGTGTCATAGTCCTTACGAAATAAGTCTACTCCCTCTTTCTTCTTGAGTTATCTTCCAACATTTATCCTTTAGGTATAATGAATACACTCACACCTCAAAACAAAAACACATCTATTCTCTCCACTGTTAAAATAGGACTACGAAGAAGATGAATGTGTGATTGGGGGTATTTGGAGAGGGTTTTAATAGTGTATTTCTTGGAGTGTGTTGGAGCTTCCATGGAGGTATGTTTGTGACTCCCTTTTTGGGCCTCCTTTGGAGGTGGGGGAGTCACCCATCTTCATCACCACTACCACTTAGAGTCATTTGCGTGGGACAACCTACTCTTATTTTATTTGAGGCTCTTTATGTATATTCTAGTCTTATGATTGTTCAATATTAAGAGCTGGATTACCATGAAATAATAGTGGGTTTTCTAGTAAACTGAAAATAGACATTTTTATGGAGTAAAAATGTAAGAAAATATTGTTTGTATATATTTCTAATAAAATAAATAATAAACATTTTTATGGAAATAAAAATGTAAGAAAATATTGTTTGTGTATATTTTCTAATTAAAATAAAAATAGATATTTTATGGAATAAAAAATGTAAGAAAATATTGTTTGTATATATTTCTAATAAAAGAAATAATAAACATTTTTACGAAAATAAAAATGTAGGAAATGTCATTTTGGTATATTTCTAGTGAAAAATAAATAATAAACATTTTATAGAATAAAAAAAATAAGGAATGTCATTTTGGTATATTTCTAATGAAAAGGAAATAATAAACATTTTTATGGGAATAAAAATGTAAGAAATGTTATTTTGGTATATTTCTAATGAAAAGGAAATAATAAACATTTTTATGGTGTAAAAATGTAGGAAATGTCAGTTTGGTGTATTTATAGTGAAAACAAAATAATAAACATTTTTATGGAATGCTGTTAATGTTGTTAGAATATTTTAAAGTTCCTTGCAAATTGGAGACTTTATGAAAAAAATGGACATTTTCCAAGTTTAAAGAAATTGATAAAATGTATTTCTTACTTGAAATGCATGTTTAATCCACTTGGTAGGATTTTAGTATTTACACTCCACTTTCTATGCATATAAACTTGTAGTATTTTGACAACAAATATGTGAGCAAGTTAAAGAAAGTCTCGTTGGGTTTAAGCATGAAATAAAACAAAAGAAAATTTGGGAGCTTAAATTGTAAATGGTGTTAATTATGTGTTAAAGTGACAAGTTTGATGTTGGGCGAAGGTGTGATATCAAACAAGTGTTAAAATGGATAAAGTGTTTTAAATGTTAAGTTGGAAACTTAATAACCATTTTGGGAAATAATACTTGTTAAGGAACTAAATTGCAAGTTTTATAAACAAAGGGTAAATTGGTAATTTACTTAAAGTGGAACATTTTATGAAATAAAAATGTTAAAGAAAGTCTTTACACTAGTGTGCGTGAAAATGAATTAAGTCCTAAAGCGTGGATGAGTTGGTATAAATCACGTGTGTGTAGACAAGGGACTTAAAGAAGAAAAGAAATAATCTTCCAAGTGTTAATGGAAAAATGGACGGTTAAGTCCGGGTTTTGGCTTTGGCCGGGTAAAAGCAAGAAATGAAATAATGTGTACCTGTATAAAAAATTAAACACATTAAACAGGGCTCGAATTTAACCGGGAATAAGCAAGAAGGGCCCTGAGCCTTTGGGTGAAAATCCCTAAATCACTAGCCAAAGCATGTGGTGCACATAGCCATCGGTGTGGAACCCGTGTAAGTTCAAAGTTCCCGGAATACGCCCATGAAATAATGCCATACGTGCAAATGAACATACTCTGAGTTCATAAAAGTTTTTCTAATAACATATATCTAATCAAATCAAGAAAAAATTTATTATACAACTATTCAGATTTTTATACATGCGGAAATCAAAATCAATTAAATTTGATTTATTACGTTACAATATAATATATCTCATATGATTAATTATTCTAACTCAAGTAATTAAATCATGTAACAATTTTAATTCTAAATCAAACAAAGAATAAGACAAGTAAAAGAAGATTAACAAGTATGATTTTTTACGTGGTAAAAACCCAAACTAGGGAAAACATCCACAGTGACCTCTATGCCAAAAAATAAAAATTCCACTATAAACAATTTTACAAGAGTTACAAGGACCCAAACATACAACGCAAGTGTAACAACCCGCCCTTTTGGAGACCATCAAATTCCTTAATTAGAAATAAATTAGCAATTTGGAGACAATTAATTTCCATAATTGAGTATAAATTGGAATTTGGATAATTTTTCAAAATAGTGATTTTGGGATTTTTAAGGTTTTAATGATTATCGCTAGTTGAGATATTTACTATTGGGGTTAAGTAAATATGTCGAGGTATTTTAATGATAGGTCGTTGTTGAGAAAAGCGGCACGAGGTAAGATTTTAATGAGAAAACTTGCATTTACTTTTATGGGTTAGAATAGTGATTTGCGGTCAAGTGCCTCGGATGGGAATTTTGACTGCGCCATGAGTCTCGAAATGTCTGAGATAGTCAGAAAAGAGTGTCCGATTGTCGAAATTGAGTTCCGGGTAATTTTGGAGTTAAATACGCTCAGAATTGAGTAAACGAGTTGTTTTTGGGTTTTAAAGGGGTTAAACCCTTTTCTCTCTATATAAAGAGGGAGAGAGGGAGAAAAAGATAAAGAAAAGAAGAGATAAGAGAGGGAAGAGAGAGAGGAGGAAGAAAAGAGGAAAAATGGGGAGATTTCGGCCAGCCTCCGCGGGATTCGGCTCGAGGACGTCGGATTTTATCCACGAGGCAAGTGTTTACTTGCTTTATTTATTTTTAAGCATAAATATCTCATATCATTGTTGGTATAACAAACCCTAAAGATTTTGGGTGGGGTATTCGTGGATAAAATGGGTTTTCGGGAGTTAAAACGAATAAACCCCTAAAAATAGTAAATTGGAGAAACTTAGGTTTTAACCTAAATTTTTTGGTGATTTCGGGTTCTAGGATGTTTAGAACCCGTATTATAAGTGTATTTGTTGTTGGTTTGAGTTGTAGGCCGTTGGGTGCGGAGATGGAAGCTTGGGGGAAGCTTCCATGGCTGAAACAGCTTCTCGAAGAAGAAGCTGCCCGCCATGATCAATCGATCGATCATGGGGGTTCGATCGATCGAAGCCATCGATCGATCGACAGCCATGGGTCGATCGATCGACCCTTACTGAAAGATGAAAATTTTTCTAGCATGTTTTGGAGGGGCTAGATTTCGATTCATCATTGCTTCAAGGTTAATTAGGTGATAACCTAAGGGACCTTTAGGACTTTATGGTCCATTAATTAAGGAAATTTAGGAGGGTAAAGTAAGGGTTTTAAATGTATAACCCTTAACCTATATTTTCGAGGAAATAGGATAACTGTAGAATTGGAAGGTTTCGGGTTCCTGAGTTAGGGTGGGAACCTTTAGGTGATATTATGGACAATAGGTAGTCCTTGGGTTCATGGAAATGAAATCCATAACCTATCGAAATTTACGGTTATGCGGGAGAGGTAAATCCCTAGGATTGCTTTAGTGGGCTCTTAAGCCTATATGATTATGCGTATAGGAAGCATAATTATAAACGATGGTAGATTGGGTATATCCTACGAGATAGTTAGGATAAATATGGAATATAGATATATATTCGCTTAGTGAGAAATGGTATAATTGGAGATATCCAATAAATCCTTAAGAGAGGATTAAGGTAATTATTAATAATTTGGGTTTAGTATCATGCTTATATAAATGCATGATTATGATTCCTTGAGGGAATCTTTGGGATTATTGGTCATTGCTAGTTGCTATAGGCCATTATGGCCATTTATATATTCTAGGAGGAATATATGGTATATGTATATACTATGTGATTAAGGTATATATATATATATATTTATATATGATATGATGGAAATAATTTTGAAAATATAAAAATGAATATTTTCAAAATGGAAAGAGAAATGTTTTTCATAATTGATAAAATATGGATTACACACCTCCCTAAATCGCTATCATAAGGGAAGTTGCGCGCGTTATGGTGAAGCCCCCTGGCTATTGAGCAGGGTGGATATAGTCCTTTAGGCCATATGAGCGATTATGTATTTGTTTCTGCGCTGGTTAGGGGATTCCGGGTGTGGTCCTGACTTTCCCGCAGTCATATGGCCGCTTCTCGACGTTGTTATTTTCCCAGGTTGTCTTGTTTGATAGGCCCTGGAAGATGATAGCCATTTAGGGGCGCGTCCAGTGGGGAAATCCGGAGGGGCGGTCTTAGATTTATTAAAGCAATTCATGATAATGAATTGGCTTTATATTTACATTTCCCGAGTATAAAAAGGGAAATGGGATAAAGGTTTGGCTTTGGTAACACTCCCGGATGGAAGAAGGGATGTGGAAGCATGATATGATCAAAGCATTTTCATGATAATGAAAATGGCTTTGAATACATTTCCTGAGTATAAAAAGGGAAATGGGATGATATAAAACGGAAAAGCATTTTTATGATAATAAAATTGGCTTTTTAAAAAGTATATGATATGGTAAAGCAATTCATGCTAATGAATTGGCTTTTAAATACATTTCCTGGATATGAGAACGGAAATGGAAGGTTTTGATATGAGTATAGTATACACCTCAATCCGGGAGGTAGATCCGGATGTGTAGTATATAGATGATCATTATGTAAACCTCATTTCGGGAGATATTATCCGAACGTATATTATAGATGTGTATATATATATATATATATATATATATATATATATATATATATATATATATATATATATATATATATATATATATATATATACATTTTTGTGTGCTACGGGCCTAATGGATCTCTACCATTAACCCTGCCAAGTAGTAGTGTATCGGGAGGGTTCCTTGTTTGGATTTCTCTTTGCGAGACACCCCACGCACGAACTTAGTGCAGTGTTGAGAATGGAGGGAAGTTTATCCCTTAGCACTTGGACTATCTAGGGTAGATAGTAGATGGGTTATTAGACTAGTTAGGCGCGGTAGCTTGACTAGGGTATGTCTTTAGGGTGCGTTAGGTGTGCACTATTAGAGGAGAGGTGAGGGGTATCTCATGGGAGTGCGATACCAATTTAAATATGAGATAAAACTATTTTTCTAAAAATAAAGCATTTATGCACTTGCAAAATACTTTCAAACTCGGGCTCTGACTCGTATATCTAATTTTCCTCTATTGTTGTATATTATATATATATATATATATATATATATATATATATATATATATATATATATATATATATATATATAGGTGTCCAGACACAGGGACGCCTGGATGGCATTTCTTTCGAGTAAGACGTCTGCTGCAGCAGTTGTGGATTCTTGCGGGTTCTAGATAGACGTTTCTTTCCTTGTACTTTAGATAGGATGTATTGTATAAACTTTCGAGCCAATGGATCAATTGCATTTAGTTATTCTTTTAGCAGCATACGATATGGTTGTATAATTTGAACCGAGTATTCGGTTATTTTATTTCACTTCATTTTCCTTTTAGTTTCATTTACGCTTAAAATGTGTGTATGTTTTATTATAATTGTTTAAAAAGAGTAGTTAAGTAAAAGTTTTTAATGCTCGTCGAATAGGATATTAGTAATTAAATGGATTTTTGACAGTGATGCTAAGAATGATCCATATGTGACTCCTGTTTTAATATGATATAGGAGTGATCGCCCGGTATCCCATTTGGCGGGTTGTTACAGATGGTATCAGAGCATCAGGTTCTAGTGTCCTTAGGAATCTGTGCGGACGTAGTACGCTTTTAGCGTTGCTCTCGATTTGTTATAGAGCCTCAGGATTAGGATTATTGATTTCTCTTGTGAGACGTCGTTCTACTGCCATAGCACCATAGTGTAAGATTATAGAAATCCTTTGCGCGCTCGTTCTAGGATCGTGTGCCGATCGAAGAAGGATGACCAAGGAGGGCCTCGGGGAGGACAGCAGGAGGCGGAGCTTAGCTGGAGCAGCTGATAGAAGTTGGGGATGAGGACCTTAGTAGAGGCCACTCTCCTTGTGGAAAATGCTAAGGATTGTTGCAACGACTACTAAAGTATAGTAGTTATGAGCATCCAAGTACCGCTATGGTAAAAAGTGGTACTCAAGTTGAACTACCCCGGGGAGATAAGGGTTCGAAGGGGATCTTATGAATAGTTTTAACCGTGAGTCCCCATGATTCAGCAAGATTGAAAAGGATGCTATTTTGGGAATTATTCACATAAGGATCGGCCGGAGGCCGATAGTGAATAAAGAGTATTATGGAGAAGTAAACCTTGTACCGAGGTGAGATAGGTACAATGAATAATGAGTCCTTTCCAGGAAGGGTAGGCTCACTAGAGAAGTGTTGCTAACACTTACGGAGAATGTGGGTGTGTTCATGTGCCCCATTGGGGACATCCAAATAGGGAGATTTATTTAGATAGGATTGTTGGAACTGGTGGTGGAGTTTCCTTTTAACGAAGGAGTTAAGAGGATTAGTAAAGGGGATTGTAAGGAGTGAGGTTATAGAGTCAGATGGTGTTGACAACTCTATCATGGTCAGGAAGACCAATGATGGAAATGGTATTGTGGAGTGCAGAGCCACACGGTTAGTCTTTTCCCGATAGGAATAAAGGACTAGGTTAGGGTGCCCAGATGGGGCCTAGAGTTAAGAAATTTTGGTAAGAGGTGTGGCTAGAGAAAGTTGTGGTGTTCGATAGTTCTAGACCCGTGTGTGTAATTTGAGCTTTGTATTCGGTCTCGATAACATAATAATGTAGGCCTATGTATTTTTCCGCGATAGCGGAATTTTGTTTTCGTTCACTCGTCATAGAGGCGGGTGTTTATATTTTGTATATATATGTATAATGTATTTGGTTGATCGGAGCGATAGTAGGCTAATGATGGCAAGACTATCGTGTTCGCAGTTCCTGGAGGGAACAAATTGTGGTTGCGATGTCTCACCTAGATACAGGTTGAGTACACCTTTGTTATTATGAATTGATGGAACCTCGATGAGAAGAGGCTTCATTATTTTGATGTGTGTATGTGGCAACCTTATAGATATAATTTAAGGCCCATAGGATTATTGTTGAGCTGTAAGATTAAGCTCAGTGCTGGTTTGCGCAAGGACTTAGAATTAGTGCGAGAGCTGGGTGGTGTGACTCTTAGTTAGAGATAGAAGTTCAGACCACCTTTTGTTGATAAGGGATATGATTATCCCGGTTGCATGTCTGAAATAACGGGACTCCATGACCGACGAAGTCAAGTGTCAATGTGTGGAGGGGTTCCTTGTTTGGATTTCGCTTTGAGAGATGATCCACACATGACTCTTAACGACGCCGGGCGTGGGGAGCTTTTATAGGATGCAAGGATGTGGGCTAGTCTTATAGTGTGGATGAACCACTATAGACTATGAGCCCTGTGATGATGGTGTGTTTATGGAAATATTGTGCTATGGAAAAGAACTAAAGTGGTCCTCTCACCACAAGTAGTTGGGTTGGAGTAGGACTTAGAGAAATTTAGTTGAGGATAATAGCCAGGCCTTAATAAGAAGGCAAATTTGGAGGAAATCTTTGATCGGTGTGATGTAAGTAGTGTTCCTACATAGAGTAGGCACTGTGATCGACTAGTTTTCCTTTCGTATGGGTGGAAGGATAGGATAGTAGGAATGCGTTCGTAGGTTAGCGTAGGCAGGATTTAGGACGTCCCGCTGGTGTGCCTTGGGCCATTACATCTCGATGACCGACGACGGAGGGAGTAGTGTAACGGGAGGGTTCCTTGTTTGGATTTCGCCTTGGAGAGACATCCCACGAACGAAACCGAGCAAATGTCGGAAGTCGAGAGAGGCCTTGGACACTAGGGATATATTTAGGATACTCATTTCTCGTAGGTAGGGTAACTCTTAGACCGTAGCATTAGTAGGATGTAGGTTCATAGAGTTAGTGATATCGAGGTTAGGAGTTTGGACTTTTGCGAGTCGGGAGGACCCATACATGAGTATTACACCGAGGAAAGGAGATCCTTATTGGGAGAGAGTGTTATATGTTAGATGTTCACTACGAATGTGCAGATATGCACAGGTTAAAATGGTGTATGGGCACCTCGGTAAGATGGTTTTATATACCGCCTGGAATAGAATGGGCATAGTATATAAAGTAGAAATTCATGCCGATAGGCATTATAGATGATGGGTACTATGTGACGTATAAGAGTCACTTTATGATTGTGGTAGTCGCATAGTACATGGTTGGGAACCGTTGGGTTAGTATCGTTTCCCTTGTGGTATTAGGATTTGGAGTGATCCTAGTTAGATGGTGTAGGTTGTATCTGAATTTTGAGGACGAAATTCCATTGTAAGGGGGGGAGTATGTAACAACCCGCCCTTTTGGAGACCATCAAATTCCCTAATTATAAATAAATTAGCAATTTGGAGACAATTAAATTCCATAATTGAGTATAAATTGGAATTTGGAGAATTTCTCGAAATAGTGATTTTGGGATTTTTAAGGATTTAATGATTATCGCTAGTTGAGATATTTACTATTGTGGTTAAGTAAATATGTCGAGGTATTTTAATGATAGGTCGTTGTTGAGAAAAGCGACACGAGGTAAGATTTTAATGAGAAAACTCGCATTTACTTTTATGGGTTAGAATAGTGATTTGCGGTCAAGTGCCTCGGATGGGAATTTCGACTGCGCCATGAGTCTCGAAATGTCTGAGATAGTAAAAAAAGAGTGTCCGATTGTCGAAATTGAGTTCCGGGTAATTTTGGAGTTAAATACGCTCATAATTGAGTAAACGAGTCGTTTTTGGGTTTTAAAGGGGTTAAACCCTTTTCTCTCTATATAAAGAGGGAGAAAAAGATAAAGAAAAGAAGAGATAAGAGAGGGAAGAGAGAGAGGAGGAATAAAAGAGGAAAAAGGGGGAGATTCCGGCCAGCCTCCGCGGGATTCGGCTCGAGGACGTCGGATTTTATCCACGAGGCAAGTGTTTACTTGCTTTATTTATTTTTAAGCATAAATATCTCATATCATTGTTGGTATAACAAACCCTAAAGATTTTGGGTGGGGTATTCGTGGATAAAACGGGTTTTCGGGAGTTAAAACGAATAAACCCATAAAAATAGTAAATTGGAGAAACTTAGGTTTTAACCTAAATTTTTGGGTGATTTCAGGTTCAAGGATGTTTAGATCCCGTATTATAAGTGTATTTGTTGTTGGTTTGAGTTGTAGGCCATTGGGTGCGGATATGGAAGCTTGGGGGAAGCTTCCATGGCTGAAATAGCTTCTCGGAGAAGAAGCTGCCCGCCATGATCGATCGATCGATCATGGGGGTTCGATCGATCGAAGACATCGATCGATCGACAACCAGGGGTCGATCGATCGAACCTTGATGAAAGATGAAAATTTTTCTAGGATGTTTTGGAGGGGCTAGATTCCAATTCATCATTGCTTCGAGGTTAATTAGGTGATAACCTAAGGGACCTTTAGGACTTTATGGTCTATTAATTAAGGAAATTTAGGAGGGTAAATTAAAGGTTTTAAATGTATAACCCTTAACCTATATTTTTGAGGAAAATAGGATAACTGTAGAATTGGAAGGTTTCGGGTTCCTGAGTTAGGGTGGGAACCTTTAGGTGATATTATGGACAGTAGGTAGTCCTTGGGTTCATGGAAATGAAATCCATAACCCACCGAAATTTACGGTTATTCGGGTGAGGTAAATCCCTAGGATTGCTTTAGTGGGCTCTTAGGCCTATATGATTATGCATATAGGAAGCATAATTATAAACGATGGTAGATTGGGTATATCCTACGAGATAGTTAGGATAAATATGGAATATAGATATATATTCGCTTAGTGAGAAATGGTATAATTGGAGATATCCAATAAATCCTTAAGAGAGGATTAAGGTAATTATTAATAATTTGGGTTTAGTATCATGCTTATATAAAAGCATGATTATGATTCCTTGAGGGAATCTTTGGGATTATTGGTCATCGCTAGATGCTATAGGCCATTCTGGCCGGTTATATATTCTAGGAGGAATATATGGTATATGTATATACTATGTGATTAAGGTATATATATATATATATATATATATATATATGATATGATGGAAATGATTTTGAAAATATAAAAATGAATATTTTCAAAATGGAAAGATAAATGTTTTTCATAATTGATAAAATATGGATTACACACCTCTCTAAATCGCTATCATAAGGGAAGTTGTGCGCGTTATGGTGAAGCCCCCTGGCTATTGAGCAGGGTAGATATATTCCTTTAGGCCATATGAGCGATTATATATTTGTTTCTGCGCTGGTTAGGGGATTCCGGGTGTGGTCCTGACTTTCCCGCAGGCATATGGCTGCTTCCCGACGTTGTTAGGTTCCCAGGTTGTCTTGTTTGATAGGCCCTGGAAGATGATAGCCATTTAGGGGCTCGTCCAGTGGGGAAACCCGGAGGGGCGGTCTTAGATTTATTAAAGCAATTCATGATAATGAATTGGCTTTATATTTACATTTCCTGAGTATAAAAAGGGAAATGGGATAAAGGTTTGGCTTCGGTAACACTCCCGGATGGAAGAAGGGATGTGGAAGCATGATATGATCAAAGCATTTTCATGATAATGAAAATGGCTTTGAATACATTTCCTGAGTATAAAAAGGGAAATGGGATGATATAAAACGGAAAAGCATTTTTATGATAATAAAATTGGTTTTTAAAAAAGTTTATGATATGGTAAAGCAATTCATGCTAATGAACTGGCTTTTAAATACATTTCCTGGATATGAGAAGGGAAATGGAATGTTTTGATATATGTATAGTATACACCTCAGTCCGGGAGGTAGATCCGGATGTGTAGTATATAAATGATCATTATGTAAACCTCATTTCGGGAGATATTATCCGAACGTATATTATAGATGTGTATATATATACATTTTTGTGTGCTACGGGCCTAATGGATCTCTACCATTAACCCTGCCAAGTAGTAGTGTATCGGGAGGGTTCCTTGTTTGGATTTCGCTTTGCGAGACACCCCACACACGAACTTAGTGCAGTGTTGAGAATGGAGGGAAGTTTATCCCTTAGCACTTGGACTATCTAGGGTAGATAGTAGATGGGTGATTAGACTAGTTAGGCAGGGTAGCTTGACTAGGGTATGTCGTTAGGGTGCGTTAGGTGTGCACTATTAGAGGAGAGGTGAGGGGTATCTCATGGGAGTGCGATACCAATTTAAATATGAGATAAAACTATTTTTCTAAAAATAAAGCATTTATGCACTTGCAAAATATTTTCAAACTCCGGCTCTGACCCGTATATCTACTTTTCCTCTCTTGTTGTATATTATATATATATAGGTGTCCAGACACAGGGACGCCTGGATGGCATTTCTTTCGAGTCAGACGTCTGCTGCTGCAGATGTGGATTCTTGCGGGTTCTCGATAGACGCTTCTTTCCTTGTACTCTAGATAGGAGGTATTGTATAAAATTTTGAGCCAATGGATCAATTGCATTTAGTTATTCTTTTAGAAGCATATGATATGGTTGTATAATTTGAACCGAGTATTCGGTTATTTTATTTCACTTCATTTTCCTTTCAGTTTCATTTACGCTTAAACTGTGTGTATGTTTTATTATAATTGTTTAAAAAGAGTAGTTAAGTAAAAGTTTTTAAACGCTCGCCTAATAGGATATTAGTAATTAAATGGATTTTCGACAGTGATGCTAAGAATGATCCATATGTGGCTCCTGTTTTAATATGATATAGGAGTGATCGCCCGGTATCCCATTAGGCGGGTTGTTACAGCAAGATCCTAAGTAAAATAAATAGAAAATATACCTACACGAGCTATCTCTTCTCCTGAGCATAAAACTCTTCGGTCTTTCCTCCACGACGTTTCTGATACTGATACTTTAATCTGCCTCGCAGTTTCCTTTGTTTTAACTCCTTGCTTCTTGTTTTAGCGAATTCCAACTCAGTCAAAACTGATCTCTCAACAACATACTAGTTGTGAAAAACGTGTAAGTGAATATGTTCTAAATGCAAACCATGCAAGAACTTAATTCATAACACAAGAATATAAGTTTTCTTCAAAAACTTAACAATGACACATTTGTAATCAAGCATATAAGTTTTCTATAAAAACTTAAGAAAAATATATTTTTAATTAACAACCAACTAAGTTTTCTATAAAAACTTACAAAATAAATTTTCAATCCTACATCTTATAAACTAAGAAATACATACAACACTTATCATGATGACACAACAAGAATTTTCAATCATTTAAAAAGGTGTTCTCAATGTCTCAAAAAATATATTTTCAATTTTATGAGGAAAGCGTTTTTCAAATAATTTCATAAATATGAAAAAACAGATCTTTAAAATATTTTTAATAAACATGCAAGATCAGGAGAAATTCTGATTTAAACATCATATAGCATCTAACAAAAAATAGAATATATAGATCATAAAAATATTGAATAAAATTCGGATCTAAAAATCTAAGGAATTATAGTTTTTGTAAAAAATCATTTCATCATGAAAGCACATAAATTCTCTCTACAATAACACAATATTTCAATCTTTAAAATATGAGATGATGTGTAAGATCATTGAGAATAAAAAATAAAAACATAAAAGAGATGAATTAGAAATAAACACAATGTATAATAACATTCAATCTCTCTCGTAGATATTTTCTCTAATTTTCTATATTTTCTCTCTAAAACTATTAAACCCTCTTGTGTTTATCAGCCTAGAAATCTGAACATCTAACTCTAATTAAACTCTCAAATGATGTTTATATAGGTGAGAAAAAGATCATTCTAGAAACTCTAAAATCAAGGGTTCATATTAAAAGTTATTAATCTATGGCTGTAATTATATCGAGTTAAAACAGATTAACAGATTTTATACTCACAACTTAAGTCGGTTATAAATAAACTCAACAGCTTATAACTATTCTTGAAAACCATTCTGGTATAGGGTTTTGCTAACAATCCTCAAACGGTCATATTGTGACAACTGGCATCAAACCAAATAAACCAATCAGATAACACAAAAGTTATGTGACTTATAACAACCCAATGGCCAAAGTAAGATAAGCCACAGTCGGTAAAATATTACTCGGTCATAGCTAATGTTATACAACTAAATCAATTGAACCTATATATGCATTGAAATGGTAATTACCATCTGATCAAATTATAACCGAACAAGTCACGAAGGCTAAAGCTGACAGTGTTTACTAAAAATTAAATGAAAGCTCCTAATAAAGTCTTAACTGGTCTGACCGAAATAGGTCTATAACGATCTAATCCAAAGGCAACAGGTCTAAATATTCAACTCCTAATAAACTAATGTCAAAACTAAAGGATATGGACTTTGACTAAAGGTACTAGACGAAACCTAAGGCTGAAGGTTTAAAAAAATTAAAGCTCCTAAAATGACTCGGTTAACGAAGGTACTATACGATCAAGGTTAGTAGAAGGTATAGGTAGTGGTCTTAAAGCAGGTATGAGGTCAAGTCGGTAAGGTTTAAAAAATAAACCAAAATAGTCTACTACAAAGAACCTTTATGAGTACAAACTTAAGGCTCTTGCTAGCAGGTAAAATCCGATAGAACAACTTAGGCTTGTACTAGAGTTGTCAACTCCTTATTTTCTACTGTTCGGCCTAGTGGACAACCTAAGGCTACATAAACCTAATAAAACAAGAGGATGAATTTTGCATCTTACTTTATGTAACGGGGATAGTCAATCTTAAAGCTCACATGGGTACAACTATGAGACTAAAGCTACATGTCTATTAGATGTACACTAGGATAAGACGAAAATCACAGCTAGTAGGATAAGACCTAAGGTAAGGCATGGAACCTAATTCTTTAATTAAGTACACGCAAGTGTAAAAAAAGTTGAACAGGTACTTTAATTTCCTAAAATTATTTTTCTAATTGAAAATTAATTTTATCAATAAAATCCGAAAATTACATTTAAAAAAATAAGAAGTTAATTTTTAGCAAAAGTTAATTCAAATTTTACTTTTAGAAAACATTTAGACAATCAATCACATAATCTCAATTAATATATGCATGTGTGCGTAATGTGTCAAGTACAAATGTGCAACACACGTGAATACCTTTACTCAGATATGTCATTGAGTAGAGTCGAGGCATGTTGAGTTGTCGAGTAACGTTGCAAGATGTACCATGGAGTAGGCTCGTACTATATGTTTTGACACAATATCCAAATTAGTTGAAAAACCTAAATAATGTAGACTCAAGTGAGTCAAAGATTTAGAGTGTTTCATAAGTATGCGATAAAAAGGAAGATTCAGAGAAAAGATAAAAGGAATATGGAAAATGTCAAGAAATGGGTTCTGTGGTAAAATGTGCTAATACAACCTAACTTGAATGATTAAATTGTATTGTTTCGATACAAGTGAAATGGAAAAGTAAATGCGGAAATCTATTAATGTCCATAAGTAAGGTAAAAATGGGTAAAGTAAAGTAGGCAAATGAATTGTTAACTAACCTAAGTTGCTAAACCCAAAATTTGCATAAGTATGTATTTAAAGGTTTTTAAATGATAAACGGATATTTTCTAACACAGTGTCTGCGCGTGTTGAAATGGTACTTTTCAATTGAAATGCTAAAGTATATTCAAATGAATATAAAAGGGGTGATTCCGGTAAATGAATGGGTTATAATGAATCAAGTGTCGTGGATCCAAGTGTTGAAATGGGTGTGTCAAATAAAGTGAGAAATGCTAAGTGTGAATAAAGGAAGTCTTTATAAGATTAAGGTAATTCAATCTCGACAGGTCAAGTTTCGAAAGTAAAACGATTAATGCATGGAACATGTTTTTTTAAGGGTATACATACATATATATATATATATACATATATATATATATATATATATATATATATATATATATATATATATATATATATATATATATATATATATATATATATATATATATATATATATATATATAGGTACATACATATTTTCGCGTGCATGTGATTATAGCATGTGAGTATTCCTTTATTGTCGTTCGTTTCTATACTGCTTGTATATTTCCACTGGGAATAGGCTCACACCCTCTCTTTGATTACGGCAGGTTAGGTGCGGATTCGTATTTTGAGGGCGTGGTACAGATAAGTGTACTTTATTTATTTTTACGTTAGTAGCTCTATTTACTTGAACTCGGGGTGCTCACCTTGGGTTCCTCACGTAGTTTATCTTGAAACTGGAATCGCATGCTAAACAAGTGAAATGTTAACTAAAATAAAACTGGACTAGCAATATTGTATAAGTTATTTAATTTCACCTCACACCTAATGGCCAATTCGGACCAGGTTAACTGACGGGTAACCCATAAATCTGGGTTGGGTTGTTATACTTTTAAACCTAGGGTACCTGATTTGTATGCCCCTGTATGCTTTAATAGTGTAGTAAACTATTTTTATACCCCGTCTTCACAAATCACGAGGTCCAAGCTCACAACAAACTCAGACACGTCTAAATGAAAATATAGTTTCTCTCCTAGGATCAGCCTCGAGAGCAAAGGTGGGTATTCCATGTATCTCTTCACCTCTTGGAATGCTTTCTCACACTCCCTGTTCCATTAAAAGGTTTTTTAAGAACCTTGAAAATCGGAAGACATCGGTGTGTTGCCCATGATAAAAATCTATTAAGTGCTACCACACGTCCCTTTAAGCAAATATTATTCTTAATTAAACTAGTTTTTGTATTTAATGTGTAAAATTGATTAGTCTAATTATATATTTTTGATGGAACTAATAAATGTAAAAAATAAAATTAGTAACACTGGTACACATGCACACCCTCGCGATACCCAACCAACATAAATATAGTACTCATACTTTTACAGGTCTCATAAAGTGATTGACATGGCTAACATAAATGACAACGAATATCACCATGAAGTCACTCCCTCGTGCTATTTTCCACTGTCTTTCCCTTACTATTAGTGTGTTAGTCATGCATGACTCAATTTGCATAACCCGCTTGAGTCAATATCAACCAATCTCTCACTATTGCACGATCAACCCACATGTAACCACGTACTATCTGCCCACACGATTTATCGTGGTGAAATCTTAAGATGGAATATTATAAAGAATATATAAAATCAATAGATCTTTCAAGTTTTGGATTAAGTGGATCTCTCACTAGTAAAAATATATCTCGAAACTAGTTAGGGTTTTGTAAAACTGGGTTGCGTAACTTAGATAACATGTATTTAAATATTTTTATACATTGATGCATAAATGATACCAACTCAAAAAAAGTTTCTCTAAATTCTTCCCTCATTCAAATGACGTCTTCGAATAAGTAGACTTTGCATGAATTATGCTTCTTAGGACGTATTATGGAACCTATTATCACTTAAAACTAGCAGACTGATTTACTCTCATACTAATCGTAAACAATAATAGATAAAGAGATGTAAATCATAGGAATACTTATCTAGATCTAACAATAGAGAGATGAGAGGAAGAGAATGAATCCAGATTTTAAGTGATTCAGCTCAATATGGTGCCTACATCTACATGTGAAAGTGTAGATGTATTAATTCAATAGACGAAAGCCTTCAATGTGAATTTGTTGCCAACTCTTTAGTTTTCTCCCCCTTAAGTATGGACATTTCTATTCCCTTTATGGGCTATTGGAGGAGAGCCGTGAGAATGTGTCAGGCGTCGAGTGTAATTCCATTATAGGTTAAAAAAATTCCACTTTACATGATAGTGTAGGAATAATGGTCAAATTAATATGGGAACACATGGATTGGGGGGGGGGGGGTGGATATTTATTTGTTCCCCCACATGGGTGCATTACTGATGTTACTCCATTACGTGGAACATTCTAGCTTCAATGGAGATATTTGACAGTGTTATCCTAATATTAACTGACAGAGTTAAATATGTTGTCTTGGGTACTGAAGCCAACCAAAAGGCATGGGCCAACCTGATGAATATCTGAGCCGTTATCATCCTTATATGATTCAACCTCATTCTTATAGGTAATGAGTTCAAATGTCTTCTTATGATTAATTTACGAATCATACCGTATTTATGGTTTAACATAACCTAATATAAAACCCTTCTACTAAATATTCTTTGTGTAAAGTTAAACTTCTTACCCGAGGATTTATCTCAAAATAAGTTCCCTCATACTTTAACTTTTCGTACGCGAGGAACCCTCATTTGAACAATATCTTCAATCCTAGAATCCCTTGTAAAAATTGCAGAAAAATATATATTAAATCTTTTCTTAAAATTACATATTAAATCTTTTCTTAAAATTACATTTTATCTTGTCAATCCATAACTCTAAAACATACTTACGGATTTTACAAAATTTATATTCTTAACAAACTTCCTATTTAGTTAAAATTGTCTAATCTGGTATGCGATGTCTTAGTGCTTTGTGTTTGTCTCCAAATCTTCAATTTACAACTCAAAGGCTCGAAAATATACCCAGAATAGTTTTGTTTATGTTTGAGAATAAGGCCAAAAACTAAAAATGAGGAGTATAACATCATGATCTTACAAGTAGGATTGATCTCACCAAGGTCGAGTTGTTACACAGTATGGTAAAAAATTTACACTCGTTCCTAAATCAAGCAAAGCTTGCTAAATTTTAAAATCTCTAAAGGCACACGAGATAGTGGGACATCCGGGTGTTTGTATTTTTTAGAAAACTTAGATTGTATGATTGAGCTCACACTTTGAGCCAACATGCCTCTGTCTTCACATAAATTTTCTTTTAATTATGATTAAATCATTGAGAAACTTAGCATAAGTCAACAATTGTGAGATTGCGATAAGGAGAGGAATATTTTTTTGTCTTGTTTAAACATATCCAGGATGTCGACATTATTAATAAACTTTTATGAGATCTACAAGCCTTTGGGGGAAATGCATGGATATAGGGCAATTTATGACCCAATCCTACTTATATTGTGACCCTCACTAATCTATTTATTGGAACAATACTTATAACAATCCGTATATTACGATATTTAGGTTGATCAAGTCTAAATATTATGATATAGAAATGTATAATAAAAATTAAATATCAACCTTCATGTCAGGAATATATAGAATAATGATGCAACAATGTAAAGAGTTTTACATGATAATATCCACAAATAGTTAAAATTTAATCATCTCCATCTACTAAAACAACTATAATAAGTGTTCCATCAAGAATAAAACCTCACAATATAAAAAGAGTCTCATACAGCAACACCACCGATATAAAATTATGCAAGCCTTCATAAATACACGTCTAAAACATGCCAATCTGAAATGGAGTACAAACATAACTAACTCAACTGAAATGTAAACTAAACAACTACTAATGGCACCTACATTGGAAATTCCTATATGTGGTGGCTTGGATATAAAGAAAGAGAATGGATTTATTCTAGTTAGAATGAAAATGACTCTTAGGGCCTAGCTTGAACACCTGAAATGTTCCACGAGAATAAATTGGGTCATAGCCTAACAAGATAACGAAGCTACATAACTCAAAGCAATCATGAAATAAATTATATTTACACAATTGCCTAATCGACAATAATGTATATTTAATATGAAAAAAGGATCTCTCAATCCAATGTAATTATACTTAGGTTCAATGATCAATTGATCTTATAATTAATTAAATCGTAAATGAATCAATCCATTTCTCCCCAGTTACTATCACGCGGTACACACCCATAATAATTATCACTACATCCAGGCAAAATCATCATCACCACAGTCCCACAAACACGTGTGTTGATTAAATAATATCATCGACACTATATCCAAACCCACTGTTAGCATTGTCCCACCACTCACATAGGTCACAACACATAAATCGTCCCCCATCCATCGTAGTCGTTAATTTGGATCAAGGCTACCAATACAGGGTATGTATAATTAAGGCGTTCTTTCTCACCGAACGCCGGTAATAACCTCAATTAGTTATTCTCTCAATGTCCATTCAATTTATAAACTTCATGATTAACAAAATTATTACATGGGTCTTGTAGGGGATATCAATCTTAATATACTGTTCAATTCAACCTCAAAATATTAGTGCAGTATGAAAAATGACATACAAATTTATATGATTTGACTAGTCAACATGTCTATGACCATGTGTAAGGGATAACAAAGCTTTATTAATGAAAATGAAAGACGATGACTTGGAGTTATAAGATTTCTAGCTAAGCGTCGAAGCCTTGGATACAAGAGTGTACTTATCGAAGACCCACATCATTAGGGTAACTCTTATTTATAGATACAAGTTCCCTATAGTCCTAGGTCTTTTATATAATTATCGGTTGTTATCCTTTGTAATATCCCGATTTCTAATAAAGGGTGCGATCCCTATAATTTACAAAGTAATGAACAATTTGGAAATTTTTGGAGCATTAAGGGTTTCAGTAGAGATTATTTAATAATTGCTTGAATGACTTGGAGAAATTATTATGTTGAACATATATTCTGGCAAGGGTTAAACTAATGAGACATAGTTGAATTAATGCACTAATAGAGTGAGAAGTTAAGTTGAGATTTATTAGAAGAATTATTTAGAGAAAGGAGACATTTTAATGGTAATTAAAGAAAGAACCAGGGTGTGACGCCCTGCCTTAATTAAATCAAAATCATTCTCGTAATGTGTATATATTCCCTCAAACTCTACAATTGTAATGCTCTTAAAAAAACACACTAGTTTTTTTTCCAAAGTCTGAAAACAAAACTAACTTTAAATATAACTTACGAAGTACAAAACTACTTTACATAAACAAGTTTCTCAGTTTTACATTTGAAAAATATTTATTGATATTCAAACCGTGCAACATATCCTTCATCTTCCCATTTTAATGTCCAAAACTTGGCAATGAAGTCCAATTGATAGGCATACCTGGAACAAAAACATTATATGAGTGTAAGGTGGATACGCTTAGTGAATGAACTTACAGACATACACCACACATATATCAAAAATTAATTATAAGTTTGAATCATACAATATAAGTAAGAATTATGGACTCTCGTAAGTCTGGACCTGCCACAGTTCAATTAACACACCATAATTTATCGGGACCACCACATCCCTTTTTGGCTTGAGTATACAAAACCTCAAGTTGTATTCTCTTATTAAGATGATCCCACCATATCCCATAGGACCCTCCACAATACATATAATTAGATACCTTCAACTAATTTTTTTAATCATATGCATATATACGATAAACACAACATCTTTACACATAAATCCCAGCACAAGTATTTAAACAATACATTTCCATGTAAAAGATTAACCATCCACGATTCATAGGGAATGTCACTTAGATCAAAGTACGTATTATAATAGTATGAAATCTACTTCTTTAGGAAGGAAGTTTTATCCTCTTCCTCACCTATCAATTTGACATCATTAGTATTTGAATGCACAAAATAATCATTAAATCTAGTCTCATACCATATTACTTGGTCAATAAGAAATAATTGGAAAAGAACTAAACGTTCTAGTTTATATTTCTGTCAAACCCTATGTATTAAGGTCGTAACAATTTTCATAATGAAAGTTTAAAATTTTCTAGAGAATATGGTAATTTTAATAAATTGTTACAAAGTTGTCCCACTACCTTCGAATATTACTTTTCTAACCTCATTTGATGCTAATCCTCAATAATTAATACTAATCTTGTACTAATCATAATTAGCACATTAATTATGGAGTGTAATCTTAGTAATTATATGGGTGTTATCATCTTATTAAAAGAAACGATTATCATAACTAACACGAGTCAAAACTAGTTCAAAGACATTCAAATCTTAAATTGAAGTTCTAAGGCTTATAAACATTCAAATACGCATTTCTATTGAAATAACCATCCAAATCATAAAAAATAGAGAGTATGTGATTAACCAACCTTAAGACCATGAAATTAGTTTTATAATATTTTTTCACCAAGCACAAAGTTTGATTCCACCATTAACCACCTTATATGTAATACCCCATATTTTTGTGGATTATATTTATTATTTATTAAGTGAGAAATAAATTAATAAATTGGATTGATTATTACTTGTGTGGTTTAATAATTAAAAATTGGTATAATTTAGATGATAATTAAAATTTTCATGGGGTATGATCTTGGCAATGTGTATTTAGAAGAATCAATTAATGATATTAAATATATGATTGTGGACTATGTGTACGTATAGAATAATTAAGTGAATAATTTATTGATGCCGTGAGGTATTACCGTGTGTTATGGGTAATATCATTTAGACTGGACTCTGGGGTTACATGGATGTCCGTGTATGTGTTTTTATCGATTTACACTGGGCCCGGGAGATACGTATACCCTTAACATGAGTTTCAGGTTAACCCGAGTAGTATTTTGGGCCTATTCGGGGCCCAAAAATAACTATTTAAATGAAGTGCAGGAATTTAAGTTTGAAAGTGGGACAAAGGGTCATTAATTACCCTTTATTCTGAGGAAAATCAAACCTAAGAAACCGTAGGTCTTTGGAAGAAACTGAGAAAAGTCCGAGGAGGACAAACCACAGGGATTATAGCTTACGCCGTGTGTTCTTCAATATTCTGGCAAGAATGATCTTACAATACTCTTAATAAATTTGTATCTGATTTAGAATATGTCCTTTCCCCTTTTTAATCTGAGTTTTGAAGCATGATTAGGGATTTAATTAACTAAGTTTGATTATATGAAAGATTAGGTGAATTACGGGTCGTATAAATCTGTCTTGCATTGAATATTTCCACCTTGACGATTGAAACATGACACATAAGGATTATTTGGTATAGATATGAGATATAATTTATATTTTCTTATGAGGAATCATTATTACGAATTTTCCCCATGTTAATTTAAGGTTTAGTTATATAATTGATGACGACGACACTTAATAATGGCTTAACTATGGGCTAAGTTAGAGAGATTAAATCTTTATCTTTTAATCAAGAATTTGATGTTAATAGACACATATTATTGTGTATTTACATTTAGAAACATGTTACCACACTTAGATTTAAGTTTTGGTATTGGTTGGGTTTCGATTTGGAGGGTTGGAAACTATTAATGGAAGTTTAGGGGAGGAAGCCTTCGTTTTTACGCAAATTTGATCCTCCTACCAGGTGCGAATCA
Source organism: Sambucus nigra (assembly GCA_949130495.1). NCBI lineage: Eukaryota > Viridiplantae > Streptophyta > Magnoliopsida > Dipsacales > Adoxaceae > Sambucus > Sambucus nigra. Next base: position 587,088,181 of record OX422212.1, on the reverse strand, counting down.
ATTGGGCCCTAGGGGCAAATCGATTCACCCCTGGGTCGGACTGAGGCTGGGTTGGATAATGGATTGTGTAACTATCCCTAGTTTATTCGAGTATATGATATGTTATCCATATGAGGTTGGAAAAATTTGGAAGTTAGGTTTATTAGGGTATAAACAAAAAGACAAATTGTGTAAATTTAATTAAGGTAGAAGAATGGCTAATGCTTTAATTACTTGTACTATACGATGTTGAGGATTGGATTGAAATGAGTAAACGTGCGAGTGAGCGATATCCTATGGTCATATGTATATATCGAGCTTCGATAGTAATGAGTTAAAGTGTTTGGGAGATTAATTTTGGTCTTGAGAGATTATAGTCCATGCAATTTGTAAGAGGGTAGTTTAGATAAGAAGGAGGCGTAACCCCTTTTTTAGTACAGTAATGATAAGTCAAATAACAACACTATTGATTAACCGCAAGACATGCAAATACGACTCAATGAAGATAGACTCAGTTTGAACTCACAAATCTCTCATGTATAACTCAGGAGGTAGTAATGAACTTAGAAGCAACATAGCTAGAGGGAGAGAGGAGTAAGCACCCTAGATACACCTTGGCAGGCAGCAAAACACACCAACCTCTTCAAGAAATCTCTGTCAAGTTTTAAAGCTTCGCAATAAATGACAATAGTGGGTGAGTAAAAAACTCTATGGTTTCTAATAACTCTGTCTGATGTATATTATTTCTAGTAATAACTTCTGAACTCTAAAAAAGATCATCATCTCCTCAAAGGTGGTTGGGGTCCTTAAATATCCTCTCACACCATCCCCTAGGCAACTCCGCCATTAATGCTTGTGAAAGACACCCCTCATACTTTATGTCATAAACATTAAATACCTGATGCACTAGTTATCTCCACATTATAAACATTAAATGCCAAGACATGCCTTTTGCCTAACCACTATGTGTCAGGGGGATGTTGTCACAGAGGTGGCTTACCAACTGTCTGAAAGCCCCAAATACCACGGTGGTTTACTCAAGTGTAGGTCTGACATTGTCTAGCTGGTTTGTGACATCAGATAAAGTGAATGTGACATTAAGTAGGGAGTTATTTGGCTCACAACTCAACGCCTGATGGAACTCAAGGCCGTTTCCCTCGAGTTTCCACGGTTAGGGTCCTTCGGTGTTTTACCAGGTATATCTAAGATGGTAAGGACAAGCCCTAACGGTGCCTCACTTCTCAATCCTCCAAGCCAAGTCCCTCAAAAGTTCCCGCGACGAGGTCGTTCGATAGAGCATGAAAGCTCTCCCAGGTCCTGCTAAGCCTGGTCTCTCGCGAGTACCGTTCGACCTCACAAACTCATCATACTCATTACATATTTACAATAGTTATAGCTCATAATCAATATAAACAAAAGATACAACAAGACTAACTTAATCAATAGGACTAAAGTATGAGTTGCCATGCCAAGCTGCCTCGCTTAAGCTGCCATGCTTGAGCTTCCTTATTCCCAAACACTGTTGTTAATGGGGGGATTATTCCTAATCTCAGGATTACCTTTGAGCCCCTCTACATTTGCCCCTTTCGTGGAGAGATTTATTGTGCGAACAAGAAATGTCTGCACTAAAACTTCTCAATCCGATGAATCTTCTCTATGAAAAAAAATTCTATCAACGTTTCCTTCGTTATAGCCACTGCATTAGAACCTCCAGTAAAAAGTAAAATTCTTCCCGATGTACCTGAGACGAAGCGGTGTGACTTATTGGTGCTTTGGCGAAGGGAAATCGCCACTTTTTCCTTACACTCAGCGTCAACCGTTCTAGATTAACTATTTGAAAGTCTCCCGAAAGACCTACTAACCTTCTCGAATACTTATTTTTGCTCTGGGGAAGTGAAATTCTCCCGTTCATGATGTTGTTGTGAGCAGTGATTTTTCGTTAGGATTACCCCTATCATTGGGACTTATGAAATTCTCCCTTGTAACGCTTTGTTATGTTCGAAAAAGCAGAAATTCTCCTCGATGTAGCCAAGTCAAAATTTAAACAATATTTGGACTTGTGGCGAGGGGACATCATAGCTTGTAGAACCGTTGAGACATCTTCTTTGTTGGGAGTTTATTGGATATGCCTGACAAAAATTCTAACGCCAAAACTCAAACTTGCTTAAGAAGGTAACCCTTTCCATTCCCTAGGCGCCACTTCATAAATGACGTGGCGCTATCTTTTCAGCCGTCAAAACACTTCCCGAAGTGCCACATGTTCATTTGAAACGATTATAGGCGGCCTTGCACGTGTGGTGGTGGGAAACTCAATAGACAGGTTTAAAAGGTGTCAAACGTCTCTTTTTCCAAAACCTCTCTCTTTCCTTCATCTTCTTCAAGCTCCCGTCTTCTTTAGAGAGAGAAATTTGTGCAAAAACTCCATTGTTGTCCAGCTCTTTACTTAGTTTCTTCCTTCTCTCATCTTTTATGCCATCGCCTGTGGTTGTGATACTCCCTCTTTGTTCCGATCCCTTCTTACCAAGATGTTTCATTCATCGTCACTCTACTATGGCTACTTCAAGTGCCTCAAATGTTGCCATCATCGCTGCTTAGCTAAGCTCCCCTTCTGCCACCTTTGGCGTCGCTGCTACCCCTAGCACCACTACCCTGAATGCTACTCGTTAAGATCAACTACGCTTTTATCGTCGGTCTCCCATCTTTAATGAAGATGATGAGTTCTCTGATGCATGTAAACCTGCCATTTCTCATCCAAGTATGACCCTTTACTGTTGGGTGATGATGATAAGGATTCGTTTAAGTGGGGCTATCTTCCCCAGAGGGGACTCTGCGCTTTAGGTTGGACCGTGGTGACTTCCCCTATTCTCAGATCGATTTCGAGGCATCTGGGGGGTCGCCAACCCATTTCGCTTCCTGGCACACTCATTTGCAGAGCTCTTATGCTGCTGCTCTTACGAAGGTTGGTCTGCATCGAGCCTACTAGTTTAGGGAGTTCACACTTTCTAAGCATAATGCTGCGCTGCAAGTAATAGTTTCCAGATGGAACGTTACAACTCACATATTCTTTACAGCGTGGGGCGAGTTCACCATCACGTTGGAGTACGTCTGTGAGCTACTTGAGATTGAGCCCATGGGTGAGTTTGCATTCCACGATGAGGCCTTAGACTCCAAAGAGACTGCTGATCGAGCTGAGATTGATCGGATTTGCCGTAGTTGGATTGGGTCTTCAAATAAGGACACTTTTACTCCCCTCATCAGTTATTTTTTTGAAGCTCCAACTCCAAAGTATATCACTGCTGCAATGGGCCAAGGTAGAGGTACATCTCTGGAACTACCGACCTACATTCTTGTGTTGCTTTCACGCTTCTTCCTGACTGAAAAACCCAACGACCAGCCCAGGAGGGACCTCATAAATATTGCGATCTGTTTGGACAGGGGTTTCAACCTTCCACTGGCCGCCATTGCCTTAGGGTCCTTCTATAACTGGATAGATCGAACTCATATTGACATGGCACGGTCACTGGGTCGTTATAACTTGGCCACTTTTGCCAATACCATTATCTTGATGGGCTTTCTTTACACCCATTTTCATGTCATTGTCGCCAAGTCTATCTCTCTCCCCGTGAGCTAAGGTATTAAGCCCCCATGCCTCTTATGTTTCCATAAAAAACATAGTCAAAAGGAGATAATGTGAGTTTTGATCATTTTGACTCCTTTATAATGAGGCCGTGCCGCCAAACTACTTTTGCCCATTCTTGGGATTTTTTTCCTTCTACAGCTTCAACGGTCAAATTCATCCCAATTGTAGAAGATCCTTCGTAGGCCATGGTGCTTGTGTTTACCCCTAGGTTTCTTCCTTCCTATATTGAATGGGGATACACCTTCGAACCTTGCAACCCCGATAGATGCAACAGGCAGTTTGGATTTGATCAGAGGGCTCCTCGACCTGTGGTTCAACAAAACCACAAAAGGGCTACTTTCGCGGAAGCCTGCACCTTCTACCTTGCCGCAGCGGTGCTTAGTGTGACTTCTACCATCGATGGGCGAGTCACCCTTCCCAGTGACACTAGGAAGGGGGACGTATCCACCTCCTATGCCACCAAGTTCCGTTTGGTTTAGCTGACCAGGATTCGTGAGTATGTTCACAGTCCCCCAATATCCCCGATCCTTTTTTTCTCTGCCTCTGAACTGGGTCTCAAGGGGAACTCCGTTCTTAGAGTTGAGTTTCCTTTGAGTAAAACCATTAAAGAACCTCCCCAGGAGCTACCTCCTTATTGCTCGATGATCCCTACTTCCACCCCGAAGCCCAAGGCCATTGCAACTGCCAAACAACCTGCCCCCTTAACCGAAGCATCTACTGGTGAAGGGCCTTCCCATCCACTAGCCAAAAAGTCCAGGAAGTCCAAGGGTGGGGCTTCCTCAAAATCTAAGTCCCAATCCCAAGCTCTTTTGGAGGCGTTCCCCATTGCCTCTGTTCCTCCTCCTATGTCTGTAGAAATGGCCGAGGTGTTTAGTAGGCAAGTTCAGGCTGAGGTAGAATGAATAAATGACGAGTTTTAACAACACGCCACTGTTGTTCCTCCTTCGGCTGCCTTTCCCACGGTTATAGTTGATCCCACTCAACGACAAAGAGGAGAAAAAGTTCAAGGGTACCTCAAGGTGCTGGTGTAACGAGTATGAGGATGAAATCTCTGGGTACCAAGTCCCAGAAGAAATGGACTCCTGAGATACATCCCTCCCCAGCCCCTTATGTTGCTGCCTCCTCTCCTCCCTCGCCGGTGGTTATATCTTCCCACTCTTCTTCCGGATCTGAGGTATGTGAGCATGTTTTTGCTGTTCTTTATTAATACTTTCTAAAGATAAGATACATCTGCTTAATTCTTACTGACTTTAGTGCAGTGAGTTGAAGAAGAAAGACCTAGCCCCCCGTGAGCCCTTTCGTGCAGGGACATTTTGGTTTCTCTCAGGCCGATATGTTTCCTTCCCGTTCCCCCATGATTGGGATTACTTACTCCCGCCCTTCGACCCCTCTGCACATAAAGGACGCTGACACATTTGGAGGTTCCGTTGGATCTGGGGGCGTATCCTCTCAACTAGAAATAACTCCCCCACCCCTTTCTAATTATCATCCCAGCCCGAGGTTACTCTGCCCCTCGTTTCGGTTGCGGAAAGTGCTCCTGAGGTAACATATAATCTTTTACTTGTCAGGTCTCACATGTTATTTTCTTTTTCCATCCCTTTGCTTATCATGCCGGATTTTAATATGTTGGGACGCCTTAGGTTAAAATGGCATCCTTGTTAGCTGGCCTTCTTCTTCCCACCGTGCTGACGAGACCTATAACTGCGATTCCCCTTTTTGGTGCCATAACGGGGGTAAGTAACACTTAGATGTATTCCTGCCTTTTTCCTGTACTTGCTCTTTGTGTCTAACACTTGGTTTCGTATTTGCAGCTTTTGCCAAGCCTTACCCCACCCTTTGCTCTTACTGACTTTTCTCTTTCCAAGGCCAAGGTTGATGCTGCTGCCCAGCGTGGTGGTTCTTTGGTGCCCACCCGTGCTGAGGTATCGATTGGAGGGCCATCATCTTCTTTGAGCGAAACTCCTTCATTGGCCTTGGTACCTTATGTTGGCGAGGGAGCTTTGCCAACCGTTGAGGTTTTTTCAGATGAGGTCACCGTTGAGGCTTCCGAGAAAGTATTCCTGCCCCCGACAGTTCCTGCCACTATAGCTTCCATGGTGACTCCAATTCTCGCTCCTGGAACTGCTGAGGTACTTCGTTAATTTCTCTGCATTTCTCCACCTTTCAAACTTCACCTATGACGGTGGCTTATCACTGAAAATATATGTTGAAGATTTTTTCATAAACTCCACCTATATTGGTGACTTAGCAACGAAAACGCTTGCTAATATTTTCATAAACTCTACCTATATTGGTGACTTAGCAACGAAAACACTTGCTAAGATTTTCATAAACTCCACCTATATTGGTGACTTAACAACGGAAACACTTGCTAAGATTTTTCATAAACTCCACCTATATCGGTGACCTTAACAACGAAAATGCTTGTTAAGGATTTTTTTCATAAACTCCACCTATATCGGTGACTTAGCAACGAAAACGCTTGCTAAGATTTTTTATAAACTCCACCTATATCGGTGACTTAGCAACGAAAACACTTGCTAAGATTTTCATAAACTCATTATTTGTTCTTCCTGTTCTCAGGTTGCTCGGAAGGATTCTCCACCAGTTCTCTCGCCCATCGCTTTACCCCATCGGGAACTCATTTTTTCAGAAGACTCTAGTCACAACTGTAGAGGGGGCTTGAAGGCAATCCTGAGATTATGGAAAATTCCCCCATTAGCAACAATGTTTAGGATTAAGAAGTCGAGGCAGCTCAGCGTGGCAACTCAGCGAGGCAGCTCAAGTGTGACAACTTGTATTTTAGCTCATTGTATTAGTCATATTGTATCTTTGTTTATATTGACTGTAATCTATAACAGTTGTAATGATGTAACGAGAATAATAAGGAGTTTTAGTGTGAGGTCAAACGGTACTCGCGAGAAACCAGACTTGACAGGGCCTGGGAGAGCTTTCATGCTCTATCGAATGACCTCACCGTGGGAACTTTAGAGGGACTTGGTTTGGAGGATTGAGAAGTGAGGCACCGTTGGGGCTCATACCAACCATCTTAGATACACCTGGTAAAACACCAAAGGACCCTGACCGTGGAACCTCAGGCGAAGCAGCTTGGAGTTCCATAGGGTGTGGGGTTGTGAACTAAATAGCCCTCTACTTAATGTCACATCTACTGTAGGTGATGTCACTAGCCAGCTAAATAATGTCAGACCTACACTTGAGTAAACCACCGTGGTATTTGGAGATGTCAGGCAGTTGGTGAGCCACCTCTGCGATAACAACCCCCCTGACACACAGTGGTTAGGCAAAAGGCATGTCTTGACATTTAATGTTTATGACGTGGAGACAACTAGTGCATTAGGTATTTAATGTTGTGACATAAAGTACGAGGGATGCCTTTCATAGTCTTTAATGACTGAGTTGCCTCGGGGACGGTGTGGGGGGCTATTTAAGGACCCCAACCACCCTTGAGGAGAGATCGATCTTTTTGAGAGTTTAAGAAGTTATTACTAGAGAGATAGTTATTACAAACCAGAGGTCGTATTCATCCACCATTATCAGTTATTAAGAAGCTTTTAATACCTGATAGAGATTTCTGGTAGGTGGTTGGTGTGTTTGGCTGCCTGTCAAGGTGTATCTAGGGTGATTACTTCTCTCTCCCTCTAACTAAGTTACTTCTAAGTTTTCTTACAACTTTTTGAGTTACACACGAGATATTTTTGAAATCAAACTAAGTCTTATCTTCATTGAGTTTGTGTTTGTGTATTCTATCACTAATCCAAGGGTTTAACTAATTAACTTATCATTACTATACTTCAAAGGGGTTACGACTCCATCTTATCTAAAGTACGGTCTTACAACAATGATCAAGGTTCCACGACTGGTGCTGCTGTTGAGAGCGAGTCTGTGTGTGAGCTTCCTCTGTCCAACTTGGCTCCTCATGCCTTCTGCCTGTTGATTCTTCAGCGTTCTCCTCATATACTTTTCGATCATCTCTTGGTAGTCGAGCATCTTGTAAGCCACCACCCTGAAACTTTTACTCCAGATTGCCTACATTCCAACATCTTCGTGATGAGTTACAGGCTTCAGGGCATAGCTACCATTGTTGTTGAAATTTCCAGTACTCCGACCACAAACGTAACCAGATCCCTCCTCAACCAATTCTTGGGCTATCTGAGAGAGTTGGTTCGCAATGGATTTCGTTTTGATTGGCTTATCACGCACTTAAAAACTTTGAAGAGCCAGCGACTGGATAATCGGAGGGAACTGCTCCGGAAACATCGGGAGGATCAACGGGCTGAGGAAGCTAAGTTAGCTGAGTTAGCACCTCTCCTTGCAGCTGTTGACAAAGAGGTGGGGGATATCGAAGAAGCTCTGTGTCTGGCCATGCTGAAGCGAGAAAGACTCCTTATTGAGCGTACACAAGCGCACATGAGGTTGGAGGTTTCTATAAATGCTCAATAGTCTTGCCTGGCAGCTTCTTCGGGCCTTCCTAGAGATTTTTTCTCTGCCCCAGATCTTTGGTTCCTCTTAGGTAGATAATTTGTTGTAAATTTTTTTCTTTTCTTCATTCGATGTAATTATTGGGCAATAGCTCCCAATTTTGTAATACCCCAAAGTTTATGAATGAATGAAAAAGATGTATGTTTTTCTCCATATCCTTTCTTTGTGCTATAACTGTTTGCGTATATTATGAGTTCTATAATTTTTTCATCTCCACTTGAGTTATAATAAAAAAAACTTTCATACTCATCATAAAAAGAAGTCGTGTATTTATAACAATAGCTAGATACATTAGTGGTCCAAACCTAATTGTTTACACATGATAGACTTTCAACCATTTATTGTTAATCTTGAATGGTTTATCTTCTTCCATCCTAGAAATTAAGCAATAACCTGAGTCATGAGCTTCTTTTACAATAAAAGGTCCCTCCCAATTCGCTGCAAATTTAGGTAGTGGAAGCCCTCTAATGTGCTTCACCGCTACTTTCAACACGAGGTCTCCCTCCACAAACTTCCTTGGTCTTACCCAGTTATCATATGCCCTCGAAAGTTTTTTCGTATACATTCAAAAGTGTTGCATCGCATTATCTCTGTGTTCATCCAACGCTTCTAGCTGCACATGTCTTCTCTGAGGGAGCATGCTACTTCACAAGGCATATCGAGCAGAGGAAACTTCTAACTCCACTGGAAGGATTGCCTCAGCCCCATAAATGAGGGATAATGGAGTATACCCTGTATTCTTCCTCTCTGTTGTTCGATAGGCCCTCAATACAACTGGTATTTTGTCATCCCACGATCTTGGGAAACCCTCCATCGTTTTGGCCAAAATGTTAACCAAGGTTTTGTTAGTTGCCTCGGCTTGACTGTTGTCCTTTGGATATGCCACCGTTGAAGTATGATGACCGATGGAGTACTTGTCTATGAGCATCGTTACCTCTAAATTGATGAAAGGGGTTCCGTTATCTGAGAGAATAACCTTTGAAATCCCAAAACGACAAATGATGTGTTCTTTAATGAAGTTGCTCAGCACCCCCGATGTTTCCCTTCTCAGTAGTACGCTTCAACCCACTTTGTGAAGCACTCTATTACTACTAGTATCCATATCTTCCCCCTCAAGGAAGGATGTATTGACCCTACCAGGTTGAACGTCCAAGTGTGAAAAGGATAAGGCATTGCTAGGGAGTGTAGATCTATTGATGGGGCATGGATCATATTTCCATGAAGTTGACAAGCTTTGCATTTTTGAACGAACTCAGTAGGGTCTTTCTCCATTTATGGACAATAATACCCCAACGTCATTAATTGGTCATATAACTTGTCCCCTCATATGTGAGCCGGATCGTGCGCCTGTTTGAGGACCTCAACTACTTCTTCCTTCGTGATGCAACGCAACAGCCTGTTGAAGTATCCCCTTCGGTAAAGCTGTCCCTCCTGAACGTACAATCTCGGGGCCCTTCGCTTGAGTCCCATCGCGTCATTAAATTAAAATAGAATATCCAGTTAGTTCATTCCTAGCATCAATGTTGAAAACTGTTAATAACTAATCACCTACATTACTTAATTAAGTTGGTGCCAAATTTTAAATCTTTTAAATTAACATGTAATGATCTGAATACAACTAAATAAATAAATAAACCACATTCAACATTCTAATTGGCCAACATCATAAATAGCGAAATAACTACCTCAAATAAAATATGACTGGAACAAATAGTCCAGCCAAAACTACAATACAATAATCCATATCTAAAACTGAATCCACCAATTGAAAATAAATGAAGTATAATATCTTTGGAAATAAATACTAGTAGAAGATGGGGAGACATGCCCGACTGAACAAGATATAATGATGCATATGATATGAAAGGAATGGAGGCGTCTACTATCGAGGTCCTACAACGTCCACAGTGACTGCAGCACGTCAAATGACAATGAACTCCTAGGCTGGGAATCCCTGTGGCCGGGAACCTAAAATGGTTTTTACAAAATAGATTTGGAAAACGGGTCAGGGCCCGAGTAAAACAGTTTAAAAATGTTTTCAAGTATTTAAAATGCATAATCAGCAGATATTATATACATGTTAGTTTCACGTGCTCTCACTTGAGATCCTCACCCCCAACTATTGTGCACGTCTAACGTATTCTAGTGATCCGCCCTAATTATGCTACCCCGCCTAACAAGTTCAAATCGATTATCTTATTACACATACTTACTCGCGGTGCCCACCAGTATTACGCATACAATACAATATTGATTTGTTTTCTCATATCATTTAAATCAATTAAGAATTCACCAAATAGATGTTACGTTTCCACGTTATTAGATTATTTTAGATATCACTATCATTCTCATTTACTAAGCACACACAGACACTGAACCAATCTGGGTCTCCAGGACCGTATCTGTCCGGTCCCTGTATTTTTTATTTCAAAATTTTCCAAACCGGACCAGTCCGGGTGCCCAGGACTGGACTGGTCCGGTCCCCAGAAATGTTCTAGTCCTTTATGGGTTGGTATAACCACCTCCGAAGACTTTCGGTTACCCCTACTTACGATCCGACACCTGTTTGACCTGATTACCTCTCTCCTCAAAATTATGTCTCTAAAATTCTCACCTCGTAAGACGTATTGGTGCTTGATTTCTTCTTTGCTTGTGATGTTATCCTACGAACTCCACTGATCCTAACCTATTCCAGCTACTATACACAAGACTTCACCCTATACACGTCGGGGGTGCGATGACCTCTCAATTTAAGCTCACTCGACCCTGTAAATGGGGTCCGATAACCAGATGGTGTCGATCTAAACATCATTTTATTCAGTGATTTGGGACCCCGGACTGGTCCGTTTTCCTAGTAAACCAGATTAGTCCGGGTTGTCTTCTCAACTTCTCTTTAATTTTTCTTCAAAATCTCATGATTTTCTCACATCTTCGGGTCTTCATAACTTCTAATCCAGAACTCCGATTGGGACGTCGTTTCTTCTTACGTGTTCACAAATGCGAGATCTTCGAATTTTATTGTATCCTCGATCGAATTCCGGGTAAAAATTATGCTTTTGCCCTTTTGATTCGTCTCCTTTCTTTTCTCTTGTTTCTTCCGGTTTCTTTCTTTCTTTCATTTGTTAAATACCTGTAAAATTAATAAGAAATACACGAAACTCGGGACACTTGTTAGACGAGACTGTTAACAAGATATGAGATAAACTAATTCATTTTACGTTGTCCGAGGTAATAAAAGCCTCTAAATTAAGGGGTAAATTTGGAAGAATTTATGCCTAATCATCATGCATTCTAAGTGACTTAAACAAGATAAAAGAAAAAATCTCACTACACGGCGATGTACGAGGAAAACCCAAATGGAAAAAACCTTGGACGACCCTAGCCTAACAAATCCACTAGATACGGTTTTACAATTACAAGACAAAAAGACTTACAATACTCGACTTGACTCCCTTCAAGCTCTGATGCTTCGTCTTGCAAATACCTCCGTCTAGTTGATAACCATGACGCCCATCACAGTCTAGGAGTCCACCAATGGAGGCACAACCTACCGTCAACCACACATGGTGCCTTTCACCATGTGAGAAATCCGCACCACAAACTCTTCTTCTTTATGGGTAGAGAATGAACCGAAACTTTTCTTCTTATTGGTGTAGAGAAAACCCGGTGCCAAACAAACACTCCAAGCAATACATACATATATATACATATATATATATATATATATATATATATATATATATATATATATATATATATATATATATATATATATATGTACTTGGAAGTAAACAAACTATGGGTGTAATTTATGTTTTCAAGATTTTTAATCCATGAAAAATAAAACACAAAAATAAGAATTTTTAATAGAGGAAATATTTGCTCTCAAAGTTTAGTAGAAAGTGTGTCAAAAGTTAGTTTCCAAAAGTTTTTTTCCACACATAAAGTCTGGTGAAAAGTAGTGGGTAAAATTGGAGGGAAAATAAAAAACAACTGCCCAAAACTGATGATTCTCGTTCGAACAACTACTAACGAGACTTCAGAGATTTAGGGAACATATAGTTTAAAATCTCGTTCGAACCAAATCTTCTAACGAGAAAATAGAGAATTGGATAACATATCTTGTTAGTACTGTCGTTCGAATAACCTGGAAATCTCGTTCGAACGAGATCCCAGTGTCGTTCGAACGAGTTTTCAGAAAATCCAACTTTAATTTAATCACCCAAAACACTTATAAAACGTCTAAAATGATTTTCTGAAAATCTTAAAACTCATTACGACAAACTCTAAAATGATGTTTGGTATCTTATACCTATGCCTGAAAATAAAAGGGTTATTGGCACACATTGAATTTTTGAAAACAAGACTGATGAGTCTGGGATGATTATTAAGAATAAAGCTAGATTAGCTGCCCAGGGCTACTCTCAGATTGAAGGAATAGATTTCGAGGAAACCTTTTCTCCCGTCACTCACCTCGAATCTGTTCACTTACTTTTTGCCATAACATGTCATTTACATTTCACTCTATATCAAATGGATGTTAAGTCAACCTTCCTTAATGGAATTTTAACTGAGGAGACCTATGTAGAACAACCCAAAGGGTTTCTTGACCCTCATCACCCAAATTATGTTTATCGTCTTAAAAAAGCTATTTATGGGTTAAAACAAGCTCCTAGATCTTGGTATGAGCGTTTGTCCACCTTTCTTTTAAATAATGGATTTAGGAGAGGAGGAAATGACCAAACCTTGTTTCTCAAACATTTTTCCAACAACATTACTATTGCTCAAGTGTATGTAGAGGATATCATCGTTGGTTCCAATTCCCCTTTAGAAGTTAAAGCATTCTCTGACATTATGAACAAAGAATTTCAGATGTCACTTATTGGGGAGTTACAATTCTTATTAGGACTCCAAGTTAAACATAAGGATTATTTCTATCGCAATCTAAATATGCTTAAGAAATTGTTAAAAAGTTTGGCCTAGAAACAACTAAAGATTCTAGGACTCCTATGAATACATTGTCAAACTTTCCAAAGATGAGAATGTCAAATATATTGATACCACCATGTACCGTAGTATGATAGGAAGCTTACTTTATCTTACTGCCTCTCGTCCTGACAACATGTACTCTGTCTTTGTATGTGCCCGATATCAAACTAATCATAAAGAGAGTCACCTTTTGTGCATTAAAAGAATTATCAAATACATCAAAGGCACTATAAACTTAGGACTTTGGTACACTAAAGATACCTCTACATACATACATCATATCATGATATAATTGGTTATGCCTGAGTTAATTCCCTTGAAATTGATTTTTTACTATTTTTGGGAATTTTTATATAATTTCTAAGATTTTAAAATGATTTTTTGAAATTAATTGGGCTGGCTTAAAAACCCTTGGGGCTGATTTATAATTTGTTTTTATGGCATAAATTCTGGTTGGGTAGAATCCGAAAGCGCTTGGTAATATTGTGGGTGCAATTTTGTATTTCTAAATCTTTAAAAACACGCATTTTTTATTACATCGCAGCCTTACACGTGTTTCCTTTATAACGGCCTGCTGTGTGTTTTCTTATACTCACATTCTCTAGAGTCACTGTGCACCATTCGATCATTTTAATCAACGATCTGCATGTGTTTTCTTATAATCCCCGTGTTTGATTTTGAACCAATGCAATCTATTTTAAATGCGGTGGCTTGGGAGTCCTTTGACTAACTTCGAATCAATCCTAATCGTTTATTTCCCCTCGATCTTCCAGAGCCTTCTTCTCGTAGTATATAAGGAGACTTCGTCTTCAATTTTGTAATTTTTGGTCATTGTTACCTCTGAGAGAAAAAAGAGACGAGAGAGAGAGAGAGAGAGAGAGAGAGAGAGAGAGAGAAAGAGAGAGAGTTTGAAAAGTTTTCACAAACCCTAACTCAAACTTCTAACCAAATCCAAACTAGAAAATCTTTTTCTGAGTGTTTATGGTTCGTGATTTGAGAAGTTTTTCCTCTACTGTCTTATATCTCTTTACCAACTTAATCACGTTGATTAAGTCTCTATTTCTTCATATAAAAATATGAGATTTTATTTCTGTGATACATATCAATTAGTTATTTGCTAGATCTGATTTCTTATTTCGAGAAATCAATTTTTTGTTGGTTGTTTTCAAATTAAATGTTGTTTTCAAACCCTAAACCAACAATACCCTTTTTGATTTCAACTTACTCAAACTGTCAGACTTAGACCTAGTTCTGAGATCCTTATTAGGGTTTTCACTTTCAATTACTATTTTCAAAACAAAGAAAGTGCATAGGATCTTGGCTAGTTTGTATAGCAAGATTCCTTTTTTATCTGCGGTTATTTGAAAGATCCAAAGTCTGACTTATTTGACTAAGCTGATTTTAAAAACCCTTACATCTAGAGAGATCTGTTTGTAATTTGATTCTCATGTTGTCTGTAATTAAGTGTGTGTGAGTTGCATGCATGAGTTTAGAGCACTACACCATATACACCTTCACATTATTACATTGAAACGTGTTGGTGTTGAGATATAGGACTGTTAGAGTCGATGTAAAGCTAAAAGGAGTAAAGATAAGAAGCTGGGAGAATATCAACAATAATCCAAACCTTAGGAGAAGTTAGAACACGCCAGAGGAGTTGGTACATTTCTGAACTTAGATTAGGTTTATTTGTGTGTCTTGATTGTTACATAGCTTCTAATCTGTTACTCGATTTTAGTGGATTTTTTACTTTTAGGGCGTAGAGGTCACCGTGGATGTTTGCCCAATTGGGTGGGGTTTTACCACGTTAAAATTTGTTATGTACACTTCCTTTTACTCTCATCGCTTTCTTGAGGTTGTGTTGGTTTATACTGTTTAAGTTTTGTTTTTCAAAACTGGTAAACCCATAACTAAAATTACTCGTTCATAACTTTTTTACACATCTTGTGTTTAAAATTTGTTTAAAGAAAAAAGTTTCTTCAATAAACTGTTCGGAGCCATTCAGATAGTTTAATCTTGTATTAAACGACTTAAGTGGTAGTTTTTCACGTGCATGTGTGAAATGAGGAATATAAAAATAGAATCCATTAAACAACACAAAATCCAACTACTCCATGCAAGCATGACAAAGAACATTTTAAGGATTCAAAATCTTAACCAAAAGTTCTAGCCGATTGGAAGCGAAAAGGGAAAGGATTCAAACATAAGTATATGCCACATAAGGTGTGTCAAACTAAAATCCACACAAAACAAAAAAATCTTTTTGAGTTTTTCAAAAAATATCAGCAAACAAAAAAAATCAACTCAAAAGAAAAACAAAGAAAATATTTTTGTATTTTTCTCAATAAGATACTACTTGTTAAGACATAAACAAATAAAAATAAATACAAAAGAGATACAAAAATCATAATTCAAGCATGTGATTAATCATGGAACATGGACTAGAAACTGACAAACATACATAAAACTAGCATAAATATATCATGAAACACAAAAACACTAAAGTATGTAAACAAAGATAACACATTTAACCATTAAATTTAGCATGGGAGGTTTTACGTGACAGAAAATGAGAATCATAGACCCTGTTTTGTAAAGTTACTAAGTCGGATCTCCTAACCTAAACAAGTGAAGTGTGACAATCTCGGGATTGGGTGACCTTGGCCACCTTGGTGACCTTACTCTTGGATTTCCTAGCATCCTTTTTTAGATCAAAACAAAATTTCTTAAAATGCCCTTTTCGACCACAATGTGAGCAAGTAAAGACCTGGAAAAAAGTAGTACCTAAGGATTGACTTTTGGAAATGTTTCTAGGTGATTCTCTCAAAATAGTGGTTGTGGCTTTATTAGCGAAAGCATTATAAGAATCGAACCCTATACCACAAGTGTCATTTTTTATTTGGACCGTGCCTAAGATTTTATCTAGTTTTTTGGACCTACACTCCAAATCAAATTTCACTCGACTTGAGTCTCTAAAATTTTCTTCCAACTCTAAAATGCGTGACTCAAGTAAACACATACTCTCAGGAATAACTATTCCCTCAGCTTGTCAGTTTGGACTAAGGGTTGATGGGTCTTTTCTCTCAGAAGTCCCAACACCCATAGAAGATGATGTTCTGGCATCCATTTCTCCCTCTTCCCTCGGACTTTCGATTGGGCAATAGGACGAAAAAAAAGGATCAGAGGGTGATGGTAAAATTGTAGCCAAGGGAATTAGGAAAATGGCTCGTACACAAATAGGTTTGGCCCTACGTCTAGACTCATTTTTCTCTTCTATCCTCCTAATCATTGCAAAATACCTCTCTCTCAAAGTTGGAAAGTCCTCGGCACGCTTATAAATCCTTTGGATCATTAAGGGAAAGACCCAACACTTCAAGGATTTTCTCAAACAACTTACGAACAAGTTATAAATAGTTGACCAAGTTGACTTCAAGATCAAACATAGAGAAGTGAAAAGTTCTATGAAAAACCAGCCAAGAACAAGTGGAGTAAACCTCGTCGGAGAAGAAAATTGGAGGATTACCGAAAAACCTAAAAAAGCTAAAAATTAAGGCTGAGCCACCACAAAACGGGGGAGAGGAACCCAGGGAGGCCTTCTAGTCAATTCCTAGCCCCACAACCACCAATGAATGGTTGAAACACAACCCTAAGGGACTGAAAACCCACCAAAAAAATGAAGAAAAACAACTATGGGCGAAGTCACATAAAACTCAGTACAAAAGAGAAGGAGAAGGTAAAGAATGGTGAAGAGATTACCTGGAAAAGAAGACTGAAAGTAGAAGAAACTGGAAGGAACTTGGGAGATTTCATGAAAATGCAACAATGGAGGTTAACTGCCAAGGCTAGAGAGAGAGAGAGAGCGCGTGAAGAAGAAACAGAAGAAAGAGAAAAGTCTTTTCAAAATGCTTAAATACCTTGTCATTATTCGGCCCAATAACCTAGGCGGTACACAACTCACGAGGAAAATCATTATTAGGGCGCAATATTTGAAGTGTAGCATGCAACCTTCATTCTTGGGAAATATCTATGACGGCCGTCAGATAAACAACGATTAAGCATGCCCACTCATCAACTCAATATCCAAAGACATTATTACCCTTCATCCATCTCGAGAGCATCGATGGATAAAGGCTAGGAGGTGATTGATATACCCAAATATACCCTCGGTCTGGCCGAGGGAAGCCTTATCCAGGATAAGGCATCGACTCCACTTCTACCCCCAAGGGGTCGTACTGAAGATAGGAGGCTGATAAATGACCCCACCATTGGCAATGCAAGTATGCTGGATAGCCTAAAGCTGCCCAAACCCATATAGATTGAAGTCTCGACTTGGGGATGGTTCAGACGACCTTACGACCGGTCGACCATGTACAGGCTGACAGTTCAAATGTCCTATGTTCAACAGTCAAAATTCTCACAAGGTTAACATCAGCCTTGGCCTGACAGTATAAGCTGAGGGTGACATCATCATGGCGCTTGATTTGGAAGATGCGTGGGGCTCTTGTATTACGTGGACTAAATCGTTATAAAAAGATCATTCCCTCGTGTGAGGGAATATTATATCATCATTACATGCAAGTGACCCGGCCAGGTATCAAGAGGGGATTGACTAGATCTCCATTCACATGCTTAGGGGGCACACTATCACCCCCAAGCCTTAGATGATAACCCTAGCTAAAACTCTGTTTGTACACGGTAGAGAGAGAAAGCTTATGTGCATTGTATCCAGGGCCATTAGCACCCATTTTTAGTGGATCACACACTCAAAGTGCATGTAGGCCTTATTGGCTGAATAACTATACATCATTGCCTTCGTTCCTATTATACTCATCCCCTTCTATATACTTATATACATACATAACTTTATTTTTGTCATTTTTATTATTTGAGCTCATCACCTCATATCTGGTGGTGCTGATTCTTAGCATCATCAGTGGTGTTTTATGATTTGGTGTTGGATCTTTTGCTGTTTGGGCCATGATTTTGTGTTGCTCTATATCTCATTCGATTAGTTTCTACAAAAGCCGCTTTCACCTTGGACTGTGAGATTTCTTTATATATATATATATACTGATATATATTTTTATATACATATATATGTTGGTGTTTGTGTTGGTACAGTTTGATGTTTGGATCGTGTGTGTGCGTTTTGGTTAAACTCGTTGTGTGTTTGTATCTTCCTGAGTTAAACTCGTTTGTGTATGTGTTAACTCGAACTTAACTCGGACCAACTCAGTTTAATCTTAGATTAATCTTGGACTAATCTTGGACATAACTGAAATTGGGGTTAGGATGTTGTAAACTCGTGTGGGTGTGTTTTAAAATTAGGGTGTAACTCAGTGAGTGTTAACTGGCTAAACTCAGTGTTGTTAATCATTTAAACTCAGTTATTAACTCATCTTATAACTCAGTTGTTTTAACTCAAACTTTAGCTCAGTGTTAACTAGAACTAAGGCTGAGTTTATTTTTTTGGAATAATCTTGGACCTTAAATTTGTATTTAGCTCAGACTAAACTTGGACTGGATTTTGACTTATTTTTTATGAGAGTTAAATTCATTTAAACTTAATCTTTGAGTAACTGGACTTAAGAACTAAGCTGTTTTACCTTGTGTGTAAATCAGTGTGTGTTTATCACGTGTGGGTTATTAGGCTTGCAAGGTAACAATTGTGAGCATTTTGATTTTTAAATTGATTAAGGCATATTCATTTTATTTTAAAATCAGATTATCTTTTGTGTGTTTCGGCTTGAGCAAAAACCTGTTCAGGAGTATGTGTTCGAATCTGTACATACCATTCATTTAGTCACTGATTGATATTTTTCTTGTTAATTAAAATAGACATAACCTGGTGTGTGTGTTGTCTATTTTTGTTAACTAAGATAATTTTTGTTATTTTGATTAAAACAAACTTTATAAATTAAATTTATGTGTTCCACAACTTCACGGGGTCTCGGGTTTGAGTGTGTAGTTGTGCGTGTGTAAGTGAGTGAGTGATAATCACTATTACTTGGGTATTATTGGGTTAATTGATTTTCAGTCAAGTTGGGTTGTTTTAGACTAGTCTGGTTATACGGTTGTGTATTTTCTTAGTTTAGTTCTTTGTGAACTTGGGGAATGTAATCTGTAACTTGTTAGTAGTTGGTAATAGTGGACTTGGGTGTGTGTGTTGTCCTGGGACTAGGGACACGTGGTTTTCCACCACGGTGGTTTCCTCGAAAAAAAATATTGTGTCACTATCTACCTTTCCTCATCCTATTCTAATTATCTTTATTAAGGCAGTTTCATCATAAATCTATATTTATTTGCGTCCATGGGTACAATGGTTTCAATCAAGTTTTAAAATTAAATTTTAAAAGAGTTGGAGTTTTATTTATTAACTAAAACACGTCAGGGTGTTTAGGTTATTTCAAAGATCTCTTAGGTGGTGAAAAACACAATTTTTTTTATAAAAGAATTTAATTATGGTTATATAAACATCACTGTGTGGTGGAATTATAGTCAAAACTCCCTCTATGAAGACGAGAGTGTATGAAGAGACGAGACTCATCCATACACTCCAAAAAATGATGAGAGGAAACTTGTATCATTAATGTCATTAATTTGGTGAGTTCAAATTGAAAATCATTTAAGCATGGTTATACAAACATCACTGTGTGGTGGCACTACAGTCGAAACTCTCTCGACAAAAATGAGAGTGTATGAAGAGATCCGACTTGTCCATACACTCCTAAAACTGGTGAGAGGGGACTTGTATCAATAACATCATTAATTTGGTTAGTTCAAATTGAAAATAAGTTAAGTATGGTTATACAAACAACACTGTGAGGTGACCTCTCTCCGTTAAGACCAGAGTGGATTTATAATTAACATCATTAATTTGGTGGTCAACATCATTAACATCATTAACTTGGTGAGTCTAAACTGAAAATCATTTAGTTATGGTTGTTCAAGCATCATAATGTGATCAATTTATGAAGAGAATAGACATGTAAGGGTGGTAAATTAGTAGTATACAGACATTACACTTGGTTAAGAATAGTAGACTATTACATTAACCCAACAAGCATTAAATATGGTTGAATGTACAAATAAAGCTAAGTGTTCGAGGGGATGAGGAAAAAACTACAAAAATTACATCAAAAAGGGCATTAGGCCACAAACGACTGCCCTGGAGGATCGTAGGGATCAAACTGCATCTGCATTCTCAGTTTCTTCCTAGGCGACACCGAGTGTCTCAACTTCATCGCCCGTCGGCTCAATATTGGATACTTCATTGGTTGTCTAGATTATCATCTCAGGTTGTGCTACCCCCTCGACCTCTGCTAAGGAATTCATATCCATGGGATCTAAGAAATAAAAGGCCTTAAGCTCTTTCGACAAGGATGAGACCTCAGGGAATTTGAGGGTATCCTATCTACAGGATGTCTTAGCCCCTCATTCAAGGAACTTAATGTTATACCCTAAAAATTCCTTTGAGGAAATGAAGTCCTCAATGGCTTTCTTTTTATCCTCCTTCAAAGCCTTCTCTACAGCAGCTTCCACCTTCGCCTCTTCCTCAGACACTCGTTTTTCTACCAAGGCCTTCAAGGCAGCGTCATAGTCCATCTTTATCTTGCCTAATGCACCAGTGTGTTGCTTATTTAGGTATTTCACTACTTTTTTATGGTCAACCTCCTTTACTTCGAGTAGTTTCTTTAATTTCATCTCGGCCTTGATGGCCTCCTGAGCTTGCTGAACCTCAGGGAATTTTTCCTGGACCCAGTCATTGACCTTCAACAAGGATAAGATAGACTGTAAAAAGTAAAAGAGACATTAATACTAGACGAGCCAACACTTGAAAAAATTTGAAATCAGTAGAACTAGTGAGATATGTATGAGGTACAGACGACTACCTGGGTATCCTTGTGAAGGATAAAGTTACAAAGACCAGAAGAATCCATAGCCAAAAGGAAGCGTCTGTTTGATTTTGATGGGATGGAGATTAGCGTAGCTTTTTCTCTCTTTTGATCCCCAATAAGGGAGTCCGGGTTGATGTTAAGATTGGCAAGACGGGCTAATAGAGATTCATCATACGAGATATGAATCGCCTGGTCCGACGCGACCTTTGAAGAACCATCCTGGCATCCTTTATTGTGTTGTATCGGGAGGGTAGCATTATTAGGAACCTCTTTACTCTTTTTAGAACCCTCGGCTAGTATGGGGTCGTTGGTGGTTGATTTTTTAGTGGGGGTAGGGGGCGCAAATTTCTTACCAACCTATTTCATCAAGTTAGCGAGACTAAGTGCGACCATCTTCCAGATAGAATCAAATGTACCTAGTGGATGATATGCAAAGTAAATACGATATCAATAACATATCTAACAAAAAAATGACACAACAGTTGCATAAAAGATACTTACATTACTCAACTAGGGGGTCCACCCCCAAACTCGTCTACTCCATAAAGTAGCGAGTCATCAATTGTTCAAACTCCACTACACCACCCTATTTTCCTTATTTCCTAATCTTGTCCACCCTATCACTGACATCAACACTCAAACCTGGGTTAATTCTGGCTGACATAAAGGCTTTGGCCCATCTTCGGGGGACACTAGGCAGTGAGACACTAAAGGTTACATTGGGGCCGAATTCCCAATCTCCTGACATGATGAAATAATAGGGGCATCCAGTTATGGTTGGATGCTTGATTGACAATCAGAACCTTCTTTATTGATTTCCTAGATACAAAATGATAGTATCCATACTGAGTTTTAGGTGACGAAACATTGTAACATGCCGTACAAACGCTAACTGGAAGGTCGCCAGAATAAACTATCTTTCAGAGTGATACAAATCAATGTAAGAGGGTACTTTAGATAAGATGGAGGCGTAACCCCTATTTGAGTACGGTAAAGATAAGCTAATCCTGGCCAAAATTTTGGATTAATGATAGGACACATGAACACAGACCCAATGAAGATAAAACTCGGCTTAAACTCACAAAACCCTCGTGTATAACTCAGGAAATAGTAATGAACCTTAGAAGTAACTTAGCTAGAGGGAGAGAGAAGTAAGAACCCTAGATACACCTTGGTAGGCAGGTAAAAACACACCATATACCCTCAGGAATCTCTGTCAAGTATTAAAAGATTTACAATAAATGACAATGGTGAGGGGATAAACCCTCTAGTTTGCAATAAATCTCTCTTTCTGATGTGTATCTCTAGTAATAACTCTAGGGTTCTCAAAAAAGATCCTCTTTCCTCAAAGGTGGTTGGGGTCCTTAAATAGCCCCCCACACCACCCCCGAGGCAACTCAGTCATTAAAACTATGAAAGACATCCCTCATGCCTTATGTCACATCATTAAATGCCTGGTGTACTAGTCGCCTCCACTTCATAATCATTAAATGCCAAGACATGCCTTTTGCCTAACCACTGTGTGTCAGGGGGCTGTTGTCGCAGATGTAGCTCACCAACTGCCTGACAGCCCCAAATACCACGTTGGTTTACTCAAGTGTATGTCTGACATTGTTTTGGCTGGCCAGTAACATCACCTACGGTAGATGTGACAATAAGTAAAAGGGCTATCTGGTTCATAACTCAACGCCCGATGGGACTCCAAGCTGCTCCGCTTGAGGTTCCACGGTTAGGGTTCTTTGGCATTTTACCAGGTGTATCTAAGATGGTCAGGACAAGCCCGAATGGTTCCTTACTTCTCAATCCTCCAAACTAGGTCCCTCTAAAGTTCCCACGGTGAGGTCATTAGATAGAGCATGAAAGCTCTCCCCGGCCCTGCCAAGCCTGGTCTCTCGCAAGTACCGTTTGACCTCATACAAACTCTTTTGTTATTATCGTTACGTCATTACAACCGTTTAAGCTTACAGTCATCAATAATGAAAATTCAATATGACTAATACAACAAGCTAAAATATGAGCTGCCGCGCCAAGCTGCCTCGCTGAGTTGCCACGCTTGAGCTGCCTCGGTTACTTAATCTCAAATACTGTTGCTAATTGGGGATTTGTCCCTAATCTCAAGATTACCTTCAAGCCCCCTCTACATTTACCCCCTCGTGGAGAGATTTGTTGGAACAATAAATGTCTGCACGAAATGTCTCAAACCGATGGACTTTTCTTTGTGTGAAAAGATTCAGGCCTTTTCTCCTTTATTCAGAACCAGAGCGTTGGAGTCTCGGGAAAAAGTAAAATTCTACCTGATGCGCCTTAGTCATGACTAATCAGTCGTCTAGACTTATGACGAGAGAACATTGTAGCTTTTTGGAATCGTTGGGACATCTTCTTCGTTGGGGGTCTTATTAGATATGTCTAACAAAAATTTCTTTGGCGTCAAAACTCAATCTTATATAGGAAGGCAATGGTTTGTGTTCCCCAGATGTCACTTCGTAAATGATGTGGCGCAGTCTTCTCAACTATTAAAGCACTTACCAAGGTGCCACGTGTTCATTGGAAATGATTGCATGCGACATTGCACGTGTGATGGTGGGAGACTGAAACGTTAACCCCGAAATTTTCAAACGGCTATATCCAAAACACTTTAACCCTTTTTTTTCTTACTCTGTTACTATCTTCTTTAGACTTTCGTTTCTTTTTTAGAGAGAGAGAAAAAAAACTTGCAAAAACTCCATTGTTGCTAAGTTTCTTGTTCGCCTTCTTCCTTTCTCATCCTCTAAACCGTTACCTGTGGTCGTGGTCTTCTATTCTCGTTCTTCAAACCGCCCTTGCGTGAAGCCTTTCTGCTGTCTTCATCATCGTTTTCCATGGCAACCTCAAGCAACCCCGCCATCTCTGCTACTGGTGCTCCGTCTGCCACCACCACTGTTGCCTCTGCCCTAGATGCTGCCCGTCAGGAACAACTGAGATTTTATCGTCGCTCTCCTATTTTTGGGGAGGGTGATGACTTTGCTGTTGCCTTTAAGGCTGTGCATTTTTATTCCAAGTTCGATGCCTTACTGTTGGGTGATGAAGACGAGGATTCTTCTTAGTGGGGCTTTCTTCCCCCAGAGGGGACTCTACGATTTCGCTTGGAGCGAGGGTACTTCCCATGGTCCCATATTGACTTTGAAGCGCCAAGGGGTTCTCCTGCCCACTTTGCTGCCTGGAATTCTCACATACAAAGTTCTTATGCTAATATTCTCACTAACCTTGGGTTGCAACGGGCTAAGTGGTTTGGTGAGTTCACTCTTTCGAAGAACAATGCTTCTCTTCCTATCCTAGTCTCTCGATGGAACGTTACTACTCATACGTTCATCGTTGCGTGGGGCGAGTTCACCATAACTCTAGAGGACGTGTGCGAGCTTTTGGGCCTCGATGCAACAGGTCATGAGCCCTATGATGATGAGGCTCTTGATTCCCCAGAGACTGCCAATCGTTTGGAGTTGGATCGCATATGCCGAAGCTGCATTGGTTCATCCAACAAAGCTACTTTCTCTCCCTTGATTAATTATTTCTTCAAGGGTTCTGGTGAAGGCAGTTCTTCAACAGATGCTCCTGGTCAAGGTACACCGTTGGAACTTCCCGCCTATATTCTTATGATTCTCTCCCGTTTCCTTTTGACGGGCAAACCCAACTACTAACCCCAAATGGACCTTATCAACGTGTCCCTTCGTTTGGCCCGAGGCATAAAACTTCCACTGGCTGCAATTGCCTTGGGATCCCTCTACACCTGGTTGGATAGAACTTTGTTTGACATGGAATTCTCTCTTGGCCGTTATAACTTTGCCAATTTTGCCAACAACGTTCTTCTGACCAGCTTCCTTTACTTTCGCTTTCCTGTCGTAGTGGCCAAAGCCAACAGTCCTCCCTCGGGGGAAACAATTCTCCCTCAGTGGTACTTTATTTATCACGGGAGATAAAGCCAAAAGGAGTTAATATTTGTGATTGACCATTTTGAGAACTTTGTAATGAGGCCTTATCAGGAGAAAGTCTTCTTTCACACTTGTGAATTTTTTCAACATGAAGCCAGAATGGTACAGGCGCCTTCCCCAGATATCGAGGATCCCTCGTTGGCCGTGGTTCTTCTGTTCTCCCCCAGATATCTGCCTTCTTACACCGAGTGGGGATATACCAGTGAGCACTATAATCCCAACCGATGCAGCCGCCAGTTTGGGTTTGATCAGGGTGCTCCACGTCCAGTGTTTCAATCGTCAAACCCTAAGGTCTCCTTTACCGAGGCGTGCTCTCTTTTTTCTTCCACCGTTGCGTGGGGGATAATCTCCACTATGGCTGGGCGAGTGACCATTCCCAGTATTAATAGGTAGGGGGATGTGACCCCTTTGTTTGCCACAAAGTACTGGCCGAAGTAACTAGCTGAAATTACTGAGTTCGTTGAGGGAGATCCGGTGTATCCTCCCGTTTCTTCATTTTCTTCCCTAGAGTTGGGGCTAAAAGGCAACTCTGTACTTGGGATAGAATTCCCTCTAAGTTCAACCCCCAAAGCACGTCCCACCGAGCTTCCCCCACTTTGTCCCATGGTCCCAGTTGCAACGCCTAAACCCAAAGCCCCTGCAGCTCCGAAGAAGGCTGCCCCTTCAACTGAAGCTACCATCGGCGAGGGGCCTTCTCAACCACCTGCCAAGAAGGAAAAAATAGACAAGAGTGGGACATAAAAGTCAAAGTCTAATTCCCAGAAGCCCCAAACTCCCGTGGCAGCCCTTCCCATAGCCTCCGTTTCACATCCCATGTCTGCTGAAACGGCTGAGCATTTAAGGAGGGAGGCCCAAGCAGAAATAGATCGAATAAATGCTGAGTATCATCGACACGCTATCGTTGTTCCTCCTTTCGTTGCTTTTCCCACAGTAGTGGTTGATCCTACAAAGCCAACGACTAGAAGGAGAAAGAGCTCAAGGGTTCCTCGAGAGGTCGGTATTGGTGCAGCGGGATCGAGGAAGAAAACTCTTGGTACCAAGTCCCAGAAGATGCGAACTCTTGAGGTGCATCGAACTTCTGAGGTGCATCCCACTCCTGCCCCTTCTATCGCTGTTACTCCTTTTTCGCCTGTGGTCCTGTCTTCTCGTTCCCCTTCTGAATCCGAGATATGTATGCTTGATTTATTCATTCCCTTCTTTGCTTAAGGACGACTGTATTTGCTTATTTTTTCTTGACAACTGTGGTGCAGGGAGTTGAAATGGAAAGACCAGACCCCCTAGTCCTCCCGTGAGCCCTTTAGTGGGGGGGCGTTTCGCTGTTTCTCGTGCCGATGTGATTCCTCCCCGCTCCCCTATGACATGGCTTACCTATTCTCGCCATTCAGCCTCCCGACATGCGAGGGAAGTTACTGAGGGAGGTGATGCTGTTGAGCCTGAGGGTGCCCCTTCGCCGCCAGAGGTAACACAACCCGAGACAACACTCTCAGTCCCCTCTGAATTACATACCTCACCTGAGGTTCCTCTGCCCATTGTTCTTGTTAATGAAAGTGAGCCCGATGTATGATTTATTCTATAAAATAACCCTTCGTTAGCGTCTGTTCGTTCCCACTCTTTTCTTTATTTGACTTGCTGAACCCTGAAATGTTTTAGGTGCCTCAGGTTCAAATATCCTCATTGTTAGCAGGCGTTCTTCTTCCAACGATGCTGATGAGACCTATGACTGCCATTCCCCTCTTTAACACCATAACCGAGGTAAGTAGTATGTGGAGATACTTCTTGATGTTTTCTGTGCTTATTCCTCTAATCTAACACTTGCCCTCATGTCACAGTTTTCTCCTGATCTTGTACCACCTAGTTATCTTGGTGGTTCTACTGCAGTCAAGGCCCATGTTGGTGCTTCTATCCAGCATAGTGGTGCTTTTGCACCCCTTCGTGTTGGATCTTTGTTTGGGAGCCCGTCATCTTCTCTCGACGAACCCGCTATGCTGGACCTAGTGCCTTATGTAGGTGAGGGAGTTTTGCCAAGTGTTGGGGCTTCTGCGAGCAGGGACCCCGTTGTGTCTTCTGAGGCAATGATCTCACCCCCAACAGTTCTTGTCCCTACGGCTGCCACACTGACTCACGTTCTTGCCCCAGCAGCGACTGAGGTATTTTTCGTTAAGTCTTGTTAAGATTTTTCATAAACTCCACCTTACAACAGTGACTTAACAATGAAAACTCTTGTTAAGATTTTTTAACAAACTCCACCTTATAACGGTGACTTAACAACGAAAACGCTTGTTAAGATTTTTAGTAAACTCCACCTTATAACGGTGACTTTACAATGAAAACGCTTGTTAAGATTTTTAATAAACTCCACTTATAACGGTGACTTAACAACGAAAACGCTTGTTAGGATTTTTAATAAACTCCACCTTATAACAGTGAATTAACAACGAAAACGCTTGTTAAGATTTTTCTATAAACTCCACCTTATAACGGTGAGTTAACAACGAAAATGCTTGTTAAGATTTTTCATAAACTCCACCTTATAACGGTGACTTAACAACGAAAAATGCTTGTTAAGATTTTCATAAACTCCACCTTATAACGGTGACTTAACAACGAAAAATGCTTGTTAAGATTTTTCATAAACTCATCATGCCCTCTATCTCTTTTCAGGTTGCTCGGGAAAATTTTCCCCAGTTCTTTCGCCTATGACCTCCCCCCACTGGGAACCTGCTTCTTCGAAAAATTCTGGTCATGATGATCAAGGTTCCACGACTGGTGCTGCCGTAGAGAGTGAATCTGGGTGCGAGCTTCCTCTTCCCGACTTGGCTCCTCACGCTTTCTGCCTGGTGGTGCTTCGGATGTCTCCTCAAATGCCTGTCAATCATCGCTTAGTGATTGAACAACTGGTGAATCGTCACCCCGAGACCTTCATATCAGACTACCTACATTCCAATATTCATGTGATGAGTCACAGACTTCAAGGCATGGCGATCGTTGTTGCTGAAATTGTCGATACTCCCACTGCAAGCGTTACCCGATCCCCACTTAACCAATTTTTGGGTTTCCTGAGGGAGATGGAGCATGATGGCTTCAGTTTTGACTGGCTTATAACACATTTGAAGACTTTGAAGAACTAGCAACTGATCGGCTAGAGGGAAGTGTTACATAAGCACCAGGAGGACCAGCAAGCTGAGGAAGCTAGGTTGGTCTCATTGGCATCTCTTTTGGAAGCAGTGGATCAAGAGGTAAAGGATGCCGAAGAAGCTTTGTGTATGGTCAAACTAAAATGCGAGGGACTCCTCATCGAATGTACACAAGTGCAAACGAGGCTAGAGCTTTCTATTAACACCCAACGGTCTTTTACAGCAGCTTCTTCGGGCCTTCTTGGAGATTTTTTCTCTTCCTCAGATTTATCGTTTCTTTTAGACTAGTTGCCTCTTGTATACAGATCCTCCATCTGCTCTTATCTATGTAATTCTTGGGCGACAGCTCCCAAAACAAATTTTGTAATGCTCTATTGTTTATGAATGAAGAATATATACTTTTCAATCCCTTCATGTGTTGTGACTGTTGTTGTATGCTATAGAGTTTTATATTTCTGCAATTCTTTCATTATGTTCAAATTGTAACCCAAAACTTGTATATTTATAACAATAGCCAGTCATAACATTGGTTCGAACTTGATTGTTTACACATGATAAGCCTTCAGCCATTTATTGTTAATCTTAAATGGCTTGTCTTCCTCTAACTTCGAAATTAAACAATAACCTGAGTCATGAGCTTCCTTCACAATGAAAAGTCCCTCCCAGTTGGCTGCGAACTTTGGTAAAGGAAGTCCCCTGATGTGCTTCACTGCCGCTTTCAATACGAGGTCTCCCTCTACGAACTTCCTTGGTCTCACCAAGTTGTCATATGCCCTGGAGAGTTGTTTCGTATATATTTGAAAGTGATTCATCGAATTATCTTTGTGTTCATCCAACGCTTCCAGCTGTAAGTGTCTACTATGAGGGAGCATGCTACTTCACAAGGCATAACGAGCAGAGGGAACTTCCAACTCTACTAGAAGGATTGCCTCAGCCCCATAAACAAGAGAGAACGGCGTGTATCCTGTGGGTTTCCGCTTGGTTGTTCGATAGGCCCATAAAACAGCTGGTATCTTGTCATCCCATGCCCCTGGAAAGTCCTCCATCATCTTAGCCAAAATATTAACCAAGGTTTTGTTAGTTTCTTCGGCCTGACCATTTCCCTTTGGGTATGCCACCGTTGAGGTGTGATGAACAATGGAGTACTTGTCTGTGAGCATTGTTACTTCGAAATTGACAAAGGGAGTCCCGTTATCTGAAAGAATAACCTTTGGGATCCCGAAATGGCAAATGATGTATTCTCTGATGAAGTTGCTCACCACACCAACCGTTGTTCTTTTGAGTGGTATCACTTCGGCCCATTTTGTAAAACACTCTGTTACTACCAGTATCCATATCTTGCCTCTCGAAGAAGGGTGTATTGCCCCCACTAGGTCAAACGCCCAAGTATAAAATGGATAGGGTGTTGACAGAGAGTGTAAGTCCACCGATGGGGCATGATCATATTTCCATGAAGTTGGCAAGCTTTGCATTTTCGAACGAACTCAACAGAGTCTTTCTCCATCGTTGGCCAATAATACCCCAATGTCATCAACTGATCATACAACTTGGCCCCTCCTACGTGTGCTGGATCATGCACTTATTTGAGGACCTCCGCTACTTCTTCCTTCGTGCCGCAACACAATGGCCTGTTGAAGTACCCCCTTCGATAAAGCTGCCCCTCCTGAACATAGAACCTTGGAGCCCTTCGCCGTAGAACCATTGCATCCATTTTCTCCGTTGGGACAACCCCCTCCTGAATGAAATCGATGTAGGGCTGCCTCCAGTCCGTTTGAGCTTTAATGAATTGTCACTTAACTGCCTCGAAGAATAGCTGACACTTATCGCACTTTCGTTGCATCTCTTCCGCATCTTACTTCATTCTAGTTCAGAAATACACCTCTCTTTGAATTCTCCTATATAGAGGTATCTCAGTCGTGTTGCAGTGCTCCTCATGCGTTTTCCTTAATCTTTGCTCGGCTTCCTCTAGGCTGACACAACTTGACAACCATCCCCCAGCATTTCTATAGTAAAGATTCCCCTGGTTCGTAAAGTATTATGCCAACTCTCTTAATCCCATAGCTCCTTCGCTAGACTCCAGTTTCTTCCTAATCTCTCCCCTCCAGTCCGCGTCCTCCTCCATCGGTAGTATTGACTGTACCACCGAAGGAGATGTTCTTCGTTGGATCACAACTATAGTCTCATCGTTCTTCGTGACCATTTTCTGGGCAATAGTGGCATAGGCGTCTGGATGGCAGTTCATCGTTCTGGGATGTCTTCTGATCTTGGTTCGATGGAACTGGTTGAGAAGCCTTTGAATTCTTTTTCTATAGGGCGCCAGGCTCATGTGTTTCAACGCATATTCTCCGTTTACTTGCTGAATTACTAAGTTCGAGTCACCCTTAATGCAGAGTGAACGAATTCCCATTCGAAGAGCCTCTAGCAGCTCCAGTACCAACACCTCATATTCTCCTTCGTTATTAGAACAAGGGAAATCTAGCTTGTAGGAAAGGAAAATCTCTTCCATCCCTTTTAAAAGAATAACCCCCGCTCCCCCCTTCTTTTCCGCCGAAGATCCATCGAACTGCATCGTCCACTCCTCATCAGTTGTATCTAGGTAATTAGCCTACAAATCATCTCCTGGAATGTCTTCCTTAGGTGGCTCGAAGGTTCCTGAAGGGAAGATGGCCAACCGATCAGCGTACGCCCGACTTTTAATTATGAGAGGAACCACACACTTCAATTCATATTCAGAGAGGATAAGGAACCATCTAGCTGCCCTGCCAATCAATATAGTCCTTGCAAGTAAATACTTAATTGGGTCGCATCTAGTTACAATATGAATTGTAAAAGACAGCATATAATGCCTAAGTTTTTATGCTAAAAAGACTAAGGCTAAACAATGACTTTCTAAGCTAATATATCTAATCTCTGGCCCATGTATAATTTTGCTGAGGTAGTAAACCGGTCATTCTTGCCCGTCCACTTCTTGTGCAATTTGCGCTCCAACGGACCTCGTGGTAGACGTGAGGTATACCTGCAACGGTACTCCTGCCTGGGGAGGAACCATGATTTGCGGTGAAATGAGCAATTTCTTCAGCCTGACAAGAGACTCTTGGTGATCTTCCTCCCAACTAAATTTTATGTTTTTTTGCAATAGCTGTATTAGTGGGTGTGTTATTTCGGCCAATCCGGGCACAAATCTCATAAGGTAGGAGACTTTGCCAAGAAAACTCTTCAGCTCCTTCGCCGTACTAGGACATAAAATCTCTAATATCGCCCGCTGCTTATCCTGGTCCATCTGCACCCCTTGTCGATCAACCACGAATCCTAGAAACTTCTCTCTTGTTACTCCGAAGACACACTTTAACGGGTTCATCCTCAATTTATACCTCCTGCACCGAGCAAACACCTTCCTTAAATCATTCAGATGGGACTCCTCCTTCTTCGATTTGATGACCAGGTCGTCCACGTAGAATTCTACAAATTTGTGGAAGAAGTCATGAAAAATGGCCATCATTGTCCTCTGGTATGTAGCTCCGGCGTTCTTGAGTCCAAACGGAATCACCTTATACATAAAGTTGCCCAACGGAGGTCTGAACGCCATTTTCTCTGCATCAGAGGGGTCCATCTTGATCTGGTTGTATCCCACATACCCATCCATGAAGCTATACATCTCATGACCAGCCGTGGCATCTATCAAACTGTCGATGGAGGGTAGGGGAAACTCATCCTTGGGGAAATCCCTATTCAAGTCTCTAAAGTCCACGCAGATCCTTGTTTGTTTTTTATCTTTCTTCCCCACTGTCACAATGCTGGATAGCCGGAGGGGATGTTGTATTGGCTTGATAAATCCTACTGCCAACAAGCGTTGGACCTCTTCTTTAATCTTTAAGTCTAGTTCAGGCTTGTAATTCCTCGTTGCCTGCTTCACCGGAATGGCTGAAGGCATCACGTTCAGTTTGTGGCAACTCACCTCTTCATCCAGCCCTTCCATTTCAGTGTACTTCCATACGAAAACGTCTATGAATTCCCAAATTAGTTTGACTAAGGCTTCTCGTTTCCCCTCACCGAGATCTTTTAAGATAAAGATGGGCCTTGGATCTTCCCCTTCTCTTGCCAAGTTCAGCTGGTCTAACTCTTGTGCCTGGGGCCTTGGTCGATCTCCCATGTAGTCTTGTTCTTCGGTGATATCTTCTATGAATTCTTGTATGTTGGAGTTGTCTATCACCATACGCTGCACCCATCGATCCACCGAAAAACACTCATACACCGGATCAACCTCATCCTTAGTCTTTTCGATCGCCCGTTCACACCGTTATAAGCGGTACACTACTTTTCCCTCTTCAGTTACAATTTTCTTGCATTGCCTGTTGGTAGCTGTTGCCACGGTCTTCCTCTTCTTCTTTATGGAAGCCTCAGTGATTCTTTTTCCTGAAAAGTGACTTAATACGCTTTCCTGTTGGACCTCGTGCTCCATCGAGTCTATTCTCGGCCTCATCCTGTCTTTGAGTTGCCTCGAGACCTTTTGGAGTCGAGGGATCACCTGATGGGCTTCTTCGGTCCTCACCCCTTTGCTACTTCCTCCCTCTTTATCCTGCTCATTGAAGGGCCCCATTCTCTCTCTAATTGAGGGAACCCATGCCCCCTCCATTCTCTTCGTCAGGACCCGTACATCCTCCTCCAGTTCTGTATAGAATGCCGCATCCACTAAGTGCGCTTCTTCGATAGTGAAAGGCATCTTCGTAGCCCTAATGGTCACCTCCGTTCCCTTTACATTTGCCTTGGCACATTGATGATAAGTCGAAGGAACTAAGACTTGGTTGTGCATCCATACTCTCCCTATTAGTAAGTGATAGGAAGTTGCACTTTCTATTACATGGAACTTGATGTGGGAACTCAGATTTCCCATCGCAATCCCAACATTCACATACCCAATGGATTTGGAGGATTTATTGTCATATCCCGAAATTACCAAAGGCATGGGGACCAGCCTTTCTTTTGGAATACCAGCTGCGTGGAAGGAGTTGATTGGCATAATATTGATGGAAGCACCCCCATCCATAAGGGTCCTTGCAAAGCTAATTCTGTTGACGCTAACAGTTACATATAGAGGCCTGTTATGGGGGAACCTCACAGCTCTATCCACATCACTGAAGGTTATTTCTGACATAAATTTCTTCACCAGCCTAGCCATGGGTCCCCTCCACCTTAACGAGGGGACTGTGTTCCTTTTTGCAATGTCCAAAATCGCGTGAGTTATCTCCGTCCTGCTCTCCTTCGGGATCCCCACTTGATGGAAGAACCAAGTGAATTTTGGGGATTTTGAAACTGCACTACATTCTATGACTGGTTCTGTTTCCTCATCTTCAACGCTATACACATCTTCCACGTCCCTAGCACTTGCTTTATCATAGGCTAAAACTATATTAGCCATTCCCGTGGTACAATGTTCTAGAGCTTCTTAGAGCTCCTTCTGCTTCATCGTCAACCCTCCTCCTCTTTTTGCCTCCTCTTCATATGCCATCACCAAATTGGCCCCGTGTGCCGGAAGTGGGTTGTTGTTAATGTTCTGTGGGGGGATTTGCAATGTCCCTGCCTTCATATACTTGTTGATGATTCTTTGCAGCGTGAAGTAGCTCCCGGTTGGATGCTGGATCTTTCGATGAACCTGGAAGTACTTAGGATCCGCCTTCGTTGTAGCATCAGGTTCTTCCATCGGGATGACTTTTGGTTCATAAATCGTTCCCCCTTGGACCATCGCATTATAATAACTCACAGCCTCTTCTATCATGCAGGGCAACGGTGGAGGCTCTATATTTCCCAAATTTTCTCTTGCTGTCCCTCCTCGGTGTCTTGCCCCTATCTTCTCCTTCGACGTACCCTACCCACGGGGGCTGAGACCTCCCCCCCGCGGGCTGCATTGGTTGCCTGAATATCATGGGCACTACCACCGGATTGGGTCGTACCACCAAAGAGATGTTCCTTGCGACTTTCAAGAATGTCGCAAAAGTCCCCTCGCGCGTCTCGTTGATGAGATGGCAGATGTATTTAGGAATCAGTCCCTCAGCGCATATTTGTAATAACTTGGACTCTTTGGCCTCCTCCCTCACATCGAGGGACCTTTCCCTGAACCTTCTAACATAGGCCACCACTTCTTCCCCTAGTCTTTGCTTCTCCCTTCCCAGTTGGGTCAAGGTGAACTCGTCTTCTGCCAAAAAGAACTTTTGGATAAGCAATACGTGCATCTCCTCCCATGTAGAAATGTTGTTGGGAGCTAAGTGAGAGTACCAGGTGTATGCCTTCTCGGTTAGGGATTTGGAAAATTCCCTCATTCTAAGCTTCTTATCATTGCAATGTGCTCCCAAGTGTTCAACAAACCGCTTAATGTTATCCTTCGGGTTCCCACCTTTCCCTGTATATTTTTCGAAAATAGGGGGAACATAGTCCTTTGGGTAAGACTCATCGTTGTACGCTTGAGGGTAGGGTGTTAGGAAGTCGTCATAAACCGAAGCCACCTCTTCGGCTGATTGCGAGGAATCCCTCATGAACTTCAACATCTCCTTCTGCATCTCTTTTCTCATTTCTTCCATAGGCAAGGCCGCAGGGGCACCGGTAACGGGACCATGGACTGAGCGCACGTTGTAACTAAAACAAACATCACCGGTGGTACTGTTGAGGCTCCTGAGGTTACAACTACTGGGCTCGTAATAGGGGGTACGCTTGCCGGGAGCGCTCCTGCAATGCCTGTACGTAGTGGGGCCGTTGGAGCTACCCCTGGTGTTACGAAAGCTTTAACCTCCAATCCTCCCAGCATAGTTGAAGCTACTAGGGTTTGCAAAAACTCAAAAAATTTGCTCATGAGGAGCGCCATCTGGGTGGGTCCCAACCCCGCTCTCATGGCAGGTAGTGCCGCCCCAGGAACGTCTGACATCGTCAGAACCGGCGGTACCTCTACTCGAGGAGCCCCATCCCTTAGGGCCTCCTGCTCCATCGCGGCCTGTTCCTCATTACGCTAGATATCATCAAAGTTGAGTCTTTGAGTAGCATTATCTTGCGCCATACTCCCTAGCTAAGAGAATGCCTCCCTAGCAGAGTCACCAAATGTAAGAGGGTACTTTAGATAAGATGGAGGCGTAACCCCTATTTGAGTATGGTAAAGATAATCTAATCCTGGCCAAAGCTTTGGATTAATGATAGGACACACGAACACAGACCCAATGAAGATAAAACTTGGCTTAAACTCACAAAACCCTTGTGTATAACTTAGTAAATAGTAATGAACCTTAGAAGTAACTTAGCTAGAGGGAGAGAGAAGTAAGCACCCTAGATACACCTTGGTAGGCAGGTAAAAACACACCATATACCCTCAGGAATCTCTGTCAAGTATTAAAAGCTATACAATAAATGACAATGGTGAGGGGATAAACCCTCTGGTTTGAAATAAATCTCTCTTTCTGATGTGTATCTCTAGTAATAACTCCAGGGCTCTCAAAAAAGATCCTCTTTCCTCAAAGTTGGTTGGGTCCTTAAATAGCCCCCCACACCACCCCCGAGGCAACTCTGTCATTAAAACTATGAAAGACATCCCTTATGCCTTATGTCACATCATTAAATGCCTGGTGTACTAGTTGCCTCCACGTCATAGTCATTAAATGTCAAGACATGCCTTTTGCCTAACCACTATGTGTAAGGGGGCTGTTGTCGCAGAGGTGGCTCACCAACTGCCTGACAGCCCCAAATACCATGGTGGTTCACTCAAGTGTATGTCTGACATTGTTTTGGTTGGCTAGTAACATCAACTACGGTAGATGTGACAATAAGTAGAAGGGCTATCTGGTTCATAACTCAATGCCCGATGGGACTCCAAGCTGCTCCGCTTGAGGTTCCACGGTCAGGGTTCTTCGGCGTTTTACCAGGTGTATCTAAGATGGTCAGGACAAGACCCAACGGTGCCTTACTTCTCAATCCTCCAAACTAGGTCCCTCTAAAGTTCCCACGGTGAGGTCATTCGATAGAGCATGAAAGCTCTCCCCGGCCCTGCCAAGCCTGGTCTCTCGCAAGTACCGTTTGACCTCATACAAACTCTTTTGTTATTATCGTTACGTCATTACAACCGTTAAAGCTTACAGTCATCAATAATGAAAATACAATAAGCTAAAATATAAGCAGCCGCGCCAAGCTGCCTCGCTGAGTTGCCACGCTTGAGCTGCCTTGGTTGCTTAATCTCAAACACTATTGCTAATTGGGGATTTGTCCCTAATCTCAAGGTTACCTTCAAGCCCCATCTACAAAGAATAATCCTACAGGAATTGGGAAAGAGTTAAGATGGACTAAGGCCCAGGATGGAAAGAATAGATCGAACTGTGGGGTGAATGGGCAGCCTAAAATCGACCTTAAGCATCTATTCTTATACAGATATCTTATCGTCTCGCCATCAAACAATCTCTTATCTTTCGCCAGGACTCTCATATTGATAGATGGTTATATTCCATAAAGGTGTCTTTAGGTTAGGAGATCATCCACGGTGATGTTTCTAAGAAAGGTCTATACATAGGATGTGTCAAGTGTTTCCTCATTTGAATCATCATCATCATTGACAATAGTAGCCAGGACCCCATTGGGAAATCTATATGCAAATTCATGGCCAAGGATGGCTGACAACGGAAAAACCATACGAGGGATTGGAAATGAAACCTCCAGTCCAGGCTCATAGGTATCCAAGATCTCATGTACATAATATTCTACGTGATTGGAGGACTCGGAACTTTGACAAGACGAGGTGCGTGAAGAGGCCTTGGCTGCCTCAGACTCTTTAGAGTTTGAACTAGAAATTCTCATTGCCTCTTTAAAATAATCCATGCTCTCGGATTAGGTGGAGACATAAGGGTTATGATATGAAGAGGAAGATGACTTAAACATTGAGTCACTAACCTTGGTGATATGGGCCATATGACAGCTAATGGGACTGGATGGATTAGAAGTGTAGGGTCGGATCCAATCTTTTGCTTAAATGCGGCCTCGGCTTATATCCAACGTATCTCTCCCTTAGGGTTGGATACTTTTTGGCTAACTCATAGAGAGTTTTTAACATTGAAATAAATTTTAATTTGACATGTGTTGACTAAAGGATCAAAAGGGGAGAACTAAAACATTTTTGAAAAAGAACACCAAGAACACTCTAATTGGCCTCACCAGATAAGATAATCAGATTCGCATTGGTGACCTCTACAACTGGTAGACTATAGCAAGGGATAACCCAAAAAGGTCACTAATGCACCTCTAACCACCATTCCACCACTAAAACTCTTGAAACCAACCCTAAAAAGCCACTTAAAATAGTTGTCAAAAAATGCAAAAACCATCGAAAAACTCAAAATACATTCGAAGAATGAAATTTTATAAATAAACATCTGATTAATGATGAAAAAGGGAAAAATAGGGTGTTGAAAGGATACCTGAAAGAGAGAAAACCCCTGAGAAACTAAGAGAACTCCTAAGGTCAATTGGAGAGCAACGAAAATAAGAAAAGGGAATAGAGGTGCTTCAGTTGCAGAAATGGTGAGAGAAAGAGAGTGTAAAGATGGAACAAATAGAAGGTGTTGGGTTTGCCAAACTACTTAAACCCAATTATCATTGCCTACGATTACCCATGCATCCACTCATTAGGGTTCAAATCCCTAAGTAGGCTTGCAGTCCCCACTTAGGGCTGCATGCCAACCCATATAATAACTACCAAGTGTCTAGTGAAGAACTTGTGCCTGACGTTCCAGATCTGATATTCAAAGGACATCTTCACCCTCATATAATAGGAGGTTGGACGATTATACTCCCCAGCCTTT
Organism: Sambucus nigra; assembly: GCA_949130495.1. Lineage (NCBI taxonomy): Eukaryota > Viridiplantae > Streptophyta > Magnoliopsida > Dipsacales > Adoxaceae > Sambucus > Sambucus nigra. The sequence continues at coordinate 587,050,255 of OX422212.1, read as the reverse complement.
CACTACACTGAAGACTAAGGGCTAGGGTTGATCGATATACATAAGTGTGGCCTCATCCTTGATGAGCCTCATCTCGGCCAAGCTGAGCTTACTCACTCATCAGGATTAGACAAACATGGGTCCCCTAGGGGTCTAACCTCAATAGTCTCGACTTTGTACCAAACTTATGGGCCGAGACCTATCAACTGGATCTAAAGTCATTTCTAGTAGTCTCGTCTCAACTTCGCACCACCTAGATGGTCGAGCCTACGCTTTGACTTAGCTCCATAGTTACTTACATGGATGTCAGATATATCAGTCTCGGCCAGGCCAAGACCCTGTGACATAGGGTTCCAACAACACTATCCCACATGGACAAAACTGTTATAAAAAGATCTTCACAAGCACATGAGGGAATATTTCATCATTATAACATATGTGTTCCAGGGACATGTGGTTGACACTGGTTGGTTGTTCCACCATGTCCATGCCTATTACATTCTTAAGGGGCCCACTGTGCACCCCTAAGACTATATAAACCCATTGTCTTCATCCTTGAAAAGGATCTCTCATTATAGACCCTAGCCAAAACTCTGTCAAACTCAACTTAGAGAAAGAAAGTGCTAGAGAGTTGTACTTTGACCCATTAGACCTCCATTGCTTAGTATAAAACACATAAACAATTACACAGTGGAGTAGGATATGGTTGATTCAAGTATATCATTGTGTTTTCCTTTTTTTCCTCATCCCCTTCTGCTACTTTTATACCTGTATCTATTTATATCTCCATTTATTTATCAAATTGAGCTTGAACTCCCGTTAAAAATTGAAGTGTTGATATTGCAGTCTCATCAGGATACACTTGAAAACAATATTTGGGTGTAACTATGGAGTATTTAAGGGTTATCGAGGTGGATGACAGTCTCATTCTTTCCTCTGCATATTTATGATTAAGGGAGAGATTTAGAGAAGAGAAAATGAGAAGAAAAGAGAGAAGAGAACTTAGAGAAGAGAGGAAGAACATCTTCGAAAATTCAAATCATCTCTAAGAGTAGAGACTTCATATTCAAATTCAAAAGGGAAGTATTTACTTGCTCTAGATTGCATTTTTTGTGGTTAATTACGTTCATGATCAATTAAGAACTAATCTGGGAATTTAAAAGATGAAACAATTGAGAATTAATTGAAGAGATTTTATTTGTGTTTAACCTATGATGATATTTGATAATTATTAAGTAAGAATTTCGTGATATAATTATGGGATTATGTATAAGAACATTGGAATATCCATAGGATGATACAATCAATTAATTTCAATGGTTGACAAAGTCGGAGTTAAATGAATTGAGTTGCTGTAGACACCTAATTTTAGCACCCCCAAACCTCTCCTTAGGTCCCTAGCACCTCCCTTCATCACTATAAACCTAAGTCATACCCTGGGTACTAACCTAGAGGCTATCGGGAACTCCCAGGCTTCGTTTGGCCAAAATTCAAACTCTTCAGCTCGACTGAGATTAAATGAATCTTCAAAGGGTGCTGAAACCCCTTTCCAACGGTATACCCCATGCATGATATTGACTTACGGTGCGGACAAATGACCCCTTTTTCCACGAAACTTGACCAGGAGGCCACCGAATGCTCCCAGGATCCATTTGACCAAAGTCAACTCTTCAACTCGATCGAGACTGAATGAATCTTCAAAGGTCACTAAAACCCTTCTCCAACGGTCCGCTCCGGGCCTAATTCTGACTTATAGTACAAACGAACGATCCGTTTTACTCTGAAAGGTCATCGAATGCTTCTAGGACCCGGTTCACCAAAGTTAACTCCCCAAAGTGAGTCAAACTCTTTGGAATGTCGAAGTACATCTCCTAAACTTTCCAACAAATTAACCCGTGCACGATTATGACTTACCATGCGATCCGTTTGCGTGTCACGATCCCCCGTCCAAAGGACCGACGAGCGTTTCCATGCCACATTTGTCCCAAAGACAACTCCCGAACTCGGGAGCAGTTTAAAGGACTTTTGAATGTATCTAAAGTATATTTTCATCGGTTTGACCCATGCGCAATTCGGATCAATGGTTTGCGCTTTACGACCATTTTTTCGAAGGAACCTGAAAGAGATTGCCAAACAGTAGGTTCGAAATCCTGCCTATCGGCAGTGTGCCTAAAAACACTTACCGATTGGCCGGACCAGGCCTATGCCGATTGGCAGTGCCCCGGGCGTATAAAAAGGAGGGTCTGGCCTCATTGAAAAAGGGATCCAAAATCTGAAATCCATCCCTCTTAGCGAACTCAGAAAACCTCTCTCGAAGTCAACATGATTTCCACGTCCAAATCCTTTTCCAACCTTCACTTTTCATCATCTTTTTTATCAAACATGGTGAATTAACTACCCTTCATCATCATCCAATTCAAGGGCTGCTCTCTAACATTCAAGATCAAGCTCAAGATCTTCAAGAAGGTCCAACTTTCTCAACTCTCCCTTTAAATTCTCCTAAATTCGCATTTACTTATTTTATTACTTAGCACTTTTATTCTCTCCATATCACATATCCTAATATACTTTTTATTTATTATTATTGCACAACACTTATTTTCATATAAATAAAACCCAAAAAATAAGAAAAAGAGGGATTGCTCATAAATTCCAAACGGGAATTCTCATACTTTTTTCACACTTTTCTCACAACTAAAACGCTTTTTTACACACACACATATAAGAGAAGTCCCCGATTGGATTTATAGGATAAATCCCACCTCTCGTTTTGTATACGAACTACGTGGACTTTGATTCCTCTATAGGCTGCGTAGGCGTCTCGGGGTAAAACCCGAGGCTCGAGCCCTACTTTTTTCCAATTTTCTATTTTTCTAATTCTTTAACTTAATTCTCTTAGATTCTATATATTTACATATACATATAGTTGTTCTTAGTGGCATATTATTCCACATGCGTTATCGTTCCATTATAACGATTAACGCGAGGATAATCGCATAAATCCTATTTTCTAATATTACTTTTAGGAACATTCCTATGGATGACTCACTTTATCTCTTCCATGATACAAGTCAATGATTCCTATCTCCACTACATATACACATGCACACATATTGCCGGGAAATAGAGGAAAATAACAACAATCAATGAGAGAGCGTAAGGGTGGAATGGTTGCCTAACACCTTCCCATTCCGTAACTTAGCCTCCGAACCCTACTCGAATCATTTTTGATTTCGTATGTATCAGTATGCCTTTGGATACTGCCCTTTGGGATGGATCCACCTTCTTTTGTCTGTTTTGAGTCAAATAGACTGGTGACTCCATATCTCTACATAACGCTCCTGAGAGGGATGCGCGGGACCAAGATCCACTCACCACGAAGAAGACCCTCCTATCTCTTTCCCCGAGGATCGAGGATGGCCACAGTGGCGACTCCGCTGGGGATTTTTCTTTAAAAGGGCTAGAGTCTATTTACACGGGTGTTTTATTTTCTTTTATATTCCCCTATTTTGCATGTCCCCCTTTATTATTCATGAATACCTCATACTTACGATTCTATTCATACACTTGTAGAAGATTCTCCATGTACACATCGCAACACGTGCACCTAGGATCACATATGTCAACATATTGCACGCATCACTTATCCATGCTTGGTATACTATTGGTACTTGGACTTTGCTCCCTGTTTGGCATGATCAAGAAAGATACTCTCATCATAAGATAATAATAAGATAATCATACATGATTCACACGACATCACCAAAGAGAATTTTTATTTACCAAATTTTGTCGAGTAACTGGAGGATCACTTCGTGATGGGCGTTGGTCCGACCGGGCATAGTTAGCCTAAGCAATATGACTCTCACCTTCCATTAGCCAAGTACCTTTGACGTATATCGAACGGTTCCCTCGCATCGTACTACTTAACTGAAGTCATGACGTGAGGTATATCACAGGGAACTCGTTCACGTATGTCGAGTATATTGAATTCGCTCTCACATGGTCCCCGTGAGGTATATAGTGAGGCAATTCACGTACACGCAGGTATATTAAATGGCTTGTCCACATGTACTAATCACTCTTAAAAGTAAGACGTATATCACGCCAAAAGGAGGATCCCTTTCCAATTCACCGAACCAACTACCCACATATAGGTGTCAAGCCTAAGACACACATGTTAGATTTCCGGTTTCAACCCGAAACTCTGCCGAAATTTCGGGTCATCTTGCCGCCCAAATTTTTGCGCATTTTTAAAATGGGACCCTGCCTATGAGCCTGGTCACAAGTCCAACCATAGCTTTACATATGTTATAAACCCAACCTTTTCAGGCTCGTGTCCCGTTCGGAATTTTATTTTGCATTTAGGAGAATTTAATAAAAGTGAGAACATAATAATTATAATAATCATGCTCAGACCCGTCTCCCAAAAATATTTCTCCATTCTTTATCAAAAATCCAAAAACATTTCTCCTTTCTTTATAAAAAAATTCAAAAACATTTCTCCTTTCTTTTATAAAAAAAAATCCAAAAACATTTCTCCTTTCTTTTATCAAAAATCCAAAAACATTTCTCCTTTCTTTATCAAAAATCCAAAAATATTTTGTCTTTCAATCTCAAAAAGAAAAAAAAAATGTCAAAAATATTTTCATTCTTTTTTGTCAAAAATAAATCACATTTTACGCCTTCTCAGGTCGATTGCACGCCCTTGGCCTGGCTCCTTATTGGCTTCAGTCTTCAGTCAAATCACCCCAAAATTCCATCCGTTCCCCTGTTACTTCTTCTGAGTCCAGAATCCATTCGCTTTCCATGGAGAACACAAATCAAGTACCAGTTGTGCAGCCAGATTGATGGCAGTCTTAGCTCAGCTCGTGTCCAAGATTGACAACCTCCAGACGGTGGTTCGAGAGATGAAACGAAACCAGGTTCCTGTTCTTCAAGAGCTCGAGGCCCTATTACCTCGCGCTATGGGTCCACCCGAGCCTATCTAGGTTCCCGAAGAGTATCAGAAAGCTCCACGTGCCCCTCTTACTAATGGGCCACCGCTTGCCCAGCTTCCTATGCCAAACCTTTCCCATCTTGGGGCTAACTTGCCTATGATCATGGATCCAAAAGAAGAAGAGTTGAACAAGGTCAAAGAAGATCTCAAGATGCCAACTAAAAAGTTTGACCTAGTCAGAATCTCTGGAAATTACATGGACTACACCTAAATATTTCCTTCTCCTAAGGCGAGGTTACCCGAGAAGTTTAAGATTCCAAATATCGAGATATTCAGAGGAAGTGGACCTCCGATCGGTCATCTTCGCAGTTATTACCGTCCTATGACTCTCTTAGGGGCTTATGAAGAAGTGATGGCCCAATTATTTCATCAAACTTTTAAGGATAGTGCCCTCTGATGGTTTTTGTCTCTCGAGGAGTCCAAAATATGTAGCTAGGAGGATGTAGCTCGAGAATTCATATCGCAGTACAAATACAATAAAGAGATCGAGGTCACCCGTCGTGATTTAGAACTGCTCAAACAGAACTCTGGGGAATCAGTCAGTAACTTCATAGCCCGATGGAGGGAAAAAGCAACCATCATGACCAATCACCCATAATAGGAAGAACAAGTCAATATAGTGAAGAAGAACTTATTACCCCATGTCCGAGCAAGAATGGGAGGAGAATAGTATCCCCACTTCCGAGCTCTCAGAGAAATAGGAGTAGAAATCGAGGAAGGTCTTGCTACAACAGAAGTTGAACCAAAGAAAGTGTCCGGGTAGTTCAATCCCAAAAAATATGATAAACCTGTCAATTCTACAGTCTCGACCATTAACAACATCTCTCAACCAATCACCTCGTGGGCACCAGAATGCCGCCCTGTCCCAGTCCAAAAAGAATACACCGAGCTCCGTGCTTCTCTCTCCAATATTTATTAAGACCTTTTAAGCCAAAACCTTATCAAACCATTAGATCCCTGTCCTTTGACAAATCCAATCCCAAGAAACTTCAAGGAAGATGCCCATTGTGCCTTTCATCAAACTTCTGGCCATACCACAGACCAATGCTTTCACCTTCGAAATATAATCCAAGGTCTAATTGACCGGGGTACCATTGCCCCACCAGCCAATCCTAAGCCAAACACTACTCATAATGCACTCCCAAATCATGCCAATGCCATCTTCCTAGAGGAGAACTCAGAATTTGATCCTTAAACTCATATCACATCCATATACTCTCCCAAACCTCTCCAAACTTGCCCATATTTCCTCCTACACCCTGCTAGCCTCGCTGATCAAGCACTGTCACTCCTTACCAGATCATGCATAGCTGTCCGTACTCGTTCTAAAAATAAAAGTATGGAATTATCGAAGGTATTAAACCAGCTCCTAGAATTCGGGCTGAAACTTCCCTCGCGGATGATCATTGATTGCCAGAGGTTCAGTATGCTAATCTTGGAAGCACGAAAATGGGCTCAAGAGTCAAACAGTTGGGTAGTACTGACCGATGAAGTCAACCTAGATGACGTTATCCAAATTATGGCAGAATTATTCAGGCAAACCAATAATATTTACAGTATGATTGAGTTACTCGATACTCTGACATCTCCCCACAGAATGGGAGGACCTGTATGAAGAATCCATTGAAGTTGTGGAATGCATTGACTTTACATGGAAATAAATAATTATTGCCACCGGATGGGGGGAAGGATTCTAAGATTCAAATGGAGAGCAAGCTTCAGAGAAAATTGGCCCAGTAGCCGACATGTTTGGGATAATATCATTTGAAGAACTTCTCAGAAAAATAAACAAGGTGGTAGAATAACCCCAGATTAACGAAGAAATAGGTTTCATGTTCTTCCCTTCTTTAGTAAATCATATGACCAGACCAGGAAGGCATTACTAGATCCTAAGCTTACTACTAGCCAATGACAAAGGGAAAGGTGTTGAAAACCTTTCTATGCTAGATATTACCCTCGAGGAAAGACAAATCCTCGATCAACTGAAGAAAACTCAAGGAAAGATCACTCTATGGGGACTTTTCATATCTTCCCAGATGCACAGAAATGCTTTGATCAAGTTTCTCACTGGACCCATAATTCCTCCTTCTACCACACCAGAAGAAGTGATAAATTTAGTCGGATCATTGACCTCTACCCGAATGCTATCCTTTTCCAAAGAAGAAATTCCCAGAATTGGGCAAAACCACAATCATGCACTCAACATCTTCGCCAAAGTTATGGGGAAGATCGTACCACTTTCTCTTGTCAATAATTGATCCGCCTTGAATATGTGCCCTTTAAGAACCTTTAAATGCTTAGGACTGAAGGAAAGTGACCTCGCTCCAACCTCTACTGTTGTACGTGCCTATGATAATAGCCATCGGGAAGTGATGGGATCCATAAAACTTGCAATAGGAGCTGGCCTTATAAACCCTGCCGTTGAATTCCAAGTTATTGACATCCTATCTTATTTCAACATGTTGCTTAGATGACCTTGGCTTCACACTATCAAGGGTGTGTCTTCCTCGCTCCAGTGGAAATTAAAGTTCTTCACCGACGGACGAGTCATCACCATTTTGGGCGACGACGACAATATCGAGGGTGCAAGTACCAGCAATCCAATCCTTGAGATACAACAAGGGTCAAATGATATGCTCCTATTAAGATTTTGAGTTGAGCCACTTCTACTCCCAGCTGGGGACGATTTCAGAGAAAAGGTTTATCCAGAATACGACTTCATGACAACGTTAATGTGTTTCAGATGTTTAGAAACATGAACTTCATGCCCGGACTGGGGATAGGACAAAGACAACAAGGGATAATAGATCCCATTGTAATGAAAAAATATTTCCCTCCTTGTGGTTTGGGGTATCAACCGTCAGAATAAGAGCTCAGAATGATCTACCAATCTCGACCAAAGAGAATATTAGACTGCATCCAGACTATCCCATGTGACTATTTGAATGGACGATTCATCAAAAAAGGCGAAGACTTCCCCTTTTGCGGCTTTTCGGAACATGGTATGACCATGCAGACAAGAAGATGAATCCTGCAATGGAGATCTTTTTCCAAGATAGCTACCCATGGGCCGAAAGTTCCAAACACCATGTACAACCGCTCATCAAAGGTAGCAAAGAGATTGAGGAAAGTGACTCGGAGGATTCGTTTGACTTACAGACACTGGGGCTGACACTCTTCATGGTTTATTCAAGCACTACATCACTGGTTAAAGTTACTGAGACACCTTTCCCCAACTGGCATGCTACGCTAGTTCTACCTGTTGAAATCCCACCTAACCCTTGTGTTTACCCCATCCCTTCTTCTTTTGTCTATCCTTGATCTAATGTAATTGAGACCTCCTTTGATGAGGTTCTCAATGCTATTTTTCCTATCAATGAAATAAATAAAGATATTGAGTATCTTGCTGTGCCTTACATTAATTGTTTAGTTTCTAATCAAACTTTTGATGATGATGATTTTACAAATGAACAAGTCTTAACTGATTGAAATATGGTTAATATCAAACAACATAATCGCGTTCAACTTAATGAAGAAGAAACTGTTATTGTTAACCTCGGTTCTAGTATCCAACTGCACGAGATTAGGATAGGGGTTACCCTTAACGAGTATGAGCGCGCACAACTCAAAGAATTACTGAAGGAATTCGTAAATGTCTTCACGTGGTCCTATAACGATACGCCCGACATTGATCCTGAAATATCTCAACATGAGATCCCCACCCTTCCAGATTACAAGCTAGTTAAACAAAATTTGAGAAAAAAATAGCTTAACGTGGGCTTCATTCGTGTGATCGAATATCCCACAAGGCTAGCCAACATAGTGCCTGTGCCGATATTAGGAAGGAAAGTTCGGATGTGTGTAGACTATCGGGACTTGAACAAAACCTCTCCAGATGATGATTATCTACTACCCAATATTGACATGATCGTGGACAACACAGCGAGTCATGCTCTTAAGTCATTCGTTATCGGGTTTGGCGGATACAACTAAATCAAAATGCACCCAAATCACCAAGAAAAAACCGCATTCATCAAACCACGGAGAACCTTTTGCTACACTGTTATGCCATTTGGTCTCAAGAAGGCTGGGGCTACCTACCAGAGGGCTGCCACAACCATCCTAAACGATCTGATTCACAAAGAAGTCAAGGTTTATGTGGGTGATATGATTATCAAATTCAAAACTAGAGAAGGTCATGTTTTCTCTCTCCGAAAGTTCTTCGAATGACTGCGACGGTATCAGATGAGACTTAATCCACATAAATGTGTCTTTAGCGTTACAAAGAGAAAACTCTTGGGATTCATGATCAATGATAAGGGGATATAAGTAGATCCCGCCAAGCTGAAAGCCATACTTGAGATGCCACATCCTCGAATGGAGAAAGAAGTCCATGGTTTTGTTGGGAAATTATAATACATCAGTCGGTTCATCAGTCAGCTAACTTTCATCTGTGAACCTATTTTTAAACTCCTCTGAAAGGATTCAACCAAGGTTTGGAATGAGGCTTGCAAAGAAGCTTTTGACTGAATAAAACAATATGTGACCCAACCTTCGGTACTCATGCCACCACAGCCTGGTCTCCCGTTACTGCTATACCTAACCATAACCGACACTGCAGTTGGGGGTTTGCCAGCCCAATACCTTGAAGATTCTCGCAAAGAAAGAGCCATCTATTACGCTAGTCGCAAATTAGATGGGTAAGAAGTCAACTACACTACTTTGGAAAAGGCATATATCGCACTTATTTGGGTCACCCAAAATTTACGGCACTACATGCTCGCCTTCCCCATCAAACTTGTATCCTGAATAGACCCCATCAAGTACCTGCTTGAGAAATACACCTTATCCAGTTGAATGGCTCAATGCTTGATGCTCCTAGCCGAGTTTGATATCGTGTACGTTACACAGAAATCCATGAAAGGAAGAGCCATCTCTGACTACCTCGCTGACTACCCCATGGAAGAAGCTGATGTCTGGATCTCCAAATTCCCAGATGAAAACATCCTCCGTACTGCTCAAGAAAACCTTCGATGGTAAATGTTCTTTGACGGCGCTGCCAACAAAAAGGGATATGGCATTGGAATCCTTCTGATCGCCGCAGATGACTCCCACACTTCCATCACTATCAAATTGGATTTCCCTTGCACCAACAACATGACTGAATATGAGGCGTGTAAGATAGGCCTTAAAGTTGCTCTCAAGAAAGGTATTCAATGCCTATATGTCTACAGGGATTCTGCCCTCATCATTGGTCAAGTGCTCAAAAAATAGAAAGTAAAGGACGAGAAACTCCAACCCTTCCATGCGCACTTAGAAGAACTAGCCTCCCAATTCCAAGATATCGCCTTCCATTACCTACCTCGAGCAAAGAATAACCTAGTCGATGCCCTTGCTACCTTGGCCTCCATGGTCGACATGCCCGAAGGAATAACAATGGCCTCCTTCCTAGTTCAAAAGAAAGATAAACTAACCCACTGCTACCATATTGAGATCATCACCAAAAAAGATCCCGAGCTAACCAATTGCTGGTACTATAATATCTGTCACTTACTCAAGCATGGTAGGTATCCATAAAGTTCTAACAAGAAAGACCGGGCAAACCTTCGAAGACTGTCCGCCCAGTACATCATCTATCACAAAGCACTATTCAAAAGAAACTTCGATGGAACCCATCTACACTGCATCACAGGGGATGATATTGAATAGATAAAGCAAAAAATCCACAGAAGGGAATGCGGTCCCCACATGAACAGTCACATGCTTGCCAAAAAGATCATCCGATAAGGTTACTAATGGACCACCATGATCCAAGATTGCACCGCCTATGTCCATAGATGCCTCAAATGCCAACAGTTTTCTAACCTTCAACACCTGCCTCCGCGAGAATTATACAACATGACTTCTCCCTGGACGTTATCCACCTGGGGCATCGACATCATAGGGAAGGTTATACCCAAGGCTTCTAACGGGCATGAATTCATCCTAGTTGCCATTGATTACTTTACTAAATGGGTCGAAGCTGAGTCATATGCAGTTATGAATGCCAAGAAATAGGCCAAATTCATCAGGAAGAACATCATCTGCCAATATGGGGTCCCGCACGAACTAGTGTTAGATAACGGGTTACACTTCGAGGCAAAAGTCACAGAATCTTGGTCAATGGGATTCAGATATACAAATCTTCTCGCTACCGACCTCAGACCAATGGTGTAGTCGAAGCCTCCAATAAGAACCTCAAAGCCATCATCAGTAAGATGACCAAAAGCTATCAAGATTGGGACGACCGAATCCCTTACGCCCTCTAGGGCTACCGAACCTTAATCTGAACCTCTACTGGGTTACCCCTTACTCTCTGGTCTATGGTATGGAAGCATTCCTACCCATGGAGCTAAAAATCCCTTTGCTATGCGTCATACTTGAAAGCAAGGTCAGTGAAGAAGACTGGTACCAAAGACGTCTTGACAAGCTAAACTTCCTAGATAAAAGGATATTGAAAGCTCTATATCACATACAAGGGTACCATCGTCATATAACACGATCATTCAAGAATAGAGTTAAGGACCACAGTGTCCGAGAGGGGCATTTAGCCCTTAAATAAATAGTAGAGCCCATATGGGACCCCAGAGGAAAATTCAAGCCCAATTGGAGTGGCCAATACATTATGAAGAAGATCTTGTCAGGAGGTGCCGCCATGCTCATCGACCTTGATGGAGAAGAGATGGCTCATATAGTCAACCTAGACCTTCTCAATAAATTTTACCCCTAGTTCGAAATCTCAAAGCGCTACGACTCTTCTCATCTCCCTTCTGTTCTAAAAAAAACTCTTCATTTCCCTTTACCCAGAACTACGTGGGCCTGATCCTCAACAAAACCATTCACTTTTAGAAAAATTAAAACTTTCCAAAATCCTCAGAGGTACGTAGGCAGCTCATACATCTTACATGAGCACCACCCTTTCTTTTTCACAAAAAAACTATTCTTTTCTTATCTCCGAGAATGACAGTTCATTCTAACATATACTTGAACAAAAGGATTATGCATGCCTTAGCGATCGGTATAGATAATTCAAAAATAAAAAAATCATCAAAAGGCACAGCTGGATGATTAAAAACTTGTTTATTTCACTAATAAGAAATTACAGTGCAATTACATAAGAAAAGGAACGGATAACTCCCTTCCCCCTACCTTCCTAAAAATCCAAATAAATTCTCAAATTTATTCCCCATTACAAAACAAACTCCCCCAAGAATCTTATCCACAGCTACCAGAGGAGCCCTCTCCATCATCATCTACATCATGGGGTCCCCAAGTTTCCCCTGCCTGAATAGAGTGTCATAGACACTCCATAGACCGATAAGCTCAAACCAACCTAAAAAAACCACAACACCTCCCTCCATGGTATCGGATAAAACAAGCCACCTTTGTTCAATATCCACTACCAGCATCTTGCTGACTACTCTTCTCCATAACCACTTCATATAATCCCTGAAGATGTGCCAAACTCTCCCAACAGACTGAGAGGGACGGGTAGATGGATGCCGACTCTCCCACAAAGAGCCAAGCTGCATGCGCAGACGCTCTGTCAGATATTATACCGGAAAGAAATCTAGTGTCCCAGCCAAATTGGCGCAGAAGCTACCAAGGAAAATAAAAAGAGGTATGTCTGAGACCAACAAGCTGAACGTACGGGTATTCCCCCAGCTCCAGAATAGGCAGTAACTGTCCCCACTGACCAGCACAGACTTAGAGCTCCATGATCCACAAACCAGTTCTCCCAGCTCTCGATAACTAGGACAACACTGATGAAATGTCACGAAAAGAAGTTGGGTACAACCGACAAAGGATATTCCGGAGGTGTCAGCAGGCGGAATCTTTTAGACAACCACATGAACAACATCACAAGACTACACTTCAGAAAGTCAGAACGACCTTCTCACCAGGCATCCAGGCCATTCAAAGTCTCCGCCAGTATCACCGTCACAGGATTGCGACGGTATGACATCCACGAAGTAATGGCTATAAGTTGTGGGTCCACCAGTAGTTCTTCGATCACCAGTAGCAATTTCGAAACCAATCCCATAACGACGGCTCTGGCATATCCAACATCATCAACCTCCTACAAATGCACAGACCACAACACCGTTGGAAGGGAAATCATTCCTCCAGTAACCAAATATCTATCATCCGAGGGCGAGGCGCAGAGAAGTCCATCCAACAACTACCGGGGAGACCGAGAAAACTTCGGCATAGCATCCGCCACACTAGGATTTACTCCCAATATGGAAGAAAATTACTCATAAGTCGGACAGACTTATTCCAACCCAAAATGGAGTACATGGTCTTCGGGGTACCAAAATTGTACCACCGCCATCAGCATGTTCCACTCTATGAACCGATTACGCCATAAAGAGAATCGACGCATGTTGAAAGCATCGTAGTCAACGTTGTAGGAGCACATCACCTCCAAAGTCTCGAGGTAGTTGGCAAAATTCAACGCTACCAGGGAGAGCCATCTCACAGAATAAGAAAGTTAGAATATGAAGGTGTGATGAAAACACTCCACCCTTACCCCATTTTATACTCGAAAACCCTAACAAAAGACACAGCCCTTGCAGAAATCAGAAGGAATCCTAACCCACAAGGTACCAAAGGCTGAAGAGGGTACCAATCAAATCCTTGAATTGATGGGACTGGACTGACCTGCCGATAGGCAAAATAAGAGGCTTGCCGGTCGGTAACCTCCTATTTTAGAAACTTCCCTTTTTCCTCTTTTGTCAAAATCAGAAACTCAATAAAAATAAATTGATATTCTCAACAGAATTTCAAAACCCCATTTCATCTTTATGTAATTTATCATTGTGAATAAACTTTCTTTCAAAATTCCAAAAATATTTCTTTTTACGGTCTCAGCAGCAAAGTAAAAAGCTCATATGCTTCCATTCATTCATTACTAGCAGAAGATAATAAAAAACTCCATTGCATTGCATAGATATTTTTCTGTGTTACATCAATTTTGCAGGAAATAAAGAAAATCAAAAAAACAACGGGACTCATCCAGAACCCACATTCTCTCTCTCACCTACCCTTCCCTTCTCTCTCTAAGAGCTCCCATCCCTATGACTCCCTCTCTTTCCCCTGCGGTGAGATGAAAAACCACCGGTACCTAAACCAGACTCCTCCCCGGATGAGGAAGACGACACCAAGAAAGAAGGAATAGGAATCGCATCCCGAATATGGGCAGTCACTGAAGATATAAAATCCCTAATGTCCCTCATCCAGGTAGTGGACACCTAAACTTGCTGCAAGAAAAGGCAGAATTACTATTAAGCAGAGAGGATAAAAAAAACTAAGGAAAAAAAAACCAAAAGAGAATAACAAAAGGGTATACCAAAGGACGAAGGACCTCCTCTATCAAGCCCAACTCCTCCGGCTCCATCGCATGAAGATGATGCAACATAGGCATCATACCTCCATTTGCCCGACGAATGTTGTAGGAAGGGGTATACAATCGCACAAAGGGAACCTCCAAAGTCATCGATGACGCAGATGTCGACGGATCACCACTACTATGGGAGGACCCCACTGGCCGACTCGAACCCGCATGAGGGAAAGGCAGCGCATCATATACGTTGGGAGCCATCATCCAACTCGTCATAAAGTCCATATAATCATACATCACAGCTGTGTCGGTATACAACAGATAGGACTCGACAATCATCGTCGCAATCCTCACGTCCTCTGGCAACATCTGCTCTCGCCTCATAGACATAGGGGGCCTCGCAGGTGGCACCACCACCTCCTCCTCAGTAATTTGTCAGATCACCCTCTCCCCGAGATACCTGGAGTGGCAAAATTCATGCACCAGGAAATAGCTCATCTGTGCATTCACCCCAGTCGACCCCGTGTCCTGAACAGCCATCCCCCAAGGGTAAAAGGTCACCTAAAAAAACCCCAACAGATATAAGTCAATATGGAATGATAGAACACAAAGACACAAACTAAAAAAGGAAAAAGTCTTACCCTATCACTAGTCAGTCCATTCAAGACCTGATGCACCGCCTCCAGAGAAAGAGACTTCCTCGACTGCCAATTGGCCTTCCCCCACCGATATAAATGATAAAAATACCCAATAGTCTCATCCTTTAGAGAAACCATCTGGGTATTGCACCCAATCACCTCATACAACCACGTCTGCCAAAGACAAGAATCCGCAATAAAAAAAGAGACGCACAAGGAAAGTGAGAGTGCATGAAAAGAAAATGCTCAGACTAATGAATACCTCAAAAAAGATACGTGGCTCCAGTAAAAGACTGTCGGCAGCACCGACTAAATGCATCCAAGGAAAAATAAAGGGTCGCCAAATTTAGGCTCCCCCAATCATAGAGAGGGATGTTCGAAAACATCCTCAAGTATGGCAAAAACTACAAGTGGACAACGTCACCGCTCGACGCCACCAGAAATCCCCCCAACACTAGCAAAATAAATAACCGGGCTATTTGCCTCACCTGCAGTCCGTCCTCTGCATCAATCAACCTACCCAGCAAAACATCCCTTAGTAGTGACAAATGAATAGAGTCCCCAGATACTATCATCCCCACATCACCTAGCTCCACCCGCATCGCCTCCGGCCTCACCCGTAAGGAGAAATCCACGTCTATCCGCTCTCCATCACAATCCATCCCCAGTAGTTGCTTCACATCTATGGGAGTCACAGTCATCTCCCCATAGCCAAAATGGAAAGTGTGGGTAATGCCCCACCACCTCTCCCACAGAGCGCATAAAACCGCCGTCGAACAACGCGTCTCATCCAGCACAAACGCCAGCCTCCCAAAGCCTGCTGACGATACTACCCAATGCACCACAGGTGGAAGGTTCTCCCAGACATCCTTAAGCCCCGTCGTCCTGCGGGCACGCATAATCGACAAAGAGACATCAGAATGTTAAAGAAAAACCTTGTCAAAATCCAAAAAAAAAAAAGAAATCACCAAAACAAGGAATGACAAAAGTCATTTTGTACTTACATAACCACCAGGGTTCACCAACCTCGAAGAGTGATGACGCGACAGCTCCCGCAGTAAAGTCTTCTCATTCGCAACTGGCCCAAATGCATCAAAAGAATTCTCACTCCCCAAAGCAAGAGGCGCTATAGCCCTCAACTTCACATTCTCCCAGTCATCAACAGCCAAACACTCCCTGTGTACCATAGTGCTCATAAAAGCGGCCATTTTTTTAGGTTGCCGAATATTAGAATGATTCGCAAAAGAAAATTACAGAAAGAGAGAAGGAAAGAAGCTGTGAAAAATGAGGGGAACCCGCCCCCTTTTTATAGTAAGCCAGGGGTCATACCGATCGACACTGCACCCCCACCTACCGATCGACACTGACCTTCCACCTTCTCAAGGCAGTCCAAAAGTCTTTGCCATTGTCGAATGGAACCCTCCACACCATGCCGACCATAACCCCCTTACATTTTTGTACAAAAAGTCCCAGAAAATACCAAAAAACCCTGAAAAATCCTCAAAAAATTCCTAAAAATCTCGGGGAGGATTTAGAACATTTTCACGAAGAAAATTTCACACTCCCTCAAGCGAAATCCCTACTTCCCCAGCGAAACTCTCAAAAGCCAAGTGAATCTCCCCCGACAACGTCCCTAGAGGACCCCTAAAATATCCCAAACTTCAGGTCATCTCCTATTCCCCAAAAGTCTCAAATTTCCCCGAGTAAAGCATCCAAACCATGGACCACCTAATCATTTCCCCAATGGAATTTAAAGCATCAAATTGGCTATTCCCCCAAAAAGTCTCCAATAGATATGAAGATTTCCCCAGCAATCATCTCCCCAGCTCAAATCAAAATCATGAGGAAATTTCCCCAGTAGAGTTCCTCGAGAACATCACAATTTAAGCCCTCGGAATTGGATTCGACTCGTATAATTGTTCATCTCAACCTAAGCCCTCAGAATTGTCTTCGACCCGCAGAATTAGCCATCACAATTTAAGCCCTCAGAATTGGCTTCGACCCGTAAAATTGGTCATCTCAATTTAAGCCCTCAGAATTGGCTTCGACCTGCGGAATTAGTCATCACAATTTAAGCCCTCAGAATTGGCTTCGACCCACAGAATTGGTCATCACAACCTAAGCCCTCAGAATTGGCTTCGACTCGCAGAATTGGTCATCACAATTTAAGCCCTCAGAATTGGCTTTTACCCGTAGAATTGGTCATCACAACCTAAGCCCTCAGAATTATCTTCAACCCACAGAATTGGTCATCATAATTTAAGCTCTCAAAATTGGCTTCGACCCATAGAATTGGTCATCACAATTTAAGCCCTCAGAATTGGCTCTGACCCGTAGAATTGGTCATCATAATTTAAGCCCTCAAATTTGGCTTTGACCCGTAGAATCGGTCACCCCCGACATTCCTTTAGGTCCTCATAATTGACCTAAATCTTTGATTATCACTTCCTTTAGACTATCCCCAGTATGCCCCCTTAGGTCCTCAGAATCAGCCTCGACCCTCTGAATCGGTCATCCTCATCCCCAGGTCCTCAGAATCGTTCTCGACCCTCTGAATTGGTCATCATCTTTCAATGGCATCATACGGTGTCTATTCTATGGCTATCATTTCTTCCAAACCACCCATCGAGGGGTTCTATAGACACCCCACTCTAGCACCCCTAACCTCTCCTTAGATTCCTAGCACCTCCTTTCATCACTACTAACTTAAGTCATACCACGGGTACTGACCTAGAGGCCATCGAGCACTCTCACGCTCTGTTTAACCAAAAGTCAAACTCTTCAGCTCGACTGAGACTGAATAAATCTTTAAAGAGAACTGAAACCCCTTTCTAATAGTCCACCTCATGCACGATTCTGACTTATGGTGCAGATAAACGACCCGTTTTCCCCCGAAACTTGATCAGGAGGCCATCAGACGCTCCTGAGATCCATTTGACAAAAGTCAACTCTTCAGCTTTATTGAGACTGAATGAATCTTTAAAGTTCACTACAACCCCTGCCCAACGGTCCGCTCTAGGCCCAATTCTAACTTACGGTAAGAACGAATGATCTCTTTTAGTCTTAAAGGTCATCAATCTCTTTGGAATGTCGAAGTACATCACCTAACCTTTCCAATGGTCTACCCCATGCGTGATTCTGACTTACCATGATGACGAACGATCCGTTTGCATCCAATGATCCCCCGTCTAAAGGACCTACAAGCATTTCCAAGCCACATTTGTCCCAAAGACAACTCCCGGACTCGAGAGAAGTCTAAAGGAATTTCGAAGGTTTTTGAAGTACCTTTCCATCAGTTCACCCCGTGCACGATTCGGATCAATGATTTACATTTTATGACCATTTTTTTGAAGAAACCTAAAAGAGATTGCCAAACGGTAGGTTCCAAATCCTGCCTATCGGTAGTGTGCCTAAAAACACCTACTGATTGGCAGGACCAGGCCTATACCGATAGGCAATGCCCTGAGCCTATAAAAAGGAAGGCCTGACCTCATTGCAAAAGGGACCCAAGTTCTGAAATCCATCACTCTCAGCAAACTCAGAAAACCTCGCTTGAAGGCAACGTGATTTCCACATCCAAATCCTTTTACAACCTTCACTTTTCATCATTTTTTTCATCAAGCTTGGTGAATTAACTACCCTTCACCATCATCCAAGTGCAAGGGCTGCACTTCAACATTCAAGATCAAGATCTTCAAGAAGGTCCAACTTTCTCAACTCTCTCTTCAAATTCTCCTAAATTCGCATTAACTTATTTTATTACTTAGCATTTTTGTTCTCTCCATCTCACATATCTTAATATACTTTTTATTTTGGTATTATTTCACACCTCTTATTTTCATATAAATAAAACCCAAAAAATAAGAAAAAGAGGGTATGCTCATAAATTCCAAATGGTAATTCTCAAACTTTTATCACACCTAAAACACTTTTTTACACACACACACACATACATAAGAGAAGTCCCCGATTGGATTTATGGGATAAATCCCACCCCTCGTTTTGTATACAAACTACGTGGACTTTGATGCCTCTATAGGCTACGTAGGCATCTCGGGGTAAAACCCGAGGCTCGAGCCCTACTTTTTCTAATTTTCTATTTTTTTTAATTCTTTAACTTAATTATCTTAGATTCTATATAGTTACATATACATATAGTTGTTCTTAGTGGCATATTATTCCACATGCGTTATCGTTCCATTATAACGATCAACGCGAGGATAATCGCGTAAATCCTATTTTCTAATATTACTTTTAGGAACATTCCTATGGATGACTCACTTTATCTCTTCCATGATACAAGTCGATGATTCCTATCTTTATCACATATACACATGCACTCATGTCATGGGGAAATAGAGGAAAGTAACAACAATCCATGAGAGACCGTAAGGGCGGAATGGGTGCCTATCACCTTCCCATTCCGTAACTTAGCCTCCGAACCCTACTCGAATCATTTTTGGTTCCATATGTATTAGTATGTATTTGGATGCTGTCTTTCGGGATGGCTCCACCTTCTTTTGTCTATTTTGAGTAAAATAGGCTGGAGAGTCCATCTCTCTACATTTTTCACCTCACACATCGCCGACGACGGCCGAAGTGCTCTTGAGAGGGATACGAGGGACCAAAATTCTCTCTCCACGAAGAAGACCCTCCTCTCTCTCTCCGCGAGGATCGGGGATGGCCACAATTACAATTAGGAATCCTAGGGTTTTAATGTTGGATTCGGGATTATTTTGGTGTTAAAATACTTCTAAGTTGGTTATATATTGACGTGGGATATTAATTTGTGATTTTAGGAGGCTTGGGACCTTCATTGAAGGGTTTAAGAGGTAAAACCCCGAGGAATAAGATGACGGGCGACCCAACAAACTGAACTGGTTCACTGGGAGAGAGAATTGGTTTGGTTAAGCGAACCAGTTCAGTCTATTAAGTAAATCAATTCAACTTGTTGGCCTCTCTAGATTTTTGTTACGTGTTCTTTTGAACCATTAGTGCTTGATAAATGGGAATATGGACTTCCGGGGTAAACTGAGATTATTGGGGAATATTATCAGGGGTTGGTATGTGTGTTAGGACAATGGTTAGATGTGTCCGAGCAAGATGAATCAAGCTACAAGTGAGTGAACACTTAAATGTTAATCGATAAGTCGGTTCGAACTTCGGGATTGATAGACTAGTACATTGTGGGATTTATGTATGTAGTCAGTACTTTATATATATATATATATATATATATATATATATATATATATATATGTGTGTGTGTGTGGGGGGTGTGTGTGTGTGTGTGTGTGTGTGTGTGTGTGTGTGTGTGTGTGTGTGTGTGTGATTATTGCTTGTTTATTTTGAACATACCTACTCTGTTATGATATTTTTAGGAGGTTGCGCGTAATGGGCATTCCACAATGGCATTGACCAATAGGCGTTGAATTGAATCTCTAGGTCATAGCACTGTTGCAGGCCACTATCCATGTGTGAGGATAGGTGTTAGTTAGGAGACCAGTTGGGTGCAATGCGATATGATTGCGACCCCTAGACGTATGTTTATGATCGCCTACATTTGTTTATATTTACGTTTGGATTCGGTGGTGAGATTCCGACCTGCTGGCCCGGTTGTGGTACGTGATGTACTTAGAGCTCGATAACACACGAGGGATGAATCCGTGAGGTCTAGACTCTAGTGATGCGGTATATATGTATATAGCGAGTGATATATATATATATATATATATATATATATATATATATATATATATATATATATATATATATATAGCCATGTTATTATTTATGAAAGTATACCTATAGAGGGTAGTATATATTTAGCAACTTGTGATTATTAGCGGGATGGGCTATGATAGCGGTTATTATCCTAGTTAGACTGGATAGCATGATCATGATAAGAAAATTAATGCGTTAGGTGCACACTGTAGATGAGAGGTGAGTATAAGTCTCATGTGAGTGCGACCGGTAAGTTAATTGTGAAGGTAATGCACTGCATATTTTTATTTAAAGCATTTAAATACTTGTTAATTATTTTCAAATATTTGTCGAGTTGAACTTCTTGAAAATGTAAATTTGCTTTCAAAACCCCATGTGTGCATCAGTACAGACAGCAGGGTTAGATTCCTTCATGTCATTGCGAGCAATAGCTGTGGATGCTACGAGATTAATTGTAGCCGCTTCATTTCTTTCTATCTAGATAGGATTTAATTTCAGTTTCACTACTTCCTTTTGGGCGTGTTGCCCATATTTGGATATGACATTTTATTTTTACCAGATATTTATTTACTTGTTTGTATTTATTTACGTTGGATGATTACTTGTAGTGATCGATAGTTTATTTGGTTTACATTATTCATTTTTATGCTTATCTGTTAGTCTGTCATTTCATTGTATGTATGGTCTTATTGGTTTTATATTTATGTTACTTGTTGTGACAGTGATGCTAAGAATGAAATCATCCATCCCTATTTCATTTTAATAAAGGATTTATCACCCACTATTAGAACAGACGGGGTGTCACAAATACATATCCTCTTTCTCTTCTCCTGATGTCTTTTTCCCGCCCCCCCTCCCCTTCTCCATTTCTCTCTCTCCCTCCATAGGCACACCGCTAAAGAGGAAAAAAAGAAAAAGATCTCCATTTTTTTATCGATCTCTCTTCGACTCTCTCAAGAGACAAATATTTTGCATTTTACACTATTCAAATAATTTATATTTTATGTTCTCCTCTACATTTTATATTTCTAATTTGCAATTTTTTTTTAGATTTGCAGGTTGATTTGAGTTAACAACTTGTGATTATGTTTTCACCACACCAGGCTACATCGTTCCTTAATATTTTATCAGTCATACTTGTGTTTTAGATTGTAGTTGATATTTTTTTGTAAATTATTTTTGTAACACCCGGCCCCGCGGTTTTGACCGTACCTATATGAATTGGTGACTTTATGTGATCCAATTGGGCTTTAGACTTTGTAAGATGAATTATGGGTTAACTTTGGGTAATATGGTGACCTTGGTGCAATTAATTGGATTGGAATGGACTTATATTAATTTGTAAAAAAGTTAGAATGGTTCGAACGAAACCCTTGGTCATTTGAATGAGATTCAAATCTCATTATAACGATGCTTCAAATGACCTTCCGACGAAAATCACTTGTTTACATGTCCACCATCGTTAGAATCTCGTTCGAACGAGGTCAATCCTTTTCGAACGAGACTATAAAAACCATTCAGAAATTGTTGTCAAATTCATGATCATTATATTAAATGAGGTGTGAAGCTCTCCTTTAAGCTGATTAATTCGGGATTGGGCATTTTAGGAATTTTTCCCTTAGAGGTTTCTAGGGTATAAAAAAGAGAGAGATCTCACTCTTGCTCATTTTTCGTCAGATTTTCCTTTTCTCTCTAGCTCCTTAGAACTTCTATGGAGATCCATAGCCATCCACCACCCTAGAATAACCACTCCTTTATCCTAAACCACCACACATACCTTATATTCTACCACATATGAGCCTATAAAACCCATCTACACCATCTGTTGAGCAAGATATCCTTTTATGGAGAAGTTTTGGGGTATTCTTAGAGAAGAAATAAAGAAGAAATTATGGAGTTTGAAGAAGGGTTTCATAAATCTTTTAAGGAACAAGCCAGTGGAGCTTGGAAACCTTTTTAAGGACACCTTAGGAGGTGGGTTGTTGCCATCATCTGTTTCTTCATCCAACCATGTTTAAAACGTCTTTGAGGTGGAACATTATACCTTTAAGGTTAAGATCTCTATAGAGTTTATAAGAGTATAATGTATACATCTTTTAAGATAGCTAGTTGCTCATGTTCTTTGTAAAATGGTTTACAAGTGATCTTTAAATATTTGAGAAAATGATATTTAACTTGTTGAGATATTTTATGAACAATTTTTTGAAGTTTTCTTGTAAAAATTGGATTTTTATAAAAGTACACATTTATTCAAGTTTTAAAGAACAAAAATGTCTTTAAGTCTTAAGAAGCATGTTTTTGCAAGTATTGTGAAATTTCTTGAATAAATCATGTGTTAAACTCATTTTATTGGATTTTTGGACTTAAAATCCCTCATCCCGTCTATGTAAACTCGTAGTAATTTGGGTATGAGTATAGGAACATGTTTAGTAAAGGTTTTAATGAGTTTTAACATGAAATAAAGAAAATAGAAATTTCATCCCTTAATGTGCATTAATAAATGTGGAAACTATGATAAGTGTATATTTTCAAAACTACGTCTGTTAATAAAAAAAATGGTATTTTTCTTATAAAGTAGTGTTCAAAATGCCAAATGAATTTCTGGATAAAGAAAGTAATGAAATAAAAAGATTTACAACTTGAGAAGTGTGTTACTCCAAAGTATTAAAGAAGTGTTAGTGAGTTAAAATTTTTTAAGAAGGTTGTATGTATAACTTAATGATGTTTTTGGGAAGTGACATTTGTGAAAATGGAGAAGAAGACTAGGTTGAAAATAAATGAGTAAAATGGTAATTTTACATAAAGAGAAACATTTTATGAAATAAAAACATTGGAAAAAGGGTTACACATGATGGTATTATATTGGAGTGATTTTCGGAATGAAATCAACGTAAATATGTAAAGGACATGAAATGGTGATTTTCTAAAGTGTAACACAAAAAATGGGGTGTAATCCCCAGTTTTTGAGTTCAACCGGTAAAAGTGGAATAATGTAAACACGAAAAAGTATTAAACACATGATAAAAAAAACTCGAAAGAACTACAAAAAATTAAGAATGGCTCGGAGCCTTAGGATAAAAGAGGCCAGAGTATATGGTGGCGTCGCCGGCGGTGTAGAGCCCGCTAAAATATGCAGTTATTTGGTGAATCTTGAAAAAGCGACATCTGATAAAAGTGGAAACTGATAAAGAAATTGGTTGTGCCAAGAAATGTGGAAAGATAACCTTTGTGAAATTAAATTGATAAATGTTCATGTTTTAAAAAGGTAATTTTGACAAAAGTATAAAAATGACTAAGTCCAAGTAAAGTGTGAGTTAATGACAAAAGTAAAGTGGTTAATGGGTAATCAAGCAACCTAAGGTGGTTTTAATCCGTGATTAACACAAGTGTGTATTATGAATGATTTCGAACAGGAAAATAAGTATTTTCTATTATGGAGTGTGTGTGTGCTGAAATGTGGTTTTCAAAGAAAATACTAAAGTGGATTTGGTGTGAGTAAATAGGAAATTTTGGTAAACGAAGTGTTTTTCCTAAATGAATGCTATTTTATTTAAGTATTTTTAACCGGGAGTGTTAAATTAGGAAATAAATGTCAAGTTAAGTAAAAAGTGGGATAAAGGTCTTTTATAAGGTTAGTGTGATTAATCAAGACAAGTAACATTTTGAAATAAATGAATTCATATATTAGTATATGCATACATATGCATATATATGGTATTTACATGTGCACGTAGGTAGTACATTATAGATTCTCTTTTCTGCCATTTGATTTTATGTAGCATTGTTATATTTTTCACTATGCATTCTGCTCATTCCCTTCCTTTGTTACGGAAGTTTGTATGTGATTCCGTATTATTGAGAGCATTATACATGTAAATATTCTTTTATTTTACGTTAGTAACTCAGTATACTTGGATTTCGGGAACGCTTCCCATGGGTCCCCGCGTAACTTGAGATAAATGGGAATCGAATGCTAAACATGTAAAATATTAAATAAATAAAATTGGTCTAGCAACAATATTTAGGTTATCTTATTGCACTTCATACCTAACGTTCGGGTCGGACCAGATTGACTCACGAGTAACCTATAAATTTGAGCCGATGCATATAATTTTATTATAAATGTCTACTAGAAAATATGAAAGCGGTGCTAAAAAATGTAATAAAAGAGAAAATAATAAGAATTTAATCAATATAAAAAAGGAGCATTGGATACATTTATTTTTGGTAATAATAAAAAAGAACAAGCAGTTCAAATGATAATGTGATATATGAAAGTTTAGGTGATTTAACTAATGATAGTCAATTTTCTTATGATAGTCTTCCCAATGTGGATATATTTCAAAATATTGAAGAATATAAAACATAAAATAATAACGACGATTTGACAGAAGAAATACCTACTAAAAATGTTTCAAATGATATTAATGACAACTAACAAACTAAAGAAATCATATAAAATATTTACAACTCGGGGAGATGGGATAATATTGAACTTAGATTCAGAGATTTGTTGGTAGAAAAGGACCCCATTCGAGATAAAAAAAATTTAAGTAACCTACTGATTAATTTGAAAGAAAATTTTCAATAAAACATTACACTCGTATATTTCCAAATGGAGAAAAAATTGATAGGAGGAGGTTAGTATACGATAAGGATTTTAATAAAGTATATTGTTTTTTTTGTAAGATATTTAATTAAAAAATATAAAATAAATCAATTAGGTAATGAGGGAAGTAGCGATTGGAAAAATATTGTCTCTAAACTTCAAACACACGAAATGTGTGATGAACATATAATTAAAAAGGAATTATGTGATGAGTTAAAAATGAGATTATCCAAAAATAAGACTATTGATAATAGAATCCGAAAATAAATTAGCAAAGAAAAAGAACATTAGAAAAATGTGCTTTTGAGAATTATTAGTCTTGCAAAAACACTTGCAAAATGTAATATCGCATTTTGTGGGAAAAATGAAAAAATAGATCAAAATAATAAAGGTAATTTTTTAAACTTTATTGAAATGCTTGCCAAACATTATCCAATATCGAAAGAACATGTGTGTCCTATAAAAATGTTGAATTAATTAATCATTATCTCGGTCATAATATACAAAATGAGTTAATACAATTCTTATCCTCTGAGGTGAACAAATAGAATTATTAAAAAAATAAAGAAGCAAAATATTTTTCAATAATTCTTGATTGCACTCCAAATATAAGCCATGAAGAACAAATGACTCATATAATACGATGTGTTAATGTTTCAACAACACCCGTAAAGATAAGCGAGTATTTTTTAAAATTTATCAAAGTATACGACATAACGAGAAAATGGACTTTTTGATGAGTTATTAAATATACTTGAAAAACTGAAACGTAATATTGATCACATTAGGGGACAATGATACGATAATGGATCACATGATTAATCATAATACTTACCTTTCCTTCTGGCTTCTATTTCTCCTCCAAAATCAATTATTCAAAAGATTCATAGGCTCTTTAATAAATTCTTTTGGGGGTGGTAATGATATATCTGGTTGGAAATATCAGTGGAAAAATTGGGAGTTTCTTTGTAGAGATCAATCTCAAGGCGGTCTTGGATTCAGAGATTTTAATGCTATTTCAAAAGCCTGAATGATGAAGTTATATTGGAAGTCAGTGTCTGAACCTTCCTTATTGTCTTCTTACATGTCAAATAGATACAAAAATTCAAATGCCTCCTCATATAGGGGCTCTCTCACCTAGAAGAAAATTAATGCAGTAGCCGATATTTGTTCTTCTAATATGCAGATTATTAATGATATATGGATTTGGAAGCCCACCACGTCAGGACAGTTCTCCTTCTCATCTGCTTTTGACATTGTCAAAGTCCATTATCCTTCCTCTAGAGTTAGTACATTTATATGGGATCCTCATATTCCAAAAAAATGTTCTATTTTTATGTGGAAATTGCTCAATGACTGTTTAGCTCTGGATGATAATGTTAAATCACTGGGTATTCAATTATGCTCTAGATGCAAAGCCTGTAAATCCAATGAAGAATCAATTAATCATGTGTTTCTTCAATGATCCATTATCCAGCCTATTTGGAAGTTTTTTGCAGATCTTATGGGCATTCCGTCGGATAAAGTTTCAATTCAATCTCTGCTTCATAGCTGCTGGTTAAAGTCATGTCATAATGACTACTCTAAGTTCCTAGCTAAATGTATCCCAATCGTGGTTTGTTGGCAGATTTGGAAAGGAAGAAATAACGCATTCTTTGAGAATTGTAAAGTCGTTCCTTCAGAGTTAATTTCGAAATCCATTTATCTCATTTCAAATATTTGCAAGGATCTTCCTTTTAAGAGTTCTATCTCATTATTTGATAAGGGAATTCAAGAGATTTTTAATCTAACCACTCTTAAGAGAATTCAAAGTTTCAAATCAGTGCAATGGCTTTTTCCTCCGCCTAATTGTTATAAGTTGAATGTGGATGGAGCTTCTAAAGGGAATCCAGGTGTGTCTGGCTCAGGGGGTATTTTAAGAAATGACAAGGGTGAGATGATTTGGGCCTTTTCCCAATATAGTGGTGTCAATTCCAACTCTTCTACTGAACTTATTGGTCTCTACATGGGCATTAAGATTTGTATTGATCATCATATTTCTAGTGTTCTGATTGAAGCTGATTAAGAGTTTGTGGTGGATCTGATTAATAGCAATTGGAAACCTCCTTGGCATTTGATCCCTTCAACTGAGGAAATCAAGTCAAAGTTATTGATGTTAAATTATACTCTCTCTCATTGCTACAGGGAATCTAATATGGTTGCAGATGCTTTGGCCAATCATGGTTCTGGTGATGATTCTTTGAAGATTGTTTATAATGCTCTTGATCTTCCTTCTACTGTTAGAGGTGCCTATAGGCTTGATAAGATGGGATGTAGCTACATTAAATTTTCCTTCCAATTTTCTCGATAGTCTTTTCTCCAATTTGTAATGGGGATACTTATAAATTCCCATATTTAATCTTTAATGTCTTCTTGTAGTTCTCATTTGCTTGTAAGCCCTTGGAGATGCTCTTTCTCCATTAATAAATGTATGTTTGGGGGTTTAATCCCTCTTCCAAAAAAAAAAATATGACAATGGATCAAATATGAAAGGTAAAGAACAAGGTGTACAAAAAAGATTAATAAATATAAATCCAAGAGAATTTTATACACCACGTGGACGTCATAGTCTTAATCTAGTAGTTTCCAATATGGGAAGTTCTACTACAAAAGCCTAGTCATTTTTTGGAATATTACAATGTATATATTGAGTGTTTTCTTCTTCAATAAAATGATGGGATATTTTATTAAAGTATGTACCATTTTTAACTATTAAGTCTTTTTTACAAACATGCTGGGAGAGTCGTATCGAATCAATTAGAGCAATGAGATTTCAAATGCCAGAAACAAGAGACGCTTTATATTATCTAGAAAATTCTATAGATATCGATCCTAAGATAAAATCTCAATCTCGGAATCTAGCAAGAAATCATTTAGAAAATTATGAGTTTTTGTTATGGATGGTTATTTGGTATGATATATTATTTGTTGTTAATGTTGTTAGTAAAAAAGTTACAATCCAAAAATATGCCTCTAGACATTACCATTGAACAATTAAAAGTCCATAACACATTTTTTTTAAAATAATAAAATGAGGGATATGAGTCGACTATAATTAATTCAAGAAAGATTGCAAGTGAAATGAAGGTAGAACCGATATTTCTTGAAAAATGAGTGGTTTGTAGGAAAAATAATTTGATGAAAATTCAAGTGATGAAGTAGTTCAATCACTGGAAGAGTCTTTTAGAACTAGTTACTTTTTATGTGTAGCAGATCAAACACTGTCCTTTATTAATAGTAAATTTGACCAATTAAAATAATATGAAGAAATATTTGAGTTCTTGTTTGATTTTAAAAAGTTAAAATAATTAGATAATGATAATTTAAAAAATATTGTCCAAATCTTGAGCATATCCTACAATATGGGGGGATTCGAGACATTGATGGTAACAATATATTTTATGAGTTCAAAATTTTGAAAGGATTTTTTATCCAGAAGTACCATCCGCAATGTAAGAATTGGATTACTCAATGAAAATTGACTCATTTACTAGTGCATATATAGCTTATAGAATATTATTAACAATACCCATTACAGGTGCTCCCGTGGAAAGAAGTTTTTCAAAATTGAAAATAATAAAATCACATTTGAGATCGACAACGTCGTAAGAAATATTGATTGGGTTAGACAAATTATCAATTGAAAAGGATATGTACGAAAGTATTGAATACAAAAAAAAATATCAATGATTTTGCATCTCAAAAAGCAAGAAAAATTCAATTCAATTACAAAAAAAAAATCAAAATTTTCACTAATAATAAAATTTATTAAATATATACTAATTTAAATATTTGCCTAGGACCCCTTATAGGCTTGATCCGGCCCTAGAGGAAATCATGTCGAGGGTAGGTCTTTAGGTTTCAGGGACATAAATGAGGGGTACTCATATCCTTAAATACAAAAGGACACAGTATCCTATGTGAGGAAGTGAAAAAATCTCAAGTGTTCTCGCTCACGCTCTATCATCCGACCGATAACCTTAAATTATTGACTAGTCCGCTTTCGTTTGTACAATGAGGATTGAACATTTGGGGTCCCTTTCCAATAACACCAGTAAATCGAAAGTATGTCATAATCGCCAAAAACTAATTCACCGTGTGGATAAATGTTGAGTCTTTGGCAAACATAAGTGTAGACACCACATTATAAGACCCCCCAAGTCTCTCCTTAGGTACCTATCACCTACCCATTTCACTACAAACACTAGATCATACTTCGAGTATTGATTTAGAGGCCATCGGGCGCTCTCGGGCCCCGTTTGACTCTGATAAACTCTATCATCAGATCAAAAGCTCAATGAATATTCAAAGGGATCTGAATCACCTTTTCGATGGTCCACCCCATGTGCCAATCGGCATAACGGTTCGGACAAACGGACCATTTCACTACTGAAAATCGATCTGGAAGCCACCGGGCGCCGTCGGACCCCTGTTTCACCCCAATCAACTCCATCGTCAAAGTGAAATATCAATGAATATTATAAAGGAACTAAATCCCCTTTTCAACGATCCATTCTGTGCATGAAACGACATAACTATTTGGACAAATATTTAATTTTCTCCCGAAAACTGATTCGGAGGCCACCAGGCTCTCTCGGGCTCCGTTTGACCAAAGTCAACTCTTCAGCTCGAACAAGACTGAATTAATCTTCTAAGGGAACTAAATACCCTTTCAATCGTCCCACTCGTGTGAAAATTTGCCTTACGGTACAAACAAACGAACCATTTTACTCTGAAAGGTCATCGAGGGATTTCGAGCCCCGATTAACAAAAGTCAACTTTCCAAACCAAGCGAAGCTCTTTGTAATGTTGAAGTACCTCGCATAAAATTTCCAACGGTTCACCCTATGGGAAATTAAGACTTACCATTCGGACAAATGATCTATTTTCATCATATGATCTCCCTTCCAATGGACCGACGAGTGCTTCTGAGCCCCGTTTGACCCAAAGTCAACTCTTGGACCTGGGAGCAGACCAAAGGACTCTGAATTACCTTTTTAACGGTATGCCCCGTGCATGATTTTCATTTATAGATTGCATTCTACGACCATTATATTGGAAACATCTGCACGAAACTGCTGATTGGCAAGTCCATTTCCCTGCATATTGATAGTGTTCTTCTAAGGACACAAATTTCCAGTTGAGTCCTTTGTAGTTTTGGCTCAATTCCGAACAAAAAACTTTGAGTCATAGGATAGAGTTCAATTTTATCCATTCAAGCCTATGACGTGTTTGTTGAAGACGTAGCGGGCAAGATATTAAAGCTTCATCAAATGTCGAGTTTAATGTACCTCGTTTCTACGTCAACATCATTGGTTCCATTGCTCCTAAGGTATGAATGCATTTTGAATATATATATATAGGATCTTGGAACAGTTTTCATTGGGTGAAATTTTATTTTAAACTGCTGTTTATTTTCAGAAAGATTTAATTAAAACTTTAATATAAACTATATAAAATTTCTGGGCTAAATCTCAAATTTTTCAGCTTTTTGGAAGTTCGTTCGAATTGTCGTTCAAACGAGTTTTTCGTTCGAACTAGAATGTAGTTCGAACGAGGTATGCTAACGAGTTCCCATATTGGCCACTGGAACATCATTTGAATTGTCGTTCGAACGAGATGGATGTTCGAATGAGAATTCCAACGAGATTTCTAACGAGTTCAATTTTTAATACACTGGAACTTCATTAGAAGGCTCGTTCGAACAAAAATCTCATTTGAACGATTTTTGGCGGGAACAACTAATTGGCAGTTTTTGATCAGTTTTCCCCACTTTTCCACTTCTTTTCCCACTAACTTTTTACCTGATTAATTAATTACAGAAACCAACTTTTTCTTTTCAACTTTTTCACTATCCTCCATCTCCTAGAGAGAGTTTTGAGAGTTCAATCTTCCAAGAAAAAGTTCATGTTTATGAGTGTCTATTTTTCAAGAAAATTTTATGAAACACTCTTGTTTTCACCCATATTATTTATTCCAAGTTTCAATATATATACATCTTGCTTGGAGTGTGTGGCACCGGATTTTCTCTACCGCATTGAAGAGATTGTTTGGGTTTACTTCTAAATCCATCAAAGAAGAAGAGTTTTTTTTGCTGCAGCATTCTCACATGGTGAAAGGCACCATGTGTGGTTGACGGTGTACCTATGTCTCATTGGTGATTCCAAGATTCCGGTGGAGCTTCGGATTTGTCTACTAGGCGAAGGTGTTTATCAGAAGACGCATCAAGGCTTGAAAGGGGTCGAGTCGAGGAAGTAAGTCATCTGTCTTATAATTTGTAAAACCATACTTAGTGGACTTAAGGCTAGGGACGTCCGAGGTTTTTTCCCCGTTGTGGGTTTTTCCTCGTACATCGCGGCGTAGTGATTTATTATTTATTTTATCTTTCGTAAAGTTCACCTAGAATGCATGCTTAGGTAAAAAGATAAAATTTTGTTTAATCACTACTTATGTTTAATTTAGTGCTACATAATTATTTGGGTAAATGCTAATTTAATTCAAGTCATTACTTTAATTTGATAAACTTTGGTTTGGCCTAATTTGGGAATATTAAAAATATAACTTAGGCAAATTTCTAGGACTTGGGGTTAAATTTGTTAAAGTGAAAAATTCATTTGTTAATTAATTTCAGTTCACTTTAAGTTGTGTTTAATTTTAATTTGAAAAGAAATTAAAATTTGTTAATTTGTTAATTTTTTAATTTGAACCATCTCACGCCTCTGCATATCTTTATCTAAAAGGAAATTTTAAAAATTGGGGGCCTCGTGCACCAACAATTGGTATCAGAGCATTGATTCAGAAAAGCTATCGCTTTTCAATTCCTATGGGTACCTTTCGATTGGCAGGGCTAGGGATATGCTGATCGGTACCCCCCTTACCCTATAAATAGAGGGCATGATCTCACTCCCAAAGCAAACCTTAGATCCATCAATATAAGTGATCTCAGCAACATTCTCTTGCAATCAGCAAGTTTCCTT
Source organism: Sambucus nigra (assembly GCA_949130495.1). Taxonomy (NCBI): domain Eukaryota; kingdom Viridiplantae; phylum Streptophyta; class Magnoliopsida; order Dipsacales; family Adoxaceae; genus Sambucus; species Sambucus nigra. Next base: position 587,017,908 of record OX422212.1, on the reverse strand, counting down.
TTATGAAATCCTTTCCCATGTTTCATTCCCATCATTTTCATACCCAATTTAGAAAAATCTCATTCTCTCTCATCCAACATTCATCCCAACATTTAAGGGGGGTCATCAAAGATCAATATTAAGTCTCAATTCCTCAATGAAGGTCCAAAAATCCTTCTCTATCTTTAAATTCTTTATTTTTGCATTAGTTACATAAAATTTTAATTTATCTTTTACTTTAGCTCATAAACATTAATATCTCATCTTTTATTAGTTATATTGCACATACTTTATTTTCTATAAAAAAAATAAAACAAAGAAAAAGAGGGTTACACCTTTCAATTCCAACAGGATTATCCACCACAATTTTCCAAAACTAAAAATACATTTTCTACACACACACAGACACACGTAATAAATTCTTGTTCGAATCTATGGGATAAACCCCACCCTTATTCCACATACGAACTATGTGAACTTTGATGCCTTTATAAGCTACGTAGGCATTTCGGGCTCAAACTCGAGACTCGAGTCCAATTTCAATTTTCGCATTTGTCTCTTTTTCATCTATACATTATTTTAATATATATTTTATATGTGATCCTTATTGGAGTTTTATCCAACATATATTATCATTTCATCATAATGATTAATATCTCAATGTACACAAACATCGTATTTTCTAAGTATTATTTTGGAAACATTCCTATGGATGACCCCACTGTATATTTTCCATGATATGAGTCAGGCGATTCCAATCTCCATTTATATATACACACACACACACACACACTCCACAGAGAAATTAAAGAAAATAGTAACACAAGTCCATGAGAGACAGAAAGGGAGGGATGGGTGCCTAACACCTTTCCATTCCATTACTTAGCCTCCAAAACTTCGAACTATTGGTTTCATAAGCATCAGTTTGTCTTTGATGCCTCTCTCTCTCGAGGTGGAGACATGTTCTTTTGCCTGTTTTGTGCAAAATATGCTGGCGACTTCATCTTTTTACATAACTCCATATTGATGATGGCCGAAGCTCTCCTAGAAGGAGAGGGATCGATACCTCTCCCCCTTCTCCCCCCCCCCCCCCCCAATGGAGATCGGAGATCGGAATGGCCACAATGGAGACTCTGTTGGGGACATTTTTTCATAAAAGGGCTAGACTCTATTTGTATGGGTGTTGTTATTTTATGCTTGTGTGCCTATGCACCTACTTGTGTGTTCCATTTTTTATATTCTATTATTTATTGTTTAAATATTTACCTCACGATTATATCAATCCTCACTCACACACTTGTAGATACTCTCCATGTATACTTCACACTACTTGCACATAGGATCACTTATACCCGTATATTGCACACACCATTTAGAATATCCATGCTTAAGTGTCACTAAAACACAGCTCCACCTACTACACTTGTATATATCCATGCTCGCTCACACTTATCACACATCACTTGTAGTTGATCCATGCTTAAGTTCGCTGCCACATATTCACTTGTAGATATTCACACATCACACACTCTCACATATCCATGTTTAGTATAATCTTTATACTTCATGTTAGATTTACTTTTTATGATACTTGTATATTCTTCTCTATTAGTATAGTGCTCATCATGCTAAAATACTTTCTCCATAATATACTAATCAAGAATCATGCATTTTGCACACTACATCACCAAAGAGCATGGCTATTGACCAAATATTATCTCGTAACTAGGGGGTCACTTTGTGATGGACACTGGTCTGGTAGGTCACAGTTAGCCTAAGAGACATGACTCTAACCTTCCATTGGCCAAGTACCTTCGACGTATATTGAACGGTTACCCAAGCATCGTACTGCTTGACCGAAGTCATGACGATTGGTATATCGCAGGAAACTCATCCACATATGTCGAGTATATCGAATTCGCTCTCACACGTACTGTCCACACGAGGTATATAGTGAGGCAATTCATGTACACTCAGGTATATCAAATGACTTGTCCACACATACCGATTTCCCTCAAAATCAAGACGTATACCATGGAAGTCATGCCAAAGGGGAGAGCCCTTCTAATTAACACAATAACTGCATACCCTCATATAGGCGTCAAACCGTGGGCACTCATATTTAGTTTTTCGGTTACTACCCAAAACTCTGTCAAAATGATGGGTCGACATGTCGCCCAAATTTTCTAGCAATTTCGTCTTTTCAAAACGAGACCCTGTCCATGAGCCTGAAAGCAAGTCCAACCTTGTTATATATATTTTCAAACCCAATTTTTCCCAGTCTCGGGTCCCGATCGACATTTCTTTTTGCATTTAGGTAAACCTAATACAAGTGAAAACATAATAATAATGAATAACAATCATGCTAAGACTTTTTTCCCGTTTTTCCTCTTTCTTTACCAAAAGTGTCAAAAATATTTTTCGTCTCTTTTATTAAAAAACCAAAAACATTTTCCTTCATTTTATCAAAAATGCCAAAAACATTTTTCCTCCTTTTTACCCCAAAACATTTTGTCTTTCTTTTTTCAATAATATCAAAAACATTTTCCTCCTATAATTAAAGACTTTACTTCTTCTCTTTCAAAAATAAATTCGAATCATTTCTCCTTCTCAAGTCGATCGCATACCCGACCTTTGGTCTGGATACCTATTGGCTTTGGTCTTCTGTCGAATCTCCCCGAGGCTTCGTAAGTTCCCTCGCTACTTCCTTAGAGTCCAAAATCCACCTTTACTCACTTTCCATGAAGAACACATACCAAGTACCGAATGTGCACCCATATTTGATAACGGTCCTATCCCAGCTCACATCTAAGATTGACAACCTTCAAACAGAGGTTTATGAGATGCAATAAAATTGGGTCCCTATTCTTGAAGAGCCCTAGGTCCTCTTCCCTCGCGCTATGGGTCCATCCGTACTTGAGCCTATTTAGGTCCCCCAAGGAATATCAGCACGCTCCACGTGCCCCTCCTGCTAATGGGCCACCGCTAGCTCAACTCCCTATACTGAATCTTGACCAGCCAGGGGCTAACCTACCCATGATCGTTGATTCGAAGGAATAAGAATTAAATAAATTCAAGGAGGACCTTAAGATGTTGACCAAGTCTGAATCTCCGGGAACTACATGGATTACACCCATATGTCTCCCTATCCGAAAGTAAAGCTTCCGAAAAAGTTCAAGATGTTGACCTAATTGCTCATTTATGAATTTACCACTGAACCATGACTCTCCTAGGCGACTCTGAAGAAATAATGGCTCAAATGTCCCAAAAGACTTTAAAGGACAACACTCTTCACTAGTTCTTATCTCTCGATGAGTCCAGGATTTAAGTTGGGAGGATATTACCAGTTAATTAATGTCACAATATAAATACAACGAAGAGTTGGAGGTCCCCCGTCGTGATTTAGAACTTCTCAAACATAATCTCGAGGAATCAGTTAGTAATTTCATAGCAAGGTGGAGAGAGAAAGCATCAACCATGACCAACTGGACTTCTAAAGAGGATAAAGTTAGCATTTGGAAGAATAATTTCTTACCCCATGTCCGAGTAATGATGGGAGGACTATACTGCCCCCATTTTCGAGACCTCTGAGAAGCAGGAGTGGAGATTGAAGAGGGTCTCACCAAGACAGAAGTTGAGTCGAAGAAATTATCGGGCAGTTCACTCCAAGAAAGTATGATAGTCTACCAATGCCGTTGTTTCAATCATAAAAAATATTTCTCAGCCTGCCACTTCACGGGCACCAGAAAGCCTCCTTAACCCACTCAAAAAAGAATATGCCTCGCTTCATTATTTCCTCTCCAAAGTTTACCAAAACCTTTTAAACCCAAAATCTTATCAAGCCATTGGACCCTTGTCCATTACCAAAAATTTTAAACCAGATGCCCATTGTGATTTTCACCAAAATGTCGGTCACATCACTGATCAGTGTTTCCAACTTTGAAATGTAATCCAAGGTCTGATTGATCGGGGAATCATTGCCCAAATAGCCAATCCTAAACCAAACACTACTCATAATTCACTCCCAAATCATGAAAATGCCATCTTCCTAGAAGATAACCCATAATTTGATCCATCTACCCAGATTATACCTAGTAAATCACCCACCATACCCATATATTCCCCGAAACCCCTCCAAGTCTACTCATATTTTCTCCTGCATCCCACATGTTTCGCTGATCGGGCTCTATCACTCCTTACAAGAGCATGCATTATTGTTTGTACCCGCTTCGAAGGGAAGGACATGGAATTATCATCAGTGTTGAACTAACTTCTAGAATTCGAGCTAAAATTGCCCTTAGAGATGACCATTAACTTCCAGAGATTTATTATGTTGTTCTTGGAAGCTCAAAAATAGGCTCGAGAGTTAGATATTTGGGTAGTACCTATCAATGAAGTCATCTTACATGATATCGCTTAGATCATGGAAAAATTATTCCGACAGACCGATGAAATTTATAGTATATCTAAGTTACTTGATGCTTTGAAACTAAAAGGGCACCTAGTCCCTTCACTTCTACATCTCCCCGTTGAGTGGGAATATCTATACGAAGAGGCCGTTGATGTTGTGGAGTGCATTGAATTCTCATAGAAGGATGATATCATTGTCAACAGATGGGTAGACTAATTTGATTGTTCAGATGAAGAATAAAGCCCAAAAAATACTAGCCTAATAATAAGCTTATGTGGAATGATATCGTTCGAATAACTACTAGAAAAAATCAAAAAATGTGGATGAACAGACCGAGATAGATGAGGAAATGAGATTTTTATTTTCTCCTTCTTCTGTGAACCATATGACTAGATCAGGGAGGCATTACCAAGTTCCGAACCCGCAGTCATCAGCAATCAACAAGGGAAAAGGTGTTGAGAAATTTCCAATGATGAAAATGACCTTCGAGGAGAGAAAGATCATCGACTAGTTGAAGAAAACCATATCTAACATCACTATATGGGGACTCTTTATGTCTTTCGAGCTCCACCGAAATGCCTTGATCAAACTACTTACCGGGGCCACCATCCCTCCTTTCACTACACCAGAAGAAGCAGTGAACTTGGTCGGGTCTCTAACCTCTACTAGAATGCTATTCTTTTTTGAAGAAGAAATCCATAAAATTGGTCCAAATCATAACTACGCTCTCAATATCTTTGTCAAAGTCATGGGAAAGACCGCCCCATTATCGCTTGTTAATAATAGATAAACCCTTAATATTTACCCGGTGAGAACCCTCAACTGCTTGGGAATGAAAGTGACAGACCTTGCTCTAACTTATGTCACAGTGTGTGCTTATGATAATACCCGTCGGGAAGTGATGGGATCCATAAATCTTATAATCGGGGATAGCCCTATAAATCCTGTTATTGAATTACAAGTCATCAATATCCCATCTTGTTTCAATCAATTTATTGGATGACCATGGCTTCATAAAGAGCGTGTCTTATTCCATCCATCCGAAACTAAAGTTCTTTGCCAATGGTAAGGTCATTGACATCTTGGGCAACAATGATAACACTGAGAATGCAAGCACCAGTAATCCGGTAATAAAGATATATCATGGGGTGAATTATATGCTTCTATCAGGTTTTCGAGTCGAATCGCTTTTGCTCCCGGCAGGAGATGACTTCAAAGATAGAGTCTATACAGAACACAACCCTCGAGGCAACGTCAATGTGATATAGATGTTCAAAAATATGCACTTCATTCCCAGACTGGGGTTGGGAAGACATCAACATGGAATACTTTAACCCATAGTACTGAAGAAAGCATTTCCTCCTTACGTCTTGGGTTATCAACCATCAACATAAGAACTTAGGATGCTCCGCCAACCTCGGTTAAAGAGGAGGGTAAAATATGCAAAAATTATCTCAGGATATTCGTTAAATGGAGGATTCATCAAAGAGGGAGAAGATTTCCCCTCTTATGGATTTACAAAATCATGGTATGATGACGTGGATAAGAAGTTAAAACCAGGAATGGAGATATTTTTCCAAGACAACTACTCATAGGCTGAAAGTTCCTAACATCGTGTGCAACCACTCCTTGAAAATACTATAGTTTTTATCGAATATTCTGAAGAACGTGACTCTGAGGATTCATTCAACTTGCAGAAACTGCGGCTGACACTCTGCATGATCCACTCAAGCGCTACATCATTGGATCCATCCCGCCTGTTCAAAGTTGTTGATGCACCTCTTCTCAACTGGAATTCCATACGGGTTCCACCTGTTGAAATTCAACCCAACTCTGATGTTTACCCCATTTTCTCTTTTTTTTTTGTTCCTCCCTATTTTGTGTAATCAAGACCTCCTGCGATGAGATTCCAAATGCTATTTTTTCCAACAATGAAATAAATGAAGATTTTGAGTATCTTGCTATGTTTTACATTACTTATCTTGATTCTAATCAAACTCTTGATGATGATGATTTTGAAAATGAGCAATTCTTAACTGATCTTAATAAGGTTAGTAACAAATAACATAACCGCATTCAAGTTAATGAAGATGAAACTGTTGTTATTAATCTCGATTCTAGTAACTAACTACACGAGATTGGGATAGGGTCTATCCTTGACAAGCATGAGCGTGCGCAACTTGAAGAATTATTGAAGGATTTTGAGGACACCTTAGCATGGTCCTACGATGACATGCCCGACATTGATCTCGAGATTACCCAGCACGATATTCCATAAAAATTACGAAAGCTCCGCACCAAATGGTCGCTCATGGTTAAGGAAGAAGTGGTTAAACAATTGAACAAGGGTTTCATTCGTGTGATCGAATATCCCATATGGCTAGATAACATTGTACTCGTATCCAAATTTGGGAGAAAGTTTCTCATGTGCGTTGACTATCGAGATTTGAACAAAGCCTCTCCGAAGGATGATTACCCGCTACCCAACATCGACATGATTGTGGATAATATGACTAGTCATGCTCTAAAGACATTTATTGATGGTTTTACAGGATATTACCAGATAAGGATGCACTTGATCATCAATAGAAAACCGCATTCATCACCTCTTGGGAAATCTTCTGTTATATCGTTATGCCATTTGGTCTAAAAAAATGCAGGGGCAACTTACCATAGGGCTGCCATAACCATCTTGCAGTATCTGATACAGAAAGAAGTGGAGGTCTATGTGGATGATATGATTATCAAGTCTAAAACTAAGGAAACTCATATCCCAACAATCCAAAAGTTTTTCGAGTGGCTACGGCAATACCAGATGTGACTTAACACATAAAAATGTATTTTTGGAGTTACCAATAGAAATCTCTTGGGATATATAGTTAGTGAAAAGGGGATAGAAGTAGATCCTGCCAAACTAAAATCTATACTCAAAATTCTACCACCTAGAACCGAGTAGGAAGATCGGGGATTCCTTGGAAAATTATATTATATCCATTGGTTTATTAGTCAGTTGACTTATATATGTGAACCCATCTTCAAACTTCTCTGAAAGGATTCAACCAAAGTTTGGAATGAAGATTTTCAGGACGCCTTTGATCGAATCAAGTAATATCTAACATAGCCTCCGGTACTCATGCCACCAGAGCCTGGTCTCTATCTACTCTTATACTTGACCATAACAGACACTATAGCTGGGTCTTTGTTAGACTAATACCATGAAGAAACCCACAAAGAGAGAGCCATCTACTATGCCAATCGCAAGTTGGTTGGGTACGAAGTTAACTACAGTGCCTTTGAGAAAGGATGTGTCGCCATTGCCTGGGTCACCCAAAAATTATAGCACTATATGCTCGCTTTTTCCATTAGCCTTATATCCCGAATGGATCCAATCAAATACCCGCTCAAAAAACCTTCCCTATCTAGCCAAATGGCCCGATGGTTGATGTTGCTAGCCAAACTTGATATTCTGTATGTCACGCAGAAAGCCATGAAAGGAAGATCCATCTCTGACTACCTCGCTGACTACTTTATGGACGAAATCGATGTTTAGATTTTTGAGTTCTCGGATAAAAATATCCTTTGTACCTCCCAAGAAGACCTCCAGTGGAAAATATTCTTTGACGATGACGCCAATAAAAAAGGATATGGCATTGGGATACTCCTAATTTCCCCTAATGACTCTCACACTACGATTGCCATCAAGCTGGACTTTTCCTGCACCAATAACATGACCGAATACGTGACATGCATGGTAAGCCTCAAAGTCACTCTCAAGAAAAAAATTCGATACCCAGATGTCTACGGGGATTTAACCCTCATCATTGTTCAAGTACTTAGAAGATGGAAAATTAAAGACGAGAAACTCATACCCTTCCATGCCCACCTAGAAGAGTTGGACTCCCAATTCTAAAATATCACCTTCCATTACATACCCCGAGCAAAGAATAACTTAGCTGATGCCCTTGCTACCTTAGCCTCCATGATTGACATGCCCGAAGGAATAACAATGGCCCCCTTCCTAGTCTAAAAGAAAGCTAAATCTACCCACTGCTACAACAATGATCTCGTCACAGAAGAAGATCCTAATATAACCAATTAATGGTATTATGATATTTGGTACCTCCTCAAGCATGGTAGGTTTCTCCAAAATTCTAAAAATAAAGATCGAGATACTCTCCGTAAACTAGCTGGCTAGTACATTATCTATGATAAATCACTGTTCACGAGAAATTTTGATGGAACTCATTTACACCCCATCGCAGGGTCCGACATTAAAGAGATGATGTAGAAAATCCATAACGGAGAGTGCGAACGCCACATGAATGGACATATTATTGCCAAGAAGATCATATGATAGGGTTATTATTGGACCATCATGGTTCAGAATTGCACTAACTATGTTTGAAAATGTCTTAAATTCCAGCCGTTTTCCAACCTCCAACACTTGCCTCCACGATAATTGTACAACATGACTTCTCCATGTCCATTCTCCACATGGGGCATCGGCATCATAGTAAAGTTACACCCAAGGCCTCTAACTGGAATGAATTCATCCTGGTTGCCATTGATTACTTCACCAAATGGGTAAAAGCTGAGTCATACACATTTTTAAATGCCAAAAAGGTGGCCAAGTTCATCCGAAAAACATCATTTACCGATATGGGGTCCCATACGAGCTAATGTCAAAAAACGGGTTAAATTTTAAGGAAAAAGTCATAGAAGTGGTTGACGAGTCCAAAGACACAAATCTTCACCTTACTGACCTCAAAGCAATCATCAGTAAGATGACTGGAAGTTGTTGAGATTGGGCCGATCAGATCCTTTACGCCCTCTAGGGCTACTGTACTTCAGTTTGAGCATCTACTAGGGCTACCCTTTACTGAGATTGGGCCAATCGGATCCTTTACGCACTCTAGGGATACTGTACTTCAGTTTGAGCATCTACTAGGGCTACCCTTTACTCTTTGGTATACAAAATTAAAGAAGTCCTACCCGTTGAGCTAGAAATTCCTTTATTACATGCCATGCTTGAAAGCAAAGTCAGTGAGGAAGACTGACATCAGAGCCGTCTTGATGAGTTGTCACTCTTGGATGAAAGGAGACATAAATATTTATATCATATACAATGGTACCATTACCGAATAACACAATCAATCAACAAGAGATTTAAGGACCGTGGTGTCCGACAAGGGGATTTAGACCTTAAAAAAATTAAAGAACCCATCTGAGACCCCAGAGGAAAATTCAAGACCAATTGAAGTGGCACCTACATTGTGAAAAAGATCACATCTGATGAAGCCGCTATGCTCAATGACCTCGATGGGGAAGATCTGGGTCATCCTGTCAATCTGGACCGTTTAAAAATTCTACCCTTAGTTCGAAATCTTGGCGCGCTACGACTCTTCTCATCTCCCTTCTATTATAAAAAATCTTCATTTCCCTCTACTCAGAACTACATGAGGCATGATCCTCTAAATAAACCTTTTTACTATCAAAAATGAAATTTTTTAAAACCCCCAGAGATATGTAGGCAGCTCATACGTTTCACATGAGAACGACCCCCTTTTTTTCATAAATTATTTTCTCATCTCGGAGAACGATGGTTCATTTTTGTCATTTATATTAACAAAAGGATTATATATGCCTTAGCAATTGGTATAGATAATATAAATGCAAAACTCATCAATAAGCACAAAAATATAATTTTAAAAAATATTTCATTGATGAAAATTTCTGTTACAATTACATCAGTATAGGGAGTCAAATAGTTTCCTCCGTCAACCTAACCTTATTTTCCTAAAAACAAAAACAAGCCAAACCACTCCTAAATAACCTTCCCAAAAGCTATTCCTACCAGAAAATAGCCAGATCATAACCAAACACCATATAAAAGCTTCACAAATAAAACTCCTCATGGAGCTTACCCGCAGCTTCTAAAAGAACCAGCCACATCATCATCTACATCTTAGGGTCCCCAAACTTCCCCTACTTGGATGGAATACCGAAGGCGATCCATGGGACAACAAGCCTAGACTAGCCTAGGGAAAACCACAACACCTCCCTCTACGGTGTCAAACATGGTGAACCACCTCTGCCCAGTCTTCTTGGCCAGCATTTTAGCCACTACCCTCCTCCACATGCATTTCATGTAGTCCCTGAAAACATGTTAGACTTGGCCAACATATTAGGAAGGAAGAATCGATGGTCAACGATTCTCCCACAAAGAGCCTAACCGCATGCATAAATGTTCTGTCAAGTCCTCCACAGGAAAGACGTATAATGTCTAAGGTGGCGGAAACTTGTCCCAGACAAAATTAACACAAGAGTCGCTAAGAAAAGTAAAAAGAAGTCTTTCGGAGGCCAATTAACCGAACATACTAGTATTCCCCCAGTTCTAAAATGGGTTGCAACTCTCCTCACTAAGACAGTGACCAGAGAAAACCTCGATCCTTGGGCTCCACAAACTAATTCTCCTAGCTCTCGATATTCAGGCTAAGGCTGATAAAGTAGCAAGTGAAGAAATTCGGTACAACTTCCAAGGGATGTTCAAGAGGGAATGCCAAGCAGAATCTCTCAAACAGCCACATAAATATCATAACAAGGCTTCCCTCAGAATGTTAGAACGATACCTCGCCAAGCATCTAGAACATTCAGGGTCTCTACCAGTATTACCGTTACGGGATTACAACGATATGACATCCACGCAGTGATTGATTCCAGTTGAGGGTCTACTGGCAGGTCCCCAGTTACCAACGGTAACTTGAAAGTTAAGCTTAGGGAAACAACTCAAGCATCAGTACAGTCTCTTAAACACAACAGATTCAGGACAATCCAACGAAGGCAGAAAGCCCCACTTTATAGCCTAACTTTCTATTCCCCTAATCCATATATCGATTAAGCCACCAAGGCCTTCCTCTGTTCAAAAAATTTCAAAAACTCATTTTTTTACCTTGTCTTAAAATAAATACCTTCAAAAGGGAAGATATTTTTCAACCAAGCCTCCATGGACACCTTCTACTCAAACATATTCCAAAAAATTCAAACAACACACTTTTTCTACTCTTTCTCAAAATAAAAACTCAGCAGCAAATTAAAGTTCATATAGAGTAAGACACTAAATCAAGATAATAAAATAAAATATGCATATCTTTCTACCTTTTTGAGTCTCTTTTTAGGTGCAATGCCGCCACATCAAACATACAACATGGTCAACGCCAAGCCTAAGAAGATCTTGAAGGGAAAAGAATTGGATGTCACCACATCTGCCCTATAAACCTCTCTCCTAGGTAATAGGAGTACCCAAACTAATGCGCCAGTAGATAATGCAGCTGCGCATTCCCCCCAGTCACCCTCATGTGCTGGATGGACGTCGCCCCAGGGATAGAAGGTCACCTGCAAGATCCCCAGCAAAAAATCAATATCTGTAAAAACATCATAAGAGAAAAATGGTCTCAAGAAGAAAGAAGAACTGACCCGATCGGCACTCCCTTCACCTTCCCGAGGTAGTAAAAAAGATCGTGCCACTGCCGTTTGGCACTTCCTACACCTTGTCGATCGACACCTCTGAAAAACGTTGCTAATGCCGTTTAATACAAGATTAAACTGTATAAGCAACTCCAAGATGTTTGTTGAAGAAACCCTTTTCTTTTGAAAATAAAAATTATAAACAACAAGATGTGTTTACAAAAACTTATGTACGAGAGTAATCAAGACTTTGCAATCAGTTTTTAAAACTAAGACAGTTTAAAAAATTCAGCACACTATAGAATGAGATGAGGAGATGAAGATAATCTGAACACACAGTTTTTAACGTGGTAAAACCTCTCCCAATAGAGGAAACATCCACGGTGACTTCTAAGTCACAAAAGTAAAAATCCACTAACAACAAATAGCAGTTACAAACAATACAACATACATGCACATAAATCAACCTATTCTAAGTTTAGGAATATACCCCACTTGGTGTCCTTCTAACTTCTTATAAATCTGATTGTTGATGATGTTCTTCCAGTTTGATAACTTCCTTTGCTTTAGCTTCCTTGCGTCGACTCAATAATCTTTGATCTTATTCACAACACTTCCAGTGTATCAGTGTGTTAAGTGTTTGTGATGTGATTCCTATCAACATGCATGAACTCACACACACTTAGTTTTACAGACACTCCTAGAAAATTACATACAAAGACTATATGCTGTGATTTTCTTTTCTTTCTTTCTTACAGAACTTGAAACCTTTTTGACCTTTAAATATAACCCAGATTCCACGGATATCTTGCTTCAAAATCGGTCAAGATCTTAATCAATCTTTGTTTTAAAAATATTTTTGAGATTGAAAATCTCCAAGTGTGAATCCAACTAGGTCAAGGTTAAGTTTCATAAGAATAGAAACCATAAAACATTTTCAAAACTAAATCAGTAAGGATTTTCTTAAATCGAGAAAGAAACATGCAGATCTAGTGAAATATAACATGCAGAGTGTAGATCTACAATTTCTATGAAAAAGAAATATAGATCTTCACACCAATGTTTAAGTTGGTAATAAGATCATAGACTAAGAGGTTACAACTTCAATATGAACAACCAAGTAACACCACTCTCTCTCAAACACTCAAGTTTGTGTTTGGGGTTATGAGTATACGAAGGTTTGAATCAGAAATGAAGTGTTTAGGGTTAGGGTTAGGGTTTGGCTAACAGTTTTCCCTTTCTCTCTCTTCTCTCTTTTCTTTTCTCTCTTCTCTCTCACTTCTCTCTTCTCTCTATTATTTTTTTCTCTTAGAAATGACGACTGCCAAAAGTCTTAAAATCTTGAGAAATAGAGGGCTTTTATAGGAGTGGAGGAAGGTTCTAGAGATTCGAAGGCAATCAAGGGCTGAGATCAAGTCTTCCTAATATTGACTTGATCTAAGGGTTATAAGAAGGCGGTGGTTAAGTCGAATGTGATTGGTTCACATGATAGCACAAGGATAGGTTTAAAACACATGGAGGCCATCGATAAGTTTTGATCCAACGATCAGCAATCCACCAGGCAACCCTCTCACATAACAAACACAAATAGATGCATCAGGAAAGTGACAAGTGTTGGCATGTGATAGGCTTACAAATGCGCGTCAAACAAAATTACAGGCAGCACCCTTAAGTCTCTAGCGCATTTACATTCTACCCAAACAAACATTCTAATGAAAAATGAATTTTTCAAAATAGCAAATTAACCCCACAAATTTTATAATCACACTTTTATTAATGAAAACATTATTTTAAAAATGTTTAAAAATTCCCCAAAAAAATATTAAGACAACATATTAAGGGGAATTTAACACACAATCAATTTTAAGCAATATATACACATGTATGCACTTCTAATTGTGTGTAGTGTGATTCAATTTATACCTTCTTGGATTATTGAGGAGGATTAGAGAGATAAATTCTGAGGCTCTTTGGATTCTTGGTTAGACAACCAATTTTGTCACTATTTCCAAATTAGTTGAGTACTTATACAATATAGACTTAAGCAAGTCAAAGGTATAAGGTACTTCAATCTCCCCCTTTGGAAATATGAGACAAAATCTCCTTTGAGTTAGCTTAAACTCTTAGGGAACAAAAAATAAAACCAAGTCCTATACAAAGATACTATCTACCCATTTCCTAGAAAGTCAAAAATTACATAACTCAACTATTTACAAAATTGTACACTCGAAATGGTAGACAATCAGTAGAAGAGATTCCTGCAAATATGCACACAAAGATCAAGCAGTTTAGATGAAATGTGAACAAAACATTGAACCCGTAAGACTTAAATTTCTCCCCCATTTTGTCTCAAATGGACAAAGGGTAAAAATTAAGGTCTTCAGAGTTTAATCAGCACATACCATACCTATAGAATTACGCAAATACAGAAATCTGTTATAGTCTAAAGGTTTAGTGAACATGTCTGCAAGTTGCAGATCAGTAGGCAGGTAATGGATTTCTAGCTCCTTAGTTTCAACAAGTTCGCGTATAAAATGATGTCTTATTTTAATATGCTTAGTTCGCGAGTGTTGAACCGAGTTTTTAGATATGTTAATAGCGCTTTGATTGTCACAATACAATTGTAACTGATCTTCTTTAATCCCATAGTCGCTTAACATTTGTTTTATCCATAACAATTGAGCACAGCAACTTCCTGCTGCTATATATTCGGACTCAGCCGTAGATAAAGATGTGCAATTCTATTTTTTGCTACTCCAACCAACTAAATTATTGCCGATATAATAACAGGCACCTGATGTACTTTTACTATCATCAGTACATCCGGCCCAATCAACATCAGTATACCCTATGATGGTGCTGCAGGTATCATTAGTGTACCTAAGTCCAAGATTAAGAGTGCCCTTTATGTACTTGATTATACGTTTTACACACGATAAATGGTTGTCTTTAGGGTTATTGTGGTAACGAGCACACAGACATACAGCATACATTATATCTGGTCGTGAGGCAGTTAGATAGAGTAGGCTACCAATCATACTACGATAAAGTGTGGAATCAACTGACTTTCCATTTTCATCTTTACATAATTTAACAGTAGTACTTATAGGCGTTTTGGCAACTTTAGCATTATCTAAACCAAATTTCTTAACAAGATCTAAGGCATACTTAGTTTGAGAGACAAATAGACCATCAGAATTCTGTTTCACTTGAAATCCTAAGAAAAGTTGTAGCTCCCCCATAAGGGACATGTGAAACTCCTTATGCATAATAGCAGAAAAAGATTTAACTTCAGATGTTGAAGTGGACCCAAAAATGATGTCGTCTACATAGACTTGGTCTATAATAATGTTTTTGTCAAAATGTTTGACAAAGAGGGTCTGGTCATTTCCTCCTCTCTTAAAACCCTTATCCAACAAAAAGTTAGAAAGGCGTTCATACCAAGCTCGAGGAGCTTGTTTTAAGCCATACAAAGCCTTTTTTAGACGAAAGACATGGTTAGGGTATTTAGGGTCAATGAACCCTTTGGGTTGTTCTACATACGTTTCTTCGGATAGAATTCCATTGAGGAAGACAGACTTGACATCCATTTGATAAAGTTTAAATTTTAAGTAACACGCTATGGAGAAAAGGAGTCGAACAGATTCAAGACGAGTGACAGGGGCAAATGTCTCGCTAAAATCTATTCCTTCTATTTGTGAGTAACCTTGCGCAACTAGTCTAGCTTTGTTTCTAAGGATTACCCCATTTTCATCAGATTTGTTCTTAAAGATCCAACGTGTGCCAATGACATTTTTGTTTTGAGGCTGCGGTACAAGATACCAGACATCGTGAATGACAAATTGTAAAAGTTCTTCCTGCATAGCAGAAATCCAGTGTGTGTCATTCAATGCTTCATTAACATTTTTCGGTTCCACAAGGGAGACGAAACATGCATAATTAGCATAATTTCTTAACTGGGATCTAGTACGAACTGGCTCATTAGGATTACCGACCACGTTGTCAATGGGATGATCTTTAGAGACCCAGCCAGGTACTTCTGGACTCTCAATAGGTAATGAGTCATCTATTTCTGGTGAATCAGTTTTGAAATCATTTTCAGATTCAACCACAATAGGTGATTCAGATATCTTATTTTCGACAATAGTATCGCTTACAATTACATTTATCGATTCCATAAGGGCCTTAGTACGCAGATTATATATACGATAAGCACGATTGTTTGGGGAGTATCCTAAGAAGATGGATTTATCACCACGCGTCTCGAATTTAGACAGATGTTCTCTGTCTTTACAGACATAACAATGACTTCCGAAAGTTCTTAGATATTTCAGATTAGGCTTCTTACCGTACCACAACTCATAAGGGGTTTGTTTAGAGTTTTTCCTAAGGTAAACCCTATTAATTATATGACACGCAGTTCTAATAGATTCTACCCAGAAGTATTTAGGTAGAGATTTGGCATGCAACATGACACGTTCCATCTCTTGAAGAGTTCGGTTTTTCCTTTCAGCAATACCATTCTGCTGAGGAGTCTTTGGGGCACTGAATTCGTGTTTGTAACCGTTATAGTTACAATATTCAACTATTCCTGTGTCTATGAACTCTCCCCCTCTATCACTATGAATACGATTGACTTGTGTGTCCTTCTCATTTTCAATTCTTTGTAAGATTTTCAAAAAATTCTGAAACGTGTCAGATTTTTGTTTCAAGAAGGCAACCCAAGTGAATCGTGTGAAATCATCAACCATGACAAGGATATAACTGTGTCCACAAAGACTAACAGTTCTAGAGGGACCAATAAGATCCATATGGATGAGATCTAGAGGTCTAGAGGTGATAATGTCTTTAACCTTTTTATGCGAAGTCTTAACTATTTTTCCTTCCTGGCAATGACCACAGACAACACTGGAAATAGGTTTAATTTTAGGAATTCCTCTAACAATCTCTTGACTAGACAATTTACCAAGGATATCATAACTTAGGTGACCCATACGATTATGCCAGATTTCATTGTCATCCATTCTGACAATGTTACAGGTTTCAGAACCAGTCTTGACAGTATAACAATTGTCAGGTGTTCTAAATCTGGTAATAATGCATTTACCTTTATCATTTAGAATTTTACAATTGTTCTTTGAAAAGTTAACTGTATGGTCAGAGTCACAAAATTGTGATATACTTAGGAGGTTGGCTTTAAGGCCTTTAACTAAAAGTACATTTTCGAGAGTAGGCATTCCCACTTCTTTTAAGGTTCCTTTACCTATGATCTGGGATGAAACTCCGTCACCAAAGAACACTTTGCCTCCAGCAAATCTGGTTTTGTTTAAGAGTTTGGTTTCATCTCCTGTCATATGTTTGGAGCATCCTGAATCTAAGTACCAACCAGATGAAGTGTGTTTAGCTTTTAAAGCAGTGATAACAATGTTACACTTCATTTGGGAAAAAAGATCATCTTTTCTAACCCAAATAGCTCTAGTTTTAATTTTGCGCAAGTTTGCTCTCATTTGATAAAATTTTCGAGAAGTAGATTTTTGAAAAACATTTGGAGCAACAAACTGATTATTGTGGAAAATTTGAGCTTTTGGTTTAGGATAGTTTCTGGGAGCCTTTCTCTTAAATGAACTCTTAGTTTTGGTCTTCCTATTCCTGTAGTTAGAGTTCTTGTCAGGTTGCCTTGGAAGGACATAATGGTTACGATTTTGCCTAGAATAGTTAAAGTTCTTGTAGACATAAGTGTTGTACACAGGAGTGTTTAGACGCCTAGCATAACAACCTTCAAAGGAATGACCATAAATGTCACAGTACGAGCAATATTGATTGCTTGAGGGATGAATTTCCTTAGGAAAACTTCTAAAGATGGGTTTAACAGCATTCTGTTCAGAAGTCCTATTCCTAGGAGGGATGGTTTTAACGGTAGATTCAGCCTTTCTGATCAAAGGACAGACGTATTTAGTCTTAAGTGTAGTGTCAGCCTTAGAATTACTAGATTCTCCAATGTCTTTCTGTTGTTGCTTTTGATAAAATTCCTTTTTAATAAAATGAAAGTCTGGACATGTATCAATTGGTCTTTTGCCCCCAGACACAAACTTAATAGGTTCAAGATTTGTAGTTTGTGATTTGTTCTTAGGGCAAAATCCAATACCGGTTCTATCATCAGAATTGGTCTTGGAGTCAACAACAAAGTCAGTAAAACAATTTGAATTGTTTTCAAACTTAGAAATTTTTTTGAAAACAGTTGTTGTCTTTGTTTTTGCTTCCTCCAGTTCTAATAATGTTCCCTTGTATTTCATTTCCAGGGTTTCATTAGTTTTAGTCAACTCTTTTAATTTTTGATCAAAAGTTTCAATTTCGGATTGATGAGACAGACACTGGTTAGTGTACTCTTCGGCATTCAGCTTCACAATAAGACTTAGATCATCTAATTTCTTAGTCAGGTCTCTAACAGCCTTCTCCAGTCTAGTGCCTTTTTTGAGGGTTTTAGCATACAAAGTATGAATATCTGGGAGGTCATCTGTGTCTGAGTCCCTAAGTGAAGTGTGTGTAGTGACCCCTAACGATTCAGTTTTAGTACTCACGCACCCATTTACATCGTCGTTATCGAGATCACTTTGACTCACACACACGAAACTAGAACTAGCAACATTTTCAGATAATAAAGCATCTAGGCCAGTCAAAACAGTATTCACACAAGCAGGAGTAGGAGCATCATTATCACACACAGGCATATCATCATTGTAAATGATCTTAGCATAAAAGGACATGCAAGGGTCAAGTACATTTGATGACTCAAGTTCCTCTTCATCAGAGTCACTTGAATCATTCCAAGTTTTACAGACATTGGCTCTATTGTGTGTGTTGGATTTATTCAGATTAACTCTGCAATCATGAGCAATGTGACCTAGTTTCCCACATCTAAAACATTCAATCTTTTTAAGGTCTCTGCTGGGTCTGGAGTTGTTGTCCTTAGGATGTTTGTCAAGACCTCTCTCATGAGGTTTGGGATTAGACAGAGTAGGATAATTAGGCTTGCCTTGTTTAGTTGCCTGTTTGTTTCTAAATTTAACAATTTTCTTAAATTGTTTAGACATTAAGACAATCTGATTATCTAGTTTGTCTATATCACACTCCTCATCAGAGTCAGAGTTGATCAAATTAGTCTCAAGTTTAGAAATCTTAGAGGCAAAACTCAAGTTAGAGTTGGGTTGTTTTCTTTGTGAATGATTTAATTGTTTCTTAAAGTCTAATTCCATTTCCACAGTCCTAAGTTTGCTACTGAGTAACTCAGGGGTAAGGTTTTGATCACTCATTTCCTCAATAGCATACCTCTTGCTGTAAAACTTTTGTGGTAATGATCTTAGAATTTTAGAGACAATTTCATTCCTATCATAAGTTATACCATTAGCATGCAACTTAGTAACTATATCAGTTAAGTTCATGTAAAAGTCATCAAAAGACTCAGAGTCAGACATAATTAAAGAGTTGTACTGCTGGATAAGCATTTGAGTTTTAGCAGCTTTAACTCTCGAGTCTCCTTAATGGGCAGTGATTAATGTGTCCCAAGCTTCCTTAGAAGTGGCACAAGATGAGATTCTCTTGAACTCATACTCATTAATAGACATAAAAATGGCATTCTTGCCTTTATTGTTATTTCGAGAAATAGTTTTCTCTTCTTGGGTAAACTCACTTAAGATTTTCTTTACCCTCTCATCACTTCCTTCAGTGGCTGGTTTAGTAGGATAAGTGTATCCATTTTAAATAATGTCCCAGACATCATCTCCTAAAGTCCCTTGGATGAAGGCAACCATTCTTACTTTCCAGTAAGCAAAGTTGTTTCCATCAAAGAGTGGAGGTCTGGACAGATTACCAAACCTTTCATTCTTCTCGTCCATAGTTAGGTTTTTCAGAAAACGATTTCAGAAACACAAGATCTTTTTAAAATAAAAGTTTACAGGGCTCTGATACCAATTGAAAAATGTTGCTAATGCCGTTTAATACAAGATTAAACTGTATAAGAAACTCCGAGATGTATGTTGAAGAAACCCTTTTCTTTTGAAAATAAAAATTATAAACAACAAGATGTGTTTACAAAAACTTATGTACGAGAGTAATCAAGACTTTGTAATCAGTTTTTAAAACTAAGACAGTTTGAAAAATTGAGCACACTATAGAATGAGATGAGGAGATGAAGATAATCTGAACACACAGTTTTTAACGTGGTAAAACCTCTCCCAATAGAGGAAACATCCACGGTGACTTCTAAGTCATAAAAGTAAAAATCCACTAACAACAAATAGCAGTTACAAACAATACAACATACATGCACACAAATCAACCTATTCTAAGTTTAGGAATATACCCCACTTGGTGTCCTTCTAACTTCTTATAGATCTGATTGTTGATGATGTTCTTCCAGTTTGATAACTTCCTTTGCTTTAGCTTCCTTGCGTCGACTCAATAATCTTTGATCTTATTCACAACACTTCCAGTGTAGTAGTGTGTTAAGTGTTTGTGATGTGATTCCTATCAACATGCATGAACTCACACACACTTAGTTTTACAGACACTCCTAGAAAATTACATATAAATACTATATGCTGTGATTTTCTTTTCTTTCTTTCTTACAGAACTTGAAACCTTTTTGACCTTTAAATATAACCCAGATTCCACGGATATCTTGCTTCAAAATCGGTCAAGATCTTAATCAATCTTTGTTTTAAAAATATTTTTGATATTGAAAATCTCCAAGTGTGAATCCAACTAGGTCAAGGTTAAGTTTCATAAGAATAGAAACCATAAAACATTTTCAAAACTAAATCAGTAAGGATTTTCTTAAATCGAGAAAGAAACATGCAGATCTAGTGAAATATAACATGCAGAGTGTAGATCTACAATTTCTATGAAAAAGAAATACAGATCTTCACACGAATGTTTAAGTTGGTAATAAGATCATAGACTAAGAGGTTACAGCTTCAATATGAACAACCAAGTAACACCACTCTCTCTCAAACACTCAAGTTTGTGTTTGGGGTTATGAGTATACGAAGGTTTGAATCAGAAATGAAGTGTTTAGGGTTAGGGTTAGGGTTTGGCTAACAGTTTTCCCTTTCTCTCTCTTCTCTCTTTTCTTTTCTCTCTTCTCTCTATTATTTTTTTCTCTCAGAAATGACGACCGCCAAAAGTCTTAAAATGTTGAGAAATAGAGGGCTTTTATAGGAGTGGAGGAAGGTTCTGGAGATTCGAAGGCAATCAAGGGCTGAGATCAAGTCTTCCAAATATTGACTTGATCTAAGGGTTATAAGAAGGCGGTGGTTAAGTCGAATGTGATTGGTTCACAGGATAGCACAAGGATAGGTTTAAAACACATGCAGGCCATCGATAAGTTTTGATCCAATGATCAGCAATCCACCAGGCAACCCTCTCACATAACAAACACAAATAGATGCATCAGGAAAGTGACAAGTGTTGGCATGTGATAGGCTTACAAACACGTCTCAAACAAAATTACAGGCAGCACCCTGAAGTCTCTAGCGCATTTACATTCTACCCAAACAAACATTCTAATGAAAAATGAATTTTTCAAAATACCAAATTAACCCCACAAATTTTATAATCACACTTTTATTAATGAAAACATTATTTTAAAAATGTTTAAAAATTCTCTAAAAAAATATTAAGACAACATATTAAGGGGAATTTAATAGACAATCAATTTTAAGCAATATATACACATGTATGCACTTCTAATTGTGTGTAGTGTGATTCAATTTATACCTTCTTGGATTATTGAAGAGGAGTAGAGAGATAAATTCAGAGCCTCTTTGGATTCTAGGTTAGACAACCAATTTTGTCACTATTTCCAAATTAGTTGAGTACTTATACAATATAGACTTAAGCAAGTCAAAGGTATAAGGTACTTCAACCTCCTCGAAGTTTTGTACATAAATTCCCAAGAAAATTCCAAAAAATCCTAGAAAATTCCTAAAATTACCCAATGAAATTTAGAACCTTTTCCATCAAGAAAAATATTTCAAACTTGTCAAATCCCCAATCGGATTAATATCACATTTTCTCCCAAAATCACTTCCCCGATCGAATTCCCAAATACGATTGGATATTTCCCCAGCAATGTCTCTAAAAGACACCTAAAAAATTGAAACAAATTCCCCAGCGGGGCTGCACCCAATCCTCGAATTAATATCTTTTCCCCAGTGGAGTCTCCAAACATCCCAAAGAAAACTCTACTTAAGCCATCAGAATTGGCTTTGACCCTCAAAATTAGTCACCTCTACTTAAGGTCCTCAAAATTGACCTCGACTCGTAGAATTGGTCGCTTTTACTTAAAGCCCTCATAATTGGCTTCAACCCTTAAAATTAGTCGCTTGTAATAAAGCCCTCAGAATTAGCTTCGAACCTCAGAATTGGTCACTTACACTTAAGCCTTTAGAATTGACTTCGACCCTCATAATTGGTCCCCTTTAGTCAAGGTCCTCAAAATTGACCTCTTTCGTAGAGTTGATCGCTTATACTTAACACCCTCAGAATTGGCCTCGACCCGCATAGTTGGTCCCTTCCACTTAAATCCAATAAAATTATCTTGGACGCTCAGAATTTGTCGCTTCTACTTAAGCCCTCAGAATTGGTTTCGACCCTCAGAATTGGTTTCCCCCTACTTAAGCCCTCAGAATTGGCTTCGACCCTAAGAATAGATCTTTTCCACATAAGCCCTTATAATTAGCTTCGACCCTCAGAATTGGTCACTCTCATCTTAATCCCTCATAATTGTCTTCGACCCTCATAATTGGTCGCTCCCTACCCTAGGTTCTTAGAATAAACCTTGGCCCGTAGAATCGACCATCCCCAGCATTTCAATAGGTCCTCAGAATTGGCCTCGACCCTTTGATCGATCATCCTCATCCCTCTTGGTGCGTAAAATCGACCTCATTCCCAAAACATCATATGGTGTATATTTGACAACTTTCACTTGTTCCAAGCTCACCCTCGATGGGCTCTGTCGACACCACATTCTAGGACCCCCCTAAGTCTCTCATTAGGTCCCTAACACCTCCCCATTTCACTACACACCCTAGGTCATACTTTGAGTACTGATCTAAAGGCCATCGGGTGCTCCCAATACCCGTTTGACTCCGATTAACTCTATCATCAGAGAAAAATCTTAATGTATCTTAAAACGGATCTGAATTCCCTATCCAACGGTCCACCTCGTGCATGAATCGGCATAACGGTTCGGACAAACGGACCATTTTACTACCGAAAATTGATCTGGAAGATATAATGTGCTCCCGATCACCGGTTTGACCACAATCAACTCCATTGTCTGAGCGAAGGATCAATGAATCTTATAAAGGAACTGAATACACTTTTCAATGGTCTGCTCCGTGCATGAAATGGCATAATTGTTCAGACTAATAATCCATTTTCTCTCAAAAACTGATCTAGAGGCCATTGGGCGCTCCGAGGCTCTACTTGACCAAAGTTAACTCTTCATCTCAAACAAGACTGAATGAATCTTTAAAGGGAACTGAATAGCCATTCCAACAGTCTGCCTAGTGCACCAATCAGCCTTATGGTACGGATAAATGACTCGTTTTACTCGGAAAGGTCATCGGGCGCTTTCAGTCCCGATTGACCAAAGTCAACTTTTTCAAACGGAGTGAATAACTTTAGAATGTCTAAGTAACTCATATAAAATTTCCAAGGGTCCGCTCTATGTGCGATTCAGACTTACCGTTCGGATGAACGATCCATTTACGTCTAATGATCACCTGTCCAAAGGACCAATGAGCGCTTCCGAGCCCCGTTTGACCCAAATTCAACTCCCAGACCTGGGAGAAGCCCGAAGGAATACTAAAGGTATATAAATTACCTTTCTAACAATATGACCAGTGTGCAATTTGGATTTATGTATTGCGTTCTACGATCGTTTTTCCGAATAAATCTGCACGAGACTGCCGATTGGCAGGTCCATTTCCCTGCCTATCAGAAGTGTGCCTAGGGGTACCTGCCGATTGGCAAGGCTAGGTCTATGCCGATCGTCATCCCCTTACCCTATAAATAGACCTTACTCCCAAATCAGACCTTAGATCCATCAATATCAGTGATCTCAGATACATTCTCTTGAAATTAGCAAAATTTCCTTGTGTGAAATTATTTCCCATATTTCATTCCCGTCATCTTCATACCCAATTTAGCAAAATCTCATTCTCTCTCATCCAACATTCATCTCAATATTCAAGGGAGATCATCAAAGACCAAGATCAAGTCTCAATTCTCCAAACAAAAGGTCCAAAAATCCTTCTCTCTTTTTAAATTCTTTATTTTTGCATTGTTTACATAAATTTTTAGTTTATCTTTTACTTTAGTTCATACACATCAATATTTGAGCCTTTATTAGTTATATTGATGATACTTTATTTTTTATAAAAGATCCAAAAAAAAGAAAAAAAAAGGTTACACCTTTAAAGTCCAACGACATTATCCACCACAATTTCCCAAAACTAAAAATACCATTTCTACACACACGCACATATAATAAATTCATGTTCGAATCTCTGGGTTAAACCCCAGCCTTATGCCACATACGACTACGTGGACTTTGATGCCTTTATAGGTTACGTATGTGTTTCAGGCTAAAACTCTAGACTCGAGTCCAATTTTTGATTTTTGCATTTGTCTCCTTGTCATATATATACATTATTTTAATATATATTATATTTGTGATCCTTATTGGCATTTTATCCAACATATATTATCGTTTCATCATAACGATCAATATCTCGATCAATGCATACATCGTATTTTCTAAATATTATTTTGAGAACATTCCTATGGATGACCCCACCCTATCTTTCCCATGATATGAGTTGGGAGATTCCGATCTCCATCTATATATACACCACACACACTCCACGAAGAAATTAAGGAAAAAATAGTAACACAAGCCCATGAGAGACCGAAAGGGAGGGATGGGTGCCTAACACCTTCTCATTTTGTAACTTAACCCCCGAACCCTCGAACTATTTGTTTCATAAGCAATAATTTGCCTTTGATGTCGCTCTCTCAAGGTGACAACATGTTCTTTTGACTGTTATGTGCAAAATAAGTTGGCGACTCCATCTTTTTACATCACCCCACATCGACGACAGTCAAAGCAATACTAGAAGGAGGGGACGCGAGAACTTCACCCCTTCCCCCAGGGGAAAGAGGAGATCGAGATGTCCACAATAAGAGACTCTGATTTGATCAGATTCATATCGTGACCCATTTTGGTGTGCTTAGAATGATTATCACTGACAAATGGAAATCAGTTTAAAAGGGACCATTTCGAGATTATTATAACAATCATGATATCAAGCACTACTATTGTTTGGTGGCTTACTCCCAACGAAATGGGAGTATCGAGGTATTCATTAAGAAAATGTTAGTCAGAATGAAGACATTTTGGATAAATCTAAAGGTGATTGGTGGATAAGCTCCCCCACATCATGTGGGCATATCAAACAATGCCCATGAGGTCGACCGGGGAAATACCCTTTGCTTTGGCTTATAAAGTAGAAGCCATAATTCGACTTGAAGCAGGTTTCCCAACCATGAAGAGCATCGTTTCTGATTAATCCATAAATGAAGAGATCATAAGTACCGAGTTCTACCACGTCGAGGAAAGAAGAAAATGACCCTTAATAAAACTAGTGTTATACCACTAGTGGATGGACAAGAAGTACAACAAAGGTGTTAATTTGAGAAAATTTAAAGTTGGATATTATGTGCTAAGGAAGGTTATAGACAATGCAATGAAGCCATCAAGAGAAAAATTAGGTCCTAACTTGGAGGTATCATTCAGATTCACCGAGGACGACCTTCAAGGGTCCTATCATCTAGAAACAATGTAAGATAACAATGTAAGATACGGAAATACCTAGACCCTAGAATGCGGCATACCTTAGGAAGTTTTATTTTTAAAAACTATTTTTTCAAAGTTCTAATTGTTTTTGTCATTCTAGTATTGAGATGTTTAAGAATTCAGTTTATGCGATTAGTTTTTTTAATTGTTACAAACGGTAGGCCAACATTGTTAATTATAAATTATCATTATAGCAAGGTCATCATCGTTACAAGTTTGTTCAAATTTGTTCGATCAAATTCTCATCGTCCCTTTTTAACCCTTAATAGGGTTCCAATTAATCACGTCTTAAGGTTGCATGTTTTCATCACTAACGAGCACGAAAGCATCAAGAATTACCTAAACAAGAAATAGACCTTTAAGGGACCCTAAACATTAAGTGTTCCGACTTTGATCAGATAATATCTTGAATCGGTGTACGGACTTATGACCAAGTGCATTTTCACCTTAGTTTTCTCTAGGCCTAAGGAGGCGTGATGACACTATCATATAAGGTAAGGAAAATAATAAAAACATCCTAAACGTAGAAATGGGAAAATGAAGAACATGAAATTATTTTACAATTTCATTCACAAAGCATTCATTTAATTACAAGTGTCCGATAAGCCTATATTAACTAGGCAAACACTCTAATTTGAAATATAAATATCTTGTAAGAGCAACCCTTACAGGTATGCTTGAATTGTAAATATGATATTTTGAGGGATGTTATGGGTATGTCAAACGGTATTTAGTTAAATTGGGATTAGCTGAATTTTATTGTTTACCGTATGCCTTAATGATCATATTTCCTTAAGCATCATCATGTTTTATTTGTTTTCCCATATTTATATCCCTTATGCAGTTTTAGCGTGAGAAATGGTACTTAGTTAAATTGGGTGAGAAATGAGTAATTAATTAATTCCTAATCCTTTGCCTATTTGATAGAAAAGACTTTATAGATCCCCGACAACCGCGCCATTTGATAGAAAGAACTTTTCAGTGTATATTTGTCGTCGTTGCTTGAAAAGTCCTTATAATCAAAACCTCAAATACCTACAAATATATAACAATCTCAAGTGTAGCGGTAAGTGAGGGTATTAATCCACTTCCAAGGTTGTAAAGCATAGGGAACAAAATTGTAATTCACTTTTTATTTTCTTTTTGTGCTTTTGCTTTTTCTATTTTTTTTGCTTTATCAAATATTAAAATAATTGGGTGAGGTGAGGTGAAATAACACTAAACTAAAATGTGAGATGAAAACGAATAACTAGAAAGTGAAAAATAAAGTCTAACACTAAAATAAGAGATAAAGTGAGGTAAATAATTGTGAGAACAATCAAGGAATGTGATTATACGACAAATTTTAGCTATTTTAATTAATTAATTGAATTCTCCCAAATTAATATCAAAATTATAAATCAACTCTCGTTGCAAATGTAATTTTAATAGTAACATTTTAGAAAATTAAGTTTAATATCCCACAACTGTAGAAAAAAGATCCACACTCCTTGTTGATACCAAATTAAGTATGCTAACGTGGATCAATTACGTGGAGACACGTGTCAATCTATATGGCACCCACAAACACTTTTTGAACAACACACTGACTCTGAGGAACTTAATCTTCCCGACCAACTCAGGCGTTCCGAGGAGCAAGTGTTCTCCGAGGAACTTCATTGTACCGAGCAACTCATGCATGCCGAGCTACTTAGGCGGTCCGAGCCACATAGCGTACAGAGCACTCACATCAGGATAATCAAGGAGACGACTGCGCATTAAATGCTCATTATTATCATACAGATGTACATGTCTACTAGAGAACAGCGCATTGTCCTTTCATTTGTACAGCCTTAAGGCTATAAATACTTTGTAACCTCCTCATTAAAAGGGGACTCGAAATTTCTTGGTAAAATCCATTATCGAGAATTCTAAACAAACAATCAGCAATAACAAAAATAGTGGACGTAGGCCATTCTTTTAAGGCTGAACCACTTTAAAAATCTTTTGTCTTGTTTATTTTATCTGTGATTGATTAATTAGAGATAATCTAATTTTTTACATCAACATATTAGCGTCGTCTGTGGGAAACGACTGTAATTATCGTTTTTCACTAAAACCATTCATCATTAATGGATGATCATCCAGAATCCAGTAATCGAAATGCTGGGATTCCTCAAAATCCATCCACTCCTCCAAATGTCCAAGATCTGGCTGGTATAATGGCTAATTTAGCCCAGGGCCAGACGACCATGCAAGAGACCATGCGACAACTCATGCAAACTATCCAAGGTGGAGGCCCAGTCAGGACAGCGAAGCATTCAGAGAAATGCCCGGTTACCTTCTTCACGAACTAGGCGAACGTTATTCCAAGAGGAATCTTGATCCATACGCACCGATTCATATCATACTGAGAAATCTAATGATCCGTCTTACCAACCTGGTCGGACTTCCTCGGTACGAGCTACAGATTCTCAGCGAAACATTACTCTGTCCCCAAAAAGGACCAGTGCTCTAGAACGGTTGAGTAGAGTCTTTCCTTTTGAGCGTTTGGGTCCCAGGAGGAACAGAAGTCCTCCTGGAATTGTGTCGAGGAACTCTCTACGACCATCAAATTTAAGGGAAGGCTCCGCCCAGTCACGACCAACTGCTCGTAATGAAAGATCCCAAGAGGCAAATTTAACGCGATCAATTGCTAGAACCAATAGGCCTGAGGAAGGAAAAGACGCATGAAAGGTCTCTATTCAGAGGTTGGAGGACAGATTAGGGGAAATGGCTAAGGCCAAGCATCCTCTACAAAGAACTTTTGTCCAAGGGACACCATTTGTACAAGAAATCGTGGATTTTCCTACACCATCAAAATTCAAAGCTCTTGTGGTGACACCTAAATATGATGGGAAAACTGACCCTATCCTTCATATAGAACAGTATCAAGCTGCTGTTGATACCTATGCAGTTCCAGATGAGATGAGGTGTAGGGAATTTTCAGGAACTCTTATCGGATCTGCTCAAATATGGTATGACAATCTTCCTCGGGGGAAGATTGTGACTTTCTTTCAACTGGCCGAGCTCTTTATTGGGAATTTCTGTTTTGGAGAAAAACCTGCTAAACGAGTAGCACACTTGTTGAGTGTTAGATAAAAGGCAGGTGAAAGCACTAGGGATTACATTACTCGTTTCAATAACGAGAAACTGGAAGTAATTGATTATGAGGAGAAAACTGCGATTACTGTTTTGATGAGTGGACTGTTGCCCAATAAATTGTACTACACTTTGGCCAAAGATCCGCCTAGGACCATGGCAGAACTGATGGAAAAAGCAATAAAAATCATGAATGCCGAGGAGGCTATGGCTGTGAAGAAAAACATGAACACTAAGGAGACCAAAGTTGAGGCCGATAAGGTTGAGAAGAAGGAGCAGAATAACAATGGTGGCAATAAGCAATTAAAAGCAAAGCAAGCATTGGAACAATTGAAGAAATTTGGAAATTATACTCCTTTGAAGGTAGATATAAACCACATTCTGAAAGAGATCAAGAACAACAAAGAGCTAAACTGGCCTGAAAAAATGAAGGCAGATCCTGACAAGAGGAATAAATCCAAATATTGCGAGTTCCATAAGGACCATGGTCACACGACCAAAAACTGCATAGCTTTCCAGAATGAAATTGAAGCACTCATTAGACGAGGAAAATTGACCAAGTATGTTGATCGTCAAAGCGGAGGTCGAACCAGCGAACGAGGAAGGCAAAGGTCTAAATATCCTCTTCGGACAAAAGACGACAAGAAAAGAGATCATGAAGATGATCCCGAAGATGACCCCGATCTCCCCAAAAGACCAAGACAGCCAAAGCGCGAGGTATTTTCAATCCACTTTGGATCATTTGAATGTAATGTCATTATAGGTGGTGATGCAGGAGGAGGAGATCTTACCGCAGAAAGGAAAGGTTGCCTTAATGAGGCTCAAGTTTGCTCATATATACAGCGAATAAATTTAGCTGAAGATGATCGTCCTAGGAAAGAGAATAAGGACAAACTAGTCATTGGTTTCTCTAATAACGATTTAGTAGGTGTATTGTATCCTCATAATGACCCATTGGTGATCAAAATGAGAATGAAGGAAGTAATGATCTCAAGAGTACTGGTGGATAATGGCAGCTCGGAGGACATCACGTTCTACTCATGCTTTGACAGCTTAAATCTGAAGTTGTCTCAATTGGAGCCTTATCACAGGTCCCTCCTCGGTTTTACCGGAGAAAAAGGTTTTCCACTTTGGACGATCAAGTTGGATATGCTCATCGGTACATGGCCTTCTTATCGGACGAAAAAAGTACGCTTTTCTGTAATGGATAAAAATATCCAATCAGCCTACAATATTATCATGGGAAGGGTAGGTCTAAAAAAGTTCAAAGCAGTGCCATCTACTGTACATCAATGCCTAAAATTTCTAACCAATTTTGGAGTAGGAATTGTGAAAGGAGATCATAAAGTAGCTCGGGAATGCTACTATTCATCTGCCGAAGAGGAAGAACTGGAGGAATCTAGGAAAAAGATGACTACCTATCAAGTGAATAAAGGTGCAGAAATTGAAACATTAGATCCTAGAGACGAGTCGCAGCTCATAAAAGTCCAGGTGGTGGAAGCAACTGAAAATGCCATTCTGGACGATGAACACCCGGAACGAACAACTCAAATCAGTTCGTCGTTGGATGCTTCACTAAAATAGGAATTGATATCCTTCCTAAAAAGCAGAAAATAAACTTTTGCATGGAGCCATGAAGACATGCCAGGGATAGACTCAGCCTTCCTATGTCACGAGCTTAATGTGAACAAGGAGATCAAGCCAATAAAGCAAAGAAGAAGAGTTTTCAGCCCCAAAAAGAACCAAGCTATATATAAGAAGAGGTCGAGAAGCTCTAAAAAGCCTGTTTTATTGAGGATGTCAAATATCCTGATTGGCTAGCTAATGTGGTGATGGTGAAGAAGAAAAATAACAAGTGGAGGATGTGCGTGGACTTCACTGATCTTAATAAAGCTTACCCAAAGGATCATTTCCCTCTGCCTCGGATCGATCAATTTGTGGATGCCACCTCACGACGCGAACTGTTGAGTTTCATGGATGTTTATTCTGGTTACAACCAGATTAAAATAAAGCCTATAGACAGGGAGAGTACCTCTTTTATCACCCCAAGGGGAACTTATTATTATAAGGTTATGCCTTTTGGACTTAAAAATGCAGGTGCAACATATCAGCGGTTGATGAACAAGGTGTTTGCAGAGAAAATCAATCACAATATGGAAGTTTATGTTGATGATATGCTGACGAAGAGCAAGAAAGCTACTGATCGTCTAATTGACCTAGGCCAGACCTTTGATCAACTAGATAAATATCAAATGAAGTCGAACCCTACCAAATGCATATTCAGAGCACGAGAAGGCATGTTTCTCCGGTATATTATCAACCAACGAGGTATTGAAGCGAACCCTGAAAAGATCAAGGCTCTATTGGGGCTACGATCTCCAACGACGAAGAAGGAAGTGCAAAGTCTCACAGGGCGAGTTGTAGCACTTAATAGATTTGTGTCACGAGCAACTGATAGATGCCTCCCACTCTTCAAAACACTCCGAAAAATGTTTGAATGGAATGATGAATGTGAGAAGGCCTTTCAAGAGTTGAAAAAATACCTCGGAGCACTTCCATTGTCGTCCAGACCAGTGATGTGAGAAAGACTATACTTGTATCTAGCAGTTTTAGAAAACGCAGTGAGCTCTGCGTTAATAAGAATGGAGGATGGAGTGCAAAAACCAATCTATTACACTAGCAAGGCCTTCCGAGGAGCAGAGATCAGATATCCAAGACTGGAAAAGTTTGCACTAGCGCTGATCGAAGAAAGTAGAAGAATGATGCCATACTTCCAAGCTCATACCATAGTCGAGTATACTGATATGCCGTTAAGGCAATCCCTTCATAAACCAGAAAAATTAGGGAGATTGATGTACTGGGCAGTTGAACTTGGTGAATATGACATAGTTTATGAACCTATATCATCGCTTAAAGGGCAGGCAGTGGCATATTTTATCGCAGAGTTCACCTATCCTGACACCCCCAAAGAGCAGAAATTGAATACTGACCAGCCTGTGGATGTTACAGGATCATCAAATTTAAACCCCGACCAACTTAAGTTGGTTGACGAGCAAGAG
The DNA here is from genome assembly GCA_949130495.1 of Sambucus nigra. Classification (NCBI taxonomy): domain Eukaryota; kingdom Viridiplantae; phylum Streptophyta; class Magnoliopsida; order Dipsacales; family Adoxaceae; genus Sambucus; species Sambucus nigra. The sequence goes on along the minus strand of OX422212.1, from coordinate 586,985,954 downwards.
AAGATGGTCGACGAGCAGCAAGAAGTACTAGAGGAGGATATAAAGAAGCAACAAATATTCCACCGAGGAACTTTATTCGATCAAAAATTTGAGGATGAAGTACCTATATGGAGTCTATATGTGGATGGCTCATCTTGCACTAAAGGCTGTGGGGCAGGGATTATTTTAAACGTCCCGGATGAGATCGATGTGGATTATGCTCTGCGCTTTCAATTTAAGGCTTCTAATAATGAAGGTGAATATGAAGCTATGATTGTAGGTCTTAGTTTAGCAAAAACCATGAAGGCAGATCAGGTCATTATATTCAGTGACTCACAGTTGATCGTAAATCAAATGATGGGGGTATACACAACAAAAGTAGAATTAATGATCAAGTATTACGCGAAAGCAATGGAGATTGTATCGAGCTTTAACGTAGTGCAGTTAATTAGAATACCAAGATTGGAGAATGCAAGAGAAGATGCCTTAGCTCTGTTAGCCTCAGCCACACGCACCGAGCTACGAAGAACAATCCCAATAGAAATCTTGGCTAGCAGGAGCATTGACAAAGATATGATGATGAACTTTATTTCCCTTGATTTAGGACCATCTTGGATGGATCCCATTAGGGCCTATATTGAGGAGGGGGCATTACCAACTGATAAACTCGCAGCCAAGAAACTAAAGTTTAAAGCTGATCGTTATGTATTGACTAATGGCATTTTATATAGAAGAGGAATTATAGCAGGTTTGCAAATATGTGTCCACCCCTTCGAGGTGAAAAATTTGATTAAAAAGGTCCATGAAGGGTCTTGTGGAGCCCATGTAGCAGGTCGGACACTCTTGCAAAGAATGGCAACGCAAGGGTATTACTGGCCGACGATGAGAGCTGATTGTGTAGCTTATGCCAAGAAATGTGATAAATGTCAACGTTTCTCCTCTATCCGAAGAACTCCCCAAGCATTGCTAACACCCATCACGTCTCCTTGTCCATTCGCCATATGGGGAATAGACTTAGTCTGGCCGCTTCCAATGACCCGAGGAAGATTTAAATACCTCGTGGTCGCTGTGGATTATTTTATTAAATGGGTAGAAGCGGAGCCTCCTATTGATATGACGTATAACAAGGTGTATCAACTTATTTGGAAGAATATCATTTGTAGATATGGTCTTCCCCATGCATTCATCACAGATCATGGAACTCAGTTCGACAACGAGGAGTTCGCTGCATATTGTCATAAGTCAAACATATTGAAGACCCACTCTGCACCAGGCCATCCCCAGAGCAATGGAAAAACTGAGGTGACGAACAGAACGCTACTGAACGACTGGATGATGCGAAGGAAAATTGGATTAACGAGCTACATTCGGTGTTGTGGGCTTATCGTGCTACACCGCGAGCACCAATAGGAGAATCTCCATACATGCTGGCATTTGGAAGCGAAGCTATTATACCTGCCGAGTTGGGCCTCCCCACACACAGGGTGCTGAATTTCAATTCTCCTATCAGTGACTTGATGAGGCGATTAGATCTAGATATACTCGAAGAAGTTAGAGAAGAAGCAGCAATCAGGAATGTTGCATACCAATAACGAATAACTCTGTTTTACAACAAGAGGGTAAAGAAGTATGATTTGAAGGAAGGAGACTATGTACTAAAGAAAGTAATTCAAAAGCACAATAAACTGGAAGCTAACTAGCATGGACCCTACAGAGTAACAGAAGTTGTTCGACCAGGAACATACAAGATTGAAACCTTGGATGGAGAAGAATTTAAGAATGCATGGAATGCAGAGCATCTACGCAAGTATTATCAATAGTTGGGATTCCTATGTAAATGAAGTTATATTCAGTATGAATAAAGTGCTGAATGTTTTACCCAGTTCTCTCTTTTTGTTGAAAGTTTTCGGAGTATTAGTGCTACACACTACGCACCAAGGTCAGAATCAATCTCTTCCAACTCCGGTTGGTCAAGAACAAATATCCACCAACTTCGATTGGTCGGCAAATCAATCTCTTCCAACTCCGATTGGTCGGGAAAAAATATCCACCAACTCCAGTTGGTCAGCAAATTAATCTCTTCCAACTCCGGTTGGTCGGGAATAAATATCCACCAACTTCGGTTGGTCGGAAAATTAATCTCTTCCAACTCCGGTTGGTCGGGAACAAATATCCACCAACTCCAGTTGGTCGGCAAATCAATCTCTTCCAACTCCGGTTGGTCTGAAAAAAATATCCACCAACTCCAGTTGGTCAGCAAATTAATCTCTTCCAACTCCGGTTGGTCAGGAACAAATATCCAACAACTCCGGTTGGTCGACAAATTAATCTCTTCCAACTCCGGTTGGTCGGGAATAAATTACCACCAACTCTGGTTGGTCGGCAAATCAATATCTTCCAACTCCGGTTGGTCGGGAACAAATATCCACCAACTCCGGTTGGTCGTCAAATTAATCTCTTCCAACTCCGGTTGGTCGGGAACAAATTACCATCAACTCCGGTTGGTCGACAAATTAATCTCTTCCAACTCCGGTTGGTTATTGCTACACACTACGCACCAAGTTTAGAATCAATCTTTTCTAACTCTGATTGGTCGGGAACAAATATCCACCAACTCCTGTTGGTCGGCAAATCAATCTCTTCCAACTCCGGTTGGTCGAGAAAAAATATCCACCAACTCCGGTTGGTCAGCAAATTAATCTCTTCCAACTCCGGTTGGTCGGGAACAAATATCCACCAACTTCGGTTGGTCGGTAAATCAATCTCTTCCAACTCTGGTTGGCCGGGAACAAATATCCACCAACTCCGATTGGTCGGCATATTAATCTCTTCCAACTCCGGTTGGTCGGGAACAAATTACCACGAACTCCGGTTGGTCGACAAATTAATCTCTTCCAACTCCGGTTGGTCGGGAATAAATTACCACCAACTCCGATTGGTCAGAAAATCAATCTCTTCCAACTCCGATTGGTCGGGAACAAATATCCACCAACTCCGGTTGGTCGGCAAATTAATCTCCACCAACTCCAGTTGGTCGGAAAATTAATCTTCACCAACTCCGATTGGTCGGTAAATCAATTGCAATCAACTCCGGTTGGTTAAACTAAGCAGGCTCATGGGATGTAAGTCGTTTCATTGCTTAGAATCAAACAGTGTTAAGTCACTATAATAAAAAAAATAAAACAGAATAGCATATCAAAATATGTATGTATTCACAAACAAAGACATTCTCCAAAATGCTTAGAAGAAAATAAAATAGCCAAAGATGAAAAGATTTCTTCATTCAAATTAAGACGAATTACATATGCTGTGAAAACTACAAGTCATTACATCAAAGACCCTACTCTATTGGTTTTTTCCCTTCTGCCTTTGAAATAGGTTCTACTCCAGCAGGAGGATCGTCTAAGGCATAAGGAGAGTTTATGAAATTTATATCTCGAAGCATTCGAACATTCATCACTGATGGCCGATCAAGCAAATGCTCTGGGCGAGATATGTCAAAATTTGAATGAAGGCTGTAATCGCCAAGGTACTTTGAAATCAAGCACTGAGGAATTGCCCGAGCAGGAATCCAACTCATGTCGAGCTTAAAAGGAGGCATGGGAAACTCAAGCAATCCAGGATCATAATAATCCCATAAGTAGTGGCCCTGCTCCAATTTCAGCATATCGAGTGCATTCAACCATCCTTGCTTGTACCCCTCGTTATTTGACTGCTGGATCCGGTCATCAATATGGTAGAGGGCTTCATTGTAACCAGCCATCCAAAACTCTCTGGGCTGTTTATGGAATTGGTAAGTTAACCTATCCAGTTGCTCGTGAAGATTCTTCACCAGAATTTCTTTATTTTCCAAGGCAGAGCTTTGTGTACAAAGTTTCTCGTTGAGGTTCATAATCTTCTTAGACATCTCTACTAAGGCTTGGTTCTTCGCCATCAACTGGAATGCCTGGTTCTCCAAGGCTGATTGAGTCCTTGCCTCTTCAACTTAAATTCGAACAGCCCTTGCTCGTCCACGAGAAGAAGACCTTGCTCGTCCACTAGTAGACGAGGAGGGTCCAACCCTTTTTAAAGTTTCCAACTCATCTCTTAAGTTGGAATTCTATACCTCTAAGAAAGAGAAACCTTCATCATTGACAGGGACCAAGTCTCCCGAGGAAGATGCTGCAGATTTTAGTTGGGATATCTCTTCTTGCAAAACAGTGTTTTCCTGCTCCAACAGTTTAGCGATTTGCCTATGCTCCTCAACCTCAAGCTTCAGAACTCTCTCTTTCTTCTCATAAGCAGAGATAAACTTATCATATCCTTTGTCAGCATTTAGTTGCTGATATTTTTTCTCATACCCCTGATGCAAAAGGGTAGAAGACTCCTTATATTATTGTTGGAGTTCCTCGATGGTACCCTGGAGATCTTCAATCATCTCGTAATATGCCACATTGTTGGCAACTTCACGATCGAGCAAACATTTCAGATATTGGTAAGCCTCAGCTTCTCGGTGAGAAACACTTGATCCGAGGATGTCGATTATCTGGGCCTCATTCAGATCTGCATGACCAGCTTTGAAGTAGTCATTGCATTTCTTCATCAATTCTGTGTCATGAGCTGATAATAGCTCTATCCTGGCCATAAACTAGCAAAGAGAGTCCATAAACATGATCAATAATGATAAAGACAGGGTAAGAAGAAGAAATTCAATATGAACAGCCAAAAGTTCAAATTTTTATTCAAAAAAAGGTAATTACAAAGCTCAAGGTTACATTCAAAAGGAATAACAAAATTAAAACCCGATCAACTTTACACCTTCTCCTTGTGTTTTACAACTTCCTCGGAAAGCTGAGATGAGGAGGTTGGTTGCTCAAAAGATAGTGGAAGTTGCTCGATTGAAGTACTGGTGGGCTGAAGTTGCTCGTAGAACGTTTGAACAACTGGAACATGAGTAACTTGATCTCCAATCATCATGGAAGATTCCTCTGAGGCAGCTTCGTCCTCTTCTTCCCCGGGAGAGGGAGGAGGGCCATAAATGTGTTACTGGAACAATTCTGAATTCTCAGCAATTTTCATCTCTTTCAAAGCAGCAACCCATATGTCCCTAAAGTACTTAAGGCTAGCATACTCCATTTGCGAAGTCATGGCAGCTAGGCCCTTATTCCATCTTTTATCCCAACCAGCACTGAACGATTTTTTAACAGCCTTTTTCCTCTTTTCTTTCTCTGAGGAGGTCCTTTCCCTAAGGAGCTCCTCGACAGCTTTCAACTTCCCTTCCACCTCCTCCTTCTGGCGATCAACCTTATGAAGTCTACAAACTTTCTCTTCAACAGTTTTGAGCTTATTCTCAAGCTCCTCAGCATTCTTGAGCTTCTCCTCAAGCTCTTTATTATTCTTCTCAAACTCTTTCATTTTTTTCTCCAACCCCTTGGAGGCCTCCACAACTCGATCTCTCTCTTGATCAATGGACTTGAGTTGCTTCTCACAAGCCACTTTATCTTCTTCATATTTTTTATGAGAGTCCTTTAAGGACTGAGTTAGACCGACAAAAGCTTCCTCTACACCTCCCGAGGAGCTTGAAGCTTTAATAGCCTCATCCCTCTTTAGAATACTGTTGAAATATGTTACCAGCTGAAGAAAGAATTAATTTTGAGTCAATACAAGGACATAGCAGTGAAAAGTGAAAACTTAGACTAGTAATACTTACTGAGGTAATATGTTGAGCAGCCAATGTAGTGACCCTATCACAATAAAGAGTGTCTTCAATACCTTGGATTTCTGGGATAATCAAAGACTTCACCGAACCCATGGCAGAGCTCGGAGGAAGAAAAGTGGGAACACCACTTTCACCATTTAAAGGCTGAGAGATAGGTTCAGCAAGTCTATCCGAGGAACTTTTCTTTGACTTCTTCGGAGGAGCAGGAATATTTTCAACCAAAGAAGTCTTGGTTGGTGATATGACAATAACCTCGCTAGGAGGAGAAATAACCACAGCCTTTCTCGTAGCCATAAGGGGCTTCTCAACAACTTTCTTGCCAGCAACAGGAGGGGGTACATCAATGTTTCTTGTCCCTTCCTCGAGAGCATCCTGCTTAGTTTTCTTTGCCTCCACATTGGCAGAGTCTGATTTGTCAAAGAAGGTAGGAGCTCTTCTTCTCTTCATTAGGTTACTAAGGGGAATATTCGATTCAGAGGAGGAAACTTCCACACCAGTTTCAGAAGCTGGTACTTGGTCGATGTCAACCACCACTGGACGAGTAGTGAAGGATGAAGTATAGCTCTTATACTACAACAAATAAGAGGCTGATCTAATATGTTCGTCAGTAAAAGATTGGTGTAAACTCCAGATAAGTTTCAAATGCCTTAAATTAACATCAGTTTCTTTGGGATCAACTGCAAATAATCAAAAATTAAATGTCAGTAACACATTTTATCAAACACTGAGAAAGCAAGATTTCAAAAATAAAAACAACCTATCCCATTGCCATAAGGAGGACATCTAGGACCTTGATATACATCATCTCCATTTAATGGAGGATGTTGCCAATTTTTCATTACCACTCCATGTTCAAAATAATCCCTGTTGGCGTCAGGAAGATTGACAACTAATGCCCTATTCAAAAACCTAGTTTTAAAATAAAAAGTACTATCATTGATGACCCATCTGTAGCAGTACATTATCTCTAGAATCCCTAAACAGGTTCCATGAAGCTGGTTCAACCTATGAACTCCATTAACTATCCTCCAGGTATTTGGCGCTATTTTTGCAGGTACAACATCAAAATACTGACAGAACTTCAAACATAAAAGATTTGGAGGAAAAGAAAAGTCACATTCGGCCACAAAGAAACTTGGGAACCAATGTCCCTCAGCTAAAGAAAAATTGTCAGAAGGTTCAGAAAGTTCTTATAATATGACCCATGAAGGAATTGAAAATTCATAGCGAAGTTTGTCAAGCGATTCAACAAGGTAAACCATGATGAACAAAGTAAATAAAATAGAAGGAAGAAAATCTTACAGGAAAAGAGTGAATCGGTTGACAACAAACAATGGAAGAAACGAACGCACAAGATAGAGAAGAAATGAAGAGTTCAAAGATACAGATTTGAAAAAGTAAAAGACGATAGGATTTTATGTAGCGCTTAAATACTTTACCTCGATAATGGACAAAAACAATGATTACCAGGACTGACGATTGCGTATCCGACGTCTAAAAAGAAGAAAAGGGCACAAAAAACGAAGCGGTTATGGAAATTCAAAATACTTTAAAAGCCTGATACTATGCACCCAAAAAGAAGTTATATACAATGAAAGTTTGTCTAAAATCCATAAAAACTGAAAGTCTAAGCAGCAGAATGTTCCATACTTTTCTTCAACATCCAACTACGAAACATTGGGGGCTTCTGTTGATACCAAATTAAGTCTGCTAACGTGTATCAATTATGTGGAGACACGTGTCAATCTACATGGCACCCACAAACACTTTTGGAACAACACACTGACTCCGAGGAACTTAATCTCCCCGACCAAATCATGCGTTCCGAGCAGCAAGTGTTCTCCGAGGAACTTCATTGTACCAAGAAACTCATGCATGCCGATCTACTTAGGCGGTCCGAGCAACTTAGGTGGTCCGAGCTACATAGCGTATAGAGCACTCACATCAGGATAATCAAGGAGATGAATGCGCATTAAATGCTCATTATTATCATAGAAATGTACATGTCTACTAGAGAACAATGCATTGTCCTTTCATTTGCACAGCGTCAAGGCTATAAATACTTTGTAACCTCCTTATCAAAAAGGGACTCACAATTTCTTGGTAAAATCCATTATCGAGAATTCCAAACAAACAGTGAGCAATAACAAAAACAGTGGACGTAGGCCATTCTTTCAAGGCTGAACCACTTTTAAAAAAAATGTCTTGATTATTTTATCTGTGATTGATTAATTAGAGATAATCTAATTTTTTACATCTACACTCCTTTTAATTAATCACCCGCTAGGATCGATCAATTAAAATTTATGTCAATCTTAGAAAATAAATTTAGAATTGAAGTTCAAGTTATAATACCCCACTTAAGAAACCCCTATCTCTAGTTCGAATCTCAAATGGGTATTATAACTAGAATTTCAATTTTCTCTCGAAAACCATTTACCCTCTCTCGAGGCGTAAATATAAGGGTGGGGGATCAAAATTAACATTCAAGGGGAATTTTCAAGTAATCAAACTAATTAAATTAAAATAACATCAAATAAGGGTTTCCCCCCACCCCTTGAAAGGGGATTTAGCCTAACGTGATGTGAAACTTGACAAATTAATAATCAAGGCTACTAAAATAAAATTGAAGGGAATTGAATAAGCAAACCAAATCTCTTTGAGAAAGTTGAACTCTACTCTTCCAAATTGAAGCATACAATCCCTCTAATTGAGCATCCAAGTGATTTGAAATTAAATATCCACTCAATTAACTCTGTTACAATATCTAATCTCACAAATATCTAACAACAATAAAAAGAATAAAATAAAACTATTTACAAATGGTATTTTTCTCTACAATTCTCTCTCTAAAAATTCCTATCTAAAAAGCTCCCCTTTCAAATGGGGTCTTCATCTTCATTTATAGTAGGCACATGGAGCATGGGGGTATTTTTGGGAATTGACTTCAGTGTGTATGGAAATGGTGAGAGGAGCATGGGGTGAGCACATGTGCATGACAAAGGTGTGAGGTAATAAAAATCTGAATTGTGTGCCCATGAGGGTAGTTTGGGAAAAAAAGGGGATAAGTAGTTAGTTGGGGGTAAAATGGGTAAAGGGGTTTAAATTTGGCACATGGGTATTTGGTTATTTGTTTGGCTTTTGTCTAGTGTCTTTGGCAGCTAATGAGAAGAATCGTGGATTGGGTTTTTAGAAGGAAAATGGGTCAAAGGATTAGAATGGTAAATGGGTTTGGGGGTATTGATAAGGGTCGGATCAATGGGTAGAATAGAAGCCGGGTTGTAGAGGTCGGGTTGAGGTTAGGGTTGGACAGCTTCAGGCGGGTAGGCTCTGATAGGGGGCGTCGATGGATCGGAGACGAGCTCCTTCGGGTTTGAGGGTTTCGCGGGAGATGGCGGTTTGCTGTGGGGGTAGAGGTTGCGATCGCCGGGGTAGATCGGCGCCGGAATGGAGGAGGTTGAGGGCGGAGTTTGGTGTGGAGAGGTCCGGCTGGAGAGAGGGGGTGAGGTCACCGGGTTGGCAGGAGGGTAAGGTCGGGATGCCGCTGGGGTGATGGCTGCATGGAGAATGGGGTCGTCGACAGTTGGTTGCCGGCGGATTGGGGTTTGGCGGGTCGCGGCGGAGGTAGAAAGGTGGTTACAGGTCAAGCCCCCGGAGGAAGGGGTTTTTGACTGGAGCTTGGTCATGGCTGCGCGAGGAGAGAAAGAGAGATGTGTGTGTGTGTGTGTGTGTGTGTGTGTTTGTTCTGTTGGTTATGGAGGGTATTGAGGAGAGAGAGTATGAGTGTAGAAGATGATGTTGGGAAGGGTTGTGTGTGGGTGAGTGTAGGAAGTAAGGTGTGGGTGAGGGAGAGCGTTTGGGTGTATAATAGTGTGTAGGGGAGTTGGGTGTGTGTGAGTTTATGTGTGTGTTTAATTTAGACCCTAATAAAATAATAAAGACTCAACAAAAATTAATAAAAATAAAAATATTTAAACTAAAAAATAAAATCATAAGCTTATATAAAAACTAAAATAAAACAAAACTTAAAATCTAAATGAAAATTAAAGTCCTAAAAAAATATAAAATCTAATAAACTAAAAATAAACTCCTAAAACTAATCCTAATAAAATAAGACTAAATTAAAAGCTAATAAAAATCAAAATAAAATAAAATAATACTAATAAAATAAACCTAGAAATTGTAAATAAATATAAAATAAATTCTAAAAATAAAAATGACTCAAACTAAAAATCAAAAAAATATAAAAAGACACAAACTAAACACACACAGGCTTTAAGTAGGTTTAGGGTAGGCTAGGATACGGGACAAGGGTATTTAGCTTCATAAAATGCGCATTTACCTCGATATATAACTTTTGACATCACAAATGGATATTTGACCTACAAGATAAACATTTAAAGCACATAAGACCCATATTGTCGAGAATTAGCAACTAAAGTACGTCTATTCGGGGCATAAATTGTACAGTTTTGGGTGTTTATCACTATTCCTGAACAAAAAGGGGAAGAATGATAGGGGGAGAAATGGTATCTAATCCTATTATAATCGTATCTTAGTTTAGGAGATTTAACTTAGGGGGAGTCGTGACCTTTTTAGGTAGATCACATTTGAAAAAGGAGAATTAATTTTGGGGGAGTATTTATTTTAGATTCATGTAATATTTTTTTATTTTAAATCTATTTAATATTTCGATATTCCCTATGCGTTTAATGTTTTTCTTAAGTGTACAGGAATTATTCTAGCAGGGAACTTTCATCAGCAAAGATAATCATCCTTGGGTTTTGAGTCAAGCTTGTTTTTTTTTATTTTGGTGGGATGTTTTGATTATAGTTGAGCTTGACGGCCCTTTAGGTTTTCTGTTTGGTTTTTTTCCCAGAATAGCCAACGAGGGAGATTTGTAAGGTCACAAATTTTCAATTGAGTATTATGTAGTGTTGGCTCAATCCGGACAATAATATTTGAGTCATAGGATAATGTTCATGTTGTATCCTTTCAAGCCTATGACAAGTGTATGTTGAAGATGTAGCGGTGAGAAATTGAAGAATAAATCCTTGCCGATTTTCGTGCCAAGTTTCACATCATCAACCGGTGGATTCCAATATCTCCAAAAGGCATGAATGCATTAATATATATATATATATATATATATATATATATATATATATATATATATATATATATATATATATATATATATATATGAGAGAGAGAGAGAGAGAGAGAGAGGGAGAAAGGAGCTTGGAATTTTATTTTAGGTGTTAGTATTTTTTTGTTAAACTTTTTTTGAATTCATAGTTCTAAAGATTTTGTTCTCGGACACCTTTTCGTAATAAAATCATAACAAAGCCAAAAAAAACCAAAAAATATGACACTGGCGGTCGCCCATTCGTATCGAAATTATTTACAATCATGAAAGGTCGTTCGAACGAGATCCAAAGTCGTTCGAACGAGATTTCAAACAAGAATTATTTTTTTTGTTCTGACTTATCATCAGAAGTGTCGTTCGAACGAAAATGTCGTTCGAACGAAATTTGGCGGGAACAGTTTTTTTGAAAGTTTTATCCCATTTTCCAACCCTTTTTTCCACTATCTTTTTGCCAAATAAATATACTGCAGCATTCTCACATAGTGAAAGGCACCATGTGTGGTTGACAGTTATTCCCAAAAGCTTCATTGGTGGATTCCAAGGTTCCGGTGGAGTTCAGGATTTTCGGCTAAGCAGAGGTTGATACAAGAAGACGCGTCAGGGGCTATAAGGGAGTCGAGTCGAGTGGTGTAAGCCATCTATCTTGTATTTGTAAAATTCCGTACTTAGTGGATTGAAGACTAGGGGCCGTCCAAGGTTTTTTTCGTTGTGGGTTTTTCTCGTACATCGCAGCGTAGTATATTGTGAATTTATTTTATCTTACGAAATCACCTAGAAAGGATGCTGAGGATTAAAAGATAAAATGTGGTTTAATTCACTACTCTCGTTTAATTTGGTGTTAAATTAGTTTGGGTATAATTTAATTAATTTAATTCAAGTCATTAACCTTAATTTGGTAAAATTTGGTTTGGCCTAATTTGCAAAAATTAAGTATTTATTGTTAGGCAAATTTCTAAGACTTGCATTAAATTGATTTGTGGACTTAAAGTAAAAATTCACAAATTTGATTTTTAGTATAATTTTAATTTTGAGAAAATTAAAATTTGTTTTACTTTAGTTTTAATTTGTGAAGAAATTAATTTTTAGTTTATATAGTTATTTAATTGAACCATCTTTATTTCGCACGTGTTAGGAAATCAATCATATTTAATTGAAACAGGAATTTTTTAAATTGGGGTCCTATTGCTGTCAAATTGGTATCAGAGCCGGAGCGCTAATTTATCGCGTTAAAGATCCGTTTTTCGGCTTTTATAATTTTTGTTCTCCTTGTATTTTTAGGTGGTTCATTTCTGAGTCACTCTCATTTTTTTGTATCTCTCGATGGGACGTCTTAATGATAATTTGTCCATTTCTATTGATATTGAAGTTTTTGATATTCGAGAGGAATTTAATGGGCTTAATAAGTGTAATAAAAATTAAGAGAATTAAATGTGATATTTTTAAAAAGAATTAAGTTTCTTGAAAATGGAAATTTATGTTTTAAATCTAGAATTGAACGTTTGCAAACCTCATTATCTCAAAAAGATATGTTTCATAAAAAGCTCATGGACATAAATTACAAATTTAATATTTTAGAAATGTCCAAGAAAGAGAGTGATAGTCGAGAAAAGACTCTTAGGGTCAAGTTTACTCACATTGCCTTATTGGAGTTATCAAAAATTTAAAGAAGGAGTCCCATAAATTTGAGGAGTCTAATTTATTACTTGAGTCCAAAATTTTAAAAATGGAAAACGATTTACAGGACTCGAGTAGTTAATGTAATGGTTTTAGCTCATCATATTCTAGGGCTTCCTTATCTAAGGCTATGGCTATTGTTTGTTTTAGAGGGTCAACTTTGTCTAAGAACGTTAGAAATGATCACACCTTAGGTCACTTTCCTCAAGTTTACACATATTCACATTGTGGTAGGAAATGTCATCTTAGGTCATTTTGTTCTGATCTTAGAAGATGTTCTAGGAAGTTTAAATCTAGTATTTCATTTGTTTCCAAATCCCAACATTGTAGATACACATCCATTTGGGTTAGAAAATCTCTTTTAGAGGAACTAAATGTTAGACTTGTTGATTCTCGCATGCTTGCACATAACCCCTCACATGCTATATCTTATTGGTGATTGCTTGCATGTTTGCATACTCTAGCTATTTCTGCTTCATATCATATATCCTTGCTAGTTGTATGCATGTTTAGTCATTTTCTAGTCCATGATTAATTATCCATACCTTAATAGAATTATGACTTGTTTATCTTTTTGTATTATATTCTTTTCATTTTTGTTTGCATTATATGATGAGTTATGTAGACTTAATGAAAAATACAAAATGATTTTTGTTTGTCTTTGGAGTTATTTTTGTTCGTTTTATAAATCTCAAAAACTGAAAAAGATTTTTTTTGTGTGTATTTTAGTTTGACACACCTTTTGTGGTATATGTTTATGTTTGAATCCTATCTTTTCGCTTCCATGTGACTAGAACTTTTGGTTAAAATTATAATCCTTATCATCTTCTTTATCATGCTTACATGGAGATGTTTAAGTTTGAATTGCTTAATGGATTTGCTTTTATATGCCTTTTCACACACATGCATGAGCTCTTGTGAATCTTAAATTCACTTATATATTTGAGCTTTGTGATGTGTTCTCTTACCAATCTAGTCATCTACATATTATGTGACCTAGGAGGATTGGTGCATGTTAAAATCCATTGAACGTGAGCCTATTGTGTGTTTAAAAAATTTAATATATGATATATGCACGGGGAAGGGCTCCGAAAGGAAATATCATCATTTGTGAGTAAGACACCGTTTTCTTGGACCTAAAATAAATACGTGGTCCAATGGCCTAAAAGAATAATGGCATTAAAAGAAAATATTTGACAAGTCCTATTTTGTTTAGTTGATTTATTCATTCAAAAGATTAAAATAATATGCTTATATAGAGGGAGTTTGGATGGATTGTCAACGGTTTTGCACAATGTCCGTTTATCCTAGTTGTACTTTTAATGTCATGACCCTATTGGTTTGTAGAATCATCAATATGTTAGGATTGTATGCATTGTGTTTGTTTGTTCATTAAGTTCAATCTATATTGTCACATAAGGCTAATTTTGAATGTGATTAAGTTTTACAATCAAATGAGAACTCCGTGAACATGTTGAAGTTATTAGGTTTTAATTCTTTAGTATCTAGTTCACCCCCCGTCACTTCCGTTTCCATATGACACATTAATGCCATAAGACTTTGTAAAACTCGTGTTATTTTAATTTTGTGTCATTTGTGAGTTTGTATCTATATAGAGTATGTGTATATAAGATATTGTTTATTTTTAAGTCTTTGCCTTGCTAGCTAGTCCATTTATGCTTTAATTAATAATTGATATCTTTTATTGTTGCGTATTTTGGTTTGATATCACATGCTTAGATTAATACATCTATTGATATCTTTTTTTATCGCATCATAGTTGATATTCATGTCTTTTATGTGGATTAGTTGAACTTTATTGTTGCCCGTATGCCTTAATGATCCTATTTCCTTAAGCATCATCATGTTTTACTGTTTTTCCATATTTATATCATGTATGCAGTTTTAGGGGGAGAAAATGTACTTAGTTAAATTGGGGGATAAATGAGTAATTAATTAATTCTTAATCCTTTGCATATTCCTGAACAAAAAGGGGGAGAATGATAGGGGGAGAAATGGTATCTAATCCTATTATAATCGTATCTTAGTTTAGGAGATTTAACTTAGGGGGAGTCGCGACCTTTTTAGGTAGATCACATTTGATAAAGGGGAATTAATTTAGGGGGAGTATTTATTTTAAATTCCATTAATATTTTTTATTTTGAATTCATTTAATATTTTGATATTCCCTATGCGTTTAATATTTTTCTTAAGTGTGTAGGAATTATTCTAGCAAATAACTTTCATCAGCAAAGATAGTCATTCTTAGGTTTTGAGTCAAGCTTGTATTTTTTATTTTGGGTGGGAAGTTTTGAGTCTAGTTGAGCTTAACGGCCCTTTAGGTTTTTTTCTTGGTTTTTGTCCTGAAATAGCCAAAGGGGGAGATTTGTAAGGACACAAATTTCCAATTGAGTATTATGTAGTGTTGGCTCAATTCCAGACAAAAATATTTGAGTCATAGGATAGTGTTCATATTGTATCCTTTCAAGTCTATGAGAAGTGTATGTTGAAGATGTAGCGGTCAGAAATTGAAGAATATATCCTTGCCGATTTTTGTGTCAAGTTTCACATCATCAACATGTATATATATATATATATATATATATATATATATATATATATATATATATATATATATATATATAGGATCTTGGAAATTTATTTTGGGTGTTAGTATTTTTTTGTTAAACTTTTTTTGAATTCAAAGTTCTAAAGATTTTGTTCTCGAACACCTTTCCGTAGAAAAATCATAGCGGATCGAAAAAAAATTTGAAAAATACGAAACTGGCGGTCACCCGTTCGTATCGAAATTATTTACAATCATGAAAGGTCGTTCGAACGACATTGATTCTAGTTCAAATGAGATTTCAAATGAGAATATTTTTTTTCGTTCTGACTTATCGTTAGAAGTGTCGCTCGAACAAAAATGTCATTTGAATGAAATTGGCGGGAACTGTTTTTTGACAGTTTTATCCCATTTTCCCACTCTCCTTTAACCAAATAAATATAATTCGGGACCAGAATTTTTTCTAAGATTTTTTCACAAATCTAAGATAGTTTTTGAGAGAAAATTCTTCCAAGAAAAAGTCCCCTTGATTTTTGTAAAAATATTTTAATCCTTAAAACAAAGTCAATGTTTCTACATCCATAGTTTGTTTATTCCAAGTTTATTCATATATATATTTTCTTGGAGTGTTTGGCACCGGGTTTTTCTCTATACCTCAAAGAAGAGATGTTTGGGTTTACTTCAACATCCCTAAAAGAAGAAGACTTGTTTTTGCGACGGCATTCTCACATGGTGAAAGGCACCATGTGTGGTAGACGGTTGTTCCCAAAAGCTTCATTGGTTGATTCCAAGGTTCCGGTGGAGTTTGGGATTTTCGACTAAGCAAAGGTTGATAGAAGAAGACGCGTCAGGGGCTTGAAGGGAGTCGAGTCGAGTTGTGTAAGCCATCTGTCTTGTATTTATAAAATTCCGTACTTAGTGGACTTAAGGCTAGGGGTCGTCCGAGGTTTTCCCGCTGTGGGTTTTCTTCGTACATCACGGCGTAGAGTATTGTGAATTTATTTTATCTTGCAAAATCCTCTAGAACGGATGCTTAGGACTAAAAGATAAAATGTGGTTTAATTCACTACTCTCGTTTAATTTGGTGCTAAATTACTTTGGGCATAATTTGATTAATTTAATTCAAGTCATTAATCTTAATTTGGTAAAATTTGGTTTGGCCTAATTTGCAAAAATTAAATATTTATTGTTAGGCAAATTTCAAGGACTTGTATTAAATTGATTTGTGAGCTTAAAGTAAGAATTCACAAATTTGATTTTTAGTATAATTTTAATTTTGAGAAAATTAAAATTTGTTTTACTTTAGTTTTAATTTGTGGAGAAATTAATTTTTAGTTTATGTAGTTGTTTAGTTTAACCATTTCTATTCCGCACGTGTTAGGAAATCAATCATATTTAATGGAAAGAATAATTTATTTAATTGGGGTCCTATCATTTTCAAATTGGTATCAAAGCCGGAGTGCTAATTTATCGCGTTAAACATCCATTTTTTGGCTTTTATAATTTTTGCGCTCCTTGTATTTTTAGGTGGTTCATTTCTCACTCACTCTCATTTTTGTTTTGTATCTCTCGATGGGACGTCTTAATGATAATTTTTCCATTTCTATTGATAATGAAGTTTTTGATATTCGAGAGGAATTTAATGGGCTTAATAAGTGTAATGAAAAATTAAGAGAATTAAATTTGAGATTTTTAAAAAGAATTAAGTTTCTTGAAAATGAAAATTTATGTTTTAAATCTAGAATTGAACTTTTGCAAACCTCACTATCTCAAAAAGATATTTTTCATAAAAAGCTCAAGGACATAAATTACAAATTTAATGTTTTAGAAATGTCCAAGAAAGAGAGTGATAGTCGCGAAAAGACTCTTAGGGTCAAGTTTCCTCACATTGAGGGGGAGCGTGATAACCTTATAGGAGTTGTCAAAAATTTAAAGAAGGAGTCCCGTAAATTTAAGGAGTCTAATTTATTACTTGAGTCCAAAATTTTAAAAATGGAAAATAATTTACACGACTTGAGTAGTTGTTGTAATGGTTCTAGATCATCATATTCTAATGCTTCCTTATCTAAGCCTAAGACCATTGTTTGTTTTAGAGGGTCACCTTTGTCCAAGAACGTTAGAAAAGATCGCACCTTAGGTCACTTTCCTCAAGTTTACACATATTCGCATTATGGTAGGAAATGTCATCTTTGGTCCTTTTGTTTTGATCTTAGAAGATGTTCTGGGAAGTTTAAATCTAGGATTTAATTTGTTTCCAAATCCCAACATTGTATATACACATCCATATGGGTTAGGAAATCTCTTTTAGAGGAACTCAATGTTAGACTTATTGATTCTCACATGCTTGCACATGACCCCTCACATGTTATATCTTATGGGTGACTGCTCTCATGTCTCCATACTCTAGCTATTTTTGCTTCATATCATATATCCTTTCTAGTTGTATGCATGTTTAGTCATTTTCTAGTCCATGATTAATTATCCATGCCTTACTAGAATTATGACTAGTTTAACTTTTTATATTATATTTTTTCCATTTTTGTTTGCATTATATTTAAAATACAAAAAGATTTTCTTTATCATTTGTATTTTACTTTTGTGAGTTATTTGGACTTAATGAAAATATATAATGATTTTTGTTTGTCTTTTGAGTTATTTTTGTTTGTTTTATAAATCTCAAAAACACAAAAAGATTGTTTGTGTGTGTATTTTAGTTTGACACACCTTTTGTGGAATATGTTTGTGTTTGAATCATATATTTCCTCTTCCATGTGACTAGAAATTTTGATAAAAATTATAATCCTTAAAATGTTCTTTATCATGCTTACATGGAGTTGTTTAAGTTTGACTTGCTTAATGGATTTGATTTTATATGCCTTTTCACACACATGCATGAGCTCATGTGAATCTTAACTTCACTTGTATATTTGAGCTTTGTGAGGTGTTCTCCTACCAATCTAGTCATTTACATATTATGTGACTTAGGAGGACTAGTGCATGTTAAAATCCGTTGCACGTGAGCTTATTGTGTATTGAAAATTTTTAATATATGATATGTGCACGGGGAAGGGCTCGGAAAGAAAATATCATCCTTTGCGAGCAAGCCACCGTTTGCTTGGACCTAAAATAAATACGTGGTCCAAAGGCCTAAAAGAATAATGGCATTAAAAGAAAAATATTTGCCAAGGCCTATTTTGTTTAGTTGATTTATTCATTCAAAAGATTAAAATAATAAGGTTATATTGAGGGAGTTTGGATGGATTGTCAATGGTTTTGCACAATGTCCATTTATCCTAGTTGTACTTTTAATGTCATGACTCTATTGGTTTGTAGAATCATCAACATGTTAGGCTTGTATGCATTGTGTTTGTTTGTTCATTGAGTTCAATCTATATTGTCACATAAGGCTAAGTTTGAATGAGAATTAAGCTTGTATGCATTGTGATTAAGTTTTCCAATCAAATAAGAACTCCATGAACATGTTTAAGTTATTAGGTTTTAATTCTTTAGTATCTAGTTAACGCCCCGTCACTTCCGTTTCCATATGACACATTAATGACATAAGAGTGTGAAAAACTCATGTTATTTTAATTTTGTGTCATTTGTGAGTTTATATATATATATATATATATATATATATATATATATATATATATATATATATATATATATATATATATATCTGTGTGTGTGTGTGTGTGTGTGCGTGCGTATGGATTATTGGTATATTTAGAGTATGTATATATAAGATATTGTTTGTTTTTGAGTCTTTGCCTTGCTAGCTAGTTCATTTATGCTTTAATTCATAATTGGTATCCTTTATTGTTGCATATTTTGGTTCGATATCACATGCTTAGATTAATACATATATTGATATCTTTTTTTATCGCATCATAGTTGATATTCATGTCTTTTATGTGGATTAGTTGAATTTTATTATTGCCCGTATTGCTTAATGATACTATTTCCTTAAGCATCATCATGTTTTACTTCTTTTCCCATATTTATATCCCGTATGCAGTTTTAGGGGGAGAAATGGTACTTAGTTAAATTGGGGGAGAAATGAGTAATTAATTAATTCCTAATCCTTTACCTATTCCTAAACAAAAAGGGAGAGAATGATAAACGGAGAAATGATATCTAATCCGATTATAATCGTATCTTAGTTTAGGAGATTTAACTAAGGGGGAGTCGTGACCTTTTTAGGTAGATCACATTTGATAAAGGGGAATTAATTTAGGGGGAGTATTTATTTTAAATTCATTTAATATTATTTATTTTAAATTCATTTAATATTTTGATATTTCCTATACGTTTATTGTTTTTCTTAAGTGTGCATGAATTATTCTAGCAGGAAACTTTCATCAGCAAAGATAGTCATCCTTGGGTTTTCAGTCAAGCATGTATTTTTTATTTTGGGTGGGAAGTTTTGAGTCTAGTTGAGCTTGACGGCCCTTTAGGTTTTTTGTTTGGTTTTTGTCCTGGAATAGCCAAAGGGGGAGATTTGTAAGGACACAAATTTCCGATTGAGTATTATGTAGTGTTGGCTCAATTCCGGACAAAAACATTTGAGTCATAGGATAGTGTTCATATTGTATCCTTTCAAGCCTATGACAAGTGTATGTTGAAGATGTAGTGGTCAGAAATTAAAGAATATATTCGTGCCGATTTTCGTGCCAAGTTTCACATCATCAACATGTGGATTCCAATGTTTCCTAAAGGTATGAATGCAGTAATATATATATAGGAGCTTGAAAATTTATTTTGGGTGTTAGTATTTTTTATTAAACTTTTTTTGAATTCATAGTTCTAAAGATTTTGTTCTCGAACACCTTTTCGTAGAAAAATTATATCAAATCCAAAAAAAATCAGAAAAATACGAAACTGGTGGCGACGCGTTCGTATCGAAATTATTTACAATCATGAAAGGTCGTTCGAACGACATTGATTCTTGTTCGAACGAGATTTCTAATGAGAATTGTTTTTTTTCCGCTCTGACTTATCGTTAGAAGTGTCGTTCGAATGAAAATGTCGTTCGAACGAAATCGGCGGGAACAGTTTTTTGACAGTTTATCCCGTTTTCACACCTTTTGTCCCTCTATCGTTTTGCCAATTAAATATACTTCGGGACCAGACTTTTTTCTAAGACTTTTACACACATCTAAGATAGTTTTTTAGAGCAAATTCTTCTAAGAAAAAGTCCCCTCGATTTTTGTTAAAATATTTTAATCCTTTGAAAAAAATCAAGGTTTATACACCTATAGTTTGTTTATTCCAAGTTTCTTGATATATATCTTTTTTTGGTGTGTTTGGCACCACATTTTTATCTACAGCTCAAAGAAGAGAAGATTGGGTTTACTTCTTGAAAAACGCGTGTAATATCGATTTAAATTAAATTCGCAAGTTTCCAAGAACCCTTATTTAATTAGCGTCTACTTTTAAACCAAATAAATTCAACCCTTAAACATGCATCTAAATCAACCCATCAAATATAAAGCATGCGACACAAAGTTAAGGAAAAATCCCCGAAGGGCAAAACCTTTTATTTCTAGAACTTTAAAGAATTTACAAGACCATTGACTTACATACAACCTGATAATCGCCGACAAGTGTAACGCACGGTGTCTTCGGTAAACCTTCAAAGCAACGGCTAGAAACAGTGTGACACAGAAATACCCGCAGGTGTCGGTTCCTATGTCGGCGGCTGGAATTTTTCCTTTCCAGGAGGGCAGCAATGAAGAAGAGAATGGCTTCTCCACAAGGGTTGAACAAACCAAAGTTGTGTTCTTGGGTTACCAAAAAGATTCACAAAGGTTTGGCAATTGTGTGAATCAAAACATGAGTCTTGGGACTCAAAAAATATGAAGACTAGAGGTATTTGGACTCTCAAAAACGTCTTCTAAAGTCTTGCAAAACAGCTCCCCCGAAGTTGGTATTTATAGGAAAAACAGATGAAGAGTTTCGCTTTTTTAAAACTCTAAAAATCTTATCAGCGTACAGGTACACCGAACCGGTTCTGGGGTACACCGAACCGGTTTGGTGGTACCATTCTGGTATGGGATTAAAAAACAGCATTCTTCAAGGAATTTTCTCCAACTTCAAAAGGTCATAACTTCTTCACCGTAGCTCGGATTGAGGTGCCGTTTCTTCCAGTATCTTCGTTGCGGCGAGCTCTTCAACTTTCCAGTTGACCAGACCTCCGAACTATGGATGTGAAATTACGAAAATGCCCTTGAACTTCCCTATCAAGCCTTATTTCACTGTTTTGACTTCCCTTGCGTTCCACTTGCATTCTGTGCCTAAAATCAAGGAACGTGAAATCGTTGTGGCAGGTGAGGGACACATTTAGGAGTTGTTGAATGCTTGATGCTTGGAATTCGGATAGAGGCCGTCGTGAGCGATCGTGTAGAGACGTGCCAGATGTAGCCGAATGTAGCAGCGTATGTCATACAAAACTGTAAGATAACGGACATGAGAATTATGTCCTTACAAATCTCCCCCTATGTCTATACCGGTACATACATAAAAATCCGAAGTATCAAGTAAAAAAATTGCCTATACAAATCTACCCTTCCATGAACCCAAAACTGGAAAGATAAAAATGAATAAGTCTTCATCGTTTGACCTTCAAGTCTTCAATACATTCAAAGCTTTTCTCATCAGGGTGTGCATTTCAGAAATCATCAATGTAGTACCTACACACATGAGAACAAGCAAATACCACGTGACATATCGAGTTTGAAATGAATGAGCTAAACATGTATACCAATAGATCATGAAACTCAAAAACTCAAAACTCCCCAAACTTCAAACTCCCCCAAAATAAGATAATTCTTTCTCCCCCTTTTTATGATGTCCCCAAATAGACAAACGAGAAGAATGAATCAAATAAGCAAAATCGGGGTGCCACGGTATACAAAACAGGGCATCAAACAAATATGGTCAACGTGCTCTTGCAAGGAGATGCTAAAAAAAAACTTCACAAACTATTTTTGAATTTTTCAAAATTTTCGTACAAAAATAAGATACCAATGTCAACAAATATGATACAAAAATCACACCATGGATTTTGACTCAAACAACCAAGTCATGGAAACGGAATGAATGGGTGTGAACACATTCGATAGGTAAATCAACTCAATCAATCATATGTGCACGATGCATACGTGTACTCCTAATGAATGAACATCAAAGGTATCCTTAAGTGTAAATGTTTGTTGAATTTAGATGACATCGTCTTATACAAATCAACAAATCAAAGTCAAATGATTTTCACATCAATAACGTCCAAAACTATATAGCGCATTTTCAAAAATTTCAAGGACGTGCAAACCCGTTTAAAATTCTCCAACCAAACTCCCTCATATATATTTTCTTTTAGAGGTAATCTAAATTCTCAAACTTTGGAGAATTGGAGCAAACACCTAAATGGCCCATAATTGGCATGGATTTCTTTTTATTGCCTTTCAATTTTTTTCGGGCTCTTTTAACCTCTTTGGACCCCGGATAATAAAATTCCTCAATTTTTTAGGTTCAATTTAACGGTGGCTTAGTATTCGCAAAGGTAAAATGAACCTTTCGCAGCCCTTCCTCGTTTCTAAAGAAAGCACGCAAACTCACAAAACGGTTTTTATATGCACAATTTTCTTATAAAAATTATCGCGCTTGGTTCGTTTTAAAGACAGGATTGGAGTGAAAACACCCAACCAACATGTGATAAGACAAGCACAATAATCAAACAAATCCGTGCATGTGTGCAATAAAGGAAATATGAGTCAAACATGTAGGAAGTAACACTTAATTACATCTTAATGACTCCAACCATTATAAAGCACATGGATGAATTGACCTATTGTCTCAAAACACTATCAAATAGTCACATGAAAAAATGGAATGATGTTGTGACTCGGTCATCCAAAGTGTTCATCCATAAACGGTGCAATAAAAAAAATCTTTTTGTATTTTTCAAATTTTTTCAAAAAAAATATATACAAAAAGTACATGTCACAACGCTAGCAAAAATATATCAAAAAGCATAACTAGCGTATGACAAACATGCAAACACAATCATCTATATGATATGGCAAGAGAAGAATCATGTGCAAGCAAACGGGAATCAACTTGTCTAAAATCTAGTTCCTCCAAAAGTGTTTTCCTAACCCAAATGGATGAAACACGTCGACAAGGGGTTTTGGGAACCAACAAAATACTAGACTTCGAATTCCTAGGACCTCTTCCAAGATCAAAACAAAATCGCCTAAGGTGACCATTCTTACCACAATATGAGCATCTGTAAACGGGTGGGATGACACCGAAAGTGTGATCTTTTCTAGCGTCCTTGGAATTAGTTGACCCTCTAAAACAAATAATGGTTTTGGCTTTAGCATTAGAAGCATGAGAACACGATGAGCCATTACCATCACTATCAAACCTACTTAAGTCTGTCAAATCATTTTTTAACTTCAAAATTTTTGACTCAAGCAAAGAATTAAACTCTTCCAAATTAAGGGACGCCTTCTTCAAATTATCAATTAAACTTAACAGTTTATCACGCTCCCCCTCAATTAAAACAAACTTATTCCTAAGAGTCTTTTCGCGTGCCGTAAAATCATCGATTAATTTTTTATCCTCGACGGCACAAACGGGAACCCTAGAATTTTTTAAGTCCTCAAATTCCTTCTCTAAAACTAGGACTCTCTCATCACTCTTCTTTTTTGCAATTTTTAAAGAATCAAAATCAGTACACAAATTACCAAAGTGCTCACGACAAATATCACTTTGAGTTTGAAACTCTTGCAAATATTCAATCTTACTTTTAAAGAGAGAATTTTCTTTTTCCAAAACTTTAATTCTTTTGCAAAGTTTCAAATTCAAACTTTTTAATTTTTCAGCACGGTCGTGAAATTTTTCAAAAATAGGCTCCTCATTAAATGGGCGTTCCATTGAAAAATTGCGATTTTTCATAAAACTGATTTTTAAAAAAATCAATATCACACAATTTTTGCAAAAAATAGGAATACGCGATAAATTTGCGCAACCTGCTCTGATACCAATTTGAAAAACGCGTGTAATATCGATTTAAATTAAATTCGCAAGTTTCCAAGAACCCTTATTTAATTAGCGTCTACTTTTAAACCAAATAAATTCAACAATTAAACATGCATATAAATCAACCCATCAAATATAAAGCATGCGACACAAAGTTAAGGAAAAATCCCCGAAGGGCAAAACCTTTTATTTCTATAACTTTAAAGAATTTACAAGACCATTGACTTACATACAACCTGATAATCGCCGACAAGTGTAACGCACGGTGTCTTCGGTAAACCTTCAAAGCAACGGCTAGAAACAGTGTGACACAGAAATACCCGCAGGTGTCGGTTCCTATGTCGGCGGCTGGAATTTTTCCTTTCCAGGAGGGCAGCAATGAAGAAGAGAATGGCTTCTCCACAAGGGTTGAACAAACCAAAGTTGTGTTCTTGGGTTACCAAAAAGATTCACAAAGGTTTGGCAATTATGTGAATCAAAACATGAGTCTTGGGACTCAAAAAATATGAAGACTAGAGGTATTTGGACTCTCAAAAACGTTTTCTAAAGTCTTGCAAAATAGCTCCCCCGAAGTTGGTATTTATAGGAAAAACAGATGAAGAGTTTCGCTTTTTTAAAACTCTAAAAATCTTATCAGCGTATAGGTACACCGAACCGGTTCTGGGGTACACCGAACCGGTTTGGTGGTACCATTCTGGTATGGGATTAAAAAACAGCATTCTTCAAGGAATTTTCTCCAACTTCAAAAGGCCATAACTTCTTCACCGTAGCTCTGATTGAGGTGCCGTTTCTTCCAGTATCTTCGTTGCGGCGAGCTCTTCAACTTTCCAGTTGACCAGACCTCCGAACTATGGATGTGAAATTACGAAAATGCCCTTGAACTTCCCTATCAAGCCTTGTTTCACTGTTTTGACTTCCCTTGCGTTCCACTTGCATTCTGTGCCTAAAATCAAGGAACGTGAAATCGTTGTGGCAGATGAGGGACACATTTAGGAGTTGTTGAATGCTTGATGCTTGGAATTCGGATAGAGACCGTCGTGAGCGATCGTGTAGAGACGTGCCAGATGTAGCCGAATGTAGCGGCGTATGACATACAAAACTGTAAGATAACGGACATGAGAATTATGTCCTTACACTTCTACATGCCAAAAAGAAGAAGAATTATTTTTTCTGCGGCATTCTCATATGGTGAAAGGCACCATGTGTGGTTGACGGTTGTTCCCAAAAGCTTCATTGGTGGATTCCAAGGTTACGGTGGAGTCCGAAATTGTCAGCTAAGAAGAGGTTGATACAAGAAGATGCGTCAGGGGGATTGAAGGGAGTCGAGTCGAGCTGTGTAAGTCATCTGTCTTGTATTTGTAAAATTTCGTACATAGTGAACTTAATGCTAGGGGTCGTCCGAGGTTTTTCCCGTTGTGGTTTTTATCGTACATCACGGCGTAGTGTATTGTGAATTTATTTTATCTTGCAAAATCACCTAGAACACATGCTTAAGACTAACAGATAAAATATGGTTTAATTCACTACTCTTGTTTAATTTGGTGCTAAATTAGTTTGGGTATAATTTAATTCAAGTAATTAACCTTAATTTTGTAAAATTTTGGTTTGGCCTAATTTGTAAAAATTAAATATTTATTGTTAGGAAAATTTCTAGGACTTATATTAAATTGATTTGTGGGCTAAAAGTAAAAATTCACAAAATTAGTTTTTAGTATAATTTTAATTTTGAGAAAATTAAAATTTATTTTACATTAGTTTTAATTTGTGAAGAAATTAATTTTTAGTTTATGTAGTTGTTTATTTGAACCATCTCTATTCCGCACGTGTTAGGAAATCAATAATATTTAATTGAAAGAAGAATTTTTTAAATTGGAGTCCTATCATCTTCAAATTGGTATCAGAGTGGGAGCACTAATTTATCGCGTTAAAAATCCATTTTTCGACTTTTATAATTTTTGTGCCCAATCCCAAAATTGTAGATGCACGTCCATTTGGGTTAGGAAATCTCTTTTAGAGGAACCAAATTATAGACTTGTTGATTCTCACATGCTTGCACAAGACCCCTTACATGCTATATCTTATGGGTGACTGCTTGTATGTTTGCATACTCCAGCTATTTGTCCTTCTTATCATATATCATTGCTAGTTGTATGCATGTTTAGTCATTTTCTAGTCCATGATTAATTATCCATGCCTTACTAGAATTATGACTTGCTTATTTTTTGTATTATATTCTTTTAATTTTTGTTTGCATTATATGAAAAAAGCAAAAAGATTTTCTTTATCATTTGTATTTTACTTTTGTGAGTTATTTGGACTTAATGAAAAATACAAAATGATTTTTGTTTGTCTTTTGAGTTATTTTTGTTCGTTTTATAACTCTCAAAAACTCAAAAAGATTATTTTTGTGTGTATTTTAGTTTGACACACCTTTTGTGGCATATGTTTATGTTTGAATCCTATCTTTTCGCTTCCATGTGACTAGAACTTTTGGTAAAAATTATAATCCTTAAAATGTTCTTTATCAGGCTTATATGGAGTTGTTTAAGTTTGACTTGCTTAATGGATTTACTTTTATATGCCTTTTCACACACATGCACGAGCTCTTGTGAATCTTAACTTCACTTGTATATTTGATCTTTGTGAGGTGTTCTCCTACCAATCTAGTCATCTACATATTATGTGACCTAGGTGGACTAGTGCTTGTTAAAATCCGTTGCACGTGAGCTTATTGCGTGTTAAAAAAATTTAATATGTGATATGTGCACGGGAAAGAGCTCCGAAAGGAAATATCATCCATTGCGAGTAAGCCACCGTTTGCTTGGACCTAAAATAAATACGTGGTCCAAAGGCCTAAAAGAATAATGGCATTAAAAGAAAATATTTGTCAAGGCCTATTTTGTTTAGTTGATGTATTCATTCAAAAGATTAAAATAATAAGCTTATATTGAGGTAGTTTGGATGGATTGTCAACAGTTTTGCACAATGTCCGTTTATCATAGTTGAACTTTCAATGTCATGACTCTATTGGTTTGTAAAATCATCAACATGCGAGGCTTGTATGTATTGTGTTTGTTTGTTCATTGAGTTCAATCTATATTGTCACATAGGGCTAATTTTGAATATGATAAAGTTTTGCAATCAAATGAGAACTTTGTGAATATCTTTAAGGTATTAGGTCTGAATTCTTTAGTATCTAGTTCACGCACCGTCACTTCCATTTCCAAATGATACATTAATGCCATAAGAGTGTGGAAAACTCTTGTTATTTTAATTTTATGTCATTTGTGAGTTTATATATATATATATATATATATGTGTGTGTGTGTGTGTGTGTGTGCGCGCGCGCGCGCGCGCGTATGGATTATTGGTATATTTAGAGTATTTATATATAAGATGTTGTTTATTTTTAAGTCTTTGCCTTGCTACCTAGTCCATTTATGCTTTAATTCATAATTGGTATCTTTTATTGTTGCGTATTTTGGTCTGATATCACATGCATAGATTAATACATCTATTGATATATTTTTTTATCGCATCATAGTTGATATTCATATCTTTTATGTGGATTATTTAAAGTTTATTGTTGCCCGTATGCCTTAATGATCCTATTTCCTTAAGCATCATCATGTTTTACTTGTTTTCCCATATTTATATATCGTATGCAGTTTTAGGGGGAGAAATGGTACTTTGTTAAATTGGTGGAGAAATGGACAATTAATTAATTCCTAATCCTTTGCATATTCCTGAACAAAAAGGAGGAGAATGATAGGTGGAGAAATGGTATCTAATCCTATTATAATCATATCTTAGTTTAGGAGATTTAACTTAGGGGGGGTCGCGACCTTTTTAGGTAGATCACATTTGATAAAGGGGAATTAATTTAGTGCGAGTATTTATTTTAAATTCATTTAGTATTATTTATTTTGAATTCATTTAATATTTTGATATTCCCTATGCGTTTAATGTTTTGCTTAAGTGTGTAGGAATTATTCTAGCAAACAACTTTCATCAGCAAAGATAGTCATTCTTGGGTTTTGAGTCAAGCTTGTATTTTTTATTTTGGGTGGGAAGTTTTGAGTCTAGTTGAGCTTGACGGCCCTTTAGGTTTTTTTCTTAGTTTTTGTCCTGAAATAGCCAAAGGGGGAGATTTGTAAGGACACAAATTTCCAATTGAGTATTATGTAGTGTTGGCTCAATTCCAGACAAAAATATTTGAGTCATAGGATAGTGTTCATATTGTATCCTTTCAAGTCTATGACAAGTGTATGTTGAAGATGTAGCGATCAGAAATTGAAGAATATATGCTTGCCGATTTTTGTGTCAAGTTTCACATCATCAACATGTGGATTCCAATGTCTCCTAAAGGTATGAATGCATTAATATATATATATATATATATATATATATATATATATATATATATTGAGAGAGAGAGAGAGAGAGCGGTTCTCATGCATACCCCAGTTTGCATACCGCTGGCGCGGACCAATTTTGATAAAATAGTAAAAAAAATATTTTTGATGTAATTTTTTTTTTATAGTTTCTAAACATTTCAATAGGACCATAAAAAAAAATTCAACTCAAAATGAATTTTTTTGCTATTTTAAAAAAATCGGTCAAACTTTGTCAGTTTTTAACAACTTAAAAACTGACAAAGTTTGACCGATTTTTTTAAAATAGCAAAAAAATTCATTTTGAGTTGAATTTTTTTTATGGTCCTATTGAAATGTTTAGAAACTATAAAAAAAAAATCAGCCCTAAATTATTTTTTTTACTATTTTAAAAAAATGGTCCGCACGGAGGGTATGCAAACTGGGTATGCATGAGATCCTTTCTGTATATATATATATAGGAGCTTAGAAATTTATTTTGGGCGTTAGTATTTGTTCGTTAAACTTTTTTTGAATTCATATTTCTAAAGATTTTGTTCTCGAACACCTTTCCGTAGAAAAATCGAATCAAATCCAAAAAAAAATCAGAAAAATACGAAACTGACGGCCACACGTTCGTATCGAAATTACCTTCAATCATAAAAGGTCGTTAGAACGACATTGATTCTCCTTCGAACGAGATCCAAAGTTGTTCGAACGAGATTTCAAATGAGAATTGTTTTTTTTGTTCTGACTTATCGTTAGAAGTGTCGTTCGAACGAAATTGGCGGGAACAGTTTTTTGACAGTTTTATCCCATCTTTCCACCTTTGTTTCCACTATCGTTTTACGAAATAAATATACTTCGGGACCAGACTTTTTTCTAAGACTTTTTCACACATCTAAGATAGTTTTTTACAGCAAATTCTTCCAAGAAAAAGTCCCCTTGATTTTTGTTAAAATATTTTAATCCTTAGAACAAAATCAAGGTTTATGCACCCATAGTTTATTTATTCCAAGTTTCTTCATATATATCTTTTCTTGGAGAGTTTGGCACTGGGTTTTTCTCTACACCTCAAAGTAGAGAAGTTTGGGTTTACTTCTACATCCCTAAAAGAAGAAGACTTGTTTTTGCTGCGGCATTCTCACATGGTGAAAGGCACTATGTGTGGTTGACGGTTGTTCCCAAAAGCTTCATTGGTGGATTCCAAGGTTCCAGTGGAGTCCGAGATTGTCCGCTAAGCAGAGATTGATACAAGAAGACGCGTTAGGGACTTGAAGGGAGTGGAGTCGAGTTGTGTAAGTCATCTGTCTTGTATTTATAAAATTTTATACTTAGTGGACTTGAGGCTAGGGATCGTCCAAGGTTTTTTTCGTTCTGGGTTTTTCTCGTACATTGCGGCGTAGTGTATTGTGAATTTATTTTATCTTGCAAAATCACCTAGAACGCATGCTTAGTACTAAAAGATAAAATATAGTTTAATTCACTACTCTTGTTTAATTTGGTGCTAAATTAGTTTGGGTATAATTTAATTAATTTAATTAATTTAATTCAAGTGATTAACCCTAATTTGTTAAAATTTGGTTTGGCCTAATTTGTAAAATTTAAATATCTATTGTTAGGAAAATTTCTAGGACTTGTATTAAACTAATTTGTGGGCTTAAAGTAAAAATTCACAAATTTGATTGTTAGTGTAATTTTATTTTTGAGAAAATTAAAATTTATTTTCTTTATTTTTAATTTGTGAATAAATTAATTTTTAGTTTATGTAGTTGTTTGGTTAAACCATCTCTATTCCGCACATGTTAGGAAATCAATCATATTTAATTGAAAGCATAATTTTTTTAAATTAGGGTCCTATCGTTTTCATATCCATTTTTTGTAAAATTACTATATTTGAATTCTACTCACCGAGATCTACCAAACAAGATCCATTAAGCTCATAATATTTTAAATAATATTTTTTACACAAACATTTACTGCGTTTGTCGAAAAATGAAGTAGTTTTATATCTGAGACTTTTTCACATACAGTAACATGTGCTAGAATTTACTATGTTCGTATAAAAATAAAATTTATAAATTTATCAAACAAAATCCATGGAGCCCATAATATTTAAATTTTAAAAAATTACACAAACTGTAATATTTACTTTGTGCACCTTTAAAAATAATACTTAAATAATGGTTGACTAGTCAATAGGACTTAATTAAAAAAAAAAACTCTCAAATTAGAACTTACATATAATAATACCTATTAAATGGGTTCTCACATTTGTTGTTAGAATTAAATAATAATACAAAAAAATATTTAAATAAATGCGTCAATTAATGTATAATCCCCAACATAAATATATATTTTGTAAAAAAGACACATATTTGTAGTCCGAGTCATTTAGTCCCTCAAACACTTTTTTATGTAATATTCTCTTATTTTTAAAGGTGCGCGACAGCGGCATCCTACCCCACCCCACCCACCCAATTATCGAAACTCCGGCGGGCCTAAATACTCATTTATCAAATATTCTCTTATTTTTAAACGCTCGCACTAACGAAAGCCTACCCCTACCCACTACATTGTCAGAGCTCTGTTGGGGGTCATTGGAGTGCCAACAATAGGGTGGGCGGGTGGGGGTGGGGATTGGATATCGCTAGCACGGACCGTTAAAAATATGAGAGTATTTGGTGAATGAGTGTTTGAGACCGCCGGAGTTTTGAGAGTGGGGTGGGTGGGGGTGAGGGTTGGGTGCTCTAACGCGAACCTTTAAAACTTAGAGAATATTTGGTAAATGATTGTTTGGATCTACCGGAGGTCCGGTAGTGGTGCTGGGGGTGATGATGGGTAGAGGTGGCATTGGGTGCCGCCGATGCGGATCTTTAAAATAGGGATAATTCAAGACTAGTCATATTTATTTGGTCAAAGATGCATCAAATTCCAATAATTTTTTTAATGCACCAAGTCCTTTTTCATTATAGACTACATATAGTTAGACAAATGTACTCTCACACATATCAATTTTAAATCCACTTACTCTCTCTCTAACAATAAACATATAATCCCACACTTTTTCTCTCTCTAGTAGCCCCATCTCTACCTCCACCCCATCCCACCCCCATCGCAGACTTGCTGGAAACAGCCCACCGAAAAATCTTGCCATAGGCCGTCGAAATTCTCGCCATAGTGTCTCTCTCTCTCTCCGTCTATTTCTTTATTTTTTCTTGTCCGTGCCAGCAGCGCCATTGCAGAAGCTGGAGAAGAAGAATTTTCGCCCAAAAAATTGGAGTTTTTGTCTGGAAAAATGGAGGCTTTATCGAAATAGTAAATTTATCTGTTTCGATTTTTCGTCAAAAAATATCGAATATGGGTGTTGTTTGACAGATCTTGACGAATAATTTACAAATATATAAATTTTATAAATTTTGAATTTGTAAATTTGAAGTTATGGACTTTTAAAGATTTGATGGATTATTTTTTTGCAAAAATGTTGTAATAGCTCTCAAAGATACTTTGAGGGTGTATATGTCATTTTAATATGCTGAGTTGGCAAAATGGGACATTTGACACCATGACTCAGTCAAATGATCTCTTGACTCATTGACCAAATAAATGAGATTTCATAACTATTACCCCTTAAAAATAAATGAATATTGGATAAATGGGTGTTTGAGGAACTAAATGGGTTAAACTAAAATAAAGTGTCTCTTTTACCAAATCTATATTTATGTTGGGGATTATATATTAATTGACCTATTTCTTTACACAATTTATTTGTATTGTTGTTTAATCATAACAATTAATGTGACAACCTAGTGAATATGCATTATTATATGTAGGTCATATTTTGAGAGTTTTTTTTAAATAAGTCCTATTGCCTAGTCAACCATAAATTAAGTCATATTTTTAAAGGTGTTGAACGTAAATATTACTGTCTATGTAATAGTAATTTTTTTCATTGAAATCTTATGCGTTCTATGAATCTTTTTTCATAATTTTATTAATTTCATTTTCCAGTAAACACAATAAATTTTACCGTCTGTGTAATATTAACATAGTAAATGTTATTGTCTGTGAAAATATCTCAGATATAAAACTGCTTCATTTTTCAATTCACACACTAAATGTTACTGTTTGTAGAAAAAAGTCTTTAAAATATTATGAATTTCATGGATCTTATTTGATAGATCTATGTGGGTAAATTTTAAAAATAATAATTCTGCGAAAAATGAATATGTAAATCAAAAGTTATGATCATTTGAAGCTTAAAAATAAAAAGAAAAAAAAAAGTTCAACCGCTAGTGTAACTTCTCCCAAGAAGTTACCAATGGTTTGTTACAGAAGGGTAAAATTATCAAAGAAAGTTCCAAACAATTAGAAATAAGACCTATTTGATGGTTAAAAAGTCACTAGGACTTATTTAGAGAAATTTTTTGGGTGTTTTTATTTGCACCTCACTTATCTTTCTGCAGAACCAAATTCTAAAATGTGGAGTTTAAAAGTGTATTGTGCATAAAAAGACTACATTACCCCATTTAGGAGCCCCGTTTCAATTTCAACTAATTTTTCAGAGCAATTTCATCTGTTCTTCCAGTCAGCATCTCTCTCCTCTCTCATATACGTAGATGAAGAGCTTGAAGTAGTCTAGTGGTAACTGAATTTGGGGATCAAACTTGATACCCCCGTACAAACATTCTTGAAATTGAACATTCTCCAATGTGAGATCATCTGCCCATCATGATTTTCTATTATTGCCCCATACCACCAACGTCACTAATTGCAATAGTTTCCTGGTTTTGTTCGATGATAGGTGGAGCCTAGCGACAATGTTAAATTTTATTGGGTTTTTTTTATGATGACTGAGCGTGTTTACCAAAACCATAAAAATGAACTTTTTCCTTTTAATTCTTTTACACACCCTATTAGGAGAAGCTATGCATCCATGATCGTACAAGTAGGACTGGTTTTAGTTGGGTAGTACGCAAGCAAGAGACTATTGATAAAGGGCATAGGATTTTAAAAGTTTAGGACGATAAATGTAGAGAGAAGGGTGATGGGTTTTTAGAAATGCCAAATTTTTAAATATATTCAACAAACCCCATCAGATGGGGTGTTATAAATGGGTTTAAACCCATTCCTGCGGGTTTAATAAAAATGGGGGATGTAAATAGAAAATATGGGTTTATCCAAAAATACCCAATTTTTTTCATATAGGACTTATATATATAAAGACCTTTCTTTTACCATAAAATACCCCCGAAAATGGCATTTATATTGCAAATATGCAATCGTTTTACTTAGCCAAAAGGACAGTTCTAAGCCTCATTACTGATATTGTCCTTAGATAATGTTTGTTTTTGCCTCTTAAATCTGAATCTAAACCATTCAGATTTAAGAAGTACAAAATAGTGTTTGTTTTTTTAAATAATTAAATGACTAACAATTATATTTTCCTTTGAATGAATATAGTTAAAAGGTCAAATTCCCTTTAAATATGATTTTTCATATTTCAGATTCGATTCAAATGAAAAAATAACACAATTCTAAAAAATAAAGAAGAACAAAAATATTACAATTCTATTAGAACCATGGTGGCCGCAAGTACATATACACTAAACAAATTGCAATCAATCAGAGTACATATGTATTCGCAACATTAATTGACCAGATGAAAGGTTCAACAACCCACCACATGAAATATGGGTCCTTCAATACCGACACAGTTTTGAACACATTTGGTGCGACACAATGACGTGTCGCGTCCGTATTAGCTAGTGTCATTGATACGAATCCGCATTAATAAGGCAATAACTAATACCGCAGTCCAAACTCTTCCTCCGCCTATCATTTTCCCATGAAATATTTACAGATTGAACTACCTTACGCGGGGACCCATTTCACTCTCCATATTCATAGATAATAACCTCATCGAATCATTTGGTTCTGTGTCAGGGTCAGCCACCTCTATTGCCAAACATTCTTTTAATTCCATCACCACAGAATTCATGGTTGGCCTATCAGCTGAAGCGAGAGACACACAAGTCATTGCTAATTCCACAGCTTTCCATACAGAATTAACATTAAATTTTCCACGTAACCTTGGATCAGCAATATTTTTAATGTCGCCATTTTGAAGTACTGAACTAACCCAGCCTGCTATAGGAGTCCTGTCCTGAGTTCTTGCTATTGCGGGACGCCCTGTGATTATCTCCAGCAGGACAACCCCATAGCCATAGACATCACTTTTCTCTGTCAATCTATTTGATGTGTAATACCTGAGGACAAAACAATTAAAACATTCATAAGGACATTCCATATTAAGAGTCTACTTTGAATTTCAAGGAGCCAATTCTCACAATATTTAAAAAAGTTCTATTTTAATCATTAATTTTGTTAAGTAAATTACAAACAAAGAATTAAAATACTTACTCCGGGTCAAGGTACCCAGGAGTGCCAGCAACTGTTACGAACATATGAGTGTCGTCTTCAACTGGAAATACTCTGGACAGACCAAAATCAGCTACTTTGGCTTGGAATTTTTCATTCAATAAGATATTTGTGGTTTTCACATCTCTGTGGACTATTGCTGGCTTGCAACCATGGTGCAAATACTCGAATCCTATGATTGAAGTTCACATCTTAGTAGTTATATATATACCCAAAGTAAACATAAGACGCAACCAAAAAATGATCTGCTTAGTAACCTTGTGCTGCATCAGTTGCTATTTGGAGCCTCTCTTCCCAACTCAATACATACAAACTTTTATCTGCACCCATGAAGTGTACACCTTTAACTTCCCTATTTGTTTTCCCAAAGAGAAATTACATTTACTTGCCAATATGAAATTTGATAATGCAAAAGAACTTGTGTAATGAAAATGTCTGGTGGTGGTGGGGAGGAGATATTAACATGTTACCTGAGAGATGCTTATCTAAGTTTCCATTAGACATGTACTCATAGATGATTCCCAAGTTGGTTCCTTCGTCGCAATATCCAACAAAAGAAGTCAAGTTTTTGTGATGAATGCTCATAAGAAGGCTTGCCTGTCATTTTAGACCCAGGATTAGTTCAAAGGCTTCTGCATAGTTCTTTTGTCGTACAGATTACCCCCACCCCACCCACAACCCCAAATGAATGAGTTATTATTTGAGATTACAAACTTTGAGACAATAATAATTATTCTTTTCCAAATTTTCTTGAAGGTGACACTCGGCTGATACCAAGTCATACACAGTTCACCTAATGAATAAGATTAGAATATCATGCTATTTTATACTCTATTTTTTGGAAACATGACTCTAAATTCGGGACAACCCAAAATGCTATTGATTTGGGATGAAAGGAGTAAATTCTTGCATTATCTTAACTTACCTCTGTCTGAAATTCATTGTACCCTTGAGCTGAAGATGGAGAGAGCATCTTTACAGCAACTTGAGTGTCACCTACATATCCATGGTATACTGTTCCAAACCCTCCTTTCCCAATAACTCGTTGTAAGTTGTTGGTAATACTCAAGATATCCGAATATGTAAACTTTTGATTATTCTTCTCCAAGTTGTTAACATTTCTGTTAGATTCGGCTATCACCTTTCTAACTACTGAGATCA
The DNA here is from genome assembly GCA_949130495.1 of Sambucus nigra. NCBI lineage: Eukaryota > Viridiplantae > Streptophyta > Magnoliopsida > Dipsacales > Adoxaceae > Sambucus > Sambucus nigra. The sequence continues at coordinate 586,949,865 of OX422212.1, read as the reverse complement.
TGTGAAAGTGAAAAGAATATAGGTGAAAACTAGCATAGGACTGATTGTATTTCTAAAAATTCATTGATAATTAATTGTATGAGAAAGTCATTTTTACATGAAAAAAAATGAGAGAATTACTTTAATCTATTCTTATACCTCGTTTTTTTTTTCTTTTAATCTTCCACAGGATAACCAATATTGCAGCTAAGAGAACTAACGATGCAGCCACTGCTGATGCTACAATTGGTAAGATCAACTTGTTCTTTTTCATATTGCATGGAACAGACTGACAAGGATTTGTATTGTTGTCCAGACTTTCAATACTGTTTATAATAACAAATGTTTAGCTTGAAACTAGCATATATTAACCCATTTTATTAGACATTTTTTTGAGCAGATTATGAACTTCACCCGAAAATACAAAAATATTTTTTAGGTAAAATTTGCATCTTTTTTTTTTTTAATTCATAATCCGCTTAAAATAATATTAGGAGAAAGTACTCTTAGGTCATTCGCAAACAAATTTTAAACACTCAAAGAATTTTGACAAATTTTAAACACTTAGGTAAACTAATTATCTTCTTGTAGAAATTCATGTTAGTGGCATAAAAATTGGACCTAATAGTAAATTGTTCTTAAATGTTTAAAAATTGTTAAGTGTAAATTGTCCAATAATTATATCTCAAGTCCACAATAAGAACCAATACTTATTTCCAATTCTTAACTGAAAGAAAAAAACTAATTTTAGTCTATTGATTTTTGTAACCTGAATAGCAATCCATTCTTTGATTTCTCAAGGAGTTGTGCCGGAACTGACCCTGTAAAGTTGTTTCCTTTTAAGTTTCTACAAAAAGAAAGAACAAAACATGAATCCTTGTTTCTTGTGTTTGTCATCAAAATCCAGTCAGTTAATGGTTTGAGTAACTTACAGGACCTTCAATGAAATTAGTTGAGCTAGAAAGTCTGGCACCTGTCCAGTTAAGTTATTGTTTGACAAGTCCCTGAAACGTGAAGTGAAAAAAATTTATTTTATTATTACCCACCGGATATTTCCTTGTTTCTTTCTTGCAAGAATGGTATGCTTACAAGGATTCTATCATTTTGAGATTGGATATCTGAGGAGCTATCAGCCCAGTCAACCCACTCGAGGACAAGTTCCTGGTGACAAGTTGAATATTTTTAGAAGCAGTGGGACTAAAATTGGATATTAAATGTTAGGGCAGGCAATTGCTAGCAAACAATGCATAAAATATAACAGTAACGGGTTTAAAGGAAAAAAAAAAAGTAAAAACATGATACACTAACAATGAACATGTCTTCTTATGCATTAAATAAATAGATTATGTACTTTTAGGACTTAAAATAATATTGATTATGAATATAAGAAAACAAACATTTCGTTTTTATTTTTAATCCATATTTTCAAATTAAAGGTACACGTGGCATGTTGTGATTGGTTGACGTTTTATGAATATGGGTCCGCGCCAGCGGCTTTATTCAAAAATAGGGACTAAAACTATAAATAAAATATTTGTTGTCCTATTTTCAAAATACATATTACAATAGGTCCTAAATTTACAAAGCCCCTTAAATAAATCCGACTACACAATTTGGGACGAAAAAATCCACATACAAATATTAATGAACAACAAACTCATTCGAAGAATGTAAATAAACACAAACAAAATAAGTAAAAGAAAAACAAAGCAACAATATACGTAGTTCGACAACTTACTTAACTTTACGAGTATTGTTAATTTATCAAATTGAATTCTCAGAGTACAATAGGGGAGAGCATTGGTGTTCTAAGAACGTGTCCATAGACCTTTATAGGCATAGAGTTACAATTCTGGTTGAAGTGATAATTGTTTAAGAGTTTGGACGGAAATACATCCATCTTCATAGAAATTCCATTTTTGTGGAAATACATCCACAAAATTAATTCAATTTCAGCCCATTTTGCCCCCGTCCTCTCAAGAACAAATTCATGAACTAGGGTTTGGTATCAAAACCTTGATTTTTTATCCGGGTGGTCGATATTTTTGATGTTGGACATGTGTGACAAGAGGAAGAAGATGAAGATTGATGCCATAATTGAAGAATCTTCCTCAACTTTTCAAAAATCACGTTTTGGCCCCTCAAGCTTCCTCAATATTGAAATTTTTTGCATTCGACCTTAATCTTAAAGTTCGAGTACGAACTTTTTTGAAATCGAAGAAAATGATGTGAATGGAGAATTATGGGGTTATTTTTAGTATTTCTAGGATTTTCTTGTATTTTTGTTATTTTTTAGTCTTTATTTTATTTTTAGTATTTCATTGTATTTTTTTTTTGTTAGTATTTAGAAGAAGGAATGTTATTGACACTTAAGGGAATAATTGTAATTAAATATTTAGCTTAGACGCCAAGCAACCTCATTCCTATAAATACCATTTTGTAGTCTCATTTGAGACATTCTTTTATTTTGAGATATTTGATTAGAGAGAGTTTGAGAGAGAGCTTGAGAGAGAATTATCTTTTCTTGCTCCCATTTGACGTCATTTACATCAAATTAATAGAACTGAAAATTGTAAATAAATATAACAAAAGAAAGAAAAGAAAATAACGATATACGTGGTTCAACAGCTTATCTACACACAAGTACATGTATGACAATGATATCATGGGCTTTTACATACAAGTCCCATTTGAATAGACTTTCATTTGTATAGGTCCCATTGATTATTCATCCATTAAATGTGTTATATTTTTGTGAACTATGCAAGAATAAGACTAAGGTGTGGGGAGGGCGATGAATGGTGGTGGAAACCAGGATGTTAGCGGTGATGGTGTTTTGTTTAGGTGTTGAAAATTGAAGAGATAGAAGAGCTAAACTATAAGGTGTTGAGATTACATGACCAAATAAAGGTGAAGGGAATAAAAACTGATCAAGTTAATTTAGGGATACAAAAAATAGATATTTGAAAATAGGATTAATCTATATTATAAAACATAAAGAAGTGTGTTTGTCTAGGACATAACACACATAAAGCACTAATTCGGTACTTTCGATGTTAGTTTTTTATAAAATTATCCTTTCCGGGTGCTTCTATGCTGACACACAAATTTGACACATTTGTCGGCATTGACTCGTGTCTAGGGTCCACATAGGCCCCACAACGGTGGAGTCCAGGCACAAACTAATGCAGTGCGACATGTCATTATCTCACACTAAATGTGCCAAATTTGTTTGTGAGCCTAAAATTATCCTTTTCTTTTATATAAGATCCACTTGCTTTGTCCGTCTCTACTATGCATGTATACATGAAGTTTCTTCCTTTTTGTACAAACTATTATAATGCAAGATCCACTTGATTATCTATTTTTTATGCAGGCACTATATGTTTTCGTCTAAGTGTGGTTTAAAGAGTAGAAATATATTCTGGTAGCTTAAAATGCTTAGGCTTTTATTCATTTAATTATCGAACGTGGACTATTTTTTTTTTTGCACTGATAACATGTGGACTTCTCTGTTTAAAACTTCAAAAATATTTTGTAACCTATTTGTGTATACTGATAAATTATGCAGTGCTCATGTTTTACTTTGTCCGTGAGTTTATAAAGTATGTATGAACATACTAAAATTAATTTGTAATGATAATTATATCTGAAGATCCTTACATTCATTTTTCAAATTATTTTCCAGTTAAATATCATAATGATTTAATTGGTTTAATCTCATATTTTAGAATTTATAGTTTGTTGTTTGTTCTTCTAAGGCAAAATGTTGTCTGTGTTTGTTCTCTATTGCAATAATAATTTGTTTATTTGTTTGTTCTCATTTCAGAAAAATTAATAGCAATAGTTAGATATTGTGTATTGACTTTTAGTTACATTAAATTATTAGTGAACTTTGTAGAGTAATTAAATCTAGGGGTGGTAAACGGACGGATACGGATCGGATACCATATTTTTCATATTCGTATCCTCTATCTGGATGCACTATCCATATCCATATCCGCCCGGATAGTTAAAACAACTATCCATATCCGTATCCGCTCGGATACCTCGGATTCGGATAATATCCATATCCATTTACATTGTTTAGCCATCACAAAAAATAACTATTAAAATATCCAATCCAATCCATATAAATATATAACAAAATTACTACCACCTAACATCAACAATTATGGCTTCCATAATAATAGTACCATTCCATAATGTTAACATGGCTTAAAGCCATACAAAAAAATAACAATAACATACCATAACAGTAGAAATAAATATGCACCTTTTAGATTAAATTAAATTTGTTGAGAATGATAACATTTTAGTCTTCAAAACATGCTGATGTTTTTATTTTAATAAGTATACATTTTTATTTTGCATATAATATACATGTTGTTAACTTCAGTTCTCATCACAATCAAAACCATCTCTTTACCTTTTTATTTATCTTTTACATTTATTTATAATTAAGGAAACTAATGAACAGCCACATAAACAGTATATAAATACAGTTATATATTTTTATTTTTATTTTTATTTTGTATGTACTTGTTGTTGCTAACTTTCAGTTGCAGGACGAGGGGATGAGCAACGACAGAGTTGATGTGCAGCGGAGGGGTTGATGAGAAGTGGTGGCGGGGTTGATGAGGCGGAGGGGGAGGTGGCGGAATGAGGGTCTTTTGTGGAGTGAAATGATGGTTTCTTTTCTCTTGTTTTGTACGAAAGAGATATGAAATGAAATTAATTTTTTTTTAGTGGAGTATATGTTCTTTAGTAGGTGTATGTTGTGTGTGATAGGGTGTATTGTAACTTTAGTGTAACTCCATAATCATATGCTCAATTAAATAATAGTACATGGCATTTTATAATATACCCAATAAAATAATAACTTTAGGGTATTTTTGTTATGGAATAAACGATTAAGATTTTTTTTAATATTATTTTATTAGTACTAATATTATTAGTAATGTTTTAAACATATGTTTGACGGATACGGATATCCGAAAAAATGGATATCCGGTAAAATGGATACTCCGCATCGGATACGGATTATCCGTGTCGGATACTAGTACTATCCATATCCGTATCCGTATCTGTTTTCTCGGATATTTTTATAGAGTATCCATATTCGTATTCGTTTCCATTTTTTCGGATAAATATCCACAAATTCGGATTCGGATATCGGACGGATGCGGATTTTCAAATATCCGTTTACAACCCTAATTAAATATGATTGTAATATTGAATCATGTTTATGCGTACAAAGTAACTCCCTCAAATCTTCACCAAAAGCAATAAATTATGATGTTCTTTTGGGACCCATTTCACATGATAATATTTAATAGGTAGGTGAGTACATGACGTAGAATTCAAATCAGATTTGGGAGAGGTTTTGATGCTCATATCATCATTCTTATTCTCTTGATCATGAAATTTCAACATATGTTAGATCATTATCCATCCATCCAAAATTGCATTTGAGATTTGCAGTAATACATTTGCCGTTTAAGGTTATTGATTACTTATATTAAATTATTCCGATTCAAATTTGTAAATAAAGACAGAGCATGGAATTGAATTAGAGTGATCGATTAAAATTATTATGTGTTGTCCTTAGATTTCCTATATAACGGAAAAAGTTTTTAGATTTCCTATATAACGGAAAACGTTTTTAACGTCAAACAAATGTGGGAATCCTAAATAATAAAGGAATGAATAGTCATTGCCTTTGGCATGCAGTGTAACGAATGTACTGCAAACACAAGTATACATAAATAAAGTTGTAACACATGGGTAATATCTAGCATCATCATATTTCAAACATAATTGGACTTAAAAAGGTGAAATACAAGTCGGGGACTTGTTTTATTACTGATAAACTATATGGGACAGACATTCAATAACCTCATAATTTTAACTATGTATAACTTGCATGATTCAAAACCCTACAAATATGAGTGTTTAAAGCCATAAAAACTTACAAAGATGTGATCCTAGGGGAATCGATACCATCGTAGCTGCAGATGACACCATCCCATACATAAGCTGTAGGGGCACATGGATCCCCTTGCCAGTTTTTTGTCACGCCATATATGGACTTGAGGCTCGTCATAGCATCAACTATATAGTTAAATCACATATATACATAAAAATAAGTGTTCCAAAAACTACATGAGCACTAAACTAAAATATAGTTAAATTACACAAGTGCTCCTTTAAATTTTTTTCCTTGTAACAATTTTGGCCTTTTATCTATCTTTTGTAATAATTTAACTATGGTATAATTTATTCTTTTGTCAAGATTTGTTGTTGTATTTCATGAAAATAGTCCTTTTAGGTCTAACCCATGACAATCGAAGTGTAATGATTTTATTCGTTTGTCAAGATTTACTGTTGAATACGAAGAATATAGTCATTTTATGTCTAACCAAAGACAACCTCATTTGATCTCAAGATTGAGTCATATACCGTCTTATTTTTCGGTCAGAACATATAATTTGTCGTCAGTAGTTATGTGCAAGTTCTGTGAGAGTTAATGGAAAATTATGATAGAAGGGTGACAGTGTTGCGCTGAAATATATTTAGATGGTTAAATTGGTATAAAAATGGATAAAATGCAATAGCCATCGGTGTTGTTTACTCAAAAAAATTGAATAGCATAACTATATACATACCTTCGCTTTCATCTGTCTCTGGATTAGTGAGTTTTCTGAGAGTATAAACCTCAAAGGCGTTTATGATGGGTGGAAGGGTGGAATTTGCTGTTCTATTCATTGAAACTGCACACTCGCTTTTGCAACTATGAGGTCCACCATACACAGTAAATGCTGAGAGATAAGTTGGAGAATAAGGTCCATGCCAGAGTTCGTCATTGAGATAGATGTTAAACTCTCTAGATTGGTTAGCTTGCAACTGTTGAACCTCAGCAAAGTGCATGTACAAATAAAATTCATCAGTGGAGTTCTGAGGCTCCCATGAGAATTTCAAACTTCCGTTAACATTTTCCGGCGTGTTGGCAGTGCTCATGATTATAGGTGGTACCTGGTAATTATTGACAGTGATCGTTGATGTAGTTCTCAATGTACTGGCGCCTGTAATGTTAAAGGGCAACCACATGCGATCATAACTATCGTCTTTGTACCTAAACGAAAAGTATAGATTTTAGTGGAATGGTGATTACATATGACGCATAACTATGGATACAGGTATCTTATCCGATATAAAATGGACATAGATATGACACATATACAAAAACCTAGGATATGATACGTTAATAAAAATAATTATATAATGCTCCCTTCATTTCAAATTATTATTGGTGCTTTTTATTTTATGCAATCCCAATTAATAGTCATGTTTAAAAAAGAGTAAGACTAGATGAGATTACAAAGTTACACGTTCAAATAATACCTATTAGAGAGCAATAGTCCAAGTGTATTCACCATTTTTTTCAAGTGTGTATTTATCGTTTCTAGGAGGATAAAATTAAAAAATAACAATTTTTCTTAAAATGTTTGACTTTCGAATGATGACACTATTAATTTGGTACAGAGGAACTGTATTTTTATGTAAAAAAATTACTAAGTTAATAAATTTATGAACAATATGACTCGAAAAATCTATTCCACTCATTGAAAACTGCATAAAAAATAAAAGCAACATTTCAATATTTATCATTCATTCATGTTCAAAAGTTGTGTGAATACATGGTTATATGTCATTTTCATGATTTCAACAGGGATTAGCGTTGACATTGATGAGAAGATATTAAGGAATTATTATCAATTTAAATTATTGTATAACAATAAAAGTAGGAACATTAGTTTAAGTGTATAAATAATTTGTTTATAGACATAAGTGCCAGTAATTTAAATATTTAAATATTAATCACGACAATTATTAATAAGGCACATACATTATTGCTAATATATCTGTGAATGCAAATAATCACAATGAAGGAATCTAAGCAACTTGGAATTAGACAAGATATAACACTATCTCATGACAAAAGAATTTACGTGGTTCGGCAACTGCCTATGTCCGCGAGGTGTTTCTCTTTGTATATTAATTCTTTATAATTGGTGAACAAAGAATTGCATGCCCCAATGCCCGGCGTAAGGGTTCTATTTATAGCGATAGGAGTAGTTGAGTTATGTTGAAATTCTCCTAGTTGTTGGTTGGCTTGTTGATGATCTATATTAATCTCGTCCGAGATTGTAGATAACAAGTTTAAGCACTTCATGTTTATCCCATGTGATATTAACCTTTACTTGAGTGGTACGATTTATATTTTCAAGTTGGGCCTACTTGGGCCACTGGAAGTTGGGCAATTACGGTTTACACCCCACAATTATCCCTACAACTCTTCGGCAAAAATGGATCACATAATTTTGTATGCTTGCTTGGCCCTAATGATTAGCGAGCCCGTGACAATTTAGTGTTGGGTTTTTGCGGGGGCATGCTTTGTAATAAATCGGTTGAGTTGAGGGGTATGCTGGTCCTAAGTTCAAACATGAACCGCCAGTTGCATTGATGACCTTAGGCTCTGCTCCATATGATTAGACTATTAGAATTTTGCTTCTGTTTAATCAAAGAAACTATGAACCATCGTTTGCATGCTTTCCTTCATTCAAAAAGAACATTTGGAGATTTTGTCTTCATAATCTGCCTGTAAGTTCTCTTTGTCTTTGCTTTATTTTCTTGCGACTGCCCTGAGCTTTGTAACGTCGTCTTATCATCTCTATTTCCATTGAGTAGTCCTTTCTTCCATCTCTTCTATAAAAAATGTTGTTAGTGGGAGGATTGTGGGATAGTTTAGAAAAATATACTTAATTCCTTCTTGGGTAACGATTGAGTGTGCCCTAGTCCCTACAAATTGCATTGCTTTTGAGGGTGGTCATTGGATTCATACCCTCTCAGTGGCTGAAGGGGGAATAATAAATCCCCTAAAATCAACATTTTTTTAGAATTCTGTCAATTTTTTTAAGTGGTTCCCGCCCATTGTTCCCTAAACACATGACAAATTATCACCTGAGTCTATAGAATCATCGAGCTGTATGAGACCAAAATAGGAAATTTAGAGATTTGATACTGCTATTCTTCGTCCAACACAGCAGATGGAACTTTATATCTGAAGGTGAGGAAGGATGATAGAATATTAGTTGTCAACCTTCCTTATTCCAATATGGGTTATTGGGATCAAGGTTTCATTGCCAGAAATTGACAACACTTACTTCTCCCAGAGGGAGAGTAGTATCGAGGGTTTCTGTGCCCGGAGAGGGGAAGTGACATAGGCTAACTTTTATTTATGTTGCTATGAGCTTTATTCAATTATGCTTTTCTCCTGACAGCTCGATCAAAGAGGAAAGAGCCTTCTTCTTCTTCTCATTTCAATAGGGAAGAACTCATCAAATTCTGGAATTCAAAAAGGTCGTTGGTTACTAGTGGTGATCGCCCAAGATCGGCATCCTTTCTTCTAGAGTACAAGAACTCCACCAGCAGTTTCACTACTCGTCCAGTAGATTTGATCCCTGATGTGCCCCTTCCTTCGACTAGTGATGGGTCTTTCACTTCTTCCTCTTTTTAGCCACTGAACGTCGATACCATCTTTGATGCTAAGGACGGAATAATGGCCCCCAAGATAAGGATTTTGTTGGTAGAGGATGATGACATGGTGCCCATTTACCCAAGTTTAAGGCTCCTAATATGACTAAACTATAACGTCCCTCTGCCCCCATATATGTGCTGGACTCCTCAGTCCAAGAAAAGAATAAGAACGTGAAGACCCATTCTTCTTTAATTACTTTACCTCACTTTAAAGTCATGGGAATGTCCATCTAATGATGTTGATGGTGCCAAAAATCTCTCATTGGCCTTTGGTTTGTTGAAGGGGGAGTACTCGCGTTTGATCGCGAGCAAGTCAATCAATTGATGCACGATCAATTTTCACCCTTGCTGCTCAGGCGTTGTCACTGGTAAATGAAATTTTCTCCTACTCTGTTTAGATTGTTGAATATCTTCAAATTCTGACATGATTCTTTTTCTTCTCTTTGAAGTTTGTGGCAGACTTTGTCGCCATTTAAGAGAAGTGTGCTGAGTAACCCAACTTGGATGACCTTACTGTTGCCTTCAAGAACACTAAATCCACCATGAACGCTGCTCAGAAGGCCTATGAGGTTGAAAAGCCATCCACCATCTTGATGATGACTACTTTGAAGGATGAGCTTGATCTTCATAAAGGTAGTTTTGACAAGCTGAAGACTGATTATGACCAGGTGGTGGTCGAGCGCGATAGATTGCAGAATGACCAAACAAAAGTTGAGGAGACTGTTAAGGACACAGACTATGACAATGGCTATAATGAGGCCTTTGTTGAAGCCAAACACCAATTGGATTTTATTAGGAAGTCCAACTTTAAGAAAGGTTGGGATGCTTCCCTGATGAGGGTCAATGTTCCAGCTGGGTCTGATGTTTTTAGTGAGGACAATACAGGTTCCCCACCAAGGGAAGATGAAGACGTTCGAATAGATGCTTCCACCGACCAAGAGTCCTCTTAGGCTGCTCGGGGCAAAGTCCTAAAAATGCAAGAGCATGTGAAGGAAAAAGGAAGCCCAAAGCTAGTTCGAGATAGTTTATCTGGTGCACCGTTGTATTTCCATTCGTTTTTATTTGTAAGGGCCTTGCCCAATTTTGTTATAATGAAAGATCTCGCTGGTGTTTTGATTTTATTATAATGAAAGATCTAGCATATCAATATTCCCATAGAAATCCCTTCTTTTGTTAGTAATCTATATATCATTAATGGTCGGGGTTCTAGTGTTCAAGCTCGTCTTGCTTTTATTTCTGAGCGGAAGGCTCTTTAAAAGATTACCTAAGCTTATAAGGATTAATCTGCTTTGGTGGCCAAATTAAAGGACAACGTGAAGGACCTTAGAGATGTTGGCACCCTTATGTAAGAGGATATAAATTACTTGAAAATGTAGCTCGCTAAGACCAAAGATACTGATGATGTTGGTGCCTTTTTACAAATTGAAAATAATTCTCGCAGGAAGTAGCTCGCCGAAGCCAAGGAGGATCTAATGAGAGAAGGAGTTGTGAAGATGGGGTTGAGTTGTGAGATAATTAAGCTTCGTTATCTTTTCAGAAAGGGTCCTCATGCAACGTGGGTCGTTGGTTATTATAAGGGATGGATGGATGCCCTATTAAGCTAGATAAGGCAAAGTAGCTAGCCTACAAACATGGTTGGTTGAATTCTTTAGGGGTCCTAAAAGTTGCAAAGGACTCTGAACTTTGGTACTGGTACCAAGTTGATTGTTTGGCATATCACCATCCCCCCTTCAGAAGTGAAGAGAGTTAGGTTCCTCTAGATGTCGTTTCTCTTCAACTAGCTAAGGATTACTTATCATCACATGAGAGTAATGATGAATTTCGACCAAGTCCTGATGATTGTCGAAGAGCGACCATTGCTGAGGTGATTGCTCGTCGGGGATAATAATTGTATTGGTATTGTTCTTTTCAAAATTTTAAATGATCTTTATTTAAACTTTATGTAATCAACAAGTTGTTTGTATAATTGCACGTTTTGAATTTTTTTCATTTCGTTATGCCAAGCATGTGTTTTATTATCTTGTCTTACCTTTTAGGTCATGTCATCACATTGCTGGCAAAAATGCACCTAATTTTAGGGCTATCCACCCGTTTAATATTTTCATCCGACCAAGGTTGAGTTCATTTCGTGCCTGGGAATCCCCCGCATGTCTTTTGTTTGCCTGGGCATTTCGTGAGGTTTTCGTATTTTTCATGACGAAGACCGTGGGACCTTAAGTTTAATCAAACTAAGGAGAAATCGATCACTGTTTTGACTATTAACTAAAGTGTAATCCTGCCACTTTGGAATAATGTTAAATAGTTAAATGAACCATTTGGGCTTGTACTTTATTAGAAAAACTTAGAACAAACTGCGAGCATCATAAGTTCTGGAATAAAAAATTGTAAAAACTAACTAAGCTAAAAATAACTAACTAAGAGCAAATTCAAAATTAAAAATTCTTGAGGTTGGATACATTCTATGTCCTTGGTATCTCCCTACACTCCATTGTTTCCAAATGGTAGGCTTTTTGCAAATTGTCTCTGATGATCTTGAACGATCCCACCTAATCAGCTCCTAACTTTTCATTTGAAAGTATTTTAGCATTGCTGAGGACTTTTCTGAGAACATAATCGCCGACTTGGAATTTTTTTATATTGACAACCTTATTGTACTACTTAGTTAGGTATTATTGGTAAGAGGCCAGATTTATTATCGCATGTTCCCTTCGTTCTTCGGTTAGGTCAAGTTCAGTTCTCACGGCTTCCTCGTTCAAACCTTGCTTGACAATGGTGGATCTCATGGCAGACCAGCTTCTAAAGGAATAACAACCTCCATCACATATGTTAGAGTGAAAAGAGTTTCCCCAGTAGGTCTTTTGGGTGTAGTATGATATGCCCATAGGACGTGACCCAAGCTCTTTTGCCTTCTCTAATCTCTTCTTCATCTCCTCGAGCATCGTTTTTTGGAAGCCTCTGCTTGCCCGTTGCTCTAGGGGTAGGCCACAGAGCTGAAGTGATGCTTGATGTTATAGTTGTCATAAAAACCTTAGAATGGTCCACTTTTAAACTGTGTGTTGTTATCCATGACGATCGCCCTCGGAACGCCAATCTGTGTCATAATGTTCCACTAAATAAACTTGATCATATCTGTGTCCCTAAAGTTTACAAATGGTTTTTGCTTTAATCTACTTTATGAAGTAAATTGTGTCGACTAAGAGATATTTGTACTTTTTTGGTGTTGTTGGGAGCGGTCCTACAATATCCAAGCACCATTGGACGAATGGTCATGGGCTAGTGCTAGTTAACACTTTAAGTCGTTGCTTGGCTAATAGAGAATGGGGGAAACTTTTGGAATTTCTCACACCTCTGGACGTAAACGGTTGCATCTTTTTTCATATGCGGCCACTAGTACCCTTCTTTGATTGCTTGGAATGCACGAGATCATCTTTCGGTGTGGTTTCCGTAATCCCCATCGTGTAGTTCGTATAGAACTTAGTCGACGTCACTTGGATGTACGCATTGGAGGTAGGAACCAGTGAACGGTATTTTGTAGATTTTTCCTTCGGGCGCTAGAAAAAATTAAAATTTTTTAACCCTAACTTAGTGGGCTTGCTTCTCATCAGACGACAGGATGTCACTTTACAAATAAGTAACTATTAAGTCCATCTATCTAGGACTTTTCTGTATGACGACAATATGTTCGGCGACCTCGGGCTTTGTGATGTTGGGTTTGGTGAGGAATTCCACTCTAATTGTTCTTCTCAGATCAGAGTCTACTGCTGACCCCAAGGATGCTAAAGCATCGACATGGATATTATCCCCCCAAGGGAACAATTAAATGTGCACTTTCTCAAATTTTGACATTAAATCATGGGCGACCTGCAGGTATGCCTCCATTTGTTCATCCCTAGCATTGAAATCTCCAGTGACTTGATTGGATACCAGCTTTGAATCGCAATATATATCAAGGTGGCTTGCCCCTAGTGATCGAGCTTTGCGTAGTTCAATGATGAGGGGTTCGTACTCAGCCTCATTATGGATGCCTCAAAGACAAGTCTGATCCCTTGATCAATCATGTCATTCTCTAGGGAGAGGATCACAATTCCTACTCCTATCCCCTTAGAGTTAGAGGCGCCATCCACACAAAGTGTCCATTTTCTAGACTGGTCGATCTCCCAACTCCTCAACTGACCAGCTATCTGTTGGTCGCTGGACTCATTTTATCCTGTAAATTCTACAATGAATCAGCCAACACTTGATCCTTAATCACCGTCTTAGGTTTATAATGTATATTAAATATTCCAAGTTCAATCGACCATTTGGACATCCGTCCAGACAAGTCTGTCTTTCGAAGGATGAATTTAAGGGGAAAAGATGTGATGACTATAATTGAGTGAGCTTCAAAGTAGTGATCCAACTTGTGCAACGCGATGACCAAAGAATATGCCATTTTTTTTAGTTAGAGGTAGCGTTTGTCGGCCTCTAGGATTATTTTCCTGACTTAGTAAACGAGGGATTGGTGTCTTTATTTTTTTAAAACTAAGGTCGAACTGAATATATGACTTGGAACGGCTAGGTAAAGATAAAGATGATCTCCTGGATATGGAATGGTCAGCATATGGGGTTTGCTCAAATATGACTTGATTTGTTCAAGGGACTTCGATCATTCCTCATTCCAGGTGAGGCCTTTTTACTTTTTTATTAGTTAAAAGAATGACCGACATCGTTCGAAGGACTTTGAGATGAAACGGTTAAGGGCTGGTAACATCCCTGTTTACTTTTGAATTTTGCGTAATGTCTTTGGAGATAGAACGTTGTTGATCACGACTATCTGGTTAGGGTTGGATTCAATACCCTTCTTGGTGACCAAGCACCCTAGGAACTTCCTAGATTAAACCCCAAAGAAGGATTTGGCTGCATTAAAATTTATTTTATAATGCGTAACAATATAAGCCCAAAGTGGTTATAAATGAAGTTTTGTACTAGTCGAGGTCGAACAAAGGGATCTGATGATACCCTGAGTATGCATCCAAAAAACTCAACCGCTAATGATCGCCTGTGGAGTCAACCATCTAGTCGATCTAAGGCAAATGAAAACTATCTTTGTGGTAGGCATTATTGACATCTGTGAAGTTTATGCGCATTCCCCATTTATCATTACTCTTTTTTTACCACCACCGGGTTTGAGAGCCACTTTGGGAATTGAACTTCTCTAATGAACCTTGCCTCTAGAAGTTTCCCTACCTCTGTTTCCACTACCTTCGCTTTATTTGGGTAAGTTCGGTGAGCCTTTTGTGCGATCGACGGATACGTGGGACTAACATGAAGTTTGTGGCATGCAACTTTAGGGTCAATTCCTGGCATAACATACAACTGTCATGTGAATACATATTGCTTCAGAAAAGAAATTAACTCCTCCATCTTTTACTTGGATAATGTGGTGCCGATCAGGAATTTCCTTTTAGACTGAGTTTCATCAAAGGCTATCTCTTCCAATTTTTCCATGACCCTATATGTGAGCGGTCAACTCTCGTCTCTTCCACTCTAGGTCTTTTGTACTTTAGTTATTATTTGTGTAACTCCATCTTTAGACGTTTCAAGAATGACCTCCTTTTCTTTCTTCTTTTCCCGTTCAAGCCTGATGGCGGAGATAAAACACTTCCGATCAATATCTTAGTTGCCTCTGATTTCAATTATTCCTCGCTCTGTGATGCACTTAAGTTTTTGGTGGTAAATGGAGGGAACAACCTGCATGACATGCAACCACCCTTTATCAAGAATGACATGATAAGGTAAGTCAATATCCACCTTTAAGAACTCGATCAACTTTGACATATTACAGGCCCTAACTTGTAGAACCACCTTTCCCAATGGCATAGTTATTTTTCTAGTGAAGCCGACCAGAGGAATAGTCGCTTCCTTCAAGTATAATTTGAGCTTATAAAAAAGCTCTAAGTACACGACTTCAAACGAGCTCCCTTTATCGACTAGAAGCTTATCCACATCCCAGTTTGTAATTCTGAGGGTGATTACTAGTGCATCGTACTCTGATCAAATCGTCTTTCGTGAAGACTATATGCTTGTTGTAGTCCACATCTTTTTGTTGCATGGGCTTGTCAGTGGGACTTTTTGCAGGGTCAATTTGGAAGGCCTTCATAATCGTTGTGACCTTTTTAATTTCTATTTGTACGATATTTCCTTAGATATGCTTGTTACTCGAAGCATCGTGGATAACAGAAAACTCTTGCCCCACTCGTCCTCTAAATATTATGGTTTTTTTATCGGTGTTGGCGAGGCCTTGTCATTTTTCTTCTCAACGTATTCTTTTAAGTGCCCTGCCTGATCTAACTCTTCCATATTGGATTTGAGGGCCTTGCAGTTCTCTATCTTGTGCCCGTTCTTCTTGTGGAAAACACATCTGAGAGCATTATTTATGTTGCTCGGATCACCTCTCATCATTTTCAACCACTTAAGGAACTGCTGGTCTTTGATCTTACCCAAAACCTTATAGATTGGTTCCTTGAAAATAGTGTTGATCGCTTGGAAAGATTTGGACGAGTTTGCCTTGTCTCGATTTTTAGATCCTCCGTTCTGCTTTTTGTCCTCCTTTTCGGGGGTGATCTCTTTGTCATTTCCTTTGGTTACCTTTGCACGGCTGTTATCATTTTGGCTGAGGGTGACCACATATTCTAATTTTGAATACTTCTGTATGAGTGACATAAGATCATCGATGGTGTCTGCCTCTTTTTTGTTAAGGGATTAGTGCAATACGGTGTTGTAGGGTAGCCTTTTCTTGAATGATGTTATGACAACTTTCTCCGAGAAATCCACGATTTCATTTAAGGTTTCCCACTAGCATCTGGCATAATCTCGCAAAGTCTCCTATGTTTTCTTCTTCATGGTGAGGAACGAATCCATTATCTTTGGGTGAGAACTCCTTATAATAAAGCGAGCTACAAAGGCCTCCATGAGTGACTTGAAGTTCTTGATCGACCTATAAGACATCCTCGTAAGCCACTTTTTTGTGACATCCCCTAGGCTAGATGGTAATATACGACACATGAGGGCTTCGTTATGGTTCCACAAAGTCATCGCTTGCCTATACTGACGCATGTGGTCTATAGGATCGGTCTTCTCACCGTATATCTTGAAACTTGGGGTTGCAAACTTCTTTGGAGGATCTTCCTCTTCAATTATTTGGGAGAAGGGAGACTGCATCTGGGTGGTGAGTGCCCTTCTTTCTGGTTCCTTCATGGATCTAGCCCGTGATTAATCGGGTGTTGATCCATCTCCTTTCGAGCCAGACTTCGAATATCATGTTTACGATGTCCTTCGTCAGGGTTTCGCCTTAGTGGATGAATTTCCTTCTCTAAATGTTCCAACTCAAGGTGAGAACTCTTTCTTCGTCTACGAGTCTTGCTTGCCTGAGGTCTAGGCGTCCGACCATGATGATTGCACTTATCTCCACGGATCTCTCGCTCCATTTTCCAGGCGTCGTTGGAGACACACGTTTTCATCTACCTGGAGGCGTATTGCCTCCTCTTATTGATGGAGTTATTCTTTATAATCGTCAACTAACTGCGAGATATGTGTTAATATGGGCTGCTAGTTGCTCTGCTTAGAAGGCTACTCTTGTGGGCGTAATCGTAGATGGATGACGACCTAATTTATGTCCAGATGGATCTCAGACCTAACTCTATTTAGTGAGAGTTTGACTTTCTAATCGCTCGCAATAAGGGCACTATGAGGGTGAGACATCGTTTAACTTGCTAATTTTGATTTTCTTAGAAAAAGAATCATTTTCCACAAACGACGCCAATTGTGAGTGCAAATAATCACAATGAATAAATCTAAGCAACTTGGAACCAAACAAGATATAAAATAATCTCATGACAAAAGAATTTACGTGGTAAGGCAACTGCCTACATCTACGGGGTGTTTATCTATGTAAGTTAATTCTTTATAATTCGTGAACAAAGAATTACATGACCCAATGCCTTGGGGTGAGGTTTCTATTTATAACGATAGAAGTGCTTGAGTTATGTTTAAATTCCTCAAGCTATTGGTTGGCTCATTTTTCGGTCTATGTTAATCTCCTGCGAGATTATTGACAACAAGATTGAGCTCTCCATGTTTATCTCATGTGATATTAACCTTGACTTGAGTGATATGCTTTATATTTTTGGGTTGGGCCGCTGCAATTTGGGCTATTACGGTTTGCACCCCACACTATCACTAATGCATCAAGTAAAATGTTAATAAACCCATATATTAACTAAAACACAACTTTTTGAACATTTTAATAACCTTTCACCAATATTTCATAGTTTCAAGACTAAAAAATAAAAATTAATCCATTGTAATTATGAAAAAAGTTCTAATAATTGTGAAAGCATTTTTTTTAATATTTGAAAATCATATACTATCTTTATGATTTTTTATCAAGAATTTCACTTACGATACATCAATAATCTAATTATTAATCATAGGACTATAGGATTGTGTAAAATAGGTGAAATAATAGATAAGACCATCTTCGAAGAAGCGATAAATGAGAAGAAAAGAAATGTTCACATTGGAATTGCAAGGAAACGAGCATCATGGAATTGTAATTTTATGAGTTCCAACCTGTAACTTATTTGGCTAAGTGAGAAACCAAAATGGATGTTCATATGTTTGTTGGCATTAAACAAAATTAACTTAAGTGAAGCACCTAAAGTGACACGTAAAGACTTTTCTTTATTTTTTTATATCATTTACCGATGATTATGCCTTTATATATTTCTATTTTCTTATTTTTCCCATTCACATTGTGTCAAGATACAATTTTGTTCTATGTGCTTACCACTGTGTATGTTATTTACAAATAATATTATTTTAATTGATGAAGCTAAGGTAGGATTTAGTGATAGATTGAAATTGTGAAGAGAAATTCTAGAAACAAAAGGGTGTAAAATAAGTAAAACCAAAACAAAATATATGGAGTGAAATGTTTTAGTAATAGGATGACAAATAGGGATGTGATAAAACTTTAGGGTTAAGAGATACCTAGAAATGTAATTCTTGTTATTTAGGCTCGATTATTAAAAGAGATGGATATATTAATGATGATGTTACTTATAGGGTTAAAGTATATTGGGTTAAGGGGATAAGTGCTATTGACGCATTATGTGATCAGTGTATACCTTCAAAGTTAAAGGGAAAGTTCTATAAAACGAACATTAGACCTTTCATGTTATATGGGATAAAGTGTTAGGCAATCAAGAAATAAAATGTACAGAAAATGAATTTAGCAGAGATGCGGATGTTACGATGAATAATTGGTAAAACTCGAAAGGATAAGAATAGAAATGAATAAATTCGTGATATGGTAGAAGTAGCTCCCATAACATAAAAGATTAATTGAGAGAAAACCAACCTAGATGGTTTGAAGACGTCAAGTGTGGACCAATAAATCTCCCGTAAGGAATAGTGATTTAGTTAGTATTGATGGTAACATTAAGGGTAAAGGTAGGCCTAGATTGACTTGGTGAGATATTTTAAAAAAGAAAATGATATCATGTGGTTTAATCAAGAATATTGCGTTAAATAAAGCAGAAAGTAAAAATAGGATTCATGTAGTTAACTCCAAATAGTTGGAAAAAAGCTTTATTGAGTTTAGTTTTATGTGTTATTATTTAGTATGTATCTACGAGTCTCTAAAATATACCGTAAATATAACCCTTAGACCCTCATTATGATTAATTAATTTTAATTATATTTTTTGTATTTTAACTTGAAGTGGTATGAGAGTTGCATCAATTGTAGTGATGGATAACGATGAGTGAAAGAACCCTATTATGGCATCCATAAAAAGGCAATTGAACAACCTAGTCCCACCGCCACCCCTTACCGCGGTGACAACCATCCCACTCGATGCACAACCCCACTATTATAGCGCAACTTAGGCCACTCCTACATCATGTCCCCTACTTCTGGGATTGTGATCGCTAATGTTTGCCTCCATAACCATGAACCATTCGTTTTGCCAATAACTTCAATTGGTTAGCCTTGCCATTCACTGTCCCTATATGAGTGGACTGGTAGATGAGTGGAAGACTGACTTTAAAGGATGACTTATAAAAGTGGACAATCATGTTATTTGGGATGTCCGACGCTCCATCAACATTTACGCAGTTCATGACCCAACTATTTTAACCTTACTCAGGGAAGTTCGTTGTTTTCTTCTTCTATGATATCTTGGTATGTAGCCAATCAGATCAGGATCATGTGGCATACTTTGCACAAGTTCTGGATGTATTATAAGATAAGAAATTCCACCTACACATTAAAAAAATCGCCTTTATGGTTATGGAATTTACCTTCTCAGGTACGTAGTATCCAAAGATGAGGTTCAAGTCGATCACTCGATAATACAAGATTTTGTTAACTACTTGACTCTACCCCCATCAGATCTTCGTAGCTTTAATGGGATCAACAAGTTCTACCGCCAATTTATGGAAATATTTAACTCCATCATAATCCATATTTGATTTCCTCACTCCCTTTTGAGTTCAGATGGACATATGAGGTATAGTTATCCTTCAACCAACTTTTGACCTTGAAGATAATCATACCTGTACTATATCTTGTTTGAGAATACTTGTGATGCAAGAAAATATGATATTAGGGTAATCTTGAGAAAGTGGGGAAATATGTAGCCTTTAATTGTCAAAATGTATCTGACCTTGCTCGTAATTACTATACCTATAAATTAAAGTTCGTTGTTATACATGCCATCCATCACTGAGAGGAGTATAAGAAACATTGGAATGTGGTATCATGTATGATCATGACGTATTGAGGTATTTGGGGAGTTATATGCATCCTAACAACGTGGAACATATGCAAAAATTCACCTTCCTCCTTAAGTTAAGTCAAGAGAGGAAAATTGTGGTGTCAATGAAGTAAACTATCGCAACCATTCTCTTGCTACTCTAAAGGGCAATTTTTTTTATGAGATCCAAGATTAGTATGCTACGGAATTATCTTTGTTCTTGTACATGTTGAGTCTTAACAACACCACAAGTCGTTTGACGGGTATCTATTGCAGGACATGTGACCTTTCAAGGCATAACCTTATGTACTCCAGCTTCGTCTTTACAGACAAAAATGACTTCATAGGTGCATGTCAGGGGCCTAAACGTATGAATATTTCTTGTACCCTCACATCCAACCCTTTATTCTTCGTGTATACCTATAAGACAGTGTAGGGGAACCACTTCAACTCCAACGTATATACGCCTATTCTAGTCCTTAAACCATCCTTAACATGTGTATTTTATGCATTTTATTATTGTCCCACCATGAGCCGTGAAGGTATATGTTTCTATCATTGTGATAGTTGATCACTTCTCGAAGATTTCCCACTTTATTTGGTAGCAAAACATGGGACGCTTCCCATGTCGCCACATTGTACTCTTAAGACATTGTTCATTTTCATGATGTATAATAGTAGTACCTCCTACTAGATTGCCAGGTTGATTGGCCACTTTTGGAACACTCTTTGGATCCTTTTCCATCTTACTTCACATTCTTTAATGACCTTCTAACCTTAGACAAACTGAAAGACCGAGGTAGTTAACTTGGGCGTGAAGGATTTTTTCTGGTGCTTGGCCTTTAACAGACCCCAACAATGGGATTAAATTATAAATGAAGTCTAGTTTTCACATAAAAATAATGTTAACTGATCTACACGTCTCTCCATATTTCAAATTATTATTGGTATGCCCCTACACCAATAAAATTGGTTTATCTCCCCCAATTGTGCTCGTGAGTCAGTTCACTTTTGAGTTCGTGACCCATACTACCACTATCCACAAGGATGTTTTCCTTCATCTTTAGCGTACTTAAACGACCTACAAAGGCCAAACAAATGTTCACAAAAAAGAGGTTAATTTCACCTGAGAGATCTTGTTATGGTTTACTTGTAGAAAGAGAGGCGAAATGGTAAGGGATAAAAAGTAAAAATGAACATATATGGTCCCTTTTAGGTTGTATGGATGAGTGGGGAAAACACTTGTAAGAGTGATTTTCTTGCAAAATTTCGTATTCACGGGATCTTTAATGTTTTCAATCTATCTCCTTTCGACGATATTAACTATTCATCAATTTTGTTCCTAACAGATTTAGTTAAGTAGTTCGTTCGCACGTGGACATGAATGAGTCTGTTTTGGACACCAAGATCGTTCATATAGCATTGAGGCCTTGAAGTCATTACTTTATTCATTTTCTGAGTTGTACTACGGATGAAAATACATGGATACTGAGACTACTTCCAGAATAATGACCTCGATTTTTTTTTTGAAATCATATGGCGAGATCAAGGGAAGAGAGTGATGTGGCAAGGACCCTTTAGAGGAAGTCCTTTATTTAATTATTTACTATATTTTGTTAGTTTATGTTTATCATCTAGGAGCTAGTACTTATCTAACAATCTATAGTTATTATTGAAAAATAAGCCCCCCTCTCCCCCAAAATTGTATTAATTTAATTTTAGTGAGAGTTTGTTGGTATTGCATGTTCACATAAATATGGCATGTTTTAACAATTTTAAGTTCATGAAATTCTTTCTCCCTTACAAAAATTCCTTATTAAACAAAATATCTTCAATACACCTTTTACAGTATTTTGATAAAATAAAAATGGTATTATATTAAAAATACTTGATATACATTTACATTGTTTTATAATAATAGATTTTGATGATGTAAAAATATTGAAGTACAAAATGTTTAAACATTGTTATAAACGAAAACTATTTTGTAACACTTTTAGTGGTATATTTTAGGCTATGTTATTGTTAAACTACTTTTAATGATAGTTTGAGCAGTGCTAAAAATAAGTCTCCTATTTTCTTGACAAAGCTCCCACTACACTTATAAATCTTTTAACCTAACATTAATTTTCAAAATATGTATATAAAAAGATTTCTTAAACTCAATTAGGAAACTTACAAGATGTGGAATGAAATTCATGTAAGTAAAATTCATATATAGCAATAATTATTTAAAATAATTCACAAGTATTACAATGTTTTGAGAGCTCTTTTGGTAAAAAAAAATCCCATTTTTGTAACATTTCCGTGAAATTATTCGCAAGCGTATGCATTAAACACTTGATGTAATTGTGAATAAACTATTTTCTTCATGATTTTGGTCATGATTCATTTGAAAAAAATCAAATTATTTGTAGTGCGATATATCAATAAGTTGAACTTACTATTATTTGCTTCATTACTCATACAAATATGTTCATTTGAGTATGAAGCTATAGATTTTTAAGGAAATAAATCTATAATAATATAGTTAAAAAGAAAAAAAAGGTAAAGTAGAAATATATAATTTAGAGAAATGTTTGAGTAAGGGTAAACTTGTCATGTTTGCAAGAAAAATTCTTTATAAAAGGAGACTCCGTTACCAAAAAATTATTGCAGGGGACATTAATGCAATAATTTTAATAATAGGAAAGTTATGTGTTCAGTCTTTACCTTAAGGATGGTAAGTGCAACCTACAAATTTTTACGGATAATTTGGCTTTGCTCCCTCATGAATGTATATATATATATATACCACAATAATTATTGGAATTGCAAGAATGACCCAAAAGCGTTATGAACGTAGAAAAAGGATAAGAGAGAACTATATACATGGTTCGATCGTGAGATTAGCCTACCTCCACGAGAGTAAAGGCGACGTTCTTTTTATTAGAAAAAGGGAATGGAAATAGTCGTAGTGCTAGTGTTGCTAGCTGAGAGCCTAGGCTATTACGTGCTAGTTACAATTACCCTTTAACGTGGGCTAGATCGCCCCTATTTATAGACAATGTCCCACGCTTGTGGGTTGATTCGTACTTATCTCTATCTATAATGATCTTGTTATATTTGATCATATCACAAGCCGATTACTTCGTATGCCCTCCTTCCGCTAATTGTCATGTGTTTGGCCATGTGGCTCAGGCCACTGATCTTAACTAATCTTATCCCTTCATTTGCCCCCAAGGTGGGGGCGATCGGTCAAACACGATGATCAGCCATACCTTGATTTGTTATATGAGTGTTCGGCCTCCCAGGTTATTCGGCCAAAATCCTTGGCTTATTTTATGTGTCACGTGTATATCAATTTTAGCGCTATTTTAATACGTGGTTGTTTTGGGAGGCGTGCGAAGCAATCATTACTAATATAGCTGGCACACGTATTTTTATCATTTGTTGTGTATCCAACGTTATTATTAGAAGTAATGGTAGGGTATGAGTGCATGACACGCTTTCCCAAGCATTGTGACAGCTTTGAGGAGATGCTTCTCCAGAGAGTATAAGGGTTTCCAATCCTTATACCTTAGCACTTTCATCAGTTGCTAAGGTAATTTAAACTTCCAATCTCTCTCCATCTCCAGTGTTCCCATTTTACCTTCTTCTTCTTCATCTTTTTCATCCTCCATGTCCATGAGTTTAGAAAGTATGAAGTTTCTTCAGCCAACAACTTTCAGGAATTCCGTGATCATTATGGAATTCCTGATAACGTTGTCTTAAAAGTCTCCCCTAAGGATGAAGACATCTTCAATCTTCCCCATGAGGAGGTAGCTTTCTTGATTGTGTTAGTACTTGAGGGGGGAGTATGCTTTCCCCTCAGCCCATTACTGGTAAGGGTGCTCCGTTATTAAGAAATACTCCCTGATCAAGCAAACGGTAGTTCTACCGTATTGTGATGGGGACAGTGGCCATAAACCAAATTTGTGGGACCAACCTTGGTCTTGAGGATATTAGGTATTGCTACTAGGGTTGCATGGGCGGAGTTGGTTCGATTCCACTATGGAATTGGAACCAGAACCGAACCTCATGGGTTCCATGGTTTTGGATCCAGAACCAAATTGATATCGTATTAGAACCGAACCAAACCGAACCATCGGTTCTTGGTTCGGTTCGGTTCAGGTTGGTTCATAGTTTTGGTTCATGGCTCTGGTTTACAGTTCTGGTTCATGGTTCTGATTCGCGATTCTGCTTCACGATTTTGCATTATTTTTGCAATTAATAATAGTTCGCTCAAATCATTTTCTAATAAATAAAAAAAGAACCTAAAAATTGGCAAATATTAAGTATCTATGGTAATTTCATCTTAAACAAATCATTAAATATTAACCTTCTTTATTTTTCTCAATTAACATGTTTCACTAATTTATTTAAAAAAATATCACGCGCACACACAATTTCGCAAAAACTAATTATCTAATTTCATTACAATATAACAAATATATCAAATGAAAATGAAAATAGAAACGTTTTTTAATTAGCACTATAGATATCGAACATAAATGATAAAATATCTAATAAACTATTCGGGTCGATTCTCGGGTTGGATTTTAGGTTCAGTTGTTCGGTTCGGTTCTTTTGTTTCGTTCGGTTCGATTTGGTTCAAGTATAAAATCGAGAACCGAACCGAACACTTCGATTCTTATTTTTTTGGAACCATAACCAACCCATGGAGAAAAAAATCCAAACTAACCCAACCCATGAAGGTCAGTTTGGTTCAGTTTTTCGGTTTGCCAGTTCCGATGAACACCCCTAATTGTGACGACCTGAGGTCTTCCTCAGGCACCGAACTATACGATTTCCCGGTCAGGGATAAGGCCCATAATTTGGCCACTTATTTGCCCAAATCCGAAAAAGACAATAACAAAAATGTCATTGTAGTTTTATGGGCAATTTATGGTGAAGGCTAGGATGGGCTTGGGGTTCCTGCCATAAAGGGGGATCTTGGTAGGTCGCCCACTAGTAGCTTCTTTTTATTTTTCTATTTGGCTTATTACTGACCAATATGACTTTTTATTCGCAGATCCCTTTCTAAGCACTAAGCCTTCAGACTATCAAGTAAATATTAAAGATCCATAGATAGTTTGGAGAAGACCGACCCCAACAGGAGTTCACCCCCACTGGAGAGCGGCCCATGTCCTCCTCAATTACCAACTTACCTACCATTCCCTCTCCAATTTTACATCCATTCCAGTTGGTATCCAGATCACCAACCCAATCGCACGTGAAGATCAAACACCTGCCGCTCCTTACGTGATCTCTACCGAATCTGATTCTAGTGAGAGCGAGGAGAAGGAAAAGGAAGGAGAATCAGGAGAGGAGGAGGAAGAGGAAAGAGAAGAAGAGGGAGAGGAAGAAGAGGAAGACTAGGATTTTGGTTCACTTGTCGACGACTTTGATCCTCTCTTCTCTTACGAAACGAGTCTGTCAGGTCGGCCTTGGGAGAAAGTAGAAGCTGAAGAGGATTTTTCCTTCCAAGAATTCACTTCTCCCAATACCACCCTTCTTAAAAGACATGATTAGCTAAATTAGGAGATCGATCGGCCTGGCAGCTGCCAGGGATAACTTGAAGAAGTAATCAGGCGCCAACATGCTGGGTGGTTGAGCTCCCTCTGGTGATGACTAGAGGAAAATGAAGCTGGTATCCCTATGGGAGAAAGAATACATTTTTTCTTGAGCGCTAAAAGTCAGAGGCTGAATAGGGAAAGAAGAAGAAGAGAAACAAAACTTCGATAGGTAGTGATTCTAAGAAGCCCCCTCCACCCAGCTGAGTAGTGATTATCACTGAAGACGATAAACGACAACATTTAAGGACCCCCACTCCTCCTAGTCAACAGGAACCACCCCTGAAAGCCTACTTTTTATAAGGGGAAGGAGCCTGTGATAGCTAGTGACTCGGCCCACAAAGACTTGAAGGTGTCCTTTTTAATCTCTCAGGCTTCCAAGTTGTCGTATGTAATAATGCAGTTGAGGAGTTTTACTTTGGAGAGTCTCTACAAAG
Organism: Sambucus nigra; assembly: GCA_949130495.1. Taxonomy (NCBI): domain Eukaryota; kingdom Viridiplantae; phylum Streptophyta; class Magnoliopsida; order Dipsacales; family Adoxaceae; genus Sambucus; species Sambucus nigra. The sequence continues at coordinate 586,923,457 of OX422212.1, read as the reverse complement.
AGGGCCTTCACCATAGTGTGATGGTAAGATCATCGACCTCTTTTCTTTTTTTTTTCCTTCTTTTGTTAACAAGTCTTCTAATACACCTCTCTTTTTTGTTCAAAGCATGTAAGTTCAGCACGAGCTCGCCTAACGAGCTTCCTCTTACTAGAAGTCACTTAAGGCCACTAGCAAGGAGAACGCCACACTCAAGATCAAAATGGTTACTCAAGGCTAGAAGGTGGAGGACTTGAATAAAAAGTTTAAGGAGCAGGCTGATGCCCATACTACGGTTGTGGAGGAGGCCGAGCGAGTTTCGAACGAGTTCAATCGAGTTGATAATCAGCTCTCCAAGCTTATAGTTTTCCACCAGTGTCCCCTCCTGGCTAAGCTTATCCTTTCAAAGCTAAGGTCCCAGAGGGAGTAGACCGGGGAGGCCGACCTGGACCAGGCCTTTGACGAAGGCTATGGTGTGGCCATCTAAGATATCGCTACCTAGATAGACTACCACGAGTTAGTTACCTTTAACAAAGGCTGGGTAGCAGGACTCAAAATGGGCACCATCAATGAGGACGATCCTGACTACGCCGAGAAACATCCCCTACCCAACCCCATGACTGTCCCTCCTGGGGAGTCAGCGAGCTTCTCCTCCATCGATCTACCAACTTCCAATCTTTCGGTCTCTACCGATCCCCCTACTTCCACTGGTCTTCCTACTGAGGGAGCTTTAGGGTAGACTGGTCACACTTAGGTATTTTTCTTCTTTTTTTTCTTTTTTTTATTTCTTTTGTTGACCCTTGGTAGTCTTTTTGTAGTCCGTATGCCCTTAATCATTAACAAAAAAACATTTTTTTATTTCTACTGTTGCATTTTTGTTATATTTTTCTTTCTAGCCTCTTCTCTTTCTCTTTACTTAACATGAGGCAATCTTAGGTGACCACTATTATTTAAATCACCATAAGTGAATGGCTAAATCAATCATTAAGAAACTTTTAACAAAGCAACTAGCCTTTGGCACTTGGATAGATCAATCTTAAGTGCTCTTAAGTAAATTGAGTAGTCAGCCAAGGCCATCTTAGACAGCCAACCAAATCAGACAAGTAATTTTTAATCACTGAAACAATTAGCCAAAGCAATCTCAAGCGACCGACTGAATTAAGTAATTTTTAACCAATAATGCAGTTGGCTAAAGAAATTTCAAGTGATCAACTAAATTAACCTCAAGTAGTTTTAACTAATAAAGAAGTTGGCTAAAGAAATTTCAAGTGATCGACTAAATTAAACTTAAGTAATTTATAAACAATCAAAACATTTGGCCATCCATTTCAAGGGATCGACTGAAAAGACCGAGCTTTCCTTCAGACCGATCTGCTTTCAAATCATACCACTACTAGGAGTAGGTTTTAGCTGACCTTTCCCAGGTCGTACCACTTGTACAAGTGGGTTTTTTTGCCGCTTCTAGGCTATCTAATCTAGATAACTCCTAAATGGGGTTTAACCGACCTTTCCCAGGTCGTACCACTCATACAAGTGGTTTTTTTTGCCTCTTCTAGGCTGATCTAATATATATCGTACAACTCCTATTTAATTGACCTTTCCCAGATCGTATCACTTATTCAAGTGGATTTTTTGCCTCTTCTAGGCCGATCTAATATTATATCATACCACTCCTAAGAGTGGGTTTTAACCCAACTTTCTCATATCATACCACTTATATAAGTGGAGTCTTTGCCTCTTTTAGGTCAATCTAATACAGATTATACCACTCCTAAGAGTGGGCTTTGACCAACCTTTCTCAGATCATACCACTTATAAAAGTGAATTTTTTTGCCTCTCTAGGCTGATCTAAGAGTGGTAACCGACCTTTCCCAAATCGTGCCACTTACACAAGTGTTTTTTTTTATTTTCGACTAAGGCTTTTTACACAATTTAAGATATTTAAATGAAAATCATTTTATTGTGCATAAATGAAAGAGCTCAACTAACTAATTATCTAGTGATAAAACTTTCTAAGGCTCATGGAATTCCATGACTTTGGGACTTCCCTCCCATCTATTTCTTCTAAATGATATGAGCCTCCATGCCCTTTTGAAGCTATGCGATAAGGTTCCTACCAGTTCAGTGCCAACTTTCCATCTGATGGTTTCTTTGAGGCGGGAAATAACTTCTGGAGAACCAAATCGCCGACTTGGAATTCTTTGACCTTAAATTTCTTATCATGATACTTTGCCAATTCATGTTGATAAGATGCCAAATGTATTAAGGCTTTATCCCCCCTTTATTAAGCTAGGTCCAACTCATGGGCAATTCGGTCATCATTTTGATCGTCTTTAAATATCCCTGATCTGAGCATTGATAGATCGATTTCCAGATGAATTACTTCTTTCATGTTGTAGGCAAGGGAATATGGAGTTTTCTTCATCGACTTTCTTTGGGTCGTCCTATATTCCCACAGAATGCATAAAAATTCATTTACCCATCGTCCCTTGGCATTTTTCAGTCTCTTCTTGATGCCTGATAGAAGGTTTTGTTGGTGATCTCTGCTAGCCTATTGCATTGAGGGAAGACTACTGATGCATAGTGAATTCAAATTTCGTGTTCGGCACAAAAGTCCCATAATGGATCATTATAAATTGGGTTCCATTATCAATTACCAAAGCTCTTGGAATGCCAAACTTTGTGATGATGATTCTCCAGAAGAATCTCCTGGCATCCGACTCTGTGATGTTAATGAGAGGTTCGGCCTCAACCCATTTGGTGAAGTAATCGGTCACCGTTATCAGATACCTCCGATTTTTAGGTGCAATTGGTAGTGGTCCTATAATGTCCATACCTCATTGGGCGAATGACTATGGGCTTGTAAGAGGATTGATATATTCGGTAGGCTATTTGATCATTGGTGAGAATATTTGGCACATTGGCCATTTTCTGGCAAACTACACTGAATCCTTCTACATATATGACCACCAGTATCCTTGAGAGATTTCTCTGTAAGAGAGCTATTTCCCACCTGTGTGTTCTCTATAGCTTCCTTCATGCATCTTCTTTAAAATCACTTCGACTTGATCTGAGTGTACGCATTTCAACAGTCGTCTAATAAATAATTCTGGTAGAGTTTCCCGTGTGAGTTGAATCAGAATCTGAATGATCTAATCTTCAGCTTGTGGGCTTCCTTATCATCCGGGTTGGCTCGCCGGTTTCAAAAAAGAGATGATGGAATCCATCCATGATGGGGACAGTTTCACTTGGAGGATATTGGGATCGCTCATTGTTTCTTCAATGCTTGGTCGGTCCACACACTCCACCTCAATATTTCTCTTCAGATCAGCTTCAATGGCAGAGGCCAAGGTAGCTAAGCCATTCGCATGGCTATTTTCGTTCCTTAGAAATTTCTCCACTGAGGCCGACTTGAACTGCTGGAGTAGTCCTCTGGCCTTATTTTTTGTAGACTATCATCCTGGGATCTCTTGCTTCCTATTTTCCATTGATCTAGTCTGGGATCAACTTGTAATCATAAAATGTGATGATTTGGTGATAACTCATATTGTTCACCCTTTGTAGACCGTGCATAACAACTTCATATTCAACTTTGTTGGTGGAGCCTTTGAATCCAAATCTGATGGCTTCTTCAATTAGGCCTCCTTTTAGGGTTAAGAAGACTATCCAACTCACGTGCCTTTCTCATTTGATGAGCCAACAACAAAGAGTTTTCACCTCTTCTCATTCTCGGCGACTAGTAATACTTCCAGGATAGGTGGAGGCTACTCCGCTCTTGGTAATGTTGAGAATTCTTCCACGAAATCTGCCAAGACTTGACCCTTGATTGTTATTTTGGGTTCATACCTGATGTCATATTGGGCCAGTTCAAGCGACCACTTGGTCATTCTATTAGAGAGATCGACATTTCTGAGGGCATCCTTCAAAGGGTAGGTCATCAAGATGGCTATAGTGTGTGCATCAAAGTAATGCCTTAGCTTTTTTGCGGTGGTCACCAGTTCTAGAACCATATTCTCAATGGGCATATATCTATTTTCTACTTTGATAAGAGTATGGCTCATGTAGTAGATCGATTTTTTCTCCCCGTCATGTAAACATATCAGCGTTGCACCCGGTGCGTGACTTGAAATGGAAAAATACAGATACAGGTCTTCCCCTGCCTTGGGTGTTGGCAAAAAATGAGGAGATCCCAAGTACTTCTGAATCCCTTATAGGTATTGATCGCATTCTTATGTCTAGATTGTGGGCCTTGACTTTTTTAAGGCTTGAAAAAAGGGGCAACACTTGTCAGAGGATCTTAAAATATCGGTTAATGAATGCCATCATTCTAATTATAACCTAAATTTCCCTAATGGTAAGCCTTCTAACGTTCTAAAGAGCTTTAATTTGGTCTGAATTTGCTTCGATGCCTCTCTAAGTAACCAGGTATCCTAAAAACTTATTAGAGCTTACATTAAACATACATTTAGATGCGTTAAGTTTCAACTTGTGCTCGATGAGGATGTTGACGATCTTCGCAAGGTCTTTTAGATGATTGACATAATACCTTCTCTTGAAGAGCATATCATATATATAAACCTCCATATTAGAGCCGACTAAATTCTTGAACATCTTGGTCACTAACTTATGATATGTTCTATCCGTGTTTTTCAAGTCGAAGGGCATTACCATGTAACAGTAAATCCCTAAGGTTGTGATGAACAAGGTTTTCTCTTGATTTGGGATGAACATGGGTATTTGGTGGTAGCCTGAGTACGCATCCATGAAGCTAATTAGTTGATGTTATGTTGTGGAATCCACCACCTAGTCTATTTAGGACATTGAAAAATAGTCATTTGGGAAGTGTTTGTTGAGGTCGGTGAAATCAATGCAGACCCTCCATTTATCACTTTTCTTCTTATAAGAAGGTAGTTCTCTTAAGAGTTCGGGTGTACGTGAAAATGGAGGTGTAACCCCTATAGGTATGATGATAAACCACTAACCCCAAATGTTCTTGATGATTACTGAATAAACACACAGATATCGTATATGGAAAACACTTAGATTAAACTCACAAATCACTCGTGTATAACTCAAACAACAATAAATGAACCTCAGAAGCAACTCAATCAAAGGGAGAGAGAAGTAAGCACCCTAGCTACACCTTGGCAGGCAACCAACACACCAATAGTAATCAATGTTCTTCAAAGCATCGCAATAAATGTCAAAGGTGGGTAGTAAAAGGCTCTGGTTTTGTAATAACTCTCTCAAGATAATAACTCTCTCTCAATCTAGGAAGAACTCCCTCTTATCAGAAGTGGTCGCGGTTGATTAATAGCCCCACCCCCTCCTGAGGTGTCTCAGTCCTCATTAATGCTAAAGACATTCCTCTCACACTTTAAGTCACAAGCATAAAATGCATGCTGAATTAGCACACCCTAGGTCATAAACATTAAATGTCAAGACATACCTTTTTACTAATGACTGTTCGTCAGAGGACTGTCATAACAGTGGTGGTTTACCAACTCCTCTGACAGTCCCTAATACCATATTGGTTTACTCAAGTTTGGATTGGACAATGGGCAGGTGGCTAGTGACATCACTCAGAATATATGTGACCTTTGGTAAATGGTTGTTTGGCTCAAGTTTACTCTACACGAGATATTTCTTGGTGTTTTACCAGATATATCTAAATTGGTTAAGACAAACCTTAATGCTACCTTACTTCTCAATCCTTTAAACTAGGTCCCTCTAAAAATCCCACGGTGAGGTCATTCGATAGAGCATGTAAACTCTTCCAAGCTCTACCAGGCTTAGTCCCTCGCGAGTACCATTTGATCTCACACTCAATAAGTAATAACTATTACAACTTGTAAATATAATCATAAATAAAATTTTACTTAGTAAAAAATGGAAATAAAAGGAGAGCTTCCACGATCGGTTTCCTCTCAAGCATCCCTAAGCTTCCCCACTGAGCTCCCTCGATGTGTCTCTTCACTGCCCTCTTGTTTCTTCCTCAATCCTTATCTTAACTTTGTTGTGAGGGGAAGTTATATCTCTAATCATGAGATTACCTTTAAGCCCCCTACACTTCTTAACAACAACGATATTTGAAATTTATTCTGGAAATTGGACTTCTCTAATGGAGCCAACATCATGTAGGTTGTCAACCTTAGCTTCTACCGCCCTTACCTTTTTGGTGCCAAATTCTCGGGTTTCTGCTTATTGTCTTAATGCTTGGCTCCACATAAAATCGGTAGCAAGCGATCTCTGAGTCTATTCCCAGGAAATCGTAAGGCTACCAAGATAAAAACGTCTGCATTTACCGTGAGGAATTGAATAAGTTGTTCAGCTTCAATCCAATAAGGAAGATCTTCTATGGTTATGAGGAATCTAAAATAACCGACATTAGATCCTCTAATACACGTGTTATAGGGGCCAACCGAGTCTCTTCAACCCCTAGCCGAACTCCTTTTCATTGCTACTTGGGCTAGTTGTCCTCAGAATTGTCTTCACTTTGATTATTCTTATACTGAGACTACTTTATCTTGATTGCCGAAACAAAATAACTTCATGCTGCTGCTTGATCTCCTCTGATTTCTATCACCCCTTAACTAGTAAAAAACTTGAGCTTCTGATGAAGCGATGATGAAATGACCATCATGTCATTCAGCCACCTTCTGCCTAGAATGGCATTATAGGGTAACTTTGAAAGGTTTACAAGGAACTCAACCTTCTTATTAGATGGGCCGATTTTTACTGACAACTTGATTTTTCATAGGGGTGACTCTACGTCCCCATTGAAACCTATCAATGGGCCGATGTTAGCATCTAGACCCTTGACTCGGTAGGCAAAGCTTGTAAAGCACTTCCTGATACATGATCTCAGAGGAGTTTCCTTGGTCTATGAGAACCGTTCTCACGTTAAAGTTTACAATTCGCAAGGTCAGGAACAAGGCATCTTTACGGGGCGTGTTTATGCCAACCAGATCGTCAACGGTGAACATGATGGCTTGGTCAGTATTCATATCCTTTATTTACATTTTGACTAGGATTGGCTTTATTGGGTCCACCTGGAATGCCTGTTGAACGCTGGTTGCTACCCTCACCTTCTTTCTTAGCTTCTTGCTAGTGTGCTGGGTTGGGTCGCTATATCCGTGGATGATGGCAAATAATCCTGTTGGTGGGGGGTTCTCCTCCATTTTCTAGACTGCGTTAACCTTGTTTACTGCCTTTGGCTTCGATTTGTTGATGTACTCCTTGAGATGCCTCACTTGGACCACCTCTAGGTGTTTTTTATACATCTTGTAGTCTTTCGTGAGGTGCCCATAGTCCTGATGATAGTTGCATCTAAGAGTGTCGTCCCTAAAATTTGGGTCGTCGACCATCTTAAGAGGCCTTTTAAAGAAAGGCTTATCCTTGATTTGATGAATGAGCCTAAAGCCGGGCTCTTTGAAGACTGCTTCCAATGCCTTGTAGTTACTCTCGCTGGCCTGAAACTTGGAGCGACTTCAGGAAGCTTCGTTCCTGGATCCCCTCTTCGCGGTCGATGATGGTTGGTTTCCCCTTTTGGGGGATTTCTTTGGCTCGTTCTTTTTTTTAGTCAGCTTGGGGGATGCACTTGAGATCTCATCTTTCACCTGGCGTGTTTTTTAATTTGGGACATAAGATCGTCCATCGAAGCTGATGGCTTCTTTGTCAAAGACTGATAGAGATCATCTGACCATCCCAGACCTAACTTAAAGAAAGCGATTATCAATTGCTCATTGAAATTTTTAATTTCGTTGTATAGCTCCCAGTACCTCTGAGCGTTCTTTTTTAGAGCCTCTTCTTTCTTATTTTTGAGAGATATTAGTGAATCTACCTCCTTCACCACCCTTATGCTTGTGATAAATCAAGCTGTGAACTGCTCAACAAGATCCTTAAAGGTAGAGATTGATATAGGGGACAGTTTCTCAAACCATTTTAAGACAATCTCTCCTAGAGTTGATGGGAATACCCTGCACATCAAGGTGTCGTGATAGCTCCAAAGGGACATGGTCTACCAGTAATGTCTGATATGATGAGTTAGGTATGTTTTTCCTTCGTACGTTATGACTTTTGGCATGAAAAACTTCTTTGGAGGTTCAAAGGATTCTATCTGTTCGGCGAATAGCGAGGCTGCGTCATGCTCCAGTGCTTTCCTGGCCAAGTCCTTTCCTGACAAAGTTTAGGTTCGTCCTTCCTTCTAACTCCCGATAAACGAGTCCTCTCAGTTCATCTGTCTTTACTTGGTTGGAATGTGGTTTAGGGTGGGTGGACCTACTACTCTGGGTGACTCCGTCGGATAGGGTTGGTGAGGGCTATGGTTGATGGAATTCCTTCCGAGCGAACGATTACGTTGGTGATGGCGATGAATCATACGGGGACTTATTGAATAAGAAAACATGTGAGGTTGATTTCCTATGGAATGAGGTCCCTTCATGTGGTGCTGCCAAGTACGCAAATCTGAGGTGATACCCTCTAACCGTTGGGACGGCTTTCGGTGTCCCCTCCTATACTGATGTCGAATACGTGAATCTGAGGTGTCACCCTCTGACTGTTAGGATAGTTGTCTCCTCATATGGGCGATATCTTGGTCTCAATTGTTTATCTTTTCTTCATAGATACTGGCCAAATGGGAGACAGGTTTCCCTTCCCCTTAGTCAATTGGCGGCCTTCGATACCACCTACTGGGTCCATATCTGGCATGCGAACGTCCTCTGGATCTTGACAGTTGCTGGAGGGGAGACATTCGCACATGAGTTTGTTCCCTCCTTACGATGCGTATTTCGGACTGCACACAACTCCTTACTTGAGTGGGGTGAGATTGATTTGCACTCATGGTGAAGTTTTGAGCTTTCTTGACTTTGGCAATGGTGAAAGCTTCGTTTTCCACAAACGGTGCCAAATTATAGGAGATTTTTTCAATAATAATTATTAGCATTGCAAGAATGCCCCAAAAGTGTTACGAATGCTGAAAAAGGAAAATAGAGAACTATATAAGTGGTTTGGCCGTGAGATCGACCTATGTACATGGAGGTAAAGGGAAATATGATTTTTATTAGAGAAAGCGAATGGCAATAGTTGGATTGCTAGTGTTTCTAGCTGAGACTCCAGGCTATTACGTACTAGTTACAATTACGCTCTAACATGGTTTAAGTCGCCCTTATTTATAAACAGTGTCCCACGCTTGTGGGTTTCTTCGTACTTATATATATCAGTAACGATATTTTCAGATTTGATCATATCATAAGTCGATTACTTCGTATGTCGTCCTTTCGCTATTTATCACGTGTTCGGCCACGTGGCTCAGGCCACATGACCTTAATTAATCATATATATTCAAGGAAATTATTAAAAGGTTTGGACTTAAAGTCCATTAGTGTTGTGGTGTATTTTTATGAGGTATATGTGTTGTAATGTATATATGTTTTTTTTGGTAATGTTTTTGCAGACCTTTATAACGTACGAGTGATTTTTCATAATCTATACGAGATCTTTTGTAATGTATATGTGTTAGGTTATGTATACGATAATATATTAGGTTTACATTATGAGTGAGGGCCCTTAATGCAAAAAAAAATATGTTAGTAGACTAAAGTAGAAATTTTTTAATTATTAAGGACAGACTGTGAAGCTCCCAAATTTCTAACCCCCATTTTTCTCATTCTCTAAAAAATGTTAAAAGGTTCTAGAATACTTTTTGTTTAGAAAAAAATCATCCAAAATACATCATAAGTCTAGGATGTATTCATATTTCTGTACATTTTTTTTTCCAGAAAAAGGGATCCAAAATGGGGAGAGGACATTCTAGAGTTAGAATGGCCTATAGACTTAAAAATGGATCTTTTAAATTTCGTTATTTTTTAATTAAAGAATGGTGAAGCACATAGTTTTTGAATTATAAACATTGAAAACATTATTCAAAAACAGAATTTGAAACAAGATTATAAAGAATACAAAATTATATCAATTACCTCATATACAGGTTAGATGTTGAACCAAAATCTTGTCGATCAAGAGAATCCAGTGATCCAGGTACAGTCTTGTAGATGATGTTACTGAAAGGCCTCAACTCTAACGTCGATATAAAAGGTATTCCACGACCCGTATTTACCAAACATACATTTATATAATCAGAGGGTGGGATGTGAATAGTCTCAAACCATGTGGCAGAAGTTAAATCATTTAATTTCACCGTTCCCCAAAAGTTAACTCCGAGGTACACATCAAATTCTGGAATTCGACCCTTGTTGTCATAGTTTCCATACATAAACCTCACTCTTATAAAATAAGTGTTGCCTTTACCTCTTCTAGGTCTTAGGTTGTAACAATTCCTAGTCCCTTGAGGAAATGTTCTAAGTGTAAATAACACGCGAGCATATGGTTCTCTATACTCTGGAGATGTAGTCCTGATAGTGCCGGTGTTAATAAAACCATCATCTGAAATATAATGGATCCCCGTCCTCTCATCGGTGTAGTTGGAACCTTCAGGTATTCCACAATCTAAGCTTATGAAGCCTGGAAGAAAATATGCTTGATTAGTTATACATAAATCTCGCAAAAAAAAATGTGACATGACAACACAACACGAATGGATAAAAAATAAACTTTGCTCATAATCATGAAGAAATCTATCTAATATTTAAAACGTTTTTTCTACTTTAATACATCACTAATTTTTAATATTAAACTTAAATATAATTTTAATTAAAAATTAGACTTTGCTGATAATCATAAAGAAATATGTTAACTTTAAATACCACGTGGCATGCTTTAAAAATAATTTAAAAATATAAAAGTCAAGAAAAATGAAAAAACTAGTAAGAAATGAATTTTGAATTAAAAAAATAGAGAATTAAAGTCAAAGTCATGTTCCTTCCTATATTTGGATTTTTAGGACAATACTTTTCAAGTTTATAAATCTAGTCTCTGTAGTACAATAACATTTATTTGTGTGGTCCCTTTAGAGTTAAAAGTTCATTTTTTTTGTCTGCGTCAGCGGCACTATTTTCACCGTTTTTCATTGTATTTTTAGTAAAATGACTAGATTTATAAAATTATCTGAAATGTCCTATTTTTATACACTTTGGGAATTATGAAAACTTTTTCCCAAATTTCCATTTAAAAAAATTCAAAAACCCACGAAACTTCAAAATAAAATGAAAAAACAAAACAAGAAAAGAAAAGTCTCCACGTATGTAAGGCTAACCTCCTCGGATCCTCCCCATCCCCACCAACCCACCCACCAACGACGAGACCCCCCCCCCCCCCCCCCCCCCTCCCCCCGCCGCAAGCCAAATCCATACCGAGAGAACCGAACATTAAACGAATCCGAGAACCCAGATCCATACACACACTCAGCCTCCTTTTCTGCAGATTTGAGGTTCAGAGGTGGACTTTGTTGATTGGATTTGATCTTTTGGGTTTGTGTTCAGATTTGGTGTATTTTCAGTTGGAATTAGCGGTGGGTGGGTTGGACGGAGATGGCGGTGGATGTATTTTCTGACTGGAGGGGTGGCGGTCGGGGAGACAAATATGAGGTTTCCGGTAGGGGTGTGTTTTTTTTTCAGAAATTTTGATTCGGCATTTGGAACAAGATTTTCAAATTTTGATTTTTGATTTTCGAATTTTGATTCCGCATTTCGAATTTTTTTAAGACAAATATTCATTTATTTATTTTTGATATTTTTTTATTTTCTAAATTCATTTAATTTAGAAAAGCCACTTGTTTGTTATACTTAATGATTTTGAGTAAAGTCTATTTTTTAATTAAAGTTGTATATAAATTTAAAATTGAGAATTAGTAATGTAACCCTATTTTAAAAGTGTTCCAATGCCGGAAGCTAAGAAGAGTGTATTCCAAATTCTAAAACGGGCTTTCATTGTGATGAAAAATTACAAAAACAGTTAAGTTAATTGACATTTTATACCTTTTATGTTGGTATTATAAAACTGTTATAATAGTTCATTTTTCAATAATAAATTACTAAAATTTGGAAGCGCAAGAGATCACTATCTCGCCTCTAAAGTTCAACCTTGCCTCGAGTCACCGTTGTTACACCTAACCTCTATTATTTTTCAAAACAATATTCATCTAAAAATTAATTTTTAAGCTAAAATACATTTACAATTTAGCTCAAGTATGATTAGCTATATTTCTCTAAAACCGTTTGGCTTTTCAATACGGGATTACAGTGTTTAATCTCGATTTTAAAGATTAATTTGTAATTACTCACAAGTTTTTGTTTTTCGGTTGTTGTTCTTGTTATAACAACTATAAGACAAATGTTATTCTATGCGGAAAAGAATAGGGTGGATAGAGGCGGTTGATGACGATTTTGAGTGATTATGAGATTTAATACAATTTTAAAAATATATGGAAGAGAAAGCTAATAAAACTTTGGGAATGGGGCATAACAAAAAAAAACTATTTTAATATTTGTCATTGTCGTATAGATGTGTTGTGTTTGAGAAGTCTAATGGAGTGTCGAACAGTAAAGAATTATACATTAAATCATGAAGAAATTATAAGGGCCCGCTCTGAGCTTTTATAAATTCCGGGGCGGAATTTTAAAATGAAACCTTCATATCAAACATAAAATGCTAAAAATCTAGAAAAATAAAAACTTTTGCGATGATTTTTTTAAAAGTAATTGTAAGGAGACTCAAATTATACAAAAAATTCAGGTGAAATCATCAAACACACATTGATTAGTGTGTAGGAATCACATGCAAGGATATCCCAACTTGATATGGTGGGTTGACCGGTAAAAGTGATACCTAAATCAGGTTGAGTTAAGTATTAGATCACTTGTGCAATTTACTTGATATTGATCTGGTAAATCAGCGGGTTGACTCCGTGACCAAACCAATTTGTTTACAAACTCTGTAACCCGAGTTAGAATTATTTTTATTTCAAAGGTTATGTAATATATTAGAATTACTTGTGCTATTGTGACACTAAAAAGTTAAAATGTTATCTATCCCAAACTAATAGTCGTGTTTTCTTTGTAGTCTATCCCAAATTAAAATTTGTATTTTTGAGATTACTATATCAAATTAGGCGAGATTATAAAGTCACTTATTCGAATAATACTCGTGAGATAGAACTTACCGAAGTGCCTATCTTACATTTAAATGTATTTATTATTTTTACTTGGGTGAATTTGGAAGGTAATTTGTTTTCTTAAAATGTTTGGCTTTCAAACAGTAGAATATATTTATAATAGTAATTAATAAGTTTTTTTTTTAAAAATAGGGTTAATTACACTGCCCCCCTTAACTTTGCCCCTATTTGTACTTTTCACCCCATTCTTTCAATTTTTTTAGTTTACACCCTATACTTTGAAAATGGCTACAAGTAGCCCCTTGCCGTCCAACTCAGTTAACTTTTGATAAAAATCGTTAGTCATATGTGTCACACATGACCTTAGGTAAGGGCATTTTTGCCCAAACGTAATTATTTTTTAAAAATCTTTAAATAACATAAAAACGTTTAAAAGTTAATAAAATACCAAAAAAATATTTTAAAAATTTTGGAAAAATTCTGAAAAAAAGAATATATATTAAAAAAATTATGAAAAAAAAAAATATTTAAAATCAGTACAATTTTAAAAACGAATTACTGAAAAAATTATTTCCCACAAAAATAAATTATTCCCACCAATAAAAAAATGATTCAAACACATTGGTTCTGCAAAATACACTTAGAAAAAACATATATATACTTTAAAATTCCAAAAAATACCAAAAAATTCTACAAAAATTTTGAAATACAATAAAAAGACAATTAATAATATGGAAATTGGTAAATATTTTAAATTTTGAAAATTACCAAAAAAATAAAAAAACAAGAAATTGTTTTCAAAGAAAAACATAAAATACGAATATATATAATTCAATTTTTTTAAAAAGACCAAAAAAATATTTAAAATCTATAAAATTCTTGAAAAAAATATAAAAAATGATTTCAAGCAAATAAAAAATTATTTACAACAATAATAAATCATTTCCAACAAATACGAATTATTTCTAAGAATAAAAAATAAGTTTTCAGCAATATAAATATTTCCAGCATTTAAAAAATAATTTCCTACAAATAAAAAATAATTTCCGGCGATAGTAAACTATTTCCATCAAATACAAATAATCCAAAAAAAATCGTCTTGGAGGCTCACGCCCTGAAACTCCCGGACTTCGTCAAAAAATTTCGCCCCCACTTCACTTCAAATCATTGATTCGTCACTGCTATAATGATTGATAAATAAATAGTAATACAATGGGTTGCTCGAAAAACAGGTTGAAGTGCAAGAACTAGTGTATGAGTAGAATATTCCATATGCTAATTGTCAAGTATACAAAATTGATACAGATAACTAAAAATTCTAACCTGATTGATCATCCTGGGCAAGAACTAGACCAAAGCCAAGAAGGAAAAATGCAAAGAAGAAGCCTCCCAACATCTTCATCACATTCATAAAGTCTTCAACTTGATTACTATGGGGGCTTTCGTCTTATACATGTCAATAAAACCTTAGAAAATTGCCATGTTGCTAAATTTTTATGTAAAATTAATTGAGTGACGGTCAACTGTCTTCCATTGATAAAAAGGGGTAAACAAATTCTATCCAGACTGTAATGATAATGATTAATTATCGTTTGGGATACTGACTTTAAATATGTATAAAAACTAAAAATTATCGTTTAAGCCAAAAAAGTCGATAACTTCTTCTTCTTCTTTTTTTTTTTTTTTTTTTTACATTTTAGAATATTTATATTTGCACATATATTAAGGTTTTTAACACACGAACTTCGTCTTATACGTGTCACGAAGCATGACTTTCTTGATGTTTATTGAACATAATTTTAATGAAAATTCTTTGACCGAAATGAAGTAATGAAGTGTACGGTTTCAATATTGGAAGTTGGAGTTTTCCGGCTGTGTAAACTTGGGTAAAGTCAACACAAACACAATCTCTCATTTCACGTGTTATCCAGCTAAAATATTGCGTGGCCTTTTAAAATACAAGTCATTCGTAGATGAAAAAAAATTCGCAATGCTCAAAGGAATATGTTTATTAACCCCCGACAAAAAGTCAAAGTTTTCATAAAAATGATATTAAAATGGAGAGAATGGAGTAAACTAAGTATAAAACTTGATGTATAATAAATAAATATAATGATAATTGTAAAAATGAGTATATATCATAAATTTAATATTTTATTTTAAAGTTATTAAAAAATATTAATTATTTCATAAATAAAATTTGTCTATTATTTTTAAATATTTTTATTATATAAAAATTATTTTTTTATAAATAAAAATTTCAAAACAACTATAGGTATTTTATATATTAGAATTATGTATTTTTTTATTTGTTTTCAGTTTATAAAACTATATGTCATTTATAGATAAAAAAACTTCAAGTTTTTTCAATAAATAAAAAGTTAAAAATGTTTTTATAACCAAAAACTCTTTTTATTTATATTAAAAACAATTTTGAAATTTGAAAACTTTTTTTAACTTAAAAATATTTTTTTATAAATAAAAACTTCAAAAAAACTGAACATATTTTATATAAAACAATTATATATATTTTTATTTGTTTTTAGGTTAAAAAACTTTATGTTATTTATAAATAAAAACTTAAAGTTTTTTCTTTAAATACAACGTTAAAATATTTTTAAAACCAATTTTTTTATATAAAAATAACTTTGAAATTTTGAAAACCTTTTTAACTTTTTTTTTTCTAGAAATAAAAACATTATATAGATGTAAGAGTATTAGTAACATTGTATAATGTGATTTGAGTGGAGAATGATGAAAAGAGATTGATTGAATTTAGATTGAGTTGAATCGAGAGATTAATTAATGGAGTCTAGAATGGATAATTGTTTTAGTTTTTAAGAGACTTTTAATTCATTCAAAAAAATTTTTGTTTCAAAGAGATTTTTGATTTATTTGGTTTAAAAAAATACAATATTCAAAATAAGAGAGAGAAAGATAGTAAATATTAAAGGGTCATTAACTCCTCTACTACTATCGTATTAGAGGTATAATATAGATAACTCAAATGGTCCCCAAACTATAGGTCTAGTTTAAAAAAATCCTTAAACCAAATTTTGTCTCAGTTTAATTTTGAAACAATCAACTTATTTTAATATGGCACTTCTGTTAAATATAATCGACTAAAGGATAAAATTGTCAATCCATCATTTATTGTGACTAAAACTAGGTTCAAATTAAGACAACCCCCAATTAAACCTTGACCAATCCCTAACCTTAATTAAACCCTAACTCCTCTTTCTCTTTTTCTACGGACCCTCCCGCTCCCCTCCATTCTCTGCCAAAATACCCTCTCCCATTTCGTTGGTGAAACCCCCCACTCGTCCCTTCCCATCTCTATTATAGAAGTACTAGCGGATGCCCGTGCCTGAAGTCATCGCTAAATTTTTTTCCAACATTCAACATGCGTCAAGTGTGCAAGCGTACGTTCCAACAAACACGCCCAATTGACTTACCTATAGTAGGCCACTAGTCAGGTTATAAATTTCCTACACAAATTGTAACACATTTATTAGTCGACTCTCAAAATTCGAATCTCATACTAATCCCAAAATTGGGGGAACCTATATAATTAATCATGAAGAATATAATTTCCTCCCCACTGTAAATATTTTTTATAAATAACTTAATAAAAAGTAAACTTTGTCACAAACCAAATCACATTAATATAAAAATGTCACCATTCTAATACAAACATCAAAACTCATGTTACATTAATAATAAATTAAGTACTCAACAAAGATGTTAAATTATTTTTCACACCACATTATCGAAATAAATGCAACTCACTTTAAAGAATAAGTAAACAAAGAAAGAAAAATGCAACTCACTCATCATCATAAATTACAATTACTCATGCTCTTAAAAGGCAACACTTTTACAATTGGTTCTGTATAAACAGTAGGCATACAATTATAAAAAATTCAATATAGGACCCAATATTCTAAAATAAGAGGGTTACCTCACCTACCAAATTTTATACATTGCACATAATACAAAAACATGTACACACAACACGACATAATTTAAATTCAATAAGTTAGGCTAAGAAATTATGTGAACCAATCATAACAGACATGGTCTATCGGCAGCATGATATTGGACACAAAGAAGCCCGACATGTACATATAGGACGAAAAACATTATCCACCAAGTATTGATCAATTAAGTCCAATCCTCTACCTTCATTTTTTTCTTAAAAAGTAGAACACACCCAAAAATCCTTTATTATTGGGCAAAAACTAAAACTGTCAATTGATGTAGTCTAAAAATCTCATACAGATACCTCACAGAGAAAGCATTTTACAACGTTGTACTTCACATTTTCCATTATACCCAACTAACAAAATCACAAGTTGACTTTGTTCTTCCTTTTTTATTTCTAAAAATCAAAACAAAGAGGGATTTGTAAAAAAAGATCTCAGTTCATCGAATTTTAGACCCCCTAAACCATCAGAAAGAGTTAATATCAATAGCCCCAGTGATTGTTTCAGATTTCGTCATCGAATTTTTTCTTTAGCTCTAGATGCTTTTCAAAGTATTTATCTATTGCCATCGTACTAAGTTTTTGGGACACCCCGCCTAATTAAATACAGGGTGATCAGTCATTTATTAATTAAAATAGGTTACTCATTTGGTTCCTTCTCATTATCACTGTCGAAATCATATTAATTACTAACCACCTATTAGTTAATTAAGCCGGTGTCAAAATTTTATCTTCCATTAAACAATTGATAATAGTATGCTGACACTAAATTAAAACATTCACACCATTAATATAGTCTCATCCATCATAATAAAATAAGAAAATAAATGAATAATGTATTGCCGAATAAACCATCAGCTAAAATCCAACCCAACAATAATCTAACAAATATGAAATAAATCTCACTACAAGTCTGAAATGAATAACTAAAATAAACAAGTTTGATTGAGGAAACATGCCCAACGGACATAATGGAATTAAAGCCTACACTAGGAATGAATGATAGAAGTGCTTAAGCAAGTCCTGCAAGCCTCCACAATGTTGCAGCTAATTGTCCCTCGAATGGATTATCAAGTCTGGCGCCCCTGTAGCTGGACGCCTAAAAGCTTTTGAAAAAGGTTTATAGTAAGGGTTAAAATTCAAAACATTTTGAAAATATTTTGCAAGCATTTATCACAATTTAAAAATCAGTTATTGATTACACATGTTATGATCACGTACACTCCCTTGAGTTTCCTGACCTCTCATCTATTATTCACACCTAACGTTTCTACTTCGCCCACCTAGCTATACTACCCAAGCTAATTAGACATAAGTATCTAATTGGACTGTAGACAACTATAAGTCCCCCGTACCGCCCATACAGTCCGCTATCTGAATCAATATCTCTCGTATGATATTAATGTCATAAGTACCACTTTCCGTCCCTGGTCATTTAATCACTTAATTAAGTTTCATGACTTAATTCATTATTTACATGCACACTATCAATCCGTCTACTATCACACGTAAGTAGAGTTAGTCAAATGGTTATATATATCTTTCTCACTAATATATAACTACGATTCTCTCAAAAGAACCATCGTACAAAATAGGCATACTCTTCTATCAGTCCGTGTACCTCTCGTACTAACATAAGGACTATTGGTTCGATATGTCTCCTCGAACCCAAAATCAAATAACAAACATTGGAGGCGAACATAGTTCTAAGCCTTTGGGCAATGCAGATACCTAACGTACCCAAACAACACGTTGGTCCCTCTAATACACGCCACATAGTGGGCCACCCTAAGTTCTACGTTCTGAGGCATAAATTCAGACCTCCCTAAAATCGGCAAGGTGGGATTGCCCACTGCGCGGGAACCTCCGTGATAGCAGACAACGTAGGTATGTTCATGTACAATCACCAATTATATAATAGGCACACACACACACACACACACACACGATATATATATATATATATATATATATATGCCCTCTCCTATAAGGACTCCTTATGTTGCAGACCCCGATACATACCATTTTTTTAAAATAGTAAAAAAAATGAATTTTTTGATGAAACTTCATGGATATGATCTCCACGGTGAGAATATAATCTCTAATTTTTTCATCAAAAAATTCAATAAAAAAATCGTTGAGATGAGGTGATATGTAAAAAAAGGGTATAAATATGCATTTTCGACCGTTGAAATGTTGGCGATCATCTCACCCACTTATTGATTGAATTTTTTGATGAAACTTTATGGATATGATCTCGATAGTGAGAAGATCATATCCATGAAGTTTCATAAAAAAATTCAATCAATAAAGCGGGTGGCGCCGACCCAACATTTCAACGGTTGAAAATGCATATTTATATCATTTTTCTACATATCACCTCATCTCAAAGTTTTTTTTTTTTTGACGAAAACAATTGAAGATGATCTTCTCACCGTGGAGATCATATCCATAAAATTTCATCAAAAATTTCATTTTTTTATTATTTTAAAAAAATGGTATGTACCGGGATCTGTACCATAAGGAATTCTTACAGGAGACTTTCTGTATATATATATATATATATATATATATATATATATATATATATATATATATATATATATATATACACACACACACACACACACACAACCCCATTTATCGTTTTTTGTATGTAGTATTAATCCCTTGAATACTCACTATACCATCATGTTACAAATACCCTCACTATCGTAATTACTCAAATTTTATTCTTTACTCTAAGGGTTCCAGTTATCCCTTATTATAATTTTAGTACTTAGGTATTTCTTACTCTATTGGTCCACATCACAGGTTCATACAAAATATCCGTAATTTATTCCCATCCTCTCGAATTAATTACTTTACAACTTAAGCCCAAATAATTTTAGCCTTAATTCTCTCAATATGACTACTGCCCGATTCTATCATGGACCTACTATATTCTCATAAGCCCCTCGTAATAATTTAAGAAGGCTCTAGTGGTCACCCAAATAATTTTCTAAAGTTCTTAGGCTTAAATAGGGAAAATAAGCAATTTTGGGAAAATCGAATCAATCGACCCAAAGGCTGAATCGATTCGTTTTGTACCAGGTCGTCTTCTTCCTTACGCGAGTGAATTTTTTCACCATTTTCATCCCTAGCTTACATGTATCTCCACCAAATTCGAAACCAATTGTCCAAACCTTTTCTACATGTATTTGGACAGTTTCTACTGTAATTTTAACATTAAAACATTACGATTTTTATTCGAGAACGGATCGAATCCTCTATTCCTTAGAAACCTTAGGTTTCAATATTCTCCATTAATATTCAACGTAAACCCAGATTTAAACTCTTGATGATTAACACATAATCTCTCATTTCTTATCTTCTACAGATGTTCAATCATACTACATGAAATTCCTACCCAAACATGCATTTAAATTATTCTTTTCTTCCAAGAATGTCAATTAAATCAAATTATAATGAACCCCTCACAACATGGGCATTATAACCTCAAACAAATTTGCAATAAACACTTGCCTTTGATCAATAAGGTTTGATTTCGTGATTGAAAGGTTGGTTTGGTTGTCTTATCCTCCAATCCACACTCCAAGTTTCATTGTGGTGCAAGAAGACACTTTAATTCTTCAAGAACTCTTTAAAACCTCCGAGAATTCTCTCATTTTCATCTCTAATGGCTCCCCTTTATTTTCTACACTTTTAACCCTAGCCCCTTCTCTCTAACATCTGATATAAGGCTATAAAATTCGTAGCTCTATCTACCCTAGGCTATCGAAAGACAAAAATACCCTCATACGGTGCCAGTTTAGTCTAAAATTGCCTCAAGACCCAAACAATAACCCCGAGTGTACTATTCTGACTATTTCAATCCTTTCAGAATCATTAGTGACCTTGAAATCATCATTCGAGTCACTCTAAATAGATTTTCCTATCTCGACCTCAATTTAGTCTACACGCGACTCCCAGTTCAGATAAATTCAATTTCGCCAATTTCACTCGTTATGATGTGCAAAAATTTCCATAACTTATTTACTATTTAGTTAGTAAATTTTTAACACATAATATTAATCATTGTTTCTTTCTCTTGATTAATATACAATAACCATATATTTTTTCATTCCATTAAATTACTTCGCTCTTGTAATTTAAATAAACGAATAATCTACGGAATTAAGTAAATTACAAATATGCAGAAATACGGGGTATTACATACTCCCCTCTATAGGGAATTTCGTCATCGAAATTAGGCCATACCTGCGATGAATAACTCTAGATACTACTCTCGCAAGTCATCCTCCCACTCCCATGTAGACTCGTCAACATTGTGGTGTCCCCATTGAACTCTGACTAATGGTACAAGCTTAGACCGCAACTTTCACTCACTACGATCTATGATAGCCACTGGTCCCTTCTCATACGAGACATCTGGATGCAAATCAATCTCCTCGAGTAGAACGTGCCAAAAATCTCTCTCGCTCCTCCTATACTTCTTTAGCGATGCCACGTTGAACACGTCGTGTATGTGCTGAAGATACTCTGGTTATCCCAGTCTATATGCCACTTCTCCCACTCTCTTAATAATCGAAAAAGGTCCCATAAATATCGAAGCTAGATCACCCTTCTTGCCAAATCTCATGACCCCCTTCATGGGAGATACACGTATAAACACCTGCTCCCTATCCTCTAACTCTACGTGCCTCCGGTCTGCATCGACATAACTCTTATGTCGATCCTAAACTATTCGAGTATGCCCCTGAATTAGCTCTATCTTGGTAGTCGTCCCATGTATCATCTATGGTCCCAATAACTTATTGTCCCCCACCTCTGACCAGCAAGCGGGTGGACAACAAGGCCTCCCATAAAGAGCCTCAAATGGTGCCATGTCGATAGTAAATTTCTAAGAGTTGTTATACGCAAACTCTACCAATGGATGATATCGCTCCCATATTCCCCTGAAATTCAAGATGCACATCCTCAACATGTCCTCTAGCATCTGATTTACCCTCTCGATCGGTCCGTATGTCTGTAGATGGTATGCGATACTCAGTCGTAAGTAAGTGCACATGGCCTCCTAAAATCTCTTCCAGAAATAAGACACAAAGATCTTGTCTCTATCAGATACAATGTTGACTGGTAATCCGTGCAGCTTAACTATCTTCGCTATGAACAGTTGCGCATACTGCATCATCTCAAAATCAGTGCAAACTGGAAAGAAATGGGACACCTTGGTCAGCCGATCCACTATCACCCAAATGGATTCGTGACCCTTTTGCGACATCGGCAATCTAGTAATAAAGTCCATTGAAATACTCTCCCACTTCGACACGGGAATCTCCAAATTGCCTACCTTAACTAACTGATAAGTGACACACTTTGAGACAAACTCTGCCATGTCTCAATTCATTCTGGCCCACCAATATTGTGTCCTTATGTCCTGGTACCTCTTATCCCCACCGAGATTTACCACGAACCTCGATCCGTGCGACCCAGTCATAACTACATGCCTCAAGTCCTAATCCTCTAGAACCACTAGTCTCCTATTAAAATGTAAGCCTCCCTCTAAGCTTATCGAGTAAGACTCTGCACCTTCAACTAATAACTGTCACACTCTATCCTGACAGTATGGATACTTTGCCCTTGACTTCACTACCCTCATGATAATCTCAGGAGTGATAGATAAAATCGACATGCACGCTCTGGAAACCTCATCATCGTGTCAAAGATCACTCCACTTATCCTTTTAGAACTCTACCAACTCCCTAGAGGGTCTCCGGCTCAACGTGTCTGTTACCACATTAGCCTCGCCAGGATGATACTGTATATCAAACTGGTAATCCTTCACGAATTCTAGCCACTGCCTCTACCTCATATTCAAATCATTCTGTGTGAAGAGATACTGAAGTCACTTATGATCCGTGAATAATGAAAATTGCTATCCTAACAGATTATGTCTCCATATCCTCAGAGCAAATACCACTGCTGTTAACTCAATGTCATGGGTGGGGTAATTCTTCTCATGGTGCTTAAGCTTTAGAGATGCATAACCTATGGACCTCTCTTCCTGCTGTAATACACCCCAAGTCCCTGTAGGGATGCTTCCATGTAAACCTAATACTCCACCCCACTCCTAGGCAATGCAATTACTGGTGCTAACATCAACTTATCCTTCACCTCATTTAAAGGCTAGCTGATAATGATCACTACACACAAATGTTACCCCCTTGCGAGTCAGGTTCGTCAATGGACCTGCAATATTCAAAAATCCATTAATTAAGTGACGATATTACCTGCCTAAACCCAAGAAGCTGCGAATCTCTGTTGGTGTCGTGGGTTGTCCCCACTCCCTCACCGCTGTTACCTTACTCGGATCCACTGTAATACCCCTTTCAGATAAGATGTGGCCAAGAAACTGCACCTTCCGTAGCTAAAATCCACACTTCTCAAATTTGGCATACATTTTATGGTCCCGAAGTGTCTGCAAGACCCTACGCAAATGCTCTGCGTGCTCCTCCTCAGTACAAAAGTAAACCAGAATGTCGTCTATAAACATGATCACGAATTGATCAAAAACTCCTTGAATACTCTGTTCATGGGATCCATGAGCACTGTCGGTGCATTGGTGAGCACAAACGGCATCACCCTGAACTTGTATGACCCGTACCGCGACCGAAAAATAGTCTTGGGAACATCCTCCTCCCGAATACGCAGCTGATGATATCCCGATCTCAAATAAATCTTTGAGAAGTACGCATCCCCTCTCAACTAATCAAATATGTCATTGATCCTCGACAACATATACTTATTCCGTATCGTGACCTTATTCAACTCCCTATAATACACACACAAGAGAAGCAAACCGTCCCTCTTCTTCACAAACATCATCGGCGCACCCCACAACGATGTACTTTATCGAATGAAACACTGCCCCAATAACTGCTGAATCTTCTCCCTCAACTCTTATAACTCTGTAGGGGCCATACGATATGGTTCTCGAGAAATCGATCTCGTACCCGGTGCTAGGTCGATCATAAACTCGATCTCTCAGCTGGGTGCTAACATCGGTATCTCCTGAAATACATCCTCAAAATCCCTCACTACAAGAATCGAGTCTATCGGAATCATTATCTCCTGTGAGGTCTCCTCCTCAATATAGTATAAGTGGGTGCGCGACCCTCCCTCATAAAGAGGCATCACCACGAAGAACATTTCTTGACCAGGAATAGAGAACACTATGGTTCTCTCGTAACAGTCCACTGTCGCCTTATTTCATGCTAACCAATCCATACATAGGATAGCATCGTATCCCTCTAACACCAAAAGGTCCGCTACTAAGCTCAAACTCCCAATAATAATATCCACACATCTACATACAGAGTGTATAAGTGATCTATTACCCAACGGTGACTCTCCACACATAAGGCGTGTGCCAGTTGTGTTTAAAAGACCGAATGTTCGTACAAATCTAGTAAAAATAAAGAAGTGCAATGCGCCCTTATAAAAAATAATCCTACCCTCATGCCTATGAATAGGAAATGTACCCTCGACAGCTGGCGGTGCCTAAGGGGCTGGCGGCATAGGCACATCTTGAACATTATATACATGCCAATAGTGCATCTAACCCTGTTGCTACTGTGGGGTTAGGGTGCTGGAGGTAATAGAGCCTACTACCCCTGTCAGGAACCTCCTAATGTGCCCTACCCAATTATGAGAAATCTTTCCTCTTATGACCCTGCTGGCCACATATAAAACACTGTCCCGAAAACAGTATCAGCCTCTAGCCCTATTAGCCTTATCGAGGTCGAACCTGATGTTGTCCTTGATGAACCTGGACCTGTTAGCCACCTCCATGATTCCTTTGGTCCTGACAGCCCTGAGGAATCTGCTGCTCCTGATTAGGACCCTGCTGACCCTATCTGTATCCCTGGCCCTCTGGCCGATATCCTCCTAACCTGAACCTCTTGGCATGATTCCCCCATCGATAATCTTACCCCTACTGTCTACCTGCCTGATGTGATGCTCCGCTTATACCACCCCCACTTTCCTTTCCCGACTATCTTGGCTCACCTCCTCATTTGCTTAACTTCAAGTGGAAACGATGGTCCTGACAGTGTAATATAGCGGCATTAACGACATCTATATATGTCACCAATGCGAGGTTGCTGATTAAGTACTGTTTGATCCTCCAGGATAATCCATCCATAAAATTTTCCTATTTCCATTCCTCGTTTCTCACCTCGTATGGTATAAAATTATCCATACGAGTGAACTCCTCCTCGTACTCTGCTACGGAACAGTCACCCTGTGTCACCTCATTGAATTTCTTCCACATTTCGGTCTCCACTTCTGGCAAAAAGTACTTGCGGTCACACCATACCTAGAACTTAGTAATCTTCATCAAATCTCTCTCCTCAATGGTGTTAACTGACTCCCACCACAGTAGTGCCGCCCCAATAAGTCTAAAAGAAGATAACACCTGCTTCTGTGTTTCGCAGCACTCCACCATGTGTTGATGGCATTGTATATTCTTCTTCTTCCACTGACACGCCTCTACCACATCAGAACTTCCCTTAAACTCAGGCGGGTGGCCCTTCTGAAACGTCTATATGACTCTCTTCCAAGTAGATTGCCCTGTCTAGGCTTGGATGACTGGTGCCACTGGCTGCTACAGCTGGGGCTGTGGAAAAAGCATGACCATAGCTGTCATAGCTGCATTGACCGCCTATGATGCAATCTCTGCCACCTAGGCCATCGAGATCATCTCTAGTTGTGGTTGTGGCTGAGGCACCTCCTGTGGCTCCTGGTGATCCTCCTCACCTCATCCCTGGTCGCTGCCCTAACTGCTCGCTCTCTCCTCGGTGGCATATGCTAATGGATCTAATTGTATAAGTACACAATTTATACAAAGTTTAATAGCAGAAGCAGGTTATCTCAAATACTTGAAGATAAAAGCAACAGTCCTAATAATAGGGATCTTTATCAATAGAATGATACGCAAAAATCATAATAAGCCGTACAGATCATATTGACACTTGAACCTGATGCTCTGATACCATCAATGACACTCCGCCTAATTAAATTCCGTGTGATCAGTCATTTATTAATTACTAACCAGCTATTAGTTAATTAAGACAGTGTCAAAATTTTATCTTTCATTAAACAATTGATAATAGTATGCTGAAACTAAATTAAAACATTCACACCATTAATATAGTCTCAACCATTATAATGAAATAAGCAAATAAATGAATAATGTCTTGCTGAATAAACCATCAGCTAAAATCTAACCCAACAATATTCCAACAAATATGAAAATAAATCTCACTACAAGTCTGAAATATATAACTAAAATAAACAAGTCTGATTAGGGCAACATGACCAATTGAAATACTAGAATAAAATCCTACACTAGGAATGAATGATAGAAGTGTCTAAGCAAGTCCCGCAAGCCTCCACAGTGCTGCAGCTAATCGTCCCTGGAATGGATTGTCAAGTATGGTGTCCCTTTAGCTAGACACCTAAAAGGTTTTGAAAAAGTTTTATAGCAAGGTTTGGGACCAAAACATTTTGAAAATATTTTGCAAGCATTTATTGCAATTTAAAAATCAGTCATTGATTACACATGCTATGTTCACGTACACTCCCTTGAGTTTTCTCACCTCTCATCTATCGTACACCTAATATTTATACTTAGCCCACCTAGCCATACCACCCAAGCTAAGTAGACATAAGTATCTAATTGGACTGTCGACAACTATAAGTCCCACGTACTACCCGTACAGTACGTTATCCGAATTAACATCTCTCGTATGTTATTAATATCATAAGTACCATTCTCCGCCCCTGGTGATTTAATCATTTAATTAAGTTTCACGACTTAATTCGTTATTTACATGAACACTATGAATCCGTCTACTATCACACGTAAGTAAAGTTAGTCAACTAGTTATATATATATATCTTTCTCACTAATATATAATTACGATGTCTTTCAAAGGGACCACCATACAAAATAGGCATACTCCTCAATTAGTCCGTGTACCTCTCGTACTAACATAAGGACTATTTGTTCGGTATGTCTCCTCGAGCCCAAAATCAAATCGCAAGCAATGGAGGCAAACATAGTTCTAAGCCTTTGGGCTATGCACATACCTAACGTATCCAAACGACATGTCGGTCCCACTTATACACGACACATAGTGGTCCGTCCTAAGTTCTATATTCCGGGGTACAAATCCAGAGCTCCCTGTAATCGACAAGGTGGGATCGCTCACTGCGTAGGAACCTCCATGATAGCATGCAGCGTAGGTATGTTCACGTACAATCACCATTTACATAATAGGCACACACGACCTATATATATATATATATATATATATATATATATATATATATATATCAATCCAGTAGGTATACACACAACCCATTTATCATATTTCGTACGTAGTATTAATCACTCGAATACTCACTGTACTATCATGTTACGAATACTCTCACTAACGTAATTACTCAAGTTTTATTCTTTACTCTAAGGGTCCTAGTTATGCCCTATTATAATTTCAGTAGTTAAGTCTTTCTTACTCTACTGGTCCACGTCAGAGATTCATTCAAAACATCTGTAATTTATTCTCATCCTCTCGAATTAATTACTTTACAATTTAAGCCCAAATAATTTTAGCCTTAATTCTCTCAATAAGACTACTGCCCGATTCTATCATAGACCTACTGTATTCCCATAAGTCCCTCATAAAAAATTAAGGAGGCTCCAAAGGTCACCCAAATAATTTTCCAAAGTTTGTAGGCTTAAATAGGGAAAATAGGCAATTCTGGGCAAACTGAATCGATTCGCCCCTGGGCTGAATCAATTCATTTTTTACCAGGTCTTCTTCTTCCTTATGCAAGTGCTTTTTTTCACCACTTTCATTCACCCAACTTACATGTAACTCCACCAAACTTGAAACCAATCGTCCCAATCGTTTCCACATGTATTATAATAGTTTTGTAACACCCCGCCTAATTAAACACCAGGTGATCAGTACTTTATTAAATTAAAAATCAAGGTTAACGGTGTGGTTTATTCTTAGTATTACTGTTGAAAACAATTTTTCCATTTTAATCACCCTAAATAATTAAGCTAAGTATTAAAAAAATTTAAATGATTTAATTCATTAAATTCCGTTGTAAAAACCTTTTTAAGCATAAACTAATTTATGAATAATACAAATGATAAAGATACCAAATCATCCAATGAAACATGCCAACTAGATTACTCATATCCAGATAAATAGCCACAACCACTGACAAAGTGATAGATAAAATAATCCCAAATGAAAATAGAATATTGAAATAATAGAAGTGCATGAAATCCCCGACAAGTCTAAACAAGAGTCTGGAAATGGACGACACATGCCCTAACTAAAAGAACTAAATAGAAATCTGAGGAGACAAAAGAGGAAGCGTCTACTGCAATGACCTGTAACTCCCATACAAGCTGCAACGCGTCCAATCAAATGAATCTACACCTGACGCCCCTGTGGCAGAGCACCTATAATATATATATATATATATATATATATATATATATTTACAAGAGAAGGAAAAATGACAGGAAACGGGTCAGAGCCCGAGTGTAAAATAGTTTTAAAATGGTTTACCAAGTATTTGAAATGCTGACTAGATAATTTGACAACCATGTTAGTACACGACACTCTCCTGAGAATTCTCACATCTCATATAGTGTGCACGCGTACCGTATTACTAAAATTA
Organism: Sambucus nigra; assembly: GCA_949130495.1. Classification (NCBI taxonomy): domain Eukaryota; kingdom Viridiplantae; phylum Streptophyta; class Magnoliopsida; order Dipsacales; family Adoxaceae; genus Sambucus; species Sambucus nigra. Next base: position 586,894,658 of record OX422212.1, on the reverse strand, counting down.
CTCATAAGTCTAACTCTATACTCCTCCCATAAGCTCTGATTCGCAGGATCATAAGTCTATGATTAAATTAAGATAACATATTCTTAAAGGTTATTTAAGTCAATTATGTATTTCTCAATACTGCTGCGAAGTTTCGAACACTTACTATGATTAGGAGAATTTATTCAATTACTTATCTTCTTATACGCACTGTAGAATAATCTCAGGTATTGGTATATATATTAATCACTCATACAATATATATACTAATCGGCACTCCACATAAAATCTATGGTGCGGGCATACTCTGCTATCAAGTCCCCGTATACCTCGTACATGGGAAATACTAGTTCGGAATCACTCTCGAACTGTATTAACACAATACACACAAAATGGAGGCGAAGCATAGTTTCAAGTCACTAAGAGGTCAGCACATACCGTCACGTCTCTTGGGACCGTCTGACTATCATTCTCAAATAGCATGTACCAAGGAATCCTATGTTCTAGGGTACGAGTCAATATCCCCCATAAAGGTCCCATCGAGATAAGACTGTCTTGGCGCGGTAATCTCCGTGATAGCAAGTAGCGCGGGTATGATTATACACAGATATATATATAATATATACACAAGCACTCGATTATGTATATAAGTATTCACATTTTTCAATTAGGTTCGCTAGCGACCTATAACAACATTTTAACTGTACGTAGTACAAATTATCCAATTCTTACGCATGATGAACTCATCTCTTTTTATTCTCAATTATAACCATTTCATAATTACTTCTCGTCCCTAGAAGTGTTTTCTCTTCCTAAAGGTAAATTCAGTAGGTATACCCTCACTCCCATGTTGGTCTAAGTCTTTCTTGAATCTCTTAATACCTTACTTAACGTACGCATGATTTCTAATAAATGTTATACCCCCGTTATCCCACGATTACATCTCGTATAAGATTATATTCAATGGAACCTACTTAGACCCTACTGGTCCCCTTCATGACCCATTATGATCTTTAAATGATGTCCAAAGGTCTCCAATGTATTTTAACCAAATTTATTAAAAGGGGAAAAAAATATTCAATTTCTAGGAGGGGTCGATCGATCGATCGATGAAAAGGGGTCGGTCGATCGATCGACATTCTTGAATCGATCGACATTCTTGAGTCGATCGATCGATCAAGCAGGTTCTTGCCCAGATTTTGCTATTCCAACCTATGGGTTTCATCACCTTTCAACCTCTAAATTATGTTTAATTCATCCCAAACTCCCAAACAATTAAACCAAGAGTTATGTCAACCTATCTACATGATTTCCTATGTAAAATATGTACGAATTCATCAAAGGCATGGATTTAAAGGGACAAATTCAATACAATTATCAAGAACCCTAGTTTTATCATAAATTCCAATATTCTCAATCTTTTCCATCTTTCTTTCTATTAAAACATTACAAATTCGTGGGTGATCCTTTACATATGACAAGGGTTCCAGACTACATGTATTCCTCCTAAAACATGCAATTAAAATCTCCTAAATCGTATAATTCTTTAATAAAACATGTATTTACCAACTTATTCTAACATGGGTGAAATATTAACTAGGAATTAGCAAGATAGATACTTGCCTTAAGATTGCAGGTTTGATTCCACGAAATACACTAGTATAGGCTTGATCCCCTCGCTCTGATCTACGCTTTGGTGGTTGTGGAGGTGTAAATTGGTTAGTTCTTGGCCTTGAATTCTTGGAAAGCCTTTTCTTTTCTTCCTCTCACTGCCGTTATAAACTTTTGAGAATGTTAAACCTAGAAGGCTCTCCTAACATCTGATATTAATTCCCAATTTTCATCACTAACTAAGGCCTAAAATGGAGAATGACTAAATTGCCCTCCCGAAATGCCGGTTAGGCCTAAAATCACCACGTGACCCAAACTAAACCCTTGGGGTACACTTTTATGACTATTTTGACTCTTCCGAACACGTTGGTGCACTCAAAATGACCATACGATTGACTTATAATTTATTCACTTTTATTACAATAATATAGTCCCGACACGACACATGCGCATCCCGACTTAATTTCCATAATTGTCGTATTATTCACTCGAGATAATTTTAATAAATTCAATTCTATATATTACTTTACTCATTAAGTAATATTCAACAAATTTCCAATAATTACAAACTCTCGTCACGCTAGTAAATATTTAAAAATAAAATTTTTGGATTAATATTAAATTAATTTATCTCAATTAAACTTAATAAATCCTCAATTTAAAATCATAAAAATACGGGGTATTACAAGTTTCTAACGTAATTTTAACATCAAAACATTACAATTTTCATTCGAGAAGGGATTGAATCCTCTATTCCTCAAAAACCCTACGTTTCAATATTCTCCATTAATATTCAACATAAACCCAGGTTTAAACTCGTGATTACTAACACATAATCTCCGATTTCTAATATTTTATAGATGTTCAATCATAATTCATGAAATTTCTACCCAAACATGCATTTAAATTAATATCTTCTTCCAAGAATGTCAATTAAATCAAATTATAATGAAACCCTCAAAACATATGCATTATAACCTCAAAAGAATTTGCAATAAACACTTGCCTTTGATCAGTAGGGTCTGATTTCATGATTGAATGGTTGGTTTGGTTGTCTTTTCCTCCATTTCACACTCTAAGTTTGATTGTGATGCAAGAACACACTTTAATTCTTCAAGAACTCTTCAAAACCTCCGAGAATCCTCTCATTTTCTTCTCTAATGTCTCCCCTTTGTTTTCTACACTCTTAACCCTACCCCATTCTCTCTAACATATGGTACAAGGCTATGAAATTCGTAGCTCTATCTACTCTAGGCTATCGAAAGACTAAAATACCCTCATACTATGCCGGTTTTGTCTAAAATTTCCCGGGGACGCAAACAATACCTCGAGTAATATTTTTCGACTATTTTGACCCTTTTGGAATCATTTGTGACCTCGAAATCATCATTCGAGTCACTCTACACAATTTTTCCTATCTCGACCTCAATTTAGTGTACACGCGACTCCTGATGAATTCAATTTCTCCAATTTCACTCATTATGCCGTGTAAAAATTTCCATAACTTATTTACTATTCACTTCGTAATTTTTTAACACATAATATTAATCATTATTTATTTCTCTTGATTAATATACGATAACCATATTTTTATTTAATTCCATTAAATTACTTCACTCGCTTAATTTAAATAAACGAATAATCTACCAAATTAAGTAAATTTCAAATACGCAGAAATAAGGGTATTACGGTTTTTTCTTCAGCTCTTGGAATTTTGCAATTTCTTTCTGTAATCTTTGAGCCTTAAAGGATTGATCCTCTACTTCTTTTAGTTCCACCACCAGTGAATCAAACTTGGGTTTATACTGATATCTTCATAATCTATGATCTTCAATGCCTTCAATAGCACATTCAATATCTTCATACCGGTGAATAAGTATAATAACATTAGTTCTAAGTGATCGTTTACATCAAAATAATTTACAGGGCATCTAATAAATAGGTAAATAACATCCCACTGCTATACTTCTATGTTTAATACTTACAAAATTCGAAAACTAAGAACTAAGTGCATAATAGCAAAACACTTACTCAAATAATTCCACATCTAACACAAAAGATAAATGGATGTACGATTAGAACCATTAGTGAAAAAATGTATACCCCCTCTACAGTTACCACCAGTGTAAATAAACTGTTTTGTTTCATATTTTGTAGTACAAATTTTTGGCTAACAAATACGACTTCCATCGTTGGTAAAAAATATCAAACAGATTGAAGAGGTCAATTAACTACTCAAATTACTTAAATTGTGAGGAAATTCATTCAAGTAATATAAAAATTAAAATCCACAGTTTCAGTAAATCCATATGTATACCTTCATGATTTTGCAGCTATGTACCCACGTGAATCAACACAAAATAACCTTAAAATACCCACAAACTAACCTTCATATTTAAAATCCTTATAAAACAAACAGATATAGGATCACATGCATGTACATTGAAAAGTGAAAGGAGAGTTGGTTTAGCCGTAAAATTCATCACAAAGCAATTTTAATACATTTGAAAATGAAAGTATTTGTCCTTCAATCTGTTAACATCAATAAAAAAATAGAGTAATTAAATAAGTAGAATCAGTTATAATGAGATAACCTTTAATATCAACTCAAACTCAGAAAGTTCATAGATAGTCGGATAGTAGACCGAACTTAAAGCCAAAAAATAAAGATGATTGTCCCTTGCCATAAATATAACATTGAATTCTATTTGTCTTAGATCAACACCTGAAAGGAATACAAATAAATGAATTCAAAGTGTGTACCTTACATGTTAACAGAACATAACAAAAGTGTAGAAAATATATAACACATAATGTAAGACAATGAAGGTTAAACAATAGAAGGAGTCATTTGTGTCTTTATCCCCCTTAGACTTGCAAATTAGTACGTGGTAAATCAAATTAGTATAGAGCTTGGTATAAAATCCAATAGATAACTTTGTAGCAATAAAAAAATTACAATTACACAATCTCCTTTCACTCCACTAAATAAAAATATATAAATGAAAACATACTTATAACAACCATTCCACCTTAAATGTTTTTCCTATGGGCTGCACCATAATTTATTTGATATAACAGTCAACAAATGTGGAATTTTGTTACTTGGAATATTGGGAAAGTAAAAAATTAAATCGTAGGCATAAAAATGAAACAATGGTGTTGGATAGAGATACAAAAGGTCTGCAAAGTCGTGGATGTCATACTCTATCACCAAACCTTTTATAGGACCCGAGTAAGATTTGTGAGTTTTTAAATCATAGGCATATAATTTCCTAAGAAGCCAATACACAACACTGTCTACCTTAACACAATTGCTTGAATTGGATTGGACATTTGTATATATAGGGTGAGGGAACAACTCCCATGAATTCAATTCCATGTTATATAGCGAAAACTCGCCCACCATCACCACGTGAACCCAACAAAATATGTTTTTTCCCACAAGGAATTGCATAAATTCTATAAGAAATATCCAAATACCATTTGAGCTTTTCGTCAAATAGGATGGATGCATATTCTCATATATGCATGTTAATGCTTTACCAAAGCACATACAAAAGATCTAAGCTAAAAACAAAAAAGAAACTACACTCCTTAGTTTGCCATAATTTCATACGATTTCACTCACTGTTCTGTTAGTTAGAAATCTCTAACATTCCATCCCTTAAGATGGCACATGTTCAGACAAAATCAACAATACACAGTGGGATTACTGAATGGTAACAACCAAAAACCAAATGGTAATAAACTTGGGCAAAAATCAAAGGAGTAAGTTTTATACATACATTTTATCAAACACTTAATAGACTAAATTTAGAGAAACATATAGTTGTATGAAACTTTCATAAACAAAGCACATGATACATTGTATTGTTTGGAAAAATGTGAAAAATTTAAAAACATATATTAGTTAAATTAATTCATAGAGATACACTTACCAACCTTCCCAGTAGGTCTTGGACTTCTGTGTAACTCCAAACTGGATTTGAATTATGTCTTATTCAAGAGAAGATGCAAACATTCCATAAATACATAAACCAACGTCTAGAAATAAAGGGTCCAAAATGGTTTCGCAAATACAAATAGATTTGGCATGAACCAACCTCGAGAACAAACAAAGCACAATGTGATAACTATATTTGGAACCCTAAATTTCAAGAAAATCCCCAAATTAAAAGGGGAGAGCTTCTCAGAAATAGGAAACCAACACATATAGCCACTTTTAGATGCTTGCAATTGTCATAAATCTGGATAATTAACAAATTTTAATGTTAGTTTATATTCTTACTGCCAAAAAAGAGGGAATTTCGTAATCTTCCATCATAAACACCAAAAACCAAATGGCAAGGTCATAAAAATAATATATCAGACCTACAAAAAAAAATATATATCAGATCTGGAAAAAAATTGAAATGAATCCGTCTCCAAAAAATAAAATCCTAATATTCAAGAAGTCTGGGTTTGGATTTGATTTTTTTAAGACATGGGTATAGAGGTTTAAATCTACCAATACTAAGAATTTTTTAGTTTGAATCCCTAAAAAAATAATTTATGGTGGTTAGAAACGAAAACCTATGTAGTATGTGAGAGATACTATCTGTGTGTGTGTGTGTGAGAGAGAGAGAGAGAGCGAGAGAGAGAGGGGGAGGTGTTGAATGTGTGTGTGTGTGTGTGAGAGAGAGAGAGAGAGAGAGAGAGAGAGAGAGAGAGAGAGAGGTGTTGAATGGAGTTGTAGGGGATGAATCTGATTAACAAAGGGGGAAAATGAAAAGTTGAAGTGGAAAATTTTAGGGGGGAAATTTGAAATTTGAAAAAGGGAAGCATTGATCTTAACCCTTGATTTCTAGAGTGTGAGGTGGTAAGATATGAGCCGTTATTATGATTAGACAATTCAAAAACCATTATATCTTATGGATAGTACATAAATAATTTAAAACTAAAAGTTTATATTGTGGAATAAAAAGTAGAAGAACACTCATCGATCAATGTTGTAGAAACAATCTTTTGAAAATAAAATTATCGGTTGCACAATTGTAGTTGACCACTTGAACACACACCTATCCGAATTCAATGACCATGAAACACTATCAACAACTTATAGGAACCTAAATTTTTTTCGATGCAAATATAAAAAAAGGTTATTTGGATATTGGCCCCCATTAGTTTTCTTCATTTTGGGATTAACACCCAATTAAAACCCTATTTTTCACTTTTAGTGACACTTTTTGAAAAAATATGTGTTGTTAAAAATATAAAAAAAATCAAAAAGCGTCAGTAAAAGTGGAAAATAGGGGTTAATCCTACAATCATTTTTAATTAGGGGTCAATCCCCAAATGAACAAAACTAATGAGGGCCAAAACTCAAATAGCCTTATAAAAATAGTGAAAAAGATATTAAAAAAATGAGTGTAGCAAAGGACATACATTTTTCTGTATGTTTTAAAGGAGAAAATTGATTTTTTAAAGAGATTAAAATATAAGCATTGGTAAATAAAGAGTCAACTCCACAATCCAAAAATATCCCCACTAACTATTGAAACTATGTAAAGACTATATGCCTTAAATTATTTATTTATTTCACGCGCGTGCGTGTGAACACAAACACACACACACACACAAACAAACAAACATACATATATACATACACACATTCCGACTCCTGTAGACATGACTGTGCGTACCATTTTTTTAAAATGGTGGAGTGGATTTTCATAACTAGGAGATCATGAAAAAAATCATCAAAAAATTCAATGCTGTGTCAAACCGTTGAGTTTTTCATCAATCAATCTAAATAACTTGATTTCATGTTGAAATAACGTATATATAGTTGTATGGATTCTATCGATATTTTTTTTACACATCATGAAGTGACATTGGATTCAACATAACAATGATTTTCTTACCGTGCGCTACTTTAAGGAATATCCCTTTTAGCCAGTTTAAGAGTATTTGACATCTATGGCTTTGTATACACACACACACACACACACACACACACACACACACACATTTTCATGTTTATAATATTGTTAAAGAGAAATGCAAGATTTTTACAAACTATGCAAATTTTTTAAAACTAATGGGGTGCATTTAAAACCATGCACAAAGTTAGAATTTGACCTCTTTGCACAAGTGTGTAATACCTTAAACTTTTTAAAAGATTCCTAATTAATTAGTTGAGAATAATATTAATTATTTGAAAGGCAACTCAGATTAATTATATATTTGAAACTGAGAAATTGAAATGTATGTCTGTGAAAACAAGTTAAAATGAGTGCAATTTATTAATTGATAAGTTTTAGTGGCAAAAGTTTGATTTCATTAAAGTATGGGGGTAATTATGATACATTAGAAATTGTTTTAGATCTTGGCGAATTCTTAAAATGATTTGAGAGCAATAGCGTACTTATGCATTGCTTGGGAATCAAGTAGGGATTTCAAATATTGTAGTTCTTAGGGTTTTTAGTCGGATATGAAATAATGTGTCTCCTCAATGAAATAATTGTTTTAGGGATTTCAAAAATGGTAGATTGTTTTAGGGAAAAATGGTAGATATGAAATAATTGTTTTAGGGATTTCAAAAATGGTAGATTGTGTCTCCTCAATGCATTTGTGTTTATGCCAAAATAAACAGACTGAGACCTTCTCTGATCCAATGACATATGTTTTGCAATTTTTTTTGGTAATTTTATATTTAAATTTTTTTTCTTGATTCTGAAAAATTAAATAGATACGAAATTAATTAATTTTAACTTCACAAAAAAATATATTTTTCGAGATTTGGTAGTATGAATTAAAAACTAAGCTGAAAACTTAAATCACAAATAACCACAATAAAAGAAATTAATAAATAATAGAAAATTAAGTGCACAAGATTTATAGTTGTTCGGCGCAAAAACGGTGAGCCTACGTCCATTCTTCAAGTCGATTGCGTATTTTTGAGTTCAATTACTGTGATCTATTGAGGGTGGGATCAAAATACCGCTTGCAAACCATGTAGTGGAACCGAGCTATAAATTATAATAAGAATCTTATAACCAAGCTTTAATATTTTCAGAACATTGTAGTAATTTTTTGTAGGATGATAACTCAATTAAAATACGACTTTGAGTCTGAGTTTATCTCTCTCAACAAGACTTGGATATAATCTAAATATTTGCATTTGTTCTCTTATGTTCTAGTAGAATAATTTCTTGGTCGCTCTTTCTTGTGTGTGAAGTTTCATTCTTCAACCTTCTTATAGCCTCTTGAAATCCCCAAAAATTATGGGAGTTAATAATAATTTTTACTTGAGTGTGCTCGACAGTTTTAATCGATTTTTGTCAAAAGTGTATTCGTTGAATAAGAAGGGATGTCTGATATGTTGACAACATAGTCATGTTGTAATGCCCCGACCCGAATTTATGGATTACATGAGGTCAACCCGGTTCGACCCGATCATTAGGTGTGAAGTGTAATGAGACAACCTAAATAATATTTCTAGTCCAGTTTTATTTAATTAACATTTCACTTGTTTAGCATGCGATTCAAATTTATATCAAGCTATGTGTGGGACCCGTGGAAAGTGTCCCTGGAATCCAAGCATGCAGAGCAACTAACGTAAAAAAAATACTTCCCTTCATAACACTATCAAAGTAGGGAATCGACAATCATCCGCAACAAAGGAAAGGGAATGAGCTGAATGCCCAGGGGGAAATATAACAATGCAACATAGAATCTAGCGGCTGAAAAAGAGACTCTATAACATACCATAACATCATGAGAAATGTTTTATAAAAAATTCATAGATAAATTATTGTGTCGTAAACAGTCTTTCACGGCTAAAGCTTTGAGTTATGAATATTATTTACAATATTTATCAAGTATCAAATTTATGTCAGGATTTTCTGACTTGATCATGAGTCAGGTTCATGTTAATATTATGATTATCGTTAGTTGTGCTATCGTGTTATTTATGTTACTACATAGAATCTAGCGGCAGAAAAAGAGACTATAACATACCACTTACATCCATAATGGACTACTATATATATATACTAGCGTATGCCCGTGCCTGAAGGCACGAAGAAATTTTCCAAAGTACGTAATCGCGAAACGGCGACAATTTTTCAATGTACGTAATCGCGAAACAGCAACAATGTCAAATTTTTAAAAAAATTGGGCATAATCTCCTTTGCTTATGGAACTATTCACCCTGCCTTAACAAATAACAAATAGTTCAACATCCAAATTGTCTAAATTCTTCAAACAAATTCACATATAAAATGAAATATACAATATTCACCAATCAAATTAATTGTCTCAAAAAAACAAAGTGTCAATTTTTAAAAAAAATTGGGCATAGTCTCCTTTGTTTATTGGACTATCCACCCTATTTAAGGGGTAATAACAAATTAAAAAAAATCCTAAATTCGGAAATGGGAGCTAGAAGGCTAGGAAAGGAGAATATGTGGGACTTCCTCAAAATGTTTGTGCCATGGTGCTTCTGGATTAGGTGCTACTACTGCTGTCTTCCCATCCTTCTTCCCACCTCTAGCCATGATCACTCTCTCCCTATCGATTTTCTGTATGATTTGACAAACAATAAACATAATTAATCAGTTTCTCGAACAAAGATATAGTCACATAAGTAAATATACAATCACATCCAAATTGTCTAAATTCGAGATTGATTCAACCGAATCCAATTGGATTACCTCTTTTATAAAAAAATGCAGTTTCGAGTTTGATCCCATCATATTTGGTCTACAAATAAAACAAATAACAATATTAGAAAAAAGGAACTATTTGAATAATTGCATATGCATATATGCGAGTGCATATATGTAGTGCGTGTGTGCATGTTTGTGTGTGTGCGCGTGTGCGTGTGAGTGGGAAAGGAGTGAGGGGATGGGCAGGGGGCGTGTGTGCATGTTTGTGTGTGCGCATGTGCGCGTGTGTGAGTGGGGAAGGGGGAGGGGACGGTCAGGGGGCGCGTGTGTGCATGTGTGTGTGCGTGTGTGTGTGTGTATGTGTGTGTTTATGTGTGTGCGTGTGTGAGTGGGGAAGGGGGGGGGGGGGGGGAGGGGGAGGGGCATGCATGCATTTATGCAATCTGCATATATGCAGTGAGAGTGTGTGCGCGTGTGCGTGTGTTTGTGTGCGCATGTGTGCGTGTGTGAGTGGGGAAGGGGGAAAGGGACGGGGCAGGGGGCGCGAGTGTGCGTTTATGTTTATGTGCGCGTGTGTTCATGTTTGTGTGTGTGCGTGTGTGCGTGTGAGTGGGAAAGGGGTGAGGGGATGGGCAGGGGGTGCGTGTGTGCATGTTTCTATGTGCGCATGTGTGAGTGGGGAAGGGAGAGGGGACAGGCAGGGGGCACGTGTGTGCGTGTGTGTGTGTTTGCATGTGTGTGAGGGGGGAAGGGGGAGGGGGCGGGGCATGTATGCATATATGCAATCTGCATATATGTAGTGCATATATGCATATGCATATATGCAGTGAGAGTGTGTGCGTGTGTGTTTGTGTGCGCGTGTGAGGGGAAAGGGGAGAGGGGATAGACAGGGGGCGCATGTGTGCATGTTTGTGTGTGTGCGTGTGTGAGTGGGGAAGGGGGGAGGGGATGGGAAGGGGGAACATGTGTGCGTGTGTGTGTTTGTGGGCACATGTGTGAGTGGGGAAGGGGGGAGGGGACGGGGCAGGGGGCGCTAGTGTGCGTGTGTGTTTGTGTCCGCGTGTGTCCGTGTGAGTGGGGAAGGGGGGAGGGGATGGGCAAGGGCAGGTATGCATATATACAGTGCATATATGTATTGCGAGTGTGTGCGTGTGTTTGTGTGCGCGTGTGTGAGTGGGAAAGGGGGGAGGGGACGGGCAGTGGGCGCGTGTGTGCGTGTTTGAGTGTGTGCGTTTGTGAGTGCTGCACTGCATATATATGCATATGCATATATATGCTGCTGCATATGTATGCAGATTGCATATATATAAATCAACATATATATGCAGAAACATATATATGCATATGCTTATATATGGAGTGCAACATATATATGCATATGCATAAAAATTGTGAGCCCTCACTATCGGCCCTAAAAATTTACCTCAAATCCCATCTCAGAGGCTATAGTTTTTCATATTGGATCTCTAGGAATGACAATTGTACTTTTTCATATTCTCGCATGTTTGATTATTCCACGTGAACCTACAAACAGAGCAAGTGCAATCACTTCAAATTCATCTTCGTTGAACTCAACTGCTGCACCGATGGGTGTTTAGATTAAAAACTCGCATTCAAATATGAAAAAGAGAAAAAAAAACCATCAAGACAGGGAGAGGGACATATTAAACCTCATACCTATTGTACAAATGCACCAACATCATCAGCCTTTATAAATAAAGAAGAGTGATCTGATATTCTGAGTTTCATCAGTATAAACTCCAAATAGAGGGTAATGAAGCAAAATTCATAAAAAATAAAATAAAAAAAGAAGAATCGTACCTCAAATTATTTCCAAGAGTTATATGAAAAAAAAGAACCCGAAACATCTTGAAACCCAATATTATACAGTGTGGGACTATTATTGATACCTTGTATCAAAAACCTACACTTGACCAAACTTAAAGACATTACACAGCAAAATACTAAAAACAAAAACAAAAACAAAAACAAAAATAAAAACAATTTAGCACCTTGTATCGATTTCACCTGCTACTCGGCAGGAGGTCTAAAATGAGTCTGATTCGCAAGATAAAACCTAAAAAAAAGAATAAACAAACATTATAGAGGTCAAAAGATCCGAAATTAGAGGCAAAAAAATAGGACTCACTGCTCAAAAACCATATATTTTCCATATTTTTCTCTGTATAAATCAGGCAACTCAGAAATTAGATGAGTGTCTCCATATTTTCCAAAAAAGATGGCGATTTAATAGGGAAGGATTTCAGCAGAACTCTGACGAATGTCAGAGACGATTCATCCACTTATTAGGCGATTTCAGTGGCTCCTACTGGATGAGAATCAGCATAGAGCCTAATACTCTCACATTCACTCGAAAGTATCAGAAGCTGAGTTTTGTACTGAGAGTTGACGTTGATGAAGATGCCCCAGTCGTAAACTATGGTTATCTCAAATGGATTGATCAGCATAACCACATAGTATCGAGCCCAATTGTAGCCATTTCTACTTGACACCATCAGCAAAACAATATCATGATATCAAGGAACAAGAATACTTAAATGGATTAATATGAAGTCAGAATGTCCAGAGTGACAGGGCATTAACATTAATATAAGTGCAAATATAACATTGTAAAAATTTTTATATGGAAATTATCGAGACTGCGAAGAAGACTTACATTCTAATTGAACAATAATAAAACACTTGTTCTAATATATCAAATCGAACCCCCAATTCATCCACCTCATACATCCAAATTGAAGCCCCCCAAAAATCTTAAACCTACTTTCAATTTGGAAACTCCACATAGAAGGTATCAAATTGATATCCAAAGAAAAAAAATCCCCTACTTTTTAGATAAAAAGTTCCCAAAACACAATAAGAATTGATGTCTGCCAAAAATACTATCCAATGAACATAAACAGTGGTTACAAATTTAGCATTTCAACCATATTGATTATAAATGATAAATAAAAGAAAAACATATTTTTACAAAATCATTCTTCAAGAAAGTTTCTCCTGAACAAAACACAATCTGTCTTATAGTCTAGTGTCCTAAAGAAAGGGAAAAAAAGTCCTAAAAAAATAGGAGGAAAAAATGAAAAAAAATAGAGCAGATCTTCATACCTGAGTAGCGTCGGTCGGCAGTAGGCTGCCCGCGTAGGAACTATTTCTCTCATTTTCTTGTCGAAAAACGGTGCTATTCCCTTACAAAAACTAACCAAGTGAATAAGAAACATAGTACATGAAATATAAAAAACAGGGGAGCATAAACATCTTGCACATCAGAATAGAATAAACTGTAATGGGCATAAATTAGAATAGATTTGCAGAAAAATTGACGTGAGAACAAAATTGATGCACATATCTAAAAATTAGAACAAATCTAAAGATTTGAACACTAAATGTGCAAAAATATAGAAAATCCCCACATTTAAATGTTCAAAAACAAACACTTGCCAATAATCAAACCACAAATAGATTTTTTATTACCCAAAAACAATATAGATGTGAAAAATCTCAGATCTGCATGTGTGTGTATGAGTGTGCCTGTGTGAATGTAGTAGCATACTTTCATATTGATTTTGCAGTTATGAAAGTCATTTTTTACGTACTCATGATGGTCCTAAAATAATGTCTAAATCATTTAAATGACATTTACTTCAAATCCTCAAAGACTTGGGATTCAAATGGTCTAGTTATGCGGATAAATTTGAAATGAAATTAGGGTAAACTTCACATACCTCCCTCATTCAAATATCCAACTTTTAAAGCTAGTAATGAAGCTAAATCTCGATAAAATGAATGAACAACAAAGGAATAAGACTAATGACTATAAGATAACAAAAAAAATACTAATGAAACCAATCATAATTTAAGTCCACTACCTCCTAAGCATATTTGATCCTCTAAAAAGCCATATAACCATTTCAGCAATCCAAGTTTGATACTTAGAGTTTATAAAAGTTACTCAGAGATTGTTACCTGCTTTAAATTTCCAAGCCAGCTTAATATTGGATGTTGTCATAACATAATTAAGGCTTCTGATTTATAGTCCATCGTCCATTTGGGAAAGAAAATTGACTCCCACTTGAGTTTCACAACTGCATATATATGCAATTTAAAATCGATTAACAAAATACAAATGCAATTATGAAATTTAAACTCGATTAATTTTGTAATCAAACACTCCCTTAACAAAATACAAATACAACATATGAAATTTAAACTCGATTAATAAAAGAACGTGCCTTAATATTTATCATAAGAAAATATGAATTTCACACCAAAAGCATCTATATCCTAATCCTAATGTTAACAATATCCATATGTTTCAAAACCACAATATCCATTTGTGGACTTGATTTCAAAGTTGCATACATTTTCATTCAATGTGAGTTAATTTACCTAAAAGGCGAATCTAAGTAACCCCTACCTATTCAACAAGGAATGACCTCTTTGAAAATTGTGCCAAGACTCATTTGTCTCGTCCATTGAGAGTTGTTCCAAGACTTGATCAGCAACCTCTTTGAAAACTCCATCTCAGATGATGAAATGGCATAAACTTACCATATGTAAAGATCAATTACTCGCTAGGGCATACATATACTAAACAATAATTAAAAAAATTGAGAAAAAATACTATTAAATATTGTAAAACATTCTCTAAATAACATTCAGAAAGCTGTAGATTCTAAAAATTAAAGGCAGCTTAAACTATACCCATTTCTTGTGTAGTATGTTATTTATAGACGGGCTCATAGAAAAGCCACCTAGTCTTATTGAGATCATTAGCGTTTTCTTCCTACATAGAGATCATGACTGAAATTTATCATATTAGCAGTATACAAAAAAAACACTAAACCCATCTACCTCCCACAGATTTGCATAGATAAGTTTTCAAAATAAAGTTTCCAAAGAAAAAAAGTATAACATAATTATACATTGGAAAAAAAATTCTAATTTAACAAACGAGGAGGAACATATCAATACTTTGGATGTCCGTTACTTGACCATAGGTAAACATGAAAAAAATACAATTCTTTGCATCAATGTGTTAGATTAAACCAAATTGTAAAGATGCCAAACTATGTGCTTAATAAAATGCCCACAATAAAAATCCTCGAAGCAATAAAAAGTCCAAACCATTTTTCTTGTCTCTCTTTTCTTTGTAGCTTCTTCTTATCTGTTATAGTAGAAAAAGCCGACAACATGAACTTAATATTAAAACCGAGAAGTTAAATGTACCTAGGGTAATGTGTTATGTCCTTAAAAAATAAAATACACTTTGATGTTGTCCTCACCCAGTTTAGATAAAGATCAATTTGTATCAGCATTGTAATTTTGTTCCTGTAAAATTGGTGGACTGTGAGATCGAGAGAATACCCATATGTAAGTTAGAGATTACATCATATGAAATGAAAAAAAGAAATCCAAACACTGTGTTTAACCCCTTATTTGAAATACCCTTAGTTGAAATTAACACCGAAAATCCCCCCCAAAAATTATAACCGGAAAACACCCAAACACAAACCCCCCCAAAAAATACACCGAAAAACTTAAAAGCGGAAAAATTTACACCGGAATACCCATATGTAAGTTTTGGCCTGATTTTGGTCGTAGAGGGGGTGGGAGAAATGAATAGAGAGATAAGAAAAAAATTAGATTATGTAGGATATGGTATGAAACAAAAACTGAGGCCTTATTTTGAAACCAAAAATATGGTCGGAATAGAGAGTAGGATAACTCACCATTGATGTTTTATGTGTGAGCACCGAGTAATCGCTAGTGAGATTTGTCGGAACCTATTCAAATAATTAAACATCGCAACTCAAAAAAACAAAAAATATCATATGGGTCAGATATAGAGGTATAATCTGTATGTGTGTGGCTGTGTGTGTGTACTTGTTTAAGAGGGTGAGAAACAGTACCTGCAGCGGTGGAGGGAGGGCAGATGCGGAGATCTGGGTTTGGAATGAGAGGGATAGAATGAGGTAGGCGGGGTGGGTTTGGGGTTTAGAGAGAGGGAATGAGGGAGATAGATGCGCGTGTGCGTGTCTAAGAGTGTGTGGGAGTCAGATTTTCGAAAATACCCTCATTTTTGAATTAAAGTGTAATTTTGGAGAGTATAAAAGAGGGGGAAATCAAAGAATTAAGGGGTAGAGTGGTAAAAAATAAAAGGATATGATCTCAACCATTAAAATGTGTAAAAATGTCTTTTGACATAGCACTCATCTGCACCGTTAAAATGCGTACATAATTCAAAAAGTTCCCTAACTTATTATATATATATATATATATATATATATATATATATATATATATATATATATAGAGAGAGAGAGAGAGAGAGAGAGAGAGAGAGAGACTAATGCATGAATCTGTTTATTCCAAAACGTTACTTGATTTAATTAAATCACATTAATCTTATAAAGACCCCTTTTTACTCCTTTTTAGTCGACTTAACATTTATTTTCCGATTTAATGCATCTGGTTAAATACTTAAACAAACTAGCGTTTGTTTACAAAAAACACTTCATTTACCAAAATTTTTATTTTACTCACACTCAATCCACTTTAGTATTTTCCTTAAAAATAACCTTTCAACACACGCACACTCTTCTTTTCCTTTTTAATAAGCATTCACAACACACACACCTGTGTTAATTATGGGTTAAATCCACCTTTGGTAACTTGATTACCCATTAACCACTTCACTGGTATCATTAACTCACGCTTCACTTGAACTTAGTCATTTTCATAGTTCTTTTCCAAATTACCCATTTCAAATAGGAACAATTGTCAATTTCATTTCACAAAGGTTGTTTTTTTCTCATTTTCTAGGACAACCAATTTTTTGTCATGTTCCCCTGTCACTCATTATCTTTTTCTCGAAATTCACCAAATAACCGCATACTTTAACGAACCTCACACCGTTGGCAACACCACCATATGCTCTGGCGGTGATTTTGGGCCTTTCACCGTAGGGCTCTAGGCCCTTCTTAATTATTATCGATCACACTTGAGTCCTTTTATCATGTGTTTTAGCAATTTTTCGAGTCAACATTATTCCACTTTTACCGATCGAAGCCAAAACTCAGGTACTACTTCCCTATATTTGTGTTACAGTTAGAAAAATCACCATTTCTTGTCCTTTACACATGTACATTGATTTCATTCCGAAAATCACTCCAATTAGGACCATTTAGTGTAACACCTTTTCGACATTTTTATTTTATAAAAATGTTCCACTTTACATAAAATTATCATTTTACCCATTTGTTTTCAAACTTCTATTTTCTCCCATTTTCACAATTATTATCTTTCCAAAGCATTGTTATGTTACATATACTAACTTATTAAATGATTTTAACTCATTAACATTTCTTTGACACAATTAGTAACTTTGTGGGGTTAACATACCACCAAAACTATAAGTTTCTTGATTTCATCATATTCTTTAACAAGGAGAAAACTTTGACATTTAAAGGCTAGTTAATACCCATTTCCACCTTAGCATCACATGTAGTCTTGAAAATACACATTTATCATTTCATCCCCATTCTATAACGCACTTTTGGGGCCAAAATTTCTGTCTTTCTTATTTCAAGTTAAAACCCATTTTAATCCTTCTTAAACTTGATCATATGATAACCATTAACCTACTACAAGTCTATACACATGAGAAGATGGATTATAAGTCTAGAAATCCATAAAAATGAATTATACTCATGAAATTTCATAACATTTAAAAATCCAAGGTTTTCAAGACTAAAAAAATATTTGTCCTTTTAAAACTCTAAGAAATGGCTAACATCATAAAGACTTTATTTTCACAAGAAAACTTTAAGATTTGTGCATAGAAATATCTTAACAAGACAAATGTTCTTCCAACACATTTTATTTCATAAAATGTTTAAACACCAAGTTTTCTTGAAAATATTATCTGTTTCATTAAAATCCCTTGAAAACCATTTGTAAATATTACATAAACATGAGGGAAATGACTATGTAAAACATGTATGACTTCTACTCTTACAAACTCTAATATGCTAGACCAATATCAAGAATAGAGTAAGATTAAAACTTATAAGAGTAGAGTTTTCCCACCTCAAAGAAGATTCAAAAATGGTGTATGAGATGTAAAAGAAGATGGAAATCTCCCACCTAGTAAGGCGGCCTTAAAGAGGTTGCATAGCTCCAATAAGCTTGTCTTATTGAATGCTCCAAAGATCCCTTTTAAACTCCATGATTTCTTCGTCTTTCCCTAACAACATCTCCATAAATTTAGACCTTGACGAACACATGGTGTAAATGGATTTGATAGAAGAGGGTTAAAGTATGGTGGTTTAGGGCTGATGAGTGGTGGTTCTATGGTGGTGGAAGGTGGTTGGGTGGTGGTGAGGCTCCAAGAGATTAGAGAGAGAGAGAGAGAGAGAAATGTCATAGAATGGGACAAAGCCTCACTTAAATATCCCAAATCCCTCAGGGGTTAAATTTTAAAAATGCCCCAAAGCTTAATCCCGAGTTGATATGATATGGTGGAGTGCGACATGTGTCAAACCCGATGGCTAATGGTGTGACAATGTGTTCTCATTCGAACGGGATTTGGATCTCATTTAAATGATAATTAATCTCATTCGAATGAGGTTATAATGAGAATTTACTTAGACTGTAAATGCAAACAAGTGATTTTCATTGGAAGGTCATTTGAAGCATCGTTCTAACAAGATTTGAATCTCGTTCGAATGACTAAGAGTTTCTTTCGAGCGACCCTGAGTTTTCCTCCAAAGTAATGTAAGGCTATTCTAATCCAATTAATTATACCGAATCCACAATATTACCCAAATTTGACCCACAATTCATCTTACAAAGCTTAAAGTCCACTTGAGGCATATCAAGTCACCAAATTAGATGAGTACGACCAAAATCACGCGGGCGAGTGTTATATTTTTCCCTCCTTAGGGAATTTCATCCTCGAAATTCTCAATCCATCAATTCCTCAAGTTCCCATAGGTTATCAATTATTATTATAAATCATAAAGACCTTTCAAGTCTAGGTTATCGCTATCCTCAATCACTAAGAAGTCATTGCATGTCCCACCAAAAGGGGTTATCACCAAAGACCTCGATATGCAATATATTGTAATGTTAACCATCAGGCTAGCTATCAAACTCCCATGACAATCCTTGAGTCTCCACTTACCCGATGACCACACTAAATTAAGTCCTAAAGTTCATTTGCTAATCCCCAAGGCATATAGACACATATATTGGGACAATATTCTCTAATGATCGACACTTACCCAGGAGCAAGACGACATACAACTAACACCCAATCCATCAATGTAAATTATTTTTAATTCTTAGGGCTGTATATCCTGAATTTCTTTAAATTCTTGAGTCATATTGACACATAAATTCACTTAAACTTGACACTAGCCTCGCATCGCTAGTCACTCACTCCGAGGAGTAACCTACAAACCAAGTCATAAATCTTACTCCAACTAGTAATTCCATAAGGTCCTTCTATGATTTTAGGGTAACTCTAGGTTCTCGAGTTATGCCTTCCACAAGATCCTTCTATGAACCTAGGATCACTCTAGGAGTCCAACCAATGAACAATCACTCGAACATTACACTGATCCCCTCACTATGGCAAAATAACACTACCTGTTATGGTTTCTTGCGTTCTAACACTTTACGATATCTTCAAATCATAAAACTGCTCTTTACAACTAGAGCCGCTAATCTCCATGTCGACAAATCCATAATATCGCTAATCTTAAGGAAATAAGATACTAAAATCAAATCGTGCGACATAATTTGCAGCCACATGTAAATAGAGCTTGTGCAAAAACCATGGGATACTTCAAATAGGGGTGCACCACACTACCGAGTGGCATTGGCCATGCTAGGTCTAACCGCGCTCTCATTGAGCCAAATCGCATAATGATAACTACACGATATAATCCCAGGCTGTTATAACTGAGGGAACACAATCCTTAACTATCGAAACCAAGGTAACATGACCCTCGACTACCGGGACTGAGGGAACACAACGAATTAGAATCAATGAACAACCATATGCAACGAACTATGGTTAGCGAAGTGCGAACCTACGTTGTACTCTTGAAATCTATGACTCATCATATATGTCCTCATCGAATCCTAGTCTAGCCATACACCGTGGCTTAAGTTAAAAACTGTGATGAATTAGATCACGAACTGTCCATCCTCATGAGACGAACGTAACATATGAACTTGTTGTGCCTTGGGAAGTGAACGCGGGCTTCCCTCCTTAGGAATAATGCTTCATCCTTTCATCCTTTAACAAACAAGAACCACTCTAGCCGCTGAATGCCAACACTTTTATCAATGTCGACTTTATTTATCTTTCTATCACCGTGACATCATAACCAAACTAACAAGCTTAGGTTATTGTCTACTTTATCATATAGTGAATGTATTCCAATATCTTCCTTGGCATTGTCCGATTTGGCCAAACACTCACCCCATCACGACCTCCAATAACACAAGGTGGTCATTGCGTCTATTTCCAGATTCTTCCCAAACTTAACCTACATAATGACCACACCGGCGGTTATTAGCACTATAAGGATAACAAGTACTAAACGGGTCCACGCGTCCAATTTGTACAAGTCTGATAAGATATGCCATGAACTAATCCTTTCCCTACTAGGGTTATTCTAATTTACAATGTTAACACATGTCGATACCGTAATCTTGCTTTGATATCCCATCTGATGTGCTATTTTTAAGTCCTTAACATGACACCATCAATCTAAGTCTCCAATGCATTTCCTAGGACTCATCAAAATCAAGTACGAAACTTTTCACACTAGTCATCTTACAACAAATGAATGTCGTGCCCAATTATAACACAAATCTCCAATTTCCCTTAGAGGGCTGTATCACCTATTTACACCAAATTGGATGACCTAACCAAGGACTACACGATTCGATTCCTTTGAATTTGACAAATAACATGACATAGCCTCATGACCCCCTATACAACCATCATTAGAACACTTGCACTCCATAATATTGAACTTAGCTGGTTCCTTAAGGACTCTAAGCATCCCCTAACATAATTGTTACCAAAGACCTGAAAAGATTTCATCACCTATGATCCTCTCATAATAGGTATACCCTACCTATTTCCCAATATCTATACCATGACTATTAGATACTCACCAAGACTTTAATCCCGTATCTCTGTTTATAAGGAAGTTGGTTACAAAAGGATAAATATTAATGAGTTAGATCAGACGTTCGAATAACCATGTACCTCATTCGAACGATGTACCCGTTTTCATTCGAACCAACTTCTGATGACCTACTGAGCAACCTAGTTCGGTCAAAAAATTGATTCATTCAATCGTGGGAACCTAGTTCTAAGGACCTCACATATCTCATTCGAATGACCTCACCTATCTTATTCGAATGAATAGCGTTAAAGTCCCTACACAGGGCGAACTGTAATTATTGAACATCTCAAGGCGTCACAGTAAGTTGACTCCAATCCCCAAGGCTGCCACATGCAATAAGTCCTATTTTTACTCCAAAGACATCCCTTCAGACAAATAATGCCATAAAATACATATTGACTAAATCTGGCACAAATAAGGATCCTAGAAGGATATAAGACGTCGTGTATAACATATAAGATTCTAAGTCCACAGTACCGATGCCACAAGGGATCTTATTCCTCAAATGTTGCATCATATTATCCCAAACCACATCATATAAGGCTACTTAGGATTTACTCCTTTGTCACTTCAAATCATCATCGTTACACGTGTAACACGCTTATCAGCAATGAATTCTAACTCACATTATAGCTTACGGGACATATCTTTCAATTGACAATAACCAATTAACTCACCTATAATGATAATATCCTATCAACTAAGCCCCGATTAAACATCTTTAAGTAATAACCAACACGGGTCTACATGCCTATCGAATTGTCAAATACCGATGATATGACAATACCCCAAGGATAAAGTTCATCTAAATACATCACCATTATTAGAGTACCCACCTATTTCTAACTAAGAAACCTAACGTGTCACTATCACAAAATTAATATTGCTTAGACATGTCACTCTATTCACCTAACTCAAAAGTTGGCCTTAGACAATTTATGTCTCTAATTTAATGGATGTTATTTACCTTTATTAACATCTTGACAGGCCTTTCACATCATCATGAGTTAACACAAAAACACCTCACACTAGAGAATGCGGTGTCACCACAAATGGCATACGTAGACACTCGTAATTTACTAAAATGTCTCATCAGAAGTGTCGAGAACTCATAATGGAAACTATCTTGGCCACTTTGGAAAAGAATTATCCATCGTGCTAATCTCCTTAACTCAATCGTCGAGAACACGAACCCAAACCATCACTTGTCTAGCATGACCGACCCAAACTAACAATGACGTTAAAGATCCACTGCCAACCTCACAATGTCTCTCACGAAAGGAATCTTCAACCTAGTGCTCTGATACCATTTGTAATGCCTCGACCCAAATTTATGGGTTATCTATTGTCAACCCGGTCCGAACCGAACATTAGGTGTGAAGTGCAATGAGGCAACCTAAATAATATTGCTAGTCTAGTTTTATTTAATTAACATTTCACTTGTTTAGCATACGATTCCAATTTATATCACTACACCATATTAGGTGAATAGTCATGGCTAAAGTCCCTGACCAGGACTGGGGGTCGCGGCTAAGGGTTGTGACCATTTCGAGCGTGACCATTTTTGTGGGTCATGACCCAAATCCCTGACCAAACGAAGGGTCACGAAAGATGGTCGCGAACTATAGTCATGACCCATACGTACATCTGGTCATGACCTTTAGTTGTGATCCATCCTTTAACATATGTAAATGGTTACATCTCTTATCATGGCTCATGTTCGTGACCCATCGTTTAATATATGAGAATGGTCATGGCTCTGGTCATTGCTCAAGTACGTGACCCATTATTCATAATATGAAAATGGTCACAACTATAGTCATGGATCAAGGTCGCGACCCACACTTTGACCTTACTAAAATAGTCATGGCCCTAAGTCGTGACCCTGTTTATGCGTGATACCAAACAGATATGTTCACGGCTTAGGTTCGCGACCATTTTTAACTATATTAAAAAAAATTGGGCAGAATTTCCTCTATCTTTTGGACATTCTAAACTTGCATAATGTAAACCCCACACGCCCATAATGCTAAACAATAAATTATAAAAGCTCGTGTGGTCACGGGACCCCCAGTTTGAAAGCACGATGATATTCTCAAATTATCGCCATTTGGGGTTGTTTCGGGACTTCACCCTCGAACGACATTCAAGCCTAAGTGTAGACATTATGAAAATTGGGTCGTTCTCTCGAACTAGGGATCCCATGACCACGCGGTCCATTCCTATGAGGTATATTGGACCTGTGCGAGTTATTGGCGCCATTCACGAGGTCGTTTGGGGGGGTGTTTTGAGGTTTCATCCTCTAACAACATGTTTTCAAGCCTAAGTGTAGATATTCTGAAAATTGGGTTGTGTTCTCAATTGGGGGTCCCATGACCACATGATCAGTTCTTACGAGTTACATTTTTTCGGTGCATGGAGTTGCACCCCTCACGGGGCCGTTTGGGGTGTGTTTTGGGGTTTCACCCTATAACTGTAAGTTTTGAAGACTATAAGAGTGCGCTTTTGTTCAAACCAAGAAATTATTTAATTAAACTCCATTTTTTCAATTAAATCCTAAAAGATGCATCTACGTGTGATTGAAGACAATATGATCATGCAAGAACATTCAATCACAAACAAACACACAAATGAGGGAAAATCCCCCAAAGGGCCAAAACCTTTTTTTTATTTTCACTATAATTTGTAAAGAACGATTTATACAGATTATACTGAAAACATGAGTGACATACGAAATACCCTCAGGTGTCGGTTCCAGTGTCGTCAACTAGAATCTCTCACAAGAACTCCAGATGGGCAGTAATGGAAAAGAGTCGACTTCTCCACAAGTTACTCTAGATGAGTAAAACGATCCTTTGAAGGTTTAAAGGATTATAGACATATTTAGGAATGGTTTTGTGAATCAAAAGGCATTAAACCTTAAAAACTTGAAGTCTGTTTTCTGGGCTGTAAATCGCAGAAATGTGTACGAAAAAGACTTGGAAAAATGTGCAGAATGGGTACAGATATTTAAACGAAAATCGAGGCAGCGCCGTTGCTCGAATGACATAGGCATGTTGCTCGAACGAGACCACGTGTCTCTCAAATGATATTGCGCGACATCCTCATGTCGCTTAAACGACAGAGCGATGTCGTTTGAACGAGCTCGACGACTAAGAAAAGTCCGCTTCTACACTTAGAAAAATTTATGCTTTTGTGTTAAAAATAAATCAGACTTCGAAAAGTATTTTTTAAAATATTCCCAAATATTTATGCAAATATTAACAACTCCAATAAACCATTTTACCAATAATGCGTCGTGGAGTAGTGGGCACTGTTGAGCAGCACGTCGCATGTAGCATGATGCACGTGCGAAGATGGTGGATGCATGGATTCAGATCAAGGCCGTCGTGGATGATCGTGTTGATGTGCTGAATGTAGCGACATCAGACATACATACTGTGATCTAGGAAAAATAGAAAATTCCTAGATTCTACCCTGAACATGTATAAAATTATGTCCTTACAGACTAAGAGCAAATATTCTGAAAATTGGTCCATGCTCTCAAACCGGGGGTCTCGTGACCACGCGATCGATTCCTACGAGTTACATTGGTACTGTACGAGGTGTTGACGTAGCTCACGGGACCGTTTGGGGGCCATTTCGGGGTCTTTTCCTCTAACGGTATGTTTTCAAGACAAAGTGTAGATATTCTACAAATTGGGTCGTGCACTCGAACGGGGGATCCCGTGACCATGCGGTCGGCTCCTACGAGTAACATTAGTCCCGTGCGAGGTGTTGGTGCCAATCACGGTGCCGTTTGGGGTGCTATTTCAGGGTTTCACCCTCTAACAATAAGTTTTCAATCCAAAGTGTAGATATTTTAAAAATTAGTTCGTGTTCTCGAACCGGGGGTGTCGTGATCATGCGGTCGATTCTTATAAGTTACATTGGTCATGTTCGAGGTGTTGGTGCCAGTCACGGGGCCATTTGGGGGTGTTGCATGGTTTCGCCCTCAACGCCATGTTTTCAAGGCTAAGTGTAGATATTTATAACAATTGGAAAGTCCTCTCGAACCAGGAGTCCTGTCACCATGCAGTCGATTCTTATGAATTAAATTGGTCCTGTGCGCGGTGTTAGCGCCACTCGCGGGGCCGTTTGGCGGTGTTTTGGGGCATCGCACTATAAAATATGTTTTCAAGAATAAGTGTAGATATTCTGAAAATGGGGTCGTGCTCTGGAATCGAGGACCCTGTGACCATGCGGTCGGTTCCTACGAGTTACATTGGTCCCATGTGAGGTATTCGCGTCACTCACGGGGCTATTTCGGGGGTTTTTCAGGCTTTTTCCCTCTAACGGTATGTTTCAAGCCTAAGTGTATAAATTCAGAAAATTGGGTCGTGCTCTGGAATCGGGGATCCCGTGACCGCACGGTCCATTCCTACGAGTTACATTGGAATCATACGAGGTGTTGGCGTCACTCATGGGGCTATTTCGAGGGTGTTTCAGGGTTTCTCCTTCTAAAGACATGTTTTTAAGACAAAGTGTAGATATTTTAAAAATTTTATCGTGCTATTGAACTGAGGGTTCCATGACCAAGCGGTCGGTTCTTATGAGTAACATTGATCCCGTGCGAGGTATTGGTACCGCTCACGGGACCGTGTGGGTGGTGTTTCGGGGTTTCATCCTCTAACAGCATGTTTTCAAGACTAAGTGTATATATTTTGAAAATTGGGTTGTGTTCTTGAACCGAGGGTCCTGTGACCACGTGATCGGTTCCTATGAGTTACATTGGTCCCATGCGAGGTGTTGGCACCGCTCAAGGGGCCGTTTGGGGGGGTGTTTTCGGGTTTCACCCTCTGAGGCATGTTTTTAAGCGTAAGTGTAAATATTCGGAAAATTGGTTTGTGCTCTTGAACCGGGGGTCCTGTGATCATGCGATCAGTTAGTACGAGTTACATTGGTCCCGTGCGAGGTACTGGCACCGCTCAGGGGACCATTTGGGGGGTGTTTCCGTGTTTTTCCCTATAACGGAATGTTTTCATGCCTAAGTGTAGATTATCTAAAAATTGGTCCACGCTCTCGAATCGGGGTTACCGTCTCCACGTGGTCAGTTCTTACGAGTTACATTGGTCGTGTGCAAGTCGTTGGTCCCGTTCACGGGGACATTTGGAGGGTGTATCGAGGTTTTCATCTCTCACAGCATGTTTGAAGACTAAGTGTAGATATTTAGAAAATTGTTTCGTCCTCTGGAACTAGGGTTCTCATGACCACGCGGTGAGTTCCTATGAGTTACATTGATCCCGTACGAGGTGCTGACACTGCTAACGGGGCCATTTGGAGGGTCTTTCGGGGTTTCTCCCACTAATGGCATGTTTTATGCCTATGTATAAATATTCTGATAATTGATTCGTGATCTTGAATCGAGGGTCCCGTGACCACGCGGTTGGTTCTTACGAGTTACGTTCGTCCCATGCGAGGTGTTGGCGCCTTTCACAAGGCTGTTTGGGGTGTATTTTTCCTCTAACAGCATGTTTTCAAACCTAAGTGTAGATATTCTAAAAATTGGGCTGTGTTCTCGAACCGGGGGTCCCGTGATCAGGCAGTCAGTTCTTATGAGTAACATTGATCCCGTGAGAGGTATTGGTGCCGCTCACGGGGCCGTTGGGTGGTGTTTCGGGGCTTCACCCTTTAACGAATATTTTTAAGACTAAGTGTATATATTTTGAAAATTGGTCTGTGTTCTCGAGCCGGGGGTTCCATGACCACGCAGTCGATTCTTTTGAGTTACATTGGTCTCATGCAATGTGTTAGCACCGCTCGCGGGGCTGTTTAGGGAGTGTTTCGGGGTTTCGCTCTCTAAAAGCTTGTTTTCAAGCATAAGTATAGATATTCTAAAAATTGTGCCGTGCTCTGGAACCGGGGGTCTTATGATCATGCAGTCAGTTTCTACGAGTTATATTGGTCTTGTGCGAGGTGTTGGAGCCACTCAAGGGGCCGTTTGGGGGGTGTTTCGGGGTTTCGCCCTCTAACGTCTGGTTTTCAAGCCTAAGTGTAGATTTTTGGAAAATCGGTCAGTGCTCTCAAACTGGGGGTACCATGTCCACGCGATCAGTTCCTATAAAATTACATTGGTCTCATGCGAGCTGTTGGCACCTCTCACGGGGCCGTTTGGAGGGTGGTTTGAGGTTTTGCTCTCTCACGGCATGTTTCAAGCCTAAGTGTAGATATTTCAAAAATTGGTCTGTGCTCTAAAACTGGGTTTTCCATGACCATGCGATCAGTTCGTACGAGTTACATTAATCCCGTGCAAGGTGTTGGTGCCGCTAATGGGGCCGTTTGGAGGGTCTTTCGAGGTTTCTCCCTCTGACGGCAGGTTTTAAGCCTTAGTGTAAATATTTTGATAATTGGTTTGTGATCTCGAACCGAGGGTCCCGTGACCGTGCGATCAGTTCTTATGAGTTACGTTAGTCCAGTACAAGGTGTTGGTGTCACTTACGACGCCGTTTGGGGTGTGTTTCGGGATTTCTCCCTCTAATGGCATGTTTTGAAACCTAAGTGTAGATATTCTAAAAATTGAGTTATGCTCTCGAACTGGGGATCCTGTGACCACACGACGGTTATTACAAATTGCATTGGGGCCGTGCGAGGTTTTAGCACCACTCACGGGGCTGTTTTTTTTTTTTTTTGGGGGGGGGGTTGTTTCGGGGTTTTGCCCTATAACGACATGTTTTCAAGCGTAAGTGTAGAAATTCTGAAAATAGGGCCATGCTCTCGAACCGGGGGTGATCACGCGGTCAGTTCTGATGAGTTACATTCATCCTGTAGGAGGTGTTGGTTCTGCTCACGGGACCGTTTGGGGGGTGTTTCGGGGTTTCATCTTCCAACGACATGTTTTCAAGCTTAAGTGTATATATTTTATAAATTGGGCCATCCTATCAAATATGGGGTCCCATGACATTGAGGTTGGTTCTGATGACTTACACTTGTCCCATACGAGGTGTTGGCACTGCTCAAGGGGCCGTTTGGGGGGTGTTTCGGGATTCTGCCCTCTAACGGCATGTTTTGAAGCCTAAGTATAGATATTCTTAAAATTACATTGTGCTCTCAAACCGGGAGTCCCATAACCACACGGTCGGTTCTTATGAGTTACATTGGTCTCATGCGAGGTGTTGGAACGGCTCACGGGGACGTTAGGGGGTGTTTCGGGGTTTCCCCCTCTAACGACACCATTTTATGCCTAAGTGTAGATGTTCTAAAAATTGATCCGTGCTTTCAAATCGAGGGTCCCATGACCACGTTGTCGGTTCCTACGAATAACATTGGTCAAGGTGTTGGCACTGCTCAAGGGGCCGGTTGGGGGGTGTTTCGACGTTTCTCCCTCTAACGACATGTTTTCAAGCCCAAGTGTAGATACTCGAAAAAATGGTTTTTATGCTCTTGAACCGAGGGTCCTGTGACCACGCTGTCGATTCTTAGGAGTTACATTAGTCCCGTGTGAGGTGTTGTCACCATTCATGGGGCCGTTTGGGGGGGGGGGGGGGGATCGCCCGCTAACGGTATGTTTTCATGCCTTAGTGTAGATTCTAAAAACTGATCCGTGCTTTCGAACCGGGGGCTTTATGCCCATGCTGTCGATTCCTATGAGTAACATTGGTCCGGTACAAGGTGTTGGCACCGTTCATGGGGCCGTTTGGGGGGAGTTTTGACGTTTCTCCCTCTAACGGCATGTTTTCAAGCTTAAGTGTAAATATTCTAAAAATGGGGCCGTGCTTTGGAACCGGGGGTCCTGTGACCATGCGATCGGGTCCTACGAGTTACATTGGTCCCGTACTAGGTGTTCGTGTCGCTCACGGGGCTATTTGGGGGTTGTTTCGGGGTTTTTCCCTCTAACGACATGTTTCAAGCCTAAGTGTGTAAATTCAGAAAATAGGGTCGTGCTCTCGAATCAGGGATCCCGTGACCACACTGTCCATTCTTACGAGTTACATTGGAACCGCGCGAGGTGTTGGCGCTACTCACGGGCAGTTTCAGTGTTTCTCCCTCTGACGGCATGTTTTCAAACCAAAGTGTAGATATTTTGAAAATTTGATTGTGCTCTCGAACCGGGGGTCCCATGACCATGCGATCGGTTCCTATGAGTAACATTTATCCCGTGCGAGGTATTGGTGCTGCTCACGGGGCTGTTTGGGTGTTGTTTCGTGGTTTCACCCTATAACGTCATATTTTCAAGACTAAGTGTATATATTCTGAAAATTGGGTTGTGTTCTCGAACCGAGGGTCCCGTGATCACGCGATCGATTCATACGAGTTACATTGGTCCCATGCGAGGTGCTGGAATCGATCAAGGCACCGTTTGGTGGGTGTTTCGGGGTTTCGCCCTCGAACGACATGTTTTCAAGCCTAAGTGTAGATATTCAGAAAATTGGTCTGTGCTCCCGAACCGAGGGTCCCGTGATCACGCGATCAGTTCCTACAAGTTACATTGGTCCCGTGCGAGGTACTGGCACCTCTCATGGGACCATTTGGGGGGAGGGTGTTTTAGGGTTTCGCCCTATCACGAAAAGTTTTCATGACTAATTGTAGATATTCTGAAAATTGGTCCGTGCTCTCGAACCGAGTGTGTCGTGTCCATGCGGTCAGTTCCTACGAGTTACATTGGTCTCATACGAGCTGTTAGCCCCACTTACGGGGCCCCTTTAAAGGGTGTTTTGAGGCTTTCCCTCTCACGGCATGTTTGAAGCCTAGGTGTAGATATTCTGAACATTGTTCAGTGCTCTAGAACTGGGGTTCCCATGACCACGCGGTATTGGTGCCGCTCATGGGATGTTGGGTGGTGTGTCGGGGTTTCACCCTTTAATGACATATTTTCAAGACTAAGTTTATATATTCTGAAAATTGGGTTGTGTTCTCGAACTGGGGGTACCGTGACCACGTGGTCGATTCTTTTGAGTTACATTATTCCTGTGGAAGGTATTAGCACTGCTCGCGGGGCTGTTTAGGGAGTGTTTCAGGGTGTCTCTCCCTAAAAGCATGTTTTCAAGCATAAGTGTAGATATTTTGAAAAATGGTCCGTGGTCTGGAACTGGGATTCCCATGACCACGCAGTCAGTTCCTATTACTTACATTGCTCCCGTACGAGGTGTTGGAGCCGCTAACGGGGCCGTTTGGAGGGTCTTTGAGGTTTCTCCCTCTGACGGCATGTTTTAAGCCTAAGTGTAAATATTCTGATAATTGGTTTGTGATCTCGAACCGAGGGTCCCATGACTATGCAGTTGATTCTTATGAGTTATGTTCGTCCAGTGCAAGGTGTTGGTGCCTTTCACGGGGTCGTATAGGGTGTATTTTCCCTATAATGGCAAGTTTTCAAACCTAAGTGTAGATATTCAAAAAATTGGGTTGTGCTCTCGAACTGGGGGTCCCGTGACCACGCGGTCGGTTCTTATGAGTAGCATTGATCCCGTGCGAGGTATTGGTGCCGCTCACGGGACTGTTGGGTGGCGTGTCAGGGTTTTACCCTCTAATGAAATGTTTTCAAGACTAAGTTTGTATATTCTGAAAATTGGGTTGTGTTCTCAAACCGGGGGTCCCATGACCATGCAGTCGGTTCTTTTGAGTTACATTGCTCACGTGCAAGGTGTTAGCACTGCTCGTGGGGCCGTTTAAAGAGTGTTTCGGGGTTTCTCTCTCTAAAAGCCTGTTTTCAAGCATAAGTATATATATTCTAAAAATTGGGTTGTGCTTTGGAATCGGGGGTCCCGTGACCATGCGATCGCTTCCTACAAGTTACATTGGTCCCGTGCAAGGTATTGGAGCAGCTCACGGTGCCATTTGGGGGGTATTTTGGGGTTTTGCCCTCTAACGTCATATTTTCAAGGCTTAGTGTAGATTTTTTTAAAATCAGTCCGTGCTCTTGAACTGGGGGTACCGTTTCCATGCGATGAATTCTTATGAGTTACATTGGTACCGTGTGAGGTGTTGGTACCACTCACGGGGCCGTTTGGAGGGTTTTTTTGGGTTTTACCCTCTTACGTTAGGTTTTAAGACTAATTGTAAATATTTTAATAATTGGTTTATGATCTCGAACCACAGGTCCCGTGACCGCGCGGTCGGTTCTTACGAGTTACGTTGGTCCCGTGCAAGTTGTTAGCGTCGCTCATAAGGCCGTTTGGGGTGTGTATTGGGGTTTCTCCCTCTAACGGCATGTTTTCAAACCTAAGTGTAGATATTCTAAAAATTGGGTTATTCTCTCGAATCGGGGGTCCTTTGACCACGCAGTCGGTTCTTACGAATTACATTGGTCCCGTGTGAGGTGTTGGAGCCGCACATGGGATTGTTTGAAGGTTGTTTCAAGGTTTCGCCCTCTCA
The DNA here is from genome assembly GCA_949130495.1 of Sambucus nigra. Lineage (NCBI taxonomy): Eukaryota > Viridiplantae > Streptophyta > Magnoliopsida > Dipsacales > Adoxaceae > Sambucus > Sambucus nigra. The sequence continues at coordinate 586,862,836 of OX422212.1, read as the reverse complement.
CAGCATGTTTTAAGCCTAAGTGTGGATATTTCGAAAATTGGTTCATGCTCTAGAACTGGGGTTCCCATGACCACATGGTCAGTTGCTACAAGTTATATTAGTCCCGTACGAGGTGTTGGCACAGCGAACGGGGACGTTTGGATGGTCTTTCGGGGTTTCGCCCTCTTGCGGAAGGTTTTAAGCCTAAGAGTAAATATTTTGATAATTGGTTTATGATATTGAATCGCAATTTTCATAACTGCGCAGTCAGTTCTTACGAGTTACGTTGGTCTCGTGCAAGGTGTTGGCGCTGCTCACGAGGCCGTTTGGGGTGTGTTTCGGGGTTTCTTCGTCTCACGTCATGTTTTCAAACCTAAGTGTAGTTATTCTAATAATTGGGTTGCGCTATCGAACCGGGGGTTCTGTGACCACATGGTCGGTTCTTACGAGTTCCATTGGTACTGCACGAGGTATTGGCACAGCTCACGGGGCCGTTTGGGGGGTGTTTCAGGATTTTGCCCTCTAATGACATGTTTCTAAGCCTAAGTGTAGATATTCTAAAAATTAGTTCGTGCTCTCGAACCGGGGGTCCTGTGACCACGCGATCGGTTTTGACGAATTATATTTGTCCTGTGCGACATGTTGGTGCTGCTCATGGGACCGTTTGGGTGGTGTTTCGTGATTTCGTATATTTTCAAGCCTAAGTGCATATATTTTTTGGATTGGGTTGTGCTCTCAAATTGGGCATCCCGTGACAATACGGTCAGTTCAGATGAGTTACATTGGTCCCATGCGAGGTGTTGGCACCGCTCAAGGGGCCGTTTGGGTGGTGTTTCGGTTTTTTTCCCTTTAACGACATGTTTTGAAGCCTTCGTGTAGATATTATGAAAATTAGTCAGTACTCTCAAATTGGGGGTCCTGTGACCACACGGTCAGTTCTTACGACTTACATTGGTCCCCTGCGAGGTGTTGGAACCGCTCACGTGGCCGTTTGGGGGGTGTTTCAAGATTTCTCCCTGTAATGGCGTCATTTCATGCCTAAGTGTATATATTCTAAAAATTGATATGTTCTTTCGAATCGGGGGTCCCGTGACCATGCTGTCGATTCCTACGAGTTACATTGGTCCCATGCGAGGTATTGGCACCGCTCAAGGGCCCGGTTAGGGGGTGTTTCGATGTTTCACCCTCTAATGACATGTTTTCAAGCCTAAGTGTACATACGCTAAAAATGGTATTATGCTCTCGAACCGGGGGTCCCGTGACCACGCGATCTATTCTTAGGAGTTACATTGGTCCGTGTGAGGTGTTAGCACCACTCATGGGGCCATTTTGGGGGGGGGGGGGGGGGTCGCCCGCTAACGACATATTTTCATGCCTAAGTGTAGATATTCTGAAAATTGATCTGTGTTTTCAAATTGGGGGTTGTATTACCATGATTTCGTTTCCTATGAGTAACATTGGTCCCGTACGAGGTGTTGGCACTGCTCACAGGTCCGGTTGGAGGGTGTTTCGAGGTTTTCCCTCTAACAGTATGTTTTCAAGCCTAAGTGTAGATATTCTGAAAATGGGGTCGTACTTTGGAACCGGGGGCCCCGTGACCGTGCGATCGATTCCTACGAGTTACATTGGTCTCGCGCGAGGTGTTGGCATCACTCACGGGGCTGTTTGGCGGGTGTTTCGGGGTTTTTCTGTCTAACGACATGTTTCAAGCCTAAGTGGATAAATTCCAAAATTTGGCTCGTGCTCTCAGATCGGGGATCCCGTGAGCACAAGGTCCATTCCTATGAATTACATTGGAACCGTGCGAGGTGTTGGCGCCACTTACGGGGCTATTTCGAGGTTGTAAGGACATTTTTGTCCACTGTCAATATGTATGTCGTACGCCGTTACACCGTTGAAGAAATTCAAGATCGCATCTACATCAACGGATCCGAATATCAACGTGTCTTCAACATCCTAACCTCTGCGAGAACGAACTTGGTAAAGTTTTTGTTTTTAAGTCCCTTAAAGTTTCATACTTAGTATTGGAAAACTTTTATAAAATGATTTTATAAAAAAAAAGAAGTAAGTTTTTTTAAGCAAAATGAGGTTTTTTAGAAAAGAATTATTTTTATTGGTAACCCGGACCGATCCGATCCTATTAAAAAAATGAACCGATCCATCCCCGGACCGATTCGGCATCAAAACAGACCGATTTAATGTGTATCAGTACCAATAAACCCCGGATCGAAGCCGAACCAATGAGGTCATTTTGAAAAACGAATCGATCCTATACCGGACCTATCCGATCTTGATAATCTCCAATAGATCTGCTGAGATTTTTTCCACCGACTCAAACTTCCTATATATATACCTATTTCGGTGGTGTATTTTTCAAGTCTTTGAGAAAACGTTTCTAAGAGTTCAAACACAACAAGACTTTGTTTTTGATGTACCCAACATATTTTTAATTCACACACAAAAATCCCAATTACTTATGTGAATCTTTTAGAACCCTAGAACACAAGTTTTGCTATTGTTCAACCTTTGTGGGGAGATCTTTACAACCGAGAGCTACGTGTTATTGCTAAGGGAGTCTCTACAAAGTGTTATGGCTGCGTGTCATTGAGGAGAGATGCGGTTCTTCTTTTGTTGTTTGGGATGCGAGTCCTTGGAGGGTGTTGCGTGTATTCTCTTGCTGAGTTCAAGACTGCGTGTCTTTGTGGGTTGGCTGCGCGTTGATCCATTGCAGATTTCTCTATGTAATTGTAAGTTGCGATTTATATATTGATAGTGAAATAAAGGTTTTACCCGAAAAGGTTTTTTTCCTGAAATCTGTGTCTCAGCATATTTACTGTGTTGCATGATTTATTTGTGATGGGTTGATTTAGATGCATGTTTAGGGGTTGTATTTATTTGATTTAAAAGTAGACTCTAATTAAATAAGAGTTACTTGGAAACTTGCGAATTTAATTTAAATCAATTATCACACAACCGTTATTCAGTTTTTTCAGGCGTTTCTCCCACTAATGGCATATTTTCAAGCAAAAGTGTAGATATTTTAACAATTCGACCGTGCTCTTAAACCGGGGGTTCCATGACCTTGAGATCGGTTCCAATAAGTAACATTGATCCCGTGCGAGGTATTAGTGTCGCTCACGGAGCCGTTTGGGTGGTGTTTTGGGGTTTTACACTCTAACGACATCATTTGCAAGACTAAGTGTACATATTCTGAAAATGGAGTTGTGTCCTTGAACCGAGGGTCTCATGACCATGCGGTCGGTTCCTACAAGTTACGTTGGCCCCATGCGAGGTGTTGGCACCGCCCAAGGGGTCGTTTGAGGGGTTTTCGGGGTCTCTCCCTCTAACGGCATGTGTTCAAGCCTAAGTGTAGATATTCAGAAAATTAGTCTGTGCTCTCGAATCGGGGGTCCCGTGATTACGCGACCAGTTCCTAAAAGTTACATAGGTCCTCTGCGAGGTACTGGCACCGCTCATGGGACCGTTTGGGGGGGTGTTTCAGGGTTTCTCCCTATAACGGAATGTTTTCATGCCTTAGTGTAGATATTCTAAAAATTGGTCCATGCTCTCGAGACGGGTGTGTCGTGTCCATGCAATCAGTTCCTACGCGTTACATTGGTCCCGTGCGAGCTATTGGACCCGCTCACGGGGCCGTTTCGAGTGTGTTTCAAGGTTTTCCCTCTCATGGCATGTTTGAAGCCTAAGTGTAGATATTACGAAAATTGGGTTGTACTCTGGAACTGGGGTTCCCATCAGCACGTGGTCAGTTCCTATGAGTTGCATTAGTCCCGTACGAGGTGTTGACGTCGCTATCGGGGCCATTTGGAAGGTCTTTCGGGGTTTCTCCCTCTAACGGCATGTTTTAAGCCTAAGTGTAAATATTCTGATAATTGGTTCGTGATCTTGAATTGAGGGTTTCGTGACCTGGCGGTCGGTTCTTATGAGTAACGTTATTCTCGTGCAAGGTGTTGGTGCCTTTCACGGGGACTTATGAGGTGTATTTTTTGACACCCCGACTAATTAAATACCGGGTAGCTACTCCTTTATTAAATTAATTCAAAATGCCAAGTTGGTCCAGTTAGTAGCATCACTGTCGAAAACATTTTAATGATTACTAGCCACCTAGTATTTAAAAAGTGAGTTGCCAATTTTAAATTAAATCTGATTAACATGAAGTAAGTGAAGAATAAAAGAATAACATAACCATACACAATAAAGTCCCAATAGTGAAATCAACAAGTAATAAAGAGTCTGGAGGAAATACTCCTCACAACAATCCCACAACTGAAATAAAAAAACAAGTCTCAATCCTGAATTAATTACAATCCACAATCTGAATAACTGAAATGTAAAATGTCTCTAAAAGAAATGGGCGACATGCCCTACAAATGATGGAACTGAATATGGAGTCAAGACTAGAAAAGAGGCGTTTACTGTCAAGGCCCTGTAACTTCCACAACAGCTACAGCTCGTCACCCGAATAGAATTCCTATGCATGGTGTCCTTGTGGCTGGGCACCAAAAAAGGTTTTTACAAAAATAGATTTGAAAGCAAACGGGTCAGAGCCCGAAAGTGGAGAGTATTTTAAAAATAGGAAATGCTTTAATAACATTAAAACAATGAATGCAAAATACATGTTAGGACGTGCTCTCACATGAAATACTCACCTCTCGACTAATTATGCACTCCTAACGTACCGTACCCATTCAAGTGATTATCATATCTAACTAAACCGACATAAGTTCTAACCTTTCTACTCGATTCACAATATGAATTCCCGATGTTATCACTTGAATAGATAGCTTTACTTAAACTCGGATTCTCAATTATTAGCATTACCATTTACTGGAGGTTATCCCCTTATTTATCTTCTCAAGGAGTTACTATAAATTATTCTCATAATTAAACATGACAAGCCTGTTCATTTAACCGTATATCATTCACATCATAAATATACAATACAAGCACCCCGAGACTAAGCTACGGTGCACACATACTCTGCTATCCATCCCGGTACATCACGTACATAAGGATCACGCATTCCGAATCTCTCACGAATCGTTCTCTGATAACAACAATCACAATCAATGGAGGCGAACACAGTCACATCACATGGGTCACGCACATACCTACGCTCCCACGATCAACGGTCTTATTAACTTCCCAATAAGTCCTTCTCTGACCTATGTCCTCGAGGTACCAATCTAAATCCGGGCACACAAAGATTAGATGGCCCTAAGCGAACGTAAACCTCCCGTGATAGCAAGTATGGTAGGTATGTCATACACATAAAATCATATACATATACTAATCATGCACACATCCTAGTAATTATCATAATTTATTAGTGGTATACTTCTCATTCTGATACCAACTTATAATGTTACGCAATTCACATATCCCCGGTTAATATTAACATTTAAATCGTCAATTATTCTCACATCGTAATTAGTCACTCACGTCCTAATCCACAATTTTCATTTGGTTCAAATCACACTTCTATGTTTTACTCCTCAATATATCCCAAATAACCCAACTATATCAATTAGTCATCAAGGGAATGTTATCTTTAAAATTAAACCAGGTTACAGGACATTAGAAATCAAATCAGGCCAAAAAGGCCAATATGTCAACTCGTTAGAAGTCTCGTTCGAACGAGGTCGTTCGAACGAGAGTTCGTTCGAACGAAGTGGGCATCTAACGAGATCTCGTTCGAATGAAAGGCATCGAATGAACATCCCACTCGTTAGAAGTCAAACTGTCAACTCGTTAGAAGCTCGTTCACGTCCTAATCCACAATTTTCATTTGGTTCAAATCACACTTCTATTTTTTACTCCTCAATATATCCCAAATATCCCAACTATATCAATTAGTCATTAAGGGAATGCTATCTTTAAAATTAAACCAGGTTACGGGACATTAGAAATCAAATCAGGCCAAAAAGGCCAATCTGTCAACTCGTTAGAAGTCTCGTTCGAACGAGAGTTCGTTCTAACGAAGTGGTCATCTAACGAGATCTCGTTCGAACGAAAGGCATCGAACGAACATCACACTCATTAGAAGTCAAACTGTCAACTCGTGAAGCTCGTTCGAACGAGCTCTTTCGAACGACCTGGGCAGGTCTTCTAACGAGGTGACAGTTTCGAGCCCAGAATTCCTAAATTCGTTTTTCCTCCAACTTTATCTTCTCAAATCTCATCCAAACATTATCCCAACAGTGTTTTAAGGTTCCTAATCATTCCTAAACATACTTAGGTCGTATTTTAACATATTTATGGGGTCAGGTCTCCCTAAACAACACCCAATTATCAAATCTCCCAATATTCCCCCAACCCTTATAAATATGAACCCTAGAAAATTAAAGTCATCAATATCCACAATTAAATCCGTTTTTGTAATATACAAGGTGTATTTCTAACAATATAATCGTCCAAACATAATTCTACATGCAATCTCTTTATCAAAACATGAATTTATAACTCCGATTACATGGGTTTTTATAAGTCTCCCAATACAATGCAATTATATCAATTTCTAAGCATGGAAGAAGAATTCGCTTGAAATTAACGTAATTAAACCACTTGCCTTGGATTATTCTCTGAATTTGGTGTTGAATTGATGGAGGTTGTTCTCTATCCTTTCTCCCAAGGTTGAAGGTTGAAGATGAAGGTTAAGGTTTTCTCTTTTGGGAACTTCTCTTAACTTCTCATGAAACCCTCGTATCCCTCTAATCAGTTAAGTGTTGGTAATGGGTTAGTGGGTAAAGACTAAATCAGATTTTAACTTCTAATTTTCGTGGGTTTTAATTCCCAAAATTCAGAAATTACCAAACTACCCTTTTGGGTTGCCGGTATGGCCTAAAAATGCCCCGGGACCCAAACTAAACCCCCGACTAGTGTTTTCTGACTATTTCGATCCTTCCGGACTCGTTGGCGCACTCAAAATGACCATACGGTTGATAAAAATAAAATTCACTTTTTAATTAAAATAATTACATTCCTGACGCGACTGTCACGTGCGTCCCAACTAAATTTTCCAAATTGCCGTATTTCAATCTCGTGACAATTTCAATATTTCCAATATTCATATACTGTCATATATACACATTATAATTAAATACCAACTCACATATCGTTAGTATTATATCCGGATTAATTCTCAATTAATTCACATTTAATTTAATTAATCCCATAAATAAATATCCATAAAAGTACGGGGTATTACATACTTCCCCCCTAATAACAGAATTTCATCCCAAAATTCGGATAAGTAAGGCACACCTAAAAAATTAGGTATCCTCCAGTATTCAAAACAATTATTAAGAAAATCCCAAATCACTAAAACCCTCGCTTCACAATAAGCTTGTTTAACATACTTGATACCTTATCAGAATAATCTTCGATAAATGCACCTCACGTTGTGCTCTTATTAAACCACATTTGAAATAAGAATAGCCTATACATCATTAGCCGCATTATTTTTATTAGTATTGTGAGTCCGCACCTCACTACTAACTCCCGCGTTTATCAAAACTCCAAACTCCCATCCTGGGATGAATCAATAACACATCTGACTACGCTTGTCCATTTCTTGAAATATCCCGACGTTGTGACTTTTGCACAAGGGAAAACCGCTTCAGCCTGTTGGTGTCACACAAACCTTTGTAAGCACCTTGTCCACAATAAAATAGATACGGTTGGTTTCACCCAGCTCTACTATTAGATAATATTTTCTTCCCATTACCACAATGTACCTTGCTTACTAGTTTCTCGATTTGGAAATAAAAATATCGAAATGAATTCAACATTCTTTTATACATCCCACCAGTCGCCAATCACCTTGCTCCTACACCTCGGGCCATAGGTGATACAGCCTAGTCCAAGTGAAACGTATTTCCTCTACTTCTTGTTACCCCACGTTAAAGGTGGATTTCGGGGATCCCATCCCAGTTCTAAATAGTACTACGTCGAACCACGTACCGACGTGTTCACTATCTAATAGTGTAAATCAACCCAAGTATATAACAATTTCTCTCCTTCTGGATAACATGTCCCACATAATCGAAGGAACTCATTACTTATCAATAAGTTGGCTACCTCTCAAGAAAATTCTTCAACTTGACCCTACCATTATTGGAATCGTCGTCTTGATACAAAATTATTTGGTTGATCATCTAACCCCAACTGTTCTACTACTTATTATACCTCCTTCAATGTCGATATTCACATAAAATTTTCCCCGTTAAATGATACTTAATGATCTTACTCTCCCGAAGAATACCAAAAGTTTGTACCTTTACACTTTTCACCACTTTGTGCATATCTGGACTTTATACCTGATTGACATTCTCACTCTATTTAATCTTGAGTCACCCTCAACATTCGGTTGATCGAAGCTCTACTCCAAATTTCTCATAATAATTTATTCGCCTTCTCAAGAGATATCCTTTTATTAAATGGCTTTCTACTGCCTTTTTCTCCAAGTTTGAACGTGATACACTGACTACACATGATATTCACTTACACCTTTCCTTATGACGTTTAATCTCATAAGTAATAATCTCACCCGTCTATGTTCCCTCTTCCTTTGATTTACACTTTAGCAAATCAAGATGTCTACGCCCCTTACAACCCAACCATACGGTTTTTAAACATTATATACGCTTCATACAAATCCCAAACTCTTTATTGTCACTGTAAATACAACGGTGCTATACCACTTGGGGCGTTCTCAATCGCTTCTGAATTAGAAATCTTAAACCCTCCTTATCCTCAATGCGTCCTTCAACACGTCGTGACAAAACCAACATTATTAATACTTATATCGTAATTTACTAACAACTGGCTCTAATGGCCGTACATCATAATTTACTCCTTGCAACTTCCCGTCATAACTACGTACTCCCATAACGATAGAGGTATCCCAATCATGAACGAAGGGCCACACATTTCCTTACTACCAACCTTACACTATGTTTCATGCGTGGGGTGTCTCGCAAAGCGAAATCCAAACAAGGAACCCCCCGATACACTACTACCTAACATTGTTGGTCATCGGAATCCGTTAAGCCCTGTCCATAATATGTACCCCTACACTCTCGTCTTTTAACAACAAAGTTTCATCTCAGTTCGCAATTATACATAAGCAAAGAACTCCTTCTGAAAGACACATTTCTCTTTACAGTGATGGAAATCACATTTCATATACAACATGCGAGATATTTGAGACCCTCAAATTCCCGTCCCCAGACACACAACTATGAGTATAAATTTCCAAATCTCTAACGGGTGATAAAACAATGCACTCTTTTTGTTACGACCTCTCTATCGTTAATTGTAAAAACCAACTAACTCTTTGTTGACTAGTAAATCAATTACATACGACTCATATTAATGAAATCCCTAAGCATACTGGGATTAAATATCCGAGACCATTATACTTTGAAATCACAACATATATATATATATATATATATATATATATATATATATATATATACACACACATATACATATACATATATGCACGAAAATACAATTTCGAGCTCGACCCTCTAACAGATGGGGCCTCGCCAGAACAAAACATGCTACCCCGATGTAGTAATCCCAATAAACTTGCAATACCAGCACACTATCGGTATAATCATATATATAAAACAATAATTAAGATCATATCATACTCGTATAACACAACACTATAACGAGTAATTTCGATAAAGCATAAACCGCTGTTAATATACCCATTCATCCTCCGCGGATGACAATAAAAGTAACCCCTACACTATCAGGGAAAATGTTCTTATATACAATAAACTTACTGATATACTTACTAAACTCGACTCTCAAGTGAAAATACAATTGTAACAAATGTAGTAACTCATTCATGCCCCAAATAACATGCATCCTCGTCTGAGGATACAACTCATACTTCTATCCTAATAATCGTCCCGGCTGCTCAAATGGTTCCTGGAGTTACCACACATGTCTATCCCAAATCGGACACTTCAATAACTGTTGCCCTCGCCAGGCACAATACCTTGATCCCTACTCTTGTATCGGTAAAAATTTATAAAGTACGGGTTTTCACTCCCACAAAGTACCTCTACACATACTCCACTTATTTTCGATCACCCTGACCATGTTAAAGTGGTCCTTTCCTTGGACGTTGGTAGTCTCAGCTCTGAAGACTATCACCATTGTTCCCTTAGCTTGATGTACTTAAGGAACATGCTATTAGTTTTCCACCTCTCTTACTGAAATTACCATCGCTCGGTAGTAATTCCGCTATCGAATTATTTTAACGGTTTCTCCATTGGGTCTTCCTCCTTGTGGTGTTTCTCCAACACCATTTTCCCAGTCTTATTCTATAAAAAAAAAATTCGATTTTTGTATCTCCCTACCCAAGGGAACATTTACCTCCAAATTTACACCACGCGATATAATTATTATCTGTATTTATCATCCAAGCAGAATTCCCCATAAGAGCTAACAATTCTTCTTGTATGTAGATTCTCCCTTTAACATCCTCTTCTCCATACCACCTTCTCCACCCGGTGTAAGGTTCACTACAACATTAAATTTCTCCTGACAAGTTGACCCCTGTTTGGCCCTCTTATGTGAGTTCAGAATAACATTCGCCTTCCAACCTGAATATCTGATGAAGGAACTTATGGTCAGACCATACGTGTACACCCTCTCGACATCACATTCCACTTTTAAGTGGGTTGCTTGTTTCTCACCATTGAATCTCCGCTCTTACGAGTCAAGGAAAAATTCCTCCAAATTTTCACTCTCAATTGGTCATATCCTGACATATGTCCAGGTCTTTAGATACATTGCGTTCGTTTGGCTAGCACATGCCGTCTTCGCCTTTCGAGTATTGCTATTGTTGGTTCTCTTCAATGTTACACCTAACTCTTTCTCTCCCATTCCAACCTTGTTGGATGTGTCTAATTTGACCCCATTCCTACTATAGCTGTACCCGTAAGTCTCAAGTCGCGCCTTAGCCTTCTATATCATCCAGGACTTCCGTGCCATAATATCGGTGACTTCAACTACGGTCATCCTTCTTTAAATAAATCAACTAACCTCAATATATATTTGCCTCCTGCTGTTCACCCAACTGTCTTCGCCTAACGTACTACATTGTTCGGCACACGAATACACCCGATCGCAATACGATTCGCTATCATATACATAATAGCAGGAGAACGAAATTTTACTAAAGGAATCAACAATCCTAAACATAGGGCTCTATATCAAAGAAAGTTATGCTGGAAGCATAATAGGCTGCACAGATCCTAAAGGACACTAGAACCTGATGCTCTGATACCACCTGTGACACCCCGACTAATTAAATATCGGGTAGCTTCTCCTTTATTAAATTAATTCAAAATGCCAAGTTGGTTCAGTTAGTAGCATCACTGTCGAAAACATTTTAATGATTACAAACCACCTAGTATTTAAAAAGTGAGTTGCCAATTTTAAATTAAATCTGATTAACATGAAGTAAGTGAAGAATAAAAGAATAACATAACCATACACAATAAAGTCCCAATAGTGAAATCAACAAGTAATAAAGAGTCTGGAGGAAATACTCCTCACAACAATCCCACAACTGAAATAGTAAAACAAGTCTCAATCCTGAATTAATTACAATCCACAATCTGAATAACTGAAATGTAAAATGTTTCTAAAAGAAATGGGCGACATGCCCTACAAATGATGGAACTGAATATGGAGTCAAGACTAGAAAAGAGGCGTCTACTGTCAAGGCCCTGTAACTTCCACAACAGCTACAGCTCGTCACCTGAATAGAATTCCTATGCATGGTGTCCTTGTGACTAGGCACCTAAAAAGGTTTTTACAAAAATAGATTTGAAAGCAAACGGGTCAGAGCCCGAAAGTGGAGAGTATTTTAAAAACAGCAAGTGCTTTAATAACATTAAAACAATGAATGCAAAATACATGTTAGGACGTGCTCTCACATGAAATACTCACTTCTCGACTAATTGTGTACTCCTAACGTACCGTACCCATTCAAGTGATTCTCATATCTAACTAAACCGACATAAGTTCTAACCTTTCTACTCGATTAACAATATGAATTCCCAATGTTATCACTTGAATAGATAGCTTTACTTAAACTCGGATTCTCAATTATTAGCATTACCGTTTACTGGAGGTTATCCCCTTATTTATCTTCTCAAGGAGTTACTATAAATTATTCTCATAATTAAACATGACAAGTCTGTTCATTTAACCGTATATCATTCACATCATTAATATACAAAATAAGTACCCCGAGACTAAGCTACGGTGCACACATACTCTACTATCCATCCCGGTACATCACGTACATAAGGATCACGCATTTCGAATCTCTCAGGAATCGTTCTCAGATAACAACAATCACAATCAATGGAGGCGAACACAGTCACATCACATGGGTCGCGCACATACCTATGCTCCCACGATCAGCGGTCTTATTAACTTCCCAATAAGTCCTTCTCTGACCTATGTCCTCGAGGTACCAATCTAAATCCGGGCACACAAAGATTAGATGGCCCTAAGGGAACGTAAACCTCCCGTGATATCAAGTATGGTAGGTATGTCATACACATAAAATCATATACAAATACTAAGCATGCACACATCCTAGTAATTATCATAATTTATTAGTGGTATACTTCTCATTCTGATACCAACTTATAATGTTACGCAATTCATATATCCTCGGTTAATATTAACATTTAAATCGTCAATTATTCTCACATCGTAATTAGTCACTCACGTCCTAATCCACAATTTTCATTTGGTTCAAATCACACTTCTATGTTTTACTCCTCAATATATCCCAAATATCCAAACTATATCAATTAGTCATCAAGGGAATGTTATCTTTAAAATTAAAACAGGTTACGGGACATTAGAAATCAAATCAGGCCAAAAAGGCCAATCTGTCAACTCGTTAGAAGTCTCGTTCGAACGAGAGTTCGTTCGAACGAAGTGGGCATCTAACGAGATCTCATTAGAATGAAAGGCATCGAACGAACATCCCACTCATTAGAAGTCAAACTGTCAACTCGTTAGAAGCTCGTTCGAACGAGCTCGTTCGAACGAGCTCGTTCGAACGACATGGGCTGGTCTTCTAACGAGGTGACAGTTTCGAGCCCAGAATTCCTAAATTCGTTTTTCCTCCAACTTTATCTTCTCAAATCTCATCCAAACATTATCCCAACAGTGTTTTAAGGTGCCTAATCATTCCTAAACATACTTAGGTCGTATTTTAACATATTTATGGGGTCAAGTCTCCCTAAACAACACCCAATTATCAAATCTCCCAATATTCCCCCAACCCTTATGAATATGAACCCTAGAAAATTAAAGTCATCAATATCCACAATTAAATCCATTTTTGTAATATACAAGATGTATTTCTAACAATATAATCGTCCAAACATAATTCTACATGCAATCTCTTTATCAAAACATGAATTTATAACTCCAATTACATGGGTTTTTATAAGTCTCCCAATACAATGGAATTATATCAATTTCTAAGCATGGAAGAAGCATTCGCTTGAAATTAACGTAATTAAACCACTTTACTTGGATTATTCTATGAATTTGGTGTTGAATTGATGGAGGTTGTTCTCTCTCCTTTTCTCCCAAGGTTGAAGGTTGAAGATGAAGGTTATGGTTTTCTCTTTTGGGTCTTCTCTTAACTTCTCATGAAACCCCCGTAGCCCTCTAATCAGTTAAGTGTTGGTAATGGGTTAGTGGGTAAAGACTAAATCAGATTTTAACTTCTAATTTTCGTGGGTTTTAATTCCTAAAATTCCGAAATTACCAAACTACCCTTTTGGGTTGCCGGTATGGCCTAAAAATGCCCCGGGACCCAAACTAAACCCCCGACTAGTGTTTTCTGACTATTTCGATCCTTCCGGACTCGTTGGCGCACTCAAAATGACCATACGATTGATAAAAATAAAATTCACTTTTTAATTAAAATAATTACATTCCTGACGCGACTGTCACGTGCGTCCCAACTAAATTTTCCAAATTGTCGTATTTCAATCTCGTGACAATGTCAATATTTCCAATATTCATATACTGCCATATATACACATTATAATTAAATACCAACTCACATCTCGTTAGTATTATATCCGGATTAATTCTCAATTAATTCACATTTAATTTAATTAATCCCATTAATAAATATCCATAAAAGTACGGGGTATTACATATTTTCCCTCTAATGGCATGTTTTCAAACCTAAGTGTAGATATTCTAAAAATTGGGTTGTGTTCTCGAACCGGGGTTCCCATGACCACGCGGTCGGTTCTTACGTGTAACATTGATCCTGTTCGAGGAATTGGTGCCACTCATGAGGCCGTTGGGTGGTGTGTCGAGGTTTCACCCTCTAACGACATATTTTCAAGACTAAGTTTATATATTCTAAAAATTGGGTTATGTTCTCAAACCGGGGGTTTCGTGACCATGCGGTCAGTTCTTTTGAGTTACATTGGTCCCTGCAAGGTGTTAGCACCTCTTGCGGGGACGTTTAGGGAGGGTTTCGGGGTTTCTCCCTCTAAAAGCATGTTTTCAAGCATAAGGGTAGATATTCTAAAAATTGGGTTGTGCTCTGGAATCGTGGGTCCCGTGAACACACGATCGATTCCTATGAGTTACATTGGTCTCGTGCGAGGTGTTGGAGCCGCTGACGGGGCCGTTTGGGGGGTGTTTCGGGGTTTCGCCCTCTAACATCATATTTTTAAGCCTTAGTGTAGATTTTTTGAAAATCGATCCATGCTCTCGAACTGGGGATATCATGTCTGTGCGATCAGTTCCTACGAGTTACATTGGTCATGTGCGAGGTGTTGGTAATGCTCACGAGACCGTTTGGGGGTGTTTCAGGGTTTCATCTTCTAATGACATGTTTTCAAGCCTAAGTGTATATATTTTGCAAATTGGGTCGTGCTCTCAAATCGAGGGTCCCGTGATAATGTGGTTGGTTCCAATGTGTTACATTGGTCCTTAGCGAGGTGTTGGCACCGCTCAAGGGGCCGTTTGGGGGGTGTTTCGGGGTTTTTCCCTCTAACGACATATTTTGAAGCCTAAGTGTAAATATTCTGAAAACTAGTCAGTGATCTCGAAGTGGGGGCCTCGTGACCACACAATCGGTTCTTACGAGTTACATTGGTCCCATGCGAGGTCCTAAAACTGCTCATGGGGCCGTTTGGGGGGTATATCCGGATTTCACCCTCTAACGACATTATTTCATGCCCAAGTGTTGATATTCCAAAAATTGATCCTCCCTTTAGAATCGGGGGTCCCGTGACCACACTTTTGGTTCCTACGAGTTACATTGGTCCCATGCGAGGTGTTGGCATCGCTCAAGGGGCCGGCTGGGGGGTGTTTCGACGTTTCGCCCTCTAACGACATCTTTTCAAGCCTAAATGTAGATACTCTGAAAAATAGTTTTATTTCTCTCTAATTGGGGGTCCTATGACCAGGAAGTCGGTCCCTAGGTGTTACATTGGTCCTGTGTGTGGTGTTGGCACCACTCATTGGGCCGTTTTTTTTTTTTTTTGGGGGGGGGGGGGGCTCATTCGCTAATGACATGTTTTCATGCCTAAGTGTAGATATTCTGAAAATTGATCTGTGCTTTTGAACCGGGGGTTCTATGATCATGCTGTCAATTTCTATGAGTAACATTGGTCCCATATGAGGTGTTGACACCACTCACGAGGATGTTTCGGGGGGGGGGGGGGGGGCTGTTTCGAGGCTTTTCCCTCTAACAGCTTGTTTTTAAGCCTAAGTGTAAATCTTTGGAAAAAGAGGTCGTGCTTTGGAACCAGAGGCCCCGTGACCATGCAGTCGGCTCCTACGAGTTACATTGCTCCGTGTAAGGTGTTAGCATCGCTCACGGGGCTATTTTGGGATGTTCCGGGGTTTTTCCCTTTAACGACATGTTTCAAGCCTAGGTGTATAAATTCAAGAAATTAAATTGTGCTATCGAATCTGGGATCCTGTGACCGCACGATCCATTCCTACCAGTTACATTGGAACCGTGCGAGGTGTTGGCGCCACTCACGAGGTTGTTTTGGGGGTGTTTCGGGTTTTTTCCCTCTAACGACATGTTCTCAAGCCGAAGTGTAGATATTCTGAAACTTTGGTCGTGCTCTCGAACTGGGGGTCCTATGACCATGCGATCGGTTCCTACGAGTAACATTGATCCCGTGTGAGGTATTGGTGTCGATCACGGGGCCGTTTGGGTGGTGTTTTGGGGTTTCACCTTCTAATGACATGCTTTAAAGACTAAGTGTATATATTGTGAAAATTGGGTTGTGTTCTTGAACCGAGGGTCCCGTGAGCACGCGGTTGGTTCCTACGAGTTACATTGGTCTCATACGAGGTGTTGGCACCACTCAAGGGGCCGTTTGGGGGGTGTTTTGGGGTTTCTCCCTCTAACGGCATGTTTTCAAGCCTAAGTGTAGTTATTCGTAAAATTGGTCTGTGCTCTCGAACCGGGGGTCCCGTGATCACACGATCAGTTCCTACAAGTTACATTGGTCCCGTGCGAGGCACTGGCACTACTCATGGGACCGTTTGGGGGTGTTTAAGGGTTTGTCCCTATAACGGAATGCTTTTATGCCTAAGTGTAGATATTCTCAAAATTGGTCTGTGCTCTCGAATCGAGTGTGTCGTGTCCACGCGGTCAGTTCCTACGAGTTACATTGGTTCCACGCTAGTTGTTGGCCCCGCTCACGGGGCCGTTTAAAGGGTGTTTCGAGGTTTTTCCCTCTCACGACATGTTTGAAGCCTAAGTGTAGATATTCTAAAAATTGGTCCGTGCTCTAGAACTGGGGTTCCCAAGATCACGTGGTGAGTTCCTTTGAGTTACATTGGTCCCGTACGAGGTGTTGGCACCGCTAACGAGGCCGTTTGGAGGGTCTTTCGGGTTTTCTCCCTCTAACGGCATGTTTTAAGCCTAAGTGTAAATATTCTGATAATTGGTTCGTGATCTTGAACAGAGGGTCCCATGACCGCACGGTCGGTTCTTACGAGTTATGTTCGTCCCATGCAAGGTGTTAGTGCCTTTCACGGGGCCTTATGAGGTGTATATTTACTCTAACGACATGTTTTCAAGCCTAAGTGTAGATATTCTAAAAATTGTGTTATGCTCTCGAACCAGGGGTCCCGTGATCATGCGATCGGTTCTTATGAGTAACATTGATCCCGTGCGAGGAATTGGTGCCCCTCACGGGGCCGTTGGTTATTGTGTTGGGGTTTCACCCTCTAAGGACATGTTTTCAATACTAAGTGTATATATTCTAAAAATTGGGATGTGTTCTCGAAACCGGGAGTCCCGTGACCACGCGGTCGGTTTTTTTGAGTTACATTGGTACCGTGCAAGGTGTTAGCACTACTTGCAGGTCCGTTTAGGGAGTGTTTAGGGGTTTCTCCCTCTAAAAGCATGTTTTCAAGCATAAGTATATTTATTCTAAAAATTGGATTGAACACTGGAACTGGGGTCCCGTGACCACGCGGTCGGTTCTTACAAGTTACATTGGTCTCATGCGAGGTGTTGGAGCCGCTAACGGGGCCGTTTAGGGGGTGTTTCGGGGTTTTTCCCTCTAACATCATGTTTTCAAGCCTTAGTGTAGATTTTTTGAAAATTAGTTTGTGCTCTCAAACTGGGGGTATCGTGTCCATGCGATCAGTTCCTACGAGTTACATTGGTCCCGTGCGAGCTGTTAGCACTACTCAAGGGACCGTTTGGAGGGAGTTTTGAGGTTTCTCCCTCTCACAGCATGTGTTCAACCCTAGATAAGATATTCCAAAAATTGGTCCATGCTCCAGAACTCGGGTTCCCATGACCACACGGTCAGTTCCTATAAGTTATATTGGTTCCGTACGAGGTGTTGGTGCCACTAACGGGGTCGTTTGGGGGGTGTTTGGGGTTTTTCCCTATAACGGCATATTTTGAAGCCTAAATGTAGATATTATAAAAATTAGTTACTGCTCTCGAACCGGGGTTCCAAGGACCACATCGTCGGTTCTTACGAGTTACATTGGTCCCATGCGAGGTGTTGCCGTTTGGGGGTTATTTCGGGGTTTCGTCCGCTAACGGCATCATTTCATGCCTAAGTGTAGATATTCTAAAAATTAATCCATGCTTTCGAATCGTGGGTCCCGTGACCAAGCTGTCAGTTCCTACGAGTTACATCGATCCCATGCGAGGTGTTGGCACGGCTTAAGGGGCTGATTGGGGGGTGTTACGACATTTCGCCCTTTAATTACATGTTTTCAAACCTAACTGTAGATACTCTGAAAAATGGTTTATTTATCTCAAATCGGGGGTTCTGTGACCACGCGGTCGGTTCCTAGGAGATACATTGGTCGCATGTGAGGTGTTGGCACCACTCACGGGGGGGTTTGGGGGGTGTTTTGGGGTTTTGCCATCTAACGACATGTTTATAGAATAAGTGTATAAATTCAGAAAATTGGGCCGTGCTCTCGAATTGGGGATCCCTTGATCACACATTCAATTCCTACGAGTTACATTGGAACCGTGCGAGGTGCTAGCACCACTCACGAGGCTATTTCGGTGGTGTTTTAAGGTTTCTCATTGTAACGGCATGTTTTCAAGCCAAAATGTAGATATTCTAAAAATTCGATCGTGATCTCGAACCAGGGGTCCTATGGCCATGAGGTCAGTTCCTACGAGTAACATTGATCCCTTGCGAGGTATTGGTGCCGGTCACGGGGTCGTTTGGGTGGTGTTTCGGGGTTTCACCCTCTAATGACATGTTTTCAAGACTAAGTGTATATATTCTGAAAATTGGCTTGTGTTCTCTAACTGAGGGTTCCGTGACCATGTGGTTGGTTCCTACGAGTTACATTGGTTTCATGTGAGGTGTTAGTACCGCTCAAGGGGCCGTTTGGGGGGTGTTTTAGGGTTTCGCCCTTTAACGACATGTTTTCAAGCCTACGTGTACATATTCAGAAAATTAGTCTGTGCTCTCAAACCAGGGGGACCCGTGATCACATGATTAGTTTTTACAAGTTACATTGGTCCCGTGCGAGGTAATGGAACCACTCATGGGACCATTTGGGGGTGTTTCAGGGTTTCACCCTATAACGGAATGTTTTCATGCCTAAGTGAAGATATTCTGAAAATTGGTTCATGCTCTCGAACCGAGTGTGCCGTATCCATGCGATCAGTTTCTACGAGTTATATTCGTCCCGTATGAGCTGTTGGCCCGCTCATGGGGCCGTTTGGAGGGTGTTTCAAAGTTTTGACCTCTCACGACATGTTTGAACCCTGAGTGTAGAGTTTCCGAAGATTGATCCATGCTCTGGAACTGCGGTTCCCATGGCCATGCGGTCAGTTCCTATGAGTTACATTGGTCCTGTACGAGGTGTTGGCACCTCTAACGCGGTCATTTAGAGGGTATTTTCGGGTTTCTCCCTCTAACGGTATGTTTTAAGCCTAAGTGTAAATATTCTAATAATTTTTTTGTGATCTTGAATCGAGGGTCCCATAACCGCGTGGTCAATTCTTACAAGTTACGTTCATCCTGTGCAAGGTGCTGGCACCTTTCATGGGTCCGTATGGGGTGTATTTTCCCTCTAATGACAATTTTTCAAACCTAAGTGTACATATTCTAAAAATTATGTTATGCTCTCAAACCGAGGGTCTCGTAACCATGCAATCGGTTCTTACAAGTAACATTAATCCCGTGCGAGGTATTGGTACCGCTCACGGGGCCATTGGGTGGTGTGTCGGGGTTTTAACCCTCTAAGGACATGTTTTCAAGACTAAGTGTATATATTCTGAAAATTGGGTTGTGTTATCGAACCGGGGGTCTCGTGACCACGCAGTCAGTTCTTTTGAGTTACATTGGTCCCGTGCAAGGTGTTAGCACCGCTCGTGGGACTTTTTAGGGAGTGTTTTGGGGTTTCGCTCTCTAAAAGTATGTTTTCAAGCATAAGTATAGATATTCTAAAAATTGGGCCGTGCTCTAGAATCGGGGGTCCTATGATCACGCGGTTAGTTTCTACGAGTTACATTGGTCCCGTACGAGGTGTTGGAGCCACTCAAGGGGCCGTTTGGGGGGTGTTTCAGGGTTTCGCCCTCTAACGTCTGGTTTTCAAGCCTCAGTGTAGATTTTTGGAAAATCGGTCAGTGCTCTCAAACTGGGGGTACCATGTCCACGCAATCAGTTCCTATGCAATACATTGGTCCCGTGCGAGCTGTTGGCACCTCTCACGGGGCCGTTTGGGGGATGTTTCGGGATTTCTCCCTCTAACGTCATGTTTTCAAGCCTTAGTGTAGATTTTTTGAAAATTGGTCCATGCTCTCGAACTGGGGGTATCGTGTCCACGCGATCCGTTCCTACTAGTTACTTTGGTCCCGTGCGAGCTATTGGCACCGCTCACGGGGCCGTTTTGAGGTTTCGTCCTCTCACGGCATGTTTCAAGAATAAGTGTAGATATTCCAAAAATTGGTTTGTGCTTTGGAACTGGGGTTCCCATGACCACGCGGTCGGTTCCTACGAGTTACATTGGTCTCGGTCGAGGTGTTGGAGCCACTTACGGGGTCGTTTGGGGGGTGTTTCGGGGTTTCTCCCTCTAACGTCATGTTTTCAAGCCTTAGTGTAGATTTTCCGAAAATCGGTCTGTGCTCTCGAACTGGAGTTCCCATGACCACGTGATCACTTCCTACAAGGTACATTGGTCCCGTACGAGGTGTTGGTGCCGCTAACGGGGCTGTTTGGAGGGTCTTTTGGGGTTTCGCCCTATTACGACATGTTTTAAGCCTATGTGTAAATATTCTTATAATTGGTTTGTGATCTCAAACCGAGGGTCCCGTGACCGTACGATCGATTCTTATGAGTTAGGTTGATCCCGTGCAAGGTGTTGGAACCGCTCATGAGGCCGTTTGGAGTGTGTTTCGGGGTTTCTCCCTCTAACGGCATGTTTTCAAACCTAAGTGTAGATATTCTAAAATTTGGGTTGTGCTCTTGAAGCGGGGGTCCTATGACCCCGCGGTCAGTTATTGCGAGTTCCATTAGTGTCGTGCGAGGTGTTGGCACCGCTCATGGGGCCTTTTGGGGGTGTTTCGTGGCTTTGCCCTCTAACGACATGTTTTCAAGCCTAAGTGTAGATATTCTAAAAATATGGCCGTGCTCTCGAACCGGGGGTCCCATGACCACGCGGTCGATTTCGACGAATTACATTGGTCCTGTGCGAGGTGTTGGTGCTTCTCACGGGACCATTTGGGGTGTGTTTTGTGGTTTCGTCTTCTAACGACATGTTTTCAAGCCTAAGTGTATATATTTTGCAAATTTTTCTTGTGCTCTCAAATCGGGGGTCCCGTGATAATGCGGTCGGTTCCGATGAGTTACATTGGTCCCATACGAGGTGTTGGCACCGATCAAGGGGCCGTTTGGGGGGTGTTTCGAGGTTTTTCCCTCTAATGGCATGTTTTGAAGCCTAAGTGTAGATATTCTGAAAATTAGTCAGTGATCTCGAACTAGGGGTCTCGTGACCGCACAGTTGGTTTTTAGGAGTTACATTGGTCCCATATAAGGTGTTGTTATCGCTCACGGGGCCATTTGGGGGATGTTTCAGGGTTTCGCCCACCAACGGCAACATTTAATGCCTAAGTGTAGATATTCCAAAAATTGATCAGTGCCACGCTGTCGGGGGTCCCATGACCACGCTGTCGGTTCCTATGAGGTGTTAGCACAAATTAAGATACTCTGAAAAATGGTTTTATGCACTCGGCCCGGGGGTCCTCTAACCACGAGGTCGGTTCCTAGGAGTTACATTGGTCACGTGTGAGCTGTTGGCACCACTCATGGGTCCATTTGGGGGGTTGGGGTTTCGCTCGCTAACGGCATGTTTTCATGGCTAAGTGTAGATATTCTGAAAACTGATCCGTGCTTTCGAATTGAGGATTCTATGACCAGGTTGTCGGTTCCTATGAGTAATATTGGTCCCGTACGAGGTGTTGGCGCCGCTCACGGGGACCTTTGAGGTGTGTTTCAAGGTTTCTCCCTTTAACGACATGTTTTCAAGCCTAAGTGTACATATTATAAAAATTGGGTCGTTCTCTTGAACCAGGGGTCGCGTGACCACACAGTCAGTTCCTCTGAGTTACAATGGTCCCATTCGAGGTGTTGGCACAGCTAACGGGGAGGTGTTTCATAATTTTTCCCTCTGACCGCATGTTTTCAATTCCAAGTGTATATATTTTTAAAATTTGATCATGCTCTCGAATCATGGGACCCGTGATCATGCGATCGATTCCTATGAGTTACATTGGTCCCGTACGAGGTATTGGCAACGCCCACAGGGCTGTTTGGGGGGAGGGGGGGTTCGGGGTTTCGCCTTCTAATGGCATGTTTTCAAGCCTAAGTGTAGATATTCTGAAAATGGGGTTGTGCTCTAGAATCGGGGGTCCCTCAATCACGCGGGCAGTTCCTACGAGTGTCATTGGTCCCGTGCGAGGTGGTGGCGCAGCTCACGGGGCCGCTTGGGTAGTGTTTCGGGGTTTCGCCCTCTAACGATATGTTTTCGAGCCTAAGTATGGATAATTTAAAAATTGGTCCGTGCTCTCGAATCAGGGGGCCCGTAACCACGTGGTCAGTTCCTATGAGTTACATTGGTCCCGTGCAAGCTGTTGACGGTGCTCAGGGGGCCGTTTTGATGGTGTTTTAGGGTTTCGACCTCTAACGGCATGCTTTCAAGCCTAAGTGTGGATATTCTAAAAATTGGTCCGTGCTCTCGAGCCGGGGGTCTCGTGACTACATTTTCAGTTCCTACCAGTTACATTGGTCCCAAGCGAGTTGTTGGCACCTCTTAAGGGGCCGGTTGGGGGGTGTTTCGATGTTTCGCACTCTAACGACATGTTTTCAAGCCTAAGTGTAGATACTCTAAAAAATGGTTTTATGCTCTTGAACCGGGGGTCCTCTGACCATGCAGTCAGTTCCTAAGAGTTACATTGGTCCCGTGTGAGGTGTTGGCACCACTCATGGGGCCGTTTAGGGGAGGATTTCAGGTTTCGCCAGCTAATGACACGTTTTCATGCCTAATTGTAGACATTTGGGAAATTGATCCGTGCTTTCGATTTGGGGATTCTATGACCATGCTGTCTGTTCCTATGAGTAACATTGGTCCCATACGAGGTGTTTGCACTGCTCATGGGGCCATTTGGGGGGGGTGTTTTGGTGTTTCTCCCTCTAATGACACGTTTCAAGCCTACGTGTAGATATTGTGAAAATTCGTTCGTGATCTTGAATCGGGAGTCTCGTGACTACGCAGTCGGTTCCTATGAGTTACATTGGTCCCGTACAAGGTGTTGGTGCCACCCACGGGTACGTTTGGGGGGTGTTTTCGGGTTTCGCCCACTAACAACATGTTTTCAAGCCTGACCGTAGATATTCTAAAAATTGATATGTGCTCTCGAACCAGGGGTCCCGTGACCCCACGGTCAGTTTTTACAAGTTACATTGGTCCCGTGTGAGGTGTTGCATCGCTTACTAGGACGTTTGGTTGGGGTGTTTCGATATTTCACCCTTTAACGGCATGTTTCCAAGCCTAAGTGTAGACATTATGAAAATTGGTTCGTGCTCTCGAACCGATGGTCCCATGACCACGCGATCGGTTCCTACGAGTAACATTGGCCCGTGCGAGCTGTTAGCGCAACTCGCGGAGCCATTTTTAGGTGTTTTAGGGGTTTTCCCTCTAAAAGCATGTTTTCAAGCCTAAGTGTAGATGTTCTAAAATTTGGTTGTGCTTTGGAACCGGTGGCCCCGTGACCACGTGGTCGGTTCCTACGAGTTACATTGGTCCCGTGCGAGGTGCTGGTCCCGCTTACAGGGACGTTTGGGGGAGGGGGGTTCAAGGTTTTGCCCTCTAAGTGCATGTTTTCAAGCCTAAGTATAGATATTCTGAAAAATAGTTTTATGCTCTTGAACCGGGGGTCCTGTGACCATGAGGTCGGTTCCTAGGAGTTACATTGGTCCCGTGTGAGGTGTTGGCACCACTCAAGGGGCCATTTGGAGGGTGTTTTGGGGTTTCTTCCTCTAAAGACATATTTTCAAGACTAAGTGAAATTTTTCTGAAAATCAGCTTGTGCTCTTGAATCGGGGGTCCCGTGACCATGAGGTTAGTTCCTGAAAGTTACTTTGGTCCCGTGCGAGCTGTTGGCACCACTCAAGGGGTCGTTTGGAAGTTTTTTCGGGGTTTCACCATCTAACGGCATGTTTCAAGCCTCAGTGTAGATATTATGAAAATAGATTAGTGCACTCGTACCAGGGGTCCTCTGACCATGCGGTCGGTTCATACGAGTTACATTGGTCCCATGCGAGGTGTTAGCACCGGTCACGATGCCGTTTGTGGGGTGTTTTATGGTTTCGCCCTCTAATGGAATGTTTTCAAGAATAAGTGTGGATATTCTGAAATTTGGTCCGTGCTCTCCAATCGGGGGTCCCGTGACCACGCGATCGGTTCTTACGAGTTACATTGGTCCCTTGCGAGGTGTTAGCGCCACTCGCGGGACCATTTGGGGGGTGTTTTGGGGTTTTTCCCTCTAAACGCATGTTTTCAAGCATAAGTGTAGATATTCTTAAACTTGGACCATTCTCTCGAACCGGGGATCTCGAGACTGCGCGGTCCATTCCTACGTGTTACATTGAACCTGTGCGAGCTATTAGCGCCACTCACTGGACCGTTTAGGTGTTTTGAGGTTTTGTCCTCTAACACCATGTTTTCAAGCATAAGTGTAGATATTTTGAAAATTAGTTCGTGCTCTCGACCGGGGGTTCCGTGACCACGTGATCAGTTCTTAGGAGTTACATTTGTCCGATGGGAGGAGTTGTGTTACTCATGTTGCCAATTTTTTTTTGGGGGGGTTCGGGATTTCTCCCTCTAAGGGCATGTTTTAAAGCCTAAGTATCGATATTCTGAAAATTGGTCCCTGCTCTCGAACCGGGGGTCCCGTGACCACGCGGTTGGTTCTTTTGAGTTACATTTTAACCATGCAAGGTGCTAGCACCGCTCGCGAGGCTGTTTAGGGAGTTTTTCGGGATTTCGCTATCTAAAGACATTTTTTCAAGCATAAGTGTAGATATTCTAAAAATTGGGCCATGCTTTCGAACCGAGGGTCCCTTGACCACGCGATCGGTTCCTATGAGTTGCATTGATCCCCTGAGAGGGGTTGGAGCATCTCACGGGGCCATTTGGAGGGTGTTTCATGGTTTTTCCCTCTAACGGTATGTTTTCAAGCCTTAGTGTAGATATTTTGAAAATCGATCCGTGCTCTCGAACTGGGGGTGTCGTGTCCACCAGTCAGTTTCTACGAGTTACATTGGTCCTGTGCGAGATGTTGGCACCGATCACGGAGCCTTTTGGAGGGTTCTTTATTATTTATCCCTCTCACGGCATGTTTCAAGCCTAAGTGTAGATATTCCGAAAATTGGTCCGCGCTCTGGAACTGGGGTTCCCATGACCATGCGGTCAGTTCCTATGAGTTACATTGGTTCCGTGTGAGGTGTTAGCGCGGCTAACGGGGCCATTTAGAGGATATTTTGGGGTTTCGCCCTCTAACAATATATTTTAAGCCTAAGTGTAAATATTATGATAATTGATTTGTGATCTCGAACCGAGAGTCTCGTGATCGTATGGTCAGTTCTTACGAGTTACGTTGGTCTCGTGCAAGGTGTTGGCACCACTCATGAGGCTGTTTGGGGTGTGTTTCGGGGTTTCTCCCTCTAACGGTATGTTTTCAAACCTAAGTGTAGATATTCTAAAAATTGGGTCGTGGTCTCCAACCGGGGGTCCCGTGAGGCTGTCGGTTCTTACGAGTTACACTCGTCCCGTACGAGGTGTTGGCACCGCTGATGGGGCCATTTAGGGGGTGTTTCGGGGTTTCGCCCTTTAACGACATGTTTTTCAGGCCTAAGTGGAGATATTCTAAAAATTGGGTCATGCTCATGAACCGAGATCCCGTGACCATGCGGTCAGTTATGAAGAATTACATTGATCCCATGCGAGGTGTTGGTGCCGGTCAAGGGGCCGTTTGGGGGGTGTTTTGAAGTTTCTCCCTCTAACGGCATGTTTTCAAGTGTAAGTGTAGATATTTTTAAAATTAGTCAGTATTATCGAGCTCGGGGATTCGTGATCACACTGTTGGTTCTTACGAGTTACATTGGTCCCACGCGAGGTGTTGGCATCGCTCACGGGGCCGTTTGGGGGGTGTTTTGGGGTTTCTCCCTCTAATGGCATCATTTCATGCCTAAGTGTAGATATTCTATAAATTGGTCTGTTCTTTTGAATCGGGGATCCCGTGCCCACGTTGTTGGTTCCTACGAGTTACATCGATCCCATGCGAGGTGTTGGCACCGCTCAAGGGGCCGGTTGGGGGGTGTTTTGGCGTTTCGCCCTCTAATGACATGTTTTCAAGCCTAAGTGTAGATATTATGAAAAATGGTTTTTTGCTCTCAAATCGGGTGTCTCGTGACCACACGGCCGGTTCATATGAGTTATATTGGTCCCATGTGAGGTGTTGGCACCGCTCATGGGTCCGTTTGGGGGGGGGGTGAGGTTTCTCCCTATAACGACATGTTTTCATTCCTAAGTGTAGATATTGTGAAAATTGATCCGTGATTTCGAATCGGTGGTTCTATGACAATGTTGTAGGTTCCTACGAGTTACATTGGTCCCGTGCGAGGTGTTGGCGCCGCTCACGGGCCGTTTGGGAGTGTTTCACGGTTTCTCCCTCCAACGACATGTTTTCAGGCCTAAGTGTAGATATTGTGAAAATTTGGTCGTGCTCTTGAACTGGGGGTCTCGTGACCATGCGGTCGATTCCTTCGAGTTACATTAGTCCCGTGCAAGGTGTTAGCACCCCTCGCGGGGCCGTTTGGGGGTGTTTTGGGGGTTTTCCCTCTAAAAGCATGTTTTCAAGCCTAAGTGTAGATATTCTAAAAATTGTGTCGTGCTCTGGAACTGGTGGTCTAATGACCATGTGGTCATTTCCTATGAGTTACATTGGTCGCATGCGAGGTGTTGGTGCCGCTCATAGGGCCGTTTAGGGGGTGTTTTTGGGGTTTCTCCCTTTAATGACATGTTTCAAAGATTATGTGTAGATATCCTGCAGTCAGTCCGTGCTTTCAAATCGGGGGTCTCGTGTACATGTGGTCTGTTCTTACGAGTTACATTGGTGCTTTGCGAGTTGTTGGCACCGCTCACGGGGACGTTTTGATGGTGTTGCGAGGTTTCACCCTTTAACGACATATTTCAAGCCTAAGTGTAGATATTCTAAAAATTTGTCTGTGCTATGAAATCGGGGGTTCCCGTGACCATGCTGTCGGTTCCCACGAGTTATTTTTTTGCCGTACGAGGTGCTGGCGCCACTAACGGTGCCGTTTGGGGGGTGTTTCGGGATTTCGCCCTCTAAGGGCACATTTTCAAGCCTAAGTGTAGATACTCTAAAAATCGGTTCGTGCTCTCGAATCGGGGGTTTCTTTACCACGCAGTTAGTTCGTACGAGTTACATTAGTCTCGTATGAGATGCTGGCACCGCTCACAGGGCCATTTGGAGGGTATTTTGGGGGTTTTCCCTAAAACGGCACATTTTATTTTTCTGTGTAAATATTCTCAAAATTGGTCCATGCTCTTGAACCGAGGGTCCCAAGACTATGCGGTCGGTTCCTACTAGTAACATTAGTCCTGTGCGAGGTGTTAGCACTATTCACAGTCCGTTTGGAGGGTGTTTTGGGGTTTCGCCCTCTAATGACATGTTTTCAAGCCTAAATGTAGTTTTTTTCTAAAATTGGGTCGTGCTCTCAAATCGGGTGTCCCGTGACCACACGATCACTTCCTAGGAGTTACATTGGTCCTGTGTGAGGTGTTAGTGCCGTTCACCGGGAAGTTTAGAGGGTGTTTCAGGGTTTCTTCCTCTAACAACATATTTTCAAGCCTAAGTATATATATTATGAAAATTGGGTTGTGCTCTCGAATCGGGGGTCCCGTTATCCCACGGTTGGTTCCTACGAGTTATATTGGTCACGTGCGGGGTGTTGGCACCTCTCACGGGGCCATTTTAGGGGTGTTTTGGGGTTTCACCCTCTACCGACATGTTTTGAAGCCTAAGTGTAGATATTCTAAAAATCGATATGTGCTTTCGAACTAGCAGTCTTGTGTCCACACGATCAATTCTTACGAGATGCATTTGTCCCGTGCGAGCTGTTGGCACCGCTCACGGGGTCGATTGGAGGGTGTTTTGAGGTTTTTCCCTGTAACGACATGTTTCAAGCCTAAGTGTAGATATTCAAAAAAATGTTATGTGCTCTAGTACTTGGGAGTCCCGTTACCTCTATCTCGATTCCTACGAATTAGATTTTTCTCGTGCGAGGTGTTAGTGCCGCTAACGAGACCGTTTATGGGGTGTTTTGGGGTTTCGCCCTCTAATGGCATGTTTTCAAGCGAAGTGTAGATATTCTAAAAATCGGCCAATGCTCTCGAACCGAGGGTCTTGTAACCATGCAGTTAGTTCCTACGAGTTACATTTGTCCCGTGGGATCTGTTGGCGCTGATCACTGGGCCGTTTGAAGGGTATTTTGGGGTTTTGCCCTTTAACGGCATGTTTCAAGCCTAAGTGTAAATATTCTAAAAATTGGACTGTGCTCTCGAACAGTGGCTCCCATGACCATGCGGTCGGTTCTTACAAGTTACGTTGGTCCCGTGCGAGGTGTTGGTGCCACTTACAGGTCCGTTTGGGGGGTATTTCAGGGTTTCGACCTCTAACGACATGTTTTCAAGCCTAAGTTAGCTAATCGAAAAATTCGATCGTGATCTCGAATCGGGGATCCCATGACCACGTGTTCAGTTCCTACGAGTTACATTTAACCCGTGCGAGCTGTTGGTACCGCTCATGGGGCCGTTTGGAGGGTGTTTCGGGGTTTCACACTCTAATTACAGGATTCATGCCTAAGTGTAGATATTCTGAAAATTGCTTCGTATTATCGAATCGAGGGTCCCATAACCACGCGATTGATTCCTACGAGTTACATCGGTCATGTGCAAGGTGTTGATGCCACTCAGGGGGATATTTGGGGGGGGGGGGGGTATGGTTATGCCCTCTAACGGCATGTTTTCAATCCTAAGTGTAGATATTCTAAAAATTGTGTCATGCTCTCGAATCAGGGTTCCCATGACTACGCGGTCTGTTCCTACGAGTTACAGTGCTCCCGTTCAAGGTGTTGGCGCCGCTCACAGGGCCGTGTGGGGGAAGTTTCGAGGTTTGGCCCTCTAAAGGCATATTTTCAAGCATAAGTGTAGATATTCTGAAAATTGGGTCGGCTCTCGAACTGGGGGTCCCGTTACCACACAATCAATTCCTACAAGTTACATTAGTCCCATACGGGGTGTTGGCACAGCTCACGGGGCCGTTTGGTGGGTGTTTCAGGGTTTCGTCCTCTAACGGTATCTTTTCAAGCATAAGTATAAATATTTTGAAAATTGGGTCGTACTGTCAAATCGGGTGTCCCGTGACCACGCGGTTAGTTCCTAAGAGTTTCATTGGTCCCGTACGAGGTGTTGGCGCCGCTTACAGGACCGTTTGGGGGTGTTTCGGGGTTCGCCATCTAACGGCATGTTTTTAATCCTAAGGGTAAATATTTTCAAAATTAGTCAGTGATTTCGAGCTGGGGGTCCAATGACCACACAGTTGGTTCTTACGAGTTACATTGGTCCCATGTGAGGTGTTGGAATCGCTCACGGGTCCGTTTGGGGGCTGTTTTGGGCTTTCGCCCTCTAACGGCATCATTTCATTCCTAAGTGTAGATATTCTATAAATTGGTTCGTGCTTTCGAATCGGGGGTCCTGTGACCCCGCTATCAGTTCCTACGAGTTACATTCATCCCATGCGAGGTGCTGGCACCGCTCAAGGGGCCGATTGGGGGGCGTTTCGACGTTTCGTCCTATAACGATATGTTTCCAAGCCTAAGTGTAGATATTCTAAAAAATGGTTTTATGCTCTCGAATCGGATGTCCCGTGATCATGCAGTCGGTTCCTACGAGTTACATTGGTCCCGTGTGAGGCGTTGGCACCGTTCATGGGGCCGTTTGGGGGGGGGGGGGGGGGTCGCCCTCTAATGACATGTTTTCATGCCTAAAAGTAGATATTGTGAAAATTGATTTGTGCTTTCTAACCAAGGGTTACATGACCATGTTGTCGGTTCCTACGAGTTACATTGGTCCCCTGCGAGGTGTTGGCGCTGGTCACGGGGCCGTTTGGTTGGTGTTTCTGAGTTTTTCCCTCTAACGGCATGTTTTCAAGCCGAAGTGTAGATATTGCAAAAATTCATTTGTGCTCTTGAACCAGGTGTCTCATGACCATGCGATCGAATCCTTCGAGTTACATTGGTCTCGTGCGAGGTGTTAGCACCCCTCGCGGGGCCGTTTGGGGGTGTTTCGGGGGTTTGCCCTCTAAAAGCATGTTTTCAAGCCTAAGTGTAGAAATTCTAAAAATTGGGTCGTGCACTGGAACTGGGTGTCTTGTGACCACGTGATCAGTTACTACGAGTGACATTGGTCCCATGCGAGATGTTGGTGCTGGTCACAGGGCCGTTTGGTAGGTGTTTCAGTGTTTCGCCCTCTAACGACATGTTTTAAGGACTATGTGCAGATATTCTGAAATTAAATTCGTGCTCTCGAACCGGGGGTCCCGTGACCTTGCGGTTAGTTCTTATGAGTTATATTGGTCCCGTACGAGTTGTTAGCACCGCTCACGGGGCCGTTTCAATGGTGTTTCAAGGTTTCTCCCTCTAACGGCATGTTTCATGCCTAAGTGTACATATTCTAAAAAAATTTATATGCTCTGAAATCGGCGGTCCCGTGACCATGCTGTCGGTTCTCATGAGTTACATTTTTCCCGTGCGAGGTGTTGTCGCCACTAATGGGTCCATTTGGGTGGTGTTTTGGGGTTTCACCCTCTAAGGTCATGTTTTCAAGCCTAAGTGTAGATACTCTAAAAATCACTTCGTGGTCTCAAACCAGGGGTCTCGTGACCATGCGGTGAATTCCTATGAGTTACATTAGTCCCGTGAGAGATGTTGGCACCGCTCAAGGGGGCGTTTGGAGGGTGTTTTGGGATTTTTTCCTAAAAAACATGTTTTATTTCTCTGTGAAGATATTCTGAAAATTGGTATATGCTCTTGAATCGAGGATCCCAAGACCCCGCGGTAGGTTCTTACTAGTAATGTTGGTCTTTTACGATGCGTTAACACTATTCACGACCCGTTTGGGGGTTTATTTCGAGGTTTCGCCCTCTAACGGCATGTTTTCAAGCCTAAGTGTAGATATTTTGAAAATTGGGTCGTGCTCTTAAATTGGGTGTCCCGTGACCACGCGGTCACTTCTTAGGAGTTACATTGGTCCCATGTGAGGTGTTAGTGCCGCTCACGGGGTGATTTGGAGGGTGTTTCGGGTTTTCTTCCTCTAACGGCATATTTACAAACCTAAGTATAGATAATATGAAAATTGGGTCATGCTCTCAAACCGGGGGTCCAGTTACTACACGGTTGGTTCATACGAGTTACATATGTCCCATGCGGGGTGTTGGCACCTCTCACGGGGCCATTTTGGGGGTGTTTCGGGGTTTCGTCCTATAGTAAAATGTGTTGAAGCCTAAGTGTAGATATTCAAAAAATTGGTACATGCTCTCGAACCGGCGGTCCCATGTCCACACAGTCAATTCTTACGAGTTACATTTGTCTCATGCATGCTGTTGGCATCGCTCACGGGGCCGATTGGAGGGTGTTTTGAGGTTTCTCCCTTTAATGGCATGTTTCAAGCCTAAGTGTAGATATTTTAAAAATTGGGTTGTGCTCTAGAACCGAGGGTCCCGTGACCTTGCTCTCGGTTCCTATGAGTTACATTTTTCTCATGCGTGGTGTTAGTGTCGCTAACGAGACCGTTTGGGGGGTGTTTCAGGGTCTCTCCCTCTAATGGCATGTATTAAAGCCTAAGTGTAGATATTCTTAAAATCGGTCAGTGCTCTCTAATCGGGGGTCCCGTGACCACACGATCAGTTCCTACGAGTTATATTTGTCCCGTTCGATCTGTTGGCGTTGCTCACTGGGCCGTTTGAAGGGTGTTTCGGACTTTCACCCTTTAACGGCATGTTTTAAGCCTAAGTGTAAATATTTTGAAAATTGGTCCGTGCTCTCGCACCGCAGCTCCCATGACCATGTGGTCGGTTCTTACAAGTTACGTTCGTCCCGTGCTAGGTGTTGGCGCCACTTACAAGGCCGTTTAGGGGGTGTTTCAGGGTTTTGACCTCTAACGACATATTTTCAAGCCTATGTGTAGATAATCTGAAAATCCGACCATGATCTCAAATCAGGGATCCGTGACCACGCGATCAGTTCCTACGACTTACATTTATCCCATGCGAGCTGTTGGTGCCGCTCATGGGTCCGTTTGGAGGGTGTTTCGGGGTTTCGCCCTATAAAGGTAGGTTTCAGGTCTAAGTGTAGATATTCTAAAAATTTGTTCGTGCTGTCGAATTGAAGGTCCCATGACCACGCGGTCGGTTCCTACGAGTTACATCGGTCATGTGCATGGTGTTGACACCACTTCCAGGGCTGTTTGGGGGGTGTTTTGTGGTTTTTCCCTCTAACGGCATGTTTTCAATCCTAAGTATAGATATTTTGAAAATTGGGTCATGCTCTCTAATCGGGGGTCCCATGACTACGTAGTTTGTTCCTATGCGTTACATTGGTCCCGTTCAAGGTGTTGGTGCTGCTCATAGGGCTGCTTAAGGTGAGTTTCGAGGTTTCGCCCTCTAAAGTCATATTTTCAGGCCTAAGTGTAGATATTCTAAAAATTGGGTCGGCTCTTGAACTGGGGGTCATGTTACTATGCGATCGATTCCTACGAGTTACATTGGTCCCATGTGGGGTATTGGCATAGCTCATGGGGACGTTTAGAGGGTGCTTTGGGGTTTCGCCCTCTAATGGCATCTTTTCAAGCTTACGTGTAGATATTTTGAAAATGGGGTTGTACTCTCAAATCGGGTGTCCTGTTCCAACGCGATCAGTTCCTAGGAGTTACATTGGCCCCGTGCGAGGTGTTGGGGCTGCTCACGGGGCTATTTGTGGGGTGTTTCGAGGTTTCGCCCTCTAACGACACGTTTTCAATCCTAAGTGTATATATTCTAAAAATTGGTTTGTGCTCTCCAATCGGGGGTCCTATGACCACGCGGCCGGTTCTTATGCATTACATTGGTCCCGTATAAGATGTTAGCGCTGCTCGTGGAGCCGTTTGGGGGGTGTTTCGGTGTTTCGTCCTCTAAAAGCATGTTTTCAAGCATAAGTGTCAATATTCTAAAAATTAGGCTGTTCTCTGGAACCGGGGGTCTCATAAACCTGCAGTCAATTCCTACGAGTTACATTGGCCCCGTGAAAGTGTTGGCGCCTCTCACGGGAACGTTTTGATGGTGTTTTAGGATTTCTCCCTCTAACGACCTTTTTTCAAGCCTAAGTGTAGATATTGTGAAAATTGGTTCGTTCTCTCAAACCAGGGGTCCCGTGCCCACGCAATCAGTTTCTACGAGTTACAATGGTCCCGTTCGAGGTGTTGGCGCCGCTAATGGGGCAGTGTTTCAAGATTTTGCCCTATGACGGCATGTTTTCAAGCCTAAGTGTAGATATTTTAAAAATTGGGTCGCGTTCTCGAATCGGGCGGGGGTCCCGTGACCATGTGATCGATTCCTACGAGTTACGTTGGTCCCATGCGAGGTATTGACGCCGCCCACAGGGCCATTTGGGGGGTATTTCGGGGTTTCACCTTCTGATGACATGTTTTCAAGCCTAAGTGTAAATATTCTAAAAATTGGATCGTGCTCTAAAACTGAGGGTCCCGTAATCATGCGGACGATTCCTAAGAGTTACATTGGTCACGTGCGAGGTGTTGGTGCAGGTAATGGGGCCGTTTCGGTAGTGTTTCGAGGTTTCGCCCTCTAGTGACATGTTTTCAAGCCTAAGAGTAAATAATCTAAAAATAGGTCGGTGCTCTCGAATCAGGGGGCTCGTGACCACGTGGTCAGTTCCTACGAGTTACATTGGTCCCGTGCGAGCTGTTGATGCCGCTTATGGGGCCGTTTGGATGGTGTTTCAGGTTTTCACCCTGTAAAGGCATGTTTGAAGCCTAAGTGTAGATATTCTTAAAATTGGTTCGTGCTCTCGAACCGAGGGTCCCGTGATCACACAGTCGGTTCTACGAGTTACATTAGTCCCGTGCGAGGTGTTTGCACTACCCACAGGGCCGTTTGGTGGGTGTTTTGGGGTTTCGCCCTCTAACGACATGTTTTCAAGCCTAGGTGTAGATATTCTGAAAATTGGGTCATGCACTAGAACCGAGGGTCCCGTGAC
Source organism: Sambucus nigra (assembly GCA_949130495.1). Classification (NCBI taxonomy): domain Eukaryota; kingdom Viridiplantae; phylum Streptophyta; class Magnoliopsida; order Dipsacales; family Adoxaceae; genus Sambucus; species Sambucus nigra. The sequence continues at coordinate 586,828,397 of OX422212.1, read as the reverse complement.
CACGCAGTCGGTTCTTACGAGTTACATTGGTCCCGTGAGAGGTGTTGGTACCTCTCACGGGGCCATTTGGTGGGGGGGGGGGGTTCTCTCTCTAACGACATATTTTCAAGCCTAAGTGTAGATATTTTAAAAATTGACTCGTGCTCTCGAACCGGGTGTCCCATGACCACGCGGTCAGTTCCTACGAGTTATTTTTATCACAGGCGAGGTGTTGTCGCCGCTAACGGGGCCGTTTGGAGGGTTTTTGGGAGTTTTCCGTCTAACGGCGTGTTTTCAAGCCTAAATTTATATATTTTGAAAATGGGTCGTGCTCTCAAATCGTGGGTCCCGTGACCATGCGATCGGGTCTTACGAGTTACGATGGCCCCATGTGAGGTGTTAACACCACTCATGGGGCCGTTTGGGGGGGGGGGGGGGAGGGGTCAGGGTTTCTCCAGTTATCGACATGTTTTTATGCCTAAGTGTAGATATTTTGAAATTTGCTTTGTTCTTTCGAACTGGGGGTTCTATAACCATGATGTCGGTTCCTATGAGTAACATTAGTCCCGTACGAGGTGTTGGTGCCGTTCACGAGGACGTTTGGGGGGTGTTTTGGTGTTCCCCCTTAACGGCATGTTTTCAAGCCTAAGTGTAGATATTGTGAAAATTCGATCGTGCTCTTGAACCGGGGGTCTCGTGACCACGGATCGATTTCTATGAGATACATTGGTCCCATGCGAGGTGTTGGCGCCACTCACAGGGCCGTTTTTTTTGGTGGGGGGGGGGGGATTTCACCCTCTAACACCATGTTTTCAAGCCTAAGTAGATATTGAAAAATTTGATATCTTCTCTAGAACTGGGGGTCCTGTGACCACACAGTCAATATTTACTAGTTACATTGATCCCGTGCGAGGTGTTGGCATCACTCATTGGGACGATGGGGTGGGGTGTTTCGAGGTTTCACCCTCTAACGACATGTTTCCAAGCCTAAGTGTAGATATTCTAAAATTTTGACTGTGCTCTCGAACCGGTGGTCCCGTGACCACACGATCAGTTCCTACGAGTTACATTGGTCCCGTGCGAGGTGTTAGTGTAATTCGCGGGGATGTTTTGGGGTGTTTAGGGGTTTCGCCCTCTAAAAGCATGTTTTCAAGTCTAAGTGTAGATATTCTTAAAATTGGGTTGGATCGGGAACCGGTGGTCCCGTGACCACATGGTCGGTTCCTATGAGTTACATTGGTCATGTGCAAGGAGTTGGTGTCGTTCACAGGGTCGTTTGCGGGGTGTTTCGAGGTTTCACCCTCTAACGGCATGTTTTTAAGCCTAAGTGTAGATATTCTAAAAACTGGTTTTATTCCCTCAAATCGGGGGTCCTGTGACCATGTGGTCAGTTCGTAGGAGTTACATTGGTCCCGTGTAAGGTGTTGGCACCACTCATGGGGCCGTTTGGAGGGTGTTTCGGCCTCTAACGACATGTTTTTAAAACTAAGTGTAGGTATTCTGAAAGTCAATCCGTGCTCTCGAACCGGGGGTCCCCTGACCATGCGATTAGTTCCTACGAGTTACATTTGTCCCGTGCGAGCTGTTGGCACCGCTCACGGGGCCATTTCGAAGTTTTTTCGACGTTTCACCCTCTAACGGCATGTTTCAAAGCCTAAGTGTAAATATTCTAAAAATTTGTCTATGCTCTCGAATCGGTGGTCCTGTGACCATGCGATCGGTTCCTATGAGTTAAATTGGTCCCGTGCGAGGTGTTAGCGCAACTCACGGGGACGTTTTGGGGTGTTTCAGGGTTTCGCCCTCTAAAAGCATGTTTTCAAGCCTAAGTGTAGATATTCTAAAAATTGGGTTCTACTCGGGAACCGGTGGTCCCATGACCACATGGTCGGTTCTTATGAGTTACATTGGTCCCGTACAAGGTGTTGGTGCCGTTCACAGGGCCCTTTGGGGGGTGTTTCGGGGTTTCACCCTCTGACGGCATGTTTTTAAGCCTAAGTGTAGATATTCTAAAAACTGGTTTTATGCTCTCAAACCGGGGGTCCTGTGACCACGCGGTCGGTTCCTTGGAGTTACATTGGTCCCGTATAAGGTGTTGGCACCACTCATGGGGCCGTTTGGGGGGTGTTTCGTGGTTTTGCCCTCTAACGACATGTTTTTAAAACTAAGTGTAGTTATTCTTAAAATCGATCCATGCTCTTGAACCGAGGGTCCCATGACCATGTGGTTATCTCCTACGAGTTACATTGGTCCTGTGCAAGCTGTTGACACCGCTCACGGGCCCTCTAACGACATGTTTCCAAGCCTAAGTGTAGATATTCTGAAATTTGTCGGTGCTCCCGAACCGGGAGTCCCGTGACCACGAGTCATTTCCTACGAGTTACATTGGTCCCATGCGAGGTGTTAGCACAACTCGCGGGGCCGTCTAGAGAGGGTTCGGGGATTTCGTCCTCTAACGACATGTTTTCAAGACTAAGTGTATGTAATCTAAAAATTCGGTCGTTCTCTCGAACCTGGGGTCCCATGACCACGCAATTAGTTCCTATGAGTTACATTGGTCCTGTGCGAGGTGTTGCATTACTCACGGGCTTACATATCAATGGGTCGTGTCGAGTCGTGTTCGTGTTATTTTTTATTGTGTTTGGGTCTTATTGGGTTAGTGTCTAAATGGATGACTTTTTTATCTTGTGAAAAAAATATATCCAAACTCGACCCGTTATGTTATCATGTCGTGTTCACTCGTTAATACCCATTAAGATAATTAATTATTTTAAATTGTATACAAGTTGACATATTATCTCATTTTTTAACCCAAATAGACCCATTAATTCATTGACATTATGAAATCTCTCATTTAGTAAAATTCATAATGATTAAATTAACATTATATTATTATTTATAAGTTCCAAAAGTATATCTTATTTACTTAAACTAATATCTCATAACGGGTTTTATCGGATATTAATGGGTGAAGGGGGTCAACTTATAAAAGACCCCCCTTTTTACTTGACTTAACATTTATTTCTAGATTTAACGCACCCGATTAAATACTTAAACAAAATAGCATTTGTTTAGAAAAACACTTCATTTATAAAAAAATTTCCATTTTACTCACACCAAATCCACTTTAGTATTTTCCTTGAAAACCACCTTTCAACATACGCACACTCAGTGTTAGAATATACTTGTTTTTCTTTTTGAAAACCGTTCACAACACACACTTGTGTTAATTATGGGATAAAATCACCTTTGGTTACATGATTACCCATTAACTACTTAACTTGTGTCATTAACTCACGCTTTACTTGGACTTAGTCATTTTCATAATTCTTGTCAAAATTACCCCTTTCATATAGGAACATTTATCAATTTCATTTCACAAATGTTATCTTTTTTCATTTCTAGCACAACCAATTTCTTTATCATATTTCTCTATTACTCATTACCTTTTTCTCAAAATTACCACGTACAATAATGGGCTCCACACCGCCAAAGACGCCATCATATGCTCTCGCCAGTGATTTTAGGTTTTTTACACCAGGGCTCCAGACCCTTCTTAATTATTTCTGGTCACATTCGAGTCCTTTTGTCATGTGTTTTAACACTTTTCTGAGTCCACATTATTCCACTTTTATCGTCCAAAGACAAAACTCGGGGACTACTTCTCCGTATTTATATAATACTTTGGAAAATCACCATTTCTTGTAATTTACACGTGTACATTGATTTCATTCCGAAAATCACTCCCATTAAGTGTAACCCCTTTTTTGACATTTTTATTTCATAAAAATGTTCCACTTTATGTAAATTTATCATTTTACCCATTTGTTTCCAAACTTGCATTTTCCCCATTTTCACAAGTGTTATCTTTCCAAAGCATTGTTAAGTTACATACACTAAGTTCTTAAATGCTTTCAACTCATTAACACTTCTTTATGACATTTAGTCACTTTGCGGGGTTAACACACCACCAAAACTAGATGTCTTTTTCTTTCATCTTGTTCTTTAACGACGAGAAAACTTTGACATTTAAAGGCCATTTTCACTAGAAAATACCCATTTTCCCTTAACACCACAAGTAGTCTTGAAAGTACACATTTATCATTTCCTCCCTATTCGATAAAACACTTTTGGGGCTGAAATTTCTATCTTTCTTATTTCAAGTTAAAACCCATTTTAGTCATTCTTAAAGTTGTTCATATGAGCACCATTAACTTACTACAAGTATATACACATGAGAAGATGGATGTTAAGTCTAGAAATCCATAAATATGAGTTATACTCATGAAATTTATTAACATTTGCAAATCCCAGGTTTTCATGACTAAAAAACACATTTGTCCATTAAAAACTCGAACAAATGGCTCACTTCATAAAAACTTTATTTTCACAAGAAAACTTTAAGATTTTTGCGTAGAAATATCTTAACAAAACAAATGTTCTTCCAAAATATTTTATTTCATAAAATGTTTAAACACCAAGTTTTCTTAAAAACATTATATTTTTCATCAAAATCCCTTGAAATCCAATTTTAATCAATATTACATTAACATGAGGGAAAAGACCACGTAAAAACATGTACGACTACTACTCTTACAAAATCTAATATGCTAAATCAATATCAAGAATATAGTAAGCTTAAAAATTTTAGGAGTAGAGTTTTCTCACCTCAAAGAAGCTCCAAAAATTGTGGATGAGATTTAGAAGAAGATGGAAATATCCCACCTCCTAAGGCGGCTTTAAAGTGGATGTCTAGCTCCACTAAGTTTGTCTTCTTGAATTCTCCAAAGATTCCTTTTAAACTCAATGATTTCTTCTTCTTCTTCTTCTTCTTCTTCTTCTCCAAAAAACCCCAACAACATCTCCATGAATTTAGATTATGTCCAATATATGGCGTAGATGGGTTTTATAAAATTAAATATGATGGAAAATGATTAAAGTATGATGGTTTATGGATGATGAATGGTGTTGTTAGGGTGGTGGAAGGTGGTTGGTTGGTGGTGAGGATCCAGGAGCTAAGAGATAGAGAAATTCCCTAGAATGGGCCAAGGAATCACTTAAATACCTCAAAACCCTTAGGGGTTAAATTTCGAAAATGACCCAAAGCTTAATCCTGAGTCGATCTGTTGCATGGGAGTGTGATACGTATCAAATCTAATGGCCTATGGTGTGATAGCATTTTCTCGTTTGAACGTCAACTACTCTCGTTCAAACTAGGTTCTAATGAGAATCTAACGAGGTTGTAAATGCGAACATGTGATTTTTATTGGAAGGCCTTTTGAATCATCGTTCTAATGAGATTTAAATCTCATTCGAATGACCAAGGGTTTCGTTCGAACGACTCTGACTTTTTCTCCAAATTAATTTAAGGCTATTCTAATCCAACTAATTGTATCGAGGGCACAATATTATCCAAATTTGACCCACAATTCATCTTACAAATCCTAAAGCCCATTTGAGTTACATCAAGTCACCAAATTACAGGGGTACGACCAAAATCACAGGGGCAGCTGTTTTACACATGTAAGGGAAAAAGACTTTAGGAAACACTTTGAAAATTACATTATCAATATTTCCATCCTATTGTGTGGGTTACTTGTAAAACATTTCAGTTATATATATATATATATATATATATATATATATATATAACTCATTTTTCTTACCCCCTCTCTCTCCCCTCTCATTATCCCCCCCCCCCATGACATTCTGTCCTCTCTCTTCAACTTTAACACAGTCGCCCCCATGCCCTCATCCTTCCAACACTGAGGTCCAACGGGGCCACAATACAAACCTCCCAAAATGGGCTCCTATAGGTAATGTATCTCTCTCTCTTTCACCCACACCCACACATGATGGGATCCTTCCAAGCTTTGTAATTTTTTTGTTCTAGGTCTATGAATTAGTTTTCAGGTCATGGTTTCTTTTATTTGATTTAATCAAGATCTTAAACTCTCCAACCAATGCTAGCAACTACCAATTATTGAAAGTTTTAGATCTTGAATTTCAGTATTGGTGCATTTATTTAGTTGTTGTAAGAAATTGGGCGTATTCATGGGTTTCATTATAGGTGCTATTTTAGCTTTCGTTTAGATTAGTTTCGGCGTATTGGTTTCGTTTGCAAAATAGGTTTAGTTTTAGTGTGCTTGTTTTTCAATCTCTGCTGATTTTTTCTATGTTGTTTACATTTTGTGAACAACAGAGATTTTTATTCTTCAATAAATTTTCATTATATTATGTACAACTGAATTTTTTATTGTTTACATTTTGTGTATAACATTTGTTCTCTGTTGCCTAAAAATCACGTTTCTCTATTTTTAGAATTGTGTTCTCTGTTGCAGATTTTTATTGTTTAGTGGGTTTTAATTATATTACTAACTCATATATGTTCTATTTGTAGTCACTTCTTTTGAATTTAAAGTGTTATTGATTTTAAATTGTAGTCCCAGTTTGATGGCATTTATGTTGAAATCTACAAGCAAATGAGGTGTTTGATATAATACTCAAGATACCATGTGTATCATCATATGCTTGAGTTTTTATGGAAAATACCAAGTAATTAGTCCATCTTTTTTTATCTATTATCTTGAAGGCGAAGATAGTACAAGCATAACACCACTGATGGAATTACTAATCTTTTATGGATATTTAGTGGTCTCAGAATATGGAATTACTAATATTTTAAGGATTCATGTTTAATATCTTGGTTAAAATGAAGTCCGTCACAGGTGGGTGGGGAATGTGACTGCCACGCCGCATTAAAATGTAGGTTGCATTAAACTTATGTGTTGAAGTACTTATGTGTTGATATTTTCAGTTTGTTTATGCAGGGAATGCCATAGTGAAAGACGTAGATGACTTTGGAGGTGCTATAACTGTGCTTAATAGCTTAAAGAGCATAAGGAATGCTAGTATTTTTAGTTAGTTTATGCATAATCAAGTGTTTATTGTACTTAATTTTGTATTGTTATTGCTTTTTATTATTAATAAGTTGTTATTTTTGTTAGGCAATATCTTTTATGCAATATCTTTGAATACTCTTGGTTCTAAATTAATAATGGTTCTATAAGTTGTTGCTTTTGTTATGCAATATCTTTGAATATCCAAGTTTTATTTTAGATCTCAAAATGTTGCAATCAATAGTTGTGTGTAAGGATATATATTACCTAATATTTCATATTGTTAGGGGGAGTTTTATAATCAATACTGAACAGAATCCCGAGTTCATATCTAGAGTTCATATTGTTACAATCAGTACTACATCTGTTGTGTTACAATCAGTACTACATCTGGATTTTGTAAGGATATCTATTACCTAATATTTCATATTGTTAGGTGGAGTTCTTACAATCAGTACTGCATCTGTTGTGTGTAAGGATATCTATTATTGATTGTAAAATTCTAAGTTTCTCATTAATATCTCAGTTTTCCATCTTAAACAAATGGAGAGGGGGGGTTTTGTGTACCTCTCTCACACAAGAGGCGATGTAGGATCTTCCCACTCTCACATAATCTCAAATCATTTTCAGGTACTTCAGAACATAATTTTACCACGGTGTACTGCTTCCCAATTGGGTTTGACTAAAATATGTTGACCGTTCAAATATAAAATTAGATATCCCATCTTATACACACTAGGATATTCATGAGGCTTCCCACAAACTAAACATAAGGTATATCCCTCTTCCTCCATACCTGATCAGTGTCATGAATTTCATAGTGTGTATAAGATGTCTGATCCTTAACTTAATATGATTACACTGTTAAACTCTTTTTGGCCAATTCTTTTTGGGGATGGCACCCCTGTGGATTTTATTAATTTCTAAAAGGGAAAAAGTCTCTACTTGGTGGCTCATACAATCTCAATTTAAAGAATGAAAAGTAAGAGTGGAATAATTGGCTCATACAAGCACATTTTATACATTAGAAATGATACAGATCTTTTTTTTACTCCTGTGTTGCATTGCTATTTTACGAAACTGAAATGGTTCAGTCTCTTAGATGGAACGAGGATTTTTTTTTTACTTCTGCTCATTTTAAATATTTTGAGTCACGTTCTCACATTTTTGGTCAGTCGCCAAACGTCGAAACTGATTGTTTGACTAACGATGAGGTTGGAACACTTTTTTTGCCAAAGAAGGGGATGTTTCTTGCACTTCCCAAATCAGTAGAATGAGTGAAAATAAGTCCCAAGGACACAAGACCTTTAAGGACTTAAGATAGAGAATAAAATTTACTAAGACGCACTAGAAATTAGTGATTTCACCAAAGACTACATTTAAATTATTCAATATATATTCATCAGTATCACAAGCATCATGGTTACATCAGTAGTAGTCACAATTGGTATATCCAAATTTCCCTATATCCAAAAAACAATTTTGGATATAAAAACTGTTACATCAGTAGTTTACAGAATCCCGTTTTACAGGTATATATTCTCGATCATGTATTTACGCAGCTACTGTTTTAAAAAAGCAGCCCCTATTTTTAAAAAACATCCACTTGGTTTTACGCGGAAAGTTTTTTGTGCGTTATATTTCCTTTAGTTTTAAGTTTTTTTTCTATACTTTTATTGTTGTTGTATTGTTTATAAAATAGAAAAATAGTTTTATCCGAAGCTATTTTGGTCTGTTTTGGTCGGTTTTAAATATCCGAAATGCAAAAACACAAAAACAGTTTTATACAGGTCCAAAAAGGAAACCTCTTACTCTCATATTTTCTCTTACTCTCATATTTTCACAATCTACAAGTCCTAAAAGAAACCTCAGCCGATTGAGAAGAAGCTCAAGTGCAAGCTTGAGGAGTTATGCCATGAGTGCGTCAAGAAGGTCAAATGTTCTCTTCTTTCTCACTCTGCATTCTCTGCTTTTTTGAGTTGAATAGGGCTTGATGGTACATAACAAAAGTTAAAATGCTTTCCACTGACACGGGATTTAGGTGATATGCAGGTGACGTGTTATAGCGGTGCGATTAGTACTTTAGGTGCAAGTGCGACATATGATCTTTTTTTTTCAAAACCGCCACTTGCGTGTATGGAAATAATGTTATTTTGTAAATACATAACTGTTGCTGAATTTGAGACTAAAGAATTTTTATTTCAATGCATAACTGTAGTTGTAAATGACATTTTAAATGCCATTTCAATTATTATATATGTAGTGATTAAACAGAGTTCTGTGTTTATATATATGCATTGAATAAATGTTCATATTGTTTACATTTTCATGTTTCTTACATTATCATATTATTTTAGTTTCCTGAATTTTCATAAATGTTTTTTAAAGGAGTAATATATACGTGTTGTATCAATGTTCATATTGTTTATTGATGTCATTTTTCTGTGATTAAGAAGCAAACTAACACCGTGAGGACGGTTAGCAGTAAACAACTAACAAAGATAGAAAAACACCTTTCAAATAAGTCACAAAATGCTTACATCCTCTAATAACAGTCATAGTTCTCTGTCTGCCATAGTGGGAACCACCTGAGGACTCGATATGTCTCATCTAAGGGAACTTGACACTGCTCATTTTCATCGAGCTAAAATTATTGCATATGAAAAGGAATGAAAAAATGTAAAGGGCATTGTGACACCCCGACTAATTAAATATCGGATAGCTACTCCTTTATTCAAATTAATACAAAATGTCAAGTTGGTTCAGTTCATAGCATCACTGTCGAAAACATTTATCTAAACAATTACTGGCCACCTAATATTTAAAAAGTGAGTTGTCAAATTTTATTAAATTAACTTAACATATAACCAATTAAAATTATTGGCTAAATGATACCACCATCACATCACAATCACATCAAAATAATAATGGAATAATAAATGAGTCTGGAGTAACACTCCTCTGAATAATCCCAAATACTGAATAAAACCAAATACAACGTCTGAATAATAAATGAAATAATCTACAAAACTACAATGAAACTGAGTATGATAAAACTGTCTCTAAAAGAAATGGGGCGACATGCCCTAACAACTGAAGAAGTCTAAAATGGAATCAATATAGAATGTGGAGGCGTCTATCATCAAGATCCTGTAACTTCCATAGCAGTTACAGCACGTCAGTGAAATGGAACTCCTAAGCTTGGCGTCCCTGTGGCTGGGTACCTAAAAGGTTTTTCAAGAAAATAGATTTGAAAGAAAACGGGTCAAAGCCCGAGGTGAAAATAGTTTAAAATATAGCAAGTGTTTAATTGCATTAAACAATGATTATTAAGTACATGTTAGTTCCGTGCTCTCATATGAGTTTCTCACCTCTCAACTAATGTGCACGCTAAACGGATATCTATAACCCTTCCTAGTTATGCTGCTAACTAACTAGTCTATCCTGTAACCCGTCCTCACATGATAATATAGGGGTTTGTTCAAGAAATTCCAATCTAACTTATGTGAATCTACCTTTTCATTTCTCATATTAATTTATATTAAATTATATAGGAAATTCTCAATTCTAACTTTACTCAAAGTGTTGTAAATATTCACACACATTAATAAGGATATTCACCCACATTAACAAGGAGTCTGTTATCATCACCACTATATAAATTTCAACATAATTGCATAATTGGGGCACCTCTAAGCTAAGCCGCGGTGCACACATACTCTGCTATCGAATCCCGGTACATCACGTACATAAGGACTATGTATTCCGAATCTCTCAGGAACCGTTTTAGTAAGCAAAATCACACATATTGGAGGCAGACATAGTTCACATACCCATGGGTCACGCACATACCTACGCTCCTATGGTCAGCTGACTTATTAACTCAAAAATAAGTCATTCACAACCCTATGTCCTTAAGGTACCAATCTAAATCCCCACATAGGCACATAAAGATTAGATGGCCCTGTTCCGAAAGCCGACCTCCCGTGATAGCAAGTATGGTAGGTATGTCGTAGACATATAAATCCATATACTAAGAATTCACACAACTTAGATAATTTATAATATTATTAAAGGTATGTTCTCAATTCATATACCATTAATCCAATTAGTACATTTTTATATTTTCGGATAGTTATATAATATAGTCCACCGACACATCTCACATCGTAGTTTCAAGTACTTAAAACCTAACACATAAAGGTTACTAAGTCTCTTATTATTCTCACACTTTAATCCAATATTCTTAAGGTCCATATTTCTGCCACTAACCTTATATTATCAACTATATAGATTTAACTCATTTAATCGCAGTCTTTAATAGTAACTCACTCTTCGAACCTTATTAGATCTAACATAACTCCCAAATATAATTCTTATAATGATTCGGGTCTCATAATATACATGCCTACTAGTCTTCCTTAATTTTAAAAATGTTCACAAGGTTCCCACCAATAATTCTTTAGGGTCGAAATTACTAAAATTCATTAAGGGAAAAAATATCATAGTTTCTAGGAATGTCGATCGATCGATCGATGGTGGTCGATCGATCGACCTATGAATATCGATCGATCAATCGCACCAGATAGGCTACGGACTACTTCATTTTTCAGTCTCAGATTTGTCCCAAAACTCCATTACAAGGTATGAAATTCTAAACTAAGGATATAGGATCATTATACTACCTAAATAGAATATTTTTAATGTTCCAAAACCATTAAATCATCAACAATTAACCTTATATGGATAAAATCTTCACAAAAAAAACTAATTTTCTATTTTCTTTAAGAATCATGATATTTCTCTTCTTAAATCCGTTCTTAATTCATCAAGGGTTATATTCTGGTTACTGAATGTAGTCCAGAACTAATCTATATGCAATTCCCATCCAAGATTTAAAGTTCTACCTCAAATTTCATGGGTTTTTATTAACTTTCAAGACAAATATCAATTTCTACACTAACATGGAAGATATATTCGCTGAAAACTAATGAAATTAAATCACTTGCCTTAAGTTTGATGTTTATATTCGTTGATGGTGTACGAGGGTTGGTTCTTTCCTTCTTTTTGGTCACAATTCCATCAAGATTTGGTGGTGGCTTGTGGCGGCTGGTGGCGGCTAGAGTTTGGAAACCTCCTGCAACTTCTCCTCTAACTCACGTAGCCCACTCTTTGTTTTTGGCTGATAATGGCCCTAATGGCCTTCCCAATAATAATTAAATACACACTAAAATTCGTGGATCTTATTTCCCTTAAATTTTAAAATGACCAAAATACCCTCTCGGGTTGTCGATTTGGCCTAAGAATGCTCCGGGACCCAAACTAAACCCTCGACTAGTATTTTCTAACTATCTCGGCCCCTTCGGACACGTTGGCGCACTCAAAATGACCATACGGATGATTAAATTATAATTTATTTTTTTAATCTAATTAAATTGATTCCTGACGTGACTGACATGCACGCCCGATTTAATTTCCCAAATTGTCTTATTTATGACTCGCGACAATTTTAATATTATCAATAATCGTATATTACCATATAAATTACTGATTATAATCATAATCAAATACCAACTCACGTCTCGCTAGTATTTAAATCCGGATTAATTTCTAATTAATTCTCATTTAATTTAATTAGTCAAATTAAATAAAATCAATAAAATTACGGGGTATTACATACTTCCCTCCTAATACCAGAATTTCATCCCAAAATTCAGAAAATGAAGTATACCTGGCAAGAATAAATCTGGATAATGCTCTCGCATCTCATCGTCGCGCTCCCAGGTGGACTCCTCGGCATTATGGTGCCGCCACTAAACACGTACTAACGGTACTATCTTCGAACTGAGTTTCCTCTCGCTGTGGTCTAGAATAGCAATTGGCCCCTCCTCATAGGAACTATCAGGCTATAGATCGATGTCCTCTAAAGCAATGTGGCTATGGGCCAAATCATCCCTAAGATATCTCCTTAGCGAGAAAATATGAAACACGTCATGGATCCTGTGAAGGTGTTCTGGTAACCCAAGTCTGTAAGCAACTGACCCAATTCTCTCAATGATAGGAAATAACCCCACGTATCTAGATGCCAATTTCCCCTTCTTCTCGAAACGCATAATCCCCTTCATCAGAGACACTCTGAGTAGCACATGGTCCCCCACCTTGAATTCTCTGAAGAATCTCTTGGCATCAGCATAACTCTTATGTCAGTCCTGAGCTACCCGAATACGGCTCTGTATCATCTCTATCCTTGCCGAAGTATCCTGAATCACCTCCGGCCCAAGTAGTTTGTTATCCCCCACCTCTAGCCAACATGCTGGGGAACGACAAGGTCAACCGTAGAATGCCTCGAATGGATCCATGCCAATAGTGAACGGATAGGAGTTATTATAGGTAAACTCCACCAGTGGAAGGTATTGCTCCCAACCACCTCCAAATTCTAGGATGCACATCCGTAACATGTCTTCCAACATTTGATTCATCCGCTCGATTTGCCCATCTGTCTGCGGGTGATATGTTGTACTCAGTCGCAATTCCGTACACAAGGCTTCCTGAAAACTCTCCCAAAATTGTGAAATAAATATCTTGTCTTTGTCAGACACGATATTGAGAGGTACCCCGTGGAGTCTTACTATCTCTGCTATGAAAATCTGGGCATACTGTCCCGTAGTGTAGTCTGTCCGGGCTGGCAGAAAATGAACAACTTTGGTCAATCGATCCACGATTACCCATATGGAGTCGTAACCCCTCCGCGTTGTCGGTAGTCCCGTGATGAAGTCCATGGAAATGCTCTCCCATTTCCACATAGGGACCTCAAATGGCTGTAGAAGTCCTTCCGGTCTCTGATGGTCCACCTTTACCAGCTGACAAGTGGCACATTTAGAAAGGAACTCGGTAATATCTCTCTTCATCCCACTCCACCAGTATTGTCGTCTCATATCCTGGTACATCTTATCCCCACCAGGATGTACCGCGAACAACGAACCGTGCGACTCTGACATTACCTCATGCCGTAAGTCTTCCCCCTCCGGAACGACCAGTATCCCATTGATGTGTAAGCCCCCATCTGAACTAACGATATAGGACTCGAATCCCTGTGCTAGTAATCGAACTATTTGTTCTTGACATAAAGAGCCTTTTGCCTGGGCCTGTATCACTCTCGAAACGATCTGGTGCGTCACAGATATGAATGATCGGGCCACTGCATCCTGGTGTCCCAACTCCTTCCACTTTGTTCTCCACACTTCGGCCACCTCGCCTACCGGCCTACGGATCATTGCGTCTGCTACCACGTTAGCCTTTCCTGGGTGGTATTGGATATCAAAATGATAATCCTTCACGAACTCAAGCCACCTATGTTGACGCATATTTAATTCCTTCTGCGTGAAGAGGTACTGTAGGGACTTGTGGTCCATGAATAAATGGAATTTCTCCCCCAAGAGATAATGTCTCCAAATTCGAAGGGCAAATATGACTGCTACTAACTCCAAGTCCTGGGTGGGGTAATTCTTCTCGTGAGGCTTAAGCTTACGGGAAGCATAAGCTATAGCCTGACTCTCCTGTTGTAGTACACCCCCAAGTCCTAGTAAGGATGCATCGGTGTAGACTAGATACTCAACTCTCGATCTAGGCAATGATAACACTGGTGCTGAGGTCAACTTGTCCTTCAACTCTTCGAATGCCAAATGAAAGGTATCACTCCAAATAAATGGCACACCCTTTCGAGTCAGATGTGTCAAAGGACCAGCTATCTTAGAGAACCCCCGAATAAACCTTCGGTAGTATCCTGCTAAGCCCAAGAAATTACGTATCTCAGTCGCTATCGTGGGCTGTCCCCACTCCCTCATCGCTGATACCTTCCCTGGATCAACAGATATCCCCTTGTCTGAAATGATATGCCCCAAAAACTGTACCTCCTTCAGCCAAAACCCACACTTCTCGTACTTTACATATAACTCGTTCTAACGCAGCATCTGCAAAAACCTGTCTCAAGTGCTCGACATGTTCCTCCTCTGTCTGGGAGTAAACTAGAATGTCATCAATGAAGACGATGGCGAACTGGTCTAGGAACTCTCTGAACACCCTATTCATCAAGTCCATAAACACGGCTTGGGCATTGGTTAGGCCAAAAGGAATAACTCGGAACTCGTAGGAACCATATCTCGTCAAGAAGGCAGTCTTCGAGACGTCATGTTCCCTGATACACAACTGATGGTAACCCGATCTCAAGTCAATCTTTGAGAAGAAGGCCGCTCCTCTCAACTTGTCAAATAAGTCATCGATTCGGGGCAACAGGTACTTGTTTCATATTGTGACTTTATTCAACTCCGTGTAGTCTACACACAACCTCAAAGATCCATCCCTCTTCTTCATGAACAACACAGAGGCACCCCGCGACGAAGTACTCCTACGGATAAACCCCTGACCCAACAGCTGTTCTATCTGATCCCGTAGTTCCTTCATCTCCACTGG
Source organism: Sambucus nigra (assembly GCA_949130495.1). Classification (NCBI taxonomy): domain Eukaryota; kingdom Viridiplantae; phylum Streptophyta; class Magnoliopsida; order Dipsacales; family Adoxaceae; genus Sambucus; species Sambucus nigra. Next base: position 586,813,053 of record OX422212.1, on the reverse strand, counting down.
AGCCATACGGTAAGGTGCACGGGCAATTGCCCGAGTGCCCGACGTCAAATCGATAACAAAATCTATCTCTCTACTAGGAGGTAGTTTCGGAATATCCTGGAATACAGCAGCGAACTCTCTAACAACTGGAATCGAATCGAGTGGTATTACCACTTCCTTAGAGGTCTCCTCCTCTATATAGTACAAGTGAGTGGATGATCCTCCCTCAGGACAAGGCATCACCACTAGGAACATCTCCTGCCCAGGTATGGCAAAAATAATACTCCTACTGAAATAATCAATCATGGATCGATACGCAACTAACCAATCCATATCGATAATCGCATTGTACGTAATCATATCAAACACTAACATATCAACAAGTAAAGTAAACCTCCCGATCTTTACACCCACACCTCTACATATAAGTGAAATCATAGAACCCCTACTCAACGGTGAATGTATGCAAGTAACAGTGCTCTCCGCGGTATCTAACAACCCCATAATGCGTGCAAATCTCATGGAAATGAAACAGTGTGTGGCTCTCGTGTTAAACAAAATACGCCCCATAGTCCCCTGAATAGAAAACATACCCTCAATAGCGGGTGGATCCTGTGGGACTACGGCCTACTGGAGCTGATAAACTCGCCCGTACTGAAGTTGTCCCTTCTGGACTGGGACTGCTGGGATGGGTGGTAAAGCTGGCATCTGCGGTGGTGCTGGGAGGGCAGGGGGAAACATAGGTCTCTGGGGCTCGTGTCGAGCACCCTGATGCTGCTGCTGTGGGACCCTACCCCTTTCAGGACACTCCTGGCATTTTTGGCCAGTCTTTCCACAAATAAAATATTTCCCCACAAAGTTTCTCCCTCTCTGACCCTACTGCCTACGACCCTGATGACCGTTACCATTCCTCCCCTGACCATGTTGACCTTACTGAAATTGCTGCTATTGGCCGTACTGGCCCTGATGGCCGTGCTAACCCTGCTGGCCATGCCGAAAACTTCCCTGACCATTTCTAAAACCTCCAGATTGAAATCTCTTAGAATCCACTTGCTGGGAAATCTGATCACCCTGCATGTGCTGACCCTGAGCTGATTGTGCCCTGCTGGCACCATTTCCCCCTGTCCTGACCTAATGGATGGACTCTCCTGCTCGCTTACCCTCGGTCAAGTGAAAGCGGTGATCCTAGTAGTGAAGTAGTGCTGCGTTAACCACATCAAAATAAGTGGCCAACGAGAGATTTCCTAGCAAGTGCTGGCGGATCCTCCAAGTCAACCCATCCATGAATTTCTATATCTTCTTCTCTTCAGTCAAAATCTCATCGGGAATGATGTTTAGAAGATTTGTGAACTCGGCCTCATATTCTACCACTGTCTTCCCCTCCTGCTTGAGGTTCATCAACTTCCTCCTCATCTCGGTATGAACTACTGAGGGAAAGTACTTGCGGTCAAACCGCACCATGAACTCCTGAATGGTAAGAATATCTCTCTCCTCCGTGATGGTAATAGACTCCCACCATTGCAATGCTGCTCCTACCAACTTAAAAGTAGCCAATTTCTGCCTCTGTACATCGGTGCACTCGTACATCCTCAAGTGTCTTTGGATGTCCTTCTTCCACTGACTGGACACAATGACGTCGGAGCTACCTACAAACTCCAGAGGGTGTGCCTTCTGAAAGGCATCATGAACACATTCCCAAACATATGGTAATGCATGAGCTTGGACCGGGGCTACCACCGCTGCCTGAGGGGGTTCCTGCTGTACAACTGCTAAAGCGGCATTTATCGCTTGGGCTACGATGGCGGCAACCTCTACGGCGTTCATGGAACCCTGAACTGGTGCAGACTGTGGCTCGGACTGGGCATCCTGGGGAACTTTCTGTGCATGTCGTGGAGGCATCTAAAATGAGAGAGAAGTCTTATAAGTCCACAATTATTATCTCAAAATAGATGAAGTGCGTAAGATACACAAAAGAGTACAACAATCCTAAAATATAGGGCTCTATATCAAAGGACGCTACGCGAAAACATAACAAGCCGTACAGATCCTAAGGACACTAGATACTGATGCTCTGATACCACCTGCGACACCCCGACTAAATAAATACCGGTTAGCTACTCCTTTATTCAAATTAATACAAAATGTCAAGTTGGTTCAGTTCATAGCATCACTGTCGAAAACATTTATTTAAACAATTACTAGCCACCTAATATTTAAAAAGTGAGTTGTCAAATTTTATTAAATTAACTTAACATGCAACCAATTAAAATTATTAGCTAAATGATATCACCATCACATCACAGTCACATCAAAATAATAACGGAATAATAAATGAGTCTGGAGTAACACTCCTATGAATAATCCTCAATACTGAATAAAAATAAATACAACATCTGAATAATAAATGAAATAATCTCCAAAATTGCAATGAAACTGAGTATTATAAAACTGTCTCTAAAAGAAATGGGGCGACATGCCCTAACAACATAAGAAGTCTGAAATGGAATCAATAAAGAATGCGGAGACGTCTATTATCAAGATCCTGTAACTTCCATAGCAGCTACAACACGTCACTGAAAAGGAACTTCTAAGCTTGGCATCCTTGTGGCTGGGCACTTAAAAGATTTTTCAAGACAATAGATTTGAAAGCAAACGGGTCAGAGTTTAAGGTGAAAACAGTTTAAAATATAGCAAGTGTTTAATTGGATTAAACAATGAATGTTAAGTAAATGTTAGTTCCGTGCTCTCACATGAGTTTCTCACCTCTCAACTAATGTGCACGCTTAACGGATATCCATAACCCATCCTAGTTATGCCGCTAACTAACTAGTCTATCCTGTAACCCATCCTCACATGATAATATAGGGGTTTGTTCAAGACATTCCAATCTAACTTATGTGAATCTACCTTTTCATTTCTCAAATTAATTTATATTAAATTATGTAGGAAATTCTCAATTCTAACTTTACTCAAAGTTTCGCAAAAATTCATACACATTAATAAGGATATTCACCCACATTAACAAGGAGTCTGTTATCTTCACCACTATATAAATTTCAACATAATTCTATAATTGGGGCACCCCTAGGCTAAGCTGCGGTGCACACATACTCTGCTATCGAATCTCTGTACATCACATACATAAGGACTATGTATTTCGAATCTCTCAGGAGCCGTTTTAATAAGCAAAATTACACATATTGGAGGCGAACATAGTTCACATACCCATGGGTCACGCACATACCTATGCTCCCATGGTCAGCTGACTTATTAACTCACAAATAATTCATTCACAACCCTATGTCCTTAAGGTACCAATCTAAATCCCCCCGTAGGCACACAAAGATTAGATGGCCCAGTTCCGAAAGCCGACCTCTCGTGATAGCAAGTATGGTAGGTACTTTATACACATATAAATCTATATACTAAGCATTCAGACAACTTAGATAATTTATAATATTATTAAAGGTATGTTATCAATCCCTATACCATTAATCCAATTAGTACATTTTTATATTTTCGGATAGTTATATAATATAGTCCACCGACACATCTCACGTCGTAGTTTCAAGTACTTGAAACCTAACTCATAAAGGTTATTAAGTCTCCTATTATTCCCACACTTTAATCCAATATTCTTAAGGTCCATATTTCTGCCACTAACCTTATATTATAAACTATATAGATTTAACTCATTTAATCACAGTCTTTAATAGTAACTCACTCTTCCATCCTTATTAGGTCTAACATAACTCCCAAGTATAATTCTAATAATGATCCGGGTCTCATATACATGCCTACTGGTCTTCCTTAATTTTAAACATGTTTCCAAGGTCCCCACCAATAATTCTCTAGGGTCGAAATTACTAAAATTCAATAAGGGGAAAAATATCATAGTTTCTGGGAATGTCGATCGATCGATCGATGGTGGTCGATCGATCGACCTATGAATATTGATCGATCGATTGCACTAGATAGGCTACGGACTGCTTCGTTTTTCAATCTTAGATTTGTCCCAAAACTCCATTACAAGGTATGAAATTATAATCTAAGGATATAGGATAATTGTACTACCTAAATACAATATTTTTAACGTTCCAAAACCATTAAATCATCAACAATTAACCTTAAATGGATCAAATCTTCATAAAAAACCATAGTTTTCTATTTTCTTCAAGAATCATGATATTTATCTTCTTAAATCCGTTCTTAATTCATCAAGGGTTATATTCTGGTTACTGAATGTAGTCCAGAACTAATCTACATGCAATTCCCATCCAAGATTTAAAGTTATACCTCAAATTTCATGGGTTTTAATCAACTTTCAAGACAAATATCAATTTCTACATTAACATGGAACGTATATTCGCTGAAAACTAATGAAATTAAATCACTTGCCTTAAGTTTGATGTTCAGAATCGTTGTTGGTGTCCGAGGGTTGGTTCTTTCCTTCTTTTCGGTCACAATTTCGTCAAGAGTTGGTGATGGTTGGTGGTGGCTATGGTTTGGAAACCTCCTGCAACTTCTCCTCCAACTCACGTAGCCCGCTCTTTGTTTTTGGCTGATAATGGCCCTAATGGACTTCCCAATAATAATTAAATACACTCTAAAATTCATGGGTCTTATTTCCTTCAAATTTTAAAATGACCAAAATACCCTCCCGGGTTGCCGATTTGGCCTAAGAATGCCCTGGGACCCAAACTAAACCCCCGACTAGAGTTGTCTGACTACGTCGACCCCTCCGAACACGTTGGAGAACTCAAAAAGACCATACGGATGATTAAATTATAATTTATTTTTTTAATCTAATTAAATGGATTCCTGACGCGACTGACACGCGCGTCCCGACCTAATTTTCCAAATTGTCGTATTTATGACTCGTGACAATTTTAATATTATCAATAATCATATATTACCATATAAATTCAGTAATACTCAATATAATCATCATAATCAAATACCAACTCACGTCTCGCTAGTATTTAAATCCTGATTAATTTCTAATTAATTCTCATTTAATTTAATTAGTCCAATTAAATAAAATCAATAAAATTACGGGGTATTACAGGCATGAATCATATTGAAGGTGCAAATCCTTGTTTTTCTATTCGATCTAAATCACCGTTGGCTTTGGAAGCAACGCAGTCCTTGAGGTATCTCAAGTCCCTCTCTCTCAATGTAATCTATGTTGGATCAGTTTGAGGGACTTCCAGAGAAACTATTATTTTGGTGTATGTTTAAATGGTTATAGGTATCTTAAGTGTACTATCTCTTAATTTACCTTTGTTTTTTCATGAATCTTATTATCAAACTTTCTTATTTAGATTTTTTAATCTTTTTGCAGTTTTTAGAAAAATGTTGTACCTAAAACATGGTATGGGTCTATTTGATAATATTACTCCTTTATTTATCGTCCAGACTAAATTTATATGTAGTACGGAATAAATTCGACATTTTCAATATTGGATTCAATGGTGCGTATATTCTTTTGGGTTCTATACCTCAAAGAAGAAAGTTTTATATTCCCTTCATTTAGTTTTATAACAAAAAATGGATTAAAAATCACATATGACTTTACCCAAATAATTCCATTCTCTGTAGTTGATGCGGGATTAAATTCTCTTAAGGAGGCAAAAATAACCCATACCCTTCCACATGCTCCTTCTTTGCTCCTTACTGATTTGGGAAAACTTTAAACTGAAAATTAGGAGCAGAGCAGAGCGGTGCTATGTTATAATTATCCAGAATTTCTTTTTTTTTCAATAACTTAGAAGATTGGTATTTGCTTCTCTGGCTATCGGAGGATTGAGAGATATAATATGGGATTCAAAACAGTGGTCTTATTCAACCTACACCACCAACAGTGATGTGATATGTTATTTAGAACAAAACTTAATTTTCTAACTTTATAACATTAGTTTCCTGACTTTAAAATTGTGTTGTGATGATTTCTCTATCTTTAAAACAAAGATCTATCTTCTATTCTTAAAAAGTTATAAAAACATTGGTGATTGAAATTAGTAGTGAAGTGAACACCTAATGATATATCAAAGTTTAAGTTGAGAAGGATAATGCATATTAGTCCTACATACGAATTAGTGTTTTGAGGTTATGATTTAGAATAACTAGATTCAATTTTAATATTAGTCATATGATTTCCTAATTATTTCTTAGGAAGTTACTTATATAAACTAGAATAATGTGAAGATGACTGCATTAGTTTTGTAGAACACCACGTGATATACGTAATTGGTTTTTGGTCTATAAATTATAAAGGGATCTTCTGAAGGTGAAAGTGAACAAACTAATTTCTTCAAAAATGCAACTCCCTTTCTCCTATTATTCCCTTACTGATTGTCGTCCAGATATTATAGTAGATAACGCAGACAATATTGGAGAAGTACTTTGTGATGATCGTATTGAAACTCCCCCTATGTGGTTAGTTAGCTAATCTTATTAAATGCTTTTTTGGTAATCATGCCATTTTAATCTACCACATGAACTATAGTATATTTGCAACGTTGTATGTCATTGCAATTTGCACACTTCCAAGAACAGCTGCCATATGAACCCAAAATAGTGTCATTTTCTTGAGAAGGTTGGTTACGATGTATGCTGGGCATGGGACACGAAGTAGATGCGCTGGACATCATCGCATCAAAACTTAAGTTAGTGTTACTTCTTTAATACTGATTATCTCTTTTTCTCCTTATCAATCTGCCTTTTTAACCGTCCATGAATTCCAATTCAATGATGTAAGAGTGATGAGTTGGATTCATATAAACACCAAAGATTCATTTTGATCATCATTCTGGAAAATTCACTCTATATATGACTATCTCAAATGAAGGTACATACCTCCCTCTAATTATCTCTTCAAATGGTACATAATGAACTCGAGTTTGAATTGATGAACTTGGAAGTAGATAAGCAGTAAACAGTAGACAATAACATCTTCCCAACTCGGAAGTAGACAAACAATAATCAGTAGATATGAACATCTTCCCCCAAACTAATAGGCATACTTTGAATTGATGAACTCAAGTTTGTTCCCTGCTTAAGTACACGATGACACTAACTCCTCCCTCCAACCTAACCCCCGCACTAAATTATTGCCAGGTATTGTAACAGTAGATTTTATTGCTATCATTTACCACCGATGATCTATATTTCTTCATTTTTAATTTCCTTGATTTAATATTTTTTAATATCAATGAAGTTATATGCTAACCTATATCCAGGTAGGGCAATTCATTCAACCATTTGTAGGTAAGTATCATGTCACCAAAAGTTTGGATTCAACCCCAATTGTGTATATACTTATGTGTATTTGGGTATTGCACTTACTAATTTGAGTTAGTGTGCTGTATAATTTTCATACCCTGTATATCAAGTTTGAAGTCAAGAAGCATATACAACCACCAAAATAGTTCAATAGGCTTTAAATTTGAAATCAGATCTTGGAGGCAGACTCAAATTTGAAACCAAATTTTAAGATAAGTTGGAGTTTTCACTGTCTTTTTATTATTATTTTTTAATTTGAAATAGGCTTGACGGATGCATTGTCCAGTTAATGTAATTTGCATGTTGATATTTTTTACTCTTTTGTCTATTTTTTAGGTATAATTGAGGCTTTTATACTTTGTTTACAAGCCCTATTGCATCCTAATCTATAAATTTATGGTTCAAGAGCATTTGGATAATTTTATTTGAATACCAATTATTAAGCTTTGTAATTATCATTGGAATTTATTTATTGTTTACAAATCCTCACATTGAAAATGTGTAGTCACCCAAGGTATGTAAATATGTACACTTACGGTGTACAAGCATTTAGACGTGTTTATTTGAACGGGATGATAATATTTGTACGCTATAATCAATTCACTATTAGAGGTCCATGGCTGACTATTAGTATTGTTGTAATATGTTTTCTTAAACACGATGGATAATCCTATAAATAGAGGAAATTCTGCCCAAAATGTTAAATTTTTTATAATTATTTACGTTATATAATAGTTTACAATTATTACGAGATTCGGTTTGACTAATCTTTTTTGGATTATTTATTTTCTTAAACATGTTGCGTAGTCCTATAAATAAAGATAACTACCCAAATTGTTTAAATTATTTAAAATTATTTGTGTTAAATAAAAAATGACTTAGATTATACACGACATAATATGGAGGAAAATTATGTACGTGCCTTCAGGCATGGGCATACCCTAGTGTGTGTGTGTGTGTGTATATATATATATATATATATATATATATTTATTAAAGGAGGAAAACTCCCCGAGATATATAAATAAATAGAGAAAAAGGGTATTTCTCCAGGGGCTTACAAAGAACTACATGAAATAGAGAAATCAGAAATAAATGATTGAAGAAATCTCGAAAAATGCCCTTTATATAGCCTAGCTTTGAAACAAATAATAATTTCTTCATGAACCTCATAAATTATCGATTTGAAAGTCATATATCTTCAACAATTTCCTTGTTCCTAACACACCAAATATTCCAACATATGAGGCTTGGAAGTAACTTGCAAAGATTGTCTCTGATGTTGTTCCCATTAGAATTAATCCACCAAAACATTAAACGAGATCAAAATCCAGAACAATGAACTTTAAGACCCATAAGATTTTCAAAATTATTCCAAACTGAGATAACAATATCACTTGAGCTAAATAAGTGAGAGATACTTTCCTCTTGATAAACACTGCAACATCGACGTCTTGAAACCAAGGGAATTTTTATAGATTGAAGATTAACATCTAGAGGGATAATATTATGAAGGGTACGCCACATGAAATTTGAAATTTTTGGAGGTAATCTAGAATCCCAAATCATAGAGAAATAAAATTGAACCCCGTTTTTAATTCACACAACTTCCCAAGCTTTTTTTAAAGTAAAACCATGGGAGAGCAAACCATGGTTAGGAGTGTAAAAAACAGTATCATCAATAATATAATATACTGCTTGCATTCTTTTCTATGTCCCACTTACAAAGGAAGGAGTTCCTCTAAAATTCAAATTAGCTAGTTTTTTTTAATATTTGAAGTTTAAAAAATTAGCCCATAAAGAATTGTTGTGAAGAAAAAGAATCCAAATTTTGCATGAGAAGGATAAACACACATAAATGATCTTATGAACACCAAGACCATCTTTAATTGTAGGTTTAGAAATAACATCCCAAGAAACCCAATGATGTTTGTGACACTCATTTGAATTACCCCAAAAAAAATTAGCACAAACCTTATTAACATATTGGATGAATGCCAATGTAGGAAATAAAGCTGAGATGATATGCGTGCCTAACATCATGAGAACCACCTGAACCAATGTTAATTTTCCTTCCATAGAAATAAATCCCGACTGTCAGTGCTTAATACGGCGCAAAGATAGGACTTTTTTCCAACCGTGATAAAGTGGAACACCTAGATAAGTAGCAGGTGCGGATTTAATAGGAAAACCCTTGCAAGAAGAAATTTTTCGTCGTTGTTGACCTGAACACCTGGGCAATGGTGTCAAACAACTTTTTGATTCGTTAACAATCTACCCAGATTGTATTTCGTAAACAAAAATAAACTGCATGAATCTCTTGATAGAACGGAGGTTACCATTCTGAAAAAAGATGATATCATCAGCAAATGAAGGGGATGAAATAAGAGGGCAGCCCCTGGGCATTGTGTAGTTATCTATATGTACTTCTGTTATTATATCTGAACACCTCTATTAAGAACTTTCGCTATAATAACGAATAATGCAGGAAATAGGGGATCACCTTGACGTACACCACGTTCTGGTTTAAAAAACCACACGACTTGCCATTAATTATAATCGAATACCAACATTTAGCTAATAATATCCACACCATATCAATACATGTCTCAGATAATCATAAAGCTTGGAACACCTTTAAGATAAAGCTTGGAACACCTTTAAGATAACGTGCCATGAAAGATAACACTTGTGAAAATAGGGAAAATGCAAGTTTGGAAACAAATGGGTAAAATGATAACTTTACATAAAGTGGAACATTTTTATGAAATAAAAATGTCAAAAAAGGGGTTACACTTAATGGGAGTGATTTTCGAAATGAAATCAATGTATATGTGTAAATTACAAGAAATGGTGATTTTCCAAAGTATTATATAAATACGGGGAAGTAGTCCCCGAGTTTTGGCTTTGGACGATAAAAGTGAAATAATGTGGACTCAGAAAAGTGTTAAAACACATGACGAAAGGACTCGAATGTGACGAGAAATAATTAAGAAGGGTCTGGAGCCCTAGTGTAAAAAACCTAAAATCACTGGCGAGAGCATATGATGGCGTCGTTGGCGGTATGGATCCCATTATGGTACGTGGTTATTTAGTGAATTTTGAGAAAAAGATAATGAGTAATAGAGAAATATGATAAAGAAATTGGTTGTGCTAGAAAATGAAAAAAGATAACATTTGTGAAATGAAATTGATAAATGTTCCTATATGAAAGGGGTAATTTTGACTAGAATTATGAAAATGACTAAGTCCAAGTAAAGCGTGAGTTAATGACACAAGTTAAGTAGTTGATGGGTAATCATGTAACCGAAGGTGATTTTATCCCATAATTAACACAAGTGTGTGTTGTGAACGGTTTTCAAAAAGAAAAACAAGTATATTCTAACACCGAGTGTGCGTGTGTTTAAAGGTGGTTTTCAAGGAAAATACTAAAGTGGATTTGGTGTGAGTAAAATGGAATTTTTTTATAAATGAAGTGTTTTTCTAAACAAATGCTATTTTGTTTAAGTATTTAATCGGGTGCGTTAAATCTAGAAATAAATGTTAAGTCAAGTAAAAAGGGGGGTCTTTTATAATATTAATGTGTAGTCTTACAACCTTACACTTAATCATGAGAACTTAATTGAAGGAGATTTCAAAGAAGACCCTCATATCAAGCAAATGTCTGTAGATGGTTCATCCCGTGCCACTGGTAGTGGATAGGATTTAATCATTACAACGCCAGGTGACATTGATGTGGAATATGCCCTTAGATTCTAATTGAGGCCTTCAACAATGAGGCAGAGCATGAAGCACTCATAGTGGGGTTCGGATTGGCGTCATATCTTGGTGCCGAACATATATTAGCACATAGTAACTCTAAACTCATAGTAAACTAAGTTATGGGAATCTATGAGATGAGAGAGGAGTCTATGGTAAATACTTGGCTAAAACCAAGGAGTGGTTAGTAAAATTCCCAATGGTCAAGATAGTCAGGATTTTGAGGTTAGACAATGCTTGAGAAGATGCACTTGCCTGATTGGCATCCACTACAAGGATAGAGTTGAGAAAAATAGTTCCAATAGAAATCCTTACACACTAGAGCATAGCCGAAGAGATTGTCAATATGATGGAACTAAAGTTGGGGCCATCATGGATAGATCCAATATGAGCATACCTAGAGACCAGTCTTCTCCTAGCCGACCCTAAAGAAGCGAGGGGACTCAGGTACAATGCAACGAGATATGTTCTCGAGAGAAGAATCATATTCCGGAGTGGGTTCATCATTGTATTAATCATATGTATCCATCCAGCCTAAGTTCGTAATTTGTCTAAAGAAGTACACGAAAGCTCTTGTAGAGCACATTCAATCATTCGATCAATGGTAAAACGAGTATCGATATATGGTTACTATTGGCCCACAACTAAGGCTGATTGCAAAAATTATGCAAAGAGGTGTGTAAAATGTCAAAGTATGCCGACATTCACAAGAGTTTGTGGGCTTCTTTCATGCCGATCGCGTATCCTTGGTCGTTCGTAATGTGGGGGATAGATTTTGTTGGACCTTTACCCAAGACTAGAGCCAGATTCAAATACTTAGTCATCGCCATAAATTATTTCACTAAATGGGTAAAGGTTGAACCCCTAGTGGAGATGGCGTATGAAAAATTCTTCCATTTCATTTGAAAGAATATCATTTGTCTTTATGAAATGCCATATGCTTTCATCACCGATCATGGCACTCAATTTTACAATTAGGAATTCGAAGATTATTGTAAGCGCTCAAAAATCCAAAAAATACACTCTGCACCCATCCATCCTTAGTGCAATGGAGAAACAGAAGTAATGAACAAAACCTTGCTTAACTGAATAAAGAAGGGGCTAGACGATGTTAAAGGAAATTGGATTTAGAAAATCCAAAGTGTTCTATAGGCATATATGACGATGCTAAGGACGAAAACAGGTGAGACCCCTTACATGTTAACCTTTGGAACAGAAGCAGTATTCCCTATAGAAATTAGTCTGCCCCAGCTACTATGTCTCAATTTTTGACTCGCCAAAAATTGACCTAATTAGAAGATTGGACATTGATTTAGTAGAAGAAATAAAACAACATGCAACACTCCAAACGAAAGCATACCAACTACATACTACTCATTTTTACAATAAATGAGTTTAACCGAGCAACCTGAAGGAGGGTGATTACGTACTAAAAAAAAGTCATACAAAAAGGAATAAATTGGAGTCAAGTTGGCATGGTCCGTACAAAGTAACTACAACTTTTCAACCACGAACCTATAGAATTGAAACACTAGAAGGGGAAAATTCAAGAATCATTGGAACGCCGAACACCTAAGAAAGCAATACAAATAATGGAGAAAATATAACACTCTTATAACCCATTTCTTAATGATGAATAAAAATTTATTTTGTCAATGTTGTTATTTTTTTAAGTTTTTTTTCCAATATAGGAAGATATGATCAAATATTTCTCCCACATAATCAAATCACATCAAGTATGATCTTGCCTTTAGGGCAAAACCAAGTTTAAGAACTTAGTCTCGCTTCATGTATAATCTCTCCTTCCGAGAAGACCATGAACAAGAAGTTGACCAGATTTAGGAAATCCATTGTAGTCATTTGGACGATAGGATCTGACCATAACTGACTAAAGGCAAGAATACTGCCTAACACATTTTATTGTCTCAGGCATCTAACACTGGTATTTAGTTAGTAAAGTATAAGTATGGACAACCTAGGTTTATCCCACCTCGATAACTTGTAAGGTAAATGATTTCGACAATGATCAACTACATGATCATAAGACTAAACTTCTTATAGAACCATTTTTCAACACAAATAACTCATCAAGATGACTTGACTTATAGTTATAGCAATTTCCTTACATCTCCTAGTGCAAACAACAAATAAGCAAGGAGGCATGAAAATATCATTCCATTATCACATGGATATTATTACAAAAATGTCAAGATATGGAAAGACATCACAAAACATATTATAACTAAATTATCATTCATGAGAAGAGAATTGCTTGCTCGTTGAACCCTCGAAACGAGTAGGAGGAATGTCTAAGGCATAAGGAGTAATGGTCGTCAGTAGATCTCTAGTCCTAGGATGACTACCATAACTGACCTTATCTACTAGATAAAGATCTTGCCTCAGATCTTAATCTCCAGCAAGACTATAATACCTAAGATATTTTCTTATTAATCTTATGAGAATGGCATTTAGAGCAATCTATGAAGCGCCAAGCTTAAAAATAGGTTTGTGTAAATCCAAATAACTTGGGTCATGCCATTACCTAAGCTTATTTTATTTTAGAACCTTCATTACTGCCAGAGCATTCCGCCAACCATTCTTAGAGCCGACATTCTTTGCCTGATTAAGATCTTCCCCCATATGTACAAGGGACTCATCATAGACTTCCATCCAAACATTAAGAAATTAGTATGTGAGGCGATATACAACCTCATTCAGCCTATTAATTATGGACAATTAATTCTTTATGGTCACAGCTCGATCTGACAAAGTTTTTTTTATTTTGCTCTTCCTTCATTGATTGCACAACCCCATGACTGCTTAGAAGACTAGCCCTTGGATTTCTTTATTTGACTCAATTCTTCCCTCAAGTGAGCATTCGCTTCTTCTAAAATGTGCAGGCCCAACTTTTTATGACCTTCAAGTTCAGCATGTAAAGGGTTATTTTCTTACTCGAGCATTGTGACGGCCTCTCTCGCACCTTTCAGCTCAGCATTAAGAATGAAATCTTTGTTGTAATAAGTTGAGTCTAGATAAAGCATCTTCTAGTAAAACCTATTATCCTTCTATAGTTCAACTAATTTTTTCTCATAGTCTGCGTGAAGACTTGTTGTTGATTCCTTATGGCTCTTTTATAGATCATAAATCATATCATGGTAGGAGACATTGTCCACAATTACCCGATGATAAAAATAATGGAGATTTAAGTATAATTTTTTGCCCAGAGGTGATGAATCATGGACACTTAGCCCCTTAAGTTTGTCTTTATTGATATCAATATAGCCAATACCAAATAAATAACTACATCTTTCCTGGAAATTATTTTGAACTCTTGTATTAAAATGTAAGGCGAGTGGTCAAAGGTAAGTAATTATCAAGAAAATGAACTTTTAAGAATCTAACTGGGTCAACAATATATGGAATAGAATTTTTGTTTCATTATAAAAAAATAAGGGAGTGATATTAAGGCAAGCCCCATACATTGAACTTAGAAGGAAAACTCCTAATAAAATTATAGGGATTTATTTCCCCGCCTTCTCCTTTTCAATAGCAGTGACATCACCTTTGTCATGCTCGGTAACCACTATTTTATATTTATCAATAATAAAAGCTTCCTCTTCACCATCCTCAATTTCTATATCGACCTGAGGAGGCATACCATCAAGGTGTAGTTAGAAGAGGTAAAATTCCTTATCAATGCCAACCTTGGACATGTTGCATCCCAACCATCTTTGAAGAGTGACTTCTTCAAGTAGTCAATTTTCATAGAGGCATTAGAGAAGGACTTTTCCCAACCTTTGGTGAAGGCCTCTTCCTTGGCCTTAGCAGCAACAAGCATAGCTTGTTCAACCTTAACCTTCGCTTGTTTGGAAATAACGCTAGCATCCTTAGCCTCCTTTTTGGACTTCTCAATAGCAGCAACAACGTTGTCCAATACCAACTTCTCTCCCTTCAGGTCGTTGACCCTCTTGTCCAACTTTTGTTCTCATTTATTTGGGCCTCATGAGTGTGATACCTCCAAAGACTTTCGTAACTCAGATAAAGCATCCTCAATATCAAGGGATGACCCCCTCATCTTATCGTTTATCTCCAGTAGTTTCTCATAATCCATCAGGAACTACAAAGTTAAAGGGTAGAGAGAGATGATTAACGAGAAGATGAAATAAATTTAAAGAATAAACATATAAATAACCAACTTACAAGGCCCAAGTTGTGGTTGGCTCATTCCAATATGCTAATGTAAGGGATTGAAGAGTCATTCGCTCAGTCAGTATGAAAGATCCCAACACTTATCATGTTACGAGCAAGTTCAAGACTGGAAACTACCGATTGAGTCTTATTCTTGCCTTTATCAACAGTCTTAGTCCCCACGATCTTAACTGGGGGAGGGGGATCTTTCCTTACCCTCTTAGATAGGGGTCTATCCTCTTCGAGAGAAGAATTCAAAATATGGATGTGCGGGAGACTTCAATGTCGGATTTTTTATTTGCTGAGTGAGTTGACCTAGACCCGACATGAGTAGCGATCAGGTTAGTAATATTTCATATCAGCATATTACTTGAATAAACGTTGGTTGGCACTACCGCAACGTCAAGAGGCTCAAAGTAAGAAGAAGTGCCTTCTACTAAAAAATTATCCCCTACTTTATAAGAACACTCAGAATCAAACTCTGAGCAGTCAAATATAGAAGATGTCGAGTCGTCTAAAGAGATTGGTGCAGGATGTATTTCTTCAGTAGGTCGGGTAACAAAAGAGGTTATTTTACTCCTATATCCAAGAAAAGCAGAAGCTGACCTAGGATGATCCCCGGTGCCAAGCCTTCGCTGGATAAACCAAAAAATTTTCAAATCAATAAAATTAACCTCGAAATCGTGAGGAATTTTCTTCTTACTCTTTACTGTAAAATTTGAAATTAGGGGTACAAAATCAACAGTAGAAATAAAGCATAAATCATAATGGAAACATTGAAAATATTTGTATATCTTAACCTATGGGACCCCTCATATGATGTACCCTCAGGAAGAGGAGAAAACTGCTAATTCTTCACCATTAAATAATAATCCCAACAATCATGATCGGAATTAGGCAAATTCACAACCAAGGCCCTGTTTGACTACCTTGTCTCAATATAGTGAATTTTCTCATTAGTATTTCCCTAAGTCTAACAATACATTAACTACGAAATCCCAATATGGGCCCCATTCTGCTCATTAATGCGGTGGACGCAATTAATGATTCTCTAGGTATTTGGGGCAACTTGGGCAGGAACCACATCAAAATATTGGTAGAATTCTAGAAACAAAGGGTTGGGGGAAAAGTGACCCCACATTCAATAATGAAAATAGACGGTAGCCAGTGACCTTCATGTAGGGCACAAAGATCAGAAACCCCACTCACTATTCTAGTGAATACCCACTGGCGAATCCTGTAAGTGGTCTTAAAATATTCTAATGCACTCTTCGTGACCCTATAAACCATGCTTCCAGAAGAACAAAAAAGTATTGCAAAGGAAATTGAAGAGGGATAAAAAGATCTTTGCAATGAAATATAAAAAAATCTCACAAATGGGTAAAATGAAAGATGCGAAGCTCTCGCATATGGATAAAGTGCCTGGAGACAAAATAATGTTTTTTGAATAAATATGAATTGAGCGAAAAGTTGGGAACTTACGTTTTATAAGCTTGATACAACGTCTTCACAGTTTTCAATCATAATGATAATTAAGTGTACCTAGCATTTTCATTCTGACGGTGAATGGCAAATAAATATGGTTTGTTATTAGCGTACCCTTAGCACGCTTTGTCTCCGAAAATTTTCCCATATTTACAAAACTGCCACTAAACTAAGAGAATTAAGCACCCTGATTTTCTAACTCCTAAAAGTTATTAACCGATCACGCATCTTTGCTGACCTATTCACAGGGAAAGACTAGTGACCTACACAACTTGCCCACTTAGAATTATTTAATAATTCATTCATTCATTCCACACCCCAAACCACTCTAAAGATCCAATATTCTAGAGAATCTACTATATGTTACAGTAACGAATGAAGTCTTGGGGGATTTTGTTGTATCATAAATATCAAATATGACTTGGACCAATGATTTTGTTGTATCAGCACATCATCTCTTTGGTTGTATTAGCATTACTTATGGTCTGCTACGAAGCTGGCCACAATAAATTATGTTATTAGTTTAAATCACCACGCACACGTGTGCATCATACATGAGAATATGTATAGCCCCAGTATGCCCACGCGGAACATTCCCTCCAGTTGATAGTAACTAAATCTTCATTAATTGCATATAGAATGTAAAAGGGCAAAATTTCCCGACTTAGCACTCCACATGCCCATCTAATCCCTCTCTCCTATTAATATCACACACTCCCATCTAAAGAAAGGAAATGAAATCGATATATGGACAAACATAATCTTAAGTGTTTGTAGTCATCCCCATTAATGGTTAAATAATAAACCCATAGACAACAACTGTGGACGTAGGCACATGTAACAACCCAGGCTTTTGAGCGACTATTTTATATTATTTTGCCTGATGGGCTAATTTTATAAAATAGGGGATGTTGGAGTAGATATTATTTCCCGTGATATTTGGGGATAATATTTACTATGTTTTGTCTATTTACCGTTATGAGAAGGTAAATAGCAGTAGATTGTGATATATTGCGTCGCTGTATGTAAAACGACGGTTATGACCTATACTTTAACTTGGGTAAAATTAATGAATTAAAATGAAATTGGAACATAAAATTTGTTCAAATTTTTTGGATGCCAAAATAGGGGGTGCGGTTATTTTTAGTATAGTCGAGATAGTCGAAATAAGTGCCAAGTTATATTTTTGAGTTTCGGGCACTTTTGGGGTGTTATGACTCATTTAGGTGGATACGAGTCATTTTAATGGTGTATTAACAATTAAAAGAGGGGCATTCTGTTTTAATACCCATTTAAGTCTCCCTACCCCTTTATTTTCTCATTCTTATGTTAGAAGCCAAAGAGAGAGAGAAAGAGAGAGAAGAGAGAGTTGGGAGAAAAGGGAGAAAAGAGAGGGAAATGGAAGATTTGGTCTTGAATCTGTTGCTACCGGCGGAGAATCCGAGACTACAAACTCGAGGCAAGTTTCTTACTTTCTAGATGTTGATTTAATGTGATAAATTTCATGTGTAGTTAAGTTTTGGAGATTTAAACCCTAAATAGGTTCTTTGTTGATTTTGATGATTTAAACCCTTAAGTCCTTGTTTTAATTTGATTTGAGGAGAAATTATTAGTTAGAAATTGTATAGAAATGATTTGGTAACATTATTTGTTGTTGATGTTAGAAGAAATTAAGGATTTGGGGGTTTTGGGATTTTAGGGTTTAAACAACCCGTAGCCCAAACATGGGATTTCTACAGGGCCGAATCGATTCGGCCTTAGGGAGAATTGATTTGAATAAGCAGAAGGTTATAGGTCTGGGAGACCGAATCAATTCGGGTTAATGTCGAATCGATTCGGCTAAGGCAGAATGTCAGTTTTACTCATCGAATTGATTCGGCTTTTGGGCGAATCGATTCGGTTACCCTGTTTTTGTGAGTTGTTCCTAGTTTGATTTTAGCCCTTTTTCTTTTAGGTCCAAGGTTTAAAGACCTTCCTTTGGGAAGTAATGGGGAGTACTAGAGGGGTGGTTTGGGGTAGGCTAATGTCCTAGAATAAAATGGGATAATTGGGCTTACCCCGAGGGCTAGTTTGTATAGGTTAATGTTCTAATAATATAAAAAATTAACCAAAAGATAAATCGGTGATTGGATGTTATTGTGGAGCCTTTTGGGAGTCTATATTTGGTGAAGACTCACTTTCATAGTTTATGAAGTTGCATAAACTTTTGGAGACTAGTTGAGGATGATGGCACTTCGGGTCTTAGGTCATTAATAAAATATGACGCTAAGAATAAGAAAGACATATGCTAATATGTAGTACTAAAAGAAATAAGTACAAATGATTTAGAGAATGTAAAAGAGAACGTTTTCAAAGGGAAAAAGTAATGTTTTTCATAAATGTTAATTTATGATTACACACCTCCCTAAATCGCTATCATAAGGGAAGTTGCGTGCGTATGGTGATCCCCCTCGCTAATGAATGCAGGGTGGATATAGTCCTAGGACATATGAGCGTTTATTATACTGCGCTGGTTAGGAGATTCTGGGTGTAGTCTTCACTTTCCCGCAGGCATATGGCCGCTTCCCGACGTTGTTAGGTTCCCAGGTTGTCTTGTTTGATGGGCCCTGGAATATGATAGCCATTTAGGGGCGCGTCCAGTGGGGAAACTCGAAGGGACGGTCTTAGATTTATTTAAAGCAATCCATGGTAATGAATTGGATTTAATTACATTTCCCAGATGGAAGAAGGGAAATGGGATATATAGTTTGGCTTCGGATACATTTCCCGGATGGAAGAAGGGAGATGGAAGCATATGGTATGCAAAAGTATTTTTATGATAATAAAAATGACTTTTGATTACACTTCCTGGATGGAAGAAGGGAAGTGGGATTTTATGAAAAAGGATAAAGCATTTTTATATTAATAAAACTTTCTTTAAAAATGTATTTTTCCTGGATAGAAGAAAGGAAATAAAATTGGTAAAGAAATTATTGAAACGAGATTAATTGGTAAACATTTGATAAAATGTTGTACCATTTATATATATTCCTTAAGAAGAAATAGGAATTATGCTTTTAGATGGTGAATGGGTTTATTTATGTTTCCTTGAGTAGCAGTAGATGTTTTCCCATATATGTATATATATTAGTTATGTGCTGAGGGTCTATTTGGATCTCGACGATCAACCTTGCTTAAGTAGTAGTGTATCGGGGGGGGGGGGGGGGGGGTTCCTTGTTTGGATTTCGCTTTGTGAGACACCCCCCGCACGAATAGGGCATAGTGTTGAGACTGGGGAGAAATTTATCCCTTAGCACTATGTTAAAGGAAATTAAAAATTCATCAATATAGTACTTAGGGTATAATGGATCTCGACAATTAACCTTGCTTAAGTAGTAGTTTATTGGGAGGGTTCCTTGTTTGGATTTCGCTTTGCGAGACACCCCACGCACGAATGGGGCATAGTGTTGAGAATAGGGAGAAGTTAGCCCTTAGTACTTGGGTTAACTAGAGCATCATCATCGATATTGTGCTAGGTTGATTTTAGATTGAGAGGTGAGAATTATTATTGTTAATTGCGAGTGAATTACGCACTTAACTGTCATGCATTTTAGTCACATGGGAATCATATCAAATCGTCCCTGACCCGTCTATATTTCTTTGTTTCTGCATATACTCCTTGTTGTACAGGTGCTCTACCGCATGGACACCCGTATTTACATTTTCGTCCCAGTTGTCATGGAGCTACAGCATATTGCGGATGTTGTAGGTTATTTGTACTAGACGCTTCTCTCCATTGTACTCTAGTTATGTACAGTTTATATATTCAGGCTTGTGGCCCAAGTGTTGCACTAATTTATTATATTGTAATATTTAATGTGTAATACTCAGTGTAACTAATTGTATTGGTATGTTCACCGATAGCTTATTCGGTGATTATTCATTATATTGTCATTCTTTATTTGTTGATTTTTGATATCCACCATTTTTGCAAATGGGATTGTCTAAATGTTTTTCTTTTACTTTCAAAATTTTAAATTTGACAGTCCATTTTCTAAAATGATTGGTGGTTATCTCGTACTATTATTTTAATCGATAGTGATGCTGAGAATGGACCATTTATGATTCATGTGATTATTAGAGTATTGGGCGGGTCACCTATTATTTTAGTAGGCGGGTTGTCACTGATGGTATCAGAGCATTAGGTTCTAGAGTCCTTAGGAATCTGTACGGATGTATTTTGCTTTCAGCATTACTTCTGAATTGATATAGAGCCCTAAGATTAAGATCATTGATTTCTCTTGTGAGATTTCGTTCTCTTGCTATGATATGAGAACCCCGAAGATCTTTTACGCGTTTGTGTGAGACTTGTAAGTCGTCAGATGTTGGGCGTCAAGGTAGGCCATTGAAAAGGCATCGTGAGATGGGAATGCTAAGAGCTGTAAGTAGTAGTCGGGGATGAGGGCCGCTTTAGAGGCCGCTCCCTTTGTAGATTTATTTTATATTGCTACCATGACTACTGAGTATAGTAGACATAGTTTTCCAAGTACCGCTGCCTGTAGAGAGTGGTACTAAGCTTGGGATTCCAAGCTACATTAAGTTGGAGTTGAGGGGTCCTTGACGGGGACCACACGTTGAAGTTCGATCGGATGGAGGAAGTGTAATCTCATTCGGTGAGAACATAAGGCCTCAAAGTTTTGGCCTAGAGAAAGGTATAGAAATGCCCAGGTGCAAAGATTAGAGGTAAATCTTCCACCCATAGAAGTAAGGTTGAAGTGGCGGATATAGTAGTCGCCATATTTTTTTGGAACGGGAGGTTTTTCCCATAGAGAAACCCGATAGATATTTTCAACAGCGATTTTCTCTGGGATGTCTGGAATGATGAGAAAGTAGATTCTCAAATATTACTGTGAGGTTCGGTCAGAGGTCGATCGTGAAAATAAAGGGTGTTACGGTTAAGGAAGCTATGCACCGAATTAAGGTTGGTAGAAGGGAGAGAGAGCCTTTCAATAAAAACGATAGGCTCACAAGTAAGTGTTGCTAACACTTTTGGAAAAGTAGTGTTCATGGGACCCCAACGGTGGACATCCACCCAGGGAAGGCTCATTGAACTAAGGTCGGGGAGGCTAGTAGAATGTTCTCTTTGCTGAAGAAGTTAAGGGAGATACGCGAGTAATCATTAGAGTAGCTAGAGAAGGAAGTAGTTGGTTCGGATCGAACTCGAATAATGTGTCTAGGAATCATTGGTAGTGGCCAAAGAGATTGGCAAGTATATTGGCGAGAAGTTCCACCTCAGTGGAGGTGGAGTATTCCTTATGATAAGATGGAGTAGTGTGGTATTAACCCTAGATTCGGGTGTGTAAATCGAGCTTGTGGTAGTATCGATATTATTATAGTGAATGTATCTAAATGACTCCCGTAGTAGGGAGGTTCTATATTTTTTTTTCTTTCACTCGTTATGGGGCGAGTGATGGTATGTGTAGTATGTGCTACTTGTATTATATGTATTATACGAGTAGAGATATTCTTAGTTTGGTTGGTGTGATAGCAAGCGAATAAATCGTGAGGCTATCCTATTTCTAGTTCTAGAGAAGGACTAGTTGTTCTATAATATCTCTCCTAGATACAGGTTGAGACTTTATAGAGGTGATTTATGGTATGTAGGTAGTTTTCATTTTTTTTTATTTGTTTTGTTTGATTGTTTGTTTGCTTGCTTATGTATGACGTTGCCTTATCTCCATAACCAACAAGTTAAGGGGATTGTGTCAGAGGGGTTCCTTTTTTGGATTTTGCTTTGCGAGACACTCCACGCATGAACCTTAACGACGTTGGGAGTGGAGAGATGCTATATTTTTTTTTCTTTCTTTTCTTTATTTTTATGGTTGAGTGCTGGGTTGGAAAGGTTTAGCCGAGGATCACGTAAATGAGTGATTACAGGGCTAAGTTGAAGTGAGAGATATGAGCACTGTGATAGTTTTTCCTCTGATCGATGTAGGGGAAGACTAAGATATGAAAGTCGGATAGAGACTTATGGTTGTGCCTTAATGAGAAGGCCATTTATAAAGATGTGTATATGTGTATATTGGGATAAAGTGTTTTTGGCATCTTACAGAAAGTAAATGCCTCAGTTGATTGAGATGGTAAGACTTAGGACTATAAGTATATTAGTAGGATTACAAGTTAGGATTCTAGCGATCCCGATCATGTGTCTTCGACCGTTACATCTCGACGACCGACGATGTGAGGTAGTAGTGTAACGGGAGGGTTCCTTGTTTGGATTTTGCCTCGGCGAGACGTCCCACACATGAAACCGAGCGAATGTCGAAAGTTGGGATAGTTCTTGGACACTACGGATATAATTAGGATAATACTTATACGACTTGGTTAGGATATATATATCGACTTTAGGATTAATAGGATGTAAGGCCCTTAGGGCATGCGATATTTATTTTAGGAAGGTGGTAGGGAGTTGATCACAATAGGTTTTTGGGTTAACTCTAAGTAGGATTAGGTCCCTAGAATATAGAAGTATGGGATCTCGAGTGATTCAGAATGTTAGGCCATAGAAGGTGGGGCCTTTCTTAGATAGAGCGTTACGTTGGTAACCTATCTTCCGAGGAGTTGAAGTATGAGTTGACTTTTACCCCTGCACTCGTGTTGTTAAGATCGAGAGTGGATTTAATGAACGAGTCTTTGCCAGGAGCATGAAGTATTAATACGGGAGCATGGACCCATTGTTTATGCGTCTCGAAAGCTTGAATTTTGTTAGAAGTATTATCCCCCGCTTGAATTATAGTTCGTAGAGGTAGTATTCACCTTAAAACGAATATAGGCATTACTTCCTGGCAGGAAAATGGTCTATCCGTGAGCCACAAGTTGAAATTTGTAAAGAGACTGGTGGTGGAATGAAGAAGGATGGGAGTATTAGCTTTTCTGGATTGAATTTCCGTACGATAGTTCGGATCGTTTTCTTATATGTAGGGTGTCGTGAGTGTGGACTAGTGTAGTTATCCCCTGGCAAGGGTATAACGTAATTCGGGAAGACAGGCAATTGTGACGAGGTGTGTAGGTATCTCCTTCCCAAGTATATAGGTAGGATCGATAGTTCACGAGGAATAATTTGTTGCTATATTAGATCACAATCTTGTGGACTAAGATCGAATAGTAATGACCTTAGTCTGAGTCCAAGGGGGATGCCGCACTGCCGAGGGGTTTGCTAGAATGATAGCACGATAGTTTGCTATAGTATACCCTTGTATAATTATGGGGTACGCCTGAATTTTGAGGGCAAAATTCCCTTCTAAGAGGGGAGTATGTAATAACCCAGGCTTTTGAGCGACTATTTTATATAATTTTTCCTCATGGGCTAATTTTATAAAATAGGGGATGTTGGAGTAGATATTATTTCCCGTGATATTTAGGGATAATATTTACTATGTTTTGTCTACTTACCGTTATGAGAAGGTAAATAGTAGCATATTGTGATATATTACGTCGTTGTATGTCAAATGACGGTTATGACCTATACTTTAAGTTGGGTAAAATTAATGAATTAAAATGAAATTGGAACATAAAATTTGTTCACATTTTCCGGATGCCAAAATAGGGGGTGTGGTTGTTTTTAGAATAGTCGAGATAATCGAAATAACTGCCAAGTTGTATTTTTGAGTTTCAAGCACTTTTGGGGTGTTATGACTCATTTATGTGGATACGAGTCATTTTAATGGTGTATTAACAATTAAAATAGGGGCATTGTGTTTTAAGACCCATTTAAGTCTCCCCACCCCTTTATTTTCTAAATCTTATGTTAGAAGTCAAAGAGAGAGAGAGAGAGAGAGAGAGAGAGAGAGAGAAGAGAGAGTTGGGAGAAAATGGAGAAAAGAGAGAGAAATGGAAGATTTGGGCTTTAATCTGTTGCTACCGGAGGAGAATCCGAGACTACAGCCTCGAGGCAAGTTTCTTACTTGCTAGATGTTGATTTAATGTGATAAATTGCATGTGTAGTTAAGTTTTGGAGATTTAAACCCTAAATGGGTTCTTTGTTGATTTTGATTGATTTAAACCCTTAAATATTAGTTTTAATTTTATTTGAGGAGAAATTATTAGTTAGAAATTGTATAGAAATGATTTGGTAACATTATTTGTTGTTGGTGTTGGAAGAAATTAAGGATTTGGGGGTTTTGGGATTTTAGGGTTTAAACAACCCGTAGCCCAAACTTGGGATTTTTGCAGGGCCGAATCGATTCGGCCTTAGGGCGAATCGATTCGGATAAGGGGAATGTTACAGGTCTGGGAGACCGAATCGATTCAGGTTAATGCCGAATCGATTCGGCTAAGGCAGAATGTCAGTTTTACTCACCGAATTGATTCGGCTTTTGGGTGAATCGATTCGCAATCGGGGGCGAATCGATTCGGCCCTAGGGCGAATCGATTCGGTTACCCTGTTTTTGTGAGTTTTTCCTAGTTTGATTTTATCCCTTTTTCTTTTAGGTCCAAGGTTTAGGGACCTTCCTTTGGGAAGTAATGGGGAGTCCTAGAGGGATGTTTTGGAGTAGACTAATGTCCTAGGACAAAATGGGATAATTGGGCTTACCCAGAGGGCTAGTTTGTATAGGTTAATGTCCGAATAATATAGGAAATTAACCTAAAGATAAATTGGAGATTGGATGTTATTGTAGAGACTTTTGGGAGTCTATATTTGGTGAAGACTCACTTTGATGGTTTATGAAGTTACATAAACTTTTGGAGACTAGTTGAGGATGATGGCACTTCGGGTCTTAGGTCATTAATAAAATATGACGCTAAGAATAAGAAAGACATATGCTAATATGTAGTACTAAAAGAAATAAATACAAATGATTTAGAGAATGTAAAAGTGAACGTTTTCAAAGGGAAAAAGTAATGTTTTTTCATAAATGTTAATTTATGATTATACGCCTCCCTAAATCGCTATCATAAGGGAAGTTGCGTGCGTATGGTGATGCCCCATCGCTAATGAATGCTGGGTGGATATAGTCCTAGGCCATATGGGAGTTTATTATACTGTGCTGATTAGGAGATTTTGGGTGTGGTCTTGACTTTCCCGCAGGCATATGGCCGCTTCCCGACGTTGTTAGGTTCCGAGGTTGTCTTGTTTGATGGTCCCTGGAAGATGATATCCATTTAGGGGCACGTCCAGTGGGGAAACTCGGAGGGACGGTCTTAGATTTATTTAAAGCAATACATGATAATTAATTGGCTTTAATTATATTTCCCGGATGGAAGAAGGGAAATGGGATATATGGTTTGGCTTCGGATACATTTCCGGGATGGAAGAAGGGAGATGTAAGCATATGGTATGCAAAAGTATTTTAATAATAATAAAAATGACTTTTGATTACACTTCCTGGATGGAAGAAGGGAAGTGGGATTTTATGAACAAGGATAAAGCATTTTTATATTAATAAAACTTGCGTTAAAAATGTATTTTTCCTGGATGGAAGAAAGGAAATAAAATTGGTAAAGAAATTATTGAAACGAGATTAATTGGTAAACATTTGATAAAATGTTGTACCATTTATATATATTCCTTACGAAGAAATAGGAATTACGCTCCAAGATGGTGAATGGGTTTATTTATATTTCCTTGAGTAGCGGTAGATGTTTTCCCACATATGTATATATATTAGTTATGTGCTGAGGGTCTATTTGGATCTCGACGATCAACCTTGCCTAAGTTGTAGTGTATCAGGGGGGTTCCTTATTTGGATTTCGCTTTGCGAGACACCCCATGCACGAATAGGGCATAGTGTTGAGACTGGGGAGAAATTTAGCCCTTAGCACTATGTTAAAGTAAATTAAAAATTAGATGATTATATGCATCAATATAGTACTTAGGGTCTAATGGATCTCAACAATCAACCTTGCCTGAGTAGTAGTGTATCGGGGGGTTCCTTGTTTGGATTTTGCTTTGCAAGACACCCCATGCACGAATAGGGCATAGTGTTGATAATGGGGGGAAGCTAACCCTTAGTACTTGGGTTAACTAGAGCATCATCATCGATATTGCGCTAGGTTGCTTTTAGATTGAGAGGTGAGAATTATTCATGTTAATTGCGAGTGAATTACGCACTTAACTATCATGCATTTTAGTCACATGGAAATCATATCAAATCGGGCCCTGACCCGTCTATATTTCTTTGTTTCTGCATATACTCCTTGCCGTACAGGTGCTCTACCGCATGGACACCCGTATTTATATTTCCATCCCGATTGTCATGGAGCTACGGCATATTGCAGATGTTGTAGGTTATTTGTACTAGACGCTTCTCTCCATTGTACTCTAGTTATGTACAGTTTATATATTCGGGCGTGTGGCCCAAGTGTTGCACTAATTTATTATATTGTAATATTTAATGTGTAATACTCGGTGTAACTAATTGTATTGGTATGTTCACCGACAGCTTATTCGGTGATTATTCATTATATTGTCATTCCTTATTTGCTGATTTTTTATATCCACCGTTTTTGCAAATGGGATTGTCTAAGTGTTTTTCTTTTACTTTCAAAATTTTAAATTTGACAGTTCGTTTTCTAAAATGATTGGTGGTTATCTCGTACTATTATTTTAATCGACAGTGATGCTGAGAATGGACCATCTATGATTCATGTGATTATTAGAGTGTTGGGCTGGCCACGTATTATTTTAGTAGGAGGGTTGTCACAGCACAATATTAGTCGAACCACATTAATCCCATGTCTTAATCTCAACTTCTCATATCCCTCTTTGATCTATTCTGTTGATCTTTTTATTTGTTAAAGTTTATTATTGGTATCTAGTAGCTAAGACTAATAAATCCACATACTAATTCTAGACAATAACAATACTCATAGGATTTCCAAGTTGTTTATCATTATCCAATCCATCATATTTAATAAGATCTTTAATATAATTTGATTGAGTTATGAATATGCCAATTTTATTATGTTTGATTTTTAATCCCAAAAAGAAATTAATTTACACATATATTCATTAGTATAACGAAAAATAATATCATCCACATAAAATTTCACAATAAGCATATCTTTTCCATGAAACTCAATAAATAAGGTAGTATCAATTTTTCCTTTAGCAAAACCATTTTTTAATAAAAATGTGCTTAGTCTTTCATACCATGATCTAAGTGTTTATTTGAACCCATATAAAACTTTGTTTAATTTATAAACATGATTAGAAAATTCATGATTTTTAGAACTCATGGGTTATTTAACATAAACTTGTTAAAAAAATATAACCATTAATAAAGCACTTTTAACATCCATTTGAAATAAACAAATTTTTTTATAAGATGCAAATGCAAGCCACGTACGAATAACTTCTAATCTAGCAACAAAAATATGGGGTTCTTCATAATTAATTTCTTCTTCTTGATTGTATCCTCGTGCTATTAATCTAGCTTTATTTCTAATAATAATTCTGGATTCGTCTTTATTATTTCTAAAAACTGATCTAGTTCTAATAATTATATTATCTTTCAATTTGGGTACTAAAGTCCAAACATTATTTCTTTCAAATTGTGCCAATTCTTCAGGCATAGCCATTAACCAAGATTCATTATTTTCAGATTCACGTATATTTTTAGGTTTAATTTGAGAAACAAATGTCAAATTAATACACACATTTTTAAGAGATGATCTAGTTAATATACCACGAGTAGGTTCACCTGAAATTTAATCAATAGGATGATTATGCATAAATTTTGAATTTTAGGCAAAGCATGATTATCATTTTCAGTTTTTTTGTATTTTGTTTTATATTAGGAGTTTGCATGCTACTATAAGGTTCTTTATTGCCATTATCATTATTATTTTTATTTAAATCAAGTTTACTCACATTTTATTCTAAAATCTCCACATCATCATCATTATTTTTTTTACATACAAACAGGTTAGATTCATCAAAAGTAACATGAATATATTCTTGAACAACTAAACTTCCTTTATTAAAAATTCTATAATCATTACTATTCAAATCATAACCAAGAAAAATACCTTCATCTCATTTGGCATCACATTTTTTTAATTTATCTCTATTATTTATTATATAACATTTACAACAAAAAACTTTAAAATAACTAAGTTCATAAGGGATTTTATCTAAGCCTTTTCTAATGATTACATGATTAATAATATAACAAGAAGTGTTAACGACTTCTGCCCAAAAATATTACGACAATGTGACACCCCGACTAATTAAACACCGGGTAGCTACTCCTTTATAAAATTAATTCAAAATGCCAAGTTGGCTCAGTTAATAGCATCACTGTCGAAAACGTTTTATTTTTACTAACCACCTAGTATTTAAAAAGTAAGTGCCAAATTTTATTAAATCTGATTAACATGCAACAGAAGTAATGAATAACTAAATAACACCATTCACCATGCTGAAGTAAAATGGATAACCATCACAATATGTAAATAAAACCTGGAGGAAAAACTCCTCAATACGAATCCCACAACTGATAAGTAAACTGAAATAAATAATCAAAACTGAATACTGAGCAATACATGCTAGGGTCTGAAAACTGAAATGTAAAAGATGCTCTAAATGGAAATGGGCAACATGCCCTACAACTGATAGATAGTGACTCTGGAATCCAAAGAATAGAAGCGTCTACATGCAAATCCCTGTAGCTTCCACAAGCAGCTACAGCTCGTCACCTGAATGAGTATCCTATGCTTGGTGTCCCTGTGGCTGGGCACCTAAAATGGTTTTACAAGAAAATATATTTGAAAGCAAATGGGTCAGAGCCCGAAAGTGGAAATCATTTTAAAAACCTGCAAGTGCTTTAAAAAAACATTTAAAACATTAAATGCAAAGTACATGTTAGGACGTACACTCGCATGATATTCTCACCTCTCGTCTAACTGTGCACTCCTAACGTAAGTACCCATCTATAACTAACCTTTCCACTAGCTAAATGACAGCGTAACTAGCTAGACTACCAAAAGTTCTACCCTTTTACTTGGTTCCAATTAACATAACAACGCTCGTAATTAAATAGGGGTTTTAACGTAAACTCAGTTACTAAATATGCCATTGATATAACTATCAGATAACTTGTTATATTTCTCGAAACAATACCGTAATACAGTTACAACATTAACATGAAGATTCCCATTAATTAAATGTATATTATTCACATCATATATATACGATACAAGCACCCCGCAATCTAAGCTGTAGTGCACACATACTCTGCTATCCATCCCGGTACATCACGTACATAAGGATTACATATTCCGAATCTCTCAGGAATAGTTTACCGATAACAACATCACAAATAATGGAGGCGAACACAGTCACCATCACATGGGTCACGCACATACCTACGCTCCCATGGTCAGCGGACTTATTAATGTCACAATAAGTCTTTCAATGACCTATGTTCATCAAGGTACCAGTCTATATCCCCCCCGTAGGCACACAAGGATTAGAGGGTCCTAAGCGAACGAAACCTCCCCGTGATAGCAAGTATGGTAGGTATGTCATACACACAATCCATATACCAATACTAAGTAAGCGCACATCTTAGTAATACCGTATTTTAATCATAGTACATATCGCATTCTTGTACTAACTATAATTATCACAACTTATTTTGTTTCGGTACATATTTATACGCGCTATAATTCATCCTCGCCTCGTAGTAGTCACTCACGTCTCAACCCAAGTGATTCATTGAATATAACTCTCGCATATGATTTACTCATCCCAATAACCCAAAAGTCCCAAATAAATCACTATATCATCAAAGAAATACTAACTCTACCCTTGAACCAGTTCCCGGGACTCCAAAAGTCAAAACAGTCCAAAAAGGACCAAACTGTCAACTCGTTAGAAGTCTCGTTCGAACGAGGCTTCGAACGAGTTTGGACTGTCAGGTCGTTAGAAGTCTCGTTCGAACGAGGCTGTTCGAACGAGATCCCAGTTCGTTCGAACGAACTGACCCTTCTAACGATATTTCGTTCGAACGAGATATTGAACGAAAATCCTACTCGTTAATAATGACTGGTCAACTCGTTAGAAGCTCGTTCGAACGAGCTCGTTCGAACGACCTGGGGCTGCTTCTAACGAGATGCCAGTTTCGGCCCAGAATTTCCCAAAAATCGTTTTTCACCATTTTTATCACTTCTAATCTCTTCCAAAGTCCATCCTAACAACGTTTTAGGGTCTATAATCAATACTAAACATATATAGTCCCTTCCTAACATGTTTCTAAGGGATCAATCCACCCAAATATTAATTTAATTTACACCTTTCTACACTTTTTCCAATTATCTCAAGAACATGAACCCTAACTACATATCATCATCAAACCCCAGAATTTAATTCGTTTTCCTTCCTTCTAATCACAATTATAATAAGGGAAATCATTTACCTATCATACTACATGCAATTCTCTTCACAATTTTTAAGTTCTAAACCTCAAACTACATGGGTTTTCATTATCTTCCAAGAACAATTGAAATTTATCAATTTCTAACATGGAGGAAACATTCTACGAATTTAAATACGATTAAAACACTTGCCTTGGTTTGATTTCTGGTTTGGTGTAGGTTTGGTGAAGATTCTGCAGAGTTTCTTCTCTCCCAAGCTCTATCTCCAATGGTGGCTCAAGGTGGCTAGGGTTTTGATTTGGGAAAACTAAGAAACCTAAATGACAACCTACGTAGCCTTCTAGGTTAATATGGGTTGGCTAATGGGCTTAATGGGTTAATATCCACATCAGATTTAATCTCTAATTTTCGTCACTTTTAATTCCTAAAAATGTAAAATTACCAAAATACCCTTTAAGTTACCGGTATGGCCTAAAAATACCCCGGGACCCAAACTATACCCCCGGCTAGTGTTTTCTGACTATCTCGACCCTTCCGGACGCGTTGGCGCACTCAAAACGACCATACGGATTATAGATTTTAAATTCTCTTTTAATATCAAAATATTATACCGTGACGCGGCGGTCCCACGCGTCTCAATAAAATTTCTAAAATGCCGTATATAAATCTCACGACAAATTTCATAATACCAAATACATATATAATCATATATGTACCTAATCAAATACCAATTCGCATCACATTAGTATTTATAACCCGGATTAATTTCCAATTAATACGCAATTTAATTAATTAATCCTCAAAATAAATATAGTCAAAAGTACGGGGTATTACATACTTCCCCCCTAATAACTGAATTTCGTCCCGAAATTCGAAACTAGAAAGTACCTGCTAAAAATAGCTCTGGATAACGTTCGCGCATCTCATCCTCGCGCTCCCATGTGGACTCCTCAACATTGTGATGTCGCCACTGAACACGCACTAATGGGACTATCTTTGACCGTAGTTTCCTCTCGCTTCGGTCCAAAATAGCAATCGGCCCCTCCTCATAAGAGCTATCCGGCTGGAGATCGATGTCCTCCACAGCAATGTGAGAATGAGCCAAATTATCTCTAAGGTATTTCCTCAGCGAGGAAATATGGAACACGTCGTGAATCCGATGCAAATGCTCCGGTAACCCGAGTCTATATGCAACCGGTCCGATCCGCTCAATAATAGGGAACGGCCCCACGTACCTCGGTGCCAACTTCCCCTTCTTCCCGAAACGCATAATCCCCTTCATCGGAGATACCCTGAGCAAAACTTGGTCCCCCACTTGGAACTCTCTGAAAAATCTCTTCGCGTCAGCGTAACTCTTCTGCCGGTCTTGAGCTACTCGAATGCGACTCCGAATCAACTCAATCCTTGCCGAAGTATCTTGAATTACTTCCGGCCCAAGCAGTTTGTTGTCCCCCACTTCTAACCAACATGCTGGGGAACGACAAGGCCTACCGTACAATGCCTCAAACGGAGCCATGCCAATCGTGAACTGATAGGAGTTGTTGTAAGCAAACTCCACCAGTGGAAGGTACTGCTCCCATCCACCCCCGAAGTCAATAATGCACATGCGTAGCATGTCCTCCAACATCTGATTGGTGCGCTCTGTCTGCCCATCGGTCTGCGGATGATAAGCCGTACTCAACCGCAATTTCGTGCCCATGGCCTCCTGGAAACTCTCCCAAAACCTCGAAACAAATATCTTGTCTCTGTCAGACACGATATTCAGGGGCACACCGTGAAGTCTCACAATATCTTAAATGAAGAGTTGGGCATACTGACCCGCAGTGTAATCAGTCCTAACGGGTAAAAAGTGAGCGACCTTGGACAACCTGTCCACAATTACCCAAACGGAGTCGTGGCCCCTCTGCGACGTAGGTAACCCCGTGATAAAGTCCATGGATATGCTCTCCCACATCCATACCGGAACCTCCAACTGTTGTAGCAATCCTGCTGGTCTCTGATGGTCCACTTTGACAAGCTGACAAGTGGCTCATTTCGAAACAAACTCAGCGATATCTCTCTTCATACCGCTCCACCAATACTGCCGTCTCATGTCTTGGTACATTTTGTCCCCTCCAGGATGTACCGCGAACCGTGAGCCGTGCGACTCTGCCATAACATCATGTCGCAATTCCTCACCTTCCGAAACTACCAATCTCCCATTGAAGCGTAATCCCCCGTCTGAGCTAACGGTATAGGACTCGGCTCCCTCTGCAAGTAATCGAACTATCTGCTCCTGACAGAACGAGTCATTAGCCTGTGACCGTACTACCTTCGTGACGATCTGCGGTGTAACGGTCATCATAGACATAAAAGATCGGGCCACTGCATCCTGGTGTCCCAATTCCTTCCACTTCGCCTTCCACACTTCTGCCACCTCATCTGCTGGCCTACGGCTCAACGCGTCTGCTACTACGTTAGCCTTACCCGGGTGGTACTGGATGTCGAACTGGTAGTCCTTCACAAACTCAAGCCACCTACGCTGTCGCATATTTAATTCCTTTTGCGTGAACAAATACTGTAGTGACTTGTGGTCCGTGAACAGCTGAAACTTCTCCCCCAAAAGATAGTGCCTCCAAATCCGTAAGGCAAATACCACTGCCGCTAACTCCAAATCATGTGTGAGGTAATTTTTCTCATGAGGCTTAAGCTTACGGGAAGCATAAGCTATGGCCTGTCTCTCCTGCTGCAATACACCTCCAAGCCCTTGCAAAGACGCGTCGGTGTAAACCAAATACTCAACTCCCGGTCTCGGCAATGCTAACACAGGTGCTGAGGTCAATTTGTCCTTCTATTCATCGAATGCCAACTGACAGGCATCACTCCAGATGTATGGCACACCCTTACGAGTAAGATGTGTCAAAGGACCTGCTATCTCTGAGAAACCCCGAATAAACCTCCTGTAGTATCCTGCCAATCCCAAGAAACTACGAATCTCCGTTGGTGTCGTGGGCTGTCCCCACTCCCTCACCGCTGATACCTTTCCCGGATCAACTGATATTCCCTGGTCGGAAATAATGTGACCCAAGAACTGGACTTCCTTCAACCAAAACCCGCACTTCTCATATTTTGCATACAGCTCGTTCTGACGAAGTGTCTGCAAAACCTGCCTCAAATGCTCGGCGTGCTCCTCCTCTGTCTGAGAGTAAACCAGAATGTCATCAATAAAGACAATGACAAACTGATCTAGGAAATCCCTGAACACCCTGTTCATCAAGTCCATAAACACTGCTGGAGCGTTGGTCAAGCCGAAAGGCATAACCCGAAACTCATAAGAACCATATCTCGACAAGAACGCAGTCTTCGAGACATCCTCCTCCCTGATACGTAACTGATGGTAACCTGACCTCAAGTCAATCTTCGAGAAGAAAGAAGCTCCCCTCAACTGGTCGAATAAGTCATCGATTCGAGGCAACGGATATTTATTCCGTATCGTGACCTTATTCAACTCTCGGTAGTCCACACACAATCTCAGTGAACCGTCCCTCTTCTTTACAAACAAAACTGGAGCGCCCCAAGGTGAGGTACTCCTACGAATAAAGCCCTGCCCTAACAGCTGCTCTATCTGATCCCGTAGCTCTCGCATCTCAGCCGGAGCCATACGGTACGGTGCACGTGCTATAGGTCTCGTACCCGGTAGCAAATCAGTAACGAAGTCTATCTCTCGACTGGGTGGTAAGCCTGGTATCTCCTGAAACACATCTGAATACTCCCTGACAACCGGGATCGAATCTAAAGGAATAACAACCTCCTTAGAGGTATCCTCCTCTATGTAATACAGATGAGCGGTCGATCCTCCCTCTGGGCGAGGCATCGCCACTATAAACATCTCCTGCCCCGGAATGGCAAAAACAATGCTCCCGCTGAAGCAATCAATCATGGCCCTATATGCTACGAGCCAATCCATACCGATGATCACATCGTGAACATGCATGTCTAACACTAACATGTCCGCAGGCAATACCAAACCACCAACCTCTACCCCGACTCCCCGGCATATAAAGAAAATAAGTGACCCATTCCCCAATGGTGAGTCGACACACGTCACTGTGCTCTCTGCCGTAGCTAACAATCCTAAAGCTTTCGCGAAGTGTGTAGCAATAAAACAGTGTGTAGCACCCGTATCAAATAACACCCGACCCATAGTGCCATGGATAGGAAACGTACCCTCGATCGCGGGCGGTGCCTGTGGAACTGCGGCCTGGTGAACGTTGTAGACACGTCCATACTGTAGCTGCCCCTGCTGAGCTGGGACTGCTGGAATGGGTGGCAATGCTGCCATCTGAGGCGGTGCAGGAAGAGCGAAGGGAAACATAGGTCTCTGTGGCTCCTGGCGAGCACCCTGCTGCTGCTGCTGTGGGGCCCTGCCCCTATCAGGACAATCCTGCTTCTTATGGCCAGTCTTGCCACAAGTAAAGCACTTCCCTGGGAAGTTCCCTCCCCTCTGCCCCTGCTGTCCCCGGCCCTGGTGGCCGTTACCATTCCTCCCTTGGCCCTGCTGGCCCTGATGAAATTGCTGCCCATTCTGTCCCTGTTGGCCCTGCTGGCCGTTTGGACCTTGATGGCCCTGGCGGAAACCTCCCTGTCCCTGCCTGTAGTTCCCTGACCGGAACCTCTTATTGTCCCCCTGCTGGTTACCCTGCTCAGTCTGTCTCTGCCCCTGATCGGTCTGTGCCCCGCTGGCACCATGTCCTCCAGTCCTGCCCTGATGGCTAGACTCCCCTGACCGCTTGCCCTCGGCCATATGAAAACGGTGGTCCTGGCAGTGTAGTAATGCAGCGTTAACCACATCAGAATACGTGGCCAATGATAGGTTCCCGAGCAGATGCTGACGGATCCTCCAATTCAACCCATCAGTGAACTTCTCTATCTTCTTCTTCTCTGTTGGAATCTCGTCTGGAACGATATTAAACAGGTTAGTGAACTCGGCCTCATACTCGGCCACTGTCTTGCCTTCTTGCTTCAAACTCATCAGCTTTCTCCTCATCTCTGTATGAACTGCGGACGGAAAGTATTTGCGGTCGAACCGCACCCAGAACTCCTGAATCGTGAGAGTATCCCTCTCCTCTGCGGTGGTAATAGACTCCCACCACTGTAGTGCAGATCCCACTAGCTTGAAAGTAGCTAGCACCTATTTTTGAACATCTGTGCACTCATGCATCCTCAAATGCCTCTGCATGTCCTTCCTCCATTGGCTCGAGATAACCACATCTGAGCTTCCAGCAAACTCTGGTGGATGCGCTTTCTGAAAAGCGTCGCGTACACGTTCCCAAGCAGACGGGAATGCATTAACCTGGACTGGCGCGGCAACCGGCGCCTGAGGTGGTGCCTGCTGAATCACGGCAATCGCGGCATTTACCGCTTGGGCTACTATAGCAGCAACCTCAGCGGCGTTCATCATGCCCTGAACTGGAGCGGGCTGTGGTTCGGGCGTAGCATTCCTGGGAACTCGTCGTGCACGTCGTGGAGGCATCTGAAATAAGAACAAAGTTTATAAGTTCACGGTTTATAAACTTAAAATAGCTGAAGAACGAAGCATACACAAAAAGAATACAACAGTCCTAAAATATAGGGCTCTATATCAAAGAAACGTAGCGGAAACATAATAGCCGTACAGATCCTAAAGGACACTAGAACCTGATGCTCTGATACCACCTGTGACACCCCGACTAATTAAACACCGGGTAGCTACTCCTTTATAAAATTAATTCAAAATGCCAAGTTGGCTCAGTTAATAGCATCACTGTCGAAAACGTTTTATTTTTACTAACCACCTAGTATTTAAAAAGTAAGTGCCAAATTTTATTAAATCTGATTAACATGCAACAGAAGTAATGAATAACTAAATAACACCATTCACCATGCTGAAGTAAAACGGATAACCATCACAATATGTAAATAAAACCTGGAGGAAAAACTCCTCAATACGAATCCCACAACTGATAAGTAAACTGAAATAAATAACCAAAATTGAATACTGAGCAATACATGCTAGGGTCTGAAAACTGAAATGTAAAAGATGCTCTAAATGGAAATGGGCAACATGCCCTACAACTGATAGATAGTGACTCTGGAATCCAAAGAATAGAAGCGTCTACATGCAAATCCCTGTAGCTTCCACAAGCAGCTACAGCTCGTCACCTGAATGAGTATCCTATGCTTGGTGTCCCTGTGGCTGGGCACCTAAAATGGTTTTACAAGAAAATATATTTGAAAGCAAATGGGTCAGAGCCCGAAAGTGGAAATCATTTTAAAAACCTGCAAGTGCTTTAAAAAAACATTTAAAACATTAAATGCAAAGTACATGTTAGGACGTACACTCGCATGATATTCTCACCTCTCGTCTAACTGTGCACTCCTAACGTAAGTACCCATCTATAACTAACCTTTCCACTAGCTAAATGACAGCGTAACTAGCTAGACTACCAAAAGTTCTACCCTTTTACTTGGTTCCAATTAACATAACAACGCTCGTAATTAAATAGGGGTTTTAACGTAAACTCAGTTACTAAATATGCCATTGATATAACTATCAGATAACTTGTTATATTTCTCGAAACAATACCGTAATACAGTTACAACATTAACATGAAGATTCCCATTAATTAAATGTATATTATTCACATCATATATATACGATACAAGCACCCCGCAATCTAAGCTGTAGTGCACACATACTCTGCTATCCATCCCGGTACATCACGTACATAAGGATTACATATTCCGAATCTCTCAGGAATAGTTTACCGATAACAACATCACAAATAATGGAGGCGAACACAGTCACCATCACATGGGTCATGCACATACCTACGCTCCCATGGTCAGCGGACTTATTAATGTCACAATAAGTCTTTCAATGACCTATGTTCATCAAGGTACCAGTCTATATCCCCCCCGTAGGCACACAAGGATTAGAGGGTCCTAAGCGAACGAAACCTCCCCGTGATAGCAAGTATGGTAGGTATGTCATACACACAATCCATATACCAATAATAAGTAAGCGCACATCTTAGTAATACCGTATTTTAATCATAGTACATATCGCATTCTTGTACTAACTATAATTATCACAACTTATTTTGTTTCGGTACATATTTATACGCGCTATAATTCATCCTCGCCTCGTAGTAGTCACTCACGTCTCAACCCAAGTGATTCATTGAATATAACTCTCGCATATGATTTACTCATCCCAATAACCCAAAAGTCCCAAATAAATCACTATATCATCAAAGAAATACTAACTCTACCCTTGAACCAGTTCCCGGGACTCCAAAAGTCAAAACAGTCCAAAAAGGACCAAACTGTCAACTCGTTAGAAGTCTCATTCGAACGAGGCTTCGAACGAGTTTGGACTGTCAGGTCGTTAGAAGTCTCGTTCGAACGAGGCTGTTCGAACGAGATCCCAGTTCGTTCGAACGAACTGACCCTTCTAACGATATTTCGTTCGAACGAGATATTGAACGAAAATCCTACTCGTTAATAATGACTGGTCAACTCGTTAGAAGCTCGTTCGAACGAGCTCGTTCGAACGACCTGGGGCTGCTTCTAACGAGATGCCAGTTTCGGCCCAGAATTTCCCAAAAATCGTTTTTCACCATTTTTATCACTTGTAATCTCTTCCAAAGTCCATCCTAACAACGTTTTAGGGTCTATAATCAATACTAAACATATATAGTCCCTTCCTAACATGTTTCTAAGGGATCAATCCACCCAAATATTAATTTAATTTACACCTTTCTACACTTTTTCCAATTATCTCAAGAACATGAACCCTAACTACATATCATCATCAAACCCCAGAATTTAATTCGTTTTCCTTCCTTCTAATCACAATTATAATAAGGGAAATCATTTACCTATCATACTACATGCAATTCTCTTCACAATTTTTAAGTTCTAAACCTCAAACTACATGGGTTTTCATTATCTTCCAAGAACAATTGAAATTTATCAATTTCTAACATGGAGGAAACATTCTACGAATTTAAATACGATTAAAACACTTGCCTTGGTTTGATTTCTGGTTTGGTGTAGGTTTGGTGAAGATTCTGCAGAGTTTCTTCTCTCCCAAGCTCTATCTCCAATGGTGGCTCAAGGTGGCTAGGGTTTTGATTTGGGGAAACTAAGAAACCTAAATGACAACCTACGTAGCCTTCTAGGTTAATATGGGTTAGCTAATGGGCTTAATGGGTTAATATCCACATCAGATTTAATCTTTAATTTTCGTCACTTTTAATTCCTAAAAATGTAAAATTACCAAAATACCCTTTAAGTTACCGGTATGGCCTAAAAATACCCCGGGACCCAAACTATACCCCCGGCTAGTGTTTTCTGACTATCTCGACCCTTCCGGACGCGTTGGCGCACTCAAAACGACCATACGGATTATAGATTTTAAATTCTCTTTTAATATCAAAATATTATACCGTGACGCGGCGGTCCCACGCGTCTCAATAAAATTTCTAAAATGCCGTATATAAATCTCACGACAAATTTCATAATACCAAATACATATATAATCATATATGTACCTAATCAAATACCAATTCGCATCACATTAGTATTTATAACCCGGATTAATTTCCAATTAATACGCAATTTAATTAATTAATCCTCAAAATAAATATAGTCAAAAGTACGGGGTATTACAGACAACTTAAGTTCATTAATCATTTTTTTTGCCAGTTTTTGAAGTGATCAATTTTTCCTTTCAAATACACCATTTGTGAGGGAATTCTAGGCGCCGAACAAAAAAAAATTCAACATATTAATTGTCAAATTCTCTACCTATATCACTTCTAACAAATGTAATAGTATAATCTTTTTCATTTTGAACAATTCTACAAAATTTAGCAAAAATATGAGTAGACTCATTTTTATGTGTAAGAAAGAATATGTAAGTAAATCTAGAATAATCATCAACAATCATAAAGGCATAATATCTACCACCTAAACTAGATACATTATTAGGGCCAAATAAATCCACATGTACTAACTCTAAAGGTATACGTGTAATAATATTCGTTTTTCCTTTTAAATGATGTTTTAGTTTGTTTACCAAGTTGACATGCATCACACATTTTATCCTTTACAAATTTAGTTTTAGGCATGCCTCTTACTAATTTAATTTTAGACAAAGTATGAACTAATTACATATTAGTATGTCGTAATCTTCTATGCCATAACCAACTAGTTTTATTTAATGCGGCTAAAAATTAAACATTTTGTTGAGTTATATAATCAAAATCAAGAGTATACACATTATCATGTCTAGATTCAACAATTAACACACTATCATCTTGAGCCCTTTTAACTAGGTAATGATCCAATTTAAACATAACTTTGTATCCTTCATCACATAGTTGACTAATGCTAATTAAATTATTTTTTAATCCACCACCAAATAAAACATTATAAATGCAAGAGGAATGTTCCTTAGCAATTGACAAGCAAGGGGAAAACCGCGACGCAAGTGTATAAAGATATACACCGATCGTTATGCTCGACTCTCACCTCTATACAAAAAAATTTAGACTATTGACTACACTCTGTTAAGGAAGTACAACAGCCAGTCCAGGTATCAAAAATCCATAAAGACTAGTTGTTAGAATTATATTGGTTTAATACTTCTCAATAAAAATGCAAAAGGTAACGAATAACAAAAAGAAAAGATAATTATGCATGGGTATTTAAACTAAGATTAAAAAAGGTAATAAAAACTATAGGCTGCGACTAATATCCCTCACCTCAGTTAATGTGTATAAATGGTTACATGGGACTACAAATTTAATAAGATTGAATCTCATTTCAACAATCAATTAAATCTAGAGCTGTCACCCCCTAAATTCGCATAAAAGTCTAATATGATTTTAACGTCAATAAATACCCCAAAAATTACACATGTAAGGTTGTAAATAAGGAGCATACATGATATACCCCATTAAATATCCTAGGCACATAACAAGAACAACCCAATCGAATTTGATACACAAAACCCATCATCATAGCAAAGCGACCCATTAAAACCAAGGTGAGTTCCACTAATCACAACCTAATTTAACTTAACTAGAAAGTATCATAAATGGCATGTATTGAATGAAAGTAAATGAAAGCAATAAATAAAGCATGCAAACCAAATTAATTAAAGCAAAATAAGAAATAACAAAACTTAAACCAAGAAAAGACAACAACGAAAACTATATTAATGAAGAAGAAAGTGAATAGTAGCTTACAATACCGAAATGGCACAAACCCTAGGAGAGAGAAGATCCCACCCAAAATCCCCTGATTCTCTCTTAAACTAACCCAAAATACCATATATCTTCAAAATAACCAATGGCCCCCTTTATATATTAAGTTACAAATAAATAAAAGGAAAAAGAAATGAAGAATGTGAATAAACGTGCAAAAACTGATGACCCAAGTCGACCGCGGGTGGGGACCCGGTCGATCGGTCCTAAGGGAAATAGTATACTACATTCGATGTAAGGAAAAATAAGAATCACCGATCGACGAGTGGGGCAGGGCCGATTGACCGGGTGTGCCGGACCTGCTGTCTTATTTGTTAACAAAATCCAATACCTGCTACATTTCATTTTTGGCAAGGAAAGACCACCTCTTTCCTTTTAATTTACAAAAGATCATTTCCTACTTTTTTTCATTTGGGCAAATACCCACTCTCACGTTTTAGACATGTTTGCAACAATTTGGGGTCAGGACATGGATATCATTTATTGAATTATTTGTTATGATAATTCCCTTATATTTATCTCCCGCTTAGAAGCCCGTACCATCTTTGTTAGGATTCAGTTTCACGCGTTGTTCGTGACCACGCGAAGCATATTCTGAGGGCCTCAACTTTCGTTAAGACTTTGGGAAAAAATCCCGAAGTGTGAAATGACTGATTTTCCCCTAAACGTGGGAATGTCAATGAAACTTTACCAGAATACAACCACACTTCATACTAAGCACCTTAATTCCTACAAAAACTTAATAATACCTCATATAACATGTTAGAAAATAAAACGGAGGTTGTCTAATTATCGAGCATAATTATAGAAATTAAAGTACTCGAGGGGGCTAAGATGCATAAGTATAAATGGTAGATATGTCCAATATTTGGGACGAATCACCAACCTTACCCACTCCAATGATATTTCCTTTAGATTTGTCCCAAAATGTGACATTTCCACCATCTTTGGCAGTAAGACTTGTGAATTTTCTTTTGTCTTCGGTCATATGCCTTGAACATCCACTATTAAGGAGCCACTTTGAGTTGTGTGAAGAATCTCTCATGCATTCCTACACCACACATTTGAATAACTTCTCTTTTGGTACTCAAAAGGTATTGGGTCGATGGGGATTATCAAATGTAGTAATTACTTTTGGAATCCAAGATACTTTCCTATTATTAAATCTCATTTTTGTGTAATGATAATATTATAAAAAATGGGTATGTCTACCATAATAAGTGCAAAGAGACTTGTCCTACTAGAATTTTATGAAAAATGGGTATGCCTTTGTATCCTTCTTTCCTTTGTTCTTTGCTCTTTGCTCTTTTCTCTTCTATCTCTTCCATCTTATTTATTTTCTCTAGATTTTGGACATTTTGATCTAATGTGACCAACTTCATTGTAATTGTAGCACCTTGGTTCGAATTTAAAAAATGATTTTTCATCATTGTAATATCTTGAAGAGAACTTATTCATTATTCCTCCATTTGATTCTTTTCTTCTTACAAGAAATTTCTTGAAACCTTTGGTCAAGATAGCAATATCATCTTCTCCGTCTTCTTCTTCATCACTAATTTCATCATCTTTACTTGAAGATTTAAATGCAAGATTTTTCTTTGCTTTAGGTTGCTCTTCCTTTTCAAGCTCATTCAACTACATCTCAAAAGTGATGAGGTATCCTAGAATCAAATAAAGGCTAATAATTTTTTCTCGCAATGCTTCTTTAATAGTGAGCATCTTCAGTAGCCAGCCTTTTAGAAGTGACCAAAGAATTTTACTCACATTTTCATTATTAGTATAAGACTTTCCAAGATATTTTAAAACATTAATAATGTTAGTAAATCTAGTAAATATTTTTGGACTGGATTCATCCGGTTTCATTCTATATAGCTCATAACTACGAAGAAGAATACTGATTTTATCTTCTTTAACTTGACTAGTTCCTTTATGAGTAATTTATATTCTAACCTAAATTTCTTTTAAGGATTCACATAAACAAATTCAGTTATATTCGTTAACGTCTAAATTACAATTTAAAATATTCATAGCTTTAGCATTTACTTGGATTTTCCTAACAACATAGTCATTCTACTCACTTTCATATCTCGAAACCGGTCCATCACTAATAATTTTCATGGGAACATTGAGTCCATTTAAAATGATTCTCCAAGATTCATAATCATTTGATTGGATTAAAAAAAATCCATTCTGTTTTACCAATAACTGTAATTATTTTTTTTTTAAAAGAGGAGGCCTATTTATTGATTGACCTTCACTAATAGTTGGATTAGAAAAGTTGTCATAATCTTTAATTCTTAGATTATTAAATCAGAAAATAAAAATAGATCCCTTTCTCTGACACCAATTATTACCCTGAAAAATACCCAACAGGGGGGTGAATTGGGCTTTTACAGAGTTTTTGGTTAATTTTATATTTTAAAAATATATTACCTTGATTTTGGAAAATTAAATAAATACAAAATTAGTTAATTTTTACTTTGCATTTTTTTAGATTTGTTAATATAAATTAAAAACTAGGCTAGAAAATTAAATCACAAATAACCACAATAAAAGTAATAAATAAATAGTAGAATATTAAGTGGACAAGATTTATAGTGGTTCAGCTCAAAATTGGTGAGCCTACGTCCACTCTTCAAGTCGACTGCGTCTTCTTGAGTTCCATTACTATAATCTAGGCCTTTCAATGGGTAGGGTCTAGACCGGGACTCGATCCG
Source organism: Sambucus nigra (assembly GCA_949130495.1). Taxonomy (NCBI): domain Eukaryota; kingdom Viridiplantae; phylum Streptophyta; class Magnoliopsida; order Dipsacales; family Adoxaceae; genus Sambucus; species Sambucus nigra. Next base: position 586,768,988 of record OX422212.1, on the reverse strand, counting down.
AACTCGAAACTTATAATAGGATTTAAGCAAATTTTTTGGACCCGAAGACCCGTTTATTACACAGGTAGAGTTTGGATCCTATACAAAATTCAGACCCGAAGACCCGACCCTCCTTAAACATTATATATATATATATATATATATATATATATATATATATATATATATATATATATATATATATATATATATATATATATATATATATATATTATATTATATATATGTATATAATATATATAAGTAATATATGTTTTATTTATACTAATCATATACTATGATAAATTACTAAATATTTTAATCTAAGATTAAAAATAAAGAAGGGGGAGAAATAAAAAAAGATATAAAATAAATGAATATATCTGGTCAGACCTGAACCCCCAATCCAAAAGATTCGATTAAGACCCAAACTAGATTTGAATCCGACTAAGTGCCTATAAAATGGATCTGGATCTCCCAGGATTTGATTCTAATCCAACCCGTTGACAGGCCTACTGTAATACATTGAGCATGGAATCAAATCAATGCATACAAATCGTGTATTGAACCGAAGTAAAAATTATAACTAAGATCTTATAACCGAGCTTCAATATTTTCGAAAGAGTGTAGTATTTTTTTTAGGATGATAACTCAATACAAATATAACTTTGAGTCTGAGTTTATCTCTCTAAAAAAGGCTTGGATAAAATCTGAATATTTGCACTTGTTCTCTTGTGTTACAACAGAAGAATTTATTGACCTCTATTTCTTGCATTTTAAGTTGTATTCTTCAGCCTTATTATAACCACTTGAAGTCCCAAAAAAATATGAAAGATAATAATAATTTTTTGCTTGAGTGTGCTTAACAATTTTATTCATTTTTCTGGTAGAAAATGTATCCTTGAACAACAAGGGATGTTTAATATATTGAGTGCATATGCATGTAAGGAAAAAAGTCTTTAGGAAATACTTTTCAAAGTACATTATAAATCTTCCTATCCTATGTAACACCCTGTGTTTTTATTAATTAATTTAATTAATTAATTGAAATATTCGAGAAAAATAAATTATTGAATTTAATAATTTTTAATGTTGAAATATGTTGGTTTTAATAATAGAAGAATAAAACTTCAAGCGGAATTGAATTCGGAATTAAAATGGAGTTTTTATAAGGTTTTTATTATTTTTTCCTTATAGGACATTTTATCGGGGAAATGTCGCTAGACTTGTAGGGTCGATCGATCAACCCTAGGAGTCGATCGATTGACTATACCCAGACTTTAAGTGGATGAGTTAGTTTTTTAGAGTTTGAGTTGGTTTAGGATTCTTAATTGGTATATAAGACTAATAATTCGTTGGGGGACTTCTCATAATCAATTTTTTTCAAGTTTTTCACGAGAGAACTCTTCCAAAAGTTTTTCCTCTCCTCCATAATCATCAACCTCCTCCATAATCAAGTTTTTGTCACAAGTTTTGGAAGGCTTAATTGGGGACTAATCAAGTTGTCAAAGAACACATCTCTGTTAATTTTTCAAGAGGAATCCATCTGTGCTACCAGTTTTTCTTCAACTTAATCTCAGACATGAATACTCTTTTTTTTCCTTTAGTATTATGCACTTTAAGTGTCACCTAAACCCTTAATCATGTGTTTTTGATTAAAATCAATTAGTAACTTAATTAGACAAAGTGACACTAATTATGGGACTGTTTTTATTAAATCTTTTAATCTGAATGATATTCACAACCCTTGGGTACGTAGGATTGATGAGTGGATTTTGGGTTTTATTGGTATAGGTTGCATGTAGAAAAACCCTGGTTTTGAATTAAATGAATTTTGGGGACGTACAACTCATGTAAATTGTGTAGAGATAATGAAATTGAAAATATGATGTAGTAATGATGAAATCTCGGTGTATTTAAACTAAAAAAAATTAAATGGGATTAATTGGGTATTTATGACGATGTGATAATTAAATTAATGTTTAATTGAATTGGACTATTATGCGTAGTTCTATACGTTGATTAATTATGCTTGTTTGTGTGACTTGTAGGTATTATAAAATTGCCATTGTGATGACGAGTTGTTGGGCATTTTTTCTCTCCTTATATTTTAGGATGCCTTCTAGGTATAGGACTAGTGCATAGGCCTTTTGATGATTTACGTCTTTTAGGTACGGGACTAGTTAGGGTAGATTATTAGGACTTTATTATGTTGGGGTGCGCTGATTTTTGATACTTTATCGTCGTTACGCTAGCCTAGGCATGAGACTGGGTCGAGATTTATGTTAGAAATCCATCATATACATAGGGTAGGACGTATTGGTGACTTGGGGACTCTTAGGTATGAGACTAAGGCATATTTTGAGGATCTCAAATTGATTTAAAGGGTGGGAAAATTTGTTAATTATGAAATTGAGAAAATGAGAATTAATGCCTAAGATAAAAATGGGTATTAAAATTTGTGGCGACATAATGTGTCTGGGACCGACAGTTTAAACGAGTCAGCTTGGGCGATTTATGTTGTGTCGTGTGTGGAACCTTGTCATATTGCGGGGGATTGACAGTTTAAATGGATTCGGCTGGCTATTGACACCGGAAAGTGTGACACTTTGGTGGATTACCACCCAGTGTGGGAGGACCGTCATAATAAAAAGTGAGAACCATAATAAATTTGGGTTAATTTAAATAAATTAACGCTTTGGGTTGTGGGATAATTAAAATGATATTGGTGTATTTTTATTAGAATCATTGGGGGTGGTTAGTTATTTATCTTTCTGCGTATAATTATCTTCGTAAGTAAAATATTCTATTGTGATATTTATTGCGTATAATGCTACTATCTCGGTTCACGGACCCTATTTGAGGGAGTAGTGTGAATTCAAGCTAGGGGCTCAGAACTCGTGCGTTGACTAATTTTTTCGGGATAAGTTTTGGAGAAGCTGCATAGGATTATCGGAGTTTATCGTTTGGAGGTGCTGCTGGAGTTTACTCATTTTATTTCTTTATTTAGTTAGACTTTCTTTTTAATCGTATTTCATTATGAGACTACATTTGGGTTTTTATTGAACCATTCGGTTCCAAAATTGTTAGAGGATTTCTGTTGGATTATTCACAGTGATTATTATTTAGTTTTCAATTAAATCTTAATTTGAGATTGGATTTATTCAGAGTTTTAGCATGTGATGGATCCTTTATCGTTCAATTGTTATTATCAGTCGGGATTGATTCAATTATTTATCTTATGGATTGATTTTATTATGTCTCATATATGTCTCTTGCTAAGAATGGCATTTAATTTAATCGCGCCCGTCATAGTTTTGGTGGCAGCCGACGCCAGAATTAGGCGGGGTGTGACAAATGGTATCAGAGCATGGTCTTAGGTCTCGTAGGTTATGAATTCGTCTTAGTTTTTCCGTTGCTTATATTTGATTCCTTTTTATGATTTGTACTCTTATTGATTCCGAGTCTGATGTTGTTTTGGTCTTATCTTTTCAGATGGAGAACACAAGGAGAGCTGGGAGTAGGAGAGAGGAGTCCGTTTCTTGTTCCACGACTCAGGAGAGGCACCAGCAGATTGTTTTGGAGGCCGAGGAGTTAGCGACTATTATTTATGAGGCCACGACAGTCGGTATGGATATGGGGAGGAAGAGATGGATGACTTTAGAGGCACAGCAACAGGGTACACCCGTTTCGGCTTGGGATAGGGTGAGAACCATCTTTCTTAAGGGCAATCCTCCCACCTTAGCAGGGGGATCTGACCCAATGGTTGCTCACCAATTTAGGAGGGACATGGAGAGACATTTGAGGATGGTGGATTGCACGGATGTGCAAAAGCAGATGTTAGCAACGTTTAAGCTGACAGGGGATGCACTACAGTGGTGGGAGAGTGCCACCACGTCGGAGGATAGAGATCCGTTGGGTTATGCAGATTTTCTGATAAAGTTTAACAATAAGTACTTTCCGTATGCAATTAGAAATTCGAAGAAGAGAGAATTTATGGACTTGGAGAAAGGTTCAAAGTCGATTGTCGAGTATGAATAGGAGTTCACCAATTTCTTTATGTTTGTACTAGAGAAGGTTAGCACTGAGGTGAAGAAAATGGACTGTTTCATTAAGGGATTATCTTGGTCAATTAGGTAGATGGTGTTGGGAAATTCGGCGTACACTACTTATGCTCTGGTGGTGGATGTCGCAATATTACTACGGAAAGAGAAGGACAATTATCGAAAGAAGTTAGGAAAGAGAAAAGAGTCAAATGGACAAGGTGGAAAGAATAAGGGTCGCAATGACCAAGCGTGGAAGAAACAAAGAACGAACCAGGAACAACAAAGGTAATTAGAAGATCAAGAAAACACTAGACGTTACGAACCTTTTAAGGGTGAATGCTTTTTTTATGGCAAAGTAGGACATAAGGCGACTAAGTTTTTCAAGAATGAGGGCCAACAAGGACAAGCGGCACAGGCCCAACAGGGTCAAGTCACACAAGGGAAACAAGGTCAAGGGGTAAAGGGACAATAAGGAGTGAGGCCTCAAGTTCTCACGGCAATAGGTGTTTAGGGAGCACCAGCAGCACCGGCAGCGTCAGGTGGATAGGGAGTAGCCGCAACACCAACCAATACCGGTTATGGGAGGTGTTATGTACCTCAGCCTCAGGCAGAGCATGATAGATTGCGTAGCTAGTAAAGTATAGCGGTACGTAATAACTTCTTAAATACTTATATATGTAGGCTTTATTTATATATATATATATATATATATATATATATATATATATATATATATATATATATATATATATATATATATATATATATATTATATTTTTATCAAGGATTACGTTCAAGTAGGTTAGGTGTATGGGTGCCTAATTGTGGTAGTCTACGAGTAGGCATATGTGAGCCTTATTTTATTTTGCATAATTTTGATTTGCTAAATTTCAAGGATGAAATTCCTTTGCTAGTGGGAAACTATGTAACACCCTGTGTTTTAATTAATTAATTGGAATATTCTAGCAAAATAAAATTTTGAATTTAACAATTTTTATTAGTAAAATATGTTGGTTTTAATATTAGAAGAATAAAACTTCAAGGTGAATTGAATTCGGAATTAAAATGGAGTTTTTATAAGGTTTTTACTATTTTTGCCTTATAGGCATTTTGTGGGGGAACTGTTGCCGGACCTATAGGGTCGATCGATCGACCCTGGGAGTCGATCGATCGACTATGCCCAGATTTTGAGTCAGTGAGTTATTTTTTAGAGTTTGAGTTAGTTTAGGATTCGTAATTGGTATATAAAACTAATAATTCGTGGGGGAACTTCTCATAATCATTTTTTCACAAGTTTTTCACCAGAGAACTCTTCCGAAAAAATTTCTTCTCCTCCATAAGCATCAACCTCCTACATAATCAAGTTTTTGTCACAAGTTTTGGAAGGCTTAATTAGGGTTTAATCAACTTGTCAAAGAACACATCTTTGTTAATCATGCTACCAATTTTTCTTCAACTTAACCTCAGACATGATCACTCCATTATTTCCCTTTAGTATTGCGCGTTTTAAGTGTCGCCTAAATCCTTAATCATGTGTTTTTGATTAAAATCAATTAGTCACTTAATTAGAGAAAGCGGACACTAATTATGGGACTATTTTTATTAAATCTTTTAATCTGAATAATATGCATAACCCTTCGGTACGTAGGATTAATGAGTAGATTTTGGATTTTATTAGTATAGTTTGCATGTAGAAAAACATTGGTTTTGAATTAAATGAATTTTGGGGATGTATAATTCATGTAAATTATGTAGAGATAATGAAATTGGAAATATAATGTATTAATGATAAAATCTCGTTGTATTTAAACTAAAAAAATTTAAATGGGATTAATTGGGCGTTTATGACAATGTGATAACGAAATTAAGATTCAATTGAATTGGACTATTTTACGTAGTTTTATACGTTGATTAATTATGCTTGTTTGTGTAACTTGTTGATATTATTAAATTGCCATTGTGATGACGAGTTGTTGGGTATTTTTGCTCTCCCAATAGTTTAGGATGTCTTCTAGGAATGGGACTAGTGCGTATGCCTTTTGATCATTTACGCCTTCTAGGTAGTTTTTTTTAAACTACCCAGTACCCCACTTCTTTCTTACACTACACCAAAATGACAAAATTGTCACCTTTCAGCCGGTCACCCTTGTCAAGGTCATTGACCATGACAAAAAAAACGCGTTTTGTGTCACGGTCAATGACCGTGACAATTCTTTAAATAATTGTCACAGTCAATGACCTTGACACGACCGTGACAATGTTTGCAGCAAAAACCCTTTCCCCCTTCTTTTTTCCCTCCCGCCGTTCCCTCCCTCTCTCTCTATCGACGCTGCTCTCTCTCTCTCTCTCTCTCTCTCTACTTTCAGGTTTAATTCTCTCTCTCTCTCTCGACGCTGCTCTCTCTCTCTTCCATTTATATATATGTGTGTGTGTATATATATGTGTGTATGTGTGTATATATGTGCGTGTGTGTGTGCGGGGGTAGGGGTGGGGCAGGGTGGGGGTAGGGTGGGGGCAGAGTGGGGGTAGGGGGTGGGGTGGGGTGGGGGTACGGGGTTAAAAATGTAATATTATTTTGATACAACATTAATTTGTGTATGAGTTTCATAATTATAAATAATATCCAAAAATATTGGATAACAATTTATTTTCACTCAAAATACATAAGTAATTTTCTACAAATTTCATAAAAAAATGAAGGTCGGCTTAATATGTGATTTAAGTGTGAAATAATCGCTATATACTTATACTAATGGAGAAAAAAACCATATATGGCGTGATTTATTTTTATTAGATGCAAAATAACACATATAGGTATCACATGACTTTATATCCATCAAATAAAATTTTACCATAAAATATCATTTTGTGGAAGGCAAGATCTATTACAATATATTTACATACCTAAATGATTTTTTTTAAATGACATTACAACAAAAAACTACAATAAGGGTTAAAATGGCATCCGAAATTGCTAAAAGCATGAAAAATAAAATATCATTTAGTCTATGTTGTTGAAAAATTTGATCAAATTGGTGAGCCCTTCATATTTTAAAAATGTTATTTTTATTCCTATTTAACTTTTCTTTCTATACACCCTTAATTATATTTAAAGTTTAAAAAAAACAGGAGTTATAGAAAGAAAAGTGGGGTTTAAATGAAAACACTTTTTTTAAATTTTAGATTCTGGTGCATAATTTTACTTTGTCACAATTAATTTATATGCCTCAAAGTTATTTTATCACTCTTAGTTTATATTTGTGATAATACTTTATGAACCACAACTTTAGGTTGATTATTTTAGAACTTAAACTTCAAGATACAAAAAATAATTCTATAGAACAGCTTAGATATCTTAACAAAATACATATCTAACATTGAATATGATTTATAAAAAGAACAAAACAATAGTAGAAATTCAATACATGAAATTAACATTGAGATTATTTTAAATAGACAGTTACTACCGTGTGTGTGTGTGTGTGTGTGTGTGTGTGTGTGTGGTGAGTGGGGGTGGTGGTGTGTGTGTATGTGGTGAGTGGGGGGTGTGGAGGGAGGTGAGGGTGTGTGTGTATGTGGTGAGTGGGGGTGTGGAGGGAGGTGTGTGTGTGTGTGTGTGTGTGTATTTGAATTAACCCATGAATTTGTATTTTTGTATTTGAATTAACCCATGAATTTATTTTTGTATTTGAATTAACCCATTATATGAAACATACTTGAAATTAAATATAGTGCTCATAGATACTAGCCTTCTAGTTCTTATGCGTACGCATTCAATAGCCCTTAGACCCGTTCGAGAGTCATTACCCCTGTAATGAGATCTCTCGAATTGTCCCATTTGGAGAGTTTGAGACTGTATAATTTCTGTATAATATTCTTATTGGCTTAAAGTTGTTACTTTTGGAGGAAGTTCTGCAGTCGTATCTTAATGTTCTCTGGGTACATACTAGATTGACAAGTGTGACTGTTATTTCAATTGACCAATTGAAATAACACTCACACCTGCCAATCTACGTCGTGTACTTGGAGAACTAAGGGGATATGCTGTCGAATTTTTTTCAAATCGTAACAATGTGCATGAGTTGTTAAGTATATTACAGAAAAATGCAGTCTTGAATGGGATAGGACCACTTACCCTTTAATAGGATAATTAAATGATGGGATAATTAAATAAAACATACTATAAATCTAAGTTTTGTTTACCCTTAATAGGTGTTTAGTTGTGGTAGCTGTGATGGGATATCCAAAATACAAAGAGTGGATGGGTGAGACTAATAGAATGGGGGATGTGTTTCGCAGAGGTGCTAACGAATTTGTGAAATATGAAAAGAGATGTCGTAATGATGAAGAGTTTTCGTGTGCGTGTGCTAGGTGTAAGAATGGTAAGGTGTTTGAGTGGAAAACAGTTGAACTACATTTGTTAAGATCGGGTATGCAAGATAGTTATCGATTTTGGAGTTTTCACGGTGAATTGAAAGTTCCTTTTGTCCCCGACCAACCTTCACAACAACCTTTAACAAGTAGAATAGATGTAGAAGAGGACGACGTAGATCATAATATGTTAAAGGATTTAGTTGATGATGCGTACGGAGTTTATGAAGCTGAGGAGAATGAGGTTACTGATGATGTAGAAGATTCAAGTGCTCGTGAAGATAACACAATAAAACTCGACGATGACTACCAAAGTTTAAAATTTAAGGCGACCCAACCGTTATACTCTGGCTGTGAGAAAGATCAAACAACTTTACATGCCATGGTTGGTTTTCACAGTTTGAAGACGCAGTACAATTTGTCTGGCAATAGCGTGACGGGAATTCTTAAATGGGTGAAGGGCTTATTACCCAAGGTGAATACACTTCCAAATAGCTATCCTGTTATGAAGAACAGTTTGAAAGGTTTGGGAATGAAGTATAAATCGATTCATGCTTGTGTGTATGACTGCATATTATACCTAAAGGAGTATGAAAATCTCGATCGTTGTCCGGTATGCGATGAACCTAGATATGTCCAATCTACTAGTAAGGAAGGCACAAGCTCAACAGTGCCTCAAAAAGTATTGAAATATTTTCCCGTTGGGCCTAGATTAAAGCGATTTTTCACAGTACCATGGATTGCAGAGGCAATGACTTGGCATGCTAGGGCAGAAGTAGGGGGTAATATCATGCGTCATCCTATTGATTCTACTGCCTGGCGGAGGATGAATTTTGAGTATCCCGATTTTTCTCGAGAACAACGCAACATTCGTTTGGCTATATCAATAGATGGTTTCAATCCATTTGGAAATCTAAGCACCAATCAGAGTGTATGGCCAGTGATCCTAGCCCCACTCAACCTCCCTCCTTCACAGTGTATGAGACCTGAATTTTCGATGATGGCTTCACAGTGTATAATTTGAAGGGCCCATCTACTTTTTCGTCCAACCTGCAAAGGATTATGAATTATGCTACTCATGATTTACATAAGTGTAAGTCCCACGATTGGCATGTGATCATGCAACTGGTTCCTCTATTGTTTAAGCACTGTTTCTCCAACCACAAGTATTTGCGTAGGGCTATTATGCAAATTAGTATTACCTTCTCCCTCTTGTGTGAGAAGGTAGTGAATCGAGAACACATAGTGGCCGCAAAATTGGCTGTGAACGAAGCGATTTGTGTATTGGAGAAGTACTTTCCCCCAGCATTCTTTGACATAAGTGTTCACTTGTTGGTACACCTATGCGACGAGGCACTTCTTTGTGGTCCAGTTAGATATCGGTGGATGTATCCGTTTGAAAGATTGATGAAAGTTTTTAAAGATTACGTCAAGAATACGCGATATATTGCAGGATCAATTGCAGAGGAATACATCACCGTGGAGTCATCAATATATACTCGGGAATATATGCCTGACTCGACCAGCGTTGATGACACTGATGAATTCCTCGATGATGGTGGTAATGTGATGGGAAAACGAGTTAAATTAACAAGTTTGCAACATGAGGCTGGTGAGGGTAGATTATTACGACTTTATTATATTGGGGGTGGGCTGATTTTTGATACTTTATCATTGTTACACTAGCCTAGGCATGAGACTAGGTCGAGATTTATGTTAGAAATTCATCATATACCTAGGGTAGGACGTATTGGTGACTTAGGGACCCTTAGGTATGTAACTAAGAGATATTTTTAGGATCTCACATCGATTAAAAGGGTGGGAAAATTTGTTAATTATGAAATTGAGAAAATGAGAATTAATGCCTAAGATAAAAACGAGTGCTAAAATTTGTGGCGACATAATGTGTCAGGGACCGACAGTTTAAACGGATTCGGCTGGCTATTGATAAGGGAAAGTGTGACACTTTGATGGATTACCACCCGGGGCCGGGAGGACCACCATAATAAAAAATGAGAACAGTAATAAATTTGGGTTAATTTAATTAAATTAACGCTTTAGGGTTGTGGAATAATAAAAATGATATTGGTGTGGTTAATCACAATATTTAGGAGTGGTTAGTTATTTATCTTTTCGTGTTTAATTATCTTCGTAAGTAAAATATTCTATTGTGATATTTGTTGCGTATAATGTTGCTGTCTGGGTTCACGGACCCTATTTCACTACACCTAATAAGACAGCTTGTCACAGTCATTGACCATGATAAGTCCAACTTGTCAAGGTCAATGACTGTGACAAGTCTGGGGGTGACAACGGTTGTTGTCACGGACTTGTCACGGTCATTGACCGTGACAAGTTCATTAGACTTATCACAGTCATGTCACGGTTTATGGCCTTGACAATATTGGTCACGGTCAGGGACCGTGATAAATCCGTGACCTTCTAAAAGAAAATTTCACGGTCATTGGCCGTGATAATTTCGGGTAGAATTGAAAAAAATTCTGTTGGGCGGTATAGCCACTGCCACTGCCCAGTAGTATATTTGTATCGGTTATAGAAACATTGTTCCTGTTCAAACATCATATATCCAAATAAAATAGAGATAATGCAAATATACATTCAAAACAATATGCATCACGATATAATCCAAATATAATTCAAATGTAACAACTTACAACAATTCAAATTTAATAACTTAAAACAATCCAAAGAAATTCAAATAATGTCACTACATGTCTGGGGTAGGTTGAGGAGCTGGATAGGCCACACGATATACAAATTGATACACCTTTGAATATGCATCATGTTGTATTGTTCGGGCAACCACAATAGGGAGTTCTCCTTCCCTGTTATCACATGCGTGACGAGCACCTTAGCCTCGATGTCTTGAAGCGCATGTCCATGAACTAGCATACCCTGGATGGTATTCAGGTCCCTCAACCCCCTCCTTATCCACTCGTCATCAAATATGTTGTGTATAAACATGTTCGGCTAACCAAGTGTCATCATAGGTTGGTCGAAGGGAGCCAAATAGGGGACTAGATCATCAGAGTCCGCACGTGTCGGCGATAAGTAGTGACGTCCACGTCCTCGCCCTCCTCCACCTCCTCCTCCACCACATTCTCCTTCCCTTTCCCCTACCCTTTCCGGCCAAAAAATGCTTCATGAATGAGAATATATCTTGGACCGTCACCTCAAAATGGGGCATCTTCACGTCATGCGTGTCCACCGTTTGAGTCAACCCGGTGTTGCTCGTCTATAATCCGATGATACTAGATTTGGCCACCCGCGAGCTCACCCCCTTGTCCTCCCCTTGCGATCAGCGCCAAGCAATTGGCTGAGTGCGTCCGTGGACAAAGATACCTTGTCGGCATCAGACTACGACTCATGCACTTCCTTAAGCTTTTCTTGAAACGATAAAAAGCACACGATTAGTTAAATAAGTAAATAAAAAATTATAACGTAATTAACAAAAAGTATACTGTTAGATTACTTATAATCGTCGATGCGAAAATCGAGGACACCTCCTTATCATTCCTTTTCTTCGTCTGAATAGCCACATAACCATCGAGCCTATGAGGCCTACCCCCAGGGCCACTCCCCATCCCCTGAAATAAAATATTACAAAATTAGTATCGGGCCCGCAAAGTAAAATAACGCAAAATAATATATTTCTATAATCGTAGAAAAATAAAATCTTACCATCATCTTATGCTCCACCTCGGCGTAAGACGTCCGGCCGGAGTAGTGCACGTACATCTTTTTCTCCCAATTTCCCTCCCCGATCTCATTATCAATGAACTTTTGCCATTGTGCTAATGATATCGGCTCCTTCGGCGGGACGGACTCACACATTCGGATAATGGAGTCTCTGGTCATCCCAAAGTACCGACCCCGTAAAGTTTTCTTCTACGTCTTGTGTTGCTCCCTCAACTACTCCAAGATGGAATCGCGTAGTTTTGAGGCCAGGCTGAATTGTTCCTATCCAACAAATACAATGTTAGTTGCGAATAATTATAAATTGAAATTGAAATTGAAATATTCATAGAAATATAAATATCAATACATTATCTGTAGTGCCTCCTAAATAGCTAACTTGAGCTCATTTGGCACCTCTCTCCAACTAGTGTACCCCGGGCGAATGATTGTCTTTACCAGCTCGAGCGATCTCGTTAATATCCCCATCTTGTTCTCGACAGTCATCCCTAATTTGCCCTATTTGGGGAGCCTAGGGGCCGAGGATCCCTTGTCGCCTCCGCTACCACCGAGCCTAGATGACATCATCATAATCAGCATCAACATCCTCGACTTGATACCTGAAGGAGGCATTTTCTGTAAAAAAAAAAATGTTATTTTTAGTACAAATCAAAATGAATTAGAAGAAGACATGCAAATATGTACAATTACTACAAATCCAAATGAATTATTACTATTTAACACCTCAATTCTGAATTCCAAAAAAATAACATCTAGCTCATAATATGTACAATTACTAAAAATCTGAAACATCCCCACCCCCACCCCTATTGCCCACACACACGCACACTACACACAAATTGCCCCCCACCCCTCCCCCCACCCCCCACACACATTCTTATACAAAGGAAAGAGAGAAAGATAAAAAGAGTGAAAATGATAAAGTGCAAATCAATTAAAAGCATTAAAAATGGAGTGATAAAGTACAAATTAGAATATTTATTACAAATTGAAAAATTATTTCAAATTCAGGTTATCATTAAAAATAGATTGATATTCGGTACGAGCAGTCAAGTCATACACACTACTATTTAGATACTTTGGCTCATGTAGGCTAATTGACCATGGCTCGTTATTGATATACTCCGAGTAAAACACTTGGTTGACCTTTTGAAATGCACAAACGAACGACTCATCGCTCACGTGGTCATTGCTCTTCAACTTGGACAAGTCAACCATGATCAAATTGGTGCCAGGATAAACTTTACAAGAACCTTTATCCTCAACTCTTACCCAGTCACAGTAAAATACAACCTCTTTGAAGCTTATATAATCCAATTCAAATATATTTCGAATTACACCATAGTAAGTCATTTCAGCTTCAACGAGCTTTTTATCTTTTGCGCTCGCTCGAAAGAAAGTAAGAGCCTTGTATGAAATGTTCGAGTTCTGTACATTTGTACTTTTCTCGTACACCCTTGGGCCAAATACGTAATCATTCAATCGATACTTTTTGTACTCTTGTGCCATGAACAAGGGTCCAGTGGCTAGACGATCAATCCTTGATGTCGCATCACCCGTCTTTAAGAGGTAAGAATATAGATAAATTAATTAGGTTAGTTGTAAAGTTTGAGTGTAATGTAACGTTATATAACGACCATTTTCATTATAATTACCTCTTGTGACAACCACAACCTAAATTTGTTGTCTAATTGTACCATTGTTTTTCGTTTTTCATTGTTCACACGGGCTTCATATTTTTTGCATATTACAAAATTAATCATGTATAAAATAATCTAAAGTAATCTAAAATAATGTAAAACTTAAAATAATTTAAACTTACTTTTTCCATTCTTCGACATCTTCATGTGTGTCAAATAGATAACGAGCTACTTGTTCATGTTGCAAACTCGTTAATTTCACTCGTTTTCCGATCATATGACCACCATCATCGAGGAACTCATCAGTGTCATCAACACTGGTCGAGTCAGGCATATATTCTCGAGTATAGATTGATGACTTCATGGTGATGTATTCCTTTGCAATGTATCGTGTATTCTTGACGTAATCTTTAAAAACTTTCAACAATATTTCAAATGGATACATCCACCGATATCTAAGTGGACCGCAAAGAAGTTCCTCGTCGCATAGGTGTACCAATGATTGAACACTTATGCCAAAGAATGCTAGGGGAAAGTACTTCTCCAACACACAAATCTCTTCGATCACCGCCAATTTTGAAGCCACTATGTGTTCTCGATTGACTACCTTATCACACAAAAGTGAGAAGGTAATACTAATTTGAAAAATAGGCCTCCGCAAATCCTTGTGCTTGGAGAAATAGTTCTTAAACAATAGAGGAACCAATTACATGATCACATGCCAATCGTGGGACTTACATTAATGTAAATCATGAGTAGCATAATTCACAATCCTTTGCAAGTTGGACGAAAAATTAGATGGACCCTTCAAATTATATATTGTATCTAAAAGCACCTTCCTTTCTCCACTCATCAAAGTAAACTGTGCAAACCAACCATGGCATGTAAAGTTGTTTGATCTTTCTCACAGCCAGAGTATAACGATTGGGTCGCCTTAAATTTTAAACTTTGGTAGTCATCGTCAAGGTTAATCATGATATCTTCACGAGCACCTGAACCTTGTACATCACCAGTAACCTCATTCTCCTCAGCTTCATAAACTCCGTATGCATCATCAACTAAATCCTCTAACATATTATGATCTATGTCGTACCCTTCTACATCCATCGTATTTGTTGAAAGTTGTTGTGAAGGTTGTTCGGGGACAAAAGGAACTTTCAATTCACCGTGAAAACTCCAAAATTGATAATTATCTTGCATACCCCATCTTAACAAATGTAGTTCAACTATTTTTCACTCAAACACCGAAACCATTCTTACACCTAGCACACGGGTACGGAAACTCTTCATCATTATTACATCTCTTTGCGTATTTCACAAATTCATTAGCACCTCTGGGAAACACATCCCCCATTATATTTGTCTCACCCATCCACTCTTTGTATTTAGGATATCCCATCACAGCTATTAAAGGTAAGAAGCATATATTCCCGAATTAGTATAAACAAAACTTAGATTTATAGTATGTTTCATTTAATTACGTCTTAATTATATTCAATTTTTAAATTTCAAATTCAAATTCAATTTATAATAGAAATTCCTATTTCCTCCATCTCCTCTAAAGGGTGAGTGGTCATATCCCATTCAAGACCGTATATTTCTGTAACATACTTAACAGCTCATGCACATTGTTACGATTTGAGAAAAATTCGACAGCATATCCCCGCAGTTCTCCAAGTACACGACATAGATTGGCAACTGTGAGTGTTATTTCAATTGATCAATTGAAATAACACTCACACTTGTCAATCTAGTATGTACCGAAAGAACATTAGGATACGATTGAAGAACTTCCTCCAAAAGTAATAACTTTAAGCCACTAAGAATATTATTATTATACAGAAATTATGCAGTCCCAAACTATCCAAACGTGACAATTCGAGAGATCTCATTACAGGGGTAATGAATCTCGAACGGGTCTAAGTGTTATTGAATGCGTATGCTGATATGCCCTATATGTACCCAACAGCTCAGAGACAATAACCTCGTCCACGGAGATGGCCGAGGTTAGAAGGGCCTTAGATTGGAATGCAAGGGTCTCGTCCCAAGCAAGGTCGGCCATGGCCGACGTTACTAGTTACCTCTCAGTCAGACAACAGTTGAGGTCTTCATGATCCATGGAGGCAGTTATTCATCAGGTCATCCAGGGCTAGCAACCTCGTCTGGGTGCAAGCCGAGGTTGCAAGGCCTACATCATCATCATAACCAACCTCGGGTGAGAATCATCCGATGTTCCAAACCTATTCCAACATAACCTCGGCCCAGGCCGACATTATGACTCCACTTGTCTTACCTCGGCTTTACATGAGCCGACGCCATCATGAATGATCTCGGATTGGGAAATGGCCAGACTTCACCAACCTTGTACTCTTTCAGGTCGAGGTTGGTACCAATCACAGATAACTGAGCCTTTACTCGTATAGGTATGGCTGGGAACACGTGTGCCCAATCAGTTGTAACAAATCAATCCCCTCAAGTGGGGGAATATTTCATCATCATTCTCTACATGTAACAGTGAAAGATGGCTTAATCAGATTGGCTAGATCAACACACACATGCTCATTGCATGCATAGGGGGTGCATTACACCCCCCACATACTATATATACTTGCCTTCTCCTACTTGGATAGGAATCCAAAATGAACTACCCTAGCTGAAACTCTGTCCAAATATACAATAGAGAGAGAAAGCTTGAGAGTTTTGTATCTATGGCCATTAGAGCCCTCGTACAGTGATATTAACCACACACCTTCACAGTGGACGTAGGCCTGATTGGCTGAACCACTTATATGACAGTGTTCATCCTCTTCTCCTCACTTCATTCTCTTATATTTGATACACTTGTGCTACCATTGTTATATACTGATTAGAGCTCATAAACACCTTACCTGGTGGTGCTATTTCTTGCATCATCATAAGCATAAGAACTAGAAGGCTACTATCTGTGAGCATTATATGTAATTTCAAGTATGTTTCATTTAATTATCATACTATATATATTGTTCGTGATACAAAGTAATTTTAAAATAAAGTTGAAAATTCCCACCCCCAAATGGACAATAATCCAGTGGTCATGTCACTTCTAAAATTAACCAACCGAACATCGATCCACTATAATCCAACCGCAATAGCAACAACAAATGTGTATCCCGTACTCCTTCTAATTCATCTACTCAATTAATTAATTTCATCAATTAAAGTATACAATTATTAATTTACTAATTTACATTGAGGGACAATCCTACTTGCATATGAAAGGGGCACTAATTATTAATTACTAAAAAAATTAATAATTAATCAATATTTAATCAATCAATTCTTTTATAAGGGGCACTACTTGCATATGAGGGGCAATATCTAATAAAACAATCAAAATTTAATTAAAAATATTAACAAGCCCCACCCCATTTCACCTTGCCCCACTCCCTCCCCACCCCCACCCCTTCCCCCCCATCACACACACGCACACACATACACACACATATACACACACACGCACACACACACACATACACACACACACACAACGCCACTCCCACCCCTAGCCTGCCTCTTCCCCCCATTGCCACTGCCCACCACACACACATACACACACACACACACACCCATATATACACACACACATATACACCCCCTCCTCACCCCCTCCCTGCCCCCTCCCCCCACCACACACACACGTGCGCGCGCATATTTACACACACATATATACACACACGCACATATATGCACACATATATACAAATGTAAGAGGAATAGAGAGAGAAAACGTACCAAAATCGTAGAGAGAGAGAGAGTGCAGTCGCTTAGAGAGAGAAAAATGGAGGGAACAAAAAACGGTGGGAAAAAAGAAGAGGGAGAAGTTTTTTACTGGCAAAGTTGTCACAGACCTGTCACGGTCATGAACCGTGACAAGTTTACAAGGTTATCATGGTCAATGACTGTGATAGGACCGTGACAATTACAGTTGCCACGGTCTTATCACGGTCAATGACCGTGACAAGGCTTGCCGATTGAAGGGTGTCATTTTGACTTTTTTGGTGTAGTATTTGAGGGGAGTAGTGTGTATTCATACTCGAGGCTCTGACCTCGTGCGTTGACTGACTTTTCAGGATAAATTTTGGAGAAGCTGCATAGAATTATCGGAGTTTATTGTTTGGAGGTGCAGCTGGAGTTTATTCATTTTATATCTTTTTTTAGTTAGACTTTCTTTTCAGTTGTATTTCATTATGAGACTTCATTTGGGTTTTTATTGGGCCATTCGGTTCCAAAGTTGTTAGAGGACTTCAGTTGGATTATTCATAGTGATTATTACTTAGTTTTCAATTAAATCTTAATTTGAGATTGGATGTATTCGGAGTTTTAGCATGTGATGGATCCTTTATCGTTCAATCGTTATTATCAGTCGGGATTGATTTGAATTATTTATCTTATAGATTGATTTTATTATGTCTCATATATGTCTCATGCTAAGAATGGTATTTTATTTACTTGCGCCGGACATAGTTTTAGTGGCGGTCGATGCCAGAATTAGGCGGGGTGTGACATCCTATTGTGTTGGTTCAAATGCAAAAACTTTCAGTTTTTTTACCTATTTTTTAAAATAATAAAATACATTACTTTCGATTGATTTTTTTACTAGGCCACACTAAAATATTATGAACTCATATAAAAAATATCATCTCCATTTTTTTTTAATATTTTAAAAAAAGTGTATGTTCATAGGTATGTTGCTAGGAGGTATGTTGTAGAGCTTGATAGTGTGTATATATACAGGTCAGCTCTAATGCGGATTTAACTTGCAAACGGATTTTTTCGTATTTTTTAAAAGTAGAAAAAAATAATTTCAACTTGTTTTTTTTTCTGTGGTATTCAAACATTTCAGAGGACCCCTATAAAAAAAACAACTCAAAATGAATTCTGTTGCTATTTTTAAAAAATCGGTCAAACATATGTTAGTTTTTAAAGCTCTTAAAAACTGACATATATTTGACCAATTTTTTGAAAATAGTAAAACAATTCATTTTGAGTTGAATTTTTTGGTAGGGGTCTCCTCAAATGTTTAAATACCACAAGAAAAAATCAAGTCAAAATTTGATTTCTTCTATTTAAAAAAAAAAAACGCACAAAAATCCATCCGCAAATTATATTCAGAAGTTGCGTCTGCATTAGAGCCTTACTGCATATATATATATATATATATATATATATATATATATATATATATACAGAAATGATCTCATGCATGCTCAGTTTGCATACCCTCTGCATTAGAGCCTTACCGCAAATTATATAGTTTTGGACTGATTTTTTTATGGTTTTTAAACATTTCAGTAAGACCATGAAAAAAAAATCAGCTCAAAATGAATTTTTTGCTATTTAAAAAAAATCGGTCAAACTTTGTGAGTTTTTAAGTTGTTAAAAACTGACAAAGTTTGACCGTTTTTTTTTAAATAGAAAAAAAAATCATTTTGAATTTTTTTATTGTCCTACTGAAATGTTTGAAAAGCATAAAAAAAATTAGTTCAAAAATATTTTTTTACTAATTTATCAAAAATGGTCCGCACCAACGGTATACAAACTGGGGTATGCATAAGAACCTCTCTCTCTCTCTCTCTCTCTCTATATATATATATATATATATATATATATATATATATATATATATATATATATATATATATATATATATATATATATATGTGTGTGTGTGTGTGTGTGTGTGTGTGTGTGTGTGTGTGAAATAAATAAGAAGTCAGAAAGGGATAGACATGAGCGTGTGCGTTATTATGTGAGTAATGCATTAGATGTATGATCTATGTGGGTTGTAATCGTGGGTTAATTTGGTAATTATTGTGTGGTTGAATCCTAATGTTTTAAATGAGTATATATGAAAATTATGTTATCTATCCGGGTGTTCTCAGTTTAAATTGATATTAAAAAGGAGAGTAACATTTAGACCTTTCACAAAAGAGTTCAAATGAGGAAAAAACATTTCATTGATTGTTCCTTTAATTAACCCATCTCTTTAACAACTATTTTCAAAACACCCAACCCTATATTTCATCCCTATAACTATCTCCCCTAGGTCAAAGAATTCATAATTTGGTCAAAGTAACTCTTAAAAGTATATATAATTTTGGTTAAAGTATTTGTATTTTGGTCAAAGTATCTTTTAAAATTATATACAATTTCATTCAAAAGTATCTATATTTTGGTTAAAGTATTTGTATTTTGGTCAAAATGTAGCGTGTGAAAGTATATGTCGACAGAAAATAAGCAATGGACTTAGGGTCCATTTGTTTGCACATCTGAAGTCTGAATTTAAGCCATTCAGATTTCAGAGACAGTAAAAATCTATTTGTTTTTTAGACATTTCAGATAGCAACGGTCATATTGTCCTCTTAATGATTCCAAGGTTCTAAAGTCTTTGAATCTGGAAACTGAAATCTGAACCGAAATATGTTTCCAACAATATCCTTATTATTTCTTTGAAATCATAATCGTGTGAAAATAATAACTCATATCAGAATCTGTGTGAAAAGAGTTTTAGACGCAATAAAACTCTCTCTAAACAAAACTATATAAAGCCACAAAAATACACAAAAAAATGCGTAGAATAATTTGACAGCTCCACAATCTTCAACATGTATATTCTTCCTTCCTTCTTCTTCCTTTTTTTTCCCAAAGTTTCTTTTACTTCTTCCTTTTTTCTAAACGTGTTCTTCTTTTGTTATGTGTAAACAATGAATGAAGTCTTATAAGATAAAAAGTCTTATGGCTCTCTGTGTATATTTAACTGATAAAGAAAGAAGTATATAACTCTTATAAAGAAAGTGCATCTTTAATTTATTAGAGAGGAGTCGACATATGTCAGCATATATCATATAGCAGTGGACATATGTTGACATGTCATAGACTTCTAAAAAAGAAAGATATGAAAGGATTTTATGTATGTCCTGTTTTCATCTTTATATGATGTCTCGAGACTAATATTTACTCATGAATAAATAAAGATTAATTTATGTATGTCCTGTTTTCATCTTTATATGTTGTCAACGAATTTGCATTAGCTTGCTCACCATCATTATAAAACATTTCATGCACTAAATTGTCTATTTATTTAATAAACATCTTGTTTTTATAATAAACAAAATTAGCAGTCTATTATTTTGATAAATATTTTTTTGTAATTAAACATCTTTTTTTTTTATACTACGCAAATTCCCTATTACTTGGAATTCTTAATATAAATTGCATGTTAAATTGCATATTATGTGTAATAATATTTATTTCATGGATGTTTTAAATATACATTTTTTATAAAATAAATATAAGGGTAAAATGGTCCACATAATTTGCATTCAGATTTCATACATAAATCCGCAAATAAACATAACATTTTTCGGACTTCGGATTCAAACACAAACACAAGCTTAATTAAAGGGGCGTTATTGAAATGGTACAAGGTCTCATTTGGAGCCGCTACTATGTTTGTTTTTCCTTTACCGTTTGCCCTTACATCTGGTGTTACTGAAGCTACTTCCGAACTAAGTTTCTTAATGAAGTTGTTGAGCTAAGTTAGTTGAATTAGAGAAATACTTTGTTTTTTGTAGTTGCTAAGCACAAACTGGAATTGCACTTTTTTGTGACTTAAAAACTTTAAAGCTTGTCTCAATATGTAGAAACTCAACTTCATATTCCATTAAACAAGTTTATCACAAACTGATTTAAAATAAGAAAACTTCTTTGAGAATATATTTAGGAAGATGCTCTCTTCAATAGATATTTCCTTTATGGTTTCTTTATCCGTCATATATCTTGCAACGATGAATAAAATGAAATTCAACTTAGATAATAACGTTGAAGGAGTGATATGAGATCTCGTGCTGGCAATTTTTTGGCAAGACTCAAAATTAACGCAATATATTGTGTTTATGTCGCGTTCGTGTCAGATATTTTGGATCCACAACGGGTCGTGTTATAGTTGTGACACGAAATTGACCTACTTTGGTCCAATTGTAATACAAATAAACAATTTAATTTCGGCCTAATTATCACTCCTTTATAATCAATATTTTTCACGTATTATAAAATAAATAGATTATATTTATATATGAAAAATAAACGGGTTGTTGTGTTGGAACAAGTTGAATCGTGCTCAATTGGCATGAAATTGGTTTTCGTGGTATTTATGTTGCGTCGTATTTTTAACAGGTCATGTTCATGTTATGCAATAAATAACACGACATTGTATCGTATTGTGTTTTTGTTTGATAAAATTAAGTCATGTGATGTCGGGTCAAACCTAAGCACGACCTATTAGTCCGAATTGCTACCCCTACGTGGGTCCCAGATCCTCTCCATTAATCTTTCCCCCGATTTCACATATTACATTCATAGATATATGACATGTGTTATTAAAAAAATCTTATATCGAAGTAGAATCAGTTATTTAAATGTGTATGGACATAAATTGGGAAAAACGGTAACAACGAGGAGCCAAATCCGATAATGTGGCCCTGAATCTGACCTATTAGTTCTTTTTTGGTTTTTGTTTTAATATGTGGAGTTTTGGAAATGAAGGAGGTTAATTGGAAGTTAATATTTTTTTTAAAAAGGTTGAGACCCGCTGAAACTCTTTCTATGTAGATCCTTTCAAATCAGTAAGGTGTGTGACTATTTTTTTTATAAGTATATACGATGTCACATATATACCCATCTAAGGGGACGGAAACTGTATACAAGATTGTATACAAAATCTCATAATGAAAAAAAAGCTAAGTACAAAAAGGGTGGGGATACAAAAATCTATCCCATTCCTAAAAATCTAGGTTTTTGGGGTGAGAGGTGAGATGGACTGGGTATTTCATGTAGTGAGTGTGCTCAATATGTATTTTATGAATGGTTTCTCACCGGGTTATATGGGAGTGAAATATACTGGGTAAATGTGAAACACTTGTGAGCATGAGATTGAGAGGATTTTGTCTTATATAACTTGGATCCATTTGCATGGAGAGTTGGCGTAAGATGGCTATTCGAGATTTAGGTTGGAAAATATAAGGTGTGTGATCTATCCTTGGTATTGTTATCTATTTTACGTGTAATTTCTTCAAGTAGAGTGGAATGAAGCCAAATTATTAACCACGTATATCTTAGTATACTGGTTGCTTTCTCTCCTGCTTTTCATGTTTATGTACTTATTATTGCCATTATATATTGATTATATCCGGGGTCCTGGTCAATATTTGAGGGTGTTTTTATCCATTGGGTTTTCCAGATCAAATGAGATGGGTGACTCCTAAATTCAACGGGTTTTTATTGTAAAATACCCCACAAAATTGCAATCATATTGCAATTAGGCAATTGTTTTATGAAGCCAAAGTTTAGTCTTAAGCCCCATTACATATACCCCTAAAAGGGAAAGAAGAAGAAATAACATTACAGTTCCATTAGGAGCATGATGGTGGCCACAAGTATGCATACACTTACAAAAAGTAGCAATCCATCGAAGTACATACATATGCACAACATTTATTTATATGTAATCAAAACATTTTTACGGAACTGAAGAAAGTTTTAACAACCCATCACATCAAATATTTGCAGATTGAACTACCTCGCATGGGGACCCAATCCACTCTCTAGATTCATAGATATCAACCCTAATGAATCTTCTAATTCCGTGTCATTATGAACTGTCTCAATAGACAAACATTCTTTCAGTTCCGTCACCACATAATTCATAGTTGGCCTTTTTATTGCAGCGAGCGATACACAAGCCATTGCCAATTCCACAGCTTTCCACACAGAATTAACATGACATTCCCCCCGTAACCTCGGATCAGTAATATTTTTAACGTCCCCTTTTTGTAGCATTGAACTCACCCATTTTATTATGTGAGTCCTGTCCTGAGTTCTTGCTTTTGCGGGACGACCTGTGATTATCTCCAAAAGAACAACCCCATAGCCATAAATATCACTTTTGTCTGTCAATCTGTTCGATCTGAAACCAAAAAACTTAAAAGACACATAAATATGCATAAAAAATACTAGCGCTGTTCAATTTAAAAATTTATACTTTGTAGGGCGTTCCATACTAATAATTAAGAGTCCCTTTGAATATTAATGAGCCAAAAATGATATTTAAATAAGTTTTATTTTAATCACTGATTACGTTAAGTAATTTACAAATAGTTAAGGGTGTGTTTCATTACAAAGTTATGTGATATTGGAAAAGGAGTGGAAAAATAGAGAAGTGGCTTGTTTACATGCTCTCTTTTCCCATTTTTATGGAACCAAATTCCCTCCCCTCCCTTTCTATAAAAAATCGGGAAAATAAGAGAATATCTCACCAATTCACCCCTATCTTTTTCTACCTTTTTCAAACTTTTTTATAAAAACGAATCGTTTCGATTTTTTCCAACATTGTAGTTAAACGCACCCTAAAATACTTACTCTGGATCAAGGTACCCTGGAGTGCCAGCGACTGCCGTGAATATGCGAGTGTTATCTTCAACCGAAAAGATCCTGGACAGCCCAAAATCAGCTATTTTGGCTTGGAATTTTTCATCCAGTAAAATATTGGTGGATTTTACATCTCTGTGGATTATTGGCGGCTTGCAACCATGGTGCAAATACTCCAATCCTATAATTGAAGTATAAATAGTAGTTAGACATATAGAATAAAGTAAGCATTAGAAGCAACGGAAAAAAATGTTCTCATTCTTGCAATTGATCTGCTTAATAACCTTGTGCTGCGTCCGTTGCTATTTGGAGCCTGTCTTCCCAACCCAAAACATACAAATTTCTATCTGCACCCATGAGATTTACAGTATTAACTTCATATTTGTCCCTCCCCCCACCCCCCCCCCCCCCCTCCAAAAAAAAAAAATGAAGAAAAATTACACCAACTTGCCAAGATGAAAATTGACAATGCAGAAATCCTTGCATCTTGAAATGTTCATCTAAATGTACTGTTTAGCATGTACCTGAGAGATGTTTATATAAATTTCCATTAGAAATATACTTGTAAATGATTCCCATGTTGGTGCCTTCGTCGCAGTATCCAACAAAAGAAAGCAAGTTTTTATGATGAATGCTCATAAGAAGGCCTGCCTGTGATTTTAAACCGAAAATTAAGTACTAATCTAGGCTTCTGGAGAAATTTTTTCTTCTACAGATTACTTCCTACATTCCAAATTAAGAGTCCTTATTTCAAGTTCACAAAATTTGAGAAAACACTTTCTTTTCCTTCTACATTTAGCTTGAAGGTGACACTCGGTTTATACTTAGTCAAACACAATGTTCATGTTTATTTAATAGCTTAAGGGTAACCTTAGAATTGATTTTATTTTACGTAAATTTTTTGGAAATGTTACTTTATTCGGGACTGTCAAAAAAGAAATGCTTGATTCTTGATTTGGGTTGAAGGGAGTATATTTTAACAATATTCTGGTAGCATGCTAACTTACCTCTGCCTGAAATTCTTTGTACCCTTGAATTGAAGATGGAGAGGGCATCTTCACAGCAACTTGAGTGTCACCTAAATATCCATGGTATACTGTTCCGAATCCTCCTTTCCCAATAACTCTCTGGAAGTTGTTGGTAATAGTCAAAATCTCCGAATATGTGAACTTTTGATTCTTCATCTCCAAGTTTCTATCATTTTCGTTAGATTCAGCTTTCACCTTTCTGACTACTGAGATCATACAAAAGTGAAAAGAGTATACATGAAAATTAGCAGATTAATTAATATTTTTAATAATAAAGTGTATTGCAAAGTCACTGTTAAATGTAAGTTCGAGAGAATTCCTATAATTCGTTCTTATACCTCGTTGTTTTCTTCTTTTAATCATCCACAGAATAATCACTATTGCAATCAAGATCACAAGCGATGCAGCCACTGCTGATGCTACAATTGGTATAATCACCTTCTTCTTTTTCTTATTGCATGCGACAAACTGACAAGGATCTGTATTGTTGGTATTGTTGTTCTGACTATCGAAACTGTTTATAATAACAGTTGTGAAGCTTGTAACTAGCATATATTGACACCCTTTTTGTAAAAGATTCTTTTTTATACACTAAAATAATTGATTTTTTTAAAGTAAAATTCAAATTGATTTTCAAATTGTTTCTTTTAAATACATCTTATTCCGCTTAAAATAATCTATCACAACAGGAACCTCTATTTATTTCTAATATAAAATTTCTCAAACATCAATAATAGCAATCCATTCTTTGATTTCTCAAGGAGTTGTGCCGGAACTGACCCTGTAAAGTTCTTTCCTTTTAAGTTTCGACAAAAAGAAAGAACAAAACATGAATCTAAGTTTCTTGTGTTTGTCATCAAAACCTACGTAGTCAGTCAGTGTGATTAACTTACAGGACCGTCAAATTTGTCAATTGAGTTAGAAATTCAGGAACCTGTCCAGTTAAGCTATTGTTTGATAAATCCCGGAAATGTGAAGGAAAAAATAAATACATGTTTTATTATTACCCACTGGAAATTTTAAGTCCACGTGAGAATGGTATGCTTACAGAGATTCTATCATTTTGAGATTGAATATTTGAAGAGCTATCACCCCAGTCAATGTGCTTGAGGACAAGTTCCTGGTGACAGGATGAGTACTCTTAGAAATGATGGGACTAAAATTGAAAGTTAACCATTTGGGTAGGCAATTGTTCACAAACATGGCATAAAATGATACAACCCTAGTGCGTTTAAAGTCATAATAAAGTAAAAACACGATACAATGTGACATCACGTGTTTTTATTCATTATATAAATTTGACTGCATAAGATTTGTGCCTGGGAAAATCCATGTACAAATAATGAACACGTAATTATGCAGTGGAACACGCACGGAAAAGCAATAGAAATATTCGAACCTAAAACCTCAATAAAAGAAATCTTCTTATTAGTTGTGTTTAAATTAGGTATAGGCCACTTTAAATATACATTACAAAATTTGATATGAAACTAATAAAAAAGGAAATAAATAAAAGATTAATAACCTGCATTTATGACTACATTAAAAAAGCTTACAAATATATAAATAAAATAAAAAACAATAATTTATTTTCTCACTCCGAAGGGGGAGGACCCGGCTCACTTTTCTTATTTACGTTAGCCAAATCTTGAGATAGCTTGGCTTTGATCTCAAAGGGGTTGTGCTTCGATTTCTGGTGGCAAATAATCTCAAGTGATCAAATGTTCCCTTTTGCATTTCCTCCGTAATTGGTTCTTTGATTTTCGTAATGCAATGACAAGGACGGTCCACTTCCTGTCTTTTGGACACTCCACCATCTTATGCAGCATCACACCACACTTGTAACATTTAAAAATGGATTGGTCCGGGGGTGGGTTGTAATGAGGATTAATGTCCTCAAATAGTCTTCAACTTTTGTAAGCATGCTCATCCACTGCTTGTTGAAGTGATGAAACTTACGAGTAACTTAGTTCGGCTTGGTAGCTCATTTGCATCTGTTGGAAGCAGCTGGCAACAGCTGTATTTGCAAAGATTTGAAAAACGAATGCTTTTGTCTATCTTTAATGAACAGATATAGGGCTGCTCTGCACGCCCTTTGGAAACAGTCCCACATAGGTGGGATGTGGAAAATAAGTTGTGTTAATATACAATTTTTTGGGAACAAAGGTTCAGCCCTTTGGGCATTCAAGTTTTTGTAGGTATGTGGGGCAGACCCAATGGGCCAAGTCACACACGCGCCGCCGCCGTCCGTCCGGCCTTGCCCGGGTCCGGGTCCTGGTCCTGGGGCTTGGGCTTGGGCTCATTAAGAATTAATTTTTTGGACAAATATATTAACTTTTTTTGGGCCTTAAAAATTATTTTTTAACGGTAATTAATTCCGAAAAAATTAAAACGTGGTTTACTCCGTGTTGATTTCTTCAACCAAGTTGCCCACTTCTTCCAGTTTTTTCTCCACGTTGTTTCCAACGTCTCTTTTCTTTTTGCCCCATAAAAGAGCTGGTTGCCTCCGGTTTTGGCACACAGTTATCAACACAGATTTTTTCTCTCTAAAATTTCTTTCTCCCAGAATACTATTTCCAGAATAATTAATCTCATTACAGATTAATTATAGAATCGAGCAATTAATACAGAATGGGTGTATACAGACCGGATTAATTCTTGTGCTATCAATCCGTATTTTAATTACAGGCTGTTTTATCCTGGGGGTGACGGGGCTGCACACTGTCGGCACAATTAGAGGCAGAGCCGCGAAACACCTTAAAGAGAGCGACCTAGTCCGCGACTCAGCCGTGTTCTTCGCTGTCCAGTTTCCGGAATTCTTATATTATTTTTCTGCCCCAGAATTATTTGCTCCAATTGGGTAATTTCGTTCCTGAATTTAATTCTGCATTTAATTGTTTATTACTGCAACAACAATTTTAAGGTGATCTTATTCTGCCATGGACGAAATTAATTCCAGTAACCTAAATAAGCCTTTCAAATATGAAGGCACTCATTTTAAACGTTGGAGCAAAAAATTGCTATTTTATTTAACTACGAAAAAGGTCGCATCATGTGTTCAATTTGACAAACCCGTAGTTAATAATCCACCTACTGTTGAGGAAAGCAAAACAATTAGAACTTGGGAGGAAAATGATTTTTTGTGCAAGAACTATATTCTGAATGCTCTAAGTGACGAACTTTATGACTATTATGCCAATTATAAAACTGCGAAAGATGTTTGGGACGCACTTTTTAAAAAATATGACACGGAGGAGGCGGGTGCTAAAAAATATGCCGTCAGCCGTTATTTGAAATTTCAAATGACGGATGACAAATCTGTTGTTGCTCAAACCCATGATTTGCAAATGATTGCCCATGAAATTATTTCCGAGGGCATGGCCTTAGATGAGCAATTTCAGGTGGCTGTGATTATTGATAAATTGCCTCCACTGTTCAAAGAGTTTAAAAATATTTTGAGGCATAAGTCTAAAGAATTCTCACTAGAGTCATTAATTACTAAATTGAGAATTGAGGAGGAATCCCGAAAACAGGACTATAAAGATGAAATTCTTGTTGTGTCTAACAACAAAAATCAGAAAAAGAACCACACTCCAGTTGTTTTAAAGGCAAACGGGAAAAATATGAAAAATCAGAAAAATAGCCACAACCAGAATTTTAAAAGTCAGACTCAGACTCAGAATAAGTATAAGAACCCTGGAAATGGACAGTCTAGCAACTCGGGACAGTTTCTCTGTTTCAAGTGTGACAAGCCTGGCCATATGGCTCGCAAATGTCGCAACGTGCCACAAGCACAAGCGAATTTGACCGAAGAGGACCTATGTGCTATGATTTCAGAAATCAACATGGTTAGCGGTGCCGAAGGGTGGTGGTTGGATACTGGCGCTTCCCGCCATATCTGTTATGACCGTAGTCTATTTAAGACTTATTCTGAGACTGCAGATAAGAAGGTGTTGTTGGGTGATTCTCACTCCACCGAGGTTGCTGGTACTGGAAATGTGGAATTGAAGTTCACTTCGGGAAAGACTATTATCCTCAAAGATGTTCTTCACACTCCCGAGATAAGGAAAAATTTGGTTTCGGGCTATCTTCTCAACAAAGCTGGCTTTACTCAAACTATTGGTGCTGATTTATTTACTTTGACCAAAAATGGAATTTTTGTAGGCAAGGGTTATGCCACTGATGGGATGTTTAAATTGAATGTTGATGCAATGAATAAAATTTCTCCTTCTGCTTATATTGCTTGTTCATTTAATATTTGGCATGCTAGGCTTTGTCATGTTAATAAACGACTTGTTAAAAATATGAGCACTTTAGGATTAATTTCCGAATTATCATTAAATGATTTTGAAAAATGTGAATGGTGTAGTCAAGCAAAAATCACTGAGACACCACATAAATCTGTTTTTAGAGAATCTGAAACACTTGATTTAATTCATTCGGATATTTGTGAATTGGATGGTGTCACAACTAGAAATGGCAAACGTTATTTTATAACTTTTATTGATGATTGTTCCGATTATTCATTTGTGTATTTAATGAAAAATAAAAGTGAAGCGTTTGACATGTTTAAAATTTTCCTTAATGAAATTGAAAATCAATTTAATCGGAAAATAAAAAGGTTACGTAGTGATAGAGGCACCGAATATGATTCTGGACCATTTATTGAATTTTATAAAACCCACGGTATTATTCACGAAAAAACTGCCCCTTATTCGCCCGAAATGAACGGTAAAGCCGAAAGAAAAAATAGGACATTAACTGAATTAGTTGTGGCTATTTTATTAAATTCTGGGGCTGCCTCACATTGGTGGGGTGAAATTATTTTGACTGTGTCTCACGTGCTTAATAGAATTCCTAAGACTAAAATGAAAATATCTCCTTATGAAATTTGGAAAAATATTAAGCCTAACGTGTCATACTTTAGAACGTGGGGGTGCTTAGCCTATGTACGTATACCCGACCCTAAAAGGTCTAAATTGGCAAGTAGAGCATATGAGTGTGTTTTTATAGGCTATGTTATTAATAGCAAAGCATACCGATTTTATGACTTGAAAAATCAAGTAATTATTGAATCAAATGACGCCGATTTTTATGAAGATAAATTTCCTTTTAAATTGAGGAATAGTGGGGGCGAGTCATCCACTAATATTTCTTTAAATAAAAATAAAGAAAATAATGAATCCATTTTAGAAATTCGAAAAAGTAAAAGGGCTCGTGTAGAAAAAGATTTTGGTCCCGACTTTTATGCTTACACCTTAGAGGAGGATCCTAACACTATTCAAGAAGCCTTATCTTCTTTAGATGCCGATTTATGGCAAGAGGCTATTAATGATGAAATGGATTCTTTGGAAACAAATAAAACTTGGCATTTAGTGGACCTTCCTCCTGGATGTAAAACAATTGGGTGTAAATGGATTCTTAAAAAGAAATTAAAACCTGATGGCACTGTTGAAAAATATAAGGCACGTCTTGTTGCTAAAGGTTTTAGACAAAGAGAAAATGTAGACTTTTTTGACACATTTTCACCCGTGACTAGAATAACGTCTATACGTGTACTATTTGCTATAGCTGCCTTAAATGATTTAATTGTACACCAAATGGATGTTAAAACTGCATTTTTAAATGGAGAATTAGAAGAAGAGATTTATATGGATCAACCTGAAGGTTTTATTGTACACGGTCAAGAAAATAAAGTATGTAAATTAGATAAATCTCTTTATGGACTCAAACAGGCACCTAAACAATGGCATGATAAATTTGATAGCTTAGTCATCTCTAATGGGTTTAAAATTAATGAAAGTGACAAATGCATTTATTATAAATATGTTGAGAACATTTGCACTATCATATGTCTTTATGTTGATGACTTGCTTATTTTTGGTTCCAATAATCATGCCGTAGAAAATGTTAAATCATTATTATGTGCCAACTTTGATATGAAGGATTTGGGTGAAGCTAGTGTAATATTAGGAATTAATATTACTAGGTCAGAAAAGGGACTTTCTTTGGATCAATCTCATTACATTGAGAAAGTTCTAAAGAAATATAATTACTTTGACTGTAAACCTGCTAGTACTCCATTTGACCCTAGTGTAAAGTTATTTAAGAACACTGGCGACAGTGTAAACCAAAATGCTTATGCAAGCATTATTGGTAGCTTACGTTATGCTACAGATTGCACTAGACCTGACATAGCTTATGCTGTGGGAGTACTATGCAGATTTACTAGTAGACCTAGTATGGAGCATTGGCATGCTATTGAGAGGGTCATGCGGTACCTTAAAAGGACGATGAACCTCGGATTACACTATAATAAGCATCCCGCTGTCCTTGAAGGATTTAGTGATGCTGATTGGAACACCCTATCTGATGATTCTAAGGCTACTAGTGGATATATATTTAGCATCGCTGGTGGTGCAGTTTCTTGGAAATCTAAGAAACAAACTATTTTGGCTCAATCCACTATGGAGTCTGAGATGATAGCGCTAGCTGCTGCTAGTGAAGAGGCAGGTTGGTTAAGAAACCTCCTGTCAGATATCCCATTATGGGAAAGACCGATTCCAGCCGTTTTGATTCATTGTGATAGTACCGCGGCTATTGCAAAAGTTGAGAACCGTTATTATAACGGTAAGAAACGACAAATACGTCGTAAGCACAGTACTGTTAGAGAATTTATCTCTACGGGTGCTGTGAGGGTGGATCATATACGGTCTGAACAGAACTTAGCTGATCCTTTGACGAAAGGACTAGCTAGGGAAAAGGTGTGGAACACCACGAAAGGGATGGGACTAAAGCCCTTGGATAAATGAGTCATTTGTGATGGTAACCCAACATATAGACTGGAGATCCCAAGAAATATGTTCAAAGGGTAATAACAAGTCACAAGTGATATGGGTTGAATCATGCGATTATTAATTAAAATAGAACGGGGTTTTACTCCGAGTCCATCCCTAAGGAGCATGATATCCTGAAGCGAGTTAAAGGATGAGTTATTATAACTCTTAATGAGATCTATAGCTCTATTTTGAGTGGGGTACTTAGCTACAGGAGTATTCTTGATAGACTCACCTATGTGAATGTGGAAGTGTGGCCGCTTCCTATGGATATTTTGGGCAAATTCCTAAAGCGTTCACTATACTGGGATAGAAGCACATGGCCGTAACGTGCTAGCTATTAGAACTACACCCAAGTAGGGTTGTGTGTGGGATGTTGTCAGAGATAGAGTTCAAAACTACGGTTACTCTAGTATATTCTGAATCATCTTTACTACGTAAAGGTTCAAGTCGAAAGACACCTTTGCTTATGCACAATTCTATGAATTATTGCTCGATAAAATACTTTCAAAATTTGCAAGTGGGGGATTGTTGGAAGCAGCTGGCAACAGCTGTATTTGCAAAGATTTGAAAAACGAATGCTTTTGTCTATCTTTAATGAACAGATATAGGGCTGCTCTGCACGCCCTTTGGAAACAGTCCCACATCGGTGGGATGTGGAAAATAAGTTGTGTTAATATACAATTTTTTGGGAACAAAGGTTCAGCCCTTTGGGCATTCAAGTTTTTGTGGGTATGTGGGGCAGACCCAATGGGCCAAGTCACACACGCGCGCGCGCGCCGCCGCCGTCCGTCCGGCCCGGCCCGTGCCCGTGCCCGGGTCCGGGTCCGGGTCCTGGGTCTTGGGCTTGGGCTCATTAAGAATTAATTTTTTGGACAAATATATTAACTTTTTTTGGGCCTTAAAAATTATTTTTTAACGGTAATTAATTCCGAAAAAATTAAAACGTGGTTTACTCCGTGTTGATTTCTTCAACCGAGTTGCCCACTTCTTCCAGTTTTTTCTCCACGTTGTTTCCAACGTCTCTTTTCTTTTTGCCCCATAAAAGAGCTGGTTGCCTCCGGTTTTGGCACACAGTTATCAACACAGATTTTTTCTCTCTAAAATTTCTTTCTCCCAGAATACTATTTCCAGAATAATTAATCTCATTACAGATTAATTATAGAATCGAGCAATTAATACAGAATGGGTGTATACAGACCGGATTAATTCTTGTGCTATCAATCCGTATTTTAATTACAGGCTGTTTTATCCTGGGGGTGACGGGGCTGCACACTGTCGGCACAATTAGAGGCAGAGCCGCAAAACACCTTAAAGAGAGCGACCTAGTCCGCGACTCAGCCGTGTTCTTCGCTGTCCAGTTTCCGAAATTCTTATATTATTTTTCTGCCCCAGAATTATTTGCTCCAATTGGGTAATTTCGTTCCTGAATTTAATTCTGCATTTAATTGTTTATTACTGCAACAACAATTTTAAGGTGATCTTATTCTGCCATGGACGAAATTAATTCCAGTAACCTAAATAAGCCTTTCAAATATGAAGGCACTCATTTTAAACGTTGGAGCAAAAAATTGCTATTTTATTTAACTACGAAAAAGGTCGCATCATGTGTTCAATTTGACAAACCCGTAGTTAATAATCCACCTACTGTTGAGGAAAGCAAAACAATTAGAACTTGGGAGGAAAATGATTTTTTGTGCAAGAACTATATTCTGAATGCTCTAAGTGACGAACTTTATGACTATTATGCCAATTATAAAACTGCGAAAGATGTTTGGGACGCACTTTTTAAAAAATATGACACGGAGGAGGCGGGTGCTAAAAAATATGCCGTCAGCCGCTATTTGAAATTTCAAATGACGGATGACAAATCTGTTGTTGCTCAAACCCATGATTTGCAAATGATTGCCCATGAAATTATTTCCGAGGGCATGGCCTTAGATGAGCAATTTCAGGTGGCTGTGATTATTGATAAATTGCCTCCACTGTTCAAAGAGTTTAAAAATATTTTGAGGCATAAGTCTAAAGAATTCTCACTAGAGTCATTAATTACTAAATTGAGAATTGAGGAGGAATCCCGAAAACAGGACTATAAAGATGAAATTCTTGTTGTGTCTAACAACAAAAATCAGAAAAAGAACCACACTCCAGTTGTTTTAAAGGCAAACGGAAAAAATATGAAAAATCAAAAAAAGAGCCACAACCAGAATTTTAAAAATCAGACTCAGACTCAGAATAAGTATAAGAACCCTGGAAATGGACAGTCTAGCAACTCGGGACAGTTTCTCTGTTTCAAGTGTGGCAAGCCTGGCCATATGGCTCGCAAATGTCGCAACGTGCCACAAGCACAAGCGAATTTGACCGAAGAGGACCTATGTGCTATGATTTCAGAAATCAACATGGTTAGCGGTGCCGAAGGGTGGTGGTTGGATACTGGCGCTTCCCGCCATATCTGTTATGACCGTAGTCTATTTAAGACTTATTCTGAGACTGCAGATAAGAAGGTGTTGTTGGGTGATTCTCACTCCACCGAGGTTGCTGGTACTGGAAATGTGGAATTGAATTCACTTCGGGAAAGACTATTATCCTCAAAGATGTTCTTCACACTCCCGAGATAAGGAAAAATTTGGTTTCGGGCTATCTTCTCAACAAAGCTGGCTTTACTCAAACTATTGGTGCTGATTTATTTACTTTGACCAAAAATGGAATTTTTGTAGGCAAGGGTTATGCCACTGATGGGATGTTTAAATTGAATGTTGATGCAATGAATAAAATTTCTCCTTCTGCTTATATTGCTTATTCATTTAATATTTGGCATGCTAGGCTTTGTCATGTTAATAAACGACTTGTTAAAAATATGAGCACTTTAGGATTAATTTCCGAATTATCATTAAATGATTTTGAAAAATGTGAATGGTGTAGTCAAGCAAAAATCACTAAGACACCACATAAATCTGTTTTTAGAGAATCTGAAACACTTGATTTAATTCATTCGGATATTTGTGAATTGGATGGTGTCACAACTAGAAATGGCAAACGTTATTTTATAACTTTTATTGATGATTGTTCCGATTATTCATTTGTGTATTTAATGAAAAATAAAAGTGAAGCGTTTGACATGTTTAAAATTTTCCTTAATGAAATTGAAAATCAATTTAATCGGAAAATAAAAAGGTTACGTAGTGATAGAGGCACCGAATATGATTCTGGACCATTTATTGAATTTTATAAAACCCACGGTATTATTCACGAAAAAACTGCCCCTTATTCGCCCGAAATGAACGGTAAAGCCGAAAGAAAAAATAGGACATTAACTGAATTAGTTGTGGCTATTTTATTAAATTCTGGGGCTGCCTCACATTGGTGGGGTGAAATTATTTTGACTGTGTGTCACGTGCTTAATAGAATTCCTAAGACTAAAATGAAAATATCTCCTTATGAAATTTGGAAAAATATTAAGCCTAACGTGTCATACTTTAGAACGTGGGGGTGCTTAGCCTATGTACGTATACCCGACCCTAAAAGGTCTAAATTGGCAAGTAGAGCATATGAGTGTGTTTTTATAGGCTATGCTATTAATAGCAAAGCATACCGATTTTATGACTTGAAAAATCAAGTAATTATTGAATCAAATGACGCCGATTTTTATGAAGATAAATTTCCTTTTAAATTGAGGAATAGTGGGGGCGAGTCATCCACTAATATTTCTTTAAATAAAAATAAAGAAAATAATGAATCCATTTTAGAAATTCGAAAAAGTAAAAGGGCTCGTGTAGAAAAAGATTTTGGTCCCGACTTTTATGCTTACACCTTAGAGGAGGATCCTAACACTATTCAAGAAGCCTTATCTTCTTTAGATGCCGATTTATGGCAAGAGGCTATTAATGATGAAATGGATTCTTTGGAAACAAATAAAACTTGGCATTTAGTGGACCTTCCTCCTGGATGTAAAACAATTGGGTGTAAATGGATTCTTAAAAAGAAATTAAAACCTGATGGCACTGTTGAAAAATATAAGGCACGTCTTGTTGCTAAAGGTTTTAGACAAAGAGAAAATGTAGACTTTTTTGACACATTTTCACCCGTGACTAGAATAACGTCTATACGTGTACTATTTGCTATAGCTGCCTTAAATGATTTAATTGTACACCAAATGGATGTTAAAACTGCATTTTTAAATGGAGAATTAGAAGAAGAGATTTATATGGATCAACCTGAAGGTTTTATTGTACACGGTCAAGAAAATAAAGTATGTAAATTAGATAAATCTCTTTATGGACTCAAACAGGCACCTAAACAATGGCATGATAAATTTGATAGCTTAGTCATCTCTAATGGGTTTAAAATTAATGAAAGTGGCAAATGCATTTATTATAAATATGTTGAGAACATTTGCACTATCATATGTCTTTATGTTGATGACTTGCTTATTTTTGGTTCCAATAATCATGCCGTAGAAAATGTTAAATCATTATTATGTGCCAACTTTGATATGAAGGATTTGGGTGAAGCTAGTGTAATATTAGGAATTAATATTACTAGGTCAGAAAAGGGACTTTCTTTGGATCAATCTCATTACATTGAGAAAGTTCTAAAGAAATATAATTACTTTGACTGTAAACCTGCTAGTACTCCATTTGACCCTAGTGTAAAGTTATTTAAGAACACTGGCGACAGTGTAAACCAAAATGCTTATGCAAGCATTATTGGTAGCTTACGTTATGCTACAGATTGCACTAGACCTGACATAGCTTATGCTGTGGGAGTACTATGCAGATTTACTAGTAGACCTAGTATGGAGCATTGGCATGCTATTGAGAGGGTCATGCGGTACCTTAAAAGGACGATGAACCTCGGATTACACTATAATAAGCATCCCGCTGTCCTTGAAGGATTTAGTGATGCTGATTGGAACACCCTATCTGATGATTCTAAGGCTACTAGTGGATATATATTTAGCATCGCTGGTGGTGCAGTTTCTTGGAAATCTAAGAAACAAACTATTTTGGCTCAATCCACTATGGAGTCTGAGATGATAGCGCTAGCTGCTGCTAGTGAAGAGGCAGGTTGGTTAAGAAACCTCCTGTCAGATATCCCATTATGGGAAAGACCGATTCCAGCCGTTTTGATTCATTGTGATAGTACCGCGGCTATTGCAAAAGTTGAGAACCGTTATTATAATGGTAAGAAACGACAAATACGTCGTAAGCACAGTACTGTTAGAGAATTTATCTCTACGGGTGCTGTGAGGGTGGATCATATACGGTCTGAACAGAACTTAGCTGATCCTTTGACGAAAGGACTAGCTAGGGAAAAGGTGTGGAACACCACGAAAGGGATGGGACTAAAGCCCTTGGATAAATGAGTCATTTGTGATGGTAACCCAACATATAGACTGGAGATCCCAAGAAATATGTTCAAAGGGTAATAACAAGTCACAAGTGATATGGGTTGAATCATGCGATTATTAATTAAAATAGAACGGGGTTTTACTCCGAGTCCATCCCTAAGGAGCATGATATCCTGAAGCGAGTTAAAGGATGAGTTATTATAACTCTTAATGAGATCTATAGCTCTATTTTGAGTGGGGTACTTAGCTACAGGAGTATTCTTGATAGACTCACCTATGTGAATGTGGAAGTGTGGCCGCTTCCTATGGATATTTTGGGCAAATTCCTAAAGCGTTCACTATACTGGGATAGAAGCACATGGCCGTAACGTGCTAGCTATTAGAACTACACCCAAGTAGGGTTGTGTGTGGGATGTTGTCAGAGATAGAGTTCAAAACTACGGTTACTCTAGTATATTCTGAATCATCTTTACTACGTAAAGGTTCAAGTCGAAAGACACCTTTGCTTATGCACAATTCTATGAATTATTGCTCGATAAAATACTTTCAAAATTTGCAAGTGGGGGATTGTTGGAAGCAGCTGGCAACAGCTGTATTTGCAAAGATTTGAAAAACAAATGCTTTTGTCTATCTTTAATGAACAGATATAGGGCTGCTCTGCACGCCCTTTGGAAACAGTCCCACATCGGTGGGATGTGGAAAATAAGTTGTGTTAATATACAATTTTTTGGGAACAAAGGTTCAGCCCTTTGGGCATTCAAGTTTTTGTGGGTATGTGGGGCAGACCCAATGGGCCAAGTCACACACGCGCGCGCGCGCCGCCGCCGTCCGTCCGGCCCGGCCCGTGCCCGTGTCCGGGTCCGGGTCCTAGGTCTTGGGCTTGGGCTCATTAAGAATTAATTTTTTGGACAAATATATTAACTTTTTTTGGGCCTTAAAAATTATTTTTTAACGGTAATTAATTCCGAAAAAATTAAAACGTGGTTTACTCCGTGTTGATTTCTTCAACCGAGTTGCCCACTTCTTCCAGTTTTTTCTCCACGTTGTTTCCAACGTCTCTTTTCTTTTTGCCCCATAAAAGAGCTGGTTGCCTCCGGTTTTGGCACACAGTTATCAACACAGATTTTTTCTCTCTACAGTTCTGAAAAATTTCTTTCTCCCAGAATACTATTTCCAGAATAATTAATCTCATTACAGATTAATTATAGAATCGAGCAATTAATACAGAATGGGTGTATACAGACCGGATTAATTCTTGTGCTATCAATCCGTATTTTAATTAGAGGCTGTTTTATCCTGGGGGTGACGGGGCTGCACACTGTCGGCACAATTAGAGGCAGAGCCGCGAAACACCTTAAAGAGAGCGACCTAGTCCTCGACTCAGCCGTGTTCTTCGCTGTCCAGTTTCCGGAATTCTTATATTATTTTTCTGCCCCAGAATTATTTGCTCCAATTGGGTAATTTCGTTCCTGAATTTAATTCTGCATTTAATTGTTTATTACTGCAACAACAGCATCCCACTTAAATAACATATCAATTGCTCGGTATTTTTGTGGACTGGTTGTGTGCATATCAAATAAGATGTTTTTGTAGACTTGTCAATGAACACTGAGCCTCGTTGGAGCCCTTGCACCATCACAAACAAGTCTTTCTCGCAGGGGTGAGATAATAACATGCTTGCAAGGGTCGCTTCATTTCAGGCCACGACCAAACCGACCCTTGTATACTCTCAGCCTAATTGTGAACAAGGGCAATCCCTCGCAATATTTTCGTCGTTATCTTGACACATTTTGGACCTCTAGTCATGTAGGTCACATATGAGAACAGACAATGAATGACTCTTGGGTTTTCCTCACAATAAAATGGGAGTTTTATGGGGAGGAGGCGAACATTTAAACTCGAACCTCGGATACCCTCTCGAAGTTGGCCAAGGTTAGGGCCTTGAGGCCGGTTGTTGAAGCCACTTTTCAATATTATGGTCCCTACCCAAATGTTGATGGTTCAAGAGGGGATGAAATCATAAAATGAGAGTGGATTGGTCATTGTTGCACCTTTTGAGGGGGTAATACCTCAATGAGCATGGCTTCAGTGGACGGTGGTTGGCCTCCTAAGGGTGTTCGATCGTGTTTGGCAATGTTGTTTCGTTAATTCTAGGGGGATGTTTTCCTTCATGCCTCTTTTACCTCACTTCACGTCTACTTTCCACGACCTCAAATGTTGCGGTGAATATTGCTTGTATTATTGGCCTTTGCTTGACATAGGGCCTTTGGGTGGCCAAAAGATGACCCCAAAAGATTCTTTCACATGCCCCATTCTTGTGTACTTTCGCGGGCCCCTCTTGGTTCACCTAAGGCTGGCGGTATTCATGGGTTGTTCGTTTGCCCCTAAAGATGGCCCTGGGTCTCGACCTAGTATTGCAAACCCATGATTTCTGTCAACTGCCCTTAGGGGTTTCCCCATACATTATTGTAATATTGCAACCCCCTTGGGTGGGTACTCTTTTCGATGTTTCTACCTCCTATAGATGTTAACAACCAACCCATTGATAAGGGGATACAGGGAACCAACGTTGTTGGATGCCGGCTGGTTTATCGATAGAATTTTGATGGAGATGTGGTCCTTCAATCATCCCCCCTCGTTGCCTATGTGTTTGACCTCATCCACTAACTTGGCTAGAGTATCGATTGATTCCTTGGATTGAAAGTTGTCCATCGATTTTATTGTATCAATTCACAAATAAAATTACCATAGGTAAATGTACCAGTATGCCACATGCGAACAACACTATGCACTCTTTGATACCAATTTGATGGAAACATGTGCTTATGCAGTGGAACACCCACAAGTAATAGAAATATTCAAAACCAAAACCTCAATTAACACTACACCAAAATGGGTAAATTGACACCCTTTCAGCGACTAGCTTTGTCACGGTCATTGATTATGATAAAAAAATACGCATTTTTTATCACGATCAATGACCGTGGCAAGTCCGTGACAATTCTATTTGTCACGAACTTATCACGGACTTGTCACGATCATTGATTGTGACAATCCATATAATGTTGTCACGGTCAATGACCGTGACACGATCGTGACAAATGTCGCAGTAAAAAAAAAATTCCCTTCTTTTTTCCCCCGCCGTTCTTCCCTCCTTTTTTTTTTCTCTCTCTCTCTATGCTGCTCTCTCTCTCTTTACTTTCAGGTTACTCTCTCTCTCTCTCTCTCTCTCTCTCTCCTCCATTTATATATATGTGTGTGTGTATATATGTGCGTGTGTGTGTGCATGTGTGGTGGGTGGGGCAGGGTGGGGGGGTTGTGCGTGTGCGTGCTTGTGTGGTGGGTGGGTGGGGGTGGGGTGGGGCAGGGTGGGGGAGGATTGAGGGATTGTACCCTACCCTAATTTTCTCTAAATTGTTAAACCCGAATTTTGCTGTTAATTTCCAATTGTTTTTCATAAGTAAATTTTTAGAAATTTTCCCAAAAAAATCAATCATCTTTTTATTCTTTCAAGAAATCATTTCAAGGTTTGGTAATTTTTCTTGTTATTGTTTGGCAATTTTGATCCCTGTGGAGACGATCCCTACTTACCGGGTTATTACTTGAGCGATAAGGCTTGCACTTGAGCCTAGATAAATACGCACTTTTGAGACAAATATTAAGTCGCGTTTTCTTCAAAATAAATAAAAATTGGAATTTAAATTTTTCAAAAATATCACCTTTATTTTATTTAAAGTCTCAAATTGTTAAATCTCAATTGCACTAAGCCAAAATTGACCGAAGATGGAAATTGAAAGAAAATTGACGACTTTACGAATAAGTGTGGAGATTGATCAAACCGGTGAGATTTCGAGCCTATCGATCTTTATGAGTTTTTAAATCAATCCGAGTTTATGATTAACTCAAAATTCTTTTCAGCGTTTTATTAAGTCGTTGATGATCTCAATCCTTTGTTTTGATCGGTTATGGGAAATGTGTGAAATTATTGTCTCGAAATTCGTGCTAAATATATCTCTAAACTTAACTAATCTCGAGATGCATATGGTAATGTGATTAGCAATTTGGACAATGAAGTAGGCCCTCATTTGTTACCCAAAAATATTAGCCATAAAAAGTTGTGAAAAATTATCCCTTTGCAAC
This sequence comes from Sambucus nigra, assembly GCA_949130495.1. Classification (NCBI taxonomy): domain Eukaryota; kingdom Viridiplantae; phylum Streptophyta; class Magnoliopsida; order Dipsacales; family Adoxaceae; genus Sambucus; species Sambucus nigra. Next base: position 586,727,417 of record OX422212.1, on the reverse strand, counting down.
CCAAGTTGAGCCTAATAAAAATTTTCCTTTCGTTTGATAACCCAAAAAACCAAATAGCCCGGAATTGTGAAAATTGAGAAAATTCATCAAGTAAGTCCAAATTGTGCAATAAAAAGGGGCAGGAAAAAAAATGTTAAAAAAAAAATAGTGAAAAAAAAATGAAAATTGAAAAAGAAAGAGAAAAATGAGCAAATGCCCGAAAAAGCACAAATGGACATCATAAGGACATTTTCCAATTCGAACATTCCATCCATTTCCATTTTTACCCTTTACACTTTTTAACCCGAAAAGTCCTAACTGAGTCCGAATGGCGAAATTGATTACCGCGTGGAGAGCTAAGACATGAAAAGATAACATGAGAGATTAAATGGTGTGAAATAGAGGTGATATTCCTGTTTCTTAATAACTGTAATCCGATGATGAGATCTTTTCACCATATATTTCCTTCTTTTCAATTTTGTATGCATGAATTTGTGTCCATTATATTTACTCTTTATATCATGCATACCGAGAGAAAATAACCAAAATCCGAGTGATTCGTTTGTGAGTGCATCCGTAAGAATTTGAATCAAAAAGAATTTTCGAAAAGTAACGTAATGCTCAATCGGTGGAAATTTGAGGTTTAATTTTTGGCTTTGCACACACACACTATGGTTTGAGACATTTGAATATGAATTTATGGTGATTATTTTTCGAAAAGTTTAAATTGTACAATTTTTAAGTATTTTGATCTTTATTTGAGTCAATAAAGAATTTTGTGGGTAAATTCACTGCAAACCCTCACGAGAAAAAACTCGTCCTACTAGGGTAACCTAGGGGTTTAAAGGCTTGTTACATACGCTAAATGCAATCGCTTGCCCGTGAAAAAGGTATTCTATCCCAATAAAAGAATTTTCAAGAGTTGAACTTTAAACTAATTTCATTTACATTGCTCGGGACGCGCAAAGTTCTAAGTTAGGGGGTGTGATTAGGCACATATTCTTCACATTTATCCCCTTAATTTCGGTATTTTTATGATCCCGTGTAGTGTAAATATCTTGGATTTGTGTCTTATTTATGCTACTAACCTTTTTTGTCAAGTATTTCGTGTTTTGTGTATTTCTCATGTGTTTTACAGGTATTTCATGCAAGTTAGTGCGAAGGAGAACTCAAAACAGTGAAAGAAACCAAGAAATTGGGAGTTCAAGGGCATTTTCGTAATTTTCAGCCTTAGTCCGAAGGTGGGGCCAACTATAAAGTTGAAGAGCACTAAATTACAATAATACTGGAAAAAATGGCACCTCAATCCGAGCTACGGTGAAGAAGTTACGATGTTTTGAAGTTGCGCGATAATGAAGAGTCTCGATGTGCGGATTTCTGTAATTAATTATGCATTTAATGCAGTGCAACTCTTGGAAAACTTGTGCCACAAGCGAAATTTGATGCCAAATTCGTGCAACTTGGTTCTATAAAAGACCAAGCCCTACCTCATTTTCAAGGAGAGTCAAATTCTAGAGAGTATAATAGAATTTTAGAGAGAGAATTAGATTGTAGAGAGTCTTTTTGTAAGTTTGAAGAAGAAGAATTTTTCTTGATTCAAGTTCATCTCTTTTCCCTATTGCTGAATTCAAGTAATATCTTTCCATTCTCTATTTTTATTATTTGCAAATTATTTCCCATGTCTTGTAGATCCATAATTTTGTGTGTGAATTTATTCTTGAACCAAATCATGAGTAGCTAAATTCCCAAGGGTTGGGGTACATGAATTCAATCCAAGGCAAATTATTTATGTAGAAAATAGAGGTTAAATTAAAATATTGATTGAATCGTGAAAGCACCGCTTTATATTTACCTTTGATTTTGTATGGTGCGGGCTTGAACCTCATATACGTAATGCTTAGAATATATAAAGACTGGATTCATTCACCGCTTTATATCTATCTTTGATTTCATATGATGCGGGCTAGATCCCTCATATATGTAATGCTTAGAATGTATAAAGACCGGATCTAGTCAATAATTTTAATTTACAATTCTAGTATTCTATACGGTAATTTGTTAAGGATTGAGGGATTGTACCCTACCCTATTTTCTCCCATTTGTCAGATCTAATTTCTTTTGCACTTTTCAGTTTGTTTTTCTTAAGTAATTTTTTAATAGAAATTTTCCCAATCATCATCTTTTTCATTTTTATTTTAGAAGTAATAAATCAATTAAATTCTATAAAACATTCCCTGTGGATTCGATACCCAGACTTACTACTATACTCCATAAAAGTGTAGTTAAAAGTTTAGGTTTTTTTTTGTATTGAGGTTGGAAGCCGATAACAACGACTAGCGTATTACACGGACGCTCGGTTTTTCCACTCGATCACAAAATGGCTGATTTTTCTCTCTTTTTTTTCTTTTCTTGCTATTTTTGTTGAGCATATCTTCTTTTTATTAGGCTCAACTTGGGTTGCAAAGGGATAATTTTTCACAACTTTTTATGGCTAATATTTTTGGGTAACAAATGAGGGCCTACTTCATTGTCCAAATTGCTAATCACATTACCATATGCATCTCGAGATTAGTTAAGTTTAGAGATATATTTAGCACGAATTTCGAGACAATAATTTCACACATTTCCCATAACCGATCAAAACAAAGGATTGAGATCATCAACGACTTAATAAAACGCTGAAAAGAATTTTGAGTTAATCATAAACTCGGATTGATTTAAAAACTCATAAAGATCGATAGGCTCGAAATCTCACCGGTTTGATCAATCTCCACACTTATTCGTAAAGTCGTCAATTTTCTTTCAATTTCCATCTTCGGTCAATTTTGGCTTAGTGCAATTGAGATTTAACAATTTGAGACTTTAAATAAAATAAAGGTGATATTTTTGAAAAATTTAAATTCCAATTTTTATTTATTTTGAAGAAAAATATTTTTGGCTTTTTCTAAATTTTTCAATTTTTTTTTTTCAAAATTTTCTAAAAAAACACACTCGGAAAGAACATGTGATCGAATCAATGAATCTAAACAATAAATGGGAAGAATATCCCACACCCCCTAACTTAAATGTTGCATTGACCTCAATACGAATCAAGAACACAACATAAAGAGAGGAAAAGAAAGATATTACCCAAATGGAGCGATCCTCGATGAGTGCGAGTCCATTGAATCTACAAAACATGTTAGAACCAAGCATAACAAAAATAATAACAAAATCTTTAACTCTCAAAACTAGACTATAATGAAAGAGAAAAAGATAAAGAAAAAAAACTAACTATTTACAACCTAACATTTGAACAGCTAATAAATCATACACTAAAAGTCGAAAAATTTGAGGGTCCACCCAAAATACAATTTGACTTTGAGGGATTAATGGTGTACCCTCATTAGGATGCATGCCTCCCGAAAAGTAAGAATTCCGTTTGAAAAACGGAAGGCATGTGAAAAGTTTAAAAAATGAACCATCACCAATTACAAAATTTAGGGGGATAATGAAGGATTTTGGTGCATAAGAGGACAAGTCCCATTGGGATCCAAGAAATATAGAATCACGTTCCAAAGATTTTTCAAGTAGTATGGGGAGAGGGGCACACAAAAAGGAACAATCCATATTAGAAAACAATTTAAGCATAGAGTGCTTGTCCTCATAAATCGGAAAATGATCCTCTTGTTGTGTAGCACGTGTGTTGGTCTCTAAGTCGGACGATATTTGAGTCGTATCTTCAAGTACCTCCGAAGACTCAAATGGTATGGGTGAAGGTTTGGGAAGGAGGAATGCATCAATTCTATTGTCCCACTCGCTTTCGTCCAAATGACAAATTGAGGCCCAAAAAGATTGGACTTCATCATTAACGCTTGCATCCACCGGTCCGAACTCGCGCTCAAACTCTGCTAGGCTCAACTCCTCTAGCTCTCTCTCTTGCTTGGTGTCCTCAAAATTTTTTTCCTCAAAATTTTCAATTGGATTTGGTGGAGTGACACGTCTAAGTGTGTGGCCCGTAAGATGAAGCATCTCAAAATAACATTCCCATACAAGAAGCGGATCAATATCCTTAAGACATTCATCCAATTCTTGTGATGGATTTAATGGTTCAATAATAGTGGGGACACAAGGAGACAAATGATCCTCAACCTCAGTAGATTTTGCAATATTTATAATAGGTTGAGATTCAAAAGAACTTGGATCAATTTCATTGATTTCATTCTCAAAAGTATTAGGTGAAGCGCAAGTCTCGATCTTTTCTAAGTTGTCCAAATAATCATTCAACTCCTTGCAAGTTGCTATAATTTTTGACTCGAGAACAGCACGGTCATCAGATTGCTTTTTTAGATCAAGTAAGAGTTCTTCCAAAGTAGGCTTTCTTGGTTCTAGCACCTCGAATTCCTCATTTGGTTGAAACTTACTTCATCTTCAAAACTATCGGAAAAAAAATCCTCATTGGGTTCAAATAATGCATCTAACTCTTGCTCCCAATAACGATTTTTTTCGCGATATTCTTTTTCAAGTCTTTCTTCTTCAAGCAAATGATTTTGATAAATTTGGAGTTTCTCAGCACTAGGCTTGTATTTAATATAATCATCTTTAGTGATATTGATCCAATGGTCATAAGTCTTGAGTGCCTCCTCTTCCTCACTATTAGCATAACAATTAAAACCACCAAAAGAGTTAAAATAAGACATTTCAAATTGGGCAATTCAAGAACATGACACCCATTTTTTTTTTCAATTTTTTTATATTTTTTTTTTTTCGAAATCACTTGTAGATAAAAATAACTTTCTTAAAAATTTAACAATTTCAATCCCCGGCAACGGCGCCATTTTGTGATCGAGTGGAAAAACCGAGCGTCCGTGTAATACGCTAGTCGTTGTTATCGGCTTCCAACCTCAATACAAAAAAAAACCTAAACTTTTAACTACACTTTTATGGAGTATAGTAGTAAGTCTGGGTATCGAATCCACAGGGAATGTTTTATAGAATTTAATTGATTTATTACTTCTAAAATAAAAATGAAAAAGATGATGATTGGGAAAATTTCTATTAAAAAATTACTTAAGAAAAACAAACTGAAAAGTGCAAAAGAAATTAGATCTGACAAATGGGAGAAAATAGGGTAGGGTACAATCCCTCAATCCTTAACAAATTACCGTATAGAATACTAGAATTGTAAATTAAAATTATTGACTAGATCCGGTCTTTATACATTCTAAGCATTACATATATGAGGGATCTAGCCCGCATCATATGAAATCAAAGATAGATATAAAGCGGTGAATGAATCCAGTCTTTATATATTCTAAGCATTACGTATATGAGGTTCAAGCCCGCACCATACAAAATCAAAGGTAAATATAAAGCGGTGCTTTCACGATTCAATCAATATTTTAATTTAACCTCTATTTTCTACATAAATAATTTGCCTTGGATTGAATTCATGTACCCCAACCCTTGGGAATTTAGCTACTCATGATTTGGTTCAAGAATAAATTCACACACAAAATTATGGATCTACAAGACATGGGAAATAATTTGCAAATAATAAAAATAGAGAATGGAAAGATATTACTTGAATTCAGCAATAGGGAAAAGAGATGAACTTGAATCAAGAAAAATTCTTCTTCTTCAAACTTACAAAAAGACTCTCTACAATCTAATTCTCTCTCTAAAATTCTATTATACTCTCTAGAATTTGACTCTCCTTGAAAATGAGGTAGGGCTTGGTCTTTTATAGAACCAAGTTGCACGAATTTGGCATCAAATTTCGCTTGTGGCACAAGTTTTCCAAGAGTTGCACTGCATTAAATGCATAATTAATTACAGAAATCCGCACATCGAGACTCTTCATTATCGCGCAACTTCAAAACATCGTAACTTCTTCACCGTAGCTCGGATTGAGGTGCCATTTTTTCCAGTATTATTGTAATTTAGTGCTCTTCAACTTTATAGTTGGCCCCACCTTCGGACTAAGGCTGAAAATTACGAAAATGCCCTTGAACTCCCCATTTCTTGGTTTCTTTCACAGTTTTGAGTTCTCCTTCGCACTAACTTGCATGAAATACTTGTAAAACACATGAGAAATACACAAAACACGAAATACTTGACAAAAAAGGTTAGTAGCATAAATAAGACACAAATCCAAGATATTTACACTACACGGGATCATAAAAATACCGAAATTAAGGGGATAAATGTGAAGAATATGTGCCTAATCATGGGGGGACTGTTTGTGTGTGTGTGTGTGTGCATGTGCATGTGTGTGGTGGGTGGGGGGGGGGGGAAGGGGGGGGTGTATGTGAGACAATTGTATTTCCAGAGTTGGGTTTATTATTGATGGTTACATTGGTATCATAGATTATGTGGTTCACTCTTATTATGTTCATTTATTTATTTTATGCATTGTAGTTTTAATTTAGTTATGCTTGGAATGATATTCAATTGTTTTAGAATCTTGTATTATTTATTTTAGATAATATCAATATATCTTAGATTTTATGCTCCAATTGTTTTAATTCAGTCGAGCTCGCATGATCATTCATTTTACTTTCCTATACATTCATGTCGAGTCGAATTTTGTATTTAGTTTTATTGGAGTCGGTATTACTATTTCAGTTGGCATTGGGTTTATTATTTTTTACTATATTGGTATCAGAGATTATGTGGTTCACTCTTATTATGTTTAATTATTTATATTATTCATTGAAGTTTTAATTCTATTATGGTTGGAATGTTATTCAATTATTTTAAAGTCATGTATTATTTATTTTAGACCTGACCATTCTAGCTTAGATTTATGGGGTATCACACATATCTATAGTGAAAGTGACTTCGAGCTAATTTAATTTACCATGTTAAAAAGAAAATGAAAAAACTATATGTTCGAACACCGAAATTTGAAGCTTTTTATTTGAAACTAAAAAAATAAAAATACGATAAAGTTAATTGAGTACAAGTTGGGGTTGCGTGTGTGTGTTGTGGGGTAGGGGTGGGGGCAGGGATAGGTGAGTGAGTGGGTGGTGGGGGTGGGGAAAGGGGTAGGGATGGGTGGATGGGGGTTGCGCGCGCGCGCGCGCGCGTGTGTGTGTGTATGTGCGTGTGTGTGTATATGGGTGTGTAGTGTGCATGTTTGTTTAATTGTGTGTATATGTGTGTGTGTGTGTGTGTGTGTGTGTGTGTAGTATTACCCCTCATTGTAAATTAGTAAATTAATAATTGTATACTTTAATTGTTAGTTTAATTGATAAAAATAATTAATTGAGTAGATGAATTAGAAGGAGTACGCGAAACACATTTGTTGTTGACATTGCTGTTGGATTATAGTGGATCGATGTTGGGTTGGTTAATTTTAAAAGTGGCGTGATCACTGGATTATTGTCCATATGGGGGGTAGAACTTTTCAACTTTTTTTGAAAATTACTCTGTTTATACGCTTCGTACCTTTAATATATGCTTCTTACTTTGAAAATTATTGTCCATGAATATACGCTTCGTACCTTTAATAGGTAATAAAAATTCCAATTTGTACCGAAACATCCATTTTTAATGCGTGTGTGTGGGCAGTAGGGGTGGGGATGTTTCACTCTTGTACATATTATGAGCTAGATGTTGTTTTGCATGTCTTCTTTTAATTCATTTTGATATGTACTAATAATATTTTTTTACAGCAAATGTCTCCTTCAGGTATTAAGTCGAGGATGATGATGCCGTGTGGGCTCGGTGGTAGCGGAGGCGACAAGGGCTCCTCGGCCCCTAGTCTCCCCAATTATGGCAAATTAGGGATGCCCATCGAGAACAAGTCGGGGCTATTAGCGAGATCCCTTGAGCTGGTAAAGACGATCATCGGCCCGAGGTACATTGGTTGGAAGGAGGTGCCATATGAGCTCAAGTTAACTGTTTGGGTGGCACTATAGGTAATATATTTATATTTATATGAATATTTCAATTTTAATTTTAATTTTAATTTCAATTTCAATTTCAATTTCGATTTCAATTTCGATTTCAATTTCATTCTGTATTTATATTTATTTGCTACTAATATTATATTTGTTGGACATGAACAATTCAACCTGGATCCAAAGCTACGCGATTCCGTCTTGGAGCAGTTGAGGGAGCAACACAAGACGTGGAAGAAAAATATGCGGACCCGGTACTTTGGGAAGACACGATAGTCTATTATCCAAAGGAATGAATCCGTCTCGCCTAAGGAGCCAATCTCATTGGCACAATGGCAAAGGTTCATTGACAATGAGATCGGGGAGCGACAATTGGCATCTCGCCAATCGGAAAGGGAAAACCGGGCAAAAAAGACGGACGTGCACTACTCCTGTTGGACGTCTTATGCCGAGGTGGAGCATAGGATGATGGTAAGATTTAATTTTTCTATAACTACATAAAATTTATTATTCTGCATTATTTTACTTTGCGGGGCCAATACTAATTTTACTTTATTTTATTTCAAGGGACAGGGAGTGGCCCTGGGGGTAGGCCACATAGGCTCGATACTTATGTGGCTCTTTGGGCGAAGAAGGGGAAGGACAAGGAGGTGTCCCCAAGCGTCGCGACCACGATTGTAAGTAATCTGACAGTTTACGTTTTGTTAATTACGTTATAATTTTTTAATTTACTTATTTTACTAATCATGTGCATTTTGTCGTTTCAGGGAAAGCTTAAGAAAGTGCATGAGTCGCAGTCTGATGCCGACAGGGAATCTTTGTCCATAGATGCACTCAGTCAAGTTCTTGGCTCTGATCGCAAGGGGAGGACAAGGGGGTGAGCTCGCGGGTGGCCAAATCTAAATCTAGGATCATCGAATTGGAGACGAGCGACACTGGGTTGGCTCGAACAGTGGATTCACATGATGCGAAGATGTCTCATTTGGAGGCGACGGTCCAGGATATGTACTCATTCGTGAAGCGTTCGTTAGGGAGAAACCGTAAGGGTAAAGGGAAGGAGAAGGTGGTGCGGGAGGAGGTGTGGGAGGATGAGGAAGAGGATGTGGACCTCGCTGCTTCATCGCCGACACGTGCAGACTTTGATGATCCACTTCCCTATTTAGCTCCCTTCAACAGACCAATGTCGACACTTGGTTGGTCGAGCGTGCTTATAATGGACATATTTGATGGCCAGCGGATAGGGCAGGGGTTGAGGGACCCGAATATCGTCCAGGGTGCACTAGTTCATGGACGTGAGCTTCAAGACATCGAGTCCAGGGTGCTCGTCACGCATGTGATGCCCGGAAAGGAGAACTTCCAATTTTGGTTGCGTGAACAATGCGGCACGGCGTATATTAGTGGATGTGTTAATTCGTCTATCGTGTGGCCTACTCACCTCCTCAGCGTTAACCATACCCCAGATATTTGACATTGATTTAAGTTTGAATTGAATTGTTTTAAATTATTATATTTGGATTATATGGTGATGCATATTCTCTCTATTTTGAATGTATATTTGCACTATATCTATTTTATTTGGATATATAAGTTTGAACAGATACAACATTGCTATAACAGGTACATATATACTGCTGGGCAGTGGCAGTGGCCATACTGCCCAGCAGATTTTCTTTTAATTCTGCCAAGAATTGTCACGGTCATTGACCGTGACAAGTCCTTGACAAAGAAACTGGTCACGGGCTTATCACGGTCATTGACCGTGATAATTTTTTTAAACACTGTCACGGTCATGTCACGGTCATTAACCATGACAAAGCTTGCACGGTCAAGGCCCGTGACATGACCGTGACAATTCTTACGAACTTGTCACAGTCAATGACCGTGACAAGTCCGTGATAAAAAAATTTATCACGCCCAGAATTGTCACGGTCATTAACCTTAACAAGTCCAACTTATAAAGGTCAATGACCATGACAATTCGCCAGATTTGGTGTAACGTAAAGAAATCTTGTTATTAATTATTTTTTAAATCAAGGTAGATGTTTATTTATATAGGCATTTCAATACTTGATCCCTAAGACTTCTACGGAATATTGTAAAGTGATACAAAGTAATAAATAAAGGATATATTACCTACGTTTATGACTTCTTAAAAAATATTAACTAAGAGATTAAATAAATTAAAAACAAAAAATCTCTTTCACACTCTCTATTTCGCCTCCCTTTATCTTCTTTTCTTTACATCATTTGGCAGCTTGTCTACATCCACATGTTTTATAGTTGGTCCTTTATTGAATCAAATTTCAAAACTACATTTAGTAAAAGTATTTTTACTTCTAGCCCTTTATTTATAGGACTATGGTTAAGATTCTTGATTCCGAGGAAAATGTTAAAGAGTTTGGATGGGAATACGTCCATAAGTCTAGCAATTCCTATTTTATAGGTATTGAATCTATTTCGAAAGATCTGGACACTTCTTGGCATGTCTTCCAAGTAATTCCAATATTCGGTTCTTTGTCGTGAAGAAGTTGGGCTGAATAGTGCTTACATGGTTTGGTCATTGAATAAGGAAAACTGTCCAAATGCTTCATGAGCTTTTCCTTAGTTTTTAATGAGGGTTGGATTGTCTTCTTATATTTGCCAATTGTCATCCATTGGTGCTCCCCATCTACCCCCGCCAGTTTCAAGATCCCAAAAGTACGATCACCATGTTCTCTTCTACATCAGTATGTGTCTGCCCATTTCCACAAGGCATTTCATTTTGGCACTTCAACTTTCACATAGAACTTATATTAAGAAACGTTCCTATTCCCTGTTACTTTTTTCAGCGTCCCTTTTGATTTTGTGAATTTTCCCTTTCCCATCTCTTTCGTTTCAAATTTTCTTTCTTTGTTTGTGAAAATAGTTAAACACAGTTAATAGTGACATCAACATGGTATTCCAGACTGGGTTAAAATACATTTTGCCAATTAATAGAAACTTTCATCTATAGGGTTATGTATGTGGAGGACGGAGTAGCGTTTCCCCTAACCCTTCGATTCTCATTTTTATTAAACATTTTGGGTTGATTTCATGTCAGTACTGCCCTATTAGGGTAGTGTATTGAATATATCGTGTAAATGAGATGTTGCTTGCCAACATTAGATTGACCTAAATCATTTTTTGTTGCAGTTGTAGTACCCAGAAAGATTACTAATTCCAAAACAAAGCAAAGTCATCCTCGGGTGATTACATGGTCGCTCCTTCCATGGAAGTCGTTGTAGTGATGGTAAATCCCCAAGAATAATTAAGACCCTCCTCTTTAAAGAATAGTAGGGTGTCATTATAAATTGGACGAGGACTCTTGGCTAAATCTTGCACAGGTTCATGGAACACTAATCACACTTAATTCCTCGACTATATTAGATATCAATGTAGTGTTCAAGCTATTGAAGAGTGTTTGCCTGCCTAATGACATGCTCAAAATAGGAAAATGGGGAAACCCAAAGATTGATGCGTTGGCCAAACATGGCACATATGATTACCATTGTAAGTAACTCATTCTTAGCAACTTTTACTTTCTTCTATTCTAATAATTTTTGCTTTTGCTATTTTTGGGGTAACATAACTTTTGCATGAATACTGAGAATTTATGATGAGGAAGGCCAATTGCGATAAGAGGGCCATGACTTTAAAAAAGTGCAAGAGAAATTGATGAAGGAGAAAAGCTCTCAAACCAATAGAAACCATATGGATCCCAGATGAAAGAGGTCTATAAGGAATTAAAGAAACTGAAAGAGTATTTTCAAAACTTGGAGACTTATAGAAAAGGCGTAGATGGGGGTTACATAACTAGGGAAGCTAGTTTACCTATTAAGTCTTCTTAGGAAGAAAAAGGTGCCACCACATTGGTGAAGGAACATGCCAAAGTTGAGAAGAAAAAAGTTTGGGACGATGCTTGGACAAAGCCGTCATCAAACTAACACGTCCTAGACCAATACTTCATATAATTTATTCGTGCATTGTGTGTTTTATTGTTCGAATCCTTTGCTTTACCAATACATTGAGAATAAGCCAACGAGATGTTGTGGGCCTAGAAAGCACGTACACTTCGAAAAAGATGACGTGTCCGTGTCAGACACTGACACTCTCGGACATGTGTTCGACCCCTTTTCACGTGTCCACAATTTAAATATAAGATTAACGTGTTCGACGTTTATTATTTCGTGTACAAAATTTGTGTGCAGGTGTCTATACCTGATGTGTAAGTATATAACATATTAAGTTAAATTGGTGGTATCATTTTTGACACTGTAATTAAGAAATACACTCCAATAATTTTCTTTAATGGTCATATAATTTTTCTCCAAGGAAATTGTTATATTAAAGAACCTTTATTTTCATGTTTATCTTTAAAACATTTGTTCATTCTTTTTAATAATTATTCACATATGTTCTTTTTTTTCATGTTCTTATTTTCTCTAAATAAATTGATACAAGTATATTTATTTATCGACGTGTCCTTATGTCCTAATTATTTTAGATTTGTCATGTTAGCATATTCGTGCTTATTAGATGTGGAAAGAGAAAAATTTACAAAAGGGGCTACTTTAAAACTAATTCTTGTTAGTTGTGATAAGTGCCTGGGGGGATTTTCTAGATTGTCCCTCCCTTGTGTTAGCGAGAGGCCTCAATCAGTTTGGTAAAATACTCTCTTTTGGCCTCTATCCATCTAGTGCAATAGTCTCTTCTATCTTGAAATAACTTCTTATCCCCAAGAAATTTGAGTAGATGAACTACTATATATTTAACCCCCATTATGACAAACTCCATGATCTAGTCAAGGTCAAGGGGTTGAGGTCTTTTGTCGGGTGGTTAATCAATGGCATGAATTTTTAACTCTTCACTTACTTCTGAGCTCTGACTGAGTAGCATTTTTCTACGTCTAGGGCCACCACTACCAAGAATTGATAGTTTAAAATGCTAGAAATCTTCCTCTGTGTGACCCTTGTAATGATCGAGTGTATGTATAATAGCTACGGTTGAGTATACGCGTGCCTATATTGCTTGCCTTTTAGTGAAAAATATAAACATACCAATTTTACTTAAATTTTGCATGCCTTCTTTCTTCTAGCCGATCATCCTCAAGGTATTGCATGATAGGATCCGTCTAGGATGCTTAAACAAGCTTACTTCAGTCAGTGATTCTTCTGGGATGGTTAGGCATGCCAAATATTCCACCTAGATGGTCTTTTTAAGGTTAGACTTAACAAGGAGCACCACAGTGGTTAGGGAATTTGCTCGTGAATATTATTGATTTGGACAATATTCAAGTCTCCACCCAAACTTTTATTTCTTTTACAAGTATACGGGCCGCGCATGCAATACTCTTTCAAAAGATGGTTGAATATTAATCTGGATTCGTAAAAGACCTTTAATTTCTCGACTCTTAACAACTTGGTCTTCCTTAATCCAGTTAGTAAAGTCTTATAATTTGCCTCATTTTTTGAGGCCACAAATCCCAATCTATTTCCTCTGTGGTGTAAATAGTACAATGCCAACTCCTTTCTATGTTTGATATTTGCTCCCCTAAATTTACTTGAAAATCACTCTTCGATTTCTTGAATTGTGGCACCTCCCGTTCTTATGAAGCCACAAAATATCGTGTCACTAAAATTAGTGTTGTCAGTGTGACTACTTGACAACTTAGGACATACTGTGTCAAGTTGTGTGTCTCTTCATCTGAATCATCATGCTTTTTGACTTGCCTTTCCTTAACTAAAGTTATGTTAACTTCCTCCTCATCCAAATTTTCTTCGATTAATAATAATCCAACTTCGTTTTTAATCCAATCTTCTTCAATTTTAATCCTTTTATTTTATCTTCAACCCATTCTTCTTCAAAATCTACCTCTTCCTCCGAGAAGTAATCTTGTATAGGCTTAATTGTTGCAAGGAATGCTTTGAAATCCCATTTTTCTTCACTATCAATTTTTTGGCTCTTTGATGTTACGAAGTTTCCTTCTACTGACTTCTATACAACAGTCTCTCGCATAGTGGCCCTTTTTGTCACAATTATAGCACTCAGTGTTTTTTCGTTTATATGCCCTGTCACGTTCATTATATTTTTCCTCATCTTATTTATCTCCTCCTATACAAGAGTTCCTTTCATGTTGGTATGAGTTAACTTCTTGTCGTAGACCTCTCTCGTTCCACCTGCCTTTTTTAACCAATGCATCTTGTTCTTCCTCTTTGCCTCCTCTTCATGCTTTATTGCAACCCCACTCATTTGTTTCATTAATGTCTCTTGATTGGACAATAAATTTTCCAGCTCAACTAGTGTGAGTTGAGTTTGCCAACTAAGTATTGCCAAAATAAATCTATTATATTCAGGCTTTAGACCGCGAATAATTATTCGCCTCATCCGTGGTTCATTCATTTTAGAGTCGTGATCAAATAAAGAAATTTCTTGACATAGATCTTTAATTTTCTTAAAATATTTATTGATGGTCATACCATCCTGAGTGGTAATCATCAATTTATTCTCCAACATCTGTAAGCGTGCGTCATTCATCTTTGAGAAGAGTGAGGTAAGAGAGTCCCATGCATCTTTCGGCTTCTTCGCATCCTTGATATGCCCCAATAATTCTGGGTCTACTAATATTTTGAGTGCGTGCATGGCTTTACCCTCTTTCATTTACAATTTCTATACAACCTCAACAATTTCCTCGGAGGGTGGTGTAGTGTCGCTACCACCAATAGTCTTCCATGGATCTTGTACTTCCAAGTAGGATATTATTCAACTGCTCCAAATTATGTAATTGATGTTGTTTAATTTTCCAAACGCGCCGTCAAACGCATTAACCAAGTTTTCCATAATCAAAATTAAATGGGCCCGTGACTTATTATGCTAATACAGTTCCAAACTGCTTTCGATTCTTCGACAATACTTCATTTTTGTGATACCCCTACAGCGGTCCCTAGAGGTTTGACTCTGATACCAAATTGTTGAGTAAAGAATTGCGCAAGTGGTAAACCATAAATAAAGTGATTTTATTACACGAGAACAATTGTATAATTATTAACTCATAAAATACACACTCAAATGACCACTAATACTACAAGACTATCTCAATATTTAGGACACAATCTCATTACTCAAAGACACACCTCACGCACTCTAAAGACACTCACTATTTAACAAGGACACTTTCACACTTATTTGTGTTTCCCTCACTTGATATTCCAAATGGGGATATGGATCTCCTATTTATACTATCCAAAGTCGGTGGGAAACCACCATTATAGCCACACCTTTTGTGGTGGTGGGAGAAATCTCTACTGAGAGAAGATCCTAGATAGGGGAAGGGGAAGGGTTATGAGAACATTGTAGAGAGAGATAAATCTAGAGAGGGATAGAGGTGGTGGTGATTTTTTTACTCAACATTTGGGGATTTGCACCACTTGCTGGTGTTTTTCATTTCTCTCTACGGAGCTTTTACTTCTTGCGGTCTAGTTTCTGTTTGAGCTACTCATTCTTTGTATTTTTTTGTGTGCATTGGTTGCGAGTCTGGAGGCGTTCTTAAACCCCGTGCTTGGAATTGTGAGTCCTCCCATTTTATACGTGGAGCTCGGAACAAATGCAAAGATGATACTACAAAATTAATGCACTCGTGACAGTGATGAACACTGGCTATGATCGTCAATGGTGGCGGTGGGAACAAAAACAAAGGGAAGTGATATCTATGTTTTGTTGCCGAGTTTAAAAAAAATAGGAGCAAACAAATCGTTTTTCAATAATGATATCAATTATGCGGGGAAAATCTACATAAGCAGAAATTGATTGCATATGAGTTTAGCCAATTTTAACAGTGTATAACTTACATGAACACCTGTGCCAGCACTGTTATATTAGAAACATAAAAACTTATAGAGATATGATCCTAGGGGAATCGAAACCTTGGTAGCTTCACTTGACACCATCCCATATGTTGATGCAAAAAACTGGACCGAATCCCGTTTTTATGATCACAGATAAATATATAAAAACAATCCAATCAAGCACATGAGAGACAAAGATTTTTAAAGTGGTTAGGCTATGAATAAAGCCTACGTCCACTGTTATTTTATTCCCAGGGGTTTACAATAGCACCATAGGGTGTAGAGAGAGAAAGGATGTGTATCTTGTGTATGTTGTTTCTTTGTTCTCTCGGATCTCCCCCCTTTTGGCTAAGGGGATACATGTATTTATAGTGATGGGAGATAAAGAGATTCATTGTATGTAGACATTTATGTCTACATTCAACGAATCTAATTGTTGAATTTCTTGGTATGCTATGTGTTGTCATCTATTAATACAGTATAAATGTACATTAAGGCTCATTAAATGCGCTTTCTTTTTCATTAATGCACATTAAATGCATAGTTATCCTTTGATCTTCCTGGTTGGTATGCCGACCAACTCTCCTCGGGTGCCGACTAACTCTCCTCGGGTGCCGACCAACTCTCCTCGGGTGCCGACTAATTCTCCTCGGGTGACCAACTCTCCTCGGGGGACGACCAACTCTCCTCGAGTGCCGACTAACTCTCCTCGGATGCCGACCAACTCTCCTCGAGTGTCGAATATTGCCACGTAGGATGACATGTGTCCTTTTCTGATTGGTCCTCGTAGATGGAGAATTTTTGCGTTAACAGAAGCCCCCAATGCTCCATGCTTGATGGTTTACTTGAAAAGATGGAGTATTTATTCTGCAGTGTTGCTCGGTGCTCGTGAAATTCTTGATCTACCTTTTTGATTTGTTCAACATAAAGTGCATTATCACCTGGATGACATATGATGCAGGCTGATCGATGGTTGCTAATCTTTCTTTTGAGGAACTTCGTGTGCTATGTATCACCCCTGAGAATTTGGATGCAGCCATGCCATAGTATGCAGCTTGTAGCTTGTCATAATCTTCAAGTATGTTGATTGGTTTGCTAGACGACCAACTGCCTCCTGTGCCGAGAAACTGAGTGCTAACTTCACGTGCTTGATTGATTTTGATATAAATTTGGTAATAATTTCTATCATTTAGCATATTTTTATCCCTCCAAATAGGGAATAGGAAGGGATCAATATAAAAAATAATTTTCTCTCACCTGAAAAATCATTACCGAGCTCTTGTAAAAGAGGATCAATAAAACAATCATGACCATATCAAGACTCTGGGCACAAATTTGATATGTTGGCCCTTTGTTCATCACATCACATGGTTTCTTTGTCGAAATCACATGATCTAGTGGATTGGATAATTATTCATTTAATTAACATTCTTAATGCTTAAATTTTACATCGAATGTTATTTTTCTGATCTAAGGATTTGAGATATTCTGGTCAGCCATCCATATTGTTGGTCGGCATCATCTTGGGCCATCTTTTATTAATGGGAATCTTACTCAGACCATTTTTGTTTGTCGGAGATAGGATGTGAAGATCCATCAGCAACGTTGAAATAATTTTATCCAACTACGAGGTATCTTATTGTTGGTCAAAGACTCATATTGTAGCTCGATGGAACCAATTGCAGTTCGACGATCATCTACTTCTTGATCGGCGACATCTCAGTCTTGTTCGGAGGGTTCAATTTACTGGTCGGCAACTATCCAACCATTCACTTCTTGGTCGGCGACATCTGATGTTGTTCGGTGACCATCCAACAACTGGTCTGCAATATGAATACTCCATTTTTATTCATCGGCGAAATCGCTCTGCTGGTTAGGGACCATTTGCTTCTTGGTCGTCATCATGTATTCTGCAACTTGAGAAGTCTATCCCCCAAATATATTTTTAAAACCAACTTATTTTTGGTCTTTTCTTAAATTAAAATGCCTAGAATTTTTTATAAAAATCTGCCCACATGACACATTTGGCACATAACATATTATTTCATATTTTGAAATTTTTATGCTGATACACATTATATATTATTTCGCTGAATAATTATTCTCATGACAATAATTATTTATCTAGTCTCGACAGGTGCTCGGGCGGCTTATTAAAATTTCATAGGGACGAGATTCAATCCCGACGAAAGCCCATCCAGAATCTTAAACCTCTAGAAACTATTATTGCTCGACATCAGGCAATTTTTCCTCGACATATCAGCCAACATATATTATTTCATTTTTTGAAATTAATACTTTTATTTCTCAAGCATATACATATCATATATTGATTGGATGAGTAAATTATTCTCATGACTAATCAATTCAGCCTACACATATGGTAGAGCAAGTTATTAATTTTTACAGGTACAAGATTCAACGCCGACGAATGCTCAAAAACAATCTGGAAACTATTATCATTGCTCAGCATTATGAAATTTCACCTCAGCAAGGAACTATATATTTTATTATTTCTCTGATTTATGCCCAAGCACGAATTATTCCATATATCCGTTGGGATTCATTATCTATATTCATCTCATTATAGAGCTCGGCGAAATACTTATTATCATATTCAGCTCCCAGGAAAAGCTACAACAGTTATTATATTTCACCCCCAACGGATAGTTGGTCGGGGTAATTCTTATTTATATGCAGGCCCAGCAAAGTTCTCGGCCATATTCTTATATTGTGGAAAATATTATTCTAATTCGGCATTACGCAATTTTGCCTCGACAGATCAGCAAGACAATTTATTATTTTAAATCATTGTTTATGTCTATGCATATTTTATATTTATCTCAGCATGGAGCTCGGAAAATTTCTTCTTTCTATATATATTCAGCTTCAAGGAAGTCTTCAACATGTATTATCTTATTCCCAACAATCTGTTGGTCAGCGCCAAGGAGGTCTCCAGCATTTATATTATCTTATTCCCAACAATCTGTTGGTCATCTCCAACGATGTCTCCAGCATTTATATTATCTTATTCCCAACAATCTGTTGAGGAGGTCTCCAGCATTTATATTATCTTATTCCCAACAATCTGTTGGTCAGTTCATAGGAGGTCTCCAACATTTATATTATCTTATTTCCAACAATCTGTTGGTCAGCTCCAAGGATGCCGCCAGCATTTATATTATCTTATTCCCAATAATCTGTTGAGGAGGTATCCAGCATTTATATTATCTTATTCCCAACAATCTGTTGGTCAGCTCCGAGGAAGTCTCCATCATTTATTATCAAAAATATTTCTTAAAAATGCAAACTAAAGTTAGTTGGGAAGTAAAACTATTCCTAAAAATGACAACTAAGGTTGGTTAGGAAGTAAATCTATTCCTAAAAATGCCAACTAAGGTTGGTTAGGAAGTAAAACTATTCCAAAAAGTGCCAAAGTTGCTTGTTAAGAAAAAATCCACCAACTCAGGTTGGTCGGAAATAAGAAGTTGTCAACTACAGTTGGTCGGAAACATTTTTTGAGTATGTGAAAGCGATCAAGCAAAAAGCATTCAAAGTTCACATTCCACACTTGGGAGCTTCTATTAAAAATTCAGCTGTTCATTCGGTGGCACATTCTCATAACATCATACAGTCGAGCGCCAAATTCAACTCCATAAACTTACATAGTC
The DNA here is from genome assembly GCA_949130495.1 of Sambucus nigra. Lineage (NCBI taxonomy): Eukaryota > Viridiplantae > Streptophyta > Magnoliopsida > Dipsacales > Adoxaceae > Sambucus > Sambucus nigra. Next base: position 586,708,022 of record OX422212.1, on the reverse strand, counting down.
GGGGCCCCGACTAATTATCATTCAGAAGTTGTCTTTCTTGCTCGAGAATTAGTTCAGGAGGCTATTGAAGTTCAGAAGGTATATTGAAGTTCAGGAGGAACATTGAAGTTCATGAGGTATATTGAAGTTCAGGAGGCGTATTCAGAAGTTCAGGAAGTGCATTCAGAAGTTCAGGAGTTATTATGCACATATTATTGAAGTTCAGAACTCAAATTCAGCATCTACAACACTGAGATCTTCACTACTACTGTCCCGGCCAACATTGAAGAAGAAGTTGTATGAAAATGTTTCGAAGTCCACCACTAGCTTGGTACTAATAAGATTGAAGAGTTGGGTTAAAAAGCTAGTATGTTACTCGACAAAGTATTCAGAGGATCATAAATCAGAAGAATCAAGCACGTGAAGTTACCACTCAGTTGCTCGGCACAGGAGGCAGTTGGTTGGCCAGCAAACCAATCAACATACTTGAAGATTTTGACAAGATACAAGATGCATACTATGGCATGGCTGCATCCAAATACCCAGGGGTGAGACATAGAACATATTTGCCCAACACTGACGTCACACGATGCTGGTCGGGGATACCACTGGTCAGAGATGGTTATCACCTATTGACGAGGAATGCTGGAATGGAGGGATGAAAAATTTATTTGCCCAGATTATTAATTTTGACAAAGTCAAAATTATTACCATTGCTACCTATTTATTTTTCTCACACTTCTCTGACAAAATAAATGTTTTAAAATTAAATAAAATATATCCCTGAACTTTATCTTAGAATAAATTTTTCGATCCCATATTTGAGCATTTATTTAAAAATAAAATTATTTTATAAATAGCTCAAATCAAACCTTATGACATCTAGTTGATAAAAAATTGCTCACATTGACACACATTTGGCACAAAACATTTTATTTCATATTTTGAAATTTTTATTGCCTTATGTCTGAGCTGATACATATTATATGATATTTAGATGAAAATTTTTGCTAATGATAATTTCTATGAGAAACAATCTCAACAGGTGTTCGAGCAACTTATTAAATGCCGCATGTACAAGATTCACCCCCAACAGTTATCATTTTATCATGTATTATACATCAAGAGGATATCCACGATTTACTATTTGTTAGTCGATGTCATCTATTTCTACTCGGCAGTTCTCATAGACTTGCTCGGCATCAAGTCGGCAACAATCCTCCATTGAATTTCAGTTTACCAATTCCAGTCATCAACAAAGAACGGTTGAAAAACATCTGGAATAGGTCGGCTGTAAAAGGTCAGGGGCACCTCATAATTGTAAGTATGGCTGAATGATTATTGGAGAGCAGGTTGGCAACCAGTACTACAACAATAAACATCACCAGCACCAATTGTGTTGGTCCACTATATATAGCTAGTCGGAAAAATCAAATGTTGGTCGGAGGCATTTCATTATGATCGGTGATGGATATTATGCAATTTGAGGAGTTCCCGAGCTCCCATTCGTTGATCGGCTACATCTATTTCTAATCGGATGTACCTATTGTTGGTCGGCGTGTATATAGTTGGTCGAGAAAATCAATTGTTGGTCAGCAACATCTCAACCTTGGTCGGAGGCAGTAGAAAGCTAATACCAGAATTGAAAATTGATGATTCCTTTGGTTCTCTCTTTTTGATTTTGACAAAATCACTACTTCGCTGCTAAAGGACAAGACTATCCCCTTATTCTTATTCTTATCCTTATCCTTTATTAATTCAAAACATGAAATTCCTAATTGAAAATTTGCATGGAGAAAAATTAAAATGCATAGTTATCCTTTGATCTTCCTGATTGGTATGCCGGCCAACTCTCCTCGGGTACCGACTAACTCTCCTCGGGGGCCGAACAACTCTCTTCGGGTACTGACCAACTCTCCTCGGGGGCCGACCAACTCTCCTCGAGTGACGACAAACTCTCCTCGGATGCCGACCAACTCTCCTCGGGTGTCGGATATTGCCACGTAGGATCGCATGTGTCCATTTCTGCTTGGTCCTCGTAAATGGAGAATTTTTTCATTAACAGAATCCCCCAATGCTCCATGCTTGATGGTTTACTTGAAAGGATGGAGTATTTATTCTCTAGTGTTGCTCGGTGCTCATGAAATTCTTGATCTACCTTCTTCATTTGTTCAACATAAAGTGCATTATCTCCTGGATGACATATGATGCAGGCTGATCGATGGTTGCTAATCTTTCTTTTGAGGAACTTCATGTGCTATGTATCACCCCTGGGAATTTGGATGCAGCCATGCCATAGTATGCAGCTTGTAGCTTCTCATAATCTTCAAGTGTGTTGATTGGTTTGCTAGCCGACCAACTGCCTCCTGTGCCGAGAAACTGGGTGCTAACTTCACATGCTTGATTGATTTTAATATAAATTTGGTAATAATTTCGATCATTCAGCATATTTTTATCTCTCCAAATAGGGAATAGGAAGGGATCAATATAAAAAATAATTTTCTCTCACCTGAAAAATCATTACCCACCTCTTGTAAAAGAGGATCAATAAAACAATCATGATCATATCAAGACTTTGGGCACAAATTTGATATGTTGGCCCTTTGTTCATCACATCACATGGTTTCTTTATCGAAATCACATGATCTAGTGGATTAGATAATTATTCATTTAATTACCATTCTTAATGCTTAAATTTTACATCGAATGTTATTTTTCTGATCTAAGGATTCGAGATATTCTGGTCAGCCATCCATATTGTTGGCCGGCATCATCTTGGGCCATCTTTTATTAAAGGGAAACTTAACCAGACCATTTTTGTTTGTCTGAGATAGGATGTGAAGATCCATCAGAAACGTTGAAATAATTTTATCCAACTACGAGGTATCTTATTGTTGGTCAGAGACTCATATTGTAGCTCGATGGAACCAATTGCGGGTCGGCGATCATCTACTTCTTGATCGGCGACATCTTGGTCTTGTTCGTAGGGTTTAATTTCCTGGTCGGCAACTATCCAACCATCCCCTTCTTGGTCGGCGACATCTGATGTTGTTCGGTGACCATCCAACAACTGGTATGCAATATCAATGCTCCATTTTTATTCATCGGCGAAATCGCTCTGCTGGTCGGGGACCATTTGCTTCTTGGTCGTCATCATGTATTCTGCAACTTGAGACGTCCATCCCCCAAAAATATTTTTAAAACCAACTTATTTTTGGTCTTTTACTTAAAATTAAAATGCCTAGCATTTTTTATAAAAATCTGCCCACATGACACATTTGGCACATAACATATTATTCCATATTTTGAAATTTTTATGTTGATACACATTATATATTATTTTGCTGAATAATTATTCTCATGACAATAATTATTTTATCTAGTCTCGACACGTGCTCGGGCGGCTTATTAAAATTTCATAGGGAAGAGATTCAATCCCGACGAAAGCCCAGCCACAATCTTAAACCTCGGGAAACTATTATTGATCGACATGAGGCAATTTTGCCTCGACATATCAGCCAACATATATCATTTCATTTTTTGAAATTAATACTTTTATTTCTCAAGCATATACATATCATATATTGATTGGATGAGTAAATTATTCTCATGACTAATCAATTCAGCCTACACATATGGTAGAGCAAGTTATTAATTTTTATAGGTACAAGATTTAACGCCGACGAATGCTCGAAAACAATCTGGAAACTATTATCATTGCTCAGCATTATGAAATTTCACCTCAGCAAGGAACTATAAATTTTATTATTGCTCTGATTTATGCTCAAGCACGAATTATTCTATATATCCGTTCGGATTCATATTCTATATTCATCTCATTATGGAGCTCGGCGAAATACTTATTATCATATTCATCTCCGAGGAAAATCTACAACAGTTATTATATTTCACCCCCAACGGATAGTTGGTCGGTGTAATTTTTATATATATGCAGGCCCAGCAAAGTTCTCGGCCATATTCTTATATTGTGGAAAATATTATTCTAATTCGGCATTATGCAATTTTGCCTCGACAGATCAGCAAGACAGTTTATTATTCTAAATCATTGTTTATGTCTATGCATATTTTATATTTATCTCAGCATGGAGCTCGAAAAATTTCTTCTTTCTATATATATTCAGCTTCAAGGAAGTCTTCAACATGTATTATCTTATTACCAACAATCTGTTGGTCAGCGCCAAGGAGGTCTCCTGCATTTATATTATCTTATTCCCAACAATCTGTTGAGGAGGTCTCCTGCATTTATATTATCTTATTCCCAACAATCTGTTGGTGAGCTCCAAGGATGTTTCCAGCATTTATATTATCTTATTCCCAACAATCTATTGAGAAGGTCACCAGCATTTATATTATCTTATTCCCAACAATCTGTTGGTCAGCTCAGAGGAGGTCCCCAACATTTATATTATCTTATTCCCAACAATCTGTTGGTCAGCTCCAAGGATGTCTCCAGCATTTATATTATCTTATTCCCAACAATCAGTTGAGGAGGTCTCTAGTATTTATATTATCTTATTTCCAACAATTTTTTGGTCAGCTCCGAGGAAGTCTCCATCATTTATTATCAAAAATATTTCTCAAAAATGCCAACTAAGGTTGGTTGGGAAGTAAAACTATTCCTAAAAATGCCAACTAAGGTTGGTTAGGAAGTAAATCTATTCCTAAAAATGCCAACTAAGGTTGGTTAGGAAGTAAAACTATTCCAAAAAGTGCCAAAGTTGCTCGTTAAGAAAAAATCCACCAACTCAGGTTGGTCGGAAATAAGAAACTGTCAACTACAGTTGGTCGGAAACATTTTATGAGTATGTGAAAGCGATCAAGCAAAAAACATTCAAAGTTCACATTCCACACTTGGGGGCTTCTATTAAAAATCCAGTTGTTCACTCGGTGACACATTCTCATAACATCATACAGTCGAGCACAAAATTCAACTCCATAAACTTACATAGTCGGGGCCCCGACTAATTATCATTCATAAGTTGTTTTTCTTGCTCGAGAATTAGTTCAGGAGGCTATTGAAGTTCAGGAGGTATATTGAAGTTCAGGAGGAATATTAAAGTTCAGGGCGTATATTGAAGTTCAGGAGGCGTATTCAGAAGTCCAGGAAGCGCATTCAGAAGTTCAGGAGGCATATTCAGGAGTTATTATGCACATATTATTGAAGTTCAGAAGTCAAATTCAGCATCCACAGCACTGAGATCTTTACTACTACTGTCCCGACCAACATTGAAGAAAAAGTTATATGAAAATGTTTTGATGTCCACCACTAGCTTGGTACTAATCAGATTGAAGAGTTGGGTTCAAAATCTAGTATGTTACTCGACAAAGTATTCAGAGGATCATAAATCAGAAGAATCAAGCACGTGAAGTTTGCACTCAGTTGCTCGGCACAGGAGGCAGTTGGTCGGCTTGCAAACTAATCAACATACTTGAAGATTATGGCAAGCTACAAGATGCATACTATGGCATGGCTGCATCCAAATTCCCAGGGGTGTTACATAGCACATATTTGCCCAACACTGACGTCACACGATGCTGGTCGGCGATACCACTGGTCAGAGATGGTTATCACCTATTGACGAGGAATGCTGGAATGGAGGGATGACAAATTTATTTGCCCAGATTATTAATTTTGACAAATTCAAAATTATTACCATTGCTACCTATTTATTTTTCTCACACTTCTCTGACAAAATAAATTTTTTAAAATTAAATAAAATATATCCCTGAACTTTATCTTAGAATAAATTTTTCGATCCCATATTTGAGCATTTATTTAAAAATAAAATTATTTTATAAAAATCTCAAATCAAACCTTATGACATCTAGTTGATAAAAAATTGCTCACATTGACACGCATTTGGCACAAAACATTTTATTTCATATTTTGAAATTTTTATTGCCTTATGTCTGAGCTGATACATATTATATGATATTTAGCTGAAAAATTTTGCTAATGATAATTTCTATGAGAAACAATCTCAACAGGTGTTCGAGCAACTTATTAAATGCCGCATGTACAAGATTCACACCCAACAATTATCCTTTTATCATGTATTATACATCAAGAGGAGCTCCACGACTTACTATTTGTTAGTCGATGTCATCTATTTCTACTCGGCAGTTCTCATACACTTGGTCGGCATCCAGTCGGCAACAATCCTCCACCGAATTTCAGTTTACCAATTCCAATCATCAATAAAGAACGGTTGAAAAACTTCTGGCATATGTCGGCTGTAAAAGGTCAGGGGCACCTCATAATTGTAAGTATGGCTGAATGATTATTGGAGAGCAAATTGGCAACCAGTACTACTACAATAAACATCACCAGCACCAATTTTGTTGGTCCACTATATATAGCTAGTCGGAAAAATCAAATGTTGGTCGAAGGCATTTCATTATGATCGGTGATGGATATTAAGCAATTTGAGGAGTTCCCGAGCTCCCATTCGTTGATCGGCTACATCTATTTCTACTCGGATGTACCTATTGTTGGTGGGCGTGTATATAGTTGGTCGAGAAAATCAATTGTTGGTCAGCAACATCTCAACCTTGGTCGGAGGTAGTGGAAAGCTAATACCAGAATTGAAAATTGATGATTCCTTTGGTTCTCTCTTTTTGATTTTGACAAAATCACTACTTCGCTGCCAAAGGACAAGACTATCCCCTTATTCTTATTCTTATCCTTATCCTTTATTAATTCAAAACATGAAATTCCTAATTGAAAATTTGCATGGAGAAAAATTAAAATGCATAGTTATCCTTTGATCTTCCTGGTTGGTATTCCGACCAACTCTCCTCGGGTGCCGACTAACTCTCCTCGGGTGCCGACCAACTCTCCTCGGGGGCCGACTAAATCTCCTCGGGTACTGACCAACTCTCCTCGGGGGCCGACCAACTCTCCTCGAGTGCCGACTAACTCTCCTCGGATGCCGACCAACTCTACCCGGGTGTCGAATATTTCCACGTAGGATGACATGTGTCCTTTTCTGATTGGTCCTCGTAGATGGAGAATTTTTGCGTTAACAGAAGCCCCCAATGCTCCATGCTTGATGGTTTACTTGAAAGGATGGAGTATTTATTCTGCAGTGTTGCTCGGTGCTCGTGAAATTCTTGATCTAACTTCTTGGTTTGTTCAACATAAAGTGCATTATCTCCTGGATGACATATGATGCAGGCTGATCGATAGTTGCTAATCTTTCTTTTGAGGAACATCGTGTGCTATGTATCACCCCTTGGAATTTGGATGCAGCCATGCCATAGTATGCAGCTTGTAGCTTGTCATAATCTTCAAGTATGTTGATTGATTTCCTAGCCGGCCAACTGCCTCCTGTGCCGAGAAACTGAGTGCTAACTTCACGTGCTTGATTCTTCTGATTTATGATCCTCTGAATACTTTGTCGAGTAACATACTATCTTTTGAACCCAACCTTCAATCTGATTAGTACAAGTTTATGGTGGACTTCGAAACATTTTCATACAACTTCTTCTTCAATGTTGGTCGAGATAGTAGTAGTAAAGATCTCAGTGTTGTAGATGATGAATTTGACTTCTGAACTTCAATAGGTAGTGCATAATAACTCCTGAATATGCCTCCTGAACTTCAATATACCTCCTGAACTTCAATATTCCTCCTGAACTTCAATATACCTCCTGAACTTCAATAGCCTCCTGAACTTCAATATTCCTCCTGAACTTCAATAGCCTCCTGAACTTCAATATTCCTCCTGAACTTCAATAGCCTCCTGAACTAATTCTCGAGCAAGAAAAACAACTTTTGAATGATAATTAGTCGGGGCCCCGACCGTGTGAGTTTGTGGAGTTGAATTTGATGCTCGACTGCATGATGTTATAAGAATGTGCCACCGAATGAACAAATATATTTGTAATAGAACCCCCAAGTGTGGAATGTGAACTTTGAATGCTTCTTGCTTGATCGCTTTCACATACTCATAAAATGTTTCCGACCAACTGTAATTGACAGCTTCTTTTTTCCGAACAACCTAAGTTGACATTTTTTGTAATAGATTTACTTCCTAACAAACCTTAGTTGGCATTTTTAGGAATACATTTACTTCCTAACCAACCTTAGTTGGCATTTTTAGGAATACATTTACTTCATAACCAACCTTAGTTGGCATTTTTAGGAATAGATTTTTAATAATAAATGATAGAGACTTCCTCGGAGCTGACCAACGGATTGTTGGGAATAAGATATAATAAATGCTGGAGACATCCTTGGAGCTGACCAACAGATTGTTGGGAATAAGATAATATATGCTGGAGACTTCCTTGGAGCTGAATATATGGTATAATAAATGCTGTAGACCTCCTCAACAGATTGTTGGGAATAAGATAATATAAATGCTGGAGACCTCCTTGGCGCTGATCAACAGATTGTTGGGAATAAAATATAATAAATGTTGGTGACCTCCTCCACGGATTATTGGGAATAAGATATAATAAATGTAGGAGACCTCCTCGGCGCCGACCAACAGATTGTTGGGAATAAGATAATACATGTTGAAGATTTCCTTGGAGCTGAATATATGATTATAAATATTTGTCGAGCTCTATGCTGAAATAAGAATAGAATATGCATCCAAATAGATATAAAGAATAATTAAAAATAATAAAGTGCTTCGTTGATCTGTCGAGGTAGAATTATATAATGCCGAACAAGAATAAGATCTTCCAGAATATAAGAATATGGCCGAGAACGTTGTCAGGCCTGAATATAAATAAGAATTATCTGACCAACTATCCGTTGGGGGTGAAACACAACGAATGTTGTAATTATCCTAAAAGCTGAATAAGTATCTTGTCGAGGCACAATTGCATAATTCTGAATAAGAATAATATTTTCCAGAACATAAGAATATGGCTGAGAGCTTTGCTGGGCCTGCATATAAATAAGAATTACCCCGACCAACTATCTGTTGGGGGTGACATATAATAAATGTTAGAGTTCTCGGAGCTGAATATGATAATAAGTATCTCGCCGAGTTCCATGTTGAGATGAATATACAATATGAATCCCAAGGGATATAGAATAATTTGTGCTTGAGCTGATATCTCCGAGTAATAATAAAATATATAATGCCTCGCTGAGGTGAAATGATAATAGTTTCCAGATTGTTTCCGAGCATTCGTCGGCGTTGAGTCTTGTACCTATAAAAATTAATATCTTGCTCTACCATTTGTGTAGGCTGAATTGATCAGTCGTGAGAATAATTTAATCATTCAATAAATATATGATAGGTATATGTTTGAGAAATAAAAATATTAATTTCAAAAAATGAAATAATATATGTTGGCTGATATGTCGAGGCACAATTGCCTGATGTCGAGCAATACTACTTTTCCAAAGGTTTACGAGAGCTTTCATCGGGATTGAATCTCGTCCCTATGAAATTTTAATAGGCTACCTGAGCACCTGTCGAGACTAGAGCAAATAATTATTATCATGAGAATAATTATTCAACCAAACAATATGTGATGTGTATCAGCATAAAATAATAAAAATTTCAAAATATGAAATAATATTTTTGTGCCAAATGTGTGTGAGATGGACAAATTTTTATCAGATATGCATCATAAATAAGACGTAGAGTTTTTTGTAAAGTTATTTAATCTCCAACAACTAATCAGGTATAAGTTGCTGTTTGAAAATTATTTATCACTTGGTTTTAAAAATATTTTTGGGGTGATCACAAGTTAAAAAAGACTTAAGCCCCCTGTTTGTTCCCGAGCTGAACTCGTGTTTAAAGAAATATCTGGGGTGCTTCGCATTTTTTAATACCCCAAGATTCTACTGCTGTCGAGAAACGGCATGGATGTTGCTGACCAACATTTAAAGATATCTCACCGAACAACATTATAGAATACATGGTGTCGACCAAGAAGCAAATGCTCCCCGACCAGCTGAGCAATTTCGCCGATCAACAAAAATGGTGCATTGACAGCACCGAACAACATTAGATGTCACCGACCAAAAAGTGGATGGTTGGATAGTTGTCGACCAGTAAATTGAACCCTCCGAACAAGACTGAGATGTCGCCGATCAAGAAGTAGATGATTGTCGACCTGTAATTGGTTCCACCGAGCTACAATATGGGGCCCCGACCAATAATAAGATACCTCGTAGTTGGATAAAATTATTTCAACGTTGCTGATGGATCTTCACATCTTATCTCCGACAAACAAAAATGGTCTGGTTAAGCTTCCCTTTAATAAAAGATGTCCCAAGATGATGCCGACCAACAATATAGATGGCTGACCAGAATATCTCGAATCCTTAGATCAGAAAAATAACATTCGATGTAAAATTTAACATTAAGAATGTTAATTAAATGAATAATTATCTAATCCACTAGATCGTGTGATTTCGACAAAGAAACCCTGTGATGTGATGAACGAGGGGCCAACATATCAAATTTTTGCCCAGAGTCTTGATATGGTCATGATTGTTTTACTGATCATCTTTTACAAGAGGTGGGTAATGATTTTTCAGGTGACAGAAAATTATTTTTTATATTGATCCCTTCCTATTCCCTATTTGGAGAGATAAAAATATGGTGAATGATCGAAGTTATTACCAAATTTATATTAAAAATCAATCAATTTGACTTTATTGACATAGATTGAAGATGAACCAAATTAAGTATATAGTTCATAAAAATGAATACAAAGAGACTCAAACTTGAAGAGAGAGAAAGTAGATCTGGGTCATGATTTCCATGAGAAAACTTTTTATTGTCTTTAACCTTTTCCCATTCTCTGATTACAAATATAATGGGGATTATAATGGGAATTTGAATAGTCATCAAAGATCTTTCAAAAATTTATAATGAAAATTATCAAATCTTACCACCGTCATATATATTGGTATATATAATCATTTAAAATATTTATTCCATAATATAAAATTAAAACTTGAGAATCAAGCAAAAAGTTATGATTTATGAAATCCATTATTTTTCAGATTTCTAAATAAGAATTAATCTAACAGTTATGATTTTAAAATCATGATATGCAATATTTTGCAGATAAAAATTGGACAATTAATTTATGTATATAAACATAAAAATCATGATTGAATCAAAATGTGTATGTATAATTGATTATACGTAGAGAAAATAAAAACTTAGCTTTTGATGGAGAACAATGCTTGTAACACGTTCCCACAGAGTGCGCCAATCTGTTGATGCAAAAAACTGGACCGAATCCCGTTTTTATGATCACAGATAAATAGATAAAAACAATCCAATCAAGCACATGAGAGACAAAGATTTTTAAAGTGGTTCGGCTATGAATAAATCCTACGTCCACTGTTATTTTATTCCCAGGGGTTTACAATAGCACCATAGGGTTTAGAGAGAGAAAGGATGTGTATATTGTGTATGGTGTTTCTTTGTTCTCTCGAATCTCCCCCCTTTTGGCTAAGGGGATACATGTATTTATAGTGATGGGAGATAAAGAGACTCATTGTATGTAGACATTTATGTCTACATTCAACGAATCTAATTGTCGAATTGCTTGGTATGCTATGTGTTGTCATTTATTAATACAGTATAAATGTACATTAAGGCTCATTAAATGCGTTGTCATCTTCATTAATGCACATTAAATACATAGTTATCCTTTGATCTTCCTGGTTGGAATTCCGACCAACTCTCCTCGGGTGCCGACCAACTCTCCTCAGGGGCCGACCAACTCTCCTCAGGGGCCGACTAATTCTCCTCGGGTACTGACCAACTCTCCTCGGGGGCCGACCAACTCTCCTCGAGTGTCGACTAACTCTCCTCGGATGCCAACCAACTCTCCTCGGGTGTCGAATATTGCCATGTAGGATGACATGTGTCCTTTTCTGATTGGTCCTCGTAGATGGAGAATTTTTGCGTTAACACCATACATAATCATTAGGGGCGCATGGATCCCCTTGCCAATTTTTGGTCACACCATATGTAGACTTGAGGCTTGTCATAACATCCACTATATAGTTAATAGTATATATTGTTGGATAAATTCCAATATTTATTGATATTTTATTTTTTAGTTGTTAATATTTTATTATATTATTGGTGTTTTATTTTAAACATAGTTTGGGTTTTAATTTAGAAGGTAAAAACATGAGCAAATGGGTGTGAAAGATATGGGAGTGCTCAAAATCCCATATTGTCCCACATTGGAAAAATACTACAAAAAGTAGTGGTATATCAACTAAAGGAAAACTAAGATTCTTAGTTGACAAGTCAAATAAGATGCTATGATCCTCCGCATCGCGGTGGTGCTTAAGCACTACCAATCACGACATGCGGCGCGCGTAAGGGTGATTGGGCGACTTAGGGTACATTGCGCGCTTTGACGCGCACTTGGCGCTTCGCACGTGCACATCGTCGCTTGGAGCGTGGGAGCCTAAAGTTTTGACGAGGTAAAACAGATCAAAGGTTGTGATTAAACGATCTGATTAAAGGGTTTAAAATCCGAAACGACTTGATCTAAACCGTTAGATGAACTCGTAGCGTTTCGTGTAGGGGGTGTCCATTCGCTTATCATGGGACGCCTAATCTGAACCGTTAGATCGTAGCTATTCCAAACAGGCACGATCCAACGGTTGCTGAGTCACTCCATTAAGAGGTGTGACTGTTGAAGAACAATCACAGAAATGGCTATAAAAAGAGTTCCAGGCCTCTGTTTTGGACACCGAAAATTGCTAGTTTCTCCTCTCTCCGTCCTCTATACTTTGGCACTGTCAAGTTACAAATTCAGATTGTTCTCGATTTGATCAAACAGTAAATAGTTTGAATCAAACAACTGTTCATACACTGCATTGTATCCTGAAGGCAGATTCAATAAAACCCATAATGTACTCGCGGTTCTGGTTCTGTATCAACCGGATTGGAAGAAATTTTTCCTAAAAGAAAGCGTTCTAAGAACTTGCCTTGCAGAAATTAATTAATATTTTTCGTTCTTTCCATAACAAAATTCCAACACTTTTAGGCAAAAATTTATTCTTATTACTCCACTCAAATGGAAGGAACTGTGGCACAATCTATCCAAGTCATGACTCAAGACTTAATCCGACTCGACCATTTTGATGGAGAAAATTTCACCCGTTGGCAAGAGAAAGTTATGTTCTTCCTCACATCACTAAAACTTGCATACATTCTAGATGATAACCTTGAACAAATTCCCGAACCCACACCCTAAGACACCGAAGAAATAAAGCAAAAACATGTGAAGAGGAAAGAAGACGAATTTGTGTGTCGAGGACACATCCTCAATGCTTTGTCTCAAACTGTTTATAGCGCTCATCGAATGATTCCGACGGCAAAGGAATTATGGAAGGCTTTGGAGATAAAGTATCAAAACGAGGAAACAAGCAACCGTAAGTTTCTAATTTTAAACTATATGAAGTTTAGAATGAGTAATGATAAATCTGTCGTTGCACAAGCCCATGAACTCCAACAAATTGTTGGTGACCTTAAAGCCGCTGGTATTAATCTTCAAGATGAATTTCAAGTAGGGGTGATTGTTTCAAAACTTCCATCCTCTTGGAATGTCTTTAAGAAGAAAATTAATCATGATGAAAAGACTTATACTGTGGAATCCCTTCTTCGTCACCTTCGTATTGAAGATGATACTCGTATACGAGAAAAGAAGGATGAACAAGGTGAGGGTCATTCAAAAGCTAATATGGTTGAGGATCAAAAATCCAAGATTATCAAAGACTCAAAATTTAAAGCAAAGAATGATTCAAAATTGAAGAACAAAGGTGCAAATAAGAAAAATAAGGGAAAATGTTTCTTCTGTGAAAAAACGGGCCATTATTCTCGAGATTGTCGTCTTAAAAAGAAGGCATTTAAGGAAAAACAAGGGTCGAAGGAAACCAACAATGTTGAAGATCTTATTTTTACTGTTTGCAAAGCAAATTCAATTGATAATGAAAGTGGATGGTGGCTGGATACCGGCGCAACGGTACACATATGCAAAGACCGTTCTTCATTCAAAACATATCAAGAAATTGATGGAAAACAAGTGAAGATGGCAAATAATCTTCGCACCAATATAGTTGGAAAAGGCACAGTGGAATTGAAGATAACTTCTGGAAAGACACTTACTCTAATTGATGTACTTCATGTACCTGATATGTGTTAAAATCTTGTGTTTGGGGACCTTCTCAATAAGAGAGGTTTCAAACTAGTGTATGAGTCTGATAAGTTTGTTTTGTCTAAGAATGGCCAATTTATTGGCAAAGTGTACTCTTGTAACGACATGATCAAAATTAATGTAATCAATGATATTAGTTGTGCTTATATGGTTGAGTCTATTTATTTATGGCATAGTAGATTAGGTCATGTGAATTATAGAATCATAAAAAATATGACTAATTTCGGCTTAATCTCGGATTGTAAATTTGATAACCTTTCTAATTGTGAAATTTGTGCTAAATCGAAGATAACTAGAAAGTCGTTCAAATCTGTTGAGAGGAATCCGAAATGCTTGATCTTATTCATAGTGATGTATGTGATATGAAGAGTAATATGACTCGTGGTGGAAATAAATATTTCTTAACTTTCATTAATGATTACTCTAAGTATGCATATTCATATTAACTAAAAAGTAAAGATGAAGTTTTCGAGAAATTCCTAATTTTTATAGCAGAAGTTGAAAATCAATAAAATCAGAAAATTAAAGTCCTACGATCCGATAGGGGTGGTGACTATTACCCGAGTGAGTCTATACAATTTTGTAATACTCATGCGATAATCCATCAAGTTACGGCGCCATATACGCCACAACAAAATGGAACGGAGGAAAGAAAAAATAGGACTTTAGTTGAAATGATAAATTCAATGTTAATCAGTTCTGGTTTACTTTTGTCGATGTGGGGAGAAGCTTTTTTATCCGCATGTTATATTTTAAATAGAGTTCCATTGAAAAACAGGGATATTACACCATATGAATTATGGTTTAATCGTAAGCCTAATCTTAGACGTCTTAAAGTTTGGGGAAGTCTTGCTTATGTAAGAAAACCCGAACCTAAAAGACCTAAACTAGGAAATAGGACTTACAAATGTCTTTTTATTGGATACTCTAGTAACAGTATGACTTATAGATTTTTAAACCTTGAAACTCAAGACATCATTGAGTCGGTAGATGTGCAATTCTTTGAACATCTAACAAAGTTTAGTACTTTGAATCAAGGTTTAGAAAATAATAATCCGACTGTTGACTCCTCAAATTTAGAAGAAAATTCACAACCTATATCTTCTTTGGAAACAACGAATGACGTTGAACCACGAAGGAGAAAAAGACAAAGAACTGATAAAACATTTGGGCCTGACTTTGTTATTTATTTAGTTGAAGGGGATTTAAATGAGAATAAAAACAAAACTAAATTTGTTCTTAATGTAGAAGATGAACCGACCACATTTCATGAAGCGGTAACATCTAGGGATGCTGTCCTTTGGAAAGAAGCAATAAATGATGAAATGAACTCAATTTTGTCAAATCAAACATGGGTTATTTTCAATCTTCCCCCCGGGGCTAAACCTATTGGGTGCAAATGGATATTTAAAAGAAAATTAAATCCGGATGGTTCTATAAATTAATTTAAGGCAAGACTAGTTGTTAAAGGCTATAAGCAAAAACATGGAATTGATTACTTTGATACATATGCTCCTGTTGCTCGAATCACTTCCATTAGGATATTAATATCTCTTGCTTCTATTCACAATTTAGTTATTCATCAAATGGATGTTAAAACTGCATTTTTAACTGGTGATTTAGAAGAAGAGATTTACATGGAACAACCCAAAGGGTTTGTTTTGCCTGGCCAAGAAAAGAAAGTGTGTAAATTGGTCAAATCTCTTTATGGCCTTAAACAGGCTCCTATGTAATAGCATGAGATGTTTAATAATATTGTTATGTCCCATGGATATAAAGTTAATGATGCCGACAAATGTATATATAGTAAATTTGAAAATGGTGCTGGTGTTATTATTTGCTTATATGTGGATGACATATTAATATTTGGGTCTAATCTCAAATATGTTGAAGAAACCAAAAGGTTTCTTTCATCAAAATTTGATATGAAAGATCTTGGAGAAGCTGATGTGATTTTAGGAATCAAAATTGTGAGAAAGGACAATTCTTTAGCGTTATCTCAACCTCATTATATAGAAAATTTTCTTAAAAGATATAATCATTTTGAACTTAAGCCAGTTGCTACACCAGTGGATCCTAACATCAAATTAATGAAAATACTGGGCATGCTATGGCCAACTTAAATATGCTAGTATTATTGGGAGTCTAATGTATGCCATGCATTGCACTAGACCAGACATTGGTTATGTAGTGAGTGTATTGTGTAGATTTACAAGTAATCCAGGACAAGAGCACTGGAATGCAATTTCTAGGGTACTTAGATACCTGAAGAGGACTTTGGATTATGGATTACATTATGTAGGATATCCATCTGTTTTAGAAGGATATAGTGATTAAAGTTGGAATAATCTTGAATCAAAATCCAAGTAAACTACTGGTTGGATTTTTACGCTACGAGGAGCAGCTATCTATTGGGGATCCAAGAAACAAACATGTGTATCAGATTCAACAATGCAATCTGAATTTATAGCCCTAGCAGATGTATGTAAAGAAGTAGAATGGCTTAGAAATGTGTTGTATGATATTCCTTTATGGAAAAAGCCATCGCCTTCTGTTATGATAAGTTGTGATAACCAAGCCACAATTTATAAAGTTTCGAACAAAACTTACAACGGAAAATCTAGACACATTAGTCTAAGGCATCAAATTATAAGAAAATTACTCAAGGAAGGAGTAATTACAGTCGACTATATTAAAACGAACAAGAATTTAGTAGATCCTCTGACTAAAGGTCTTGTTAGGGAGATGATATATATCACCTCAAAAGGAATGGGACTAAGGTCTATTAAATAACACAACTCTATTTAATGGGAACCCAACTCATATCTTGAAAATATAGATAGAGTTCAATGAGGTACAAACAAGTTAAATTACAGTTATGGGGCACTAGGAATTTTATACAAAAAAGTTCCATTCCTATGTGCCTAGTGTTGGTTTTTTGCATGTTAGAGGATGAAGGTTACTTCTTAATAAATCATATAAGTGTGACTCGCAGAATCACTAAAGTTGATTTACCTATACGAGTGTCGAAAGTGTGGCCGCTTTCTATGGAATCAAGACCGATCCTAAAGCGCTCGTGAAATCAGGATTAGCACAAGGCAATAAAAGTGTATGCTAGAAGAACACTTATAAACTCAGAAATCAATATGTGTAATAGTTGTGGCTAGTTTCAAAAGGTCTTTGGTTCAAGATACATTCACCATAGCACCTTGATAAAGATTTGAATTATTTTCACTATATGGAAGTTCAAGTCCGAAAGACACTTCTCATTTATGTACTAGATTTTAGCGATAATGCCAAAAGTTATTTATTATTTTTTTTGCTTTGCTCTCTTGTGTATATTGAAATTGGTGGGGGAATGTTAGATAAATTCCAATATTTATTAATATTTTATTTTTAGTTGTTAATATTTTATTATATTATTGGTGTTTTATTTTAAACATAGTTTGGGTATTAATTTAGAAGGTAAAAACATGAGCAAATGGGTGTGAAACATATGGGAGTGCTCAAAATCCCATATTGTCCCACATTGGAAGAATACTATAAAAAGTAGTGGTATATCAACTAAAGGGCAACTGAGATTCTTCGTTGACAAGTCAAACAACAGGCTATGATCCTACGCATCGCGGTGGTGCTTAAGCACTACCAATCGCGACACGCGGTGCGCGAAAGGGCGATTGGGCAACTTAGGGCGCATTGCGCGATTTGACACGCACTTGGCACGTGTGCATCGTCGCTTGGAGCGTGGGAGCCTAAAGTTTTGATGAGGTATAACAGATCAACGTTTGTGATTAAACGATCCAATCAAAGGGTTTAAAATCCGAAACGACTTGATCTAAACCGTTAGATGAACTCGTAGCATTTCGTGTTGGGGACGTCCATTCGCTTACAATGGGACGCCTAATCTGAACTGTTAGATCGTAGCTGTTACAAACAGGAACGATCCAACGGTTGTTGAGTCACTCCATGAAGAGCTGTGACTGTTGAAGAACAGTCACAGAAATGGCTATAAAAAGAGTTCCAGGACACTATTTTAGACACCGAAAATTTCTAGTTTCTCTTCTCTCCGTCCTCTATACTTTGGCATTATCAAGTTACAAATTCAGAGTGTTCTCGGTTGGATCAAACAGTACATAGTTTGAATCAAACAACTTTTCATACACTACATTGTATCCTGAAGGAAGATTCAATAAAACCCATAGTGTACTCGCGGTTCTGGTTCTGTATCAACCGGATTGGAAGAATTTTTTCCTAAAAGAAAGCGTTCCAAGAACGTGCCTTGCAGAAATTAATTAATATTTTTCATTCTTTCCATAACAAAATTCCAACAGTTTTAGGCAAAAATTTATTCTTATTACTCCACTCAAATGGAAGGAACTGTGTCACAATCTATCCAAGTCATGACTCAAGACTTAATTCGACTCGACCGTTTTGATGGTAGAAATTTCACCCGTTGGCAAGAGAAAGTTATGTTCTTCCTCACATCACTAAAACTTGCATACATTCTAGATGATAACCTTGAACAAATTCCCGAGCCCACACCCGAAGACACCGAAGAAAAAAAATAAAAACGTGTGAAGAGGAAAGAAGACGAATTTATGTGTCGAGGACACATCCTCAATGCTTTGTCTCAAACTGTTTATAGCGCTCATCGAATGATTCCGACGGCAAAGGAATTATGGAAGGCTTTGGAGACAAAGTATCAAAACGAGGAAGCGAGCAACTGTAAGTTTCTAATTTCAAACTATATGAATTTTAGAATGAGTAATGATAAATATGTCGTTGCACAAGCCCATGAACTCCAACAAATTGTTGGTGACCTTAAAGCCGCTGGTATTAAAGTTCAAGAAGAATTTCAAGTAGGGGTGATTGTTTCAAAACTTCCATCCTCTTGGAATGGCTTTAAGAAGAAAATTAATCATGATGAAAAGACTTAT
Organism: Sambucus nigra; assembly: GCA_949130495.1. Taxonomy (NCBI): domain Eukaryota; kingdom Viridiplantae; phylum Streptophyta; class Magnoliopsida; order Dipsacales; family Adoxaceae; genus Sambucus; species Sambucus nigra. The sequence continues at coordinate 586,688,913 of OX422212.1, read as the reverse complement.
ACTGTGGAATCCCTTCTTCGTCACCTTCGTATTGAAGATGATACTCGTATTCGAGAAAAGAAGGATGAACAAGGTGAGGGTCATTCAAAAGCTAATATGGTTGAGGATCAAAAATCCAAGATTACCAAATACACAAAATTTAAAGCACATAATGATTCAAAATTCAAGAGCCAAGGTGCAAATAAGAAAAAGAAGGGAAAATGTTTCTTCTGTGACAAACCGGGCCATTATTCTCGAGAATGTCGTCTTAAAAAGAAGGCAATTAAGGAAAAATAAGGGTTGAAGGAAACCAACAATGTTGAAGATCTTATTGCTAGTGTTTGCGAAGCAAATTCAATTGATAATGAAAGTGGATGGTGGCTGGATACCGGCGCAACGGTCCACATATGCAAAGACCGCTCTTCATTAAAAACATATCAAGAAATTGATGGAAAAGAAGTGAAGATGGCAAATAATCTTCGCACCAATGTAGTTGGAAAAGGCACACTGGAATTGAAGCTAACTTCTGGAAAGATACTTACTCTAATTGATGTACTTCATGTACCTGATATGTGTAAAAATCTTGTGTCTGCGGACCTTCTATATTAGAGAGGTTTCAAACTAGTGTATGAGTCTAATAAGTTTGTTTTGTCTAAGAATGGCCAATTTATTAGCAAAGGGTACTCTTGTAACGACAAGATCAAAATTAATGTAATCAATGATATTAGTTCTGCTTATATGGTTGAGTCTATTTCTTTATGGAATAGTAGATTAGGTCCTGTGAATTATAGAAGTATAAAAAATATGACTAATCTCGGCTTAATCTCGGATTGTAAATTTGATAACCTTTCTAAATGTGAAATTTATGCTCAATTGAAGATAACTAGAAAGTCGTTCAAATCTGTTGAGAGGAATCCGAAATGCTTGATCTTATTCATAGTGATGTATGTGATATGAAGAGTAATATGACTCGTGGTGGAAATAAATATTTCTTAACTTTCATTGATGATTACTCTTAGTATGCATATACATATTTACTTAAAAGTAAAGATGAAGTTTTCGAGAAATTCCTAATTTTTAAAGCAGAAGTTGAAACTCAACAAAATCGGAAAATTAAAGTCCTACGATCCGATAGGGGTGGTGAATATTACACGAGTGAGTTTATACAATTTTGTAATACTCATGGGATAATCCATCAGGTTACGGCGCCATATACGCCACAACAAAAATGGAACGGAGGAAAGAAAAAATAGGACTTTAGTTGAAATGATAAATTCAATGTTAATGAGTTCTGGTTTACCTTTGTCGATGTGGGGAGAAGCTGTTTTATCCGGATGTTATATTTTAAATAGAGTTCCATTGAAAAACAAGGATATTACACCATATGAATTATGGTTTAATCGTAAGCCTAATCTTAGACGTCTTAAAGTTTGGGGATGTCTTCCTTATGTAAGAAAACCCGAACCTAAAAGACCTAAACTAGGAAATAGGACTTACAAATGTGTTTTTATTGGATACACTAGTAACTGTACGACTTATAGATTTTTAAACCTTGAAACTCAAGAAATCAGTGAGTCGGTAGATGTGCAATTCTTTGAACATCTAACAAAGTTTAGTACTTTGAATCAAGGTTTAGAAAATAATAATTCGACTGTTGACTCCTCAAATTTAGAAGAAAATTCATGACCTATATCTTATTCGGAAACAACGAATGACATTGAACCACGAAGGAGTAAAAAGACAAAGAACTAAAAAAATAATTGGGCCTGACTTTGTTATATATTTATTTGAAGGGGATTTAAATGAGACTAAGAACAAAACTAAATTTTTTCTTAATGTAGAAGATGACCCGACCACATTTCATGAAGCAGTAACATCTAGGGATGGTGTGTTTTGGAAAGAAGCAATAAATGATGAAATGAACTCAATTTTGTCAAATCAAACTTGGGTTATTTCTGATCTTCCCCCCGGGGCCAAACGTATTGGGTGCAAATGGATATTTAAAAGAAAATTAAATCCGAATGGTTCTATAAATAAATTTAATGCAAGACTAGTTGCTAAAGGCTATAAGAAAAAACATGGAATTGATTACTTTGTTACATATGCTCCTGTTGCTCGAATCACTTCCATTAGGATATTAATATCTCTTGCTTCTATTCACAATTTAGTTATTCATCAAATGGATGTTAAAACTGCATTTTTAAATGGTGATTTAGAAGAAGAGATTTACAAGGAACAACCCGAAGGGTTTGTTTTGCCTAGCCAAGAAAAGAAAGTGTGTAAATTGGTTAAATCTCTTTATGGTCTTAAACAAGCTCTTATGCAATGGCATGAGAAGTTTAATAATATTGTTATTTCCCATGGATATAAAGTTAATGATGCCGACAAATGTATATATAGTAAATTTGAAAATGGTGTTGGTGTTATTATTTTCTTATATGTGGATGACATGTTAATATTTGGGTCTAATCTCAAATATGTTGAAGAAACCAAAAGGTTTCTTTCATCAAAATTTGATATGAAAGATCTTGGAGAAGCTGATGTGATTTTAGGAATCAAAATTGTGAGAAAGGATAATTCTTTAGCAGTATGTTTATCTCATTACATAGAAAAGGTTCTTAAAAGACATAATCATTTTGAACTTAAGCCAGCCGCTACACCAGTGGATCCTAGCATCAAATTAATGAAAAATACTGGGCGTGCTATGGACCAACTTAAATATGCTAGTATTATTAGGAGTCTAATGTATGTCATGCATTGCACTAGACCAGACATTACTTATGCAGTCAGTGTATTGTGTAGATTTACAAGTAATCCATGACAAGAGCACTGGAATGCAATTTTTATGGTACTTAGATACCTGTGGAGGACTTCGTATTATGGATTACATTATCTAGCAAATCCATCTGTTTTAGATGGAAATAGTGACTCAAGTTGGAATGATCTTGAATCAAAATTCAAGTCAACTACTGGTTGGATTTTTACGCTAGGAGGAGCAGCTATCTCTTGGGGATCCAAGAAAAAAACATGTGTATGAGATTCAACAATGCAATCTGAATTTATAGCCCTAGCAGATGCATGAAAATAAGCAGAATGGCTTAGAAATGTGTTATATGATATTCCTTTATGGAAAAAGCCATCGCCTTCTATTATGATAAGTTGTGATAACCAAGCCACAATTTATAAAGTTTCGAACAAAACTTACAACGGAAAATCTAGACACATTAGTCTATAAGGCATCAAATTATAAGAAAATTACTCAAGGAATGAGTAATTACAGTCGACTATATTAAAACGAACAAGAATTTAGTAGATCCTCTGACTAAAGGTATTGTTAGGGAGATGATGTATATCACCTCAAACGGAATGTGACTAAGGTCTATTAAATAACACAACTATATTTAATGGGAACCCAACTCAAATCTTGAAAATATAGATAGAGTTCAATGAGGTACAAACAAGTTAAATTATAGTTATGGAACACTAGGAATTTTATACAAAAAAGTTCCATTCCTATGTGCCTAGTTTTGGTTTTCTGCATTTTAGAGGATGAAGGTTACTTCTTAATAAATCATATAAGTGTGACTCGCAGAATCACTAAAGTTGATTTACCTATACGAGTGTCGAAAGTATGGCTGCTTTCTATGAAATCAAGACCGATCCTAAAGCGCTCGTGAAATCAGGATTAGCACAAGGCCATAAAAGTGCATGCTAGAAGAACACTTATAAACTCAGAAATCGGTATGTGTGATAGTTCCGGCTAGTCTCAAAAGGTCCTTGGTTCAAGATACATTCCCCACAGCACCTTGATGTAGGTTTGAATTATTTCACTATATGGAAGTTCAAGTCCGAAAGACACTTCTCATTTATGTACTAGATTTTAGCGATAATGCCAAAAGTTATTTATTGTTTTTTTTGCTTTGCTCTCTTGTGTATATTGAAATTGGTGGGGGAATGTTGGATAAATTCCAATATTTATTGATATGTTATTTTTTAGTTGTTAATATTTTATTATATTATTGGTGTTTTATTTTAAACATAGTTTGGGTTTTAATTTAGAAGATAGAAGCATGAGCGAATGGGTGTGAAAGATATGGGAGTGCTCAAAATCACATATTGTCCCATATTGGAAGAATACTACAAAAAGTAGTGGTATATCAACTAAAGGACAACTAAGATTCTTAGTTGACAAGTCAAATAAGAGGTTATGATCCTACGCATCGCGGTGGTGCTTAAGCACTACCAATCGCGACCCGCGGCGCGTGAAAGGGCGATTGGGCGACTTAGGACGCATTGCGCACTTTTACACGCACTTGGCACTTCGCTTGGAGCGTTGGAGCCTAAAATTTTGACGAGGTAAAATAGATCAACGGTTGTGATTAAACGATCCGATCAAAGGGTTTAAAATCCGAAACGACTTGATCTAAACCGTTAGATGAACTCGTAGCGTTTCGTGTAGGGGATATCAATTCGCTTACGATGGGACGCCTAATCTGAACAGTTAGATCGCAGCTGTTCCAAATAGGCACGATCCAACGGTTGCTGAGTCACTCCATGAAGAGGTGTGACTGTTGAAGAATAGTCACAGAAATGGCTATAAAAAGAGTTCCAGACCTCTATTTTGGACACCGAAAATTGTTAGTTTCTCCTCTCTCCGTCCTCAATACTTTGGCATTATCAAGTTACAAATTCAGAGTGTTCTCGGTTTGATCAAACAGTACATAGTTTGAGTCAAACAACTGTTCATACACTGCATTGTATCCTGAAGACAGATTCTATAAAACCCATAGTGTACTCGCGGTTCTGGTTCTGTCTCAATCGGATTGGAAGAAATTTTGCCTAAAAGAAAGCGTTCCAAGAATATGCCTTGCAAAAATTAATTAATATTTTTCGTTCTTTCCATAACAAAATTCTAACAGTTTTAGGCAAAAATTTATTCTTATTACTCCACTCAAATGAAAGGAACTGTGGCACAATCTATCCAAGTCGTGACTTAAGACTTAATCCGACTCGACCGTTTTGATGGTGGAAATTTCACCCGTTGGCAAGAGAAAGTTATGTTCTTCCTCACATCACTAAAAATTGCATACATTCTAGATGATAACCTTGAACAAATTCCTGAGCCCACACCCGAAGACACCGAAGAAATAAAGCAAAAACGTGTGAAGAGAAAAGAAGACGAATTTATGTGTCGAGGACACATCCTCAATGCTTTGTCTCAAACTGTTTATAGCGCTCATCGAATGATTCCGACGACAAAGGAATTATGGAAGGCTTTGGAGAAACAGTATCAAAACGAGGAAGCGAGCGACCGTAAGTTTCTAATTTCAAACTATATGAATTTTTGAACGAGAAATGATAAATCTGTCGTTGCACAAGCCCATGAACTCCAACAAATTTTTGGTGACCTTAAAGCCGCTGGTATTATATTTCAAGATGAATTTCAAGTAGGGGTGATTGTTTCAAAACTTTCATCCTCATGGAATGTCTTTAAGAAGAAAATTAATCATGATGAAAAGACTTATACTGTGGAATCCCTTCTTCGTCAACTTCATATTAAAGATGATACTCGTATTCGAGAAAAGAAGGATGAACAAGGTGAGGGTCATTAATAAGCTAATATGGTTGAGGATCAAAAATCAAAGATTACCAAAGGCTCAAAATTCAAAGCAAAGAATGATTCAAAATTCAAGAACCAAGGTGCAAATAAGAAAAAGAAGGGAAAATGTTTCTTCTGTGACAAATCGGGCGATTATTCTCGAGATTGTCGTCTTAAAAAGAAGGCATTTAAGGAAAAGCAAGGGTCGAAAGAAACCAACAATGTTGAAGATCTTATTGCTACTGTTTGCGAAGCAAATTCAATCGATAATGAAAGTGGATGGTGGCTGGATACCGGCGCAACGGTCCACATATGCAAAGACCGCTCTTCATTCAAAATATATCAAGAAATTGATGGAAATGAAGTGAAGATGGCAAATAATCTTCGCACCAATGTAGTTGGAAAAGGCACAGTGGAATTGAAGCTAACTTCTGGAAAGACACTTACTCTAATTGATGTACTTCATGTACCTGATATATGTAAAAATCTTGTGTCTGGGAACCTTCCCAATAAGAGAGGTTTCAAACTAGTGTATGAGTCTGATAAGTTTGTTTTGTCTAAAAATGGCCAATTTATTAACAAAGGGTACTCTTGTAACGGCATGATCAAAATTAATGTAATCAATGATATTAGTTCTGCTTATATGGTTGAGTCTATTTCTTTATGGCATAATAGATTAGGTCATGTGAATTACAGAAGTATAAAAAATATGACTAATCACGGCTTAATCTCGGATTGTAAATTTGATAACCTTTCTAAATGTGAAATTTGTGCTCAATCGAAGATAACTAGAAAGTCGTTCAAATCTGTTGAGGGGAAATCCGAAATGCTTGATCTTATTCATAGTGATGTATGTGATATGAAGAGTAATATGACTCGTGGTGGAAATAAATATTTCTTAACTTTCATTGATGATTACTATAAGTATGCATATACATATTTACTTAAAAGTAAAGATGAAGTTTTTGAGAAATTCCTAATTTTTAAAGCAGAAGTTGAAACTAACCAAAATCGGAAAATTAAAGTCCTACGATCCGATAGGGGTGGTGAATATTACCTGAGTGAGTTTATACAATTTTGTAATACTCATGAGATAATCCATCAAGTTACGGCACCATATACACCACAAAAAAAATGGAATGGAGGAAAGAAAAAATAGGACTTTAGTTGAAATGATAAATTCAATGTTAATCAGTTCTGGTTTACCTTTGTCGATGTGGGGAGAAGCTGTTTTATCCGCATGTTATATTTTAAATAGAGTTCCATTGAAAAACACGGATATTACACCATATGAATTATGGTTTAATCGTAAGCCTAATCTTAGACGTCTTAAAGTTTGGGGATGTCTTACTTATGTAAGAAATCCCGAACCTAAAACACCTAAACTAGGAAATAGGACTTACAAATGTATTTTTATTGGATACTCTAGTAATGGTACGACGTATAGATTTTTAAACCTTGAAACTCAAGAAATCATGGAGTCGGTAGATATGCAATTCTTTGAACATCTAACAAAGTTTAGTACTTTGAATCAAGGTTCAGAAAATAATAATTCGACTGTTGACTCCTCAAATTTAGAAGAAAATTCACAACCTATATATTCTTCGAAAACAACGAATGACGTTGAACCACGAAGGAGTAAAAGACAAAGAACTTAAAAAACATTTGGGCCTGACTTTGTTATTTATTTAGTTGAAGGGGATTTAAATGAGACTAAGAACAAAACTAAATTTGTTCTTAATGTAGAAGATGAACCAACCACATTTCATGAAGCGGTAACATCTAAGGATGTTGTCTTTTGGAAAGAAGCAATAAATGATGAAGTGAACTCAATTTTGTCAAATCAAACTTGGGTTATTTTCGATCTTCCCCCCGGGGCTAAACCTATTGGGTGCAAATGGATATTTAATAGAAAATTAAATCTGGATGGTTCTATATATAAATTTAAGGCAAGACTAGTTGCTAAAGGCTATAAGCAAAAACATGGAATTGATTACTTTGATACATATGCTCTTATTGCTCGAATCACTTCCATTAGGATATTAATATCTCTTGCCTCTATTCACAATTTAGTTATTCATCAAATGGATGTTTAAACTGCATTTTTAAATGGTGATTTAGAAGAAGAGATTTACATGGAACAACTCGAAGGGTTTGTTTTGCCTGGCCAATAATAGAATGTGTGTAAATTAATTAAATCTCTTTACAGCCTTAAATAAGCTCATATGCAATGGCATAAGAAGTTTAATAATATTGTTATATCCCATGGATGTAAAGTTAATGATGCCGACTAATGTATATATAGTAAATTTGAAAATGGTGTTGGTGTTATTATTTGCTTATATGTGGGTGACATGTTAATATTTGGGTCTAATCTCAAATATGTTGAGGAAACCAAAATGTTTCTTTCATCAAAATTTGATATGAAAGATCTTGGAGAAGCTGATGTGATTTTAGGAATCAAAATTGTGAGAAAGGATAATTCTTTAGCGTTATCTCAATCTCATTATATAAAAAAAATTCTTAAAAAATATAATCATTTTGAACTTAAGCCAGCTGCTACACCAGTGGATCCTAGCATCAAATTAATGAAAAGTACTAGGTGTGCTATGGACCAACTTAAATATGCTAGTATTATTGGGAGTCTAATGTATGCCGTGCATTACACTAGACCAGACATTGCTTATGCAGTGAGTGTATTGTGTAGATTTACAAGTAATCCAGGGCAAAAGCACTGGAATACAATTTCTAGGGTACTTAGATACCTAAAGAGGACTTCGGATTATGGATTACATTATGTAGGATATCCATCTGTTTTAGAAGGATATAGTGATTCAAGTTGGAATAATCTTGAATCAAAATCCAAGTCAAATACTGGTTGGATTTTTACACTAGGAGGAGCAGCTATCACTTGGGGATCCAAGAAAAAAACATGTGTATCAGATTCAACAATGCAATCTGAATTTATAGCCCCAACAGATGCATGTAAAGAAGCAGAATGGCTAAGAAATGTATTGTATGATATTCCTTTATGGAAAAAGCCATCGCCTTCTATTATGATAAGTTGTGATAACCAAGCCACAATTTATAAAGTTTCGAACAAAACTTAAAACGGAAAATCTAGACACATTAGTCTAAGGCATCAAATTATAAGAAAATTACTCAAGGAATGAGTAATTACAGTCGACTATATTAAAACGAACAAGAATTTAGCAGAACCTCTGACTAAAGGTCTAGTTAGGGAGATGATATATATCGCCTCAAAAGGAATGGGACTAAGGTTTATTAAATAACACAACTATATTTAATGGGAACCCAACTCATATCTTGAAAATATAGATAGAGTTCAATGAGGTACAAACAAGTTAAATTATAGTTATGGAACACTAGGAATTTTATACAAAAAAGTTCCATTCCTATGTGCCTAGTTTTGGTTTTATGCATTTTAGAGGATGAAGGTTACTTCTTAATAAATCATATAAGTGTGACTCGCAGAATCACTAAAGTTGATTTACCTATACGAGTGTCGAAAGTATGGCTGCTTTCTATGAAATCAAGACCGATCCTAAAGCGCTCGTGAAATCAGGATTAGCACAAGGCCATAAAAGTGCATGCTAGAAGAACACTTTAGAAACTCAGAAATCGGTATGTGTGATAGTTCCGGCAAGTCTCAAAAGGTCCTTGGTTCAAGATACATTCCCCACAGCACCTTAATGAAGCTTTGAATTATTTTCACTATATGGAAGTTCAAGTCCGAAAGACACTTCTCATTTATGTACTAGATTTTAGCGATAATGCCAAAAGTTATTTATTTGTTTTTTTTGCTTTGCTCTCTTGTGTATATTGAAGTTGGTGGGGGGGGTGTTGGATAAATTCCAATATTTATTGATATTTTAATTTTTAGTTGTTAATATTTTATTATATTATTGGTGTTTTATTTTAAACATAGTTTGGGTTTTAATTTAGAAGGTAGAAACATGAGCAAATGGGTGTGAAAGATATGGGAGTGCTCCCATATTGTCCCACATTGGAAGAATACTACAAAAAGTAGTGGTATATCAACTAGAGGACAACTAAGATTCTTAGTTGACAAGTCAAATAGGAGGCTATGATCCTACGCATCGCGGTGGTGCTTAAGCACTTCCAATCGCGACACGCGGTGCGCGGAAGGGAGATTGGGCGACTTAGGGCGCATTGCGCGCTTTGACGTGCACTTGGCACTTCGCACGTGTGCATCGTCGCTTGGAGCGTGGGAGCCAAAAATTTTGACGAGGTAAAACAGATCAACAGTTGTGATTAAACGATCCGTTCAAAGGGTTTAAAATCCGAAACGACTTGATCTAAACCGTTAGATGAACTCGAAGCGTTTCGTGTAGGGGATGTCCATTCACTTACGATGGGACGCCTAATCTGAACCGTTAGATCGCAGCTGTTCCAAACAGGCACGATCTAACGGTTGCTGAGTCACTCCATGAAGAGTTGTGACTGTTGAAGAACAGTCACAGAAATGGCTATAAAAAGAGTTCTAGGCCTCTGTTTTGGACACCGAAAATTACTAGTTTCTCCTCTCTCCGTCCTCTATTCTTTGGCATTGTCAAATTACAAATTCAGAGTGTTCTCGATTTGATCAAATAGTACATAGTTTGAATAAAACAAAAGTTCATACACTGCATTGTATCCTTAATGCAGATTATATAAAACACACAGTGTACTCACGGTTCTGGTTCTGTCTCAACCGGATTTGGAGAAATTTTGCCTAAAAGAAAGCGTTCCAAGAACGTGCCTTGCAGAAATTAATTAATATTTTTCGGTCTTTCCAAAACAAAATTCTAACAGTTTTAGGCAAAAATTTATTCTTATTACTCCACTCAAATGGAAGGAACTGTGGCACAATCTATCCAAGTCATGACTCAAGACTTAATCCGACTCGACCGTTTTGATGGAAGAAATTTAACCCGTTGGAAAGAGAGAGTTATGTTATTCCTCACATCACTAAACCTTGTATACATTCTAGATAATAACCTTGAACAAATTCCCGAGCCCACACCCGAAGACACCGAAGAAATAAAGCAAAAATGTGTGAAGAGGAAAGAAGACGAATTTATGTGTCGAGGGCACATCCTCAATGCTTTGTCTTAAACTGTTTATAGCGCTCATCCAATGATTCCGACGGCAAAGGAATTATGGAAGACTTTGGAGACAAAGTATCAAAACGAGGAATTGAAGCTAACTTTTGGAAAGACACTTACTCAAATTGATGAACTTCATGTACCTGATATGTGTAAAAATCTTGTGTCTGGGGAACTTCTCAATAAGAGAGGTTTCAAACTAGTGTATGAGTCTGATAAGTTTATTTTGTCTAAGAATGGCCAATTTATTGGCAAAGGGTACTCTTGTAACGGCATGATCAAAATTAATGTAATCAATGATATTAGTTCTGCTTATATGGTTGAGTCTATTTCTTTATGGCATAATAGATTAGGTCATGTGAATTACAGAAGTATAAAACATATGACTAATCTCGGCTTAATCTCAGATTGTAAATTTGATAACCTTTCTAAATGTGAAATTTGTGCTCAATCGAAGATAACCAGAAAGTCGTTCAAATCTGTTGAGGGGAAATCCGAAATGCTTGATCTTATTCATAGTGATGTATGTGATATGAAGAGTAATATGACTCGTGGTGGAAATAAATATTTCTTAACTTTCATTGATGATTACTCGAAGTATGCATATACATATTTACTTAAAAGTAAAGATGAAGTTGAAACTAACCAAAATCGGAAAATTAAAGTCCTACGATCCGATAGGGGTGGTGAATATTATCTGAGTGAGTTTATACAATTTTGTAATACTCATGGGATAATCCATCAAGTTATGATACCATATATGCCACAACAAAATGGAACGGAGGAAAGAAAAAATAGGACTTTAGTTGAAATAATAAATTCAATGTTAATCAGTTCTGGTTTACCTTTGTCGATGTGGGGAGAAGCTGTTTTATCCGCGTGTTATATTTAAAATATAGTTCCACGGAAAAACAAGGATATTACACCATATGAATTATGGTTTAATCGTAAGCCTAATCTTAGACGTCTTAAAGTTTGGGGATGTCTTACTTATGTAAGAAAACCCAAACCTAAAAGTCCTAAACTAGGAAATATGACTTACAAATGTATTTTTATTGGATACTCTAGTAATGGTATGACTTATAGATTTTTAAACCTCGAAACTCAAGAAATCATTGAGTCTGTAGATGTGCAATTCTTTGAACATCTAACAAAGTTTAGTACTTTGAATCAAGGTTTAGAAAATAATAATTCGACTGTTGACTCCTCAAATTTAGAAGAAAATTCACAACCTATATATTCTTCGAAAACAACGAATGACGTTGAACCACGAAGGAGTAAAAGACAAAGAACTGAAAAAACATGTGTGCCTGACTTTGTTATTTATTTAGTTGAAGGGGATTTAAATGAGACTAAGAACAAAACTAAATTTGTTCTTAATTTAGAAGATAAACCGACCACATTTCATGAAGCGGTAACATCTAGGGATGCTGTCTTTTGGAAAGAAGCAATAAATGATGAAATGAACTCAATTTTGTCAAATCAAACTTGGGTTATTTTCGATCTTTCCCCCGGGGCTAAACCTATTGGGTGAAAATGGATATTTAAAAGAAAATTAAATCCGGATGGTTCTATAAATAAATTTAAGCCAAGACTATTTGCTAAAGGCTATGAGCAAAAACATGGAATTGATTACTTTGACACATATGCTCCTGTTGCTCGAATCACTTCCATTAGGATATTAATATCTCTTGCTTCTATTCACAATTTATTTATTCATCAAATGGATGTTAGAACTGCACTTTTAAATGGTGATTTAGAAGAAATGATTTACATGGAACAACCCGAAGGGTTTGTTTTGCCTGGCCAAGAAAAGAAAGTGTGTAAATTGGTTAAATCTCTTTATGGCCTTAAACAAGCTCCTATGCAATGGCATGAGAAGTTTAATAATATTGTTATATACCATGGATATAAAGTTAATGATGCCAACAAATGCATATGTAGTAAATTTGAAAATGGTGTTGGTGTTATTATTTTCTTATATGTGGATGACATGCTAATATTTGGGTCTAATCTCAACTATGTTGAAGAAACCAAAAGGTTTCTTTCATCAAAATTTGATATGAAAGATCTTCGAGAAGCTGATGTGATTTTAGGAATCAAAATTGTGAGAAAGGATAATTCTTTTGCGTTATCTCAATCTCATTATATAGAAAAAGTTCTTATAAGATATAATCATTTTGAACTTAATCCAGAGTCTACACCAATGGATCCTAGCATCAAATTAATGAAAAACACTGGGCGTGCTATGGACCAACTTAAATATGCTAGTATTATTCGGTGTCTAATGTATTTTATGCATTGCACTAGACCAGACATTGCTTATGCAGTGAGTATATTGTGTAGATTTACAAGTAATCCAGGACAAGAGCACTGGAATGCAATTTCTAGGGTACTTAGATACCTGAAGAGGACTTTGGATTATGGATTACATTATGTAGGATATCCAACTATTTTAGAAGGATATAGTGATTCAAGTTGGAATAATCTTGAATCAAAATCCAAGTCAACTATTGGTTGGATTTTTACGCTAAGAGGAGCAGCTATCTCTTGGGGATCCAAGAAACAAACATGTGTATCAGATTCAACAATGCAATCTGAATTTATAGCCCTAGCAGATGCATGTAAAGAAGCAGAATGGCTTAGAAATGTGTTGTATGATATTCCTTTATGGAAAAAGCCATCGCCTTCTATTATGATAAGTTGTGATAACCAAGCCACAATTTATAAAGTTTCGAACAAAAATTACAACGGAAAATCTAGACACATTAGTCTAAGGCATCAAATTATAAGAAAATTACTCAAGGAAGGAGTAATTACAGTCGACTTTATTAAAACGAACAAGAATTTAGCAGATCCTCTTACTAAAGGTCTTGTTAGGGAGATGATATATATCACCTCAAAAGGAATGGGACTAAGGTCTATTAAATAACACAACTATATTTAATGGGAACACAACTCATATCTTGAAAATATAGATAGAGTTCAATGATGTACAAACAAGTTAAATTATAGTTATGGAACACTAGGAATTTTATACAAAAAAGTTTCATTCCTATGTGCCTAGTGTTGGTTTTCTGCATGTTAGAGGATGAAGGTTACTTCTTAATAAATCATATGAGTGTGACTCGCAGAATCACTAAAGTTGATTTACCTATAGGAGTGTCGAAAGTGTGGCCGCTTTCTATGGAATCAAGATCGATCCTAAAGCGCTCGTGAAATCAGGATTAGCACAATGCCATAAAAGTGCATGCTAGAAGAACACTTATAAACTCAGAAATCGATATGTGTGATAGTTCCGGCTAGTCTCAAAAGGTCCTTGGTTCAAGATACATTCACCACAGCACCTTGATGAAGCTTTGGATTATTTTCACTATATGGAAGTTCAAGTCCGAAAGACACTTCTCATTTATGTACTAGATTTTAGCGATAATGCCAAAAGTTATTTATTGTTTTTTTTTTGCTTTGCTCTCTTGTGTATATTGAAATTGGTGGGGGGATGTTGGATAAATTCCAGTATTTATTGATATTTTATTTTTTAGTTGTTAATATTTTATTATATTATTGGTGTTTTATTTTAAACATAGTTTGGGTTTTAATTTAGAAGGTAGAAACATGAGCAAATGGGTGTGAAAGATATGGGAGTGCTCAAAATCCCATATTGTTCCACACTGGAAGTATACTACAAAAAGTAGTGGTATATTAACAAAAGGACAACTAAGATTCTTAGTTGACAAGTCAAATAAGAGGCTATGATCCTACGCATCGCGGTGGTGCTTAAGCACTACCAATCGCGACACGCGACGCGCGTAAGGGCGATTGGGCGACTTAGGGCGCATTGCGCGCTTTGACGCTCACTTGGCACTTCGCTTGGAGCGTGGGAGCCTAAAGTTTTGACGAGGTAAAACAGATCAACGGTTGTGATTAAACGATCCGATCAAAGGGTTTAAAATCCGAAACGACTTGATCTAAACCTTTAGATGAACTCGTAGCGTTTCGTGTAGGGGATGTCCATTCGCTTACGATGGGACGCCTAATCTGAACCGTTAGATCACAGCTGTTCCAAACAGGCACGATCCAACGGTTGCTGAGTCACTCCATGAAGAGGTGTGACTGTTGAAGAACAGTCACAAAAATGGCTATAAAAAGAGTTCCAGACCTCTGTTTTGGACACCGAAAATTGCTAGTTTCTCCTCTCTCCGTCCTCTATACTTTGGCATTATCAAGTTACAAATTCAGAGTGTTCTCGGTTTGATCAAACATTACATAGATTGAATTAAACAACTGTTCATACAGTGCCTTGTATTCTGAAGCCAGATTCTATAAAACCCATAGTGTACTCGCGGTTCTGGTTCTGTCTCAACCGGATTGAGAGAAATTTTGCCTAAAAGAAAGCGTTCCAAGAACGTGCCTTGCAGAAATTGATTAATATTTTCGTTCTTTCCATAACAAAATTCCAACATATATAAACATAGAAGTAGTTTTTCAAGAATAAATGAGAGAGATTCAAGACTTGAGTAAAATAAAATCAGTGTAAAATACACTAATGGCTTTTGAACTCTATCCCTTGTAACTGTTTGGCATGTGAACAATCTTTTCTAACAATGTCATTTGTTTGTCAAGATTTATTTACTCTTGAAAATAATGGAAAAGTCATTTTAAGTCTAACCCAAGGCAATATCATTCTAGGTTAGTGGTATGTGCAAGTTTAGTTAGATTTAATGGTAGATCTTGACGAAAGGATGACATTGTTACACTGGGAAGTTAAATTGTTATAAAAGGGACAAAATGTAGCACCACCAGTGTACTAACTCAAAAATTATATACGTACCTTCATTTTCATCTGTCTCCGGATTTAAAAGTTTTCTTAAAGTATAAACCTCGAGGGCATTGATGATTGGCGGAAGAGTTGAATTTGCTGTTTTATTTATTGAAACCTCACACAAGCTAGTGCAACTCTGAGGTTCTACGCTATACGCTGTAAATGACTTTAGACGAGGTGGAGTAATAGGTCCATACCAATAGTCCTCATTGAGGTAAATGTCAAACATTCTAAGTTGATTGGCTTGCAATTCTTCAATTTCAGCGAAATGCATGTACACATAAAACTCATCATCTGAATTCTCAGTCAACCAGGAGAATTCCAAGCTTTCACTAACATTTTTTGGCGAGTTGACGGTGCTCATGATGGTCGATGGTAGCTGATAGTCGTTGGATTCGACCTCCGACGAAGTACTTAATGTTGTTGTGTTACTAATGTTAAAGGGCCTCCACATGCGATCATAACTATCATCTTTGTACCTAAAGCGATATAATTCGAAATGTAATTACAAAAAATGGAAAAAGAGAATTAATCATTAGTGATTACGGGCGTATTACTAATTATAAAATTATGCGATGAGATATTATCATGTTTTAAAGTCAAAGAAGTTAAGAACAATACATTGCTGTACTATAAAATTAAAAAAAAAAAAAGAAATTTGATTTTATAGTATCTATAAGGAATTGTGTTGTAGTAGCAATTTTTTTTTTTTTCAGTACATTATGCTTTTAACCCCTGAACTATCACCCTAGATTTTAAATGATCTCCAATCTTTTGTTTGCCTCAAGTTAATTTCTAAACTATATAACTTATCCCAAAGTGGGGATTTCGTCAAAAGATCTGTTAAGCTTTGATGAAAAATTGACAAATGCCCATTTGGACCTCATTTTTTCCTCATATCAACTCAGGAGCTCTCTCTCTCTCTCTCTCATATATATATAGAGAGAGGGGGGGGGGGGGGGGAGGAGCTTCACAAATGAGCCTAAAAGATGAACATTTTAATGAACATTAACAAAAATATCTAACAAGCCATTAACTTTAATTCATATGTTAGTAATTGCCCGCACCAGCGGCAACGGATACACGTGTCTTATCGAATATTTTTTTACATCCCCCACCTTCACTAATAACGGACAATGACATATCTTACTTTTCTTTTGTAGGCATTTGATGACATATCCGAGTAAATGAAAATTCTTTGTATTTGTCCAAGATATATGACCACAAATTACTGTTATTAGTGAAAGTGCTTTTCTTTCTCTTTTGTATTGTCCAAATTTGATTATCAATTGAGTTTGAATTCAATAAAGACTCGATTTTTTATATTTTGTTTTAGTTTGAGGGAATAAATAAAAGGGCGATATGTTGGGAAGCATATTAGCAGAATCGGTTGGGGTGGGTGGGGTGCGGGGGTAAGGTACGTGTATTAAAAAACACGCGTATGACATACGTGTCCATTTCTGCTGGCGCGGACTAATAACAATATAGGAATTAAAGTTAATCGATTATTAGGTGGAAAGCATTTTTCATTTTGTTAATGTTCATTAAAAGGTTCATTTTTTATGGGGGTGGGATGTTTTTATAAAAAAAATATGTTTGTTCTGTATTTGGGAAGAGTAAAAAGTGTATTCCAATCATTTGCTTAGTGAATCTGTGTATTTGTATATTGAACAAATGGATAAGAGGCTTGAAAACAATTTGGTTTAGAGGCATTGAAAATAATTTGGGGAAACAAGCATAAATAACCTTAGATTCAAGCCTGTTGTAAAAATGTATTTTTTGTAGGCTTGGAGTCACCTTTTTTTTATAGGAACACATAATTTATCACTGCCACTTGGCCTTTAGTTTTTTTAATTTTATAAAAAAATATAATACTATTTTAATAAAAATAATTTTTTTAATAATTACACTTTCATATAAAAAATTAAATATTGTTTTAATTTTTTTTATAGTTGTTGATTTTTTAGAATTATAAAAAAAATCCTTTTTAAAAGATTTTTTTATAAAAAAAAGGTCAGTTGATTTGTTATATATATATATATACTTTTAGCCACAAAAAATCCATTCCTATATATATATATATATATATATATATATATATATATATATATATATATATCAAGATTCTAAAAAACGCGGGGGGTGATCGAGGCGTGGAGGTCAAGCCTTAAGCCTTAGAATCCTAGGAGGACCTTAGGCGTAAAAAGGCGTGAAAAGACGTTTAGTCCTTCTTAATATATTTTAATATTTTTTAATCATAATAAGGCTATTAAAATACTAAAATTGAACATATCAATAAAAATATGTTTGAATATATGCAAATTAAAATGCTAATTGATTATTTTTTATGAGAAAATGGTTCAGTTAGTAAAAAAATTCTTTAAAAGTCGATAACGTTTCACTAAAGCATTATTGTTTTTAGAAAAAAGTGCGCCTTAAGGGTTTTACCAAGAATAAGGCGTAAAAAACTTAAAGCGGGGGTTTCTCTCAAGCCTTATGCCTAGGCGGGTTGTTTTAGAACAGTGATATATATATATAATGAGAGTTTCGTGTAAGAACTCTTTATTTTACAAGCACCGGTGTATACTGTTTTTTAAAAATAGTAAAAAAAAAAAGAATTTTTTTATGGAACTTCATGGATATGATATCCGTAGTGAGGAGATCATCTCCAAATTTTTTTATCAAAAAATTCAGTCAAAAAGTGGGTGAGATGAGGTGATATGCAAAAAATGGTGTAAATATGCAGTTTCGACTATTCAAACATTTTATGATCATCTCATCCACTTTTTGATGAAAAAATTTGGAGATGATTTCCTCACTATGGAGATCATACCGATGAAATTTCATCAATTTTTTTTACTACTATCAAAAAATGGTTCGCACGGAGACCGTATCACAAGAGGTCCGCATGTGAGACAACCTCTCTCTATATATATATAGTTATATTTAAAAATTAAAAAAAAAATCACAAAAATTCTGATGATTCCCATGTAAATAATATATATGGTAAGTCTGAATATGAGATTAGAAATTTACACAATTAATTTGATTCATGGAAATTTTAATCTAAGACATGTTTATATGATTCTTTTTTTCAATTTTCATGTACTGGTATATATATATATATATATATATATATATATATATATATATATATATATAGAGAGAGAGAGAGAGAGAGAGAGAGAGAGAGAGAGAGATGATACCACCCACACCACTTTATCTCTCTTCCATTTATTTTATTACACACGCATGGTCCAATTTTTAAAACACACTGGACAAAACTATCCCACAACACTTTCTCTCTCTTCATTTATTAAACATGCTCATCTTAATTGCAGACTTCCGTTCTTTTCTAACTTCCTCTTCTATATAGACTATATAAAAATTGTAGACTCAAATCCTCTCAGGATGACACCTGACGTCTCACATAAATGCAAGGCATCTAATATAAATGTGATAAATGACTTAATTATTAATAGTGCAGAAGCATGAACCGAAACATTACTAAATCATCTTGAGAAGATGAATCGAACCATTACTAACTCATTTTGAGAAGATGAATCATCAACCATTACTAACACGCTTATTCAAAATACAACTCTTTTTTATCTTATAAAAGTATTTTAATAATTTTCGGAAGACTCTCCAAGCAAACTAAGATGAAAAAAAGAACAGAGAGAGAGAGACGCGGGTATTTTCATTCTCCTTCATTTTTCTTGCTTTACTGATCAAAAGTCTAGCATTGGTGTGTTTACAATAGCTATGATTTTTTCGTTTTATGCATGTTGATGGACTTTATGTTATTATTTATTCTGGTTGTAAGGTTTCAGTCGGTGAAAGAGTGAGAAGAAACTGTTGTCTTGAAGTGGGTTAGAGCATTAAAATTCAGTGACAATGTTTCTAAGAGAAGTAAAAAAAATGACAAAATAAGTGGGGTCCAATTGCTAAATACTCCTAAATATTATTCTATATGTTTTTTTTTTAAATTTATTTATGTGAAGTGGGTTTTAATGGAATTTTTTAGGTGCGATTTCATACTTACGGTAAGTCATGTATTTTGTAAAGTGCAGTGCAAAATGCTAAGGTGTGAAGCTTCCGAATATTTTTGAGATGGTGAAAGGACATGAGGGTATGGCTTTGATATTCATGATTTTCTTTTGCAACTATACTCTTACTTTTAAGAGAATTATGGGGCATGAAGCTTCCATCAGTTATATCAAATGTGTTTATACATATACACAGTTATGTGTATAGATGGATCTTACTTTTTAGTCAAATGAATCTTTCTGTGCTTCTTTTACACTTATCCCCATTCATTGAGTAAATCTACTTCTACAAAATTTTAATTAGGTATTTATCATTTCAGTATATTGTATTTGATTTTACAACTTTTTTTTAAATCTTGCTTTCAGATATTTTTATGCTAAAGATAAAATATTACAATGATTGAATATAATTGTTTTCTTTGTCTAATGATCATAAAAATAATGGAAATTGAGTTATAATGTATTCTCAAAATTAAAAATATGAATTGCACCTATTGAATGCCAATCATATGACTTTTGATATTAATTTAAAATTTTATCTCCTTTCATTCGTAGAATATATTATAAAAAATACACTGCAATAACAAAACAATACAATATAATTTAGATAAATTCGGCCACGCATCGCGTGGCCTTTATGCTAGTTCTTTTATATAAATAAACCTACATCACTTTGTCTTTCTTCCATAACCAAACATTTAACCAAACCTACATCACTTTGTTCATTTGGTTTAACGCATTTTGGTATTTTATAAAAAAAAAAAACTGGACATTATTTTTTATTTTAAAAAAAAACTGTATTTTTATCAATGATTTTTACAAAAAGAGATATTTTTACTAAGATTTGTACTGAGATATATTAATCTTTTTATCAACAGTAACGTTTTAAAAAATATTTTCTAGATATTTTTTATAATTTTTTAAAAACCTTATTTTAAATAAAAAAGTTAAAACACTGTTTTTATAAATAAATTTTTTAAAACAATAAACTGTTTTAGAAAACGTTAAACAATGATTTTACTTGACTATAAACATTGATTATAAACCTTAAACATTGATTTTACGTGATTCTAAAAAAAATTGACTATAAACGTCAAACATTGTTTTAGAAAACGTTACACATTGATTTTTTTTTTTTAAAAATATGATTGATTTTGCATGAACCGCATTTGAGGACCGCCTTGAAACCGTATGACAACGTCGTGTGACGAGATTGGTTCGTTTCGCTGACACGGATCCACATACATAAGGATTTCTATGTCAACGCGGCGTGTAGAAGGACTCATATTTTTTAATTGTTAAAATTATTTTTTTTTACCATTTAAAACAAATGGTCCTCAACAATAGTAATGATAAGTAGATCGGACGGTACTATCATCAGGTAAGAGTATCATTACTCTTATTAATATTAGGAAAAAGGAGTGATGTGAGGTGAGATAATTAATGATGAGAGATGAGAGAGGGTTAAAGAAGAGAGAGGAGAGAGAACACACATTTTCTTATGAGAAGAGAGAGGAAAGGGAACCCACTTCTTGGCATAACTTAACTGACCAAAAAAGCACTTTTTGACATTATTTAATTGATCGAAATAGTACATCCGTTAACGGACGTGCTATGTAGATCACTCATATATATATATATATGTATGTGTGTGTGTGTGTTGTCTGTGTGTATTATGGAAGCTTGGAAGAGTGTGTGTGTGTGTGTATGTGAGAGAGAGAGAGAGAGAGAGAGAGAGAGAGAGATGGAAGGATTTATAATTATTTTAAATGAGAGCAAAATGGGTAATTTGATAATTTTCGTTGATCATTAATGGACTGTTGGACAGAGTCCCTAGTTTGAAATAAATTACGTAGTTTCGAGACTAACTTGAGACAAATAAAAGATTGAGGAGCATTTAAAAACTAAAAAAATAGTTTAGGGACTGAAAGTGTAATTTACTTTTATTTTTATCAGATTTTTTTTATATAAAGAACACTGATCCTTGAATCTTCATACTATTATAAAATGCTTTATAGATATTAAATGTTACCACTCTTTCACGTAGTCCATGTGGCAAGTAAACTTTTAAACCCAGGAAATAACAATGCTTTATCGATATTAAATGTTCCTACTCTTTCACGCAGTCCACGTGGTGACTAAACTTTTAAACCCAAGAAATAGCCGACTGGCAGAAATGAGGTAGATGACATGGGTCGAGGTAATTAATTTCCTTCCTCTCTCCCCCAATCCTCCCCCCCCCCCCCCCCCCCCCCAAATTCAATCTACATTAAAATCGTATTTTCTCATCCCCTCTCTGTCTTTGTCTTTTCGGTTTCTTCACCTTACACGTTTTAATTTCTCTATGGTTTTAATAATTATGATGGGTGCCGGTCGAAGTTGTGAATTTTTTTGAAAATGTAATGAGAGGATTTTTATGGGAAAATACGGGGAAGGGAAAAGAAACACTAATTACTATAATATGGGGATTTTTCTATATGAGGGAGATTTAGTTTAGTTTTCATTTTAGACTTGGGTTTGCCTGTATAATATATTAAAATGTAATAAATTAGGTAATTCTGAACGATTTGAATCTTTGACTTTTTCTTCTAATGATTTTATTTCTTGATTCTTTTTATTCTTCCTTATTCATGTATGAAAACAATTGAGCATAAGGATGAAAATGCCCTAGAAAATTTGAAGCATCGGTTTGCAACTCTCTCTCTCTCTTTAAAACTCCAATTTATTGTCAAGGTAAGGTGCTCGATTGAAGAAATATTGTTAGTGAAGTATGGATTGAAACATACGTGATAAAATTTATTGCTTACTTGCCTTCTCGTCGCATTATTGATTTTCTTTTGGGTGTTTTAAAACGTATGATAAACATTTTTGTTAGGTCCTTACAGTTGACTGTAGGGTGAGTTTAGTTGGTTTTATGACTTTTCTTTATTCATTATTTTTTTCTAAGCAGGAGAAAAGGTGTTGAAAAAAGAGAGTAAAACGAGTTATACTATGTTGAATTCTGTTTGGTTAGCTCTTTATGTAGTATTGCGTATAGTCAAGGTAGCTTTTAATTGGTTTAGTATAAAATACATGGAATATACTTTGTACCTTATCAAATATGGTTATGTCTTGAAGTAAATTGTTACTAACCTTTGGTTTAGGGTAGACACGGTCACCTGTTGATTCTCTCATCTTTATATACTATAAAATGCAAAACAAGGCATTTATGAGCATTTAAGACTCCTCCACATTGAGAGTATCCACGTGGCACTCTATATTTTAATCATTATTGTACATCCCCTTTTTTGAAATTCTTGAAAGCGTAAGCGTTTCTTTTTTTCCTGCCTTTTGGCTTCCCAGCGCCTCTCTCTCACTCTCTCTCTCTCGCTCCCTCTCTCTCTTATGTCGTTTGGTTTTATGGTTTTATTAAAAACCCTTTTACTCAACTCTCACCCCTTATATCTTCTCTATTCCAGCTTCCATCACTAGAGTTGCAGAGCAGAGAGAGAGAGAGGCAGCGAAAATGAAGTACAATCCAAGGGTAACCATCTCTGGGAGAAAGAACAGAAATGCCGATTTATCGGCACCATTAAGCATCTGTCGCGTCCTTATGAGCGTGGCCCTCTTTGTTGATCTCCGAACCAAGTACAACGTCTGTTCCATGCCCGTCAAAAAAGATGACGAGGTCCAGGTCGTCTGTGGCATCTACAAGGGTCGAGAGGGCAAAGTCGTCTAAGTCTACCGGCGCAAATGGGTCATCCACACCGAACACATCAAACATGAGAAGGTTAATGGATCTACTGTTAATGTTGGAATTAACACATCCAAGGTTGTTATTACCAAGCTTCGTCTCAACAAGGACCGTAAGTCCCTGCTCGATTGCAAGGACAATTGTCGTGCCGCTGCTGACAAGGAAAAGGGTACCAAGTTTTGTTTTTTATTATTGGTATATTTTGTTGTGTTGAATTTGAGTTCTATTTTATTTTATTTTTGTTTGCTGAGGGAACAAGATAGTTGCTTTAATGGTTTGGATACTGATATTAGAATTTTTTAAGCTTGAAATCTATTTGTGTTTAAAAAAATATTCTCTATTCCAAACATTATCTTTTTATTCATTCAACTTCTCATCTCTCTCTACGTTAGACAGTCTTTTGCTACATTCCATTCTAAAGTCAAATTTTGAGAGAATGATCAGTGTGGTGTAGTAGAAACTAGAGTGTCCACGGTGGCAGTGTCCAAATGGTGGTTTGAGGTTGTGACAGGTGGTTTGGTGTTGAATTTTTAAGGTACATGTTTGAAGAAATGCCCCAAATGGGTGACTTTGTTTCTCTTACATAACAACAAATCTTTAAAATTGTGTATCAAAGTGGGGTTCTTCAATTTCTCGAGTATTGGTGTCGTAAGTGGAGCATATGAATGTTGAGAACCTCGCAGTTGGGTTTATGGGAGAGTGGCAGAGAGGTTTAATGGGAATGGCGTGTGAACATTTTGGATCTTATATTCTTTTGGGATGTAGCAAAAGGGTTGAGAATATATTCCCCTCATTATCTTTTTATTCATTCAACTTGGAAACCCAAGCATTTCCCCTCTTATGCGTCTCTTGAATTCCTCGCTCCTGTAACTCTGTACGTCCTTCAGTTAAACACAAACTATTGTGATTCATGTACAATTTTATATACGGTTTATGTTTTCTAAAATATAATGTTATATATATGGAATTTGTTGAGTATTTGATTAAATATTTTGAATAATTTAGTAAAGGTATTGTTTTTTTTTAGAATTTTCAAGATAATATGTTTCATTTTTTCTTCGAGTGTTTTAAGATTTAAGATTTAGGATTTGTGATTGATATTTTGTGTGTTTTGTAGACGAGGGGAGGAAATAATGTGTGAAGGTTCGTTCATTATAAACCTAACTAGAGAACTAAATTTTTTCCACATCTTATCCCTTTTACTCTATCCATCTAACTTCCGAGCTTTGGATTTTGATGTGCACTCCAATTATTGATATCCAATTGTTGCTATAGGCTTTGTTATTTAATTAGTAAATTTTAGTTTGATAACTTTTCTTAATAATCAAGTACTTTAAGGATATTAATGCTTGTTTTTCCCCGCAAAAAACTAAAGGTAAGAGGCTCTCTCTTCATTCTTATCCTTCAATTTGATTTTTCACTGAATTTTTGTGAATGAGTTGCGAATTATTGTTTTTTTATTTATTTATTTTCGATATCTTGAGTTTCTGCGAAGCTATTATAGTGTATATATGATTTACATTTATTTCATGAATTTTTCAAACTTTTTAGATGAAATATATTGATTTATGTGTGCTTAACTTATATTAATTTGTGGGACAAAATAATGCGTCAATATTGAAAAATTCTCGCGCATTGTGCGGGTTTACAGCTAGTATATTATAATAAAGCACTTTTTCACGGCTTTTCTGCCTCTTTATATAAATAATATAACTTGGTGGCACTAGAGAATTTTCTAGGCTAGAGATTAAAAAAGATCCTTTAAATAAATTGCAATAGGCTCCGAAAAGTATTACTAAAGCTAAGTATCATAAAAGACACTGAAAAAGTGATGCTTTGAGCTTGAACATCACTATCGGGTATGTGTATCAAATTCTTAAGTAAAAAAGGAATACCATAATAATTAGGACAAAATTGGGGTGAAAGTCAAAATGACCCTTAATTAATCTCCATAATAATTAAGGTCAAAAGGAATACCATAATAATATTGGGATTTATTATTGTATTAAGGTTTATGTGTTAGTGTCTATTTTATAGTGATAAACTCAAAGTTGTACGGTATAAATCATGGTATGACTGGTGGTTTCTTGTGGTAGATGTGTAAGACATTTGAAGAAATAATTGAATTTGAGGTCATCACCTATAAGTCATTGGGAACTATTGTTGTATTAAAGTTTACATAAGTGATGGTAGACCATTGATGACTTTAGTACGGTTAGATCATGTCGATTTATGGCATCACCTTAGAGTTAGATCTACGACTTTTGTTTATAGACAGGTATCATGATATGAACTTCGAGGATAATTTCGAGAATAGGTTGATCAATGCTAGGTAGTGTACCTAGGAGACTTAGAACACGATGGTGTTCTTCATGACATTAAAGATAGTATTAAGGATAAAGTGTTAGTCGTGATTATAGAACCTATGTGTGCTACCTGTATGATTAATAATGACTCCGTTGAGGGAATCATTAGTCATGAGTGATTATTAAAAGTTGATGTGACATTAGAATAATTACGATTGGGAAATCATGTAGATGGTGCTAAGGGTGGTAGCAATGGTTTAGGAATTTAATGTTAAAATTTCAGAGACCTAGCTGTGGTAGGTCGGTAACTAATGATGAGAAACAAGAGAAGTAACTTCGCCTTGATTCAGGATAGTTATGTTTACCAATGATGGATAGGTAGCATTAGTCCAAATGATCTAAGCCTTGCGGTTCAGCTTTCCAGAGGATTTGGTTTTGTATTCCTCTCGTCCGACACGAATGGGTGATTCTTGAGTAGAACTCATTAGGGTTAAGAGGCCAAGCTAGGTTACATGGCAAGGCTAAGGTGCTTAGCAAGTGTCGAATGGGATTTTTATAGTTCAAGTATACCGTGTAGGATCACACTCCGTGTGGGTCTATTCATTATCAAAAATTGATTATTTCTTTTCGGCCTCGTAGTCGCCCGATTCGTAACATTCTTGTGTCTTCTTTGATCCTAGTAATGGGAGGTTATTGATCAGTTTTGATTCGAGTACGGTGATGCGTAAGCTCAATAATGACGTACATTAAGCCGATTGTTACTGATGCGTCACGGTATCTGAGTGTTGTGCTTCAGATGCACCATTTATTTACACCAGTTTGCGTGTGAACATAGTCTCGCATTCTCGCA
Source organism: Sambucus nigra (assembly GCA_949130495.1). Lineage (NCBI taxonomy): Eukaryota > Viridiplantae > Streptophyta > Magnoliopsida > Dipsacales > Adoxaceae > Sambucus > Sambucus nigra. Next base: position 586,662,446 of record OX422212.1, on the reverse strand, counting down.
TATAGTCACACATATTATTTGGTTACCTTAGGTTGACATGGTTGTTAGTTAGTCAGTATAACTAGTTATGACTTGGTTGTGTGTCCCGTGATTATGACTTGACAATATTATGACTATTGAAACCTGATAAACACCGGATGATAGTGTTGCACTTAATTCAAAATTTTTGAGATCTAGGAGATGATTATGTGTATATATACATGTTGTGAAAACGAGGGTGACCTTAGGCCAGGATAGGGATCTCGTACGAGATGTTGATCGGGTAGACCAATGTAACAAGATGATTGTCTTATAAATCCTTGTAATGTGCAACGAGGAATGATGAGGTTGTATAAACCTAAGCTAGACATGATCCAACATTATTTGAGGAATCATAGATTATAGATCATAATGTAGGAATGAACCGTACTAATGAATTCATTGGTGACATTGCGATGTTTGTCAAGTATCGATAATATCAAGTTTTGTTTAAATAGACACGTTAGGCATGCTTGAGAACTAGCAATAGGGCCTTAGGGTCCGTTATGATTGGATTAACGATGGTGATTGATTAAAGTGAAATCTTTGGGGTTAGACCGTAGTACTGAGAATGCCTAGGATTATAATCCGACCATAAGTAACTAGATTATAAATTGTGATAAGCTAAGAATTTCGAGGATGAAATTCCTTAAGGAAGGAAGTTTGTAATATCCCGCCTCGGTAAATTAAATAAATATTATATGTGGATTATATATATAATGAGGCATAAATTAGAGTTGAAGAAAAATTTGGGGAATTAGGGAAATTAATGGGTTAATTAGGAAATTAGTCTGCAAGTGTTACTGGATAACTTGCCAACGGTCACATGAAATACATTGGTCCAATAAAGATGTCATATAGCTACTTCTTAAAATGTTCCCAAGCAATCGTGGAAGATGGATTTGTAGAGAATAATGTATATAAGAAAAGAACTTGCTATCGTTTAACAATACACCAAAAACACTAATTTGGCACACCTTGATATTAAAAATCTGGCACAGTTCAAAGCTGTGCCAAATTTTGGCACTGTTTAATAATAATCTGGCACACTTTTAAGCCGTGCCAAATTTTGGCTCTGTTTAAAAGTGTGCCAAAATTGAGTACACTTCACTAAAATCTAAATATCCTAAAAAAATTAATACCCTTAATGATTTTTGTTCTCCCTCTCTCTCTCCTCTCTCCCGCTCGCCTCCCGCTCTCTCTCTCTCTCACACAAATCCCTAATCCCCTCAATGATTACGACCAGTACCAGGAGAAGAAGAGCGACGACGATCGCATGGTTGCTCTGGTAGCACCGACGGTGGTAGAGCCTATGGTTTTGGAAGATCCGGTTCGTGTTGGTGGTGGTGTGGCCAAGAAGAAGAAGCTATACCAATCTCATAAGCGGTTAATTTACAGGAGCAGCAAAGAAGGTACATATATAAATCTGTGTGTGTGCATCTAGAGAATAAATCAGTGAATCAACCATGGTAACCCCTGAGGTTTTACGTGCTCACGAAGACATATCAACATCTCCTCTCATTAACCATTCTAAAGGTACCTCTCTTATTCTCTATTGTCCACGATTATACATTATGTATCATTGGGATTTAGCCAATATTTTGACGGAAACATATGCAGGGGAAAATGCTAAATCTCGAGGATTGGCGATCGAGGAAAAGCTAGATTTCTTGGAGAGCTTGACTGAAAAAGTAACTTCTTAAACATAATCTGGGTCACCTTCTTTAATTTTCCATTTTATCTTCCCCAAAATAAATGCATAATTAGCCTAATGCCCTACAAGTTCAAAATTAGGTTTACTATGAATGCAACATATAGTGCGTGTTATAAGAAGGGGGTAAGTCTAAATAAAAAAGTTTTATAAATGAATTTATGCCAATTTAAATGGTTACTAGCAAGAGTTGCCTGTGGCGATTTGGTTTTGAAGAAGTTTTGAGTTTTGTGCTAAATGTTTGAATCTTTGTGACTAATTGTCTTATGAAATTTCAAGTTGTTTTTAGTTTAGTGGTAAAAGTTGGATCTTGTTGATTATTCGAACCATGCATTTGCCAAAAACCGTGTAAGCTTGGTAAAAAAATAAAATAAAAAATGGGACATCGTTGACTATTTGTTTGGTAGTTTTTTTTTTATTTGTTAAATGATGGACAAGAGTTATTTTTCTAATATTTTCTCGGGAAAACAATTTTAATCACTATAACACCTCTTCCCTTTTTATGTGTGTCTATGTGTCTCAAGGTGTTGCTCAAATCGAACCACGGTAAACAACTTTAATTTCTCTCTTCAATTGCCTTTTTCTTTCTTCTAAACCTTAAATAAGATTTTTCTCACCTCTTTATGTTTTATTTTTCATAACTTTTTTAATGCATTTTAGAAACAATACATTATAAGCTTTCACTTTAGTCGTCCGATAAGAACACTCTTCAACAAAATTCCATCAATTTAAAAATCAGCTGCTAAAATAATGTGTGGGTGTTGAAATTTCAAATTATTTTGTCCAAAAGGAGAGTAAATAAAAGGAGCTCTTGTTTTACTTATCTGGGGTTAGATTATATCATGTTTAAAATTAGTGCTATGAATTATTGGTTTTGACTCAAAATATTGTGAATTAATTTTCAGCATAAATTGCTCTACAGTACTATAGAACGTGGTTGGCTCCAATTTCTAAAATGATGCAATCTTTAATGATTGGGTTCTCTTTTTGTGAATGTTAGTAGGCTTGTTGCTGTAGAACACTTTTTGAGGTTGTAAAGCAATTCCTTTTTTACGACTGAGCCTCTTGTATTTTATTGTTTCATATTTATTTCTTTTCGTAATACATAATGTGTTTAAGCTAGTTGTATACTCTTTTAACAGGACCTTTTGTAGCATTTCATGGCAGGGTGGCAGCATTTAAAAGCTGTTACAATGAAGCAAAAGTATGAAAAAATATGCGAGAAGAAGTTATCAACTCCCGTTGAGGTATGTTTTATACAATTTATCTTTTTGATTGGATTTTCAATTGTACTATAAATTATGTTCTTTTTGAAGGTTTTATGCAAGTCTCACCCAGTGGAGTTTGCATCATACTTCCATTATTTCCATTCGATCAACGACCTGATTATGAATTCTTGAAGCGTTTGTTTCATGAATGTTTCAATCATGAAGGTATTTACTCAAAGTTTTCTATACCTTAAGTCTGATATGCTTCGCAATGTGCAAAGTTCACATGACATCATTCTCAGTAGATATGCACTGATTGATATATATATATATATATATATATATATTGATGTGTTGTTGATGTGAATATGACTGACTAAAGGATTATATTTGTAAACAAGTTGCATACAATAAGATTAATAGGATATTTTAAAGCAATGCCTGCTTTAAAATATATATATATATATATATATATATATATATATATATATATATTTCGATGTGTTATTAATGTGAATATTTATTTATTTCATTATATATTGAACCATTTGCCTTTCTGATATGTTCTTATATGTAATGGACATATGGATTTTTATGAGTAGGTAGTAGATCCAAAGTTTTTATTTGAAGGCAAAACCATACAAAGAATGGAGCTTCTTGTTTTGAGCACCTCCAGCTCTATCCAATCTTAATCAAGTTACTACAGGTAACTATTATTTAGTACCCATTTATTAACCTTTTAAAATGCAATGAATTATTTCTACTCAACATTTATAATTTGTCTTTTTCATTCTATATCTGATCATTCCTTTTAAAATTTGAAAATCACTTCATGGCTTTGTTTATGAGATTATTTAGTTAAATTGGAGGAAGGGATTTTATAGTGGTTTGGTTTTGGAATTTGCTATTGCTGTTGAGTTTATTTTAAATGTTAAAACATGTTGATTTAACGAATAAACAAATGAAACTATGTCAAAATTTTCTAAAATCAATAAACGTTTTAAATTGATTAAAAACATACCTTTAGAGGATGAAAACCCAAAACAATCTCCAAACAACCCCAAAGAGGCACAAATGCCTCGTACGGGACCAATGTAACTTGTAGGAACTAACCGCGTAGTCACAGGTCTTCCGGTTTGAGAATATGACGATAATTTGCAAAAATCAGCACCTAAACTTAAAAACCAGGTCGTTAAAGGGTGAAAACCTAAATTAACCCCCAAACGGACACGTAATAGGCACGAACACCTCGCACGGGACCAATGTAACTTGTAGGAACTGAACGCGTAGTCACGGATCTCCCGGTTTGAGAATATGATGATAATTTCAAAATATATCGATTTAGCTTGAAAATAAGCCATTGAAGGGTGTAAACCCAAACCAACCCCCAAACGGATCGGTAAGAGGCACGAACACCTCGCATGGGACCAATGTAACTTGTATGAACTGACTGTGTAGTCACGGATCTCCCGGTTCGAGAATATGACGATAATTTACAAAAATAACACTTAGACTTAAAAACAGGCCGTTAAAGGGTGAAAACCTAAACCAGCCACCAAATGTCCCCATAGGAGGCACGAACACCTCGCATGTGACCAATATACCTTGTAGGAACTGACCGCGTAGTCCCGGGTCTCCCGATTTGAGAATATGATGATAATTTGTAAAAAATCAACACTTAGACTTAAATATTAGCCGTTAAAGGGTGAAAACCCAAACCAGTCCCTAAACGACCCCGTAAGAGGCACTAACACATCCCACGGGATCAATGTAACTTTTAAGAACTGATCGCGTAGTCGCAGGTCTCTCGGTTTGAGAATATGACAATAAATTTAAAATATGTCAATTTGGCTTGAAAACAAGTCGTTGAAGGGTGAAAACCCAAACTAGCCCCAAAACGATCCTGTAAGAGGCGCAAACACCACGCACGGGACTAATGTAACTTGTACGAACTGACCGCGTAGTCATGGGTCTCCCCTTTTGAGAATATAATGATAATTTACAAAAATCAACACTTAGACTTAAAAACAAGCCGTTGAAGGGTGAAAACCCAAACCAACCCCAAAACTTCCCCGTAATAGGCACGAACGCCTCGCACGGGACCAATGTAACTTGTACGAACTAACCGCGTGGTCGTGGGTCTCCCGGTTTGAGAATATGACGATAATTTGCAAAAATCAACACTTAGACTAAAAAATAAGTTGTTGAAGGGTGAAAACCCAAACCATCCCCAAAACGGCCCCGTAAGAGGCACGAACACCTCACACGGGACCAATTTAACTTTTACGAATTCACCGCATAGTCGCGAGTCTCACGGTTTGAAAATATGACGATAATTTACAAAAATCAACACTTAGACTTAAAAACAAGCCGTTAAAGAGTGAAAACCCAAACCAACACCTAAACGGACTGGTAAGAGGCACGAACACCTCGCACGGGACCAATGTAACTTGTAGGAACTGACCTTGTAGTCACGGGTCTCCCAATTTCAGAATATGACGATAATTTGTAAAAATAACACTTAGACTTAAAAATAGGTCGTTAAAGGGTGAAAGCCTAAACCAGCCACCAAACGTCCCCATAGGAGGCACGAACATGTCACATGGGACCAATGTAACTTGTAGAAACTGACCGCATAGTCCCGGGTCTCCCAATTTGAGAATATGATTATAATTTGCAAAAATAAACACTTAGACTTAAAAACAACCCGTTAAAGGGTGAAAACCCAAATCTGCCCCCAAACGACCCCGTAAGAGGCACTAACACCTCGCACGAAACCAATATAACTTGTAAAACTGATCGCGTAGTCGCGGGTCTCCCGATTTGAGAATATGACGATAATTTAAAAATATGTCAATTTGGCTTGAAAATAAGCCGTTGAAGGGTGAAAACCCAAACCAACCCCAAAACGGCCCCGTTAGAGGCACGAAGACCTCGCACGGGACCAATGTGACTTGTACGAACTGACCGCATAGTTGCGGGTCTCCCAGTTTGAGAATACGACCATAATTTACAAAAATCAACACTTAGACTTAAAAACAAGCCGTTGAAGGATGAAAACCCAAACCAGCCCCAGAACTTCCCCGTAATAGGCATGAACACCTCGCACGGGATCAATGTAACTTGTACGAACTGATCACGTAGTCGCGGGTCTCTCCATTTGAGAATATGAAAATAATTTGCAAAAATTAACAGTTAGACTTAAAAATAAGCCGTTGAAGGGTGAGAACCCAAACCAGACCCAAAACGGCCTCGTAAGAGGCACGAATAGCTCGAACGGGACCAATGTAACTTTTACGAACTGACCGCGTAGTCGTGGGTCTCCCGATTTGAGAAGATCATGATAATTTACAAAATCAACACTTAAACTTAAAAATAAGATGTTTAAGGGTGAAAATCCAAACCAGCCCCCAAACGACCCCGTAAAAGGCACGAACACCTTGTAGGGACCAATGTAACTTGTACGAACTAACCGCGTAGTCGCGGGTCTCCCGGTTTGAGAATATGACGATAATTTACAAAAATTAACACTTAAAACTTGAAAACAGGCCGTTAAAGGGTGAAAACCTAAACTATCCCCCAAACATCCACGTAAGAGACACAAACACCTCGCACGAGACCAATATAACTTGTACGAACTCACCGCGTAGTCGCGGGTCTCCCGGTTTGAGAATATGACACTAATTTGCAAAAATCAACACTTAGACTTAAAAACAAGCCATTGAAGGGAGAAAATCCTAATAAACACCAAAATGTCCCCGTATGAGGCATGAACACCTCGCACGGGACCAATGTAACTTATACGAACTGATCGCGTAGTCGTGGGTCTCCCGGTTTGAGAATATGATGATAATTTGCAAAACTCAATACTTAGACTTAAAAATAAGCCGTTAAAGGGTGAAAACCCAAACCAACCCCTAAACGACCGTCAAAAGGGTGAAAATCTAAACCAGCCCCCAAACGTTCCCGTAAGAGACACAAACACCTCGCACGGGTCCAATGTAACTTGTAGGAACTGACCGCATAGTCACGGGTCTCCCGATTTGAGAATACGATGATAATTTACAAAAATCAACAATTAAACTTAAAAATAGGTCGTTAAAGGGAGAAAACCTAAACCAACCCTCAAACGGACCCGTAAGAGGCATGACCACCTCGAACGGGGCCAATGTAAATAGTAGGAATTGACCACGTAGTCACGAGTCTCCCGGTTTGAGAATATGATGATAATTTCAAAATATGTTGATTTGGCTTGAAAATAAGCCGTTGAAGGGGGAAAACCCAAACCAACCTCGAAATGGACCCGTAAGAGGCACAAACACCTTGCACGAGACCAATGTAACTTGTACGAATTGACCGCGTAGTCACGGGTCTCTCGGTTTGAGAATATGATGATAATCTACTGAAATAACACTTTGACTTAAAAACAGGCCGATAAGGGGTGAAAACCTAAACCATCTCCCAAACATCCCCATAGGAGGCATGAACACCTCGTACGGTACCAATGTAACTTGTAGGAACTGAATGCATAGTCCCGGGTCTCCCAGTTTGAGAATATATTGATAATTTATAAAAATCAACACTTTAGACTTAAAAACAAGCCGTTAAAGGGTGAAAACCCAAATCAGCCCCCAAACAACCCCGTAAGAGGCACAAGATCCTCGCACGGGACCAATGTAAGTTTTACGAACTGACCATGTAGTCGCGGGCCTACCGGTTTGAGAATATGATGATAATTTCAAAATATGTTGATTTGGCTTAAAAAAAGCCGTTGAAGGGTGAAAACCCAAACCAGCCCCCAAACGGACCCGTAAGAGGCACGATCATCTTGAACGGGACCAATGTAACTTGTAGGAACTGACCGCGTACTCACGGGTCTCCCGATTTAAGAATATGACAATAATCTGCAAAAATAACACTTAGACTTAAAAACAGGCCATTAAAGGGTGAAAACCTAAACCAGCCACCAAACGTCTCCGTAGGAGGTACGAACACGTCGCACGGGACCAATGTAACTTTTACGAACTGACCGCGTAGTCCCAGATCTCGCGATTTGAGAATATGTTGATAATTTGCAAAAATCAACACTTAGACTTAAAAACATGCTGTTAAATGGTGAAAACCCAAACCAGCCCCCAAACGACCCCGTAAGAGGCACTAACATCTCGGATGGGACCAATGTAACTTGTAAAACGGATAGCATAGTCGCGGGTCTCTCGATTTGAAAATATGATGATAGTTTAAAAATATGTCATTTTGGCTTGAAACTAAGCCGTTGAAGGGTGAAAATCCAAACCAGCCCCAAAACGGCCCCGTAAGAGTCACGAACACTCGCACGGGACCAATTTAACTTGTACGAACTGACCGCATAGTCGCGGGTCTCTCGGTTTGAGAATATGATGATAATTTGCAAAAATTAACACTTAGACTTAAAAATAAGACATTGAAGGGTGAAAACCCAAACCAATCCCAAAACTTCCCCGTAATAGGCATGAACACCTCGCACGAGACCAATGTAACTTGTACGAACTGACCGCGTAGTCGTGGGTCTCCCAGTTTGAGAATATGATGATAATTTACTAAAATCAAGACTTAGACTTAAAAATATGCTGTTGAAGGGTGAAAACCCAAACGGGCCCCAAAACGACCCCGTAAGAGGTACGAACACCTTGCACGGGACCAATTTAACTTTTACGAACTGATCGCGTAGTCGCGAGTCTCCCGGTTTGAAAATATGACGATAATTTGCAAAAATCAACACTTAGACTTAAAAACAAGCTGTTAAATGGTGGAAACCCAAACCAGTCCCCAAACGGACCGGTAAGAGGCACGAACACCTCGCACGGGACCAATATAACTTGTAAGAACTGACCGTGTAGTCACAGGTCTCTCGATTTACGAATATGATGATAATTTGCAAAAATAACACTTAAACTTAAAAATAGGTCGTTAAAGGGTGATAACCTAAACAAGCCATCAAATATCCCCGTAGGAGGCACGAGCACATCGTACGGGACCAATGTAACTTGTAGAAACTGATTGCGTAGTCCCAGGTCTCCCGGTTTGAGAATATAATTATAATTTGCAAAAATCAACACTTAGACTAAAAAACAAGTCGTTAAAGGGTGAAAACCCAAATTATCCCCCAAACGACCCCGTAAGAGGCATTAACACCTCGCACGAGACCAATATAACTTGTAAAACTGATCGCGTAGTCACGGGTCTCCCGATTTGAGAATATAATGATAATTTAAAAATATGTCGATTTGGCTTGAAAATAAGCCATTGAAGGGTGAAAACCCAAACGATCCCCAAAATGACCCCGTTAGAGGCACGAACACCTCGCATTGGACTATTGTGACTTGTACGAACTGACCACATAGTCACGGGTTTCCCAGTTTGAGAATATGACGATAATTTACAAAAATCAACACTTAGACTTAAGAACACGCCATTGAAGGGTGAAAACACAAACCAGCCCCAAAACGTCCTCGTAAGAGGCACAAACACCTCGAACAGGACCAATATAACTTGTACGAACTGATCACGTAGTCGCGAGTCTCCCCGTTTGAGAATATGACGATAATTTGAAAAAATTAACACTTAGACTTAAAAACAAGCCGTTGAAGGGTGAGAACCCAAACCACACCCAAAACGACCTCGTAAGAGGCACGAACACCTTGAACAGGACCAATGTAACTCTTATGAACTGACCGCGTAGTCGCGGGTCTCCCGGTTTGAGAAGATGACGATAATTTACGAAAATTAATACTTAGACTTAAAAATAAGTCATTAAAAGGTGAAAACCCAAACCAACCCCCAAACGACCCCGTAAGAGGCACGAACACCTCGCAGGGGAGAAATGTAACTTGTACGAACTGACCGCGTAGTCGCGGGTCTTTCGATTTGAGAATATGACGATAATTTGGAAAAATCAACACTTAAAACTTGAAAACAGGCCGTTAAAGGGTGAAAACCTAAATCAACCTCCAAACGTCCCTGTAAGAGATACAAACACCTCGTACGGGACCAATGTAACTTGTACGAACTAACTGCATAGTTGCGGGTCTCCCGGTTTAAGAATATGACAATAATTTGCAAAAATTAACACTTAGACTTAAAAATAAGCCGTTAAAGGGTGAAAACCCAAACCAACACCAAATCGTCCCCGTATGAGGCACGAACACCTTGCACGGGACCAATGTAACTTATACGAACTGACCGCGTACTCACGGGTCTCTCGGTTTGAGAATATGATGACAATTTGCAAAAATTAACACTTAGACTTAAAAATAAGCCGTTAAAGGGTGAAAACCCAAACCCGTCCCCAAACGACCGTTAAAGGGTAAAAACCTAAACCAGCCTCCAAACGTCCCCATAAGAGACACAAACACCTCGCACTGGTCCAATGTAACTTGTAGGAACTGACCGCGTAGTCACGGGTCTCCCCGTTTGAGAATAAGACGATAATTTACAAAAATCAACACTTAAACTTAGAAACAGGTCGTTAAAGGGTGAAACCCTAAACCAACCCCCAAACGGACCTGTAAGAAGCACGAACACCTCGCACGGGACCAATGTAAATAGTAGGAACTGACCGCGTAGTCACGGATCTCCCATCTTGGGAATATGATGATAATTTCATAATATGTTCATTTTGCTTGAAAACAAGCTGTTGAAGGGTGAAAACTCAAACCATCCTCGAAACGGATCCGTAAGAGGCATGAACACCTTGCACGGGATCAATGTAACTTGTACGAACTGACCACATAGTTATGGGTCTCCCGGTTTGAGAATATGATGATAATTTAAAGAAATAATACTTAGACTCAAAAACAGGCCGTTAAGGGGTGAAAACCTAAACTAGCCCCCAAACGTCCCCGTAGGAGGCACGAACACCTCGCACGGGACCAATATAACTTGTAGGATCTGACTGCGTAGTTTTGGGTCTCCGGGTTTGAGAATATGTCGATAATTTTCAAAAATCAACACTTTAGACTTAAAAACAAGCGGTTAAAGGGTGAAAACCCAAACCAGGCCCCAAACCACCCCGTAAGAGGCACAAACTCCTCGCACGGGACCAATATAACTTGTACAAACTGACCGCGTAGTTGCGAGTTTCCCAGTTTGAGAATATGATGATAATTTCAAAATATGTTGATTTGCCTTGAAAACATGCCGTTGAAGGGTGAAAACCCAAACCAGACCCCAAACGGACCCGTAAGTGGCACGAACATCTTGCACGGGACCAATGTAACTTGTAGGAACTGACCACATAGTCACGGGTTTCCCGATTTGAGAATAAAAAGATAATTTACAAAAATAACACTTAGACATAAAACAGGCCGTTAAAGGGTGAAAACCTAAACCAGCCACCAATCGTCTCCGTATGAGGCACGAACACCTCGTACGAAACCAATGAAACTTTTAGGAACTAACCACGTAGTCCTTGGTCTCCCGATTTGAGAATATGATGATAATTTGCAGAAATCAATACTTGGACTTAAAAATATTCCATTAAAGGGTGAAAACCCAAACTAGCCTCCAAACGACCCCATAAGTGGCACTAACACCTCGTACGGGACCAATGTAACTTGTAAAACTGATCGCGTAGTCGAGGGTCTCCCGATTTGAGAATATGACGATAATTTAGAAATATGTCAATTTGGCTTGAAAACAAGCCATTGAAGGGTGAAAACCCAAACCATCCCCAAAACGGCCCCGTAAGAAGCACGACGACCTCGTACAGGACCAATGTAACTTGTACGAACTGACCGCGTAGTTGCGGGTCTCTCGATTTGAGAATATGACAAAAATTTACAAAAATTAACACTTAGACTTAAAAACAAGCCGTTGAAGGGTGAAAACCCAAACCAGTCCCAAAACGTCCTCGTAAGAGGCACGAACACCTCGAACGGGACCAATGTAACTTGTACGAACTGACCGCATAGTTACGGGTCTCTCGATTTGAGAATATGACGATAATTTTCACTCCTATATGTAGTTTTTTTAATTTGAGTAAGTTTTTTTTTATAAATTACTTGGTTACTAATATCGTATCTTTTTTGTATCCTTTTTTTTTGTAGGATAACATTTTATCATTAGCATTTATTAATAGGGAACACACGGAGAACTCAATGGTTTACAACAAGGGGTTTATTCATGATTCTATTTTTTTTGTGTTTTGGCGCTTGCGGGTTTTGTAGTTTTATTGTAAACTTTTATAGTCGTGCGGGCTTTTGTAAGCTTATTTTTTATATTTTGTGATCGTACGGGCTTGATGTTATACAGGTTTTATATTAGCAGGTTTTAGAATGTCTAGAAAATGGAGGAAACTCTGCCCAATTTTTTTTGGTTTGTGAACTACTAAAGACTTGTAATATTTTGAAGTTTGTATGAACATTAGTTTATCAACAACGTACAAGATTTGTAATTTATGAATTTTCTTGTTTTAAAATAAATTTTTTTTCTTTTTATCAAAAAATTGGCACAGTTCAAAACCGTGCCAACAGTGAATCAAATTTTGGCACGGTTTTGAACTTTGCCAAAAGTTTTTCAAACTGTGCTAAATCTGGTACAGTTCAAAAGTATGCCAAAAGTATGCCAGAAAGATCAAATTTTGGCATAGTTTAAAAGTGTGCCAGAAGTATTCCTGTTTGGTCAAATCTGGCACACTTTTGAGCCGTGCTAGAAAAAATGGCTATTTTGGAACACTTGATTCTGGCACAGTTCAAAACTATGCCAGATTTGATCTGGCACAGTTTTAAACCGTGCCAGATTCCTATTTTTGGTGTAGTGTAAAATAAGTAAAATCCTCATTGTTAGAACAACCTAGCATGTCGTTCGAACAACCAAGGCTGTCGTTTGAAATACTAGGCCATCGTTCGAACGACCAGGTCGACATCAGTTGCATTCATTTTACTGTCAAACTCTAAGTTGTGGGCTTAAATCTACGATAGTCAGGTTGGATTCTTAAGACGTCGTGGGTTGTTATAATATCACACAAAGAGAGAGAGAGAGAGAGAGAGAGAGAGAGAGAGAGAGAGAGAGAGAGACGTGAATTGTGTTGGCAAGCCAAAGTGCTATCAATAATACCAACCTTTGGATCAACTGATTTGTCGATTGGTGGTCTAAAATTGTGGGGTGATAGGTTTCCTCAGTTGAAAAAAATCTTCAACTAGTTTTTTTGGATTTATTTTGAGTATAAGAGGGGAGTTTGGGAAGTAAGCCTCACAACCAAATAGAATCGTCTTCCCTTTCTCTCTATCTCCCAAACACTCTCCAACATTTCTCCCCACAACCTTAACCCATTCGATTTCCGTAGTGAAGTACCTACACCCACACCATTAAATATTCAGTGTTCTCCCCTTATTCATATAAAGCCATGAGATATATGATAGCTGTTAGTTGAGGGTTTTGATGAGGATATTCTTGGAACAAGAAGGGGTGTGTGTGGAAGCATCTTTGGAGTATGTTCGAGCTTCCATTGATGATCATTTGATGAAGCTATTGTGACTCCCTTTAGGGCCACCTTTGATAGTGGGGGAGTCACCCATACTCAGCACCATCACCACCCTCTTTGGAGACCATTTAGGTGCGGTAAATCTACTCTAATTGCATTTGAGACTCCATTTGATAAATCTTGTGGTCTTATTGATTGTGTATGATTAAGAGTAGTAATATGAGAAAAATGATGTGTTTTAATGAATCTAAAATAGATAATTTTATGGAATAAAAATGCTAGAAAATATTATTCTTGCGCGTTTTCTAATAAATTTGAAAATAAATATTTTTTGGGATAAAAGTGTGTGATAATGTTATTTTGGTGTATTTCTATTGAAAAATAATTAATATAGATTTTTATGTGATAAAAATGTAAGAAATGAGATTTGATGCAATTCTAGTGAAAAAGAAAGAATGAACTTTTTTATGGAATAGAAATGTAAGAAAATATCATTTGTGTGTATTTCAAGTAAAAGGAAATAATGAGCATTTTTATGAAATAAAAATATGGAATAATGTTTATGTTTTCAACATATTTATGAAAAAAAAATTGAGTTTCGTGCAAAACGAAGATTTTTTGAACAAATGGACATTTGTTAAGTTTAAAGAAGGTGATAAATGTCTTTATTACTTGAAAGGTATATTGTTGTAAACGGTATAAATATCTAGAATGAAATGTATGCTTAATCCACTTGGTGGCCTTTTAGAATTTAAATTCCACTTTCGATGCATAGAAACTTGCAGTGTTTAATAATATATATGTGAGCAAGTTTAAAGAACATCTTGTTGGATTAAAGTGACAAGTGTGAACGTTGGACAAAAGTGTGATGTTAAACAAGTGGTAAAATGAAGTGTTTAAAATGCGAAGTTGGAGACTTAATAACTATTTTGAGAAATAACACTTTTCAAAGAAATAAAAGGCGAATTTAGCAAATAAAGGGATAAATTGATAATTTACTTAAAGTGGAACATTTTTATGGAATAAAAATGGTAAAGAATATATCTACACTAATATGTGTGAAAATGAGTTCAAGTCCTAAAAGCGTGAATGATTTTAGTGTAAATTACGTGTGTGTGGGTAAGGGACTTAAATAAGAAAAGAAACAATTTTTGCAAGTGTTAATGGAAAAACAGACGATTAAGTCCTGATTTTGGCTTCAGCCGGGTAAAAGCAAGGATTGAAATAATGTGGACGTGTGTAAAATGGTAAACCCATTAATAAGGACTCGGATGCAACCAAGAATTAGAAAGAAGGGCCCGGAGCCCTTGGGTGAAAAGTTCTAAATCACTAGACATAGCATATGGTGCGCATAGCCGTCGGTGTGGAGCCCGTGTAAGTATGCGGTAAGTGGTAAAATTCTGAGAAATGATAAAGGAACATGGAACATCTCAAAAAATGGGTTGTGTAGTAAAACGTTTTAATATATCCTAACTTCAATGAATGAAATAAATGTTCCGGTAAAGGTTAAGTGGACAAGTAAATGCGTAAATCTATAAATGTCAATGTTAAGGCAAAGGGGCTAAAGTAAAGTGGGCTAACAGGTGTTTAAGTGCGGAACCAGGTGTGTTAAACAAAGTTATAAATTCTAAGTATGAATAAAAGATGTCTTTTCATGATTAGGTTAATTAATATAGATGAGTAAAGTTTTGGAACTAAAACAACTAATGCATTCAAATATGTACTTTTCAAAGGTATATCTATATGTATGTAGATACACCTATATTTCCGCATGCATGTGATTGTAGCGTGTGAGTATTCTTTTATGTCATTTGTTTCTATACTGCTTTGTATATTCCCGCTGGACATAGGCTCACACCCTCACTTTGTTACGGCAGGTTGGGTGCGGGTTCCTATTTTGAGGTCATTATATAAGTAACTGTACTTTATTTATTTTACGTTAGTAACTCTATTTACTCGGACTCGGGGTGCTCCCTCTAGGTCCCATATGTAGTTTATCTTGAAACTAGACTCGCATTCTAAATAAGTCAAACGTTAAGTTAAAATAAAAAACTGGACTAGCAACATTATAGAGGGTGTTCCATTGCACATCCTACCTAGCGCTTGAGCCGGACCGAGTTGACTCACGGGTAACCCATAGATCCTGGTCAGGTCGTTACATGTGGTGAAAGTGTGTATATAAAAAATTATTATACTTTAATAGTATGTTACCTTGACTCTATAATGATAATATTTATGAAAAAAATACATATATTTTAATCACATATACATAGTCGCATAACCTGAGCATTGTGCGAATTTACAACTAGTTATATAAAATAATAAATGACATGTTATCCAAGTCGTTTGCCATTAGAATCTATTGCTAGTGAACTAATGTATATATATTTGCGTTATTGTTGATAATATATCAGACTATTTTTTGGCCACCTTTAAATTTATGCGATGTATTTGCAATTTCCTAGGTCCAAAGATTGGATGATTTCTCTATAATGAATACTAGATAGAAACACACAAAAATTGGCTTAAGTGTTTTGCACCACACGTGATTTTATTTTAACAAATAGTAATACTTGCCTATTTAAATTGGTGTTAAATTCACATATGAACCTTTTGAAGAAGAAATTTTAATTTAATATAATTTATTTTTATCAATGGAAATTCTTAGTTAAATATGATTTTTTGTAACATAATACCTTAATTAATTTGAAAATTTTTAAATTCAAAACTTAAGTTTACGTGTAATTTTTGTAAATATAATTTCATAATTTAATGTGAACTCTTTTTAGTTGAATATTCTAATTGAAACTTCTTAATTCAAGATGATTTTTTTAGACAATTGTTTAATAAGTTTTTATTTTTAAATGTTTTATTTTTTATTTTTTTAATAGTGATTTGTTCAAGTTAGCATATTGTTTAATTTTTGGTTTAATCTTAATTTCAATTTATTTGTTTTCTAACTTTTTACTATTAATTATTTTTAATCTGATTTTAGAATAGTTAGTGAATTATTTTAGTCCTGCTCAATCTTTTTTGCGGGTATAATGGAATTATATTATACCAAAAGCGAGGGATTACAAAATGATATACAATGATCCCATAACTTAGCCATCTGAACACCAACTACACCCGAAAACAATAAAAGTGGCTGAAGCCACTCTACACTCAACTTACACTAACCACGATAAAACGATCATTATATGCACAAAACAAAACCTACCAAAACAAACTAAATCCAATATAGCATGCGGGTTACATGACAAACACTATTGCAATTAAAATATGTAATAAAATATCACAGCATCGCAATACTCACCATAAAAGATATAACAATAAATTGACGAGACACACAACCCCACAAAACCTAAATTCCTGTCAGGACACACTAAACAAGCACATAATACCCATCTGGTACCATCCAAGAACCAGCGCACCAAGATAACAGACCAAATACACTGGGGAACCAAAAGTCAGACCATCGAAGATTGGCAACAGCCCAACCCGCCTCACATTACAACCCAACCACAAGCAATATCCATTCATATGCAATCCGTCGATGGAAGGAACCATGCTCTTGAATAGCGTGGCACCGCCATGACTTGCATCCGTGAATCATTTGATTTAGCAAACTAAATTTATCAATAATTGTGCACCTTATAATACCCAATCTAATTATAAGAATTATTAAGACCAAGTGGAAAACTGCTGAAAATTAATGTTAAGTGTCGAAATTAATTGTTTAATTTCAATTCTATTAAATTCTGAATTTCCCATTTATGTGGTCTTGATAAATGTTAGATAACTAATTAGATAAAGATATTAAAAGATTGGATAAATCTTATCTGTTAGTCATATGATAGTTAGTGGCATTAGTGGAGACTTAAAAAGAGTCTCGCCTCCACTAGGATTTCGGCGCTCTTCCCGTTATAAATAGAGACCTCTACACCATCTAGAGTCATATCATGCACATTGTTTCTAAGGAGGGAGAGAAAAACTGAAATTCCCTTTATTCATATTTTCTCACAAAAATTTTGGACACATAAGGAAGTAATTCTGAGCTGTTCAAGAAGGGTTTCAAAGGACTCTTTAACAAGAACATTCAAGTTACACTGTTTCAATCAATTGTAATGGGCAAATGTTAGTTTTGATCATAGTTATAAAGAACTTATGATTATGTGATTGCATGAAAATTTAACATCTTGAATTCATGACAAAACTGTTTTAAACACGATGTAACAATATGATTTTTGGATTAACAAAACAGTCTTGACTAACAACAACCTTGGCATGGAATTAAGCTTTGCATCAGAATGGAGGTCTAAAGAAGACGAGCTACAAAGCCACATAGGAGAGAGGGAGGTAGCATGAGGGCTCCCCCACTAGATGAACCACCAAAGGAGTTAAATCATGGAAACAACCCCAAAACCAAGATGAAACCATAAAGTCCAAAACTCAAGAGATCTAAACCTCTTACTCTGAAATAAATCTCTTTATGAAGGTGACAATTGAGAATATGATAAGTCTCTCTACTGGAGGGGGAGTACATGGGGGAAACTCCACATATCCAGATCTGACATGGGGCACACACAGATAAAAACGGAATTATGGAAAGGGGAGGAACACAACGTCAAAATAAGGGCGGGGGAACGAGGTGGAGAGTGGTGGAGGGAAGCAACCAGCCAAACAGGGGAAAAAACATTCCAGGTAAAATGGGAAACGAAACTAACTACAATATTAAAAAATAAATTTGATCCAAATTGTAGCCTAATAGAAAACCACAACTATGGACCAGCGCACTAAGTTGGGTCAACCTGGCCCATGCCACGCCCCAAACAATGATCAGTGATAATTCACAGCAAAATAACCGATGATCGGGAAAACACAAATAACTTTGAACGGTAGTAGCGTCAGAATTTCTCCAAACTATCAATGGACAAGAATGATCTTATAACCAAATGACTTAACGCCCAATCCATACACCCAATCGACCAAACCCACAAACACCCATCTCTTTGCCAACTAAAGCGCTAAAAAAGCGCCACTATCGACCTAACGTGGAATATACCGAAAAGGACTAGTGGTCTCAAGTAATTCACTCACAACAAGGAGATAGGGCCAATAGTATCCTATTGGGGATCTAGTCGTGCGACCTCACCTAGATGAAGATTAACCACTACCAATTTTAATATGCCTTGAAGAGCATCAACATGAGATAGCGACTGAGAAAGGGAGGGTTTTTCTACAAGGATGGGGAGGAAACAACACACGGAAAAGGGAGGATTAGGAGATTATGGGGCTAAAAATTGGGTGAACTCACACGAACCCTAGACCCTAGAGAGAAGAGAGAGAATATCTCAACCATCTGAAGGGGGTCCATATCACATTTTAGTCTTAATCCTCAAAACCCCCAAATTTTACGACTCCCCAATGGAGGGTTGTGGATTAATCACACCCTATCGCATTCCAGTGGATGGTTTTTATCTATAAAACCCTGCCATCAAGAGTTGACATTACAAACACCGAGTGATTCTTAAGTAATAATTAGGTGTAAACTCGAGTGATACTCGAGCTAGGTTATTTTATTAAATAATTAATTTAAAAGTGAAAGAAAATAAGATACTAACTCAAGGGACTATGTAATATGTGAAGTTGCTTATATAAAACAACCGTTATTAAATAACTATTCAAAAAAATATAATACATCATCTTTAGGATTATATTAAATATTAAATGTATTCACATTGAAATCTTAATAAAAAAAACTATTATATACATCTTCAATATTATTCTTTAGTTGGCATGGAAGTAGAATGCAAAGATTTATAAGAGGAGGAGAAACAGGGTAATAAAAAAAAAGTTAAAATAATAGGCACACTCTCTCAAAGATAAAAAAAAAAGGAACATTTTTATTTTAGTTGAGCACTTTTTTTCTTCATTATCAATACAAAATGTTCTTTTAAAAAGGTGCACAAAATAATTTAAAATATTTCCTAATTTTATTAGGTATCAAATATGGTTATGTACAAAAATCAAAAAAATAAACTAAAACAAATATTGTACACACACACACACAGATATATATATATATATATATATATATATATATATATATATAGAGAGAGAGAGAGAGAGAGAGATAGAGGAAGGCTCGCCTACATCATGTACTATACATCACACCAAATTCTAGGTGCTAGAATTTTTTTTTCCAAATTTTATTTTTTTTCCTTGAAATTAACCTTCCAATCAACCTTTATGCAAAAAATTAGGTCAAAATACATTTTGTAGCTATTTTTAAAAAATTCACAAAAAACTGTTAGCACTGACCCTTATAAATAAGGTATTTTTAGCAGTTTTTTGTGATTTTTTTAAAAATAGATACAAAATGTATTTTGACCTAATTTTTTGCATATGGGTTGATTGGAAGGTTAATTTCAAGAGAAAAATATAAAATTTGAAAAAAAAAAGTTTTTTAGGGTCTAGAATTAGGTGTGATGCACGGGTGATGTATAGAGCATGATGTACTATAGTCTCTCTCTCTCTCTCTCTCTCTATATATATATATATATATATATATATATAATGCTCATGTGCATACTAGCCCGCATTTTAAGAATGCTGACCGGACATGTGTCACCTAACGGTGCACCTAGAAATTATCGCCTAAATTATAGGCGCACTCTCTCTCTTTTCTGGGCTCACCGCCAGGTGACACATGTCTGGTCCGCATTCTTAAAATGCGGACTAGTCTGCACAAGAGCAAGACTGTATATATATATATATATAAGGGATCTCCCATGAATCTAGTTGTCGGATTAAGGATTAGGTGTAAAACAGAAAAGAAGAAAAAAGGCACGTGAGTTGGTAAAGGAAGAACTGGATTGGAGAGCTGGGTCAACAAAACAAATGTAATTTGTTTTCTTTATTTGTCTCTCTCTCCTATGTGTGCTCACCTTACTCAAAACCCAAAACACTCAACTCAACCTCCACTTTCTGTCTCCATTTCTCTCTTACATGGAGATAAACAACAACAAAAAAGAAAAAGGGAAAAAAACTTATTTAAGAGGTAAAAAAAGAGATATTAAGCTTAATCAAAATAAAAATATAAGCAAACATAAATAAATTTTATGGGGAAAAATTAGTTTTAACTAAAAAAATACTAAGCATTTTACCCAAAAAAATTATGTTGCAAAAAAACAAGTTTGAACTAAAAAATACTAAGCTTTTACAACCCCAGAAAAAAATATTAAGTTTAAAGGGGTAACAAATTAAGTTTTTCATCAGAGGCAGAGTTCGAAGAGAGAGATAGAGAGGGAGGGGGAAGCAAAGGAGAGAGTAATGGGTAGCTCAATAGTAAATTAGGTGTTAGAAGTCATTGAAAGAGTTCATTTGTATATAATTATGAGAAATATGAATAGCCATCATTTGAATATAATTATGAGGATTATGAATAGCCATCGTACAAATATGGGTATGCTGTGTCTTTTAACTTCTAATTTAGTTTCCACGTGGACATGCTAAGTGCAAAGCAAAAGTAAATGCTTGTAAAGCATTTTATAATAATATATAGATATATTGATTAGAATAATTTACTTTTATTATTTTAGAAAACAATTGATAGCTTTTTTAAGTTGGTAAGAAGGAAAATTCAAATAGTTTATTGATTGACAATAATATATTTTAAAAATCATTAAAGATTTTGTAGTTGAGGTAATTAGAATAAGTTCGTGTTTGAATACCTTAAATTTGCATGTTTTATTAAAAATCTATACAACCGCTTGGATAAATAATGATAAGCAAAAGTCACTAAACAGTTAATATAAGTCATACCTTAAACTATTATGTGGTTTAATTTGTTTGATAAATGGATCAAAATATCTGAAGCACATAACATTTGTACGATTAATCAATATAATTTACTTAACTAATCATAAAGATATTACATTAGATGTCGAGAGATGAAGATTTTTATGTAATATGGATCAATGATAATATAATTTGAAAAAAATAACGAACTAAACGTTATAATTAAAAAATATTCGACTGAGAGTGAATTTGTCATTTATATCAGATTAGTGCTTTATTTTGACATAATGGAAAATCTAGTAAATAGACTATTATTGTAAAGGAGATTAATGCAATTATCTAAAAATATGGGAAAATGTGTATAAATCAACTTTACCTTGAGGGTGGTATATGCAATTTTCCCTCTAGACCCCAACCCTCGTTTTATTTCTCATACCCTAGGTAATATTAGAAAAAAAATTTGATGACCAAGGATTGTCACAACCCGACAACTACGCCATCCCTTTAGGGTTGTTTGTTTGTTTCAATAGAAAAAAAACAAGAGTAACATGTCCAAAATGGGGAGATGACACTTATTCGCATAAAAGAATGCCAAAATATTTGAATTTGTGTTATTTCTTTATTTTGATATAAAGATGGTTAATGCAAATAATTTTTAAATCACAAGGTCTCGTAAACATTTTTAAGAACATAATTTGGAAACAACATTAGAAAAGAATACAAGAAAAAGTTTGACGCTAGCTTTATTCTTCCCATCTTAATATAAAATTTAAAAAAAGTGATAGAGATAAAAATATACCTCAAGTATTCGTTAGTTGTTGAACCATAATCCCGTCGTTGAAATGAGTCCAATGATCCAGACTTAGTAATATATTATGACTATCTCGACCCTTCCGGATGCGATATGTAATACCCCGTGTTTTTATGCTATATTAATTTGGGGATTTATTAAAGTTAATGTGAATGAATTATTTAATAAAAAAATCCGGAAATTAATTATGTTATAATTATTAACGTGACGAGAGTTAGTAATTATGGGAAATTTGTTGAATATTACTAATGAGCAAAGTAATATATTATATTGGTTATATTGAATGTCATGAGTGAGTTAAATGATAATTTCGGAAATTTAAGTCGGAACGTGCTCGTGTCGCGTCGGGACTAATTTTTGATAAATAAAAAGTGAATATTTTATAAGTTGCTCGTATGGTCATTTTGAGTGCGCCAACGCATCCGGAAGGGTCGAGATAGTCAGAAAAGTGTACCCGGGGGTGTATTTTGGGTCTCGGGGCGTTTTTAGGCCTAATTTGTAACTCGGGAGGGCATTTTGGTCATTTTACCTTTTTGGGTAATTAAACCCACGAAAACACCGAGGGTTATATCAGATATCTGGATTGTCATCTAGGTTTAGAAACTCTAAACACAAGTGACGGCCATAGGAGAGGGAAGAAGAAAGCTCCAAGGCAATCTAAGGCCCCAAAAGTCATCCGTTTGCACCACAACCACCACCACCGCGTAGATCGCGCAACGGGCTACGCAACCACACCAAAAATATCTGCAAATCAGAACGTCGAAAATCTCAGGCAAGTGTTTAACTTGCTATTTTCGTTGGTGCAATTTTCATATTAGTTTAGGAATGATTAGGGATGAAAAATATGAAAGAAAACCCAAATTTTGATAGGAATTTGCATGTAGTAAAGACTTAAACCTTGTTCTGGAAGTCTCTTGTGATGTAGAAAGATAAACCACGAAATTTGGTTGTAATTAAGAAACAAATTCTAGGGAAAAACATATTAGAACCATGATTTAGAGATTTTAGGGTTCTTGAAGTTTTGTATGAATTTTGGGTTGATAATTCATGTTTAAATGATAGAAATACACATGCCTTACGTTAAAATCATCTGGTATATTGTTATAATGTTAGTAGTAGAATTTTTGGGACGTTTGAGGTTGGAAAACATGGAATTGGATGAAGAAAATTGGTAGAACCCGTAACTGCAAATTATGCAGAAATCAAGATACCTGCTTAATCGATCGATTGAGCATAGAGCTTCGATCGATCGAAGGTTCGATCGATCGAGTCCCAGACCTCGATCGATCGACCTCTCCTGGAAGACTCCTATTTCCCTTGTTTAATTAGTTAAACGAAATTATCGTGAAATAATTCTTGGGTATTCTTAATAAAATGTTTTGGGAGATATGAAAGACCAGTAGGACATATGAATAAGTGTTGGGAACTTTATTATAAGACGAGAAGTTTCTCTTGGGATCATTATGTAATGAACGATGAAACTACGTATTTCAAGTGAGAGATTACGGCAAATAGCTACGATAGTGAATAGAGGTATACCTACTGAATTTTTCTACTTGGAAGGATAGAGTCCACAAGTGTCACGTAATAAGTGAGAAAACCCTTCGAGTTAAGGTTAGAGATGAAACCTTATACGTAATACTAATAATATGAAATTAAGGATAAATGTTTTAATTATGGGTGATGAGAGGAACCTACATTAATATGATAAAAGTGGTATATTTATATGATTGTGTGTACATATATTATATACATGTGAAAACCATGCCCACGCTACTTGCTATCCCCGAGGTTACCGCGCTGGGACAGTCTTATCTCGATGGGACCTTTATGGGGGATATTGACTTGTACCCTAGAATATAGATGTCCTTGGTACAGGCTATCGATGTGATAGTTCAGATGGTCCTAAGAGACGCAGGCATGTGCCATCCTCTTAGAGACTTGGAATCTATTCTTCGCCTCAATTTTGTTTGTGTATGTGTTAATACAATTCGAGAGTGATTCCGATTGTATTCCCCTTAATATGAGTGATATGGGGTTTTGGATAGTAGAGTATTCTTGCACCATAGTTTATTTGGGGTGCTATTATAATATATATATTATACGAGTAGTTAATATATATATGAAATTCTGAAATTTGGAACTACCTACTGTGAAATGATATGTAGGATATGGTTGATGACTCAAATTGTAAATACTTGTTTTGAGAAAGTATAGTATGACACTGGAAAACTTTATTGACTAATAAAGTTAAAATGAGAACTAAATTATTAATTGAAATATTCTTTTCAAACAATTGTATCGTTAAATTTTGAATCCTGCGAAATACCTTAGATAAGTTAAATCATTGGGGAAAGATAGCGTGTTATACGATGAGATAAACCATTAGGGGGGTTAGTGCGATAGGAGTGCACATTAGAAGAGAGGTGAGAATTTCTCAAGAGAGTGTCGCACTAATATGTTGTTGCATTGGACTGTATCAATTTAAATACTTGCTAAACGTATTTTAAATCAAACACACTTTCGGGCCCTGACCCTTTTCTCTCTCTCTCTCTCTCTTGTATATATATGTATGTATTACAGGTGCCCAGCCACAGGGGCGTCTTGCTTAGGTTCTCTTGGAAGGAACGCGCTGCAGCTTGGGTGGGAGTTGCAGGTCTCTTGATTAGACGACTTCGTTCATTCGGATCCACTCTTAGTACTTTCATTTAGTTGAGCATGTGTAGCTCTTTCCATTATTCCGTTGTTATTGGACATTTGTATTTCAGTTATTTCCAGTATTGTTACTATGGGTGTTATTCAGTTTGATTGTATTACTTTATATTTCGCATGTTGACATTCGAATGACGAATGTTTTAAATTAATTGGACTATGTTGCAGATTATTTAATGTGGTGTGATTCTTATTTATTGAATGTTGTTAATAAAATAAATGATTTTCTTTAAATAAAATTTGGAAAGTATGTATGAAAATGGTTTTGACACTTAGCTTAATTATTTAGGGTGTTAAATTGGAAAATTTATTTTTATCGACAGTGATGCTGAGAATGAACCAACTGTTTACCTTGATTTAATTTAATAAAGGAGTGATCGCCCGGTATTTAATTAGGCGGGGTGTCACAGCGGGATGTTACAGATGGTATCAGAGCATCAGGTTCTAGAGTCTTTAGGATCTGTGCGGGTTTTCTGCGTTCTCCCGTTAACGTTCTTGATAGAAAGCCCTATTATTAGGATTGTTGTGATCACTGCATTTATCTTCTTATGTGAAGTGTATTCACTTGATCGACGTTCTAATAACAGTTGCTCTCATTTCAGACATCACCTAGATTATGTCATCTAGGAAAGGACAAGATTAGAGATACAATACCCATAACAGATTTTAGGTACGCTTTGATTGGAGGTATTTGTTTTCCTCGATTCAGGCGGAAATAAGAAAGAGAACTCTAGCAGTGGTTCAGGGTGTTCTATCAGTGGTTGAGTAAAAAAGGGAAATTTACTTGAATGGCGAATCTTGGACTTAGTAAGGTAAGTCTGAGGAGAGGAATATAGTGTAGTCCTTGGGAGGTTTACATCGAGAAACCCGTCAATCTTTGTTAGGAAGCCTCGTAATGATGACTTCTACTGGTGGAAGGTAGGTGGCATTGACAAATTATTAGGGGTATCGTCTTCATTTAATAAGGGCGTAAGAAATTGGAAACTCAGGTTCGTTGAGTAGGACTGAGGGAGTTTTCGATAGTCGCTATCGCATTTTGTCCTTCAAAATGGTTAGGAAGGATTTTGAGGAAGATGTTTCTCTTGTGGAGAAATAGGTGTAGGAATAATGATTGTCCTGGAAGAAGTAGATAACTTTAAATAAGGATCCAAGGATGAAGTAAAGCAATTGGATTATGTAAGTATAAGGTAGAATACCTTTCTTTGGGTTTAAGTCACGCTTTATGCGATATTGGGAATGTCGCACGTAAGGTATGATGAGTAGTAGCCGCTACACCGTTAGGGTGTATAAAATTTCCTTGGAAGAAGGAGTGAGTAAGTATGGCCTTTGTATGGCATCTTTTGAGATAATACACCTTCTCGTAAAGAGATATTAGGGAGTTGTGCTATTGAGTTCCGAAAGTGAGGATAATTGGAGTTTGTTGAGTAGTGGATATGAGACTATTGTCTTATGGATAGGTTCGGGTGTGTAATTGTAGTAATCTAATGAGAGGAGGACGTACCTTGTGGCAAATGCTTTGATGCAATGCAAGGGATTAGTATAGCTGAGAGGTTTAGAGTTTAGTGGATTTATTTTGAGCGGAGAATTTAGCTCATAGATGTGCTAGTTTTGAGAACTAGGTATTGGTTAGAGTGTTCTATTTGTTGAGGCCTTGTGTCCTAAACATAAGGTGTTTGTTTGGCGTGTCGAAAGACGCGGAATTGATTTATAGTATATTGTTATATAGGCCTTCGAGAAATATCTAAAATATGAAAATCTTTTATAAAACCTTAACCCTTGTTCAACTAATCTCAATCCCTGACCTAGCTACACAGTAGTGTATTGGGAGGGTTCCTTATTTGGATTTCTCTTGCGAGACGTGCCCCCCATGAAGGTAGCTAGCGTCAGTAATTGAGAGGAGTTCAACCATTGGGAAATTTTAAACTTCTATATATATTTAATAGGTTGCTATAGATTATATTGCTGAAAATTATATTACGATTTGAGGCTAATGAAGCCTGATTATAACTTTACGAGTGGAATCGGGTACGGAGTGTATGGGCGCCCTGGGTAGTTAGTTTGTTTTAAAATTTATATGGTTCGACGTGAGAACTAGGAAGGATTGGTATAGTGATCCTGAGAGTCGATGTAAGGACTAGATGAGATTGAGGTCCTAGGCATATCTTAAATTTTGCGGGCGAAATTTTTGTAAGGGGGAAGTATGTAACAACCCGTGACTTTGGAGACCGAGAAATTAAATTTTTGGGAAAATAAAATTTAATTAAATTGGAGAATTTTAGAAATTAGAATTGAGGTCCAAAAATTTAGGACGTTTCGAAGTATTTCGGATGATGATTTCGAGTGTACCATCGATCCCAGAAGGGTCGAGATAGTCGAAATGACTATCATAGGCTTTTATTTCGATTCCGAATTATTTTTAAGTCAGTTTGACTCGAATTGGAGTAAACGAGTCATTTAAAGTGTGTATTAACATTTAAAATTGGGTTTATTGTTTTAAGGGATTTGAGGGCTTACGATTTCAGTCCTTCTCATTTGTGATAAGAGAAAAATAGAAGAGAAAGAGAAAGGAAGAGAGAAAGAAGAAGAAAAGAAGAGAGAGAGAGGAAGAAAAGCTTGGAGATTCCAGCCCAAACGCGACATCGAGGACGATCCAACCTCTACAAATCTGAGAGAAGTCTTTAATCCTGCTAAATAAGTCATTTGTGTATTTCATTTCATAATTTGTGGGTTAAAGAAATGGATTTTGGGTATTAATATCAAAACCTAAATTTTTGGGTTTAAATCTTGAAATTGATGTTTATATATGGGTTTAATGGTGTAGAAATGGTTGGGATCAACTTTGGGTTGATTTATTGGCTTAGAATCATGTTGTGATGAAGGTTTGGGGGTTAGAAGAGAAATTTTAGGGTTTAGAATTCGTGGGTTCAATGAAGAAGAAGAAGAACCCTTCAAATTCTGCCGACCCGAATCGATTCGTCCCTTAAGCGAATCGATTCGGCCTAAGAAAAATTGCCAGGTCTGCATTGACCGAATCGATTTGGACTCAAGGCGAATCGATTCGGCCTGAGACAGAAGCCCAAGTCTTTAGACCCGAATCGATTCGCCTTGGAGGCCGAATCGATTCTTTGGGTCGAATCGATTCAGAATAGGGTCGAATCGATTCGGAAACAAGGCATTTGGAGGGGTTTTCTCTATAGTGATTTTTAACCCTATTTGGTTGGGTTTATTAATTTGGGGTCTTCTTTTATGATGTAAGAGGTATATTTTGGAGACTTATAAGGGGTTTATCACATGTTAGGATCATGCGGATTTCTTGATATAGTTTGGGAAAATATATGTGTATGCATAGGAGTTGTGTGTGTTTATGGAGATAGTGAGAAACCCCATTGGGGTTGAAAATCCTAATTATAAATCAAAAGTGAGTATAGATACGATGGGAGGTTAAGAATTCTTAGAGAGAGTTGCGAGGGTATGTTGTCAAATTCTAGGCCAACATTTATATCGATTCCTTATAGAGATATGATATCTTTAAGATAAAATTTGGGGACCAATGAGAGAGAGTAGTCGCATTTTCCTTAGTAATGATAAATTTAAGGGGTAAATCATAGGTGTTGGACTAGGGGATTCATGAGAGTAAATGAACCGTAGTCCGAATTGGGAACGATTGAATCGTACTATCAACTAGAATAAGTGGTAGCAAAAAAAAATTCTAGTCAGGATAGTTTATACATAATTGTGTGGGAATAATCATTGGGATTCCAATACTTGAAAGGAAGTTGGGATAAGCTGAGGTTTATAGACTATTAGTTATGTATATATCAATAGTCGAAATTAGTATTGGAGACATGGATGTCCTTTCAGAGATATATGGAATGTGTAGTGATTGTTACCAACGCTAAACCTTAAGTGATAACCTAAATGTTGGATATATATATATATATATGTATATGTCGGAAGACTATTCATTATAGGAAAAATGGATGAATACGCTTCAAGTGAGGGATCGTATTCACATATCAAGGTAAATTAAATGAGTTTGGGATGATGGCTAGTATATTGAGGTTTATATATACTTAAAGCCGAGTTTATAAATATCATACCTACAAACGAGAGGTAGAGTATATATATATGTGTGGATATATATCTGTATATCTATGAATATATGGGTATGTTTATGTTGTGAATATCTAAACCGTATGTGATGGTTTAATCATATGATGTAATCATATGGATGTATATATATTGTGCATGTGAATGATATATATACTTATGTGGTTAAGCATACCCCGCTCATGATATCATTGGGAAGTTTCTGCGCAGAGGGTGAGCATCCTGGCTCAAGGAGCAGGGTGTGGATATTCCCCAGGTCATAGTCGTCCATTGTGCTATTATGTGATATGCATTTCTTTCGGGGTGGGACGTGGTGGGTATGTCTCGTCTCAATGACCGGTTAGGAGCTATGACCGCTTCCCGGGACGTCGTGTGTGTGTGTTTGGCCCCTATGTCGGTGATATTAAGTCCGACCATGGTCCCCAGGATGGTATGTGAGTAATGCCCTGGAAGATGATAGCATGGTGCAGTTTATCGGTGATATATATAGCCATGTATATTATGTGCATGGCCATTGTACATCATATGTGGTATGTACACTTGGTCATGGAAATGGATGATGGTATATATATATATATGGTTAGAATAAATGCCTATATATATATTTATACATCTTATAGGTGAAAGGATGATATGGAATCTTTATGGAGTACATCTTGGATGATTATGATGTACTAGATTGATGGGGGTTAATGTATCGCATTTAAGGAATATTTCGATTACATCATCCCAAGGATATTATTGGAGATTTTGAGTTGTTCTTATATGGTAATCTAAATTTAGTAGTTGTAATAGTAGAATTGTATGTATGGCATAATGGATCTCTAGGATCGACATTGTCAAGGAGTAGTGTAACGGGGGGTTCCTTGTTTGGATTTCGCTTTGCGAGATGCCCCACGCACGAATCGTAGTGCAATGTTGAGATTGGAGGGAAGTTTTGTCAATAATAATTTGAATGCATGTTATTTAGAAATTAAATCCTATGATTCAATCCAAATGTATATGGGTAATGTACTAAGAATTATAATTGATTAAATTATAAACTGGAATCCATTAAGCCTAGTATGGCATACATGTTTGTAAAAATAATTAAGTGTGTTTAGAAAGAGTTTGATTCTTGGGATATGATAGGAAGGCATGTCTTGTGGGTATAGGCTATGCCTATGGTAAGTTAGGTTGTCCTTATAGGTGGGGTAACTTAACTAAGTTTTCAGGACGCGAATAGGTGCGCGTCGTTAGATGAGAGGTGAGTTGGGGTTTCACGAGAATGCGATTCCACTTTAATTATGAAATAAGCGCATTTATATTTATTATGCATGGTTAACACACTTGCTAAATATTTTCACAACTCGGGCTCTTACCTGTTTACTTTTCTCTCCTGCATGTGTGTATATATATATATATATATATATATACTATTACAGGTGTCCTTCCGCATGGATGTCGGATGCCCTCTATCCAGAGTCTTGGGAGCCGTGACAGGTGCGGACTGTTGCGGGACTTAGATTGTAGTCGCTTCCTACTTCTTTAAAAATTTAGGTAGGATTGAAGTTGTATTTCGGGTTTATACCCAAGGTATATTTATAAATGCTTATATTTATTCCATTTTAGTTATTGTATTGTCTGCGACCCGACAACTTATTCGGGTTTATTTCTTTGTGGCATATTCATTTGTAGTTATTCATTTCATTTATCATAGTTCTTGTATTCATCTTTCTTTTCTTTGTTAGTAGCTTATAGCGTTGGTTTGTTGTCTGTTCTATGTTTTATTTAATTTTAACATCTCGCTTATATGATATTGGGTAGTTAGTCTTATATATTTTAGTACTGCCAGTTGATGTTGAGACTGAGCCATCTGAGACTCCTGATTTAATGTAATATAGGGCTGGCCACCCGTTATTATTTTAAGCGGGGTGTTACAAAAACATGAAGAGATCATTTTATTAAGAACAACTTGTATGCTACAGTTCAATCAAAATAATGAATTCTTGCTTAATTAAATGTTGTTCTTAAGTATGAATTATGGGAAAAATAACTATTTATCACGCTTTTAAAACAACCCTTTTCTCATTTTAGGTTGAAATGACATATATATATATATGACATTCATGTATTTTACATCATGTTCTATGAAATAATAATATTTTTATCACGGTTAGTTTTAAAAATTGTGATTAAAATAACTAATTAATTATCCCTTGAAATGTCCTAATATTTAAATTTCGGTTTGTTTGAATTTCAGCACCCTTTTAAAATAGAGCGATGTTATTTGTGTTGATAAAAAAAATCACGTTGGGTTCATCTCGATTGGCACTCCCCCTCCTCTCTCTCTCTCTCTCGATTTAGCCAATAAATGGTGCCGCCCCCAATCTCTCTCTGGCGCCCTCAGTCCAGGTATACTCTCTCTCTCTCTCTCTCATACGCGCGCGGGCGCGCTTTCTCGCTCTGTGTGTGTGTGTGTGTATTATCTTAACAAACTTATTTGATTGATTTGCAAATTGATTTGTGCATTGGTTATTGTTGGCGCTGAAAAATACCGATTACACCTTTAAACCTGTCTCCTTAAGTGAACCTCAATTTTGTGGTTTCCACTAACACAATTTGTGTGAAGTTTTTGTATAAAAAAAAAGATAAATCTACATTTATCATTCTTGGCTACTTGTTTTTTTTACTCGGTCTTAATTTGCTTTCTTGTGTTATAACACTTGGCTTTCAATTGTGGATTCCTTTTTGTTTTTAATTTAAAATCTAGACACCAAAGAGGTGCTTGCCAATGTGCCCACCAAAGCCTCCACTATTTTCTATTCGCAAAGGTACCATGTCTATTTATGTATATTTAAACTCGATTTTATTACCATGATTGTTTATTGCTTAGACTAAAAAGATATTAAACCCACTGAACAAAAAAACTTGTATATCACTACATGAATAACTAATGACCTCTACTTTCTTTTATATTTATTGTCATTACAAATGTATGTTTGTAATTAAACAATATTATTTTTTTGAAGTGGGATGAACACATTTGCCATTGATGGGAAGAAGTACACACCAACTTGGAATTGTGTTAAAGTAAATAAATAAACTATTACGTACCTTCACAATATGGGTCTCAATCTAGTATCCAAAGCAAGAAAAAAAGAGTCTTGCTTGTGGACATTTTGTGATGATGTTTATGAAAGATTTGATGGAGGATCTAACCACATCTATTGAAACAAAGTTAATTATATTTTATATTATTTTGATTATATTGATCTTTGAAATCTTCAAAGGTCTTATTATTTGGTTATTTAAATTTATAAGATGAGGATGTTGAGCAATAAAGAGGCGTACACAATTGATGAGATAAATGAAGTTACAATCGAGCTCATTGAGTTCATTTATGACTATATGAGGCAACGTCTTAACCTTAATGTTAAATTTAATTTTTGTTGGGGCGTGTAGGTCAATTTTATTTATTTACTTAGACTTTGCCTGGCCGTGTGACTGGTTGAGTTGAAATTTGTTTATATGCTTTTTAAATTTTTTGTGTATCTTGATAAATTGAATAAGTTGGTTTCATGTAAAAACAAATGAAATTTTGTTAAAATTTTCTAAAATGTAAAGAGTAAGGATATTTACTTGGTTGGGACGTACGGGTTGATTTTTTTTTTATTTTTTTTTAATAAATTTCACTCAATATTAATTTTGTTGTTCGTATATATGCATATTTAAACTATAATTGGTCGCGAGGGGTGGTGATTAGAAATTGTTGTTTATTGAAATTTTATATTTCAACATGCATCCGCTGATTGAAATTAAAATTTATGGTTTGCTTTTGTATGTGTGTACTCTTGATAAACTAAACATGTTGGTTTCATGTAAAAACAAAGGAGACCTTGCCAAAATTTTCTAAAATGTAAAGAGCTACGATAATTACTTCGTTGGGTTGTGCGGGACAATATTTTTTAATTTTTTTATCAACTTCATTCCATGTTTGCTTGGTTATTTGTATATGTTATGATGATGATGATGAGGTGGTTGACATAATTTTTTTTTATTAGTAAGCAAAATATATAAAAAGAAGTCATCCAAGGGAGAAGAAATCAATATACACGAGATATACAAAGGTCTAATCTTGAGACCTCGGATAAAAAAAAGGGGATGGGAAAACAAAAACCCTCCCAACCGCCCCTCAAAGAATACCTAGGATATCAACAATCAATTATACATCCCCAACTCTCCCAAAAAATCCAATAAGTAATAGAGCATCGAATGTGACTCCTCTCTGAACCACACATGCAAAGAGATCACAAGATTGTATCAAAGTCTTGCTGACTCAATCTCTCCACCCTCAAAGAACCTCATATTCCTCTCAATCCATATTATCATATTATCATAGCTGAGTAGACTTATTTACATATTATTAATTGATTATTTCTTGAACTTTTGAATGCAGTTGATTTGGATCATCGACGTGGGTGGTCATCAAAAAGTGAATTTATCATTGTATACAATTATTTGTTATAGTACACTTCTTCTTATGTGAATTATGTTAAATAGTTCACCTTTTTATTAAACATTATGAAGTAGTAATCATTAGTTGTGAATATTTCCAATGGTAGTCATGGTATGAATGATACTTATTGGTACTTTTGGATTAGTATATATTTTGAGAGTGAGATTTTAAGTTGAATTAATGGTGGGTAATATAGTAGTTTTGGTATTCAATTGTTGTTTTTATTTTGTTCGAGGTTGTAGTTGATTAGTGGATGAAAAAAATTTCTCTATTGTATAATTGCAGATTGATTGAATGAAAAATAATTTACATATTAAAAATTGACCTTTTTATGTCTATTTTTACAAAAAAAATCATAACCAATAATCTCCTTAAAAACTATGATAAAAGTTATGACTTTTTATCACAATTTATATGGTTCAACTGAGATAAATATGATATGAATACACTATATTTTATCCGTGTTTATACCAAACTGTGATAAAAATGACTTTTTATTTATCACACTTTTACGAACATTTATGTCATCCCTATTTATCACAGAAGCCTTGATAAATAGTTTTTTTTCCCTCTTTTCTAGTGATGGTTTTACATCTATTAACATAACACTAAAGTTTAAGATATCTTGATTATTTTCCTTTATTGATGGTTTGATAATAATGAAATATGCATAAAATTGAACATGTTCACTTAGGACTTCTAGGGATGTTCTCTATGAATATTTACTTTGATTAGTAAATTTACTTATATAACGGTTCCATATGCTTAGGATTTTTAGCGACATTGAGTTCTTCTTTATAATGGTTTAGTTTCTGAAGGACCATCCTAATCTCCTTGAGGAAGTACACTTGGAGGGTGACTCGATAATGTTATCTAGTACGGTTTACTACTATCAGTAAATCTTTTTAAAATCGATTATGTGTTCCTAGGACCTTTGGTGACGTTTCAAGTGACAATTTTGTTTTCTCGCCAATGCGCACTAGTAGAACTGAAAATTTGCAACTTGATTTGAAATTTATGAAACTTAGTAGGTCGATTGGAAATGTCCCATATGAGTCCATTAGGTCCTCAAAACCTTGAATTTATAATTTTTTTTGGTAATAATGTAGGAGACCATATTTAAATTCAAAAAAATTATTTTTGAATTTCGCCAATTGTTTTAAAATCCTCGAGTGATTCTTTAAAACTAGGGCTGTGTTTTTTTTCCGAACATTCCGATTTTTCCGATGTCCGATCCGATATTTTCCGATTTTGGAACATATATAATGTTTCCGATTTTCGATTTTCCGATTTCCGATTTTTCCGAATTAAATTGGATAGGAAATTGGAACTATGTTTTAAATTCCGATTTTCCGATTTTTCCGATATAATTTCCGAATCTTTTTTCCGATTAATATTCCGAATATATCTTCCGATTAATATTTCGAATATTTTTTCCGAATATTTTCTATATATATTTTTTTACCTTATAAGTTATATCCTTATGTAATAAGAATGTGTACAATTTAGATTTCCTTTATTTTTTACCTTACCCCATATATTTATATATGCTGTTAGTAGAGAGAAACAAGGGTTGTATGATATTCTTATTAAAATATCTCTCACATCTTTATCTCTCTCTCGTCTCGCCCCTTTCTCCTCGGCGGTGCATATCTCTCACCTCTCTCTCTCGACCCAATCTCTATACGGTCGTCCAACCCCTTTCTTCTACTTTCGGTGGCGCATATTTGTTTACATCGTCCGACCCTTATAGTCTCGAACATAGGTAAGCCTTTTCTAGTTTATTTTTATCTGTTTTTTTTTATTTCTACTTACAGATCTGTTTACATCGGTTTATAGGCTCTGTTTACATCTTGTTTACTTATGTTTATAAGATCGGTTTACATCTTATTTACATCTGTTTACATATTTTTTATTTCATCTAATACATCTGTTGGGATCGATTTATAGGTTTAATAGGTTTGTTATATTGATCGGTTTATAGGTTTACAGATTTGTTTACATCGGTTTGTTATATTGATGGCTGCGGCAGAACAGAAAAAAACTAATTTCTAATTTCTCATACTGTCTTCATGTGGCATAACAGAAAAATTACCATATTTCTAATTTCCGAATTTTTCCAAATTTTTTTCGATTTTCCGATATTTCCGAATTCGGAAACTTTTTTGATTTTTCGAAAAAATTGGATAGGAAATTGCAACAAATATTTTATTTTCGAAAAAATTGGAATTTTTTCCGAAAGGTCATTTTCCGATCCGATCCGGCCGAAACACAGCCCTATTTAAAACCTTGTGGTGCTAACTCCAATTTTCCTTTTGTTGGAAAATTACATTTTTTTTTTGTATTTTACCACCATAAACGCTATTTTAAATGATCGTGTTAATTTGGATATTTATTTTAAAGATGGATTAAATGCAAAACATTGAGCTGGAGTTCATATTTTTTATATTCGATGTATGACTCCACTTTAGTTCTACTGT
The DNA here is from genome assembly GCA_949130495.1 of Sambucus nigra. NCBI lineage: Eukaryota > Viridiplantae > Streptophyta > Magnoliopsida > Dipsacales > Adoxaceae > Sambucus > Sambucus nigra. The sequence goes on along the minus strand of OX422212.1, from coordinate 586,626,633 downwards.
ATACATTAAGTTAGCTTAGATTCCATATATAATGCACTAATCTAAAATTGTAAATGTTATACTAATGCATTTACCTTAATATGCATGTAAACTTTGGTTGCCCACAAGTCTAATAAATAATGAATACTAAATAATTTATGCATTATGACAAAGCTTATTCATTTCATTATAAGTAAAGCCGCAGGGCATAAAATGGGCATGCCACAAGTCTCATGATAGTGATTAAATGACCATTAATGGGTGCCATAATTCTTAATTGGGAAATTGTATGACATCAAACATTGATGCCATGATTTTTGAAATTAATTAACACGCCAAAAGAATACGTATCCTAAAAAACACCAATAGTTTAATCTTCCCCTTGTAAATTGTAATAGCTTATATTTTTTATGATTTAAATAATTATGGGAGTAATTATTAGCGTGGGATTAATTGAATTAAAATATGAGAATTTAATTGTTAAATTAATTCGAATTTAAAAATAAATATTAACCAGCGTGCCAAGGGTTAATACTTATTGAGTTAATATTACCGTGTGATATGTAATATGGAACTATATACTTTGATAAATTGTCGAGAGTTAATAATACCACAATAGGTAATTTAAGTCTGACACGCGTGTGAGTCGTGTCGAGACTAATTGAATGGAATATAAAAATAAATTATTTTTATGTAACTCGTATGGTGATTTCAAGTGCGCGGTTGAGTCAGAGAGGGTCGAGATAGTCAGAAAACTCTACCCGGGTATTTTATTTGAACTCCGGGAGATTTTCGGCCAAACCGACACCCCGTAGGGGTAGTTTTGTAATTTAGACTTTGGGAAAGTAAAATGGACGAAAATTAGAGATTAATTATATCATCTACGGGAGTTCCATTAGGGTTAAGTGACACACAGATCAAGAACAACCATAGAGGGTGTGGGGGAGAATCAATTTCCAAGATAGAACATTCAATTAGCACCACCTTGCCCAACCGTGACCACCAATGCATAGATCGAGAAGAGAGGAATGCGTCGATACCAACATCACCATATAATTCAGAACATCGATTTAAGGCAAGTGTTTATTACTTGCTTTCTTTAGCAATATTCATACTCATGTTAGAATAGGTGTAATTAACCATTGATTTACATGTTAATTGGGTGAAAATTTGAGTTTAAATGATGAATCGAGCTTGGGCTAATTAGTTGCTGATATTCCTTCATGTATGCAGAGGTTAAACTACAAAATTGAATCATGTATTGATGAACGAATATGAGTTGATTAGGTCATTTAATTGAAATTCTGGAAACTAGGGTTCATGTGAATTAGTTTGAGGGGTTTTGTATAATTCTGATAATTAATGACGAATTAAGGATCCTAGGATGTTAAGAATGATTTACAATCTGATATGTGTTTTTGAGTATTGATGATGAGGTGTTGGGAATTGAATTTCAGAGGTTTTTAGCTTCTAAAATGGTGAGAAAGGCTGAAAATCTGGGTAGGAAGAAGAACAAAGCAATCTCGCACGAAGTCGCGTGAAGTCGTTCGAGCGAGATGGCATCCTGCGTGAAGTCGTTCGAACGACACATGGCAGTCGTTCTGGTTCGAGCGACATAATGAATTTTTGAGATTTTTCGTCGAGTCCAAATTTGGGTTTACCGGGTTTCTTGGAGTGAGAGAAAATGACTAATAGTAAACTTAAACAATACAGAATTTCGGGAAAAGTATGTGAGACTTAATACTTTAATTATTTTGGGTATAGAGAGAATGTCCCTTAGAGATTACGAGAGAGATAATAATCTAAATATTTATACTATACGTAATGTTGAGATTTAAAATACGTATGAGAAGTATATATGTAGGTTGGAGAAATACCTATAAATTATAATGGGATGTGTGTATGCCTATTATGTGATATTATTATTAAGAGCACTAATGGGTGATAACCCAGGGGTACAAGAATCTGATTGTTAGGTGCACTAATGAGTGATAACTCGGGGGTGCAGGGATTCCATGGTTAAGTGTACTAATGGGTGATAACCCAGAGGTACAAGATTATTGTTATAGGGCACTAATGGATGATAACCCGGGGGTGCAGTATTATTATGATTAGTGGCGTTAATGGGTCTTAGCCCGGGGGCGTAGTCTGAGAATATATATATATATATATATATATATATATATATATATATATATATATGGAGGATGTGACTATATGTATATATACATAAACTAGTGAATCATTCTACTGTGAATAGTTAGTAGAACTAAAAATGTTAAAATATAAAATAAATCCTAAGTGTGCAATTGATTTATTATGAAAACGAGAAATCATGTTAATTAGCTGTTCAATATAGGATAATTTGAAAGCCTATTGTATGGGCGATACGAGTATACTAATAATGAGTTTAGATACTATTAGAATGACTTCAGACTAGTTAGATTGGGTGGTATAACTAAGGGGAAAATTAGATGTACGTTAGGCGTGCACAATAGCTGAGAGGTGAGAAGATCATATGAGAGTTCGATAACTAACATGCATATAAGACTTGTTTTAAGAACCAGTTTTAAATACTTGCTAAATCATTTTTAAACATCCGGCCCTGACCCGTTTATTGCATCTTTTCTCTCTTTTGTTATATATATTATTCCAGGTGCTCAGCCGCAGGGGTACCAGAATTAAAGATTGGATTGTTAGACGTGCTGCAGCTATTGTGGAAGCAGTAGGTCCTTGCAGTAGACACAATCTATTCTCTCCATTCAGTTTTCTCTTAGACTTCCTATTTAGGTCATGTGTCGCCTGCTTCCTGTCTTTTTATCAGAGATATTGTATTTAAATTTGTTTTATGGTTTGGAGTTCTGAACTGAGAGGTTTTACCAAGTCTTATTCATTTCCGTATTAAATTCCTGTTCAGTATCTATTATTCCTCTGTATGGTGAATGGTTTATAATTTAATTTTGGAATGTTATAGTTAAATGGTTTTATTAAAAAGAAAAAAAAATGTTTTAACACTTAGCTTAATTATATTATAGGTGATTAATATAGATTATATTATTTTCGACAGTGATGCTAAGAATGAACCGACCGTATATCCTGCTTTAAAATTTGGTAAAGGATTGATCACCCTATATTTAATTGGGCGGGGTGTTACAGGTTGTATCAGAGCATCAGGTTCTAAAGTCCTTTAGGATATGTACAGCTTACTATGTTTTCAGCTTTGCGTCCTTTGATATAGAGCCCTATTTTTAGGACTATTGTGACCTTAATTTTTACGATTACATCTTTAACTATTTGAGATTTAGTAGTAACTGTGGACTAATAAAATTATTTTTCTTCTCAGATGCCTCCTCGACGTGCACTAAGAGACAGACAGGCCCAGCCAGAGCAGCCGGCAGTGCAGGCTCAGGGGACAACGAACGCTGTAGAGGTTGCCGCGATAGTTTCACAAGCGGTGAATGCAGCCCTAGCCGTGGTGCAGCAGGCCCCACCCTAGCTTCAGACAGTAGCATCGGTTCCAGTGCATCCGTTTCCCACTACATGGGAAAGAGTGAGAGATTCCTTTCAGAGGGCATATTCCCCATAGTTCATGGGCAGTTCTGATGTGGTTATCGCTAGTTAGTGGAAGAAGGACATACAACGACACCTTCCTATGTACGATTGCACTGAGGTTCAGAGGCAACTTTTGGCTACCTTTAAGCTAAGAGGGGCAGACTTACAATGGCGGGAGTCCACTACTACTACCGAGGAGCGAGAGTTGATGTCAATCAGTGACTTCTGGGTGCAGTTCGATTGCAAGTACTTTCCTTCTGCCGTCAAGACTGAGATAAGGCGAAAACATTTGGACCTCACCCAGGAAGGGAGAACAGTTGCGAAATATGAGGAGGAGTTCACGCGATTGAAAAATATGGTACCGGACGAGGTGCCTACTGAGGAAAAGAAGATTCAGATGTTCATGGATGGCCTGACATGGAGGATACCCCAACATCTTTTGGGTAACCTTTCCCTGCACTCATATACAGACGTTATGAATGCAGCCTCGTTGCATTATCAGGACAACCGTTTCCATGCTAAGGGAAACAAGTAAGGGGGAGAGCCCAACTAGTTGGGTAAGACAGGGGTAGGTAGTGTTAGTGGGGCATCGGTTGAGCAGGATCAGAGGCAGGGTTCCCAGTAGGGGGAGTCTGCTAAGAGGTTTCATTCTGGAGGTTTTAGGCATGATCATGGGGGTTGGAAGGGCCACCAGGGCCAACAGCAAGGTCAACAGCAGGGGCAGCAACAGGGCCAATCGTAGGGAGGACAGCAGGGCCAAGGTAGGGGTGGTAACGGCCAGCAGGGCCGAGGTTATCAGGGACAGAGGGGAGGAAACTTCATCTAGAAATGTTATACTTGTGGCAAGACTGGCCATAAAAAATAGGAGTGCCCTGATAAGGACAGAGTTCCTCGGTTGTAGGGTGCTCACCAGGAGCCCCAAAGACTTATTTTTCCTGCCGCCCTACCAGCACTAGCTCCAGTTCCAGCTTTGACCGCAGTTTCGAAGTAGCAGGGGAATTTGTAGTTTGGACGTGTCTATAACGTCCACTAGGCCGTAGCTCTGTAGGCACCACCCATAATGGAGGGTATGTTTTCCATCCATGGTACATTGGGTCGTATCTTATTTGATACGGGGGCATCACACTGCTTTATAGCCACTAGCTTTGCACGGGCCACTGGGTTGTTAGGCACGGCAGAGAGTATAGTGACATGTGTAGACTCAACGTTGGGTAGTGGGTCGTTGATTTTCTTCATATGCCGGGGAGTAAGCATAGAGATTGGAAGTTTGATTTTATCGGCTGATATGTTAGTGTTAGATATGTCTGAGTATGACACCATTATTGGCATGGATTGGCTAGTCGAGTATAGGGCCATGATTAATTGCTTCAGTAGGAGTATTATGTTCGCCATTCCGGGCCAGGAGATGTTCTTACTGGAGATGCCTGATTCTGAGGGAGGATCGTTTACCCACTTATTTTATATAGAGGATGAGACCTCTGCAGTAGTGGTTCCACTCGATTCAATTTTGGTCATCTACGAGTTTCCTGATGTATTTCAGGATACACCGGGGTAGCCTCCGAGTAGGGAGAACGAATTTGTGATAGACTTAACACCGGGCACTCGTCCGATAGCACGTGCGCCTTATCATATGGCTCCGACAGAGATGAGGGAGTTACGGGAGAAGATAGAACATTTGTTGGGATAGGGTTTCATCCTTAAGATCACCTCACCTTGGGGTTCCCCAGTGCTATTTGTGAAGAAGAGGGATGGGTCCCTATGACTTTGTATTGATTATCGAGAGCTTAACAAAGTCATGAAACAGAATAAGTATCCGTTGCCTCGCAACGATGACTTTTTCGACCAGCTGAGAGGAGAAGCCCACTTCTCAAAGATAGACTTGAGATCCGGGTACCATCATCTACGCATCAGGGAGAAGGACGTGGCTAAGACTACTTTTCTGACGAGGTATGGGTCGTATGAATTCAGGGTTATGCCATTTGGGCTAACCAACGCCCCATCGGTATTTATGGACTTGATGAACAGAGTATTCAGAGAGTTACTAGATAAGTTCATCACTGTCTTCATAGATGACGTACTGATTTATTCTCGCATCGAGGAGGAGCATGTTGAGCACTTACGTATGGTTTTGCAAACCTTACGAGAGCATGAGTTGTACGCCAAGTATGAAAAGTATGAATTTTGGCAGTGGGAGGTACAGTTTTTGGGACACATTGTATCAGAGAGAGGGATATATGTGGATCCTAGTAAAGTGTCAGCGGTGAGGGAGTGGGGACAACCCACGACATCGACGGAGGTGCAGAGTTTTCTGGTATTAGTCGGGTAGATAATTTATTCAAGGATTCTCGAAGATTGCGGGTCCGATGATGAATCTGACTCATAAGGGTGTGCTATTTTTTTGGAATGATGCATGTCAGTTGGCATTCGATAAACTGAAGGATAAGCTGACTTCAGCACCGGTATTAGCACTTCCCAGGGCAGGGGTTGAGTATTTGGTTTATACGGATGCCTACTTATAGGGGCTTGGGGGAGTACTCTAGTAGGAGGAGAAGGCTATAGCTTTTGCTTCCCGAAATCTTAAGCATCATGAGAAAAATTACCCTACTCACGACTTAGAGCTCGCAGCAGTTGTGTTTGCGCTTCGAATTTGGAGGCATTATTTATTAAGGGAACAGTTTCGCTTATTTACAGACCACAAGTCACTGTGGTACTTGTTCACGTAGAAAGAGGTTAATATGCATCAACGCAGGTGGCTTGAGTTCATAAAATATTTTTAGTTCGAGATACACTACCACCCGAGGAAGGATAATGTAGTTGCTGATGCGTTGTGCTGTAGGTTGGTAGATGAGACAACCGAGGTGTGGAAAGCGAAATGGAAGGAGTTGGGGCACCAGGATGCAGTTGTCAGGTCCTTCATGTCAGTTATGACCATCACACTGTAAATAGTGACGAGGGTGGTTCAAGCACAGGCGACAGATCCTTTTTTCCAGGAAAAGATTAGATAGCTTTTGGCCGATGGATCCGAGTCGTATTCGATAAGCTCTGAGGGCAGTTTACGCTTTAATGGGAGACTCATTGTCCCAGAGAAGAAGGACCTTCGATATGCAGTGATAACGGAGTCGTATGGGTCTCGATTTGTGATACATCCCGGTAGGGACAAAATGTAACAGGATATGAGGCGACAGTATTGGTGGAGCGGAATGAAAAAGGATATCACAGAGTTCGTATATATGTGTACCACTTGCCAGTTAGTGAAAATGGACCACCAGAGACCACCAGGTCTGCTTCAGCCATTGGAGATTCCTACGTGGAAATAGGAAGGAATTTCCATGGATTTTATTTTCGGGTTTCCCACTTCGCAGAGGGGGCACGATTCTATATGGGTTATTATGGATCGATTGACAAAAGTAGCCCACTTTTTGCCCGTCAGGACAGACTACACAATGGGACAGTATGCTCAGTTATTTATTGCAGAGATTGTGAGGTTGCATAGTGTGCCTCTTAATATCGTGTCGAATAGAGACAAGACATTTGTATCTCATTTTTGGGAGAGCTTCCAGGAGGTTATGGGCACCGAGTTGCGATTGAGTGCGGCGTATCACCCGCAGATCGATGGGCAGACTGAGCGCACTAATCAAATGCTTGAGGATATGTTGCACATGTGTGTCCTTGATTTTGGTGGAGGTTAGGAGCAGTACCTTCCACTGGTGGAGTTTGCTTATAATAACTCCTATAAGTTTACGATTGGCATAGCCCCGTTCGAGGCATTATATGGTAAATCGTGTCATTCTCTGGCTTTTTGGCTAGAGGTGGGGGACAACAAACTATTCGGGCCAAAGGTGATTCAGGACACATAAAAAAGAATCGAGATGATTCAGGGTCGCATATGGATAGCAGAGGACAGGCAGAAAATCTACGCCGATGCTAAGCGGTCCTTCAGAGAGTTCACCATAAGGGATCAAGTTTTGCTGAGAGTATCTCTTATGAAGGGAGTAATGCGATATGGGAAGAAAGGGAAATTATCCCCGAGATATGTAGGACCATTTCCTATTATCGAGAGGATCGAACCAGTGGCATATAGGCTTGGGTTGCCGGAACACTTGCATCGTATCCATGATGTGTTCCACATTTCGTCACGGAGGCGGTATCTTCAAGATGAGTTAGCACACAATCACATCGCAATTGAGGAGATTGAGTTACAACTAGACAGTTCATATGAGGAGAGACTGGTGGCCATCCTAGATTATAGTGAGAGGAGACTGAGACCAAAGGTAGTTCCACAAGTTCAGGTGCAGTGGCAACATCACAATGTGGAGGAGTCTACTTGGGAGCATGAGGCGGATATGCGTGAGAAATATCTAGATTTATTCATACCAGGTATGCCTTATTTTCTGAATTTCGGGACGAAATTTCATTATTAGGGGGGAAGTATGTAATATCCCATATTTTTTATGATTTAAATAATTAAGGGAGTAATTATTATCGTGGGATTAATTGAATTAAAATATGAGAATTTAATTGTTAAATTAATCCATATTTAAAAATAAATATTAACTAGCGTGCCAAGGTTTAAAACTTATTGAGTTAATATTACTGCGTGATATGTAATATGGAACTATATACTTTGATAAATTGTCGAGAGTGAATAATACGACAGTTGGTAATTTAAGTTTGACACTCGTGTGAGTTGTGTCGGGACTAATTGAATGGAATATAAAGATAAATTATTTTTATGTAACTCGTGGTGATTTCGAGTGCGCCGTTGAGTCCGGGAGGGTCGAGATAGTAAAAAAACTCTACCTAAGTATTTTATTTGGACTCCGGGAGATTTTAGGCCAAACCGGCACCCCGTAGGGGTAGTTTTATAATTTGGACTTTTGGGAAAGTAAAATGGACGAAAATTAGAGATTAATTATATCATCTACGGGAGTTCCATTAGGGTTAAGTGACACATAAATCAAGAACGGCCACAGAGGGTGTGAGGGAGAATCAATTTCCAAGAGAGAAGATTCAATTAGCACCACCTTGCACAACTGTGACCACCAACGTGTAGATCGAGAAGAGAGGAACGCGTCGATACTAACAGCACCAAAGAATTCAGACCTTCGATTTAAGGCAAGTGTTTATTACTTGCTGTCTTTAGCAATATTCATACTCATGTTAGAGTAGCTGTAATTAACCATTGATTTACATGTTAATTGGGTGAAAATTTGAGCTTAAATGATGAATCGAGGTTGGGTTAATTAGTTGCTGATATTCCTTCATGTATGTAGAGGTTAAACTACAAAATTGAATCATGTATTAATGAACGAATCTGAGCTGATTAGGTCATTTAATTGAAATTCTGGAAACTAGGGTTCATGTGAATTAGTTTGGGGGTTCTGTATAATTCTGATGATTAATGACGAATTAAGGATCCTAGGATGTTAGGAATGACTTATAATCTGATATTTGTTTATGAGTATTGGTGATGAGTTGTTGGGAATTTAATTTTAGAGGTTTTTAGGTTCTAAAATGGTGAGAAACGCAAAAAATCTGGGTAGGAAGAAGAACAGCACAATCTCGTGCGAAGTCACGCGAAGTCGTTCGAGCAAGATTTCATCATGCGCGAAGTCGCTCGAACGACACGTGGCAGTCGTTCAAACGACATGCCATCTGGTTCGAGCGTCAGAGGGAATTTCTGGGATTTTTCTTCGAGTCCAAATTTGGGTTTACCGGGTTTCTTGGAGTGAGAGAAAATGACTAATAGTTAACTCAAACAATACAGAATTTCGAAAAAAGTATTTGAGACTTAATACTTTAATTATTTTGGGTATAGCGAGAATCTCCCTTGGAGATTACGAGAGAGATAATAATCTAAATATTTATACTATAAGTAATGTTGAGATTTAAAATACGTATGAGAAGTATATATGTAGGTTGGAGAAATACCTATAAATTATAATAGGATGTGTGTATGCCTATTATGTGATATTATTATTAAGAGCGATAATTGGTGATAACCATGGGGTGCAAGAATCTGATTGTTAGGTGCACTAATGAGTGATAACTCGGGGGTGCAGGGATTCCATGGTTAAGTGTACTAATGGGTGATAACCCGGGGGTAAAAGAATATTATTATAAGTGTACTAATGGGTGATAACCCAGGGGTACAAGATTACTGTTATTGGACACTAATGGATGATAATCCGGGGGTGCAGTATTATTATGATTAGTGGCTCTAATGGGTCTTAGCCCGGGGGCGTAGTTTGAGAATATATATATGGATGTGACTATATGTATATATACATAAACTTGTGAATCATTCTACTGTGCATAGTTAGTTGAACTAAAAATGTTAAAATATAAAATAAATCCTAAGTGTGCGATTGATTTATTATGAAAATAAGAAATCATGTTAATTAGCTGTTCGACATAAGCTAATTTGAAAGCGTATTATATGGGCGATATGGGTGTACTAATAGTGAGTTTAGATATTATTAGAATGACTTCAGAATAGTTAGACTGGGTGGTATAACTAAGGGGAAAATTAGATGTACGTTAGGCGGGCAGAATAACTGAGAGGTGAGAAGCTCATATGAGAGTTCGATAATTAACATGCGTATAAGACTTGTTTAAAAACAAGTTTTAAATACTTACTAAATAATTGTTAAACCTCAAGCCTTGACCCGTTTTTTTCATCTTTTCTCTCTTTTGCTATATATATATTATTCCAGGCACTCAGACGCAGGGGTACCCGAATTATAGATTGTATTATTAAACGTGTTGCAGCTATTGTGGAAGCTGTAGATCCTTGCAGTAGACGCAATCTGTTCTCTTCATTCAATTTTCTCTTAAACTTCCTATATAGGGCATGTGTCGCCCACTTCTAGTCTTTTTATCAGAGATATTGTATTTAAATTTCTTTTATGGTTAGAGTTTTGAACTGGGAGGTTTTACCCAGTCTTATTCATTTCCGTATTAAATTCTTGTTCAGTATCTATTATTCCTCTGTATGGTGAATGGTTTATAATTTAATTTTGGAATGTTATAGTTAAATGGTTTTATTAAAAAGAAAAAAATGTTTTAACACTTAGCTTAATTATATTATAGGTGATTAATATGGATTATATTATTTTCGACAGTGATGCTAAGAATGAACGTACCGTATATCCTGTTTTAAAATTTGGTAAAGGACTGATCACCCTATATTTAATTGGGCGGGGTGTTACATAAATAATTATTGCCATTTATCTTCCTATAAACCCATATTCACAAGCCTTTATATTTATGAAATTTGATTGAACTAAATTTCGGAATTGAGTGAGAAAATTGAGTTCAGTTTAGATGTTTTGGACCTTGACATGGCCCGCCTCGTGGATGAACTTGTTGCTCTTATTCATCAAAGCTATGAGGATAAGGAAACCAATCATCAAATGTGGTCCAGTTCCAACAAAGTTTCCCTGATGTTTACGCTAAATCCTATTGCAAAAAATATCAAAACCTCCTTACACTACACCAAAATGGGCAAATTGTCACCTTTCAGCCGGCCAGCCTTGTCAAGGTCATTGACCGTGACAAAAAAACACGCGTTTTATGTCACGGTCATTGACCTTGACACGACCGTGACAACAAATTGTCACGATCATTGACCGTGACAATTCAATTTGTCACGGTCGTGTCACGGTCAATGACCGTGACAATTCGTGTCACGGTCAAAGACCTTGGCACGACCGTGACAACTTTTCCAGCAAAATAACTTTCCCCCTTCTTTTTTCCCTCCCACCGTTCCCTCCCTCCCTCTCTCTCTCTCTCTCTCTCTCTCTCTCTCTCAGGTCCAATTTCTCTGTCTCTCTCTCTCTTCCATTTATATATATATTTGTTTGTATATTTATGTGTGTATGTGTATATATATATGTGTGTGTGTATGTGTGTGCGTGTGTGGGGGGTGGGGCGGGATGGGGCAGGGTGGGGGAGGGGGTGGTGGAGGAGGGCAGGGGGTGGGGCGGGGTGGGGCAGGGTGGGGGAGGGGGCGGTGGAGGGGGCAGGGGGTGGGGTGGGGTGGGGTGCAGTGTGTGTGTGGTGGTGTGTTTTGGGGGAGGGGGGAGGGGGTGGTGGAGGGGGGCAGGGGGTGGGGTAGAGTGGTGTGTGTGTGTGTGTGTGGTGGTGTGTGGTGGGGGAAGGGGTGGTGGAGAGGGGCAGGGGGAGGGGGTGGGGTGGGGTGGGGTGGGTGTGCTTTGGGGGAGGGGGGGAGGGGGTGGTGGAGGGGGGCAGGGGGTGGGGTAGAGTGGTGTGTGTGTGTGTGTGTGGTGGTGTGTGGTGGGGGAGGGGGTGGTGGAGGGGGGCAGGGGGAGGGGGTGGGGTGGGGTGTGTGTGTGTGTGTGTGTGTGTGGTGGTGTGTGGTGGGGGTGGGGCGGGATGGGGCAGGGTGGGGGATGGGGTAGTGGAGGGGGGGGAGGGGGTGGGGTGGGGTGGGCACACCTACGCACACACGCACACCTACGCCACACACACACGCACACCTACGCCCCTACGCACACACGCACACCTACGCACACACGCACACCTACGCCACACACACACGCACACCTACGCACCTACGGACACACACACACCCCACCCCACCCCACCCCCTGCCCCCCTCCACCACCCCCTCCCCCATCATTGTGTGAATAGGTATGAGATCATAATTTGGAGGAATTCACATCCAAGAAATAATTTGGATTCCCTTTAGGGTCTTATGTCTTGAATTAATCTGAGGGGGTGGGGGTGGGGGCGGGGGTGGGTGGGGTTTTGAATATTATTTACATTCAAAATAAATAATTGATAATAGTTGGATAATAATTGGATAATAATTGTTTTTATACCTATAGAACAGCTTAGATAGTGTGTGTGTGTGTGTGTATGTGGTCAATACATGAATTTCTTTTTGTATTTGAATTATCCCATGAATTTATTTTTGTATTTGAATTATCCCATGAATTTATTTGTGTATTTGAATTAACCCATTATATGAAACATACTTGAAATTAAATATAGTGCGCATAGATACTAGCATTCTAGTTCTTATGCGTACGCATTCAATAACCCTTGGACCCGTTCGAGAGTCATTACCCCTGTAATGAGATCTCTCGAATTGTCCCGTTTGGACAGTTTGAGACTGTATAATTTTTGTATAATATTCTTATTGGCTTAAAGTTGTTACTTTTGGAGGAAGTTCTGCAGTCGTATCTTAATGTTCTCTGGGTACATACTAGATTGACAAGTGTGACTGTTATTTTAATTGACCAATTGAAATAACACTCACACCTGCCAATCTACGTCGTGTACTTGGAGAACTAAGGGGATATGCTGTCGAATTTTTTCCAAATCGTAACAATGTGCATGAGCTGTTAAGTATATTACAGAAAAATGCATTCTTGAATGGGATAGGACCACATACCCTTTAATAGGATAATTAAATGATGGGATAATTAAAAAAAACATACTATAAATCTAAGTTTTGTTTACCTTTAATAGGTGTTTAGTTGTGGGATAGGACCACATACCCTTTAATAGGATTTAGTTGATGATGCGTACGGAGTTTATGAAGCTGAGGAGAATGAGGTTACTGACAGCGAATTTAGGCTATGGTTGACACAAGAGGTAATTACAATGAAAACAGTCGTTATATAACGTTACATTACACTCATATTTTACAACTAATATAATTAATTTATCTATATTCTCAGCTCCTAAAGATGGGTGATGCGACATCAAGGCTTGCTCGTCTAGCCACTGGACCCTTGTTCGTGGCACAAGAGTACAAAAAATATCGATTGAACGGTTACATTTTCGGCGCTAAAGTGTACGAGGAAAGTACAAATGTACAGAACTCGGGTATTTCATACAAGGCTCTTACTTTCTTTCGAGCAAGCGCAAAAGATAAAAACCTCGTTGAAGCTGAAATGACTTACTATGGTGTAATTCAAAATATATTTGAATTGGATTATATAAGCTTCAAAGAGGTTGTATTTTACTGTGAATGGGTAAGAGTTGAGGATAAAAATGCTTCTAAAGTTGATCCTGTCACCAATTTGATCATGGTTCACTTGTCCAAGTTGAAGAGCAACGACCACGTGAGCGATGAGCCGTTTGTTTGTGCATTTCAAAAGGTTAAGCAAGTGTTTTACTCGGAGTATATCAACAACGAGCCGTGGTCAATTGTCCAACACGCGCCAAGGCGTCTAAATAGTATTGTGGATGACTTGGCTGCTCCTACCGAATATCAATCCATTTTTTATGATAACCCGAATTTGAAACAATTTTTCAATTTGTAATAATTATTTCAATTTGTACCGAAACATCCATTTTTAATGCTTTTACTTGATCTGCACTTTATCATTTTCACTCTTGTGTAGTGTGCGTGTGTGGAGAGGAGATTAATACATAAATATTCCAACTACATCTAAGTTTTGTTTATACTAATCCATGAATATACGCTTCTTACCTTTAATAGGTGATTAGTACATAGTTATTTGGGGTGTCCTATTTGTGGAGAGGAGACTGAATCTCTTCGTCTATCCGAACACTAAGAAATACCATAATCCTATGGAGCGATGCTCTGCAAATTCCTCCCAACCGTTACGTAGCCAAACATCACCGGTTGAAGTTGTCAATTCCACTTTCCATACCCCACCACTTTCCATACCCCATTCAAAGGTGGAGTTGACAACTTCAACTGCTGATTTTTGGCTACACAACGGTTGGAAGGAATTTGCAACGCATACCTCCATAGGATTATGGTATTTCTTAGTGTTTAGATATGAAGAGAATTATAATTGACACGATTGCCCGGGGTACATTAGTTGGAAGGAGGTGCCATATGAGCTCAAGTTAGCTGTTTGAGTGACAATACAGGTAATGTATTTATATTTATATGTCAATTTCGATTTCGATTTCAATTACAATTTATATTTATCTATATTTGAGGGGCGGATACTAATTTTACTTTATTTCAATTCAGGGGACAGGGAGTGGCCCTAAGGGTAGGCCACATATGCTCTACTTATGTGGCTACTCGGACGAGAAGGGAAGGATAAGGAGGTGTTCCCGAGCGTCGCGGTACAAAATCTCTTTTCCATGCAAATAGTTTGTAGATTTGAGATAAAATAATGGTGATGTTGTTTCTTTTTAAATAGTTTCTTATTTGAATATATATTTGCATTATCTTTAGTTTGTTCGGATATATGATGTGTGGAACAGGTACAACGTTGCTATAACAGATACAAATATACTGCTGGGCAGTGGCAGTGGCCATACTGCCCAGCAGTTTTTTTTTTAATTCTGCCCAGAATTGTCACGGTCAATGACCGTGACACGTCCGTGACAACTTATTGTCACGGACGTGTCACGGTCATTGACCATGACAATTTTTTTACAAGGGGTCACGGCTTTGTCACGGTCATTGACTGTGACAAAACGTGTCAAGGTCAATGACCGTGACACGACCGTGACACAAAACGCGAGTTTTATGTCAAGGTCATTGACCGTGACACGACCGTGACAAAAAAAGTTGTCTCGCCTCGAAATGTCACGGTCATTGACCTTGACAAGGTGAATTTGTCAAGGTCAATGACCTTGACAAATGGGCAGATTTGGTGTAGTGTTACTTGAAACAACTAAAGCTAAAGAGTGTCTTAAAATATAAAATAAAATTTTTACACTACTGACTAGTCCTTAGTCGGGAACCTTATGGACAACCTCACCCCAATGTGATTTGATAGTACTTGTACCATGAATGATCATATAATATAGATAACCAATTTGGACACTAAACTTAAGAGCTTAATAATGATGTGTATGACTCATGTCATGTTCAATTCATCCTAAACTCTTTATCTCCCGAATATGGACCTTTTTAGATTCATTACAATAATATAAATAATAAGTGAAATGTTGGGGATAGTGTTATGGTCAATGGAGTTGAAAAGAAGAAGGATGTAAAGGGAATTAAAAGTGACCATTCTAATAAGGAAGAATTTGACCAATTTTCTATAAGGAAGGAAAGGAATGACAAATGTCACTTCTACAAAAAGAAGGGTCACTTTCAAAAATATTTCTTGAAACGTAAGCTTGGTTAGAAAATAAAGGTAAGAGTTTGTATTTTATATGTTTCAAATCAAAATTAATTATATTCCTTATAATACTTGGTGGAATGATCTGGTTCTACTACTCATATTTCAGACTCAATGCGGTGATTCCTTTCAACCTTGATCATAAAAGCAAAAGGAAGAATTTCCTTACATAGGGATATGGAGAAAAATGAAAGTTAAATCCATTGGAACTTTTAAATTGGTTTTATATTTAGGTTTTAGTTTAGATTTTACAAAAACTCTTTACGTATACCTTCATTTCTAGGAATTTATTTTCTTTGTCAGAACTTATTCTTAATGGCTTCATTTTTGAAGTCATAAATAATATTTCTAGTTTATTTAAATGTTATTTTCTTTTTGGGTCTGGATTTTTGATGAATGATTTATATTAAATAAATATTTTTTCTCGAATCACATGTTGCCCGACATCCTAGTGGTGTAACTAAAAGTAGCCATAAAATTAGCATTCTACTTATTTGCGGCATAAATGATTAGGATACATATCTTGAAAAATAATTATAAGAGTTATTGAAAAAGTGAATTATCCCTAACCTATATGGAGTTGATTTGGGTATGTGATGTTTGTATCAAGGAAAATAAACAAAACACATAAAGAAATGAGGCACAAGAAGCACATAATGTTCTGAATTATACATACAAATATATATGGACCTTTTGATGTTCCATCTATCAAAGGGAAAAAAATTCCATTACCTTTAATGATGATTTCCACATTATTGACATTTATAATTATTACATGATGAATCAAAGTATATTAATCTTTTTAAAATTTATATTATCGAGGTTGAAATAAATTAGGAAGAAAAGTGAAAATTGCTAGGTGTGATGTGGGTGGTGAATTTTATGGTACATATGATGAGTCAAGACAACGCCCTAGCCCTTTTACTAAATATTGAACGTTCAAGTTTTTGTGCATACTACACGATCCTGGCAGAATGGTGTAGCTGAAAAACACAATCGTTCTTATGTTCATGATTAGAAGCATGTTAATTAAAACTAAGTTTCTAATATCCTTATGGATGCATGCTCTTAGGACCCTTGTGTATATCTTAAATCAGGTATAGTATCTCGATTTCGAAGACTGCTTATAAACTATGGAAAGTTTTGAAACTCCCTTTAAGACATTTACTTGTTTGGGGTTGCCGAAGGAAGAAAAAAAATTATAATCCATAAAAAGAAATTGGAATCTATAGTGACAACTTCTCATTTAATTGGGTATCCAAAAAAAATCAAAGAAATATAAATTCTATTATCCTAATTATATGATAAGGATTATTGAGCCCAAAAATGAAAGATTCATTGAAGATTGCGAAGTCAATGGGAGTGATAAGTTAGGGATGTGATCATTAAAGAAGTTAGGATACATATCCCTTTGTTATAAGTTCTTAGTGTTCATAGTGTTTCAACGTTTTTTTGAACCGATCAACAATACTTAACAACGTATGAATGATCAAGTGCCCAAACTACCACATAAGTACACTTTAACTAATGAAACATTTATAAAGGAACCCCATGAAATAACCTTAATAAGATATCAAAAGAATAAGAGACCAAATATTCTAGATAACTATGTGGTGTATTTACAAGAATATGACATTAAAATAGGAGATATTGATGATCTAGTTATTCATGAACAATCAATTAATTATAATGATTTTGCTAAATAAATTGATGACATGAATGAAGAAATAAAATCTATAGATTTCAATAATGTCTGTGAGGTGGTAGAATCGACTAAAGAACATAAACAACTCGTGTGTAAGCCCTAACTGATTTAAATGGAAATATCGAACGATATATAGCTAACTTATTGTCAAATATTTTAATCAACAATAAGGCATTAATTATAATGAGACATTCTCTCCTGTTAGGAAGAAAGATTCTGTTAGAATTATCTTAGCATTGGTGGCTCAATATGATTTATAGTTGCACTAAATGGATGTGAGAACAAGTTTTTTAAATGGGCGTTTATAAGAAGAATTCTAAATTGCACACCTATATGTATTCATAAAAGGGAAATGAAAACATGTCCCATCTGTTATAGAAATCAATATATGGAATTAAAATAGGCTTCTCGACAATCGTAACCTAAGTTTCACGATACCATTACTTCCTTTAGGTTTAAGGAAAACACTGTTAATCTTTCCATATACATGAAAATTAGTGGGTGAAAGATTTTGATTATAGTGATCTATGTTGATGAATTGCTTATAATTAGAAGTGATCTTTGTTTATTACGAGAAACTAATGATTATTTTTTGAAAAACTTTGCAATGAACGATATGGTCACATTGTGGTATAGATCACGTGGATTGTTGGGATTTTGTCACAAGGATTGTATTAAAGAAGTTGTAAAAATATTTATCACACAATATTATGGTCCCATTATTGTTCCAATTCAGAAAGGGGATAATTTCATCTTAAGTTAATGTCCACAAAGTGATATGGAATGAGAACGACTAAAAGGTGTGGCTTATGTTTCTATTGCAGCGAGTTTGATGTATGTAGAAGTTCTTATGAGACCAAATATTACTTTTGTCATTGGTATGATAGGTATAAATAATAGTAATCCAAGATACAATCATTGGAAAGTTGCAAAGAAAGAGTTATGGTACTTGGAAGGGACAAATGATTACATGCTCAAATTTAAGAAGACCGATCACCTTAAGGTGGTTGAGTATGAAAAATCATATTTTGATGGATGGTGGATTAGAAAAAGAGAAGTTCGGGTTATGTCTTGTTGTAATGAGATGAGTCGTCTCTGGGAAAAGTGCTAAGTAGAGTTTTCTTGCTTCATTCACCACAAAGGCTGAGTTTGTATCCTTTTTTAAAGCTACAAATCATGGGTTATGGTTGCAAATTTTATTTGAGGACTTAGAGTTATGGTTCGAAATCTAAGACGTCGAAATTTTATTATGATAATGTTGAAACAATCTTCTTTTCAAAGAATGATATGTACACTAAGGAAACTAAGTAAATTGAGATGAATACCTATCTATTAAAGAAGAAGTTCAAAAATAATGAGTGTCAATTATATACATTAGTACAAATATTAACATAGAAGATCCTCTTACGGTAGGTTTATCTTTAAAGATATTTTTGAAACATGTTGAAGGGATCGATCTATGGTGTTTTAGTTAGGGATTTCTAGTGGTTATTTATTAGACATTACATTATAATATTGATAAACTGTATATAAATTTTACATTTATATTTTTATTGTACACACGCATGTGAATGAATGAACTCGACAAAAATTGTCTTTATATAATGACGTCATGGACCTTTATTGAGCAACCCACATTATAAGCCTAATTAAGATATTAGTGGTATAATACATGGAAGGAACCATGTTTTAAAATTAGTATGGGACAACCATAACTCATATTTGTGGATTATTTAACTAATGTCTATAATTAAAGATGACTATTCTGAATTTATTTCATGCCTTATGTTCCTTGAATCAAATAATAAAAGAGAATTATTATATGGATCAAGTGGAAGATTATAGGGAATATTTAATTATTATATGGATTCAGGAACTATGGTAAATTCAAAATTATTTGGTTGATTAAATATTAGTACCCTACTTAATGTAGTCAACATAAGAATTCAGGTTTGACAATGATTCTTTCAATAAGTTAATAAAAGTTTAGAGATAATAATGGTGATTTAGTTTCCTAATTAAAGTCTACTTCGATGGATGGTAGAGTTCATGAATATCTAGGGAATTAGGGTTCTTTATCTCCCATTACATGGTAGATTATCTCTCTAGGGACCTAAATTATTAATTAGGCCCAATTGAAGACTGGCCAACTAAGCCCAACAGTATATGGGATACGTCTGACCCAACCCCTCAAAGAAATTAGCATAAGAATTTATCACATGGATAAATATGAACATTTTTCACGTCCATATTATTAAGCTTAGTTGGTTACCTACAATCTCTGATGAGATACTTTGGAGCCATCACATGAGCCAATAACAAGCTGGGAGAGCTCCTTAAATAACTCAACCACTACAATTTTACACCACGATAAATACAACCTACACCCCAAGGCCAAGGGGGATGTAATTTTGAAACTTGGTGAGAACTTAATAAAATACTGTAACCTCTCCGTGGACGTAGAAAATTTTCCAAACAACCTATATTCTCGTGTTATGTTATTGGTATATTATATTCAATCTATAATTGTTTTTCTGAAATCCTTTTAATTGTGATTAATTTGCATTCACAATTGGCACAATTTCTGGGAACGACTTTCCTTTCCATGAGAAAAATCTTCACAAAGAACAGCGCACCCCAGCCCGAAGATGTGCGAGATAATTTATATCCACTGAGGATCAGGTTTAATGTTTGTCAAGATGTAAATCAAAGGTTTCAACAAGAACAACATCCTTTAGAGAAAAGTCATGAGTAACCTAGGTCTACTCATATCTCATGCTCGGTTGAATCCTATGAAGCAATTTTTCAACAGCATGAGGAGGCAGCTTGCCTCCAAGTTTAAGAGAATTCTCACCTCCAAGGGCGACTAGAAGATATGGAAAAAGAACTCCGCTGGAATCAAAAGAGCTAACCTTGGAGTTCTAACCCTCAGGTGAGCAAGACTCGCAGCCGAGGAAGGAGCACCAGGCACGACTAAGAGCATTAAGGGCATATAAGTTATCAAGGTAGGCGCCCCAGAGATGACGAGTGCCATAGAGATGACATAAGGAGTTTGGTTCGAAGGGAAATGGACCAATGCCCCACTCATAGGGGGCCAGGTCAACAAAGGAGCTAACGAGGAGAGCCCACATCACCCAGATGGAACCCCTTAAGAAGTTTAAAACCCACAGTTTAACGTCTACGATGGAAAGACTAATCCCATTGAGCATGTTCGAGAGTACATGCAGGATATGTCTTTATAAATTCATATTGATGCGATTACGTATCACATTTTTCCTTCCATATGGGGCGACACTGCCTAGAAATAAGTTGCTTCATAGGTCCACCAATAGTTTCAAGGTGCTCGTCGAATCCTTCACTGCTTATTTCATCACCAAAATATCTCATCCCAAAATAATAGACTCGCTACTAACAATGAAAAAGAATCCATATGAGTCCCTGCATGAAAACACCAAACGCTGCTGGAAAGTCTTTAATAAGTTAGACCGCGGTATCCTTCAAAATAGGTCTTACCCAATATGTCGATGTTGTATCAATCACTTACCAATAAGGATGTTGAAACCATTGAAGATCTCATATCATGCATCGAGAAATATACCAAGGTGGAGGACGTGGTCCATCCTGGGCAAGCTGAGACTGGTCATACTAAGGCAAATAAAGGGGGAGATAAGGAGAATACCCTAAAAAATGGGAATAAGAAGAAAAATGGTTCTATGAATGGGGGCAAGACTGATTACTCTAAATATTTTCAAGTCATCAACATAGTTTTGAAAGAGATGATTTACAAGATCTTTGTAAAGATCAAAGATTAGTAGTTCGTCAAGTGGCCAAAGAAGATGGGTAGAAATTCGACCAAGAGGAAGAATGCGCTCTGGTGTGTATTCCATAAAGAAGGCGGTCACAAAATAAAAAAAAAGTAAGGCCCTCAAAGCTGTTTTGAAAGAATTAGTCCAAGCTAGGCATCTGAACGAGTTTATTGAGAAGAAATATGACCAGGCTGCAGTTAATGGCAACCAGAAACAAGATAATGTCATAAATGATAAAATGGGGCATGAGTTCACCATCATACATGGTGCATCCGACCTTAATAAGATCCAAGGGAATGTTATTCAGATGGAACTCAAGAAAGTTAGAGCTGTCATGAAAGATTTTCAGATTGATCCCGCTAAAATCTAGCCTAGTAAGCGTCGATAACTAGAGGACGTTGGTTGTCATAAGCACATTGTCTTTATAGAGGAGGAATTATATGGGGTACAAACTGCACATCAATACACGCTAGTAATCACTCTTAGAATCACGAATTGAGACATGAATAAGTTACTAGTGGACCAGGGGAGCTCTTCAGTTGTAATGTATCTAGATATCTTACACGAACTCAAGCTTAAGATGTCAGACCTCATTGAGGTTACCGTTCTTACGGTCATATTTATAGGGAAGATGATGATTCCATTAGGGAAAGTGATCCTTCCAGTAAGGGCAAGGAATATTTAAATAATTCATTGAGTTTTGATGGTTGATATTGAGTCACCTAACCACGCTATATTAGGAAGGGGTGTCTTCCTGCCATTAGGGTTATCCCTTTTATCTACCACCATAAGCTCAAGTGCATCACGAATAAAGGGATAATGGAGATCAGAGGTGATCAAAAAGCTGCTCGAAAGTGCTTCATAGCCGCCACTAGGCCGAAGCAGGAAAAAAAAAGAAAGAAGTTAGTTCGAAGGCATCCCATGATGGGGCTATTCCATCTAAATAGAAACTACATCACGACTAGGGGTGGGAGATACTAGGATCCACCCCACAAACTGGGTCGTCGAAGACGTGTAGGAGGTTATTATTTATAAAGCCATGCCAGAGAGAAAGTGTTAGATAGGGGCAAGCATGACTAACCTTGAAAGAGAGGAGTTGACCGCCTTCAAAAAAACAAAGCTTAGATATATATGCGTGTGAACTAAACGATATGTCGAGGATTGATCATACAATTGTCTATTATTAAATTTATGTGGATCCAACGTTCAAGTTGATCATGCAGAAGGATCATCGAACAACCCTAGAAAAGGTAAAGGCAGTGGAGAAGGAAGTAGGGAAACTTTTGGAGGCAATGTCCATCAAATAAGTTCAAATTACAAGTGTCTCTCAAATTCGTTTGTGATCCGAAAGGGAAATGGGGGATGGAGAGTCTGCATAGATTTTATCGACCTCAATAGGTCCTATTCGAAGGGGAACTTCCCCCTATCAAAGATATATGAGCTCGTCGATGCCACAACAGATCATGAGCAAATGAGTTTCCTAAATTCTTACTCTGGGTTTCATCATATCCCTCTATTCGGCCTCGAATAAGAGTGACCATCTCCAAAACCTAGGTAACACCTTTGAAATTCTCTTGTGCTACAAAATGAAACTTAATGCCAGCAAGTGTTCATTTGAGATCCAGTCAGGAAATTTTTTGGCTCATCTAGTTAGCAAGAGGGGGATTGAGGTTAGCCTAGATCATATAGAAGATATCAACAGGGTCCAATTACCAAAGGCATTACTTGAGGTGCAAAAACCTACCAAAATGCTTGCAACACTTAACCTCTTTATTTCAAAGTCATTTTAGAGTTGTCGACCATTTTTTCAACTGTTCAAGAATGATAAGGGCCTCAGCAGAACGATGAGTGCTCCAAGGCCCTAGAGGTGATCAAATCATACCTTAGTATACCTTCAATGCTAGTAATCCCTGATCAAGGGGATCCCCTTTACCTTTATCTCGCAGTATCAAGCCATGAAGTTTGCCCCGCCTTGACCTGTGAAAGAAAGGCTAAGCAATTTCTTGTTACTATGCCAGCAAGACGCTCTTAGATATCAAGAAACATTACTTGCCTCTGGAGAAACTAATTTGTGCACTGGTGTTCGTTTCACACAAGCTAAAGCATTACTCTAAAGCCCATTATATTAGTGTGATTAATTCTTTGCCCCTTAAAGTTTTCCTTCCTGAGGATGGCCTTTTTAGACGAGTGACAAAGTGGTCGGTAGAGCTTGAGAGGTTCGATATTCACTTCCCACCAAGGACAATAATCAAAGGGAAAGTTTTGGTCGAATTGAGCATATAATTTACTGAAGAAAGCGCTACCGACCAACAACTAGTTGATCTCAGAGTTGCACAAATAGGTCTAAGGAAAAATATGGATGTTGTATGTTGATGATGTCTCCAATTTAAAGGGATAATGTGTAGGAATTGTCCTTGTGACTCTAGAGAATGCTATGATTGAGTGAAGGATCAAATCGGGATATGATTCCTCTAACAATGGGGTTGAGTATGAGGTGCTCATCGTTGAAATTCGCAAAGCATGATTGCTCATCGCAAGGAGAGTTAACATTTATTGCGACTCAAAATTAGTGTCCAATCAAGTCAGTGCGTATTTCAATGCCTACCTCACAGTCGTACACGATCTAATTATAAAATTTGAGGAAGTTCACGTTCGATAGTTCCCCGGGGTCACAATAGTCATGTTAATGCTCTAGCAGCACTAAGCTCAGTAATTGACTCAGATATCAGGAGAACCATCAAAGTGGAATTTCTCACCAAGCCCAGTATTGATAAGACAGTAGAACCCGAGTACGTCCTCTCCATCAACAAAGGTCCCAGTTGGATGGACAACATCATAGCGTACTTACAGAACGAAACCCTGTCGACCAATAAGAAGTTACCCCATCAGGTCAGGGTAAAAGTTATGAGTTTGCACTTTAACAATAGGGTCTATCTGTACAAGAGATCCTTCATAGGCCCGTAACTCTAGTGTGTGCACCCAAATGACATTGAAAAATTTCTTTCTGAACTTCATGATGTAATTAAAAAAATCCACACATAAGGAAGATCCCTTACATTCCGAGAAATCAAAGAAGGCTATTAGTGGACGTACATGCAGAGAGATACAAGTGTTTATGTTCGAAAGTGCAAAAAGTGCCAAAAATTCTCTCCCCTAGTCCATCAACCTGAGGCCCTTAACCAACCCGTGGCCATTTACACAATGGGGTTTGGTCATCATGATACCACTACTTGCCACACCTGGGAATCGTAAGTACTTACTGGTCAGCATAGTCCATTTAGCCAAGTGGGTAGAGGTAGAACCACTGGCCAATATTAGATATGTCAACATGATAAGGTTCATTTGAAGAAACATCATAACACGCTTTGGGGTACCAATGACCATCATAACTGATAACGACACACAGTTTGAGAGTGAACCTTTTTAGTCTTTCTACGATGAGCATAAAGTCAAACACCATTGCAGTTCGATGGCGTATCCCTAAAGCAACGGTTAAGTATAGGCCTATAATAAAAATATGCTCGACGACCTTAAGAAGAGGCTAAAAAGAGCGAAAGGCGCCTAGGTGGACGAGCCTCCCCTTGTTCTCTGAGCATATCGTACCACACCTAGAAGACCAATTGAGGAAACACCCTTCGTTCTCAGATATGGAATGGAATCTTTCATACCACTTGACGCAATCCCCCCCTGACCATGCGGACAAGGTTGGTTGACCAAGAACTAAACGACGATGCCCTTCACGCTGAGCTTGACCTAGACGATGAACGAAAAGAGCAGGCTATGATCAAGCTTGCCTCATACCAGCAGTAGTTGTCAAAGTAGTACAACAAGGGGGTCAATCTGAGAAAGTTTCAAGAAGGAAACTACGTCCTTAGAAAAGTTCTCAGCAGCTCCATAAGACCGTCGGATACGAGTTGGGGCCCAACTGGGAGGGATCATTCAATGTTATCACATATGATCTACAAGGAGACTATCACTTAAAAATAATGGAGGGAATAGATATACCCATAGCATGGAATGAGGCCAACCTCAACAAGTTCTACTTGTAGTCTTCATTTTGCTTTTCAGCACTTAGTTTATGCAAATTTTCATTTCAAAACTTATGTCCCTCGTAATTTATTATTCCTGTTATGAATAAAGGCCCTTCTTTTCATATCTCAAAGCTCTTAAGATATTCGATTACTTTATATTATTTCCTAAGTAGCGGGCTCACAATTGTCTATTAGTCATTTGAAAAAGTGTCGATATGGCGTTAACTTGATTACAAGAACAATTTTGTTAACTATAATTAAAACTAAAGTCCTCAAGTACTTGTCACAAACAACACAGGTGACCTCATGAAAGCTGTACGGGTGATCCCTAGGAAATAAACCAACAGTGCTTGGTCGAATAAATCCTGAACGGGTGGATTGCCCATAGACCAGGTGCATTTTTGCCATTGTCTTTTTAGGACTAAAGGAGTGGGACGACACGACCTAAAAGTTAATAAAGGAAGAATAACATATGTAAGGAATAATGAACTACAAAAATGCATAACAATTGATATTAACCTGATTCATTTGACATAGCCCGATTGAAAAAAGTACCAATTACATAATTATTACAAAAGGCACAAGATCTACAATAGTTTTTGGTCGGCGAGCTAGAAATTGTACTATTTTCTTCCTTCGACCATCGTTAGGGTTAGGCATGTATTCATCATCACTTTTATGACCTTTCATGTAGCTCTAGACAAGTTGAAGGGGAATGGCATCTCAAGAGATACATATCTCATCACGCACAAAAGGAGGTCGGTTGTATGCAGGGCAGTCATCTTGGTACATATACCATTACTCAGAGTCTCGGGGTTTCTTAATAACCTTGAGGGGGTTCAGTCAATCTTTCTTGTAAGCAACATCTTTAGCTTCCTACAATGTCAATGGGGCTTCTTGCAAACCCGCATCATAACCTATCGACCAAGCCGCTTGGGGACCTATCCTGAATAAATAATGAAGCTTTTTTTTTTCGCGACTTAACCCCATGACCATGGCATTGCTTCTTTGAACTAGCTCCTCGGCTTAAAAAAGTTTCTTCTTCAAGTCATCATTTTCTAACTAGACTAGAGTGTTGACTTCACCCACGTCATTAGATTCAGCTAATTGGGCCTTGGGCCTTCAAATCATTTATTTCTTTTTGCATGACAACACTCACATTTTCCAAGTCTTTGAGGTCGTCCATCAGCTTGGCGACTAGGGTGGACTAGTTCTTTTAGGCCTCAGTCCACTTTCATAAAGTGTCACAGGGAGTCAGAAATGCTGGACAAGCTTGCGTGCAAGAATCTTGCCCAAGCATGTTGTTTAAGTTGTTGGTAGAAGGAATTTCCTTGGCAATAGGCTACAACATCAAGGCAGAACAGACAATAGTTCATCAAAAATGCATAAATTAGGACATTCAAGCAAATGAAAATACTATTTTAATTAACAAAAGTGATGGGTAGGCAGAGCCAATACAAGAAAGGAAACAAAAATAGTATAATGCATAAGCAAAAGAAGAAAAATCACCCTAGAACTATGGGATTCACTTCTTCACCTGCTCTTTTATTTTAACCTTTTTTCCCTTGGGTGCGACCTCCTTTTCCTTAGGTGCCACCTCAATTGTCCTGCTCAGCAGGATGGCTAGTGGAAAGCTCTTCATCGTCTAGAGGGAGGACATGTATGGGGCAGACCAAATAACTCAAATTCAGTAGCGACTCCAACTTTTACCAAGGCGTGATCATATCCATTCTTGAAGCTCACCTTCTGAGAGTAGGCAATCTAGATCCTGGAATCAACATATGTCTCGTCCCAGCCTTACTCGAAGTCGACGTCCTTGGCGAGAGGAATCTAAGCCACCTCTATAGTCAACTAAGAATTATCATTCGATAGACGAGTGCTCTCTATCTATAACAAATTATTCTCCATTTTGAGCGAGGACATAACTTCAAAGGTGATCTTCTTCTATTTATCACGGGCCTCATTGGCCTGGACCATGGCCTCCTTAGACTTTCAGAGGGTATCAGTCAGTTCATCATTTAATCTGGACTAGTTGGCGTGATCATCCAGTATACAAGTAAACTCTTCCATAAACTACTAATCAAGAAAAAGATCAACTGTTAAAAGATCTAACAAATTGCTAACAAGTAGTCTAAATATTGAAAAGAAAAAAACCTTTCTAGGGACAAAGTTTGGGAGGCTTGAAGAGAAAGATGGTCTGGTCCCAACAACTTCAGTCGTTCGTGATTGCCCAAGAGCACTACACCACTTAGTAAGCCTGGGACAAGGGTTGTATTGTGGGCCACATACTAGGCCTCAAAGATGTTGGAGAGAGAAGGGGAAATATTGTTCTTATTCGAAGGGGCTGTAATGTTCTTTTTCTTCCCCTCCTCCTTATTTTTCTCCCATTTCTTCTTCTTTTTTCCTCTTCTGTCTTCTAATCCCTGGCGACCAAACTTGGGTCACCAAACTTGGAGGATTCACCTTGCACCTTTTTTGGGGACTTGGCCCTGACAGAGAGGAGGACCTCATCATCGTCGTCGTCAACAATCAAAAGGAGTCTTTTTTGCGGGAGCCCTTAAATCTTCCTCTTCTTAATGGATTGACCTAACATCATGCAGTTCAAAGAAGAAGAAGTTTGCTCGTCAGAAAGAGGAAGATTTAGTATGTCGTCTACTGGGCGAGTAGTAAAACCATCAGTAGTATTGATGTACTCAAGCAAAAAGGCTGTTAACCTGGGCTGCTCACCGTCAGGAAGGTACTCTCTCACCCTCCAAGCATTTAGCATATCGATAATATTGATATCTTAAAGGGAGGGCTCCTTATTTTTCTTATGAGTTAGTCAAAGACAAAAGAATAGAGAAATTAGCAACAACAAATGATATACAAAATATAAGCAATTAGAGGAACAAACAGAAAACCTATGTATTCTTCCCCCTTAAGGAGCGGTGGATGTTGCCAATTTCTGGCGATGAACTACCGATCCTAATATCCTTTGTTGGAATCAGAGATGTTTACGACCAACACCTTCTTGTCCTCCCTCGCCTTCTAGTAGAGGAGGCCATTAGAAATATGAGACCAGGTGTAACAATACCTAATCTTTGAGATGCCTAGGTTGGTCCCATAGGGCTCGTTTATACGATTAACCCCATCGACTATTTGCTAAGTACTAGGGGCACACTGAGAAGGGACCACCCCAAAGAATTCAAAAAATAAAGAATTTGAAGGAAATGTTAACCCCCCTGGACCACATCCAAGGTGCGAATCTAGTTCCCCCTTCGATGTCTCTAACGCCTTTGGGAATGGGGGCACATTTGATATTCACCCAAGACAGAATGGAGTAGGTCTTCCTGAATTCGTCAACACTTTTTCCATGGATAGTTGACATTTTTAAAAGAATAAATTATCACTACTGAAGACAAATAGAATGAAGAAGAAATAGAAGAAGAATGTTGCAAAAGTAATAGATGAAGATGGAAACTTACAAAGGTGAAGAAGTGCGAAAGCAAAGTGACCGTTTGGTGTTGACACAACCCATTTTGAAACCTTATGCACAATCGAAAGGTGCAATACCCAAGGAGATTTTGGTGCTTCACTTTCTACTCGGACAAGCGTACCCCTAGAACTTCTACATAATTAAAAGTCTTCCCTGTTGATTCAAATTCATAAGAACGGATCAAAATCATTTGGGACAAAGGCAATGATAAAACCTACTAGCCTAACAAACCTTAGTCCAGAGGTTTTAGGGGCAACTGTGGGGACCTAAATAATTAATTAGGCCCAATTGAAGACTTATTGACCATGCCTATAAGTATGTGGGGAACGCACGTCCCAACTCCTTATATCAGAGCATTCATTAGTCACGACAATAAATACGAACATTTATCACGTCCATATTGATAAGCTTAGTTGGTTACCTATAATCTCAGACGAGATATTCAGGAGTCACCGCACGATCTAATAACAAGCAGGGAGAGTTCCTTAAACAACTCAACCACTTCCGTTTTACACCACTATAAATACAACCCATACCCTAGGTCCAAGTGTAATTTTGAAAGTTTGAGAGAACTTAATAAAATACAGTAACCTCTCCGTGGACGTAAGCAATTTTCTGAACATGTATATTTGTGTGCTGTGTGATTGGCATCTTATATTCATTTTTTAATTTCTTTTTGAAATCCTTTTAATTGTGATTAATTTGCACTCACAATCTCCACCAATAATCTATAGGCAAAAATATAGAGCAAGGTCGAGAAATTTTGTAATTTCAATTAGTGTTATTTTTTGTACAAGAAAAAAGGTTTGTTGGAGCAATTAAGGAGAAGAATTAGAAGGGTACTTTTATACCAAATTAAATCATAAGTAACTGATAACGATATGTGTTCTTATTCCATTAATCTAAGCATAATTCGCGAAAACATAAAGATATTTATTTGTGTGATCCCTTTAGAATTAGGAGTACATAAAACAAGTAGGTTTATTTGTTTTAGTTAAGGAGATATTTATTTTTATACCCTTACTCATACTCATTTAAAACTCAATCTAAAAGTAAACACATAACCCCTCTTCCACCCCACCCCCACCCACTGGAATACTCGTCAGAACGTCATAATCCTTGCCAGATTGTTTCTCTCTCTCTCTCTCTCCATCTATTTCTTTCATTTTTTAGGTCCTCGCCAGCAGTACCATTGCTTGCACCGGAGATAATGAAGCTTTCGCTAGGAAAAATATTGCTTTCACAAAAAAAATAATAGAGTTTTTGCCGGAAAAATGGCGTTTTCGCAGGAAAAATTGAGTTTTCGAAGAAAAAAATTATGGTTTTATTGAAATAGTAAATTTATCTGTTTCGAGTTTTTGTCAAAAATTATCGAATATGGAAGTTGATGGATAGATCTCGACGAGTAGACTTCAAATATATAAATTTTGGATTTATAGATTTGAAGTTATGGGTTTTTAAAAATTTGATGGTTTTATTTTTGTATGAGTTGTCAAATGGTATATTGACAATTTTTTATGGCGCTTTCAGTATAGTGACTAAACTCATAAAATTGTATGGTATGTCCTATTTTTACATACTTTTGAGTTGGATTGGACCTTTTCCGAAAAGCCCCTTTAGAAATTAATATTCTGTTATTTTCTAGAAAACATGATTTCAGAAATATTATAATTCAGTATTTAAAAATTGGGGTTCCAAATGCAAATTCTTGATAAAGTTGGAATTTAAACACATAAAACGCTATTATAATTCAAAACCATATAAGCCCAAATGTTTCTCTCAAATATGGTTTTACCGCTATGACCCTTTCACTCCCTTTGCAGAATAAGGTTTTGGGGTCCTAGTCCAATATATAAAACATGAATGTTATATTAAATGAAAAATGCTATAAAATTGTGCTACTATAATAGCTATATATATAATAACCAATGAAAAAACATCCCTTAAATCCTGAATTTAAAATTGCCAATGGTGATACAATACAATTATATGACACATTAAAGTAACCAAGAGAGGGATGAAGATAACTCTGGCAACAGAATAAAACTATTACTGATTTCCTGGCTTGTTGGAAGGCCCTAGTTTCCCAAGTGGTCAATGCATCTACATAAAATGCCCATGTTTCATGACATAAAAAAGCGAGATAAATAAACTTTGATGTCACTTTTTTTTTAATTTATTTTTATATTAGTTTTGTAAAATTTACATGATTTCTGAGTTTTATAATTTTTGGGGGCTCCTAGCATATAAAAAGCTTCGAAGCTCTCTCTAAAGGCCGGCCCAACTTGCATCCAGTACCTCACGTCTTGTGCTACTTAAACAATAATAATCATCTCAAAAATTAGATTCTAAACTGAAATAGTTGTATGGTTGATTACAGGTATGATTAGTTATATTTTTTTAGCATGTTAAAAGAAAATTTCATTTGGATCTAGTAAACCTTTAAACTTTAAAATGTGATAAATTAGAAATGAGCAAATTAGATCAAGTGCACACCTAATTTGTGGGGACATCCCCATTCAGATTGTAAATTAATATTTTTTTTCAAAATTTGGTGGAAAAGATCTCCGTAGTAAGGAGATCAACTCCACAAAATATCATGAAAAATATTCAATTGGGAAGTAGGTCAAATGACCATTAAAACTTTAAATAGATGAAAGTACTCGTGGAGTTTGTTAAAGTTTAGGGAAAATGTTTTTCTAACAATAGAGAGCAACTCTATCAAATTTCATAAAAGCTCATTCATTTACCCATTAAAATGCGGAGGTCCATATCCAAACACTGATATCCAATATTGATATATGTCCTTGTATGCTCGTGGTTAGGAGTAGTTATCGGTCAGTAAATGACCTATACCAATACAATATTATCCCAATTTTTTGGTATGCTTAGTTTAGGATTTTTGAAAACATGTACAAATACCATATAGATCGATATTTCGGAGTTGGTATAACTTCTTATTTTGATGAGTTAGGATTTGTTTTGGTATATTTTTAGTTTTGGTGTTATTTTGTTTTGATATTTTTATTTTATTTTGTATTATTCATGTTTTTTTTCGATTTTTTTAATTTCCAAATGTAATAACTAAACTAAGACATAAGCTATGAAATAACCTACATATTTATACACCATACACATAAAATATGAAATAAATAAGGGATAAACTCATAATTTTCACGTAAGAATTGAAAAGAGCTCGTACGAAAGATAAGACACATGAATCATCATGTAACCTAAATTTTAAAATCTAGCATAATATTTTGTGAAAAATAGAAAATACTACACACTCGTCCACATGGAAGAAAAATTAACTAAAAGCTTTTATATGCAAGAGAAGGATAACGAAGACCGTTAAGCTCACTTTTAATATTGACTGTAATGATAAATCAGTTTAATTGATAATATAAGCTAATATCTATAATATAAATTTGGCATCTTTGGCATACTGAAATGAAATCTGTATATTAGACGGGAGTTTCGATAATTTAATTTCAGTATGATGAAATCGGTAAATCGTTTTTTAAATGTCTGAACAAAAACCAAATTTTTTGGTAATTTCAATTTTTGGTAATGAAAAGTAATAAACCACACTATATTTTTTTAACCAAAACGTTATGATACGTTAAAAGACCATATCATAACCACTCTTACTCGTGATGATCTTGCTAGGGCCAATTCCCGTGTTCTAAGGTCCCTGTAAGGACATTTTTTACATGTCCGAAATGTTTCATTTATTTATGTCGTACGCCGCTACATTTGGCACGTCTCCTCACGATCTCACATGATGGCCTCTATCCGAATTCCGGGAATCAAGCATGCATTATCTCCACTAATATGTCCCACATCTGCCTCAATAACTTCACGTTCCAAGATTTTAGGGACTTAATGCAAGTGGTACGCAAGGGAAGTCAAAACAGTGAAAAAAGGCACAATAGGAGAGTTCAAGGGCATTTTCGTAATTTCACATCCATAGTTAGGAGGTCTGGTCAACTAGAAAGTTGAAGAGCTCACCGCAACGAAGATACTGAAAAAAAAGGCACCTCAATCCGAGCTACGGTGAATGAGTTATGACCTTTTGAAGATAGAGAAAATTCCTTAAAGAATGCTGTTTTTTTTGTACGGTGGATAGAATTTTAGAGTTTTAAGAACGTGGGACTCTTCATATTTTTTTCTATAAATACCAACTTCGGGAGAGTTGTTTTGCAAGACTTTTGGAGACGAATTTGAGAGTCCAAATACATCTAGTCTTCATATTTTTGAGTCCCAAGACTCATGTTTTGATTCACACATCATTGCCAAACCTTTGTGAATCCTTTTGCAACCCAAGAACACAACTTTGGTTTGTTCAACCCTTGTGGAGGAGACTGTTCTTCTTCTTCATTGCAGCCCTACTGGAAAGGGATAATTCCAGCCGCGACTACAGAATCCGATACCCGAGGGTAATTCTTAGTCAACTTGTATTTTCATTGTAATCCGATTGTAAGCCGTTCTCTTACAAATTATAGTGAAAATAAATGGTTTTGCTCCTGAGGGGGATTTTTCCTTAATTGCATGTGTTTGAATGTTCTTGCGTAGATTATCAATTTATTCAATCACATACTGCTGCATGTTTAGGGTTTGTTTGGATTAAAAGGGTTTTATATATAATTTGATCATTTGAACGCGAGCACACACGTTCTCAAATTGGTATCAGAGCAGGTTACGCTAATCTATCGCGTATTCCTTTTTTTTCCGCAAAATTTTTCAAAGATATCAATTTTCTGAAAAAATTGATTTTTGAAAAAGTGCGTGTTCAAATGGAGAAGTCATATTATAAAATGCCTATTTTTGACGGGACAAATTATGCTTATTGGAAAGCCCGTATGAGGTCGGCTTTAAAAGCCATTGATGAACGTGTCTGGATTTTGGTTGAACGAGGGTGGACTCCTCCCACCGTGACTGTTGATAATGTGACCAACTTGAAACCTGACATTTCTTGGTCTGATGAAGAAATTAAATGGTCATCTTTTAATTCTAAGGGTCTAAGTGCTATTTCTGGGTCTGTCACACCTGATGAGTTCAAACGCATAATGACGTGTACCACGTCAAAAGAGGCATGGGATGTTTTACAACTCACCCATGAAGGAGCTAATGCTGTGAAAGAGTCTAAGTTGCAAAACTTGACAACTCAATTTGAAACAATCACCATGCATGATTCTGAATGCTTTGATGAATTTTATGCTAGACTTTCTGACATTGTGAATACTAGTTTTAATCTTGGTGAACAAATTCCGAATGCTAGAGTTGTTAAAAAGATTCTTCGTTCTTTACCTAAGCGTTTTATCCCTAAAGTCACTGTGCTAAATTCTATGGGTAATTTAAATACGCTAAAATTGGAAGAACTTGTAGGAGA
Organism: Sambucus nigra; assembly: GCA_949130495.1. NCBI lineage: Eukaryota > Viridiplantae > Streptophyta > Magnoliopsida > Dipsacales > Adoxaceae > Sambucus > Sambucus nigra. The sequence continues at coordinate 586,592,598 of OX422212.1, read as the reverse complement.
TTTGCAAACTTATGAAATTGATATGTTCCCTAAAAATGCTAAATCTAAAGATAAGGGAATTTCTCTTAAAGCCCAAGAGAGAAGGAGTGAGGGGTCAGCTAGAAAGAGGGTAGAGTCATCTAGAAAGAGAGAGACTGACACGTCAGATTCTGAGTGCGATTTTAACTTAGATGATTTGGCTCTTTTCGCAAAAAAATTCAAGAGGATTCTCAAATTTAAGAAAAATGGCAATTTTAAAGATAAAAAGAAATTTGAGAAAAATAAGTTTGAAAAGAAAAATGAAAAAGTTTCCAAAAATCCTTCTCTGAAAGAAAGTGAGAGATGTTTTGAGTGTGATGGTAGGGGTCATAGAGCTTTTGAGTGTGCCAATCGTCTGAATAGAGAGAAAGGGAAAGCTGTCCTTAATGCTACCCTTAGTGATGACAATGAGGTCGAGACGGTGGATTCTGGAGATGAGTCACCGCATGAGTGTAACTTCACCGCATTCATGGCCAGCCAAGTGAGCACTCCTAGTTCTCATCATGACGATGAGGATGATGCTTCACAGGGACACCTCGACAGTGAGATCGATGTGAGTGAGGGGGAGGATGACACAAGTGAGAGCGAGAGTGATATACAACACGCCTACGCTGAGTTATATTCTGAGTCTTTTAAAACTAAAAAGCGTAACAAAGCGTTAGTTCTTAAGATCACTTGCCTAGAGGAAGATTTAAGGAAAGCGAGAGAAAGAGAGTTCTCCACCTGCACCGCCCTGAGAGAGAGAGAATCTACCTGTGTCGAGAATGAGAATTTGTTTAGAGAGAGAGAGAGAGTACTCTAGAGAAAGAGAGAGGGGACTTGATCAAGCAAGTGGCTAGTCTTACGAGTCAGCTCCATTCCTCCGTGGAGACTCGAAAGAAACTTGAAGCCCTTGTTGCCCAGCTGACTCATGATCTTGAGAAAGCACGGGAAGTCAAGGTACAAATCGAGGACAGATCTGCGAAGATGGGAAAGATGCTCCTCGGCCCCGCTTTAGGTTTTGGTGATCGTCAAGGAATTGGATATGATGGTGCCTCCACGTCCCAAATTGCACCTGGACCAGTTCCTGAGTTTACTACAACTCCTTATGGTCACCGTAAAAAACCTCGAAGGAGAGTTCGACCAAGAAAAGCAAACCAAGGTCCGCCTTTGACTGAGCTCTTTTGTACTTATTGCAAAAGAAAAGGCCACCTTAGGGAAGCTTGCTATAGCATGGGTCGGACACGACATACTACTGCTCCACCACGACATACTGATGAGTTTTCTAGTCTGAGAGAGCGAGTTGAGTTCTTAGCTGTCACGACTCAGAGTTTGATGAAAGAATTCCGACGGATGTCTTCGCCGTTAGTGAATGCTTCTTACATTCCAGCTAAAACCAACAAAGGCAAACAAAAGGTCATCTCTGCTTGGGTGCCTAAGAAAGATAAAAAGGCCTTTGTTGTTCATGTTGCTCTCAAAGAACATAATACCTCACAGTGGTATTTTGATAGTGGGTGCTCCAGACACATGACATGTGATGCCTCATTTTTTACTACTCTTGAGGATTATCAAGATGGCAGAGTCACCTTTGGAGATGGGAGTAAGTCTAGCATTATAGGACGAGGTACTATCGAGTTACCTGGTTTTCCTAAGCTAGAAAATGTTTTGTACGTCAAAGGTTTGAAAGCAAACCTTCTCAGCATTAGCCAGCTGTGCGACACTAACTTTGCAGTCAAGTTTGACCGGGACGCGTGTAAAGTCTACAATCAAGCCGGTAAACTTTTGATGCAAGGGGTGAGGATCAAGGATAATTGCTATGGGACTGAGCCCACATCCTCACTTGTCTGCAACAGCGCCACGATCACTCCTATGGATCTGTGGCACCAACGTCTAGGTCACGTGAACGTTAGAGATCTCAATCGTTTATCTAAAAAGGACCTAGTACGTGGCTTACCATCTCTTGGAAAGTCAACTTCGATCGTTTGTGGACCCTGTCAGTTGGGAAAACAAATTCGTAGTCCTCATAGGAAGTTACATTCCATTACCACCTCTCGTGTTCTGGAGTTGATTCACATGGATCTTATGGGTCCCACTCGTACTGAGAGTCTAGGTGGTAAGAGGTACATCCTCGTGATGGTAGATGATTTCTCCAGATACTCCATTGTAGGTTTTCTGAGAGAGAAATCCGATGCTGTAGATATCTTAACGACCAAGTGCCGTGTCCTGCAAAATCAACACGGTGTCACTATTAACAGAATACGTAGTGACAACGGCACTGAATTCAAGGAAGCAAAGGTTGATTTGTACTGTGATAGCCTTGGGATCAAACATGAGTTTTCTGCTGTGAGAACTCCTCAGCAAAATGGGATTGTTGAGAGAAAGAATAGAACGATCCAAGAGATGGCTAGATCTATGCTTCTAGGTCGTAAAGTTTTTAGGAGATTTTGGGCAGAGGCAGTGTCTACTGCATGCCACACGGTGAATAGGGTGTATCTGCGTCCACACACACTTCACACTCCTTATGAGTTGTGGACTGGCAAGAAGCCCAACCTGGCATATTTTCGTGTCTTTGGGAGTAAATGCTACATCCTACGGGATAAAGAGCAATTAGGAAAGTTTAACTCCCGAAGCGACGAGGGAATATTTCTAGGATATTCATCGAATAGCAGAGCGTACCGAGTTTTTAACCTGAAGAGCTCTAAGATTATGGAATCAATAAACGTCACCATGCAAGATGACGAACCTCCGACGGTTATTGATCCTAACCTTCAGTGTGAGGATAAGGATTGTTCTGACAGTGATTTACCTGTTCCTCTCTCACACTTTGTGGATCCTACTCCTGTGTTAGGGGACACACCTGCTTGGGTTTGCAAGAGTCATGAACCTTCTGCCATTGTTGGTGATCCCACTCTAGGGGTCAAGACTCGTGCTCAGCTAGAGAACGTTGTTAGCCATCTTTGCTACACGTCCAAAGTCGAGCCCAAGAACCATAAAGAAGCACTCAAGGATGAACACTGGATATCTGCTATGCAGGACGAGTTGCTTCAGTTTAAAAAGAATGATGTCTGGGAACTTGTCCCCCGACCTAGTGAGATTAATGTGATAGGTACCCGGTGGATTTTTAAGAACAAAATGGATGAAAATGGTACCATAATCCGAAATAAGGCTAGGTTGGTCGCTCAAGGCTACACACAGATAGAGGGTGTAGACTTTGGGGAGACATTTGCTCCTGTTGCAAGGCTTGAGTCCGTCCGTCTTCTGCTCGCCATCGCATGTCATCTGCGCTTCAAGGTGTATCAGATGGATGTCAAGAGTGCCTTTTTGAATGGCATTCTACATGAGGAGGTTTATGTGGAACAACCAAAAGGGTTTGAAGACCCTCAGCACCCTGAGCACGTCTACTATCTGAGGAAAGCCTTGTATGGTTTGAAGCAAGCACCCCGTGCTTGGTACGAGAGGCTTACTTCTTATCTCTTAGCCCGTGGCTTCAAGAGAGGGGGAGTAGATATGACGTTGTTTGTCAGGAGAGATGATGGTGCTGTTTTGGTTGCCCAGGTCTATATGGACGACATAGTCTTTGGATCCACATGCTCCCAGCATGCTCACCACTTTGAGGAGGAGATGAAAAGTGAGTTTGAGATGAGCATGGTTGGTGAGCTTACATTCTTCCTTGGTCTCCAGGTTCGTCAGCTAGAGGATGGGATGTTCATCTCCCAATCCAAATATGCTAGAGACCTAGTGAAGAAATTTGGTTTAGACTCCGCTAAGCATGCACGTACACCTATGAGTACCACTACCAAGCTTAGTAAGGACACTTCAGGCAAGGACGTAGAGCAAACCTTATATCGGAGTATGATAGGTAGTCTCCTCTACTTGACTGCCAGTCGTCCCGACATCGCCTTTAGTGTTGGAGTCTGTGCGCATTATCAGGCATCCCCAAAAGAGTCACATTTACTTGCTCTAAAACGTATTATTAAATATGTAAGTGGGACTCTCTCATACGGGATTTGGTATTCCTTTGATACCGATGACCGTCTGTCCGCCTACTCGGATGCCGATTGAGCTGGGAATGTAGATGGATGTAGGAGCACTTCTGGTGGGTGTTTCTATTTTGGTTCTGCTCTTGTCTCCTGGCTGAGCAAGAAGCAAAATTCCATCTCTTTGTCCACTGCGGAGGCTGAGTACATAGCCGCCGGGAGTTGTTGCACACAACTCTTGTGGATGAAGCAAATGCTGGAGGATTATGGGATATCACAGGACACCATAACCATTTCCTGTGATAACACGAGCGCGATACACATATCCCGCAATCCAGTTCAGCATTCGCGCACAAAACACATCAGGATACGTGAGCACTTTATTCGTCAGTTAGTTGAAGAGAAAGTTGTATCCCTGAGTTTTGTTCCTACCGACCGTTAGTTAGCTGATATTTTCACGAAACCTTTAGATGCCCTTAGATTTGAGAGTCTTAGGAAATCTTTAGGGATTTGCACAGTTGACTGAGGGGTTGGTCTATGTCTAGAATAGGATGCTTCTTCATGTTCATATCATATGCTTCCTATTGCTAGTCTGTTTTATATGTACCATTACTTTGTTGTACAACTTTGTTTTATTCTTTTTGCTTTTTATATTTCTTTTGAAAAAAAATACAAAAAGATTTTCCTTTAAGAAAAATTTTGAGAAAAGCACAAAAAGATTTTATTTCTTTTTTTTTCCAAATTTTTGAAAAAATCCAAAAAGATTTTTGTATTTTGCTTCTTTTATGGATGAGCATGTAAGATAGCCAAGTCACAACTTCATTCCATTTATCCATGTGACTGTTTGATAGAGATTTGAGAGGCTACATCATTTCATCCATGTGCTTTACATTGATTGGAGTCTTTGAGATGTAATTAGTGATATCTTCCTACATGTTTGACTCCTATATCCTTTATTGCACACATGCACCGCTATATTTGATTATTGCACTTGTCTATCTCATGTTGGCTTGCGTGTTTTCATCTCAATCATGTCTATACAATGTACAATATGCGATAAAACTTGACAAGATTGGAATGCATGTAAAAACCGTTTTGGTGAGACTGTGTGTTTTTGTATAACGGGGAGGGGTTGCGAAAGGTAATCATCTATCCTTTGCGCAAAAGCCACCGTTAAAAAGGGCCTAAAAAATGGAGGAATTTTAATATCCGAGGTCCAAAGAGGTTAAAAGAGCCCGAAAAAATTTAAAGGCAATAAAAAGCAATTCATGCCAAATATGGGCCACTTAGGTTTCACCATCAATTCTCCAAAGTTTGAGAATTTAGAATGCCTCTATTCAATACAATATCTGAGGGAGTTTGGTTGGAGAATCTAAACGGGTTGCACTTCCTTGAAAGTCCTGAAAAAGCATAAAATCATTTTGGATGTTATTGGTGTGAAAATCATTTTGAGCTTTAATTTGTTGATTTGATTGAGTCAATATCTTATATTGTCACTCTTTTACACCAAAGGAAGCATTTGAGTTCATTCTCTAGGAATATCCAATATTCATCGTGCACATATGTCATGTTTGTATGCATTGATTTTCCTATCGAATTTGATCACACCACTTCATTTACGCTATCATTGACTTGGTTGCTTTCTGTTTATTCATGGTGTGTTTTTATCCTAGTGACACCCCGCACTTGCTTATTTGATTTATTTCTCTAATTTGTCCATTTGGGGACATCATAAAAAGGGGGAGAAAGAATTATCATATTATGGGGGAGTTTGAATTCTGGGGGAGTTTTTGAGATGTTGCTTATATTTTTATCATATATTGATATCCATGTAATCTCATTTCAAACTCGATATGTCACGTGGTATTTTCTTTGTCTCATGTGTGTAGGTATGAAGATTGCAGATCTATATGTTGCACACCCTGATGAGAAAAGTTTTGAGATTCCTGAAGAATTAAAGAACAAACGATGAAGACTATTCATTTGTACCTTTTCCAGTTTTGGGTTCATGGGAGGGTAGATTTGTATAGGAAATTTCATATTTGATAATTCGGATTTTTTATGTATGTACCGGCATAGACATAGGGGGAGATTTGTAAGGACATTTTTCACATGTCCGAAATGTTTCATTTATTTATGTCGTACGCCGTTACATTTGGCACGTCTCCTCACGATCTCACATGACGGCCTCTATCCGAATTCCGGGAATCAAGCATGCATTATCTCCACTAATATATCCCACATCTGCCTCAATGACTTCACGTTCCAAGATTTTAGGGACTTAATGCAAGTGGTACGTAAGGGAAGTCAAAACAGTGAAAAAAGGCACAATAGGAGAGTTCAAGGGCATTTTCGTAATTTCACATCCATAGTTCGGAGGTCTGGTCAACTAGAAAGTTGAAGAGCTCGCCGCAACGAAGATACTGGAAAAAAGGGCACCTCAATCCGAGCTACGGTGAAGGAGTTATGACCTTTTGAAGATAGAGAAAATTCTTTAAAGAATGCTGTTTTTTTTGTACGCTCCATAGAATTTTAGAGTTTTAAGAACGTGAGACTCTTCATATTTTTTCCTATAAATACCAACTTCGGGGGAGTTGTTTTGCAAGACTTTAGGAGACGAATTTGAGAGTCCAAATACATCTAGTCTTCATATTTTTGAGTCCCAAGACTCATGTTTTGATTCACACATCATTGCCAAACCTTTGTGAATCCTTTTGCAACCCAAGAACACAACTTTGGTTTGTTCAACCCTTGTGGAGGAGACTGTTCTTCTTCTTCATTGCAGCCCTACTAGAAAGGGATAATTCCAGCCGCGACTACAGAATCCGATACCCGAGGGTAATTCTTAGTCAACTTGTATTTTCATTGTAATCCGATTGTAAGCCGTTCTCTTACAAATTATATTGAAAATAAATGGTTTTGCCCCTGAGGGGGATTTTTCCTTAATTGCATGTGTTTGAATGTTCTTGCGTAGATTATCAATTTATTCAATCACATACTGCTGCATGTTTAGGGTTTGTTTGGATTAAAAGGGTTTTAATATATAATTTGATCATTTGAACGCGAGCACACACGTTCTCAGTACCACATTAAATTTTAAAACATGAGTTTTCGTATTAAACAAAAATTGCTAAAACCAATTTTTTTTTTTAATTTTTCTATCACTTTTATGAAAAAGCGATTATATTTATCACAATTAATGATGAAATTAGGTCTAATTACAGTACAAATTTTTATGACACCATACTCTTTTGGTTCAAGTAAATTCTTCTTATGGTTTACTACTATTCGTTACCAGAAATTAAAATTATCGAAACCGAAATTACAGACAATATTATGATCGGTTTTGGTTTAGATATTTAAAAAATTGATTTACTGAGATTATCATACAAAAATTAACTACTGGAACTACTGATTTAATAAGCAAAAAATACAAAATATATATTTTATTCTTATATTTATATCTATAATTGGACTCATCTATCTCAAATGTTAATATCAAAAGTGGATGGAATTTGTTAATTTTTAATTTTACAAAGTATACAAGTTTTTCATGTTAAGAATATTCATTCGTTTTGACTCATGCATGAGTTCTTTTCAGTTCTTATGTGAGGATTTTTTTTCTGATAGTAGGTTATTTGATATTTTATGTATGATACATAAACATATATTTAATTTATGTGTTAACTTATTTCTTGCATTTGAAAATTGAAAATGCAGGAAAAAAAAGAGAATTAAAAAAAATCGAAACTAAAAATACCACAAAAAGATCACCGAAATGACCGAAAGAAAAATTTAGCAAAGTACCGCATGGCTTGGTATTGGTAAATGTTTTGAAAAAACTAAAAAACGAAACTATCAAAAGTGAACATATAAAAAAAAAGTAGATATTGTTATAGGTCAAATACCGACCAACTCGTAATGAAACTAAACTAATGATTATTGTCCAGTGAAAAAAATTGATAGACAAATAGAGGATTCAAACCTGATTGATCATCCTGGGCATGAAGAACTAGACCAAAACCAAGAAGGAAAAATTCAAAGAAGCAGCCTCTCAACATCTTCATCACATTAAATCAGTACATTCGTTAAGCCGATGAAAATACAATTCCAAGTGCTATGTTGGGTTTCATCTTATACACGTCATACAAACCTTAGAAAATTCGCCCGAGACTAAATTATATAGTAAAAAATATTATAGTGTCAACTTCCATTGTCAAAAGGAGCATACCAAGTCTAATGTTTAACATAAATTATGTTTGGGCACGGCAAAATGAAATTATTTATAAACTAATGTGTTAAATAAAAAAATGTTTATGATAATTTAAAAGATCTTACTAAAGCTAAAATAGTGTATGAAAAGCTCCTTGTTTTTCCCCATTTAAAATAGATTCCATTTATTTTTTTACAAATATTTTCATTTTCACACATAAAAACACAATTTGTTTAATGTTTTTGAGGGAATTTGCTAGACTAGTTTTATAATGATTTTAGATGGGACTGAATGTTAGTTGAGATTTCAATATTGGAAGATGGAATCTCACATTTCACACCATTCTACAGTTTTGTGCACAAATTTTGTTTGTCTTTATTAAACATGAAATGTTCCAGGCACCTAAACATTTGTCACATTTTCAGCCGGCTTGGTCGGAAAATGGAGCATATCAATATCATACTAATATTGAAATTATCAAATCAAAATTACAAATTTTATCAGTCGATACACCAACCCATAAATCAAAACCCAAGCCAAATTGTGCGCTACATCGGTAAAATCGATTTTTCAAAAAATACGGTAGATTTCGGTAATTTTTCTTTACGGTAAATTCGGTACTACTCGGTACGTAATCGTAATTTTTTGTACCACTTAACTAAACCTTTTTATATGCATATTTAAAAAAATAGAAAATAAGTTGTATTGTGAATAATCCAAGGGCTGTAAAATCTTGTATTAATCCAGAGGTTACTAAAAGGTTGACCACTTAAAGAAAAACAAAGAACTTATAAAATAAATGTGATTGTGTTTAGCTTTAGCCACTGGGTATTCTAGTTTGATTTAATTTGGTAAGTTCAATCATATCATTTTGGTATTTTTGATACATTAATTTCAGTATTTCATTTCGATACGGTACAGTCGGTAAATCAATTTTAAAATATTAAAACCAAAACCAATCACAAAAATACAATAATTTTGGTTTCGGTAAGTAACAAATGTAAATCATTACTACTAATTTTCGATACAAAATGGTATGGTACGAGTTTTTACCGTAACGCGAACGCCCCTAATTGTTCCACGTGTTTTAGTGAACACTAAAATATGCAATATATGCCCACTAATACACTCCTTCTCGCTTAATATAAAACATTAATTTTATTTTTGGAGACGTTTCAGAATGCAAGTTATTTGTAAATTGAAAGACCAAATTTGAGTAAACTCAAACGAATTATGCTATTAACCCATGACCAAAAGTCATAATTTTTCCTAATAAATTAGTTTTTTTTTTTACTCTAGATAATGATGTAATTAGAGATACTCCTCAGATGTTCAAGAATTTGACTTACCTCCCCCTATGCATAAGGTATAAACGAGATGATGCACATGCGGGGGTAAGTCTAATTTCTTGAAAAGTCAGGGATTATGTCTAATTACGATATTAATATATTATGACATGGGACAAAGTAAAACAAACTCCAAAATCAATTTAAATAATTAGAATGGAGTAAATTACTCAAATGGTTCATAAATTATATGCAATGTTTCAAAATGCTCCATCAAATAAATTTTTCTTAAATTAAAAATTCAAATATCAATTTGTATTAATTTGGCCAGTTCGTTAAATTTAACGAAAAGAAGGATAAAATTATGAAATTTGTGAGTTTTGACTCAAATTCTTAGTTTAGGGAAGAACTTTGATGGGGCCATTCATGCTATGTTGTAAATCCATTGTTGCAAAGGTTTTGTGATTTGACATTTTGATAAATCGTTACAATTAAATTTTCTTGATTTACCTGTAAAAATCTAACATATTGTACAATGGCAAGTAAGGGTGTCAATCCATCTTCAAGAGCAAGGAACAAAAAGTGAATTCTTGTGAAAGTAGCATTCTCATTACCTCAAGGGATGATTTATGAATTAATTATTGATAAAATAATATACAAGTGAAAATGTGTAATTTGCGAAAAAATGAGTTTTTATGAAAAATTAAGGTTTGAGAATCCACTTGCAAGATATTATTTGATCTTAATTAAGTAATTTCTAATTTTAAGATGCTCCTAGATTAATTAGAATTATAATTTGACTCTCATCACAATGTGATAAAAAAATTCATCTCATAAACTCTAGAAAATTAGATTAAAATCATTCTAATGAACTACCTGCTAGAGTTCATTCATCAAAAATATATTTTATTTGTGAGGGTGGTTATATGGAAAAGACTTCGAATTCGTGAAATACAATCCAAGGGTAAATAAAACACAAGCACAACACAGGGCGAAAATTACGAGTAGGCTAGTTATAATTAATGCGCTCTCAATTTCGATCTTGACTAATTAATCCTATCTGGACATGCGTGATTTCCTTTTTGTCAACATGTAGCAAGAATTATTTTAGCACCGAATTACACAAAAATTGTGGTTAAGCCGATTTCAACATTTTTAACCTAAACATGCATCTAGATGTAAAAATTGCAACACAAAGCACATAACCACAATGGAATAATGTAGGAGGAAAATTAAATTGGAAAAAATCTTGGACGACCACGCCCAGACAAAATCCACCATGAATACGATTTTACAATGAGGACGCAAAAGACTTATAGACATGACACTACAAGCACCACTGATGTCGTCTCAAACACCCGTATCCGTAGAACGTGTAGCTCCAACATGTTTGCATAACATGTCTCATGTCTCGGTATCCACCGATAGCGAATACGCCATCTCCAACCCCTACGGAGGTCCTCCACACACTCACTGTGGTGAAGAATGAAGGAAGTAGAATTTAGGGCTTGTTCTTAAAAAATGATCCAAGGTGATCATGTAAATGTTGGAGAGTATTTGGATAAAAATTTTTGGATTTTGAAAAAAAGATTAAAGTGGAGTAACAACAGTTATTCCAAAATTGCCTTTGTTTTATAGGTTAAAGTAGTGGGATTATGGGGATCATGGGAAAAACTACTGAAATAACTGTGATTTTCAATAATATCTCTTGTCGTTCGAACGACATGAGGTCTCATTCGAACGACTTCCCAAAATCTCTCGTTAGACCAAGACTTCTAATGACTTTTTAGTAGATATCATGAAGATGTCGTTGGACATCTCATTCGACGGAGAGTAATCCCATTAGAATGAGATTTCGAACAAAATCTCAGTTAAGGAAAAATGGACAAGTTTAAACAAATTTTGATTTTGAAAAATCAATAAAAGCCTTGTAAAAAATTATAAGTTTTCTCAAATTGTTTTAAAAACTACGGGTCTGTTAATGTAAAAAACTAGATTTGACCTAATTCTTTAATCACAGATAAAAATAAATAAGACAAAAGATTTTTAAAATGGTTCAGCCTTGAAAGAATGGCCTACGTCCACTGTTTGTGTTATTGCTGACTGTTTGCAGAATTCTCGATAATGGGTTTACCAAGAAATTCCGAGTCCCCTGCTAATGAGGAGGTTACAATATATTTATAGCCCTGAGGCTGTACATGCGAAAGAATAATACATAGATGTCCAATAGGCGTGTACATCTGTGTGATAATAATGATCATTTAATGCGCAGTCATCCTCTTGATTATCCGGATATGAATGCTCTGTACGAGATGCAGCTCGGACCGCCTAAGCTGCTCGAACCGCCTAAGTAGCTCGGTATACATGAGTTGCTCCGTACAATAAAGTTCCTCATAGAACACTTGTTGCTCGGAGCGCCTGAGTTGGTCGGGGGGGGGGGGGGTTGAGTTCCTCGGAGTCAAGGTGTTGTTAAAAAAATGTTTGTGAGTGCCATGTAGATTGACACGTGTCTCCACATAATTGGCCGACGTCAGCATAATAAATTTGGTATCAACAGAAGCCCCCAATGTTTCGTAGTTTGATGTTGAAGAAAAGTATGGAACATTCTGCTGCTTAGATTTTCGGTTTGTATGGTTTCTAGGAAAGCATTCGTTGTATACAACTCCTTTATAAATGCACAGTATTAGTCTTTATAAATATTTTGAATTTCCATAACCGCTTCATTTTTTGCGCCCTTTTCTTCTTTTTAGCCGTCGGATACGAAATTGTCCGTCCTCGTAATCATTATTTTTCTCTATTCCCGAGGTAAAGTATTTATGAGAACGTATGTGCTCGCGTTCAAATGATAAAATTATATATTAAACACCTTTTAACCCAAACAAACCCTAAACATGCAACAATATGTGATTGAATACGATAATAAACAAAGCAAGAACATTCAAACACATGCTTGTGAGGAAAAATCCCCCAAAGGGGCAAAATCATTTATTTTCATTATAATATTGTAGCTGTATAATTTCGGATTACAATGAAAATACAAGTGACTAAGAATTACCCACAGGTGTCGGATTCTGTAGTCGGCGGCTGGAACTATCCCTTTCCAGGAGGGCTGCAATGAAGAAGACGAACGATCTTCTCCACAAGGGTGTGAACAGCAAAACTGCGTTCCTGGGTTGCAAAGTGATTCACAAATGTTTGGAAATTTGTGTGAATCAAATACCTAGAGTCTAGGGCTCAATAGGTGAAGACTTAGAGTATTCTGTACTCTGAAAATCGTGTGTATAAGTCTTAGAAAACCACTTCCCGTAGTGGGATTAAATAAGAAGCCTTGAGCCATAAAAATCTGAGCACGATCTGTTTAAGTTTATCCCAGGCGGACCGGTCTGGGTCTGAGGCGGATCGGTCCGATTGACCGGATCGGTTATTTTATTCTGAGGCGGATCGGTCCGTTGATGATCGGATCGGTTCTTTTCCAGGTTTCATCGGTTCGCTTGCGGTCCGGGGTATACTGGCCTTCAGCAGTCGAATCGGTCCGGGTCTGAGGCGGACCGGTTCAGTTAACCGGATCGGTTCTTTTATTCCAGGTGGATCGGTCCAGTCTGTCAGATTTTGATTCCTCTTCTTCTTTTGATATTCGGATTCGTTGATGAATGTATGAATCTTGAATTTCTTCAACGGTGTAACGGCGTGCGACATAATAAATTGATAATGGACAAAAATAACCTTACAAATCTCCCCCTATGTCTATGCCGGTACATACATAAAAACAAACATCCGAATTATCAAAACAACTAAAAATGCCTATACAAATCTACCCTTTTATGAACCCAAAACTGGAAAGATACAATTGAATAAGACTACAGCATTTTCTCTTCAACTCTTTCAGGAATCTCAACACTTTTCTCATCAGGGTGTGCAATCCAATGATAATCCATGTAGAACCTACACACATGAGAAAAGGCAAAATACCAAGTGACATATCGAGTTTGAAATGAGATAAACATATATACCAATTTATGAGCAAACTCAAACTTTCAAATCTCCCCCATAATAAGATAATTAATTCTCCCCCTTTTTATGATGTCCCAAAATAGACAAATGAGAGAAATAAATCAAATAAGCAAGTGCGGGGTGTCACTAGTATAAAATCACACCATGAATGAACACAAACCAACCAAGTCAATGATAGCGTAAATGAGGTGGTCTGATTGAATTCGATAGGAAAATCAATGCATACAAACATGACATATGTGCACGATGAATATTGGATATTCCTAGCGAATGAACTCAAATGCTTCCTTTGGTGTAAAATAATGACAATATAAGATATTGACTCAATCAAATCAACAAATCAAAGCTCAAAGTGATTTTCACACCAATAACGTCCAAAACGATTTTATGCTTTTTCAGGACTTTCAAGGAAGTGCAAACCCGTTTAAAGATTCTCCAACCAAACTCCCTTAGATATAATTTTGAATAGAGGCATTCTAAATTCTCAAACTTTGGAGAATTGATGGTGAAACCTAAGTGGCCCATATTTGGCATGAAGTGCTTTTTATTGCCTTTAAATTTTTTCGGGCTCTTTTAACCTCTTTGGACCTCGGATATTAAAATTCCTCCATTTTTTAGGTCCTTTTTAACGGAGGCTTTTACGCAAAGGATAGATGGTTACCTTTCGCAGCCCCTCCCCGTTATACAAAAACACACAGTCTGACCAAAACGGTTTTTACATCCATTCCAATCTTGTCAAGTTTTATCGCATATTGTACATTGTATAGACAGAATTGAGATGGAAACACTCAAGCCAATATGAGATAGACAAGTACAATAATCAAATATAGCCGTGCATGTGTGCAATAAAGTATATAGGAGTAAAACATGTAGGAAGATATCACTAATTACATCTCAATGACTCCAACCAATGTAAAGCACATAGATGAAATGATGTAGCCTCTCAAATCTCTATCAAACAGTCACATGGATAAATGGAATGAAGTTGTGACTTGGCTATCTTAAATGCTCATCCATAAAATAAGCAAAAACAGAAATCTTTTTGGATTTTTTAAAAATTTTATCAAAATAAAATCTTTTTGTGCTTTATTTTTAAAAATTTTCTTAAAGGAAAATCTTTTTGTATTTTTGTTTTAACGAAATAAAAAAATGAACAAACAAAAAAACAAACTAATGGTACATGCTAGCAATAAGCAAAAGAAACAGCATGAAAATCAACCTATGCTAGCAACCAAGACAAGATCTCAACCGGGAGCAACGGTGGAGTTTTCCAAAGATGGTGACATCTTTTGAACACACTCCACTAGATCATGTGTTGTCTTGATCAAAAACTTCACTTGCTCTCGAATATGTGCAAACTCTCCATCATAATGTGCAGGCAAAATGTCATGAGTGGGTGTATGTGCATGAATGTGTGAAGTGTCATGATATGGCACAAAACCCAACTTAGAATAAAACTCCCTAAGATGTCCTCACTTCTTGCAGTGGGAGCAAACATACACCGGTCTAGGAAGTAAATTTTCAATAATTTTGGGATGAACATTCCTAGACAGTCTCCCATGGGACTCACTCACCAAGGTGGATATAGGCTCAGGTGCATTAAAAGTAGTGAATGTACCGTCATTACCTTTTCCAACATCATTCAAAACGGGATAGGGAACCATTTTATCAACCTTCTCAGATGCATTCTCTAATGTGACTTGGACCTCTCGTGCTTGTTTGAGATCATCCTCGAGATGGGATACACGTGTCGTCAGACTAGACACCGTGTTGGTCAAGTCACCTTTTTCCCTTTTTAGCTCATCATTCTCTCCCTTTAACTCACGAAATCGAAGACCTAGGATCCTATTTGACCTTTTTATTTCCATGGTCTCGATAAACAACTTTCTAAATGCTTTTTGGATCACATTTTCATCACCATCCTCATCCTCCCTATCAGTTGGAGAAGTGGGAATGGCATCTTTCTTACGCTCTCTCCTAAGTTTAGAGGGACACTCAAATTTCTTGTGCCCTATCCCATCGCACTCAAAACATCTTATCTTCTCAAGATCTTTCTTTCTTTCTTTTACACTCTCATCACAACTCTCTCTTTCTCCAAACAATCTTTTTCTCGACACATGCAGATTATATCTCTCTCAGGGCGGTGAAGGTGGAGGACTCTCTTTCTCTCGCCTTTCTTAAATCATCCTCTAAGCCAGTGATCTTAAGAACTAGCGCTTTGTTACATTTTTTAGTTTTAAAAGACTCAGAATATAACTCAGCGTAGGCGCGTTGAATATCACTCTCGCTCTCACTTGAGTCATCCTCCCCCTCACTCACATCGATCTCACTGTCGAGGTGTCCCTGTGAAGCATCATCTTCATCGTCGTGAAGAGAAATAGGAGTGCTCACTTGACTGGCCATGTATGCGGTGAAGTTACACTCATGCGATGACTCATCTCCTGAATCCACCGTCTAGACCTCACTGTCGTCACTAAGGGTAGCATTAAGGATAACTTTCCCTTTCTCTCTATTCAGACGAGTGGCAGACCCAGAAATAGCACTTAGACCCTTAGAATTAAAAGATGACCATTTAAATTCTTCATCAGTCCAAGAAGTGTCAGGTTTCAAGTTAATCACATTATCAACAGTCACGGAGGGAGGAGTCCACCTCTTTCAACTAAAATCCAAACCCTTTCATCTATGGCTTTTAAAGCCGACCTCATTCGGGCTTTCCAATAAGCATAATTTGTCCCATCAAAAACAGGCATTTTATTATATAACTTCTCCATTTGAACACGCACTTTTTCAAAAATCAATTTTTTTCAGAAAATTGATATCTTAGAAAAATTTTGCGGAAAATTGGAATATGCGATAGATTAGCGTAACCTGCTCTGATACCAATTTGATAACGTATGTGCTCGCGTTCAAATGATAAACTTATATATTAAACACCTTTTAACCCAAACAAACCCTAAACATGCAATAATATGTGATTGAATACGATAATAAACAAAGCAAGAACATTCAAACACATGCTTATGAGGAAAAATCCCCCAAAGGGGCAAAACCATTTATTTTCATTATAATATTGTAGCTGTAAAATTTCGGATTACAATGAAAATACAAGTGACTAAGAATTACCCTCAGGTGTCGGATTCTGTAGTCGGCGGCTGAAACTATCCCTTTCTAGGAGGGCTGCAATGAAGAAGAAGAACGGTCTTCTCCACAAGGGTGTGAACAGCAAAACTGCGTTCCTGGGTTGCAAAGTGATTCACAAATGTTTGGCAATTTGTGTGAATCAAATACCTAGAGTCTAGGGCTCAATAGGTGAAGACTTAGAGTATTCTGTACTTTGAAAATTGTATGTATAAGTCTTAGAAAACCACTTCCTGTAGTGGGATTAAATAAGAAGCCTTGAGCCATAAAAATCTGAGCACGATCTGAACACGATCTGTTTAAGTTTATCCCAGGCGGACTGGTCTGGGTCTGAGGCGGATCGGTCCGATTGACCGGATCGATTCTTTTATTCTGAGGCGGATCGGTCCGTTGATGATCGGATCGGTTCTTTTCCAGGCTTCATCGGTTCTCTTGAGGTCCGGGGTATACTGGCCTTCAGCAGTCGGATCGGTCCGGGTCTGAGGCGGACTGGTCTGGTTGACTAGATCAGTTCTTTTATTCCAGGCGGATCGGTGTGATCTGTCAGACTTTGATTCCTCTTCTTATTTTGATATTCGAATCCATTGATGAATGTATGAATCTTGAATTTCTTCAACGGTGTAACGACGTGCGACATAATAAATTGATAATGGACAAAAATGTCCTTACAATTTAAACCCTTCTGAAAATTCGATCGTCTTTTACTTTTTCAAATCTGCATCTTAGAACTTCTTTACTTCCTCTCTATCTTGTGCATTCATTTCTTCCATTATTCGTTGTCAAATGATCCACCCTTTTCCTGTAAGATCTTCTTCCTTCTTTTTTATTTTCTCTGTTCATCATGGTTTACCTTGTTGAGCCGCTTGATAAGTTTCGCTCTTATTTTTCTATTTCTTCATGGGTTACTTTAAAAGAATTTTATGAACCTTCTGACTATTTTCGTCTGGCTGAGGGACATTGGTTCCCCAGTCTCTTTTTGGACGAATGTAACCTTTCTTTTCCTTCAAATCCTTTATGTTTGGAGTTCTGTCAGTTTTTTGATGTTGTTCCTGCAAAAATAGCGCCAACACACTTGGAGAATAGTTAATGGAGTTCATAGGTTAAATCAAATTCATGGAACCCGTTTAGGAATTCCAGAAATTATGTTTTGTTATAGATGGGTTGTCAGCGATAGTACTTTTTATATAAAAACTAGGTTTTTAAATAGGGCTTTAGTTATCAATCTCCCAGATGCCAACAGTGATTACTTCGAGCATGGAGTTGTTATGAAAAATTGGCAACATACTCCATTAAATGGAGATGATGTATATCAGGGTCCTATATGCTCTCCCTATGGCAATGGGATAGGTTGTTTTTATTTTATTTTATTTTTAAAATTATGTTTTCTTTGTGTTTGATAAAATGCGTCATTGACATTTTAATTTTTGTTTATTTGCAGTTGATAGCAAAAGAAAATCCCCCAAAGAGACTGATGTCAATTTGAGACATTTGAAACTTATCTAGAGTTTGCACCAAACTGTTGCTGACGAACATATCAGATCAGCCTCGTACTTGTTGCAGTATAAGAGCTACACTTCGTCTTTTACTGCTCGTCCAGTGGTAGGTGACATCGATCTAATACTAGCTTCTGAAAGTTCCTCCCCTGAATCAAATATTCCTCTGAGTGATATAATGAAGAGAAGAAGAGCTCCGGTCTTCTTTGATAAGTCTGCCTCTACTGCTGGAGAGGCAAAGAAAAATAAGCCAAATGTCCCAGAAGAAGGGACGAGAAATATTAATGCATCCCCTCCTGCTGCTGCTAAGCAGATTGTTGAGAAGCCCCCAGTGGCTCCGAGTAAGATTATTGTTGTTTCTCCTCCTAATGATGTTATCGTTGTATCACCAACCAAGACATCATCCTTGGTTGAGAATGTTCCTTCTCCTGCGAGGAAGTTGAAGAAAAGTTCCTCGGATAAACCGACTGAATATATCTCTCAGCCTTTAACTGCTGGAAGTGGTATTCCCACTTTTGTTGCTCCGAACTCTGCCATGAGCTCGGTGAAGTTTGGATCATCCTAGAGATCCAAGGCATTGAAGACAGTCTTCCTTGTGATAGGGTCACTTCATTGGCTGCTCAACATATTACTTCAGTAAGTATTACTAGTCTAAACTTTCATTTTTCAATGTTATGTCCCTGCACTGACTTACAATTATTTTCTTTTTCCAGCTGGTAACCTGTTTCAACACTATTCTGAAAAAGGATGAATCTATTAAAGCTTCGAGCTCCTCGAGAGGTGTGGAGGAAGCTTTTGTAGGACTGACTCAGTCCTTAAAGGATTTTCGTCAAAAATATGACGAAAATAAGGAGGCCTAGGAGACACGACTCAAGTCCATCGAGCAAGAAAAAGACCATGCTGTGGAGGCCTCCTAGGAGTTGGAGAGGAAAGTGAAAGAATTTGAGAAGAAAAATAATGAGCTTGAGGAGAAGCTCAAGAACACTAAAGAGCTTGAGAACAAGCTTAAGAAATCTGAGGAGGAAGTTGTTAGACTTCAAGATGTTGATCGTCAGAAGCAGGAGATAAAAGGGAAGATGAAGGTTGTCGAGGAACTTCATTCTGAGAGGATTTCCTCGGAGAAGGAAAAGAGAAAACTTGCAGTTAAAAAGTCCTTTACCACTGGCTGGGACAAGGGATGGAACAAAGGTCTAGCTGCCATGTCGTCCCAGATGAAGTGTGCTATATTTAAATACTTCAGAGGTGGATGGGTTGCAACTCTGCAGGAGCTAAAGGTCGCTGAGACTTCAGACCTATTCCAGCGTCATGTTCACGGTCCTCCTCCCTCTCCTGGAGAAGAAGAAGAGGACGAAGCTGCCTCTAAAGAGTCTTCAATGATGATTCGGGATCAGGTCCCTACTGTTGAACTTCGCTACGAGCATCCCCAGCTAACCAACATGTCTATCGATCAGATTTCGCTGCCCTCCGAGCAACCTACTTCTTTGTCCAAGCCTCCCGAGGAAGTCTTAGGAAGCAAGGACAAGGTGTAGAGTTGTTCGGACCTTTCTCTTTGCTTTTTATTTTTTTATTGAATGTAATTTTTGAATATGTACTTCTCTTAGTGATATAATAAAATTCGAACTTTCAGCTGTTCATATTGACTTTTTCTTCTACTTACTCTGTTTGCATATTTATTGATTCTTTCTGTCTCTTTTCTTTACTAGTTTATGGCTAGAATGGATTTCTTGTCAGCCCATGATACTGAACTGATGAAAAAATGCAATGATTACTTTAAGCCTGGCCATGCTGACTTGAATGAAGCTCAAATCATCGACATCCTTGGTCCAAATTCTTCTGAACAAGCAGTTAAAGCATATCAGTATTTGAAATGCATGCTTGACCGAGCTGTTACCAATAATGTGGCATACTATGAGATGATTGAAGATCTCTGGGGTATCATCGAGGAACTTCATCAACAATACAAGGAATCTTCTGCCCTTTTGCATCTGGGGTATGGGAAAAAGTATCAGCAACTAAATGCTAACAAAGGTTATGATAAGTTCATCGCTGCTTATGATATTAAGGAGAGGACTTTGAAGACCGAGGTTGAAGAGCATAGGCAGATCGCGAAACTGCTGGAGCAGGAAAATAATAACTTGCGAGGAGAGATATCCCAACTGAAATCTGTAGTATCTACCTCAGGAGCCTTGGTCCCTGTCAATGACGAAGGTTTCTCGTTTCTGGAGGTTAAAAATGCCAATTTGAGAGATGAATTGGAAACCTTAAAAAGGACTACTTCTGCTCGCGGACGAGCAAGAGCTTCTCGGGGATGAGCAAGGGTTGCTCGGGTTACTATTTAAGAGGCAAGAACTCAAGCAGCTTTGGAGAATCAAGCATTCCAATTGGTGGCGAAGAATCAAGCATTAGCTGAGATGTCCAAAAAGATTCTGAACCTCGACGAGCAACTCTCTGCACAAAGCTCTGCCTTGGAGAATAAAGAACTTTTAGCGAAGAACCTCCATGAGAAACTGGAGAGGTTGACCTATCAGTTTCACAAACAGCCCAGAGAGTGTTGGATGGATGGATATCATGAAGCCCTTTATCATCTCGATGATCGGATCCAGAATTCAAATAACGAGGGTTACAAGTAAGGATGGCTGAATGCGTTGGGGGTGTTAAAGTTGGAGCAGGGCCATTATCTCTGGGATTACTATGACCCTGGATTGCTCGAGTTGCCCGTACCACCCTTTAAACTTGACATGAGTTGGATTCCTACTCGGGTAATTCCGTAGTGCCTGATCTCAAAGTATCTTGGCGACTACAGTCTTCATTTTAATTTTGAGATATCTCGCCCAGAGCACTTACTTGATCGACCATAAGTAATGAATGTCAGGATGCTTAGGGATCCAACTTCATAAATTCTCCTTACGCCTTAGATGATCCTCCTGCTGGAGTAGAGCTTGTTTCAAAGGCAGAAGGGAAAAAGCCAATAGAATAGTATTTTTATGTAATGATTTCTACTTTCCACAGCATATGTAATCCTTCTCGATTTGAATGAAAAGTTTTGGTAATGAAATACATTTCTCACATCATTTGTCTTTTGTCATTACTTTATAAAATATCTATTTATTCTCTGATGAATGTGTATGTATGTTTTGTAAAAAAACAAAAATTTACTGTGTTATTTTAAATTGCCGACCAACTGGAGTTGGTGAAAATTTATTGTTGACCATTCTGAGTTTGTGATAATTATTTGACGATCAATCGGAGTTGGTGATATTTTGTTTCCCGACCAACTTAGAGTTGGTGGTAATTTGATATGCCATAAGTAAAGAAATTATGTTTTATTTTTTTTATTATAGTGACTAATCACTTTTTAATTATAAGCCACGAAACGACTTCCATCCCATGATATTATTTAAACAATTGTTTCCGACCAACCGGAGTTGGTGGATTTTTATTCCCGACCAACCGTAGTTGGTGGATTTCATTTTACCGACCAACCGTAGTTGCGGGGTTTTATTTTACCGACCAACCGTAGTTGGTGGACCGACCAACTTTAGTTGGAGGGTTTTATTTTACCGACCAACCGTAGTTGGTGGACCGACCAACCATAGTTGAGAGGGTTTATTATTTTACCGACCAACCGTGGTCGGTGGACCGACCAACCGTAGTTAGGAGGGTTTATTTTACCGACCAACCGTAGTTGGTGGACCGATCAATCGTAGTTGGGGGGTTTTATTTTACCGACCAATCGTAGTTAGTGGATCGACCAACCGTAGTTGGGAGGGTTTATTTTACCGATCAACCGTAGTTAGTGGACAGACCAATCGTAGTTGGGGGTTTTATTTTACCGACCAACCGTAGTTGGTGGACCGACCAACCATAGTTGGGAGGGTTTATTTTACCGACCAACCGTAGTTGGTGGACCGACCAATCGTAGTTAGGTGATTTTATTTTACCGCCAACCGTAGTTAGTGGACCGACCAACCGTAGTTGGTAGGGTTTATTATTTTACCGACCAACTGTAGTTGTTGGACCGACCAACCGTAGTTGGGAGGATTTATTTTACCGACAAATCGTAGTTGGTGGACTGACCAACTGTAGTTGGGGGGGTTTTATTTTACCGACCAACCTTAGTTGGTGGACCGACCAACCGTAGTTGGGAGGGTTTATTTTACCGACCAACCGTAGTTGGTGGACCGACCAACCGTAGTTGGGGGATTTTATTTTATCGACCAACTATAGTTGGTGGACCGACCAACCATAGTTGGGAGGATTTATTTTACCGACCAACCGTAGTTAGTGGACCGACTAACCTTAGTTGGGGGGGTTTATTTTACCGACCAATCGTAGTTGGTGGACCGACCAACCGTAGTTGGGAGGGTTTATTTTACCGACCAACCGTAGTTGGTGGACCGACCAACCGTAGTTGGGTGTTTTTTTTCTGAACTTGATGAGTAGTGTGTAGCACTAATACTTCGAAAAAATTTCATCAAAAGGAGAGAATTGGATAAAAACTTCAACACTTTATTCATAATGAAGAAAACTTGATTTACATAGGAATGCCAACTACTGATAATACTTGCGTAGATGTTCTGCATTCCATGCATTCTTAAATTCTTCCCCCTCTAAGGTTTCAATCCTGTAAGTTCCTGGACGAACAACTTCTGTTACTCTGTAGGGTCCATGCCAGTTAGCTTCCAATTTGTTGTGCTTTTGAATTACTTTCTTTAGCACGTAGTCTCCTTCCTTCAAATCACACTTTTTTACTCTCTTGTTGTAAAACAAAGCTGTTCGTTGTTGGTATGCAGCATTCCTGATTGCTTCTTCTTCTCTAACTTCTTCGAGCATATCCAAGTTTAATCTTCTCATCAAATCACTGATAGGAGAATTGAAATTCAGCACTCTGTGTGTGGGGAGGCCCAGCTCGACAGGTATAACAGCTTCACTTCCAAATGCCAGCATGTATGGAGATTCTCCTGTTGCTGGTCGTGGTGTAATACGATAAGCCCAAGGCACCGAATGTAGCTCGTTGATCCAATTTGCCTTCAAATCATCCAGTCTTTTCTTCCAACCATTCAGCAGCGTTCGGTTTGTCACCTCAGTTTGTCTATTGGTCTGGGGATGGCCTGGCACAGAGTCGGTTTTAAATATGTTTGATTGATGACAATATGCAGCAAACTCCTCGTTATCAAATTGAGTTCCATGGTCTGTGATGAATGCATGAGGAAGACCATATCTACAAATGATGTTCTTCCATATAAATTGATACACCTTGTCGTATGTCATATCAATAAAGGGCTCAACTTCTACCCACTTAGTAAAGTAATCCACCGCGACCATGAGATATTTGAACCTTCCTCTGGTCGTTGTGGGTGGCCCGACCAAGTCTATTCCCCATATGGCAAAGGGCCAAGGGGAAGTAATGGGTGTTAACAATGCTTGGGGAGTTCTTCGGATAGAGGAGAAGCATTGACATTTGTCACATTTTTTGGCATAGGCTATACAATCAGCCCTCATCGTCGGCCAATAATATCCCTGGGTCATTTATCTTTGCAAAAGCATCCGACCTGCTACATGAGCTCCACAGGACCCTTCATGGACCTCTTCAATCAAATCTTTCACCTCGGTGGGATGCACACATCTTTGCAAACCTGCTATAATTCCTCGTCAATATAGAATACCATTATTCAATACATAACGAGTAGCTTTAAACTTCAGTTTCTTGGCTGTGAGTATATCAGTTGGCAAAACCCCTTCTTCAATATATGCCCTGATGGGATCCATCCAAGATGGTCCTAAATCAAGGGTAATAAAGTTCATCATCAGATCTTCGTCGATTCTCCTGCTAGCCAAAATTTCTATTGGGATTGTTCTTCGTAGCTCGGTACGTGTGGCTGAGGCTAACCGAGCTAAAGCATCTTCTCTTGCATTCTCCAATCTTGGTGTTATAATTAACTGTACTGCGTTAAAGCTCGATACAATCTCTATTGCTTTCTCATTACACTTGATCATCAATTCTCCCTTTGTTCCGTACACTCCCAGCATTTAATTTACGATCAACTGCAAGTCACTGAATACAATGATCTGCTCTGCCCCCATGGTTTTTGCTAAACTAAGACCTGCAATCATAGCCTCATATTAAGCCTCATTATTAGAGGCTTTTAATTGAAAGCGCAGAGCATACTCCACATTGATTTCATCTGGGTTGTTTAAAACAATCCCTGTTCCACAGCCTGTACAGCAAGATGAGCCATCCACATACAAATTCCATATAGGTACTTCATTCTCGAATTTTTTATCGGATAAAGTTCCTCGGTGGGATATTTGTTGGTTCTTTATATCTTCCCCTAGCACTTCTTGCTGCTCGTCGACCATCTCCTCTTGCTTGTCTACCGACTTAAGTTAGTCGGGATTTAAGTTTAATGATCCTGTAATATCCACAGGCTGGTCGGTATTCAGCTTTTCCTCCTCGGAGGTGTCAGGATAAGTGAATTCTGCGATAAAATCTATGACTGCTTGCCCTTTAAGCGTCAACTTAGGCTCATAAACTATGTCATATTCACCAAGTTCTACTTCCCAGTACATCAATCTCCCTGATTTCTCCGGTTTATGAAGAGCTTGCCTCAACGGCATATCGGTATACACAACTATGGTATGAGCCTGGAAGTATGGCCTCATTCTTCTACTCACTACGATCAACGCTAGTGCCAACTTTTCCAGTCTTGGATATTTGATCTCTGCTCCTCGAAAGGCCTTGCTAGTGTAATAAATTAGTTTTTTCACTCCATCCTCCATTCTTATCAATGCCGAGCTAACTGCATTCTCCGAAACTGCCAGATACAAGTATAATCTTTCTCCCATCACTAGCCTGGACAACAGTGGAGGTGCTCCCAGGTATTTCTTCAATTCATGAAAGGCCTTCTCGCACTCATCATTCCATTCAAACATTTTTCTAAGTGTTTTAAAGAAAGGGAGACATCTATCAGTTGCTCGTGATACAAATCTATTAAGTGCTGCAACTCGCCTTGTGAGACTTTGCACTTCCTTCTTCGTCCTTGGAGATCGTAGTCCCAGTAGAGCCTTGATCTTTTCAGGGTTTGCTTCAATTCCTCGTTGGTTGACAATATACCCGAGGAACATGCCTTCTCATACTCTGAGTATTCATTTGGTAGGGTTCAACTTCATTTGATATTTATCTAGTTGATCAAAGGTCTGGCCTAAGTCAATTAGATGATCAGCATCTTTCTTGCTCTTTGTCAGCATATCGTCAACATAAACTTCCATGTTGTAACTAATTCGCTCTACAAACACCTTGTTCATCAGCAGCTGATATGTTGCACCTGCATTTTTCAATACAAAAGGCATAACATTATAACAATAAGTTCCCCTAGGGGTAATAAAAGAGGTACTATCCCTGTCCTCAGGCTTCATCTTAATCTGATTGTAACCGGAGTAAGCATCCATAAAACTCAGTAATTCGTGCCCCGAGGTAGCATCCACCAGTTGATCAATTCGGGGCAGAGGAAAATGATCCTTTGGGCATGCCTTATTGAGATCGGTGAAGTCTACACACATCCTCCATTTTTTATTTTTCTTCTTCACCATCACCACATTAGCTAGCCAATCAGGATATTTGACATCTTTAATAAAGAAAGCTTTCTGGAGATTCTCGACTTCTTCTTGTATAGCTTGGTTCTTTTCGGGGCTGAACACTCTTCTTCTTTGTTTTACTGGCTTGATCTCCTTATTCACATTAAGCTCATGACATTGTAAATTTGGGTATATCCCTGGCATGTCCTCGTGACTCCATGAAAAAGTTTGTTTTCTTCTTTTTATAAACTCTATCAGCTCTTATTTTATTGACACATCTAGTGAACCACTAATTTGATTTGTTCATTCTGGATGCTCGTCGTCCAGAACAATATTTCCAGTAGCCTCCATGACCTGACCCTTAACGAGCTGAGACTCATCTCTTGGGTCTAAAGTCTCAATATCTGCGTCTTCTATCTCATCAACCTGATAATTAGTAGTCTTCTTTCTGGATTCTTCACGCTCTTCTTGTTCGACAGATGAATAGTAGCATTCCCGAGCTACTTTTTGGTCGCCCTTCACCACTCCTACTCCAAAGTTGGTTGGGAATTTTAAGCATTGATGTACTATAGATGGTACTGCCTCGAACTTTTTTAAACCTACCCTTACCATGATGATATTGTAAGATGATTGGACATTTTTATCCATCACAAAAAAGCGCACTCTTTCTGTTCGACAAGCAGACCATGTACTGATGAACATATCCAACTTGATCGTCCCAAGTGGAAAAACTTTCTCGCTAGTAAAATCGAAGAGGGACCGATGATATGGCTCCAACTAGGACAACTTTAAATTTAAGCTATCAAAGCATGAGTAGAACATGATATCCGCCGAGCTACCATTATCCACCAAGACTCGCGAGATTAGTGCGTCCTTCATCCTCATTTTGATCACCAATGGGTCATCATGAGGATATAGCACACCTGCGAGGTCATTCTTAGAGAAATCATTGACCAGTTTATCTTTGTTCACCTTCCTCGGGCGATCATCCTCAGCTAGATTTATCCGTTGAATATACGAATAAGCTTGAGCCTCATTGAGGTAAGCTTTCCTCTCTGCAGTAAGGTCTCCACCTCCTGCATCTCCACCTGTAATAACATTACAATCAAATGATCCAAAACGAATTGAAAATACCTCACATTCTAGCTGTCTTGGTCTTTTGGGGAGATCGAGATCGTCTTCTGGATCATCTTCATGATTTCTTTTCTTGTCTTCTTTTGCTCGATGAGGAGATCTGGATCTCTGTCTTGCTCGGTCGTTGTTCTTTCCTTCACTTCTACGATCAACATACTTGTCCAGCTTTCCTCGTCTGATAAGTGCTTTAATTTTATTCTGAAGAGCTATGCAATTTTTGGTCATGTGACCATTGTCTTTGTGGAACTCGCAATATTTGGCCTAATTCCTCTTGTCAGGATTTGTCTTCATTTTCTCTGGCGAGTTTAGCTCCTCGTTGTTCTTGATCTCTTCCAGAACGTGGTTTATATCTACCTTCAAAGGAGTATAGTTTCCAAATTTCTTCAACTATTCTAATGCTTGCTTTGCTTTTGACTGCTTGTTACCACCATTATTCTTCTGCTCTTTCTTCTCAGTCTTATCACCCTCAATCTTGGTCTCTTTTGGATCCATATTCTTCTTTGCAGCCATAGCTTCCTCGGTGTTCATAATTTTGGCCGCCTTTGCCATTATCTCATCCATGGTTGTGGGTGGATCTTTGTCTAGAGTGTAGTACAGTTTATTTGGCAACAATCCACTCATCAGAGCAGTAATTATTGTCTTTTCTTCATAATCAATAACTTAGAGCTTCTCGTTATTGAAACGAGTAATATAATCCCTGGTACTCTCACCTGCTTTTTGTCTAACACTTAACAAGTGTGCTACTCGTTTAACTGGTTTTGCTCCAGAACAAAAGTTTCCAATAAAGAGCTCGGCCAGTTGAAAGAAAGTTGCAATCTTTCATCGAGGAAGATTATTGTACCATATTTGAGCAGATCTAGTGAGAGTTCCTGAAAATTCCCTGCATCTCATCTCATCTCATTTGGTACGGCATAGATATCGGCAGCAGCTTGGTATTGTTCTATATGAAGGACAGGGTCAGTTTTTCCATCATATTTAGGAGTCACAACAGGTGCTTTGAACTTTGATGGTGTGGAAAAATCCACAATTGCTTGGATAAAAGGTGTCCCTTGGACAAAAGTTCTTTGTAGAGGATTTTTGGCCTTAGACATTTCCCCTAGTCTATTTTCCAACCTCTGAATAGATCCCTTCCATGCATAATTTCCCTCCTCGGGCCTATTGGTCCGAGCAATGGATCATGTTGAATTTGCTTCTTGGGATATTTCACGACGAGCAGCTGGTCGGGATTGAGCAGAACCTTCCTTTAAATCAAAGGATCGTAGAGAGTTCCTCGACACCATCCTAAGGGGGGACTTTTATTCCTCCTAGGACCCAAATGATCAAAGGGAGAGACTCTACTCAACCTTTCAAGAGCACTGGTCCTTTCTGGAGATAGAGTGACATTTTGTTGAGTGTCTGTAGCTCGTACCGAGGAAGTCCTTCCAGGATGATAAGAAGGATCATTGGATCTCTCAGTACGATATGAATTGGTGCGCCTAGAATGAGATTCTTCTGGGAGTGACGTTCGTCTAGTTCGCGAAGAAAGTAATCGGGTATTTCTTTGAATGCTTCGTTGCCCTGACTGGGCGGGTGCTCCACCCTGGATAGTTTGCATGAGTTGTCGCATGGTTTCTTGTATGGCGGTCTGGCCCTGAGCCAAATTAGTCATTATTCCATCCAGAACTTGGACACTTGGAGGAGTGGATGTATTTGGGGGAATCCCAACGTTTCGATTACTGAATTCTGGATTATCAGCCATTGGTGATGAATTGTTTTAGTGAAAAACGATAATTACATTCGTTTCCCATAGACAGCGCCAATCTGTTGATGTAAAAAACTAGATTTGACCTAATTCTTTAATCACAGATAAAAATAAATAAGACAAAAGATTTTTAAAGTGGTTCAACCTTGAAAGAATGGCCTACGTCCACAGTTTGTGTTATTGCTGACTGTTTGCAGAATTATCGATAATGGGTTTACCAAGAAATTCCGAGTCCCCTGCTAATGAGGAGGTTACAATGTATTTATAGCCCTGAGGCTGTACATGCGAAAGAATAATACATAGCTGTCCAATAGGCGTGTACATCTGTGTGATAATAATGATCATTTAATGCGCAGTCATCCTCTTGATTATCCGAATATGAATGCTCTGTACGAGATGCAGCTCGAACCGCCTAAGCTGCTCGGACCGCCTAAGTAGCTCGGTATACATGAGTTGCTCGGTACAATAAAGTTCCTAAGAGAACACTTGTTGCTCGAAGCGCCTGAGTTGGTCGGGGGGAGGGGGGGTTGAGTTCCTCGGAGTCAAGGTGTTGTTCAAAAAATATTTGCGAGTGCCATGTAGATTGACACGTGTCTCCACATAATTGGTCCACATCAGCAGAATAAATTTGGTATCAACAGGGTCATATACCTTTCGAAATAGTGATCATTCGACATGATGATGTGAACTTCGTTAACGCGTTGAATTTTCGGATGTTCATATTCTTCAGTGTAGAAAATGATATGACACCTTTACAAGTAATATGGTTTGTCCTAATGGAAATAGCCAATACTATAAATTGACTCGACGCGAAAATTTGCCCTTACAGTTTAATCCTTAAAAACTAAATTTAAATTTTTTTAAAATTTGTGAAAATTCATCTAACTCAAGAAAATACTATCTCTAGTTTGATTCTTAAGTATGAAATACAAATAAAGTTCAAATATTTTTTCAAAGATCATTCACCCTTTCTCAAGGCATGAATTAAAGATGAATATTAATGTTCAAAGGAGTATAATAATAAAAAAATCATAAATTAAAAAAATAAACTTAAAAATAGCTATGAAGGTTTTATCTTTCCCATTGAATGGGGGGACAAGCCGTCCATTTGAGTATTACTATGGATAAGATGTAATAATGTCTCCATCAAAAGCTTGTAAGAAAGTATATGAGAGAAACAATGCTAAATCTTGAACAATATTACTTCCAACAGTGTATGAGTTTACAATCAAAATGAGAGAAAAAGATAACTATTTCCAAACTCTCAACTCTGAATAACATTTAAATTCTCAACTCAAAATAAAACTCAATGTCACTCAAAAATATTTTCGACTCAATCAAAACATTATACAATTGTAAAACGGGTTTCGTGGGGTGCTTCGGTTATTTATAAAATCAAAGAGTATGTCACAAGTAAGCCAAATTCAATTTAATTCAAAGCTTATCTTGATTAATTAGATGAACCTAAACATTCGAGATATATGAACTAAAAGCGAATCCAGATAAACCACGAGACAAGATAGGAGGACAAATTCCTTAAGGAAAAAAATCTTTTTCCAGCATTGTTACAACTAGGTATTAGAGAATGACACATACGAACTTACAAACTTAGACTCCATTAAGTATTGCAGTTATGTCTTCCTTGTTAATTATTGACAGAAAGCGATTCAGATCCATCAACGCCCTATACATGAAGCACTATTCTCGGTTTCCACCGATCAGCCTCATTGTTGATGCAAAAAAATGGACTAGATCCCATTTTTATGATTACAGATGAATAGATAAAAGCAATCCAATTAAACACACAAGATAGAAAGATTTTTAAAGTAGTTCGAGTATAAGGAAAGCCTACACCCATTATTATTTTATTCACAGCGGTTTGCAATAGCACAGCATGGTGTGTTGAGAATGATTGAGAGAGTTCTCTTATCTTGAGAGAGATAGATGTGTAGAGGTGTGTAGAGACAGAGGTAGAAAGATGCAATGAATTTCCCTTTTAGCTAAGGGAGGTGATGTATTTATATTGATGGGAGTCCAAGAGATAAAATATCTTTATACATTCAAACATTCATATCTATATACAATGAATATAACAGTTGGTCTTCTCGGGTACAATGACTGCCGGTTACTCCACACCAGTGGATTTTGATCTTCTGGATGGTTCGTCTTCTTTGGGTTGGTAGGGCGGTACACCGAATAACTATCCTTGGGAGCCGACCAAGTGTCTTCTGTGCTGAGCAAGTGTGAATATTGCCACATAGGATGACATGTGTGCTTTTCTTAGTGACCCATGTATATAGGTGAATTTTTGGCGTCAACAGAAGCCCCCAATGCTCTATGCTTGATGATTTCACTACATCAAATCTGTCGGATTGTCACGGTCATTAACCGTGACAAGTCTAACTTTTCAAGGTCGATGACTGTGACAATTATAGGGGTGACCACTTCTGTTGTCACGGACTTGTCACGGTCATTAACCGTGACAAGTTCATTAGACTTGTCACGGTACTTTCACGGTCTTTGACCTTAACAACATTTATCATGGTCTTAGACCATGACAAACCCACTGCAATCTTTAAAAAATTGTCACGGTCATTGACCGTGACAATTCTGGATAGAATTAGGAAAAAATCTACTGGGTAGTATGGCCACTACCATTGCCACTGCCACTGCTCAGCAGTATATTTGAACCTATTATAGCAATGTTGTACCTGTTCAAACATCATATATCTAAATAAAATAGAGATAATGCAAATGTACATTCAAAACAATATACATCACGATATAATTCAAATGTAACAACTTAAATCAATTCAATTCAAATAATGTCACTACATTTCTGGGGTAGGTTTGAGGAGGTGGACATGCCACATGATATACGAATTCATACACCCTTGTATATTCATCACGCCACACTGTTCAAGTAACCGCAATGGGGAGTTCTCCTTCCCGGGTATCACATGCATTACGAGCACCTTGGCCTCGATGTCTTGAAGCGCTCGTCCATAAATTGGCATACCATGGACAGTATTCGCATCCCTCAATCCCCGCCCTATCCGCTGGACATCAAATATTGAAGGTCCCTATATATAGTACACCTAGGGTTTTCTTTTCGTTCTTTAGCTATATAGGACTTCATCTAGTTGGACGCGAATTTTGACAAAATATATTTGTAATTTAGGATTGTGTCTCGCCTCGTCGCTAAGCTCTCCTTGTTCATCTACATCAAATGAACACTCGATTCAGTCCACCTTATCAGAAAAAGGTAATTTTCAGTTTTTATGGCTAATAGGAATTTTTGTCACATAGGACACGACACCACGTTGCATTTTCATTTTGTTTATCATATCTTATGATAATGTTTTGTTTCGTCATAGTAAAATTCTTTTTGTGTTCAAAAAATTTATTTGAAATTTTTATAAGAAAAGTATTCCTTGGAAAATAAGTTTTGACACTAAATATTTTTAAAGTATAAAAATTTGAAGAAGAATTTTTTTGAAGTTAAAAATATTTTTTTTGTATGAAATATGCTTGTGTGTGTATATATATGTTGGTATGTATATCTATATGCGCATATATTAGTATGTTCATATGTATATCAGTTTGGGTGTTAATATAGTATGCGTGGCCCCTTCTAGTTTAATAGTTTAATAATTTCATATTATTGTTTGTATGCTATAGTATTATATATATTCTATTATATGTTTTATAGTTTATGCTGTCTTATTTGCTAAATACATTACAGCTGGACCTTTGTTAAAATCAGCCCTTGCCGATTTGACCCATGCCATAAATGGTGGTGACTTGACTCCCTTTGCTGTTGGCGTATATATATATATACCACTGTTCTAAAAAAACCCGCCTAGGCTCCGCCTAGGCACGCCTAGGCTTGAGGCTTGGCATAAACGCCCCGCCTTAAGATTTTGACGCCTTATGCTTGGTAAAACCCTTAAGGCGTACTTTTTTCTCTAAAAACAACAATGATTTAGTGAAACGATATCGCCTTTTAAAGATTTTTTTGCAAACCGGACCATTATCTCATCCAAAATAATCAAATAGTATTTTTATTTGCAAATATTCAGACATATTTTTATGATATGTACAATTTTAGTATTTTAATAGCCTTGTTATGGTTAAAAAATATTAAAATATATTAAAAAGGCCTAAACGCCTTTTCAAGCCTTTTTACGCTAAGGCCGCCTAGGCTTCTAAGGCTTAAGGTTTGGCCTCCACGCCTCGATCACGCCCCGCATTTTTTAGAACCTTGATATATACTAGCGGATACCCGTGCCCGAGGGCACGGTGATAAATTTGTCCCCGTGATAAAACTCAGCGCATAATAACCCGTCATTTTTTAGAAAAAAAACTTTTAAAAAAAATAAATAAAATAATTTTTTTTTAATATTTAAAAAAATTATTATTTTTTTAAATATTTTAATAAAAAAATAATAAAATAATAATGTATGTATGTATGCATGCATGCATACATGCATTTGTATGCATGCAACACATAAAATGCCATGCATGTTTATCATGCATGTCTTATCATACATGAGTTACTATTCATAACACCATTGTCCCATATTATATATATATATATATACTAGGGTGTACCCGTGCCGATGGCACGACGATTAATTTGTTCCCAAAATATTTTGTATCCGTGCCAATGACACGACGATAAATATGTTCCCGTGCGGATGGCAAGATGAAATAAAAAGTAAAACTTAAAAAAAATTTAACTCTATTCATCCATTAGTTTCTTTCGTCTACCATCCAAAATGCCCTTATTACTTTATAAACATTAGAATTGAATCTAAATACAGTTTTGTTCTCGCGATATTTTGTACCCGTGTCGATGGCACAACGTAATAAATTTGTTCCCGTGTCGCCATCAATACAAATATAAATACCTTTGGTTATTTCATGGTACACTTACTCGTCATGGCTAAGTGTACCGTGATGATGGCACGCTGATCAATATATTATTCTATAAATTTATTAGTTTAATCGTTATAATCGTTACAAATTTTAAATACGAAAGGAAAATCAACACAATAATTCAAAATTTACATTCCTAAAGAGGTATTTATGTTGGGATTTACTTACATGAACGGGTCTTCCTTTCAAAATTGACTTGATAACATAAAAAAATATAATTTGATATTTTGACTTACATTAACTTGATAACGTGAAAAAAATATAATTTTAATTATTGATTTTATATTTCTCAAATTTATTTATTTTAATTCTTAAATAAATACTTATGACAACACAATGATATTCAAATTTTGATCCATATTAATATCATGGTAAAATAATTCACTTAGACATACATGATCTGGAATGGCAAAATAAAATAAACTAAAAATAAACAATCATAGGATAATGTTGATCATACAAATTTAGTTTTGACAAAATAGAGCAAACTAACATATGAGAGTTGATCATACTAATTTAGTTTTTGCTACAGTAAAAATCATCTCTTAACGAATAAGTCCAAAATTAAAATAAGTCCAACGAATTCCTCCCCAAAAGGCTAGCCAGATTGGGGTATAATACAAAGGAATCATGACACCACAACACTTAAAAGATGCAATTACAACAAATTTAAACTAAAAATTAAATAAAACATGCACAAATCTTCAACTTTAAATTTTGGTCTATTATTGTACAAAGTCCATTACTCCTCCAATACTCCAGTGCCACAACCTTAAACAACAATGTAAATATAGATAATTTATATTCTTATCAAAAGATAAGATATAAACATACAATTACAAAGTCCTACTTTGCAATAGAAATAAAAATGACTGACAAAGGAATTTAGGCTAAAACTTTCAATAGAAATAAAAATTAGAACTCAAAATTTCTACTCATGACTTGATAGGAACTCAGTTTCCATTAGGTGCGGATATACATATCGCGACTCAAAATTAGAACTCAAAATCCCGACTCGCTGACATGACGTGTCGCGATTGATTAGTACCGCTGGCACGAACCCACATTCATAAGGAACCCACCAATGACAACACGCTATGTCAGCGTGAGTCCCAATTTTGAAATCCAATCAAAAGTCTCCCAAGTATTTTCCTTAACAAATTGATAAATGTGAAGTCTGAACCTATGCAAGTGGACAAAGTTAAAAACCCATTTATGATTTTTATAACAGAAACTCACTATAGTTTTTTGGACTCCCACGCCATAGCACAGACACATACGTATGGGTTTATTGTATATACATATATATATACAATATGGTTTTGTATCGGACATATAAACATATGTGTGGGTCTTATACATACATATACTTGAGAAACATAGATAGCTTCACAAACGATTATCAACCAAGGTAAATTTAACATAGGGTCTCTTAACAGGCCTCCCCGTCAACATCGATAGCTTCACAAAAGTTATTTCTCAGTCTAGGGTCTCTTAACAGGCCTCC
This sequence comes from Sambucus nigra, assembly GCA_949130495.1. Taxonomy (NCBI): domain Eukaryota; kingdom Viridiplantae; phylum Streptophyta; class Magnoliopsida; order Dipsacales; family Adoxaceae; genus Sambucus; species Sambucus nigra. The sequence goes on along the minus strand of OX422212.1, from coordinate 586,557,585 downwards.
CCGTTTTTCATAGTCCCGCAAAATTTCATCAAAGTCACCAATTATGAACCAAGGTAAATTGAACATAGGGTGAAGGTGCTTGATGAGATCCAACCTTGAATATGTTGATCAGCAACCGAGTGACCTTAGAAACCCGTCTATCTCCACACAATATCATACATAGAGACAACTAAGTAGATATGGAATTCGGAAAAGATTTTACCTTCAACTGAAATTGTATTTTGCCAAAGCAGCAATAAATCTCCTCTTAAGCCTACTTTGTGTAAAGAAAAACGCATTTCAAAAACCCAACATTCGTCGTAAATACGCAGCAATCTTCCTAAATAGCAGTCCTGAATAAAACAAAATTCAATAAATGAGAAATGCACTCACGGATCATTAGAAAATGAATAAATCGGATCTAAAACAAATCAGATCTCTTCCTATTTTCCCCAAAATGAACAAATAACTAACCAAATTCAAGGAGGCGAGTGACGAAATCTGATCTCTTCCTGTTTTCCCCAAAATTTGATCTTTAAAAAAAATACTGAAAAGATAAATTAAATGTTAAGGTTTTGGGTTGAGTGACGAAAACAAAACAATAAGGGTAAGAATTAAACGTTAAGGTTCTGAGTTGAGTGACGAAAACAAAACAATAAGGGTGAGATGCAGGTAACGAAAACAAAACAAAAAAAACGTTAAGTTTCTGAGTATTGACGAAACGTCCAGTTCTGAAACTCTGAAACTACCTGAGAATAATGAAAGCAATTTTAGATTGTGAAAAAAAAATATTTAGGCAAGTATTCATCCACCTCTTCGTCGGCGATTGCTAGTCGGAGAGAGAGAGAGATAAAGTTTTGTTGTTGAGAACTTGAGTGCAGATGAGGGAGAGGCCGTGGGAAGTAGAGAGATGTTGGAATGTGTGAATAACATAGGTGCTTTGTGTGTATCAATGAATGGGTATGTGCTTTGGAGATCGTGTATGAGGTTTTCAAATTAAAGTGATGTTGTGTGGGCGGGATAATGAAAAGTACACGTGGTTTCATGATAGATACAAAATCTGTTTATATAGATTTTGTATCCAAAGTTATATGACGTGGCAAAAGTCCCTCCTGCTTTATTATATAGACTAGGGTGTACCCGTGCCGATGGCACGGTGATAAATTTGCTCCTGATTATTTTTTGTTATGGCACATCTTTTATAACATTCTTTAGCTACAGGTTTTGTAACATAACATGAATAAACACTGGTTTAGCTACTCGTAGGCGTAATAATATCTTAACAATTCATTCAAATATATATGATTCAAAATGTCAAAATAAATTTAACATAAGTCAATATTGAATCCAAACAACCATGTTTAATATTGAATTACAAAAATGATGATTTGCTTCCATTACCCCTCCCCCAAAAATATAACATAATTCAAAATCCAAATAACCATGTTTAATATTGAATTACAAAAAAAAAGATGAAGTAGTTGTCGTGAATGGTGTACAACGACCAAGCGAATGGTATCATTTGTCTCCATATGTATGTCCATACTTGTTCAACATAACCTGTTTAAAAGTCGATGACAAAATGCGTATGCGCATCGAGTGTGGATGAACAACCACCGCAATCTAAATATGAAAAACACTGAATTAGTATCATATTCTAAATATAGACCATGCATTTTAAATTATAAAGATAAGATGTTACCTCATTGCATACTATGTCACCCCAGACCCGACCTTTTCCTTCGTTCCTCCTTTTCAATTCTTCAACGTGGCAATCCCAATTCTACAAAAGTGCATCAATAACGTGATTTTAGGTTCATGTTATATAAAGTTCTTATTGGATAAAATAAAATAAAATATTTAAATATGAACTTACTTTATTGAATAAGGCATGGTATCAATGAACTATGGACATGCATTATATTAGAACTTCTGGATAAACAACGTTAGTTGTAGAGTTAGGTTCGTCTTGTGGTAGAAGAACACTTAGTCTATTTGAAGAAGTGCATCTCGAAAGTGCAACATATAATTGCCCATGACTAAACACTGGTGTACGCAAATCAATCCCAACATACTTTACCGACTGACCTTGAGATTTATTAATTGTCATTGCGAATACAAGACGCACGGGGAATTGGCGTCTTGACATTTGGAAAGGAAGTTCTGAAGAAGACGGTGTTAAAGATATTCTGGGAATGAAGACTAAATTTCCCACCTTATCTCCGGATAAAATTTGAGCTTCAATTATTCTTCTTCCACATCGAACAACCATCAGTCTAGTACCATTACATAGTCCATCCCTTGGAGAAAGGTTCCGCAACAACATTATAGGACAACCAACTTTTAGTTCTAACTTAAACGGTGGTAACCCAGAAGGATCAAGTGAGTTCAAGTACTCATTCGGATATCGATTGTTAATGGATGGGTCATTTTCATCATCCGTTGATAGTTTGTCTGCAGCTAAAGAAATGACGGTTTCTCCCGGGAAGACACTCAGTGCTATAGAATTTATAGTACTGACGTCATCATTACGTGCCGAAAGAATTGTTCGTTCTGTCAGAAAGTTGGAGTTGGTTGTTTCATGTGTATTCAATTGCGGATAGACTCTGGAGACTAATTCATTTATGTTTCCACACTTGCCTACTAATGGTGGAAGTTGTATAGTTTCTTGGGAAGTGGATCCGACCTAATAACGAAAAATAACAAATCAGTATAAATGAATGAATAACTATGGATATAGATAAAGACAAACTTTTATAAAAATTAATTAGTACCTCAATCAAAAATCTTGCAAATTCTTCATTACCAAGTTCAGAGCTATTTAATCGCATATTTTGTGACAAAGTCAAAACATATATGTCCCTCCAAAGTGGAGAGCGTCTTAACGATGCACCAACTATTTGTTCACGCACCCCCTTTGGTATAACTGGTAAAATTTGACGAAAGTCTCCCCCAAGAACAACTGTGATACCGCCAAATGATTTTTTATTACCACAAATGTCTTGGAGTGTGCGGTTAACAGCTTCAACACAAAATCTATGTTGCATGGGTACTTCGTCCCAAATAATGAGTTTTGCTTGCCTAAACAACTCGGCTTCCAAGGATTGCTTACTAAACCCACATACACTGTTCTCTAATATATCCAATGGAATTTTAAAAGTTAAATGGGCTGTTCGACCTCCCATTAGTAATTGTGAAGAAATACCGGATGAAGCTACAGTAAGGACCGTATAACCAAGGCTACGACATTTTGTTGCAATTGTGTTGTATAAAAATGTCTTTCCTGTTCCAGCACCACCATTCAAAAAGAAAGTAGTTCCTTCATTCTCAAACACTGAAGCAGTGATTGTCGTATAGGCAAAACGTTGCTCCTCATTCAAACGGTGAATATTAAAGTCAGGATCGCTTTGTTCTGCATCAAACTTCAGTTGTTGGTGTTCTAATATCAATCTGTTCACAGTTGCAACACTCCAATTTTCAGTTGGTTGTGGAAACGGTGGAAAATCCTTCAAACTTTTACCCGATTCCTCAAGCAACTGATTGAGTAGGTATAAACCATAATCCTCAACTTGGCTTTCAGTCGGATTTGAAATGCCAAACTTTATCCGAATCTTGTGTGCAAGATCATCACATATGCTTATCGAGAATTGATTCCATATTGCGTAGGGATTTATTGGAAAGCATTGTGTTAGGATAATACTAAATAATCTCCGCAATTGATATCCGGTTTTCATAGCCGCAGCCTCTTCAAGGCATTGTATCCACTCATCATCATCTTCCAAAAGTCCACGTGCGACACATGCCGATTTGAATGTATCATGCAAAACATTATTAACCGTACGCAAGTATTCAAATGACGTTGGTCCTTTAACAACGATTAGTAGCAAACGCAAATAAAACCTCTCACCTGAATTAGGGCTAGCAAAGTACATTCGGCCAATTGCTGTTAGTGGTACCACTCTTCGAGTCCATATCCCGTTTCTTGAGTTCCAAACATAATATTGCGGGAACTCCTGGTAAGTAAATGAGCGTGCATATTCATCTGAAGCACAACATGCAAAAAAAGCAGTTAAAGTTGTCATTTGATTCTCTGATCTAGAGATGATTCTATCCATAGGTTCAGCTGGATAAAAAATGACATGATGCATCCCAGGTAAATGAAGAGCCAATCGTACAACAGATGGCTTTTCTTCATGTAAAAGATGGCCAAATATCCTCCATGCAGCTTCTGGCGGTCCAATATATCTTGCATCAAGATATTGTTGAATCTCATCCTCGTTTCCGATCACCATTGTTGTGCGATCATGACCTTTAAATATATATTTGTGAATATATTTTACACATCTTAACCCTGCGCAAACCTCCACATTTATATGGCAGTTAAACATCCTTGAAAGATAGGCATTATAAGGAACAACATCCCTATTATCAACATGTTTATTCCTGACAATATAAACACGACCATCATTTCGACGACGGTAAAGAGGATATCCATCTTTGTCCATTGTTGTTGCATCTGTAAAGTCTCGAGGGTAATTTTTTGTGCACTTACCATTTTCCATACACGATGCTTGTGGATTTCGAGCACCACATGGACCATGTACCATGCATTTTTTTACTGTTTTAAAAAGTTGGGGGTCCTGATTTGGATCAGGAAATTCTGCAGATACATGCTTATCAACTTGAGCCGTTGTTCGGATCTTGTCAGAATGCTTAAGAAATATAAGTGCATGCATATGTGGAAATCCCCATTTCTGGAATTCGATTGTAAAAACATGCGCACATTTCTCACCAAACACCTTCTTTTCTTTTATCACCTTCATTAAATGTCTCCTTTTTAACTCAAAAACACGTGCAACTAAATCTGGCCGATCCGTGGATTTTTGATTAGGTAAAAGAGCAGAAACAATTTCGGGCCAGTTAGGATTTGCCGTCATTGTGAGAAAAATATCTGGGTGCTTATTGTATCGTGTGATTGCCATTGAATCTTGGAATATCTCAAACATATTTCGAGCACTACCTGGAAATGAAGATGGTAAAATAAAATGTTTTCCTACTTGGTCAGGTTGTAACCCATCACTTGCAACATCTGTAAGACCTTGGTAAAGTTCAGCACGTAATCGGTCTTGATTAAGCCTGTTGTATGTGAGTCGATTCTGCTCTGTTGAAGCCCAAGCATCTACAATGAACTCTTGAAAAAGTTTCCCTGCCCTGAGTATTGTTGAATACTCGTTTTGACGTTGGAATAAACGATAACTATAATATTCCATTTGAGTTAGACGTTTGTCAAGAGGGCAGCCATTTGTAACATCCCATTGTCTTAATCCAGGTTCCCATCCTAGCTCACCATGAGGGAATAATAAAACATAATGCAAAGGTAAATATGCCGGATGACATTCACTAACTCGCATCAACTCTTGATTCCCTCGTAAATGTATCACAATATCTCGCATTCCACTAACTTCACTTCCATCGCCGAGTAGTATTACTGCAATCTCATCCGATGATGGTAGATTATAACGTCTACGATCTGTTTTTGAACTATAATGAAGATAAGCAGTTATATTTTGCCCTTCAACATTTGCATCACGTAGTATCTCATAAGCTTGCCGATATTTAACTGAGAAAACATTGTATTGTAACAAAGTTTCTTGAACAGTTTTAAGAACATCAGCCCTCAAGTGTGGGTTTCTACGACTACGGATGCCGAACGCGGAGTCAGGATAGTAAATGTATAATTGAGAGTAAGATGGAACTTCCCCTGGCTGTGGCAATAGGGAGCCAGTTTGATATCGCAATTCTCCATGAATTGTGAATGGTGTTGGGCCATTTCCATTGTGTACTCTTCGATCCATTTTAAACCCAAGACTTGTAAATGCATGTGTTGCATTATACTCTCTGATGTACTTGCGAAACGATGCAGACCTACTGTCATCCCCGTTATATAATTCCAAAAGTGCAAGCGACGGACGTGATAATTCTTGTAGCTTTATCTTTCCTTGCAAACAACATGTTCCAAAACGTGGGTTACGTTTTGATGATTCCACTAATTTTTCATCCATCCAATGCATTGCTGAGCAATGAGCACAAACTATATCCATGTTACCTAGATAGATTCTTTCTCCATGTATGTGTAATGGATTATGACCTTCGAGCATTTCATGTGGGATATCAAGGTCATCATCATCACCATCATCATCATCATCATCATCATCATCATCATCTTCTTCTTCTTCTTCTTCTTCTTCGTCTTCAATGTGGTTGTTCACTATATTTGATCTGTAAATAAATAATATTTCTAATAAGATAATATAATTATAGATATAATATATAAATTTAAATGTAATCATGTATTTAATTTACATGTTATCTTTTGTTGCGGATGTGCTCGCCAAAGACGTTAAATCTGGTAGAAGTGGTTCGAGTGGTGGTGGATGAGGCACCATCATTTCGACTTCCATTTCAGTGTTCATCGTATACGGGTCACGTACAGATGGCCTACATATAATTCAAAATGTCAAAATTTAAATTGTCATGTTAAGATTTCAATGACTTACGTTTAAAGTAAACTTACATGTTATTTCGGATTGTAGATGTAGATAGTAATGTAGATGAAGAGAAAATTGCCAATAATGTCAAAGGAGGTGATGGGGGACCATTTATTATCACTGATCTTCGCGTTTGTCCGATGGACCTTCGAGTGGGTGGAAAAGATGGAAACAATTATGGTAAATCGTGATCCACGACTTTAGATTTCTCCCTTGCTCTTCTCAAGCGCTGGGCCGTGGAACGATTTATGAAGGCTAAAGATTTATCTGGTTCCAATTGTGGTGATGAAACCTTCGTTATATCAATGGTTGAGAGTTCTTCACTGAGGTTGCGAGGAATAATAGGCAACGAGGCTACTTGATTGTGAGTGTTATTGATAGATTCAGGAGTAGCTTTATCTTTTGTGGCAGATGTGCTTGCCAAAGACGTTAAATCTGACAGAAGTAGTTCAAGTGGTGGTTGATGAGGGACCATCATTTCGACTTCCATTTCACCAGGTTCAGTGTTCATCACATATGGGTCACGTACAGATGACCTATATATAATTCAAAATGTCAAAATTTAGATTCTCATGTTAAGATTTGGATTACTTACGTTTAAAGTAAACTTACATGTTATTTCGAATTGCAGATGTAGATGGTAATGTAGATGAAGAAGATATTTCCAATAGTTTCAAAGGATGTGATGACGGCCCATTTATTATCATTGATCTTCGTGTTTGTCCGATGGGCTTTCGAGTGTGTGGTAAACACGGAAGAAAGCATGGTAAATCATTACCCATGACTTTATATTTCTCCCTTGCTCTTCTCAAGCGTTGGGCCACAGAACGATTTTCATAGGCTAAAGATTTATCTTTTTCCAAATGTGGTGTAGAAACCTTCCTTATATCAATGGTTGCGAGTTCTTCAGTGAGGTTGCGTGGAATAATAGGCAATGAGGCTATTTTATTGTGAGTGTTATTGATAGCTTGAGGAGGAGCTTTATCACACTCAACGAAGGGAAGTAGAACTTTGGACTTCTCCTTTTCCCTTGCTCTTCTCAAACGTTGGGCCACAGAACGATTTTCATATACTAAAAATTTATCTGTTTCCAATTGTTGTGATGAAACCTTCCTAATATCGGTGGTTGCGAGTTCTTCACTGAGGTTGCGAGGAATAATAGGCAATGAGGCTACTTGATTATGAATGTTATTGAAGGGAAGTAGAACTTTGGACTTCTCATTATTAAGCGCCTACGTATAAGTTTGGCATTCATCATCAGAATATTAGACATTAAAATCTATGGTATTAATCGTGAGAATTTGTAGTGCTTACCTCAGAGTATTGTGCTTTTCCTTTATCAATAAAGGAGGTATTTGGAGTTTGAGGGTCAATGTTTTCTTTTTCATCTCTTTGCTATATGTTATAATAAAATAAAATCAAAACATAGATTAAATAAATGAAAAATAAATAATTTAAATGACACCTCGGAACATTGACTTTTCTTATCATTACATACCTCAGAACATTGAGCTTTGCGTTTACCAGTAACAGGAACAGAGGTATTTGGAGCTTGAGGGAGACCATTTTCGTTTTCCTTCGATTGCTGTTTGTAATACGAAGATGGATACGTTTAAAGTCTAAGCAAAATTAATAAATTACATAGATTAAATAAATGCAAAATAAATAATTTAAATGACACCTTGGAACATTGAGTTTTCCTAACATACCTCGGAACATTGAGTTTTGCGTTTACCAATAACAGGAATAGAGGTATTTGGAGTTTGAGGGAAAGCCTTTTCGTTTTCCTTCGATTGCTGTTTGTAATACGAAGATGGATACGTTTTAAATCTAAGTAAAATTATTTACTAAACAAAATTAAAAATTAAAGTAGAAGAGTGTAATTGCACATTTTCAGATTGTATGGTGACGTTGACACCGTGTGTTTGTAGTAACCAAACCTATATGAGAAAAATAGTGTATAAATCACAAATACCGAATAGAGAAAAAACAGTGTATAAACATTGTACCAAACCATACAAAATTATAAGAGACTTACTGCTTGACTTAGTTCTTCATCCATCTGCATAGGTATAATATATTAGAAAATACTTAGCAGTAACCCTTTAAAATTTTAAGAAATAACGAAACACATACCTCTCCATAGATTGTCATTCTAGGGGTTGAGGGAGTTTGTCCTTTTTTCATATTGCACAGTGAATATTCTGTCAATTTATTAACCAAAAGCAAATATATGTAAAAAAAAAAAGCAAATTTATGTAAAAGTATATAGACAGAATTATAATATGCATACAAAAGTATATATTCTAGGGGGTGGGTTCAATTTTTGTAACTGGGTTCCAAGTGGGTTCGGATAAAACTAATAGAGAATTAAGGTAAATGTCATGTTCCTTCCTATATTCAAAACCTCCCCCAAATTTGATGTGGGTTAGGACATGTTTCGTATATGATAAAATTCTACGTAAATTGCCAAAATAGTAACTACTAAAAAAATATATTCGAAATTTTGAATTATTTAGTGCCTGACTCGTGTTAATAAATGGCCCATCGGACATTTTATAAACCATTGGAGCATAGCGTACAAACACACACAGGAACGCAGTTATGGAGCATAAATTTGTTCCCGTAATATTTCGTACGTGTGCTGATGGCACGGTGATAAATTTGTTCCCGTTATATTTTATTCCCGTGATAAATTTGTTCCCATGATAATTTATTCCCGTGATAATTTTTTTAATAGGGATTTTATATTTGTTCCCGTAATATAAATTGTACACTTTTAAGTTTTTTTAAACCATAGAGTTTAAAACTGTTTTAGTAATTTTTTTTTTGTTTTTTTAATGGCACGGTGAAATTATTTTAGTAATTTGTTATTCCTCAAAATATGTTGCGATATTCGTATTTTTTTAATTTGTTATTTTAGTAATTTATTTAAACATGAAATCGCATATTGACGTGATATTCGTGTTTTTCCGTGTCTAAGGTGTGTCCTAAGGTTAGCTATTTTTTTTAATAATGATTTGAGTACAAAAACCTCCTTCAAAACCTCCCCCAAATTTGATGTGGGTTAGGACATGTTTGGTACATGATAAAATTCTACGTAAATTGCCAAAATAGTAACTACTAAAAAAATATATTCGAAATTTTGAATTATTTAGTGCCTGACTCGTGTTAATAAATGGCCCATCGGACATTTTATAAACCTTTGGAGCATAGCGTACAAACACACACAGGAACGCAGTTATGGAGCATAAATTTGTTCCCGTAATATTTCGTACGTGTGCTGATGGCACGGTGATAAATTTGTTCCCGTTATATTTTGTTCCCATGATAATTTATTCCCGTGATAATTTTTTTAATAGGGATTTTATATTTGTTCCCGTAATATAAATTGTACACTTTTAAGTTTTTTTTAAACTATAGAGTTTAAAACTGTTTTAGTAATTTTTTTTTTGTTTTTTTAATGGCACGGTGAAATTATTTTAGTAATTTGTTATTCCTCAAAATATGTTGCGATATTCGTATTTTTTTAATTTGTTAATTTAGTAATTTTTTTAAACATGAAATCTCATATTGACGTGATATTCGTATTTTTCCGTGTCTAAGGTGTGTCCTAAGGTTAGCTATTTTTTTTAATAATGATATGAGTACAAAAACCTCCTTCAAAACCTCCCCAAAATTTGACGTGAATTCCACGTCATATACTCACCTACCTATTATGTATTGTAATTTGCAATGTGTCTCGCCACGTCATATACTCACCTACCTATTTGGAAAACTTGCTTTGTACTCACTGCACCAATTTTTTTTTTTTTTTACAGCTATACTTTGTGTGGCACTGAATATAAAAAATATGCACTTCCTAAGAAATTCAAACGAAGGCTACTACTTTGTGTGGCACTGAATATAAAAAATATTAAACATTTTTACTTTACATTTATGATGAGAGACCTACTTTTATATATGTATAAAGCTATGAACGAAGTCCCATTTAACAGAAGAAGAAAAATAACAGTTAAAGGGGAAAACTAACGAACAGGTATTACGGAACAGTTAATTGATAGTATGATTTTTTTTTTTTATAAAGTAACGAACAGATATTACAAATCTAATAAGAGATTCAAATCTAAGAAAATACAAACAAAAACAAAGACTTTCTTCTAAGAAAATTTTAAATCTTACCAGTGTGAAATGAGTGCAAAGCTTGTTAAAACTACACCATTACAACCCCCTCTCTCTTATTAGAGATGTATTATAGCTGAGGATACGAACAGGTATTACAAACAGAACATTTTTTTTTATAAAGTAACGAAGGAAAACGAACATTTTTGTAACTGAACAGGTATTACAAACAGAACATTTTTGTAACTGGGTTTTTTTATAAAGTACCTGCTTATGCTTTCTATTAAAAAAAAGGTTTTAGTTTTTGTAACTGGGTTTCTTCTAATACCTGCTTATGCTTTCTACTACAAACATGTATTACAAACGGGTATTAGTAAAAGTAAGAGGGTTTTTAATCTAGCCTAATAGAGTTGTGGCTTGTAACATACTTTGTGTAAATGATACAATTACTTGTGGTCCGATCAGGTATAGTGGTAAGACAAAATATCTATAATCAAGTTTTCTTATTTTTGGCCAATTTTGGCCACACTTCATATAGAATAAACTCCATTTTTTTGCCGACTTTATTCAAACTTACAATTTTATTTGAGAAATACACCTAGGATTTTTTTTTTGAATGTCCTGTTTATATTACCAATGCAAATTTAGGTGTTTATATGTAGGGATACGAAATCTCTTCACTAAAAAACGGAGAAGAAGGCAGCTGGTCCGACAACATGTGGCGGTACGGGAGGTAACATCAGCAAGAAATAACAAAATATTTTGTTATGGAGTTTTATTTACACCAAATATAACTGCGATAGTAAGTAAAACACGGACAGAAGTTAACCCCTCCTGCTTTGTCTACAAAGTTAACACATAAACATACAAAAACACGGACAGAAGTTAACATACAGGAATTTGTCTACAAAGTTAACACATAAACATACAAAAACACGGACTGAAGTTAACATACAGGAATTTGTCTACAAAGTTAACACATAAACATACAAAAACACGGAAGAAACGGGAGTTACGAGAAACTCTCTCGAGCAGCTTCAGCAGCTCTCAATGCAGCTCTCTCAATGCAGCTCTCAATGCAGCTCTGAATGCAACTCTCTCAATGCAGCTCTCGATGCAGCTCTCCGAGATTTTGTGGAGTAGATTTTGTGTGCAGAAGATTGTGTGCAGATTGTGTAAAAAGCTATCTCTGTTGTACTCCAGCCACTCTACTTTGTGAGTTCCAATGATAAGGCTCATAACCAAAGGATTTTAAGGTTGTCCAGGAGGGTATTTGAGTGGTGAGCCGGAAATGAGAGTACATGTAATTAAGGTTGTCCAGGAGTGTTGCATTGTTCAGCTGAAACACGTAAATACCCTTATCCTTTGCCATGTCATGAGTTTTATATGATGTGGCATGAACCTTCCCTCCTTTGTTGTATGACATGGCGTGAATAGTGAAAACACCCTCCTGCTTTATTATATAGATATATATACTAGGGTGTACCCGTGCCGATGGCACGACGATTAATTTGTTCCCAAAATATTTTGTATCCGTGCCAATGACACGACGATAAATATGTTCCCGTGCGGATGGCAAGATGAAATAAAAAGTAAAACTTAAAAAAAATTTAACTCTATTCATCCATTAGTTTCTTTCGTCTACCATCCAAAATGCCCTTATTACTTTATAAACATTAGAATTGAATCTAAATACAGTTTTGTTCTCGCGATATTTTGTACCCGTGTCGATGGCACAACGTAATAAATTTGTTCCCGTGTCGCCATCAATACAAATATAAATACCTTTGGTTATTTCATGGTACACTTACTCGTCATGGCTAAGTGTACCGTGATGATGGCACGGTGATCAATATATTATTCTATAAATTTATTAGTTTAATCGTTATAATCGTTACAAATTTTAAATACGAAAGGAAAATCAACACAATAATTCAAAATTTACATTCCTAAAGAGATATTTATGTTGGGATTTACTTACATGAACGGGTCTTCCTTTCAAAATTGACTTGATAACATAAAAAAATATAATTTGATATTTTGACTTACATTAACTTGATAACGTGAAAAAAATATAATTTTAATTATTGATTTTATATTTCTCAAATTTATTTATTTTAATTCTTAAATAAATACTTATGACAACACAATGATATTCAAATTTTGATCCATATTAATATCATGGTAAAATAATTCACTTAGACATACATGATCTGGAATGGCAAAATAAAATAAACTAAAAATAAACAATCATAGGATAATGTTGATCATACAAATTTAGTTTTGACAAAATAGAGCAAACTAACATATGAGAGTTGATCATACTAATTTAGTTTTTGCTACAGTAAAAATCATCTCTTAACGAATAAGTCCAAAATTAAAATAAGTCCAACGAATTCCTCCCCAAAAGGCTAGCCAGATTGGGGTATAATACAAAGGAATCATGACACCACAACACTTAAAAGATGCAATTACAACAAATTTAAACTAAAAAATAAATAAAACATGCACAAATCTTCAACTTTAAATTTTGGTCTATTATTGTACAAAGTCCATTACTCCTCCAATACTCCAGTGCCACAACCTTAAACAACAATGTAAATATAGATAATTTATATTCTTATCAAAAGATAAGATATAAACATACAATTACAAAGTCCTACTTTGCAATAGAAATAAAAATGACTGACAAAGGAATTTAGGCTAAAACTTGCAATAGAAATAAAAATTAGAACTCAAAATTTCTACTCATGACTTGATAGGAACTCAGTTTCCATTAGGTGCGGATATACATATCGCGACTCAAAATTAGAACTCAAAATCCCGACTCGCTGACATGACGTGTCGCGATTGATTAGTACCGCTGGCACGAACCCACATTCATAAGGAACCCACCAATGACAACACGCTATGTCAGCGTGAGTCCCAATTTTGAAATCCAATCAAAAGTCTCCCAAGTATTTTCCTTAACAAATTGATAAATGTGAAGTCTGAACCTATGCAAGTGGACAAAGTTAAAAACCCATTTATGATTTTTATAACAGAAACTCACTATAGTTTTTTGGACTCCCACGCCATAGCACAGACACATACGTATGGGTTTATTGTATATACATATATATATACAATATGGTTTTGTATCGGACATATAAACATATGTGTGGGTCTTACACATACATATACTTGAGAAACATAGATAGCTTCACAAACGATTATCAACCAAGGTAAATTTAACATAGGGTCTCTTAACAGGCCTCCCCGTCAACATCGATAGCTTCACAAAAGTTATTTCTCAGTCTAGGGTCTCTTAACAGGCCTCCCCGTTTTTCATAGTCCCGCAAAATTTCATCAAAGTCACCAACTATGGACCAAGGTAAATTGAACATAGGGTGAAGGTGCTTGATGAGATCCAACCTTGAATATGTTGATCAGCAACCGAGTGACCTTAGAAACCCGTCTATCTCCACACAATATCATACATAGAGACAACTAAGTAGATATGGAATTCGGAAAAGATTTTACCTTCAACTGAAATTGTATTTTGCCAAAGCAGCAATAAACCTCCTCTTAAGCCTACTTTGTGTAAAGAAAAAAGCATTTCAAAAACCCAACATTCGTCGTAAATACGCAGCAATCTTCCTAAATAGCAGTCCTGAACAAAACAAAATTCAATAAATGAGAAATGCACTCACGGATCGTTAGAAAATGAATAAATCGGATCTAAAACAAATCAGATCTCTTCCTGTTTTCCCCAAAATGAACAAATAACTAACCAAATTCAAGGAGGTGAGTGACGAAATCTGATCTCTTCCTGTTTTCCCCAAAATTTGATCTTTAAAAAAAATACTGAAAAGATAAATTAAATGTTAAGGTTTTGGGTTGAGTGACGAAAACAAAACAATAAGGGTAAGAATTAAACGTTAAGGTTCTGAGTTGAGTGACGAAAACAAAACAATAAGGGTGAGATGCAGGTAACGAAAACAAAACAAAAAAAACGTTAAGTTTCTGAGTATTGACGAAACGTCCAGTTCTGAAACTCTGAAACTACCTGAGAATAATGAAAGCAATTTTAGATTGTGAAAAAAAAATATTTAGGCAAGTATTCATCCACCTCTTCGTCGGCGATTGCTAGTCGGAGAGAGAGAGAGATAAAGTTTTGTTGTTGAGAACTTGAGTGCAGATGAGGGAGAGGCCGTGGGAAGTAGAGAGATGTTGGAATGTGTGAATAACATAGGTGCTTTGTGTGTATCAATGAATGGGTATGTGCTTTGGAGATCGTGTATGAGGTTTTCAAATTAAAGTGATGTTGTGTGGGCGGGATAATGAAAAGTACACGTGGTTTCATGATAGATACAAAATCTGTTTATATAGATTTTGTATCCAAAGTTATATGACGTGGCAAAAGTCCCTCCTGCTTTATTATATAGACTAGGGTGTACCCGTGCCGATGGCACGGTGATAAATTTGCTCCTGATTATTTTTTGTTATGGCACATCTTTTATAACATTCTTTAGCTACAGGTTTTGTAACATAACATGAATAAACACTGGTTTAGCTACTCGTAGGCGTAATAATATCTTAACAATTCATTCAAATATATATGATTCAAAATGTCAAAATAAATTTAATATAAGTCAATATTGAATCCAAACAACCATGTTTAATATTGAATTACAAAAATGATGATTTGCTTCCATTACCCCTCCCCCAAAAATATAACATAATTCAAAATCCAAATAACCATGTTTAATATTGAATTACAAAAAAAAAGATGAAGTAGTTGTCGTGAATGGTGTACAACGACCAAGCGAATGGTATCATTTGTCTCCATATGTATGTCCATACTTGTTCAACATAACCTGTTTAAAAGTCGATGACAAAATGCGTATGCGCATCGAGTGTGGATGAACAACCACCGCAATCTAAATATGAAAAACACTGAATTAGTATCATATTCTAAATATAGACCATGCATTTTAAATTATAAAGATAAGATGTTACCTCATTGCATACTATGTCACCCCAGACCCGGCCTTTTCCTTCGTTCCTCCTTTTCAATTCTTCAACGTGGCAATCCCAATTCTACAAAAGTGCATCAATAACGTGATTTTAGGTTCATGTTATATAAAGTTCTTATTGGATAAAATAAAATAAAATATTTAAATATGAACTTACTTTATTGAATAAGGCATGGTATCAATGAACTATGGACATGCATTATATTAGAACTTCTGGATAAACAACGTTAGTTGTAGAGTTAGGTTCGTCTTGTGGTAGAAGAACACTTAGTCTATTTGAAGAAGTGCATCTCGAAAGTGCAACATATAATTGCCCATGACTAAACACTGGTGTACGCAAATCAATCCCAACATACTTTACCGACTGACCTTGAGATTTATTAATTGTCATTGCGAATGCAAGACGCACGGGGAATTGGCGTCTTGACATTTGGAAAGGAAGTTCTGAAGAAGACGGTGTTAAAGATATTCTGGGAATGAAGACTAAATTTCGCACCTTATCTCTGGATAAAATTTGAGCTTCAATTATTCTTCTTCCACATCGAACAACCATCAGTCTAGTACCATTACATAGTCCATCCCTTGGAGAAAGGTTCCGCAACAACATTATAGGACAACCAACTTTTAGTTCTAACTTAAACGGTGGTAACCCAGAAGGATCAAGTGAATTCAAGTACTCATTCGGATATCGATTGTTAATGTATGGGTCATTTTCATCATCCGTTGATAGTTTGTCTGCAGCTAAAGAAATGACGATTTCTCCCGGGAAGACACTCAGTGCTATAGAATTTATAGTACTGACGTCATCATTACGCGCCGAAAGAATTGTTCGTTCTGTCAGAAAGTTGGAGTTGGTTGTTTCATGTGTATTCAATTGCGGATAGACTCTGGAGACTAATTCATTTATGTTTCCACACTTGCCTACTAATGGTGGAAGTTGTATAGTTTCTTGGGAAGTGGATCCGACCTAATAACGAAAAATAACAAATCAGTATAAATGAATGAATAACTATGGATATAGATAAAGACAAACTTTTATAAAAATTAATTAGTACCTCAATCAAAAATCTTGCAAATTCTTCATTACCAAGTTCAGAGCTATTTAATCGCATATTTTGTGACAAAGTCAAAACATATATGTCCCTCCAAAGTGGAGAGCGTCTTAACGATGCACCAACTATTTGTTCACGCACCCCCTTTGGTATAACTGGTAAAATTTGACGAAAGTCTCCCCCAAGAACAACTGTGATACCGCCAAATGATTTTTTATTACCACAAATGTCTTGGAGTGTGCGGTTAACAGCTTCAACACAAAATCTCTGTTGCATGGGTACTTCGTCCCAAATAATGAGTTTTGCTTGCCTAAACAACTCGGCTTCCAAGGATTGCTTACTAAACCCACATACACTGTTCTCTAATATATCCAATGGAATTTTAAAAGTTGAATGGGCTGTTCGACCTCCAATTAGTAATTGTGAAGAAATACCGGATGAAGCTACAGTAAGGACCGTATAACCAAGGCTACGACATTTTGTTGCAATTGTGTTGTATAAAAATGTCTTTCCTGTTCCAGCACCACCATTCAAAAAGAAAGTAGTTCCTTCATTCTCAAACACTGAAGCAGTGATTGTCGTATAGGCAAAACGTTGCTCCTCATTCAAACGGTGAATATTAAAGTCAGGATCGCTTTGTTCTGCATCAAACTTCAGTTGTTGGTGTTCTAATATCAATCTGTTCACAGTTGCAACACTCCAATTTTCAGTTGGTTGTGGAAACGGTGGAAAATCCTTCAAACTTTTACCCGATTCCTCAAGCAACTGATTGAGTAGGTATAAACCATAATCCTCAACTTGGCTTTCAGTCGGATTTGAAATGCCAAACTTTATCCGAATCTTGTGTGCAAGATCATCACATATGCTTATCGAGAATTGATTCCATATTGCGTAGGGATTTATTGGAAAGCATTGTGTTAGGATAATACTAAATAATCTCCGCAATTGATATCCGATTTTCATAGCCGCAGCCTCTTCAAGGCATTGTATCCACTCATCATCATCTTCCAAAAGTCCACGTGCGACACATGCCGATTTGAATGTATCATGCAAAACATTATTAACCGTACGCAAGTATTCAAATGACGTTGGTCCTTTAACAACGATTAGTAGCAAACGCAAATAAAACCTCTCACCTGAATTAGGGCTAGCAAAGTACATTCGGCCAATTGCTGTTAGTGGTACCACTCTTCGAGTCCATATCCCGTTTCTTGAGTTCCAAACATAATATTGCGGGAACTCCTGGTAAGTAAATGAGCGTGCATATTCATCTGAAGCACAACATGCAAAAAAAGCAGTTAAAGTTGTCATTTGATTCTCTGATCTAGAGATGATTCTATCCATAGGTTCAGCTGGATCAAAAATGACATGATGCATCCCAGGTAAATGAAGAGCCAATCGTACAACAGATGGCTTTTCTTCATGTAAAAGATGGCCAAATATCCTCCATGCAGCTTCTAGCGGTCCAATATATCTTGCATCAAGATATTGTTGAATCTCATCCTCGTTTCCGATCACCATTGTTGTGCGATCATGACCTTTAAATATATATTTGTGAATATATTTTACATATCTTAACCCTGCGCAAACCTCCACATTTATATGGCAGTTAAACATCCTTGAAAGATAGGCATTATAAGGAACAACATCCCTATTATCAACATGTTTATTCCTGACAATATAAACACGACCATCATTTCGACGACGGTAAAGAGGATATCCATCTTTGTCCATTGTTGTTGCATCTGTAAAGTCTCGAGGGTAATTTTTTGTGCACTTACCATTTTCCATACACGATGCTTGTGGATTTCGAGCACCACATGGACCATGTACCATGCATTTTTTTACTGTTTCAAAAAGTTGGGGGTCCTGATTTGGATCAGGAAATTCTGCAGATACATGCTTATCAACTTGAGCCGTTGTTCGGATCTTGTCAGAATGCTTAAGAAATATAAGTGCATGCATATGTGGAAATCCCCGTTTCTGGAATTCGATTGTAAAAACATGCGCACATTTCTCACCAAACACCTTCTTTTCTTTTATCACCTTCATTAAATGTCTCCTTTTTAACTCAAAAACACGTGCAACTAAATCTGGCCGATCCGTGGATTTTTGATTAGGTAAAAGAGCAGAAACAATTTCGGGCCAGTTAGGATTTGCCGTCATTGTGAGAAAAATATCTGGGTGCTTATTGTATCGTGTGATTGCCATTGAATCTTGGAATATCTCAAACATATTTCGAGCACTACCTGGAAATGAAGATGGTAAAATAAAACGTTTTCCTACTTGGTCAGGTTGTAACCCATCACTTGCAACATCTGTAAGACCTTGGTAAAGTTCAGCACGTAATCGGTCTTGATTAAGCCTGTTGTATGTGAGTCGATTCTGCTCTGTTGAAGCCCAAGCATCTACAATGAACTCTTGAAAAAGTTTCCCTGCCCTGAGTATTGTTGAATACTCGTTTTGACGTTGGAATAAACGATAACTATAATATTCCATTTGAGTTAGACGTTTGTCAAGAGGGCAGCCATTTGTAACATCCCATTGTCTTAATCCAGGTTCCCATCCTAGCTCACCATGAGGGAATAATAAAACATAATGCAAAGGTAAATATGCCGGATGACATTCACTAACTCGCATCAACTCTTGATTCCCTCGTAAATGTATCACAATATCTCGCATTCCACTAACTTCACTTCCATCGTCGGGTAGTATTACTGCAATCTCATCCGATGATGGTAGATTATAACGTCTACGATCTGTTTTTGAACTATAATGAAGATAAGCAGTTATATTTTGCCCTTCAACATTTGCATCACGTAGTATCTCATAAGCTTGCCGATATTTAACTGAGAAAACATTGTATTGTAACAAAGTTTCTTGAACAGTTTTAAGAACATCAGCCCTCAAGTGTGGGTTTCTACGACTACGGATGCCGAACGCGGAGTCAGGATCGTAAATGTATAATTGAGAGTAAGATGGAACTTCCCCTGGCTGTGGCAATAGGGAGCCAGTTTGATGTCGCAATTCTCCATGAATTGTGAATGGTGTTGGGCCATTTCCATTGTGTACTCTTCGATCCATTTTAAACCCAAGACTTATAAATGCATGTGTTGCATTATACTCTCTGATGTACTTGCGAAACGATGCAGACCTACTGTCATCCCCGTTATATAAATCCAAAAGTGAAAGCGGCGGACGTGATAATTCTTGTAGCTTTATCTTTCCTTGCAAACAACATGTTCCAAAACGTGGGTTACGTTTTGATGATTCCACTAATTTTTCATCCATCCAATGCATTGCTGAGCAATGAGCACAAACTATATCCATGTTCCCTAGATAGTGTCTTTCTCCATGTATGTGTAATGGATTATGACCTTCGAGCATTTCATGTGGGATATCAAGGTCATCATCATCACCATCATCATCATCATCATCATCATCATCATCATCATCTTCTTCTTCTTCTTCTTCTTCGTCTTCAATGTGGTTGTTCACTATATTTGATCTGTAAATAAATAATATTTCTAATAAGATAATATAATTATAGATATAATATATAAATTTAAATGTAATCATGTATTTAATTTACATGTTATCTTTTGTTGCGGATGTGCTCGCCAAAGACGTTAAATCTGGTAGAAGTGGTTCGAGTGGTGGTGGATGAGGCACCATCATTTCGACTTCCATTTCAGTGTTCATCGTATACGGGTCACGTACAGATGGCCTACATATAATTCAAAATGTCAAAATTTAAATTGTCATGTTAAGATTTCAATGACTTACGTTTAAAGTAAACTTACATGTTATTTCGGATTGTAGATGTAGATAGTAATGTAGATGAAGAGAAAATTGCCAATAATGTCAAAGGAGGTGATGGGGGACCATTTATTATCACTGATCTTCGCGTTTGTCCGATGGACCTTCGAGTGGGTGGAAAAGATGGAAACAATTATGGTAAATCGTGATCCACGACTTTAGATTTCTCCCTTGCTCTTCTCAAGCGCTGGGCCGTGGAACGATTTATGAAGGCTAAAGATTTATCTGGTTCCAATTGTGGTGATGAAACCTTCGTTATATCAATGGTTGAGAGTTCTTCACTGAGGTTGCGAGGAATAATAGGCAACGAGGCTACTTGATTGTGAGTGTTATTGATAGATTCAGGAGTAGCTTTATCTTTTGTGGCAGACGTTAAATCTGACAGAAGTAGTTCAAGTGGTGGTTGATGAGGGACCATCATTTCGACTTCCATTTCACCAGGTTCAGTGTTCATCACATATGGGTCACGTACAGATGACCTATATATAATTCAAAATGTCAAAATTTAGATTCTCATGTTAAGATTTGGATTACTTACGTTTAAAGTAAACTTACATGTTATTTCGAATTGCAGATGTAGATGGTAATGTAGATGAAGAAGATATTTCCAATAGTTTCAAAGGATGTGATGACGGCCCATTTATTATCATTGATCTTCGTGTTTGTCCGATGGGCTTTCGAGTGTGTGGTAAACACGGAAGAAAGCATGGTAAATCATTACCCATGACTTTATATTTCTCCCTTGCTCTTCTCAAGCGTTGGGCCACAGAACGATTTTCATAGGCTAAAGATTTATCTTTTTCCAAATGTGGTGTAGAAACCTTCCTTATATCAATGGTTGCGAGTTCTTCAGTGAGGTTGCGTGGAATAATAGGCAATGAGGCTATTTTATTGTGAGTGTTATTGATAGCTTGAGGAGGAGCTTTATCACACTCAACGAAGGGAAGTAGAACTTTGGACTTCTCCTTTTCCCTTGCTCTTCTCAAACGTTGGGCCACAGAACGATTTTCATATACTAAAAATTTATCTGTTTCCAATTGTTGTGATGAAACCTTCCTAATATCGGTGGTTGCGAGTTCTTCACTGAGGTTGCGAGGAATAATAGGCAATGAGGCTACTTGATTATGAATGTTATTGAAGGGAAGTAGAACTTTGGACTTCTCATTATTAAGCGCCTACGTATAAGTTTGGCATTCATCATCAGAATATTAGACATTAAAATCTATGGTATTAATCGTGAGAATTTGTAGTGCTTACCTCAGAGTATTGTGCTTTTCCTTTATCAATAAAGGAGGTATTTGGAGTTTGAGGGTCAATGTTTTCTTTTTCATCTCTTTGCTATATGTTATAATAAAATAAAATCAAAACATAGATTAAATAAATGAAAAATAAATAATTTAAATGACACCTCGGAACATTGACTTTTCTTATCATTACATACCTCAGAACATTGAGCTTTGCGTTTACCAGTAACAGGAACAGAGGTATTTGGAGCTTGAGGGAGACCATTTTCGTTTTCCTTCGATTGCTGTTTGTAATACGAAGATGGATACGTTTAAAGTCTAAGCAAAATTAATAAATTACATAGATTAAATAAATGCAAAATAAATAATTTAAATGACACCTTGGAACATTGAGTTTTCCTAACATACCTCGGAACATTGAGTTTTGCGTTTACCAATAACAGGAATAGAGGTATTTGGAGTTTGAGGGAAAGCCTTTTCGTTTTCCTTCGATTGCTGTTTGTAATACGAAGATGGATACGTTTTAAATCTAAGTAAAATTATTTACTAAACAAAATTAAAAATTAAAGTAGAAGAGTGTAATTGCACATTTTCAGATTGTATGGTGACGTTGACACCGTGTGTTTGTAGTAACCAAACCTATATGAGAAAAATAGTGTATAAATCACAAATACCGAATAGAGAAAAAACAGTGTATAAACATTGTACCAAACCATACAAAATTATAAGAGACTTACTGCTTGACTTAGTTCTTCATCCATCTGCATAGGTATAATATATTAGAAAATACTTAGCAGTAACCCTTTAAAATTTTAAGAAATAACGAAACACATACCTCTCCATAGATTGTCATTCTAGGGGTTGAGGGAGTTTGTCCTTTTTTCATATTGCACAGTGAATATTCTGTCAATTTATTAACCAAAAGCAAATATATGTAAAAAAAAAAAAGCAAATTTATGTAAAAGTATATAGACAGAATTATAATATGCATACAAAAGTATATATTCTAGGGGGTGGGTTCAATTTTTGTAACTGGGTTCCAAGTGGGTTCGGATAAAACTAATAGAGAATTAAGGTAAATGTCATGTTCCTTCCTATATTCAAAACCTCCCCCAAATTTGATGTGGGTTAGGACATGTTTCGTATATGATAAAATTCTACGTAAATTGCCAAAATAGTAACTACTAAAAAAATATATTCGAAATTTTGAATTATTTAGTGCCTGACTCGTGTTAATAAATGGCCCATCGGACATTTTATAAACCTTTGGAGCATAGCGTACAAACACACACAGGAACGCAGTTATGGAGCATAAATTTGTTCCCGTAATATTTCGTACGTGTGCTGATGGCACGATGATAAATTTGTTCCCGTTATATTTTATTCCCGTGATAAATTTGTTCCCATGATAATTTATTCCCGTGATAATTTTTTTAATAGGGATTTTATATTTGTTCCCGTAATATAAATTGTACACTTTTAAGTTTTTTTAAACCATAGAGTTTAAAACTGTTTTAGTAATTTTTTTTTTGTTTTTTTAATGGCACGGTGAAATTATTTTAGTAATTTGTTATTCCTCAAAATATGTTGCGATATTCGTATTTTTTTAATTTGTTATTTTAGTAATTTATTTAAACATGAAATCGCATATTGACGTGATATTCGTGTTTTTCCGTGTCTAAGGTGTGTCCTAAGGTTAGCTATTTTTTTTAATAATGATTTGAGTACAAAAACCTCCTTCAAAACCTCCCCCAAATTTGATGTGGGTTAGGACATGTTTGGTACATGATAAAATTCTACGTAAATTGCCAAAATAGTAACTACTAAAAAAATATATTCGAAATTTTGAATTATTTAGTGCCTGACTCGTGTTAATAAATGGCCCATCGGACATTTTATAAACCTTTGGAGCATAGCGTACAAACACACACAGGAACGCAGTTATGGAGCATAAATTTGTTCCCGTAATATTTCGTACGTGTGCTGATGGCACGGTGATAAATTTGTTCCCGTTATATTTTGTTCCCATGATAATTTATTCCCGTGATAATTTTTTTAATAGGGATTTTATATTTGTTCCCGTAATATAAATTGTACACTTTTAAGTTTTTTTTAAACTATAGAGTTTAAAACTGTTTTAGTAATTTTTTTTTTGTTTTTTTAATGGCACGGTGAAATTATTTTAGTAATTTGTTATTCCTCAAAATATGTTGCGATATTCGTATTTTTTTAATTTGTTAATTTAGTAATTTTTTTAAACATGAAATCGCATATTGACGTGATATTCGTATTTTTCCGTGTCTAAGGTGTGTCCTAAGGTTAGCTATTTTTTTTAATAATGATATGAGTACAAAAACCTCCTTCAAAACCTCCCCCAAATTTGATGTGGGTTAGGACATGTTTGGTACATGATAAAATTCTACGTAAATTGACAAAATAGTAACTACTAAAAAAATATATTCGAAATTTTGAATTATTTAGTACCTGACTCGTGTTAATAAATGGCCCATCGGACATTTTATAAACCTTTGGAGCATAGCGTACAAACACACACCGGGACTTAGTTATGGAGCATAAATGTGTTCCCGTAATATTTCGTACGTGTGCTGATGGCACGGTGATAAATTTGTTCCCGTTATATTTTATTCCCGTGATAAATTTGTTCCCATGATAATTTATTCCCGTGATAATTTTTTTAATAGGGATTTTATATTTGTTCCCGTAATATAAATTGTACACTTTTAAGTTTTTTTAAACTATAGAGTTTAAAACTGTTTTAGTAATTTTTTTTTTTGTTTTTTTAATGGCACGGTGAAATTATTTTAGTAATTTGTTATTCCTCAAAATATGTTGCGATATTCGTATTTTTTTAATTTGTTATTTTAGTAATTTTTTTAAACATGAAATCGCATATTGACGTGATATTCGTATTTTTCCGTGTCTAAGGTGTGTCCTAAGGTTAGCTATTTTTTTTAATAATGATATGAGTACAAAAACCTCCTTCAAAACCTCCCCAAAATTTGACGTGAATTCCACGTCATATACTCACCTACCTATTATGTATTGTAATTTGCAATGTGTCTCGCCACGTCATATACTCACCTACCTATTTGGAAAACTTGCTTTGTACTCACTGCACCAATTTTTTTTTTTTTACAGCTATACTTTGTGTGGCACTGAATATAAAAAATATGCACTTCCTAAGAAATTCAAACGAAGGCTACTACTTTGTGTGGCACTGAATATAAAAAATATTAAACATTTTTACTTTACATTTATGATGAGAGACCTACTTTTATATATGTATAAAGCTATGAACGAAGTCCCATTTAACAGAAGAAGAAAAATAACAGTTAAAGGGGAAAACTAACGAACAGGTATTACGGAACAGTTAATTGATAGTATGAATTTTTTTTTTTTTTTTTTTTTATAAAGTAACGAACAGATATTACAAATCTAATAAGAGATTCAAATCTAAGAAAATAAAAACAAAAACAAAGACTTTCTTCTAAGAAAATTTTAAATCTTACCAGTGTGAAATGAGTGCAAAGCTTGTTAAAACTAAACCATTACAACCCCCTCTCTCTTATTAGAGATGTATTATAGCTGAGGATACGAACAAGTATTACAAACAGAACATTTTTTTTTATAAAGTAACGAAGGAAAACGAACATTTTTGTAACTGAACAGGTATTACAAACAGAACATTTTTGTAACTGGGTTTTTTTATAAAGTACCTGCTTATGCTTTCTATTAAAAAAAAGGTTTTAGTTTTTGTAACTGGGTTTCTTCTAATACCTGCTTATGCTTTCTACTACAAACATGTATTACAAACGGGTATTAGTAAAAGTAAGAGGGTTTTTAATCTAGCCTAATAGAGTTGTGGCTTGTAACATACTTTGTGTAAATGATACAATTACTTGTGGTCCGATCAGGTATAGTGGTAAGACAAAATATCTATAATCAAGTTTTCTTATTTTTGGCCAATTTTGGCCACACTTCATATAGAATAAACTCCATTTTTTTGCCGACTTTATTCAAACTTACAATTTTATTTGAGAAATACACCTAGGATTTTTTTTTTGAATGTCCTGTTTATATTACCAATGCAAATTTAGGTGTTTATATGTAGGGATACGAAATCTCTTCACTAAAAGACGGAGAAGAAGGCAGCTGGTCCGACAACATGTGGCGGTACGGGAGGTAACATCAGCAAGAAATAACAAAATATTTTGTTATGGAGTTTTATTTACACCAAATATAACTGCGATAGTAAGTAAAACACGGACAGAAGTTAACCCCTCCTGCTTTGTCTACAAAGTTAACACATAAACATACAAAAACACGGACAAAAGTTAACATACAGGAATTTGTCTACAAAGTTAACACATAAACATACAAAAACACGGACTGAAGTTAACATACAGTAATTTGTCTACAAAGTTAACACATAAACATACAAAAACACGGAAGAAACGGGAGTTACCAGAAACTCTCTCGAGCAGCTTCAGCAGCTCTCAATGCAGCTCTCTCAATGCAGCTCTCAATGCAGCTCTGAATGCAACTCTCTCAATGCAGCTCTCGATGCAGCTCTCCGAGATTTTGTGGAGTAGATTTTGTGTGCAGAAGATTGTGTGCAGATTGTGTAAAAAGCTATCTCTGTTGTACTCCAGCCACTCTACTTTGTGAGTTCCAATGATAAGGCTCATAACCAAAGGATTTTAAGGTTGTCCAGGAGGGTATTTGAGTGGTGAGCCGGAAATGAGAGTACATGTAATTAAGGTTGTCCAGGAGTGTTGCATTGTTCAGCTGAAACACGTAAATACCCTTATCCTTTGCCATGTCATGAGTTTTATATGATGTGGCATGAACCTTCCCTCCTTTGTTGTATGACATGGCGTGAATAGTGAAAACACCCTCCTGCTTTATTATATAGATATATATATATATATATTTACATGCCTGCATGCGTGTTACCCCCACCCCACCCCCAACAGTTGGCGTTATTGTGGAAAGTTTTTCTTGGCGTGAGTTTATATTTTTGTTACTTTTAAATTTTGCTATCGTTATGTCACTGGCTCGTTTCTACCGAAGTGACCTATCATGTCCTCGGTTTTATATATGTTAGAATTTTCCTTTAATTCATATATACATGTTGTACTATTGTGCCTTAGCTGTTGGCATATAGGCCTGATTCTTATTTGAGCCATCATGATCGTAACTGACTTCTGTTTTGGGGCATATCTCTTTAGCCCTTGTTTTTTCTTGAAACCAAAACTGGTATTTTCTAAACGACGCCGCATTGGTTTATCAACAACGGTAATTTTTTAAATGCGTTTTTGTCACGCAGAGTATATTACAGCTGGATACTTATTTTTTTTAAACAACACTGTTCTCTTAATATTCCAACGGTAACTTTTGTTTGTGGTTTACAGCTGACCTCCAATCTTTTAAAAACGACTGTATTTTATAAAACTATCTCATTCTTGTTCAGTTAGTTTGTAACAGTTTGCACTACACGTGTCACATTTTTAACACAACACTTTGAGTTTCTTTGTGCACCCTCAGATTATTTCTTATCAACGGATGTGTGTAATTTTATGTCAATCCATGTGACCCTATTTTACACCAATCTGCACACACTTGTGCACTATAAAAATTGAACCCTTTGTGTATCATTTTCGCAGAGCTGAGAAAATAATTTTTGTAGCGGAACTCTGTCAAAAATTTTAGAGAGAAAGAGAGAATAAACCAGAATTATTTTTGTGTCATCTTCAAGTGTTGATTTCTGTCAAAACGAAAATGAAGATTGGATATCTCTCATTCTAAATATGCACTTACGATTTTTCAAGAGTATATTATTTTTGTTAGTGAGTTCTCTCATTTTTGTGTGTATTATTTAGATCGGTCTTTAGATCTAATATTTGTACACAACACACTATTCACGAAATTAATATTTGTGTGAATATTCTGTTTGTGACTTGTTTGTGAGATCTTGAATGTTTTTAAATATTTTGTTTTAAAACAAAATTTTCAGAAATTTTTTGGTAATATTCAGATTTATATGGTTTGGGGTTTAGAAAGTTAAACCTAAGATTTTTGAGATCTAATTTGTAAAGATTTAAAATCTTGGCTGAATATTATTTTCTTGAGTGTGAAAGGCTCTTTTTATTTAATCTGAAATATTTGTGAAAATAGTCTTGATAAGATTTTAGATTAAAATTTGATTTAATCAAATTTTTGTTTTCTGAAAAATAGATTGTGAATATTTGACTGTCTGATTTTATTGAATATACTTGAAGTCATTATTTTGTGAACATGATTACTTGATTGTTTAAGTGATTTTCAGGATCTGTTTTCATCTCATATCACTTAGATATATTTACTCGTGTTGTATTCACGTAAACGAATTTATGTATGTCAATATCTGAACAAGTCTAGTGTTCAATATTTAAAAAGAAAAGAAAGCTTTTCAAAACTGCATTGAAAGTCAAGAAGACTTGATTTGAGTGACATAAGACTTGCGAAGATATATAGGATATATAATTTGTTGCATAGCATTTGGTGTGTATCCATTAAGTGTGAGTGTGTCATCTAGGATAGAACACCACACACTATCACTTCACTAGAAAATAACACAATAGGCACTGAGCTAATCTTGAGCTAGAAGAGCAAAAGGGAGAAGTTGAGAAGTGTAGAACGTAATAACAATCGAGGACAGACTTAAAGAGAGAGCAGAATAAGCAACCAGGGAGGAGTCTTGATCGTGTGGGGTAATCGCTACATCTATCTTCTTTAGTTGTCAAGTTTGTTGATTATAACTCGTTCCTGTTGGTTTTATTGTTTTAGTGGAAGTAGATTAGGTAACTGCTAGAGGAGTTCATCGTTTTTCCCGGGGAAGGGTGTTTGCGACATAAAATAAACACCTTGTGCTTTACTTTACAAATTTGCAATATCTCACCTCATACGAAAAAGTAGGGTAAATATTAGAAACGGACCTAATTAATTGAATCATATATTATCTGTTTTGACACCTAGTTAACTCAAGATAATAAATAGGACTATTAATTGACTTGGCAAACTAAAATCTGTTTTAGCTAAGTTAGAAATTCAAGAAAAGTTTGAATTGGTCCCCTCTTGAATAACATAGATAACTCGTAGGTAATTGGAGTTTATTTTGGCAAATAGTTTACATACGCACATAAAGTCTTTTGCGCATCGCTGGGTGGCCTAACAAGTGGTATCAGAGCTAGACTTTAAAAAGATCATTTTCCAAAACTTTTGTCAAACTCGTTTACCTTGTTTTCAATGGATGATTCAAGTCAATTACTTAGGTTTGAAAATTCTGAATCAAATTATCTTACTTTTTAAGGGGAAGTTTACGATTGTTGTGGCGATATATATCTAGATGGAATGTCTGATTCCGAAGATGAATGTGAATTTGATGAAGTGCTTGATTTAATTGATGCTGCAAAATCTTTATTAGCTAGTTTGCCTTCTATGCTTAAATTAACTGCTCCATTTGATGTTGAACGTGCATGTTTGTGTGACACTAAATGTGATGGTAGTAACAATTCACACACGGACACAAATGAGCATGAAAATTTTGTTGGCTATGATGATTACTCAAAATTGTATGTTAGGACTTTGCAAAATAGACAAGAATTATCGAATTTGGTAAAAATGCTTAGTGAGACCTTAGAGAATCAATATAAGATCGTTCAAAAAAATTCCATTGAAATGAAAAATGTCAAAACTGATTTTGAAAATTAGTCACTTGATTTTAAATTTCAGATTACGATTTTAAATGAAATTTATCTTCTTTTGAAGAAAAATATAATGAAGCCCTTTTGCAAGTTGAAAAATCCAAACAAGTTTGTGAAACAGCTTTCAAAATGTGTCGTAGTCGTGATATAAAATGTTTTGACCTTGAAAAATTGCTTGCTGAACAACGATATAAGGGTGATACTAGAGGATTTGGATATGAGGGTCCTCTTGAAAACGTTGATCCAAGTAGACCAATCCTATTTGTAAAAGCCCAAGAAGAAATGGCTCTTCCATTGGAAAGTAAGTTGTCTGAAAAGGATAAAGGGAAACAAATTTTAATTGAAAGTGATTATGAAAGTGACATTGAATATTTCATAGGGAACTTTGTAGGACCGCCTACATCAAAATATTACCCCCCCGGCCAAGAGACTCTATGGACCTCCTAAACCATTTGTTCCTAATGAATCTGTCAAGCATGTAGAGGAAAAACACCACAAATCAGACCTACCTACTTCTAGTAAATTTTGTACTAGGTGTGATGTTTTTGGTCACCAAAACTAGGAATGCCTTGGTAATCGTAAGAAAGGTACTCAATTTAAAAGTTATGATCGAAATGTGAAGCGATTTACAAATTTTTGTATGCAGCGCACTAATAATAATTGGATCATTTCTTCAATAAGTCTAGGCCTCATGTTAACAAGAAAATATTTTTGAAAGATAAATTTTATCCTAAATTCCAAAAGGCACAAAAACCTTTGAAAACTTTGCCTATTTGGATTAGGACTTGTGACTTGAGACCTCAAATGGATTTTTTAAAGTCAAAGAAATGCCCAACTAATGTATGTGACGTTTGTGAGAGTGAGAAAATCATTAATTCGCATCATGAGAAGGTTAAGGACTTAAACACCGCCACACACGTAGATTTATTCAATGATGGGGGAGGTGAGTTTAATCAAAATGGAGTTACCGAGAATTGTGATTCTAATGGATATTCGTATCAGTTTAATGCTCCAAAAACTCCCAAATAAATTAGCGTAGTTCCTTCTATAGCTTTTGATTTTCATCTTGTTGATATGTTTTCTATGCCTTATGATGACTCTTATTTAGAAGTAACTTCAATATTTGATTGGAAAGATTGCACTTGATTGTTTTGCTTGTGTTTATTCTGCACTTTGATTACTAGATCTTCCAGGTTTTTGGATAAAGGTATCTACTAATAACCGGTATCTCTTAAAGCCATGTTTGATGTAGGAGACTCTTATTTTGCATATTATAAACACTTCTTTTTCTTCTTCTTCTTACAATTGTCTAATTTAGCCAAAATGGGGGAGAGTTGAGTACATATTCTAGTCTTGTGTTGTTGATATTTTTCATACATATCTTGTCTTATAATTTCATGCACATTTAATTCTGTCATATTAATATTTTTGTAGAGCAAATGCTACTAACTTGATTTCTCGACAGAAAGTGTATTTATGTTTTGCAGGTATTCTCGTCGGTCGTCTTGAGTTATGTCTTTTCTTTTCGAGGATGGGTGGGTAGTTAGATACTCTTCTGTATAGGACATTTTAGGAATTATTTTTCCTTAGTATATCATTTGATGTACTCAAGGGTTTTGTCAAAATTAGTCCAATGGGGGACTTTGAAGGTCCCTATATAGAGCACACCTAGGGTTTGCTTTTTGTGCTTTAGCTATATAGGACTTCATCTAGTTGAACGTGAATTTTGACAAAATATTTTTGTAATTTAGGATTGTGTCTCGTCTCGTCGCCAAGCTCCCCTTGTTTATCTACATCAAATGAGCACTCGATTCAGTCCGCCCTATCAGAAAAAGGTAATTTTCAGTTTCTATGGCTCATAGGAATTTTTGTCACGTAGGACACGACACCACGTTACATTTGCATTTTGTTTATCATATCTTATGATAATGGTTTGTTTCGTCATAATAAAATTATTTTTGTGTTCAAAAACATTATTTGAAATTTTTATAAGAAAAATATTTCTTGGAAAATAAGTTTTGACACTAAAAATTTTTAAAGTATAAAAATTTGCAGAATAATTTTTTTGAAGTTCAAAATATTTTTTTGTATGAAATATGCTTGTGCGTGTATATATATGTTGGTATGTATATCTATATGCGCATATATTAGTATGTTTATATGTATATCAGTTTGGGTGTTAATATAGTATGCGTTGCCCCTTCTAGTTTAATAGTTTAATAATTTCATATTATTATATGTATGCTATAGTATTACATATATTCTATTATATGTTTTATAGTGCATGCTGTCTTATTTGATAAATGCATTATAGCTGGACCTTTGTTAAAATCAGCCCTTACCGATTTGACCCATGCCATAAATGGTGGTGATTTGACTCCCTTTGTTTTTGGCGTGTGCATGTTTATATATATATATATATATATATATATATATATATATATATATATGCCTGCATGCGTGTTACCCCCCCCACCCCCAACAGTTGGGTTATTGTGGAAAGTTTTTTTTTGCCGTGAGTTTATATTTTTGTTACTTTTAAATTTTGTTATCGTTATGTCACTGGCTCGTTTCTACCGAAGTGACCTATCATGTCCTCGGTTTTATATAAGCTGTTAGCATTTTCCTTTAATTCATATATACATGTTGTATACTTGTGCCTTAGCTGTTGGCATATAGGCCTGATTCTGATTTGACCCATCATGACCGTAGCTGACTTCTGTTTTGGGGAATATCTCTGTAGCCCACGGTTTTTCTTAAAGCCAAAACTGGTATTTTCTAAACGACACCGTATTAGTTTATCAATAATGGTAATTTTTTAAATGCGTTTTTGTCACATAGAGTGTATTACATCTGGATACTTATTTTTTTTAAACGACACCGTTCTCTTAATATTCCAACGGTAACTTTTGTTTGTGGTTTACAGCTGACCTCCAATCTTTTAAAACGACTGTATTTTATAAAACTATCTGGCTCTTGTTCAGTTAGTTTGTAACAGTTTGCACTACACGTGTCACATTTTTAATACAACACTTTATGTTTCTTTGTGTACCCTCAGATTATTTATTATCAACGGATGTGTGTAATTTTATGACAATCCATGTGACCCTATTTTACAACAATTTGCACACACTTGTGCATTCTATAAATTGAACCCTTTGTGTATCATTTTCGCAGAGCTGAGAAAATTATTTTTGGAGCTGAACTCTGTCAAAATTTTTATAGTCAAAGAGAGAATAAACCAGAATTATTTTTGTGTCATCTTCAAGTGTTGATTTCTGTCAAAACGAAAATGAAGATTGGACATCTCTCATTCTAAATCTGCACTTACGATTTTTCAAGAGTATATTACTTTGTAAGTGAGTTCTCTCATTTTTGTGTGTATTATTTAGATCGGTCATTAGATCTAATATTTGTACACAACACACCATTCACAAAATTAATATTTGTGTGAATATTATGTTTGTGAGATCTTGAATGTTTTTAAACATTTTGTTTTAAAACAAATTTTTCTGAAAATATTTGGTAATATTCAGATTTATATTGTTTGGGGTTTAGAAAGTTAAACCTAAGATTTTTGAGAACTAATTTGTAAAGATTTAAAATTTTGGCTGAATATTATTTTCTTGAGTGTGGAAGAATGTTTTGATTTAATCTGAAATATTTTTGAAAATAGTCTTGATAAGATTTTAGATTAAAATATGATTTAATCTAATTTTTATTTTCTGAAAAATAGATTGTGAATATTTGACTATCTGATTTTATTGAATTATATTTCAAGTCATTATTCTGTGAACATGATTACTTGATTGTTTAAGTGATTTTTAGGATCTATTTGCATCTCATGTCACTTAGATATATTTACTCACGTTGTATTCACGTAGACACATTTATGTATGTGAATATCTGAACAAGTCTAGTGTTCAAGATTTTAAAAGAAAATAAAGCTTTTCAAAACTGCATTGAAAGTCAAGAAGACTTGATTTGAGTGACATAAGACTTGCGAAGATATATAGTAGATATAATCTATTCCATAACATTTGATGTGTATCCATTAAGTGGGTGTGTTATCTAGGATAGAACACCATACACTATCACTTCACTAGAAAATAACACAATAGGCACTGAGCTAATCTTGAGCTAGAAGAGAAAAACAGAGAAGCTGAGAAGTGTAGAATGCAATAACAAGTGAGGACAGACTTAAAGTGAGAGCAGAATAAGCAACCAGGGAGGAGTCTAGGTCATGTGGGGTAATTGCTACATCTATCTTCTTTAGTTGTCAAGTTTGTTGATTGTAACTCGTTCCTGTTGGTTTTATTGTTTTATTGGAAGTAGATTAGGTAACTCCTAGAGGAGTTTGTTGTTTTTCTCGGGGAAGGGTTTTTGTGACGTAAAATAAACACCTTGTTCTTTAATTTACAAATTTGCAATATCTCACCTCATACGAAAAATTAGGGTAAATACTAGAAACGCACCTAATTAATTGAATCATATATTATCTGTTTTGACACCTAGTTAACTCAAGATAATAAATAGGACTATTAATTGACTTGGCAAACTAAAATCTGTTTTAGCTAAGTTAGCAATTCAAGAAAAGTTTGAATTGTCCCCCTCTTGAATAACATATATTACTCATAGGTAATTGAAGTTTATTTCGGAAAATAGTTTACTTTCGCACATAAATTCTTTTGCGCATCGCTGGGTGGCCTAACAAATATGTCATGTATAAACACGCTCGGCCAACGAAGTGTCAACATCGGTCGAAGGGAGCCAAATAGGGGACCGGATCATCAGAGTCCGCATGTGTCGGCGATGAAGCTGCAAGGTCCACATCCTCCTCCTCCTCCACCACCTTCTCATTCTCTTTCCCCTTACGATTTCTGCCCTATAAACGCTTCATGAATGAGAATATATCTTGGACAGTCGCCTCCAAACGGGACATCTTCGTGTAATACGAGTCCACCATTCGAGCCAACTCAGTATTTCTTTTATCCACTACGATGATCCTAGATTTGGCTACCCATGAGCTCACCCCCTTATCCCCCCTTGCGATCAGTGCCAAGCACTTGGCTAAGTTCATCTGTGGACAAAGATGCCTTGTTGGCATCAGACTGTGACTCATGCACTTCCTTAAGCTTTTCCTGAAATGACGAAAAACACATGATTAGTTAAATAAGAAAATAAAATAATTATAACGTAATTAACAAAAAGTAAATTGTCGGATTACTTACAATCGTGGCCTATCCCTAGGGCCACTCCCCGTCCCCTCAAATAAAATAATGCAAAATTAGTATCGGCCCCGCAATGTAAAATAATGCAGAATAATATATTTCTGTAATTATAGAAAAATTAAATCTTACTATCATCTTATGCTCCACCTCGGCGTAAAACGTCCGGTCGGAGCAGTGCACGTCTGTATTTTTTGCCCGATTTTCCCTCCCCGATTGGCGAGATGCCCATTGTCGCTCCCCGATCTCGTTGTCAATGAACTTTTGCCATTGTTCCAATGAGATCGGCTCCTTCGACGGGACGAAGTCACGCATTCGAATAACAGAGTCTCGGGTCTTCCCGAAGTACAGGGTTCGCATATTTTTCTTTCATGTCCCGTGTTGCTCCCTGAACTGCTCCAAGACGGAATCGCGTAGTTTTGGGGCCAGGTTGAATTGTTCATGTCCAACAAATACAATGTTAGTTGCAAATTTATATAATTTTAAATATAAAATGAAACTAAATCGAAATTGAAATTAAAATATTCATATTCATATAAATATAAATACATTTCTGTAGTGTCGCTTAAATAGCTAACTTGAGCTCATTTGGCACCTCCCTCCAAATAGTGTACCCCCAGCCGATGGTCTTCTTTACTAGCTAGAGAGATCTCGCTAATATCCCCATCTTGTTCTTGATGGTCATCCCCAATTTTCCATATTTGGGGAGCCTAGGGGCGTAGGAGACCTCATCGCCTCCGCTACTACCGAGCCCAGATGCCAGCATCATAATCAGCATCATCATCCTCGCCTTAATACCTGAAGGAGACATTTTATGTTAAAAAATTGTTGTTATTAGTACAAATCCAAATGAATCAGAAGAAGACATGCAAATATGTACAATTATTACAAATCCAAATGAATTATTACTGTTTAACACCTCAATTCTGAATTCCAAAACAACAACATCTAACTCATAATATGTACAATTACTAAAAATTCGAAACATACCCACCCCCACCCCTACTACCCACACACACGCACACTACACAAGAGTGAAAATGATAAAGTGAAAATCAATTAAAATAATTAAAAAAGGATTGATAAAGTACAAATTGGAATATTTATTACAAATTGAAAAATTATTTCAAATTCGGGTTATCATAAAAAATGGATTGATATTCGGTAGGATCAGCCAAGTCATCCACACTACTATTTAGATGCTTTGTCACATGTAGGAAAATTGACCACGGCTCATTGTTGATCTATTCCGAGTAAAACACTTGGTTGACCTTTTGAAATGCACAAACAAACGGCTCATCGCTCACGTGGTCGTTGCTCTTCAACTTGGACAAGTCGACCATGATCAAATTGGTGCCAGGATCGACTTTACAACCATTTTTATCCTCAACTCTTACCCAGTCACAGTAAAATACAACCTATTTGAAGTTTTTATAATCCAATTCAAATATATTTCGAATTACACCATAGTAAATCATTTTAGCTTCAACGAGGCTTTTATTTTTTGCTCTCGCTCGAAAGAAAGTAAGAGCCTTGTATGAAATGCCCGAGTGCAGTACATTTGTATTTTTCTCGTACACTTTTGCACCGAATATGTAACCGTTCAATCGATACTTTTTGTACTCTTGTGCAATGAACAAAGGTCTAGTGGCTAGACGAGCAAACCTTGATGTCTCATCACCCGTCTTTAAGAGCTGAGAATATAGATAAATTAATTAGGTTAGTTGTAAAGTTTGAGTGTAATGTAACGTTATATAACTACCATTTTCATTATAATTACCTCTTGTGACAACCAAAGCCTAAATTCGCTGTCTGATTGTACCATTGTTTTTCGTCTTTTATTGTTATCACAGGCTTCATATTTTCTTCAAGTTACAAAATTAATCATGTATAAAATAATCTAAAATATTGTAAAACTTAAAATAATTTAAACTTACTTTTTTCCATTCTTTGACATCTTCATGTGTGTCAAATAGATAACGAGCTACTTGTTCATGTTAAAACTCATTAATTTCACTCGTTTTTCCATCACATGACCACCATCATTGATGAACTCCTCTATGTCATTAATGCTGGTCAAGTCAGGAATATATTCTTGAGTATAGATTGATGATTCCACGGTGATGTATTCCTATGCAATTGATCCTGCAATATATCGCGTATTCTTGACGTAATCTTTAAAAACTTTCATCAATCTTTCAAATGGATACATCCACCGATATCTAACTGGACCACACAGAAGTGACTCATCGCATAGGTGTACCAACAAGTGAACACTGTTGTCAAAGAATGCAGGGGGAAAGTACTTCTCCAACACACAAATTTCTTCGATCACCGCCAATTTTGTGTCCACTATATGTTCTCGATTGACTGCCTTCTCATAGAAAAGTGATAAGGTAATACTAATTTACATAATAGCCCTCCGCAAATCCTTGTGCTTGGAGAAACAGTGCTTAAACAATAGAGGAACCAATTGCATGATCACATGCCAATCGTGGGACTTACACTTATGTAAATCATGAGTAGCATATTTCACAATCCTTTGCAAGTTGATCGAAAAATTAGATGGACCCATCAAATTATATATTGTGTCTAAAAGCACCTTCCTTTACCCACTCGTCAAAGTAAATGCACCAGGGGGAATTATTGTCCTTCCCCTACTATCTTCTTTCAACCATAGTTGTGGCTTAAGTTTCAAGGACTAAAGGTCTTTTCATGCATTTTCTCCATCCTTCGAATGACTCCCCCCAAGGTAAGTGTCCACAATATGTTCAGTAAGGTTCCTCTCTGCATGCATCACATCCAATACATGGCATACGGGGTTATTCTTCCGTTAAGTAAAGTCAAATAAAATTGACCTCCTAGACCATGCCTTTCTTGTCTCAGTTTCATTCCCAGTTGGGGTCTTCTTATGCTTGACATTCTTAAATTTGGGATTCTTACCTGACATATTATGGCCACATTCAGAAGATTTACTTTCAATTTCTGAACTTGAAAGTTGTCTCGGCGGTAGCCTATGTTCAACCCCGCCCGATAAAAAATTAGAACCTTTCTCAAATCTGAAACTATGAGCGGGGGTAAAAACCTCCTATGGCAATGGTATACATTTTTTGAGCTAGAGGATAGACGAAGAGATTCAGTCTCCTCTCCACAAATAGGACACCCCAAATAACCATGTACTACACAAATGGATAATGTCCCATAAGCTGAAAAATCATGAATTGCCCACATTAATATAGCTTTCACTGTAAAATCATGAATTGTTTATCTATCATATTTGCAAATATTTCCTAATTGACTGGGTTTGATTTCATTGATTCACAAAAAAAAATATTTATTCTAAATGAATATTGAATATTGAATGATAATGTAGTGTTTATGACGTCCCTTCTGAGGGATAACGTCAAACACACAAAATTATTGAAGACTAATCTGTATTGGCGTTTTAGAAACATTGGGTGGGGGTTATTCAGTTTATAACATATGAATAAATATGGGTAGATAGGGGATGGTGAGACACTATCGAATTGATGAGCCTCAAGGTTTCTAACATAGCATAGGGTATCTTATTCATAGTAAAGATATAGGAATTAGTGAGATTTTTTAGCATCTACGTAGTCCCTCGACGTAGAGCATGCACTTGCTTTCAATTTTGAAATTACTACTAGAATAAAGTGGGGGTGAGGTGGGGCTTAAGTAGTCCTTTAATGGGGGATGTTAATGACCTATGATGAGCAATAAACTTGTATGAACATTTTGTTGGTATATAACTAAGGGTCACTGACAAAGGATCGTTGATGCTGAGTCATAATGGACATCAACATAAAATCAAAATGGACATTAGCATAAGTCACGATCATTTAGGCACGATAGAAATGTGTTATATGGATCTATTTGAGCGGTATATAGAAACAAATTTATGTTATGTTAGTAAGCGGTAATGGAATGTGGGAATATACCTATAAATTTTACATAATTGGTGAGATTTCCATTATTATGGAAAATGACACCCCTACACGAAACGCTATGAGTTCATCTAACGACTCAGACAAAGTCATTTCGTATTTTAAACCTCTTGATCATTGTTGATGTAAAAAATTAGATCACTCTAATAATTCAATCACAGATAAATAAATGAGACAAAGAATTTTAAAGTGGTTCAGCCTTATAAGAATGGCTTACGTCCACTGTTTTGGTATTGCTATTTGTATAGGAATTCTCGATTACAAGTTATCTCAAGAAATTTCGGTCTGGGGGTCCCATTACAATGAGGATTGTACAACGTATTTATAGCCTTGAGGCTGTCATCTGAAAGGGTGATACATTAAATGATATACATATGAAAGGGTAATACATTTAATGCCCTTTAAGCGTGTGCGTCTAAATGATAAGCATTTAATGAACCAGTTGAACTGTTGGTTATCCAGCTATTAATTCTTTGTTCGAGATGCAGCTCGGACCGCCTGAGTTTCTCGAACCGCCTAAGCTTCCTGGTATTCAAGAGTTTCTCGGAGAGGTCAGTTCCTCGGAGCGTATGAGTTCCTCGGAGAGGTTTGCTCCTCGGAGCGTATGAGTTCCTTGGAGTAACATGGTTCCTCGGAGCGTGCGATAATCTCGGAAGTGCTTGTTGTTGCCATGTAGATAGCCACGTGTCTTCATATGATTGATCCAAGTCAGCAGATTAAATTTGGTATCAACAGAAGCCCCCAATGTTTCATAGTTCGAAATTTGAGGAGTATGGAACATTCTTTCTCAGAATACGCTAGCTTTAAATAGTCTTCCTAATTTTTAGGAGCGTTTCCCTTGTATTTATTTCTCCTTCCAAATTTGTAGAATCATGCTTTTTTGGACTTTTCTGCGTGCTTCGACTCCCGCGTTACTTTTTGACTTTTTGGCCGCTGTTGCCCGCTTTGGTTCCTGCGCCACTTTTCCTCTTTTTGGCCGCCGATAACGTAATCATCCTTTTTGTAATCATTACTTCGCCAGTTCCCAAGGTAAGGTATTTAAACTTCACAGACACTTCATTCGTCTTCTACCTTTTTAAATTTTCATCTTCAAGTTTTTCATTGTCTTCTACTCTCTCGTGTATTCATCTCTTCCATCGTCTGTCGTCATCAGCTCTACTCTTTTCCTGTAAGATCTTCTTCTTTTTTCTTCATTTCTTTTAATCACCATGGTTTACTCTGTTGAATCTCTTGATAAATTTTGATCTGATTTTTCCATTCCCTCTTGGGTTATCTTGGAAGAGCTTTCTGAGCCTTCTAATTATTTCAATTTGGCTGAGGGACATTGGTTCCCGAGTATCTTTTTTGCTGAGTGTGGATTTTCTTTTCCACCAAATCCTCTGTGTTTGGAATTATGTCAGTACTTTGATGTTGTTCCTGTACGAATAGCCCCCAACACATGGAGAATAGTTAATGGGGTGTATAAATTAAATCAAGTGCATGGAACTCGTATAGGAATTCCGGAAATCATGTACTGCTATAGATGGGCGGTTAATGATAATATTTATTATTTAAAAACTAGGTTTATAAATAGAGCCTTAGTAGTCAATCTCCCTGATGCCAATAGGGATTATTTTGAACACGGGGTTGTCGTAAAAAATTGGCAACACCCTCCATTGACCGAAGATGAGGTTTACCAGGGTCCCAGATGCCCTCCTAATGGCAATGGGATAGGTTGTTTTTATTTTGTTTATTTTGAATTCATGTTTGTTTTTTGTTTTATAAAATGTGTTACTGATAACAATGTTTGTTTATTTGCAGTTGATAGCAAGAGAAAGTGCCCAAAAGAAACAGATGTCAATATAAGGCATTTGGGACTTATCTGGGGTCTGCATCAAAGGGTTGCCGACGAGCACATTAGGTCGGCTTCGTATCTGCTCCAGTACAAGAGGTACACAACTTCCTTCACTGCTCGTACAGTGATCAGTGAAGCAAAGCCAGTACCAGCCTCTGCAAGTTCTTCGTCTGAATCTCATATTCCTTTGAGCGAAAGGATGAAGAAAAGGAGAACTTCTGCTCTATTTGAGAAAACTGCCTCCGGTTCTGGGGAGGTAAAAAGGATTAAGATTGATGTCCCAAAGGAGGGGACAAAGAAGACTGATGCAGCTCCTCCAGCTGCTCCTGCTAAAGTCTTCGAGAAGGTTGCTGATAAGCCCGCAGTGGCTCCGAGCAGCTCTGCTGCTCATGGAAAGGTGATTGTGATATCACCGACCAAGGATTCATCCTTGGTTGAATCTGTAATTGTTTCCCCGAGGAGGCTGAAGAAAAGTTCCTCGGTCAATTTGGATGATACCACTGCTCAGCCCCCAGCTGCTGGGACTGTAGTTCCCACTTTGGTCCCTCCGAGCTCTGCCATGAGCTCGGTGAAGTCCCGGACCATTCCCGAGGTCCAAGGTAATGAAGATAATCTTACTCGGGACATGGTTACTTCTTTGGCTGCTCGTCATCTTGCTTCAGTAAGTCTCTTCACTTTGAACTTTTCATATTCCCTTTGTCATTTCTGTTTCTAACTTTCTTTTTCTGTTCACAGTTGATGAGCTGCTTCAACATAATCCTGAAGAAGGATGAAGCGATTAAGGCTTCTTGCTCCTCGTCCAGTGTGGAGGGAGCTCTGGAAGAATCTACCAAGTCCCTGGAAAATTCTCGCCAGAAATATGTTGATGATAAAGCTATCTGGGAGAAAAAGCTTGCCTCCTCCGAGCAGGAAAAAGCTCGAGTTGCTGATGCCTCCATGGAGTTGGAGAATAAAAAGAATGCCTTGGAGAAGGCGAATAAAGAGCTTGAGGAAAAGATCAAAGCCAGTAGAGAGATGGAAAATAAACTCAAAGTTGCTGAGGAGAGGTTGGACCAGCTCCAGGAAGTAGGTCGACAGAAGGAGGAGGTTAAGATCAAACTGAAGAATGCTGAGAACCTTCTGTCCGAGACGCTTGCCTTGGAGAAGGCCAAGAGGAAAGCTGCTGTGAAGAAGTCCTTCAGCTCTGGCTGGGGCAAGGGGTGGGATAGGGGATGTGCTGCCATGGTATCTCAAGTGGACTATGGCAGTCTAAAGTATTTTAAGGATGGATGGGTTGATGCCCTTCAGGAAATGAAGGTCGATGAGTCATCCGATCTCTTCCAGAGACATATCTCTGGTCCCCCTCCTACTCCAGAAGAATTAGAAGAGGGCGAAGCTACCTCTGAGGAGTCTTCAATGGTGATGGGAGATCACCCTCCAGCCAACCAGCTTGCTGCCGAGCAAGTCATTTCTTCTTCTGAGCAACAGCTGGTGCTTTTCGACCAACCCACAATTCCCTCCGAGCAACCTGCTTCCTCCTCCCATCCTTCCGAGAAGGTTTTGGGAGATAAGGAAAAGGTGTAATGTTGTTCGGGCTTATCTTTCTATTTTTATTTTTTATCAAATATAACCCAGAATTTGTACTCCTGAACTATGATCTAATAAAATTTGAACTCTTTCTTCCATACGGTTGTCTCTTTTCTATTTGTATTCTGTCTTGATCTTCTTTTTGATGATTGTCTTTTCTTTCTCTGCTAGTTTCTGGCCAGGATGGATCTGCTATCTGCCAATGATACAAAGCTGATGCGGAAATGTAATGAATATTATAAGGCTGGTCACACAGACCTGAGTGCATCAGAAGTTGCCGACATCCTTGGTCATGATGCTTCAGAACAGGCAGTTGAAGCATATCAGTACTTGAAGTGTCTGCTTGATCGAGCGATATCCAATAATGCGGCATACTATGAAATGATCGAGGATCTCCAGTGTACCCTCGAAGACCTTCAGAATCAGTACAAGGAATCAACTGCCCTGTTGCATGAGGGGTATGAAAAGAAGTATAAGATGATCGTTGCTGACAAGGGCTACGAGAAGCTTTTTGCTGGTTATGATGTAAGGGAGAGAACCCTGAGGGGAGAGGTCGAGGAATACAGACAGATTATCGAGATGCTGGAAAAGGAAAACAACAACTTGCAGAAAGAGCTATCACAGTTGAAGTCTGCAGCCTCTTCTTCAATAGCCCTAATCCCAGTGATTGCCCAGGGATTTTCATTCCTAGAAGTTGAGAATGCCAAATTGAGGGACGAGTTGGAGACTTTGAAGAGTTCTGGCACTTCTACTTCTTCTCGTGGTTGAGCAAGAGCTCCTCGGGGACGAGGAAGAGCAGCTCGGGTACCTGTCGAGGAACAGAGAACAACGTCTACCTTAGAGAACCAAGCCTTCCAACTAATGGCGAAGAACCAAGCTTTGTCTGATATGTCAAAGAAGATTAGGGACTTGGAAAAACAGCTCTTTGCGCAGAAGTCAGTCTTGGGGATTAAGGAGCTTTTCATCCAGAATCTCCACGAGAAGCTTGAAAGGCTAACATATCAATTCCATAAACATCCCAGGGAGTTCTGGATGGCTGGATACAACGAAGCACTATTTCACTTGGATGATCGTATCCAGAATGCCAACAATGAGGGATACAAACAAGGCTGGCTGAATGCCTTAGGTGTACTGAAGCTCGAACAAGGACACTATCTGTGGGACTACCATGATCCCGGGTTGCTCGACTTGCCTGTTCCACCGTACAATTTGGACATGGAATGGATCCCAGCTCGTGCCATTCTTCAGAGCTTAATTGCAAAATACCTCGGTGACTACAATTTACATTCTCAAATTGAGGTATCTCGTCTCGAGCATCTTTTAGATCGACCTTCTGTAATGAACGTCAAGATGCTGAAGGATTTGAACTTCATCAATTCTCCTCAGTCTTTCAATGATCCACCTGCTGGCGAGGAACCTGTATCGAAAGCTGAGGGGAAAAGACCAATAGAATAGGAATTTTTAATGTAACAGTTAGTATACATATCAATGTAATTTTCATTTTATTATCAATGTAACTTGTAATTTATTTCGAATTTAATGAAATACTTTCATTATTGCTTGCAAATCTTAATTGCTATTGTCTTGTAAATATCAAACATTTTACATTTATGCATATCTGTTAAAAAAATAATAATAGTGTTGTTCATCGACCAACTTAGTTAAAAGTTACAAGTATCAGTAATGTTGCTCGATCACTTAATAATAAAGTAATGAGTATAAAAATGTTTAAAATTTTCCCAAC
This sequence comes from Sambucus nigra, assembly GCA_949130495.1. NCBI lineage: Eukaryota > Viridiplantae > Streptophyta > Magnoliopsida > Dipsacales > Adoxaceae > Sambucus > Sambucus nigra. The sequence goes on along the minus strand of OX422212.1, from coordinate 586,513,700 downwards.
CAACCAAGGTTGTTAAATTGTGCTCGTCGACCAATTATAGTTAGTGAGAGTTTATCCCCGACTAACCATACTTGGAAAATTTTTGTCTTTTTCATAAAATGTGTCCGACCAACCAAGGTCGATAAATTCTCCTCGTCGACCAACTGTAGTTAGTGGGTTTTTATCCCCGACCAACCATACTTGGCACAGTTTGGAATATTTTCTCCTCGTCGACCAACTATGTTGGTACAGTTTGGAATATTTTCTCCTCGTCGACCAACTAAGTTGGTACAGTTTGGAATATTTTCTCCTCGTCGACCAACTACGTTGGTACAGTTTGGAATATTTTCTCCTCGTCGACCAACTAAGTTGGTAAAATTTGGAATATTTTCTTCAGTAGTCTGCCGAGTTGTGCCGAGTAGTGCATAGCACTAGTATTCCCCAATTTTTTTTAATAAACAGAGAGACTTGCAGAATATTTTCATTTTATTCATACTGATGGAAACTGCGTTACATATACATCACTGATAATACTTGCGCAGGTGCTCTGCATTCCATGCATTCTTAAACTCCTCGCCTTCTAGAGTTGCTATTCGGTAAGTTCCTGGTCGAACAACTTCTGTAACTCGGTATGGACCATGCCAGTTTGCCTCCAGTTTGTTATGCTTTTGAATTACTTTCTTCAGCACATAGTCTCCTTCTTTCAGGTCGCACTTCTTCACCCTCTTGTTGTATAACAAAGTTGTTCGCTGCTGGTAAGCAACATTTTTAATGGATGCTTCTTCTCTAACTTCCTCGAGCATGTCTAAATCCAGTCTTCTCATTAAGTCGCTGACAGGGGAATTAAAACTCAGTATCCTGTGTGTTGGGAGGCCCAACTCGGCAGGTATGACAGCTTCACTTCCAAATGCCAGCATGTATGGTGATTCTCCAGTTGCTACTCAGGGAGTAGTTCGGTAAGCCCAGAGTACTAATTGTAACTCGTTGATCCAGTTTGCTTTCGCATCATCCAATCTTTTCTTCAAACCGTTCAGCAGCGTTCTGTTTGTCACTTCAGTTTGTCCATTGCTTTGAGGATGGCCTGGTGCTGAGTGGACCTTCAAAATATTTGATTGATGATAATAGGCAGCAAACTCCTCGTTATCAAATTGTGTCCCGTGGTCTGTGATGAAGAAATGATGTTCTTCCAAACAAATTGGTACACCTTCTCGTACGTCATATCAGTGAGTGGCTCAACTTTTACCCACTTAGTAAAATAATCCACTGCGACGACAAGGTACTTGAACCTTCCTCGGGTCGTTGGCAGTGGTCCAACCAAATCAATTCCCCATATGGAAAATGGCCAAGGGGAAGTTATGGGTGTCAACAATGCTTGTGGAGTTCTTTGGATGGAGGAAAAATGCTGGCATTTGTCACACTTCTTGGCATAGACAATACAATCAGCCCTCATCGTCGGCCAATAGTATCCCCGCGTCATTATCCTTTGCAAAAGCTTCCGACCTGCTACATGTGCTCCACAATACCCTTCATGGATCTCTTCAATTAATTCTTTCACCTCGGAGGGATGTACACATCTCTGCAAACCTGCCATTATTCCTTGTCTATATAAAACACCATTAGTTAGTACATACCGAGCAGCTTTAAACTTCAATTTCTTGGCTGCGAGCTTGTCAATTGGCAATTCTCCCTCCTCGATATATGCCCTGATAGGATCCATCCAAGATGGTCCTAAATCAAGGGTAATAAAGTTCATCGTCAGATCTTCATCTATGCTCCGACCAGCCAACACTTCAATTGGGATTGTTCATCGTAACTCGGTGCGAGTAGCTGACGCTAGTCGAGCTAGGGCGTCTGCTCTCGCATTCTCCATTCTTGGTATTCTGAGTACCTGAATAGCGGTAAATTCTGACACCAGCTCCTTTGCATTTGCATGATACTTAATCATTAATTCTCCTCTAACTGCATATACTCCCAACATTTGATTTATGATCAATTGAGAATCACTGAAAACAATAACCTGCTGCGACTCCATAGTTTTTGCTAAACTAAGTCCTGCGATCATCGCCTCATACTCAGCCTCATTGTTGGAAGCTTTGAATTGGAAACTCAAGGCGTATTCCATGTCGATCTCGTTCGGAGTGCTCAAAACAATCCCTGCGCCACATCATGCTGTGCAAGATGAGCCATCTACATATAGGCTCCATATAGGTAACTCGTCTTCAAATTTCTGATTAGTCAGAATTCCTCGATGAAATATTTGCTGCTTCCTTTCATCCTCCCCGGATTTTTCTTGCTCCTCGTCGATCATCTTCTCTTTCCTTTTTACCAACCGAGGTTGGTCTGAGCTCGAATTTAATGATCCTGTAACATCCACTTGCCCTTTTACCAATTGTAGTTGGTTTGAGCCAGTGTTCGTTGATCCTGTAACATCCACAAATTGATCAGCGAGAAAATTTTTCTCCTCATTCGGAGTCCTCCCAACTATCTCTGCATCACATCCTGTAACATCCACACGCCCTTTTACCAATCAGAATTGGTCTGGGCTTGTGTTTGTTGATCCTGTAACATCCACAGGTTGATCAGCGAGCAACTTTTTCTCCTCGAGGGTATCAGGATAGGTGAACTCCACTATGAAATCTGCTACAGCCTGCCCTTTTAGTGATGATCGGGGTTCATAAATTATATCATATTCGCCAAGCTCTATTGCCCAGTACATCAATCTCCCTGATTTTTCTGGCTTGTGAAGGGCTTGTCTCAATGGCACATTGGTATATAATACTATCGTATGAGCTTGGAAGTATGGCCTCATTCTCATACTCGCCTCAATCAGCGCCAGTGCTAATTTCTCCAGCCTTGGATATCTGATCTCTGCTCCTCGGAAGGCCTTACTTGTGTAATAAATTGGCTTTTGTACTCCATTCTCCACTCTGATCAACGCCGAGCTAACTTCATTTTCAGACACTGCAAGGTATAAGTACAATTTTTCTCCCATCACTGGCCTGGACAACAATGGAGGTGCTTCCAAGTATTTCTTCAAGTCTTGAAAAGCCTTCTCACATTCATCATTCCACTCAAAAGTCTTTCTGAGTGTCTTGAAAAATGGGAGACATCTATCAGTTGCTCGCGACACAAATCTGTTGAGTGCTGCTACTCGTCCTGTGAGACTCTGTACTTCTTTCTTCGTCATTGGAGATCGCAGCCCTAATAGGGCTTTGATCTTTTCAGGATTTGCTTCAATGCCTCGTTGATTGACGATGTACCCGAGAAACATGCCTTCTCGTACTCCAAAGATGCACTTCGTCGGGTTCAGCTTCATTTGATATTTATCTAGTTGATCAAAAGTCTGGCTTAAGTCAACTAGATGATCGGAAACTTTCTTGCTTTTTGTCAGCATATCGTCAACATAGACTTCCATGTTGTCACTGATTTGTTCATAAAAAACCTTGCTCATCAGCCTCTGATATGTCACACCTGCATTTTTCAAACCAAAAGGCATAACATTATAACAATAAGTTCCCCTAGGGGTAATAAAAGAAGTACTTTCCCTGTCTTCAGGTTTCATTTTAATTTAATTGTAGCCAGAATAAGCATCCATGAAGCTCAGCAACTCATGTCCCGAGGTATCATCCACCAGTTAATCAATTCGGGGCAATGGAAAGTGATCCTTTGGGCATGCTTTATTGAGGTCGGTGAAGTCCACACACATCCTCCACTTGTTGTTTTTCTTCTTTACCATCACCACATTAGCTAACCAATCTGGATATTTAACATCTTCAATGAAACAAGCTTTCTGGAGCTTCTCGACTTCCTCCTGTATAGCTTAATTCTTCTCGGGACTGAATACTCTTCTTCTCTGCTTCACAGGCTTGATTTCCTTATTCACATTGAGATCGTGACATAAGAAGTTTGGGTCTATCCCAGGCATATCTTCATGACTCCACGCAAAAGTTTGTCTTCTGCTTCTAAGGAAAGTTATCAATTCTTGTTTTAATGAACCTATTTGAGTAGTTCGCTTAGGGTGCTCGTCGTCCAGAATGATGTTTTCAGTAGCTTCCACCACTTAACCCTTCACGAGTTGCGACTCATCTCGAGGATCCAATGTTTCAATTTCTGCACCTTCCTCCACTTGATAAGTAGTGGTCTTTTTCTTTGATTCTTCCAGTTCTTCTTGCTCGGCGGATGAATAATAGCATTCCCGAGCTACATTTTGATCACCTTTCACGACTCGTACTCCAAAGTTTGTTGGAAATTTTAGGCACTGATGCACTGTAGATGGCACAGCCACGAATTTCTTCAATCCTACTCTTCCCATGATGATATTGTACGATGATTGGACATTCTTATCCATCACGAAGAAACGTATTCTTTCTGTTCGACAAGCAGGCCACGTACCAATGAATATATCCAACTTGATCGTCCCAAGTGGAAATACTTTCTCGCCAGCAAAATCGATGAGGGGTTTGTGGTAAGGCTCCAGTTAAGATAGATTTAGATTCAAACTATCGAAGCACGAGTAGAACATGATGTCTGCCGAGCTACCATTGTCGACCAACACTCTTGAAATCATGACTTCCTTCAATCTCATTTTGATCACCAGCGGGTCATCATGAGGATATAAAATACCTGCAAGGTCATTTTTTGAAAATCTGATAACCAATTTTTCTTTGTTCACCTTTCTCGGGCGATCTGCCTCAGCTAAGTTTATTCGCTGAATGTACGAGCAAGCTTGAGCCTCTCCGAGGTAAGCTTTTCTTTCTGCAGTAAGGTCTCCTCCTCCTGCATCTCCTCCTGTAATAACATTACAATCAAATGACCCAAAGCGTATTGAAAATACCTCTCGTTCTGGCTGCCTTAGTTTTTTGGGAAGATCGGGGTCATCATTTGGATCATCTTCATGGTTTCTCTTCTTTTTCTCCTCTGCTCGACGAGGAGATCTAGACCTCTCTCTAGTTCGGTCGTTGTTTCTTCTTTCGCCTCCCCGATCAACATACTTTGCTAGCTTTCCTCGTCGGATGAGTGCTTCAATCTCGTTCTGAAGAGCTATGCAATTTTTTGTCATATGGCCATGATCCTTATGGAACTCGCAATATTTCTCCCTATTCCTCGTGTCAGGGTCTGACTTCATTTTCTTTGGCCAGTTTAACTCCTCGCTGTTCTTAATTTCTTCCAGGACGTGGTTGATATTTGCCTTCAAAGGCGTGTAATTATCAAATTTCTTTAAGACCTCCCATGACGACCTACTTTTGGAATGTTTGTCACCACTATTGTTCTTATGATCTTTCTTCTTAGCTTTATCACCTTCCACCTTGGTTTCTTTGGCGTTCATATTCTTCTTTACAGACATAGCCTCCTCGGCATTCATAATCTTGGACGCTTTTCCCATCAGGTCCGACATGGTTCGAGGTGGATCTTTGGCCAAAGTGTAGTACAACTTATTTGGCAGCAGTCCACTCATCAAAGCAGTAATCGCTGTCTTCTCCTCATAATCAATGACTTCCAGCTTCTCGTTATTAAAACGAGTTATATAGTCTCTAATACTCTCACTATCTTTTTGTCTAACGCTTAACAAATGTGCTACTCGTTTAACTGGCTTTTCTCTGAAGCAGAAATTCCCAATGAATAACTCGTCCAGTTGAAGAAAAGTTGAAATCTTACCCCGAGGAAGATTATTATACCATATCTGAGCAGATCCGCTAAGAGTTCTCGAGAATGCCCTGCATCTCATCTCGTCTAGGACATCATAGATGTCGGCAGCAGCTTGATATTGTTCTCTATGAAGGACAGGGTCAGTCTTCCCGTCATACTTGGGAGTCACAACAGGTGCTTTGAACTTTGATGGTGTTGGAAAATCAACAATGTCCTGGACAAAAGGTGTTCCCCGAACAAAGGTTCGTTGTAGAGGGTTCTTAGCCTTAGCCATTTCCCCTAATCTATCCTCTAGCCTTTGAATAGATCCTTTCCATGCATCATTCCCTTCCTCGGGCCTATTGGTTCGAGCAACTGATCGCGTTGAAATGGCTTCCTGGGATTTATCTCGACGAGCAGCTGGTCGGTCATCGGATCCATCTTGACGAGCAGCTGGTCGCGACTGGGCAGATCCTTCCCTTCAATCTGATGGTCGTCGAAAGCTCCTCGACGCTGCATTAAGAGGACTTTTGTTCCTCCTAGGGCCTAATCGATCAAAAGGAGAGGCCCTACTTAATCTTTCCAATGCACTGGCCCTTTCTGGGGAGAGGGTGACACGTTGTTCAGTATCTGTGGCTCGCACTGACGAAGTTCGTCCAGGTTGATAAGAAAAATCTTCAGATTCCTCATTGCGATATGAATTAGTACGCCTAGTATGCACAGAAGGCGCATGGATATTTCTTTGAATGCTTCGTGATCCGAAATGGGCTGGCGCACCGCCATGGAGGGTTTGGATGAGTTATCGCATCGTTTCTTGCATGACGGTCTGGCCCTGAGCCAGATTCGCCATCATTCCAGTCAGATCTGGAATAATTGGTGGAGCAGATGGATTTAGAGGGGTTCGAGTGTTTCGATTGCTGGATTCAGGTATATCAGCCATTGGTAATGGATTGTTTTTTATGAGAAAACGATTTTAACAGTCGTTTCCCACAGACGGCGCCGATCTGTTGATGTAAAAAATTAGATCACTCTAATAATTCAATCACAGATAAATAAATGAGACAAAGAATTTTAAAGTGGTTCAGCCTTATAAGAATGGCCTACGTCCACTGTTTTAGTATTGCTGTTTGTATAGGAATTCTTGATTACAAGTTATCTCAAGAAATTCCGGTCTGGGGGTCCCTTTACAATGAGGATTGTACAACGTATTTATATCCTTGAGGTTGTCATCTGAAAGGGTGATACATTAAATGATATACATATGAAAGGGTAATACATTTAATGCCCTTTAAGCGTGTGCGTCTAAATGATAAACATTTAATGAACCAGTTGAACTGTTGGTTATCCAGCTATTAATGCTTTGTTCGAGATGCAGTTCGGACCACCTAAACTTCCTGGTATTCAAGAGTTCCTCGGAGAGGTCAGTTCCTCGGAGCGTATGAGTTCCTCAGAGAGGTCTTCTCCTCGGAGCGTATGAGTTCCTTGGAGTAACATGGTTCCTCGGAGCGTGCGATAATCTCGGAAGTGCTTGTTCTTGCCATGTAGATAGCCACGTGTCTTCATATGATTGATCCAAGTCAGCAGATTAAATTTGGTATCAACAATCATATCATTTAATCACAGTCGTTGATCTATGTTACTTTGTCAAAACTTTAGGCTCCCATGCTCCAAGCAACGATGCACACGTGAGAAGTACCAAGTGCGCGTTAAAGGGCGCAATGTACCCTAAGTCTCCCAATCGCCCTTTTACTCGCTGCATGTCGCGTGTCTCGATTGGTGGTGCTTAAGCACCACCGTAATGCATGGGATCAAAACCCCTTTTTTCACCTGTCAACTAAGAAGCTTGGTTGTCCTTTATTCTATATACCACCACTTTTTGTGGTAATCTTCTAGTGTGGGACAATGTGGAATTTTGAGCACTCCCATATCTTTCACACCCATTTGCTCATGTTTCTTTCCTCTAAAAATAAAACCCAAACTATGTGTAAAATAAAACACCAATTAATATAATAAAATTAACAACTAAATATTATTATATATTATATTAATGTTGAAATTTTTCCAACATTCCCCCCACCAATTTCAATATACACAAGATTGGATTCAAAGGATTGACTACACAAAACAAAACGACAACAATAGATAACTTTTGTCACTATCGTTGAAATCTAGTATATAAATGAGAAGTGTCTTTCGGACATGAACTTCCATGTAGTGTAAACAATTCAAAGCTTCATCAACGTGCTGTGGTGAATGTATCTTGAACCAGGGACCTTTTGAGACGAGCCGAAACTATCACACATACCAATTTCCGAGTTTATAATTATTCTTCTAGCATGCAAATTTATGGCCTTGTGCTAATCTTGATTTCACGAGTGCTTTAGGATCGGTATTGACTCCATAGAAACCGAACACACTTTCGACACTCATATAAGTAAATAAACTTTAGTGATTCTGCGAGTCACACTTATATGATTTATTAATAAGTAACCTCTATCATCTAACATGCATAAAACCAACACTAGGCACATAGCAATGGAACTTTTTTTATAAAATTCCTAGTGTTCCATAACTATAATTTAACTTGTTTGTACCATATTGAACACTATCTATATTTTCAAGATATGAGTTGGGGTGCCATTAAATATAGTTGTGTTACTTAATAGACCTTAGTCCCATTCCTTTCGAGGAGATATATAGAATCTCCCTAACAAAACCTTTAGTCAGAGGATCTACTAAATTCTCGTTCGTTTTAACATAGTCGACTGTAATTACTCCTTCCTTGAGTAGTTTTCTTATAATTTGATGCCTTAGACTAATGTGTCTTGATTTTTCGTTGTAAGTTTTGTTCGAAAATTTATAAATTGTGGCTTGGTTATCACAACTTATCATAATAGAAGGCGATGGATTTTTCCATAAAGGAATATCATACAACACATTTCTTAGCCATTCTACTTCTTTACATGCATCTGCTGGGGCTATAAATTCATATTGCATTGTTGAATCTGATACACATGTTTGTTTCTTGGATCCCCAAAAGATAGTTGCTCCTCCTAGCGGTGAAATCCAATTAGTAGTTGAAGTGGATTTTGATTCAAGATTCCTTCTAAAAGAGATGGATATCCTACATAATTTAAGCCATAATCCAAAGTCCCCTTCAGGTATCTAAGAACCCTAAAAATTGTATGCCAATGATCTTGTCCGAGATTACTTATAAATCTACACAAGACACTCACTACATAAGCAATGTCTGCTTTAGTCCAATGCATGGCATACATTAGATTTCCAATAATACTAGCATATTTAAGTTGGTCCATAACACACCCAGTATTTTCATTAGTTTGATACTAGGATTTACTAGTGTAGCAACTGGCTTAAGTTCAAAATGATTATATCTTTTAAGAACTTTTTCTATATAATGACATTCAGATAATGCTAAAGAATTATTCTTTCTCATAATTTTGATTTCTAAAATCACATCATCTTCTCCAAGATCTTTCATATCAAAATTTGATTATAGAAACCTTTTGGTTTCTTTAACATATTTGATAGTAGACCCAAATATTAACATGTCATCCACAAACAAGCAAATAATAACACCAACCCCATTTTCAAATTTACTATATATACATTTGTCGGGATCATTAACTTTATATCCATGAGATATTACAATATTATCAAACATCTCATGCCATTGCATAGGAGCTTGTTTATGGCCATAAAGAGATTTAACTAGTTTACATACTTTCTTTTCTTGGCCAGGTAAAACAAACCATTCGGGTTGTTTCATATAAATCTCTTCTTCTAAATCACCATTTAAAAAAGAAGTTTTGACAACCATTTGATGAATTACTAAATTATGAATAGAATCAAGAGATATTAATATCATAATGGAAGTGATTCAAAGAATAAGAGCATATGTATTAAAGTAATCAATTCCATGTTTTTTCTTATAGCCTTTAGCAACTAATCTTTCCTTAAATTTATTTATAGAACCGTCTGGATTTAATTTTCTTTTTAATATCCATTTGTACCCAATATGTTTAGCTCCGGGGGGGGGGGGGGGGGGAGATCGGAAAGAACCCAAGTTTGATTTGACAAAATTGAGTTCATTTCATCATTGATTGCTTATTTCCAAAAAAATAACATCCCTAGATGTTACCGCGTCATTAAATGTTGTCAGTTCATCTTCTATATTAAGAGAAAATTTTGTTTTATTCTTAGTTTCATTTATATCCCCTTCAACTAAATAGATAACAAAGTTGGGCCCATATGTTTTTTCCATTTTTTGTCTTTTACTTCTTCGCAATTCAACATCATTTGTTGTTTCTGAAGAAGATATTGTTTGTGAATTTTCTTCTGAAGGTGAGGAGTCAACAGTCAGATTACTATTTACTAAACCTTGATTCAAAGTACTAAACTTTGTTAGATGTTCAAAGAATTGCACACAATGATTTTTTGAATTTCAAGATTAAAAAATCTATAAGTCGTACTGTTACTAGAGTATCCAATAAAAACATATTTATAAGTCTTATTTACTTGTTTAGGTATTTTAGGTTCGGGTTTGATTACATATGCAAGACATCCCCAAACTTTAAGATGTCTAAGATTAGGCTTACGATTAAACCATAGTTCGTATGGTATAATATCTTTGTTTTTCAATGGAACTCTATTTAAAATATAACATGAGGATAAAACCGCTTCTCCCCACATCGACAAAGTTAAACCAGAACTGATTAAAATTGCATTTATCATTTCAACCAAAGTCCTATTTTTCCGTTTTGTCATTCTTCGTAACTTGACGAATTATTCCATGAGTATTACAAAATTCTATAAACTCACTCGAGTAATATTCACCACCCAATCGGATCATAAGACTTTAATTTTCTGATTTCGTTGATTTTCAACTTTTGCTTTATAAATAAGAAATTTCTCGAAAACTTCATCTTCACTTTTAAGAAAATATGTATGTGCATAATTAGATTAATCATCAATAAAAGTTAAGAAATATTTATTTTCACTATGAGTCATATTACTCTGCATATCACATACATCACTATGAATAAGATCAAGCATTTTGGATGTCCTCTCAACAGATTTAAATGACTTTCTATTTATCTTCGATTGAGCACAAATTTTACATTTAGGAATGTTATCAAATTTACAGTCCGAGATTAAGCCGAGATTAGTCTTATTTTTAATGCTTTTATAATTTACATGACCTAACCTACTATGCCTCAAAGAAATAGACTCAATTATATAAGCATAACTAATATCATTAATTACATTAATTTTGATCATGCCATTACAAGAGTACCCTTTGCCAATAAATTGGCCATTCTAAAATAAGACAAACTTATCTGGCTCATACACAACTTTAAAACCTCTCTTATTGAGAAGGTCCCCAGACATAAGATTTTTACACATATCAGGTATATGAAGTACATCAATTAGAGTAAGAGTTTTTCCAAAAGCTAATTTGAGTTCCACTGTGCCTTTCCCAACTACATTTGTGTGAAGATTATTTCTCATCTTCACTTCTTTTCCATCAATTTTTTATATATTTTGAATGAAGAGCGATCTTTTCATACGTGGACCATTGCGCCGGTATCCAGCCACCATCCACTTTCATTTTTAATTGAATTTGCTTCACATACAGTAGCAATAAGATCTTCAACATTGTTGGTTTCCTTCGACCCTTATTTTTCCTTAAATTCCTTCTTTTTAAGACGACATTCTCTAGAATAATGGCTCGATTTGTCACAGAATAAACATTTTCCCTTCTTTTTCTTATTTGCACATTGGTTCTTGAATTTTGAATGATTCTTTGCTTTAAATTTTGAGTCTTTGGTATTCTTGGGTTTTTTATCATCAACCATATTGGCTTTTGAATGACACTCACCTTATTCATCCTTATTTTCTTGAATATGAGTATCATCCTCAATACGAAGGTGATGAAGAAGGGATTCCACTGTATAAGTCTTTTCATCATGATTAATTTTCTTCTTAAAGGCATTCTAATAGGATGGAAGCTTTGAAACAATCACCCCTACTTGAAATTCATCTTGAAAATTAATTCTAGTGGCTTTAAGGTCACCAACAATCTATTGGAGTTCATGTCTTGTGCAACGATAAATTTATCATTTCTCGTTCTAAAATTCATATAGTTTGAAATTAGAAACTTATGGATGCTCGCTTCTTAATTTTTATACTTTATGTCCAATTCCTTCCCTAATTCCTTTGCCGTCAGAATCATTCGATGAGCGCTATAAACAGTTTGAGATAAAGTATTGATGATGTTTCGTTAACACATGAATTCGTCTTCTTTCCTATTCACACACTGTTATTTTATTTCTTCGGTGTCTTCGTGTGTGGGATCGGGAATTTTCTCGAGGTTGTCATCTAGAATTTATGCAAGGGGTGAAATTTTTGCCATCAAAACGGTCAAGTCGGATTAAGTCTTGACTCGTGACTTGGATAGATTGTGCCACTATTCCTTCCATTGGAGTAATAAGATTTTTCTCCCTAAAACTGTTGGACTTCTCCTATGGAAATAATGAATAATTAATTAATTTCTGCAAGGCACGTTCTGAGAACACTATCTTTTAGGCAAAAATTCTCCAAATCCGATTGAGAAAGAATCGTGAGTACACTATGGGCTTATTTGAATCTGTCTTCAAGATATACTGCGGTGTATGAACAGTTGTTTGATTTAAATTATGCACTATTTTATTAAACCGAGAACACTCTGTATTTGTAATCTGATAATGCCAAAATATAGATGACAGAGATAAGAGAAATTAGCAATTTTCAGTGTCTAAAATAGATGCATGGAACTCTTTTTATAGCCATTTATGTGAATGTTCTTTAACAGTCACAGCTTTTCATGTAGCGACTCAGCAGCCATTAGATCGTGTATGTTTGGAATAGCTTCAATCTAACGGTTCAGATTAGGGGTCCTATCGTAAGCGAATGAACACCCCTACACGTATCGCTACGAGTTCATCTAACGACTCAAGTCAAGCTATTTTGAATTTTAAACCTCTTTATCAGATCGTTTAATCATAGTTGTTGATCTGTTTTACATTGTCAAAACTTTAGGCTCCCATGCTCCAAGCGACGATGCGCACATCAAAGCGCGCAATGCACCCTAAATCGCCCTTTCACGCACCGCACTTTCGCACGCCGGGCTTACACATGTCATGTGTCACGATCGGTGGTCCTTAGGCACCACCGCAATACGTGGGATCAAAACCCCTTATTTGACTTGTCAACTAAGAAGCTTGGTTGTTCTTTAGTTGATATACCACCACTTTTTGTGGTAATCTTCTAATGTGGGACAATATGGTATTTTGAGCACTCCCATATCTTTCACACCCATTTGCTCATGTTTCTTCCTTTTAAAAATAAAACCCAAACTATGTTTAAAATAAAACACTATTTAATATAACAAAATTAAAAACTAAAAATTATAATATATTATATTAATTTTGTAATTTATCCAATAGCAAAGTGTAGAGGTTTGTTAGAGTACCTTAACATCTCTCCAAACTATTTATTATTGGAGAGATTCCCATTATTCTTGAAACCGTTAGAGGTTTGTGAGATCTCTCAATATCCCTCCAAAACATTTCCATAAGGAGGGATGCACACTTTGATAAAAAGCATTAGAGGTTTTTTAAAACATGTTCTGATGCTTTGGTTTGGATATCTCTGGCGGAGTTCTAGACTTTGGTATGGCGTACTTAAGTGAGTGTGAGACTTTAAGGGAAATATCTCAAAGGAACTTGAGGCTTGTGCACTATTTTCCTATGTGGAGACCTATAATTTACTATGACGTGGTTAGGTAAGTGTGAAGCTTTGGTAAGAATTACTTCTAGTAATTTAAGGCCTGCATAGAATTACTTAGGCAAATTTTATGACTTTTACTTAGCGTTCTCCATTATTGAGGTTTTTTTTTTGCTTAAAGAAGTCTAATTCTTTGGTATGCTTAGGTGAAGTATAAGGCTTTGGTTTGTTTTCTCTACCAAGTTCTAAGGATCTAGTTTGGCATGATTCGGTGAAAATTATAATTCATTTTGTTTTCATCAGAGGAGGCTGAGGCTGAGGAGGAGGATAAGGATTTGGTTTGATATGATTAGTGAGTGTGTGGATTTGTTGATGAATTGTTAGAGGAAGCTGAGGATTTTAAAAAAGTTACTCATGAGGAGTATATGACTAGTATATGAGTTTCTCAGAGTAATTCAAGGAATGTATATGAGTTTTTAGAGTTTGAGGTTTTAGTTTGGTTTTCTCAAGTGTGACTTTGATTAGTTTTCTTACAGATTCATAGGCTTTGGTATGATTGGGTGGAGTCTAATACTTGGATTGGTTTTCTCGGGTGGAGTCTAAGGATCTAATTTGGTATGCTTAGGTGATTTAGAGATTTTTTTGATTTTCTCAAAGGATTCTAAGGTTTTGTTTGTTTTACTCGGGCGAGTATTTGTTTTATTTTTTGAGAGGATTTTTGAAGATTTGGTGTTCTTTGGGTTTAGTTTGAGGTTTTGGTTTGGTTTTCTTGGGTGGAGTTAGATACTATTGAGGGTGATCAAGCCACAATACCACTATATGTTTGTCATTATAATTAAAATAACATTCTTAGCATGTAACATAAATAAGAGACATTTAAAGTTTTTTCCACCATATATAATTCGAAACAATCCAGTAATAAATAAACCATCGACCACAATTAAAATTCATCACAATGCTAAAATTCCAATCATATAAAACTCAATGAAATAAATGTCATCAGCAATAGTCTCTCAAACTGAAAATCATAAACCAAATGTGGGATCGAATGATCCACTAAATCCCAACATAATTGTCTCATAAATAAGTGACTATAAAGGAAACTATAGTAATGCAATAAGAAAATATCTAGTTGTAAGTCCCGAATCTCCAAAACTATGCAGTTACCCAACAACCTATCATGTAAGGTTAGTCAACATCAATGGGTTATGTCCCACTGTAAGAATACCAGTTACTCTTCTCAAATAAGATCCATGAATCCAATCAGAAACACTATAAAAGATAAATATCATAATAGAATGTTTTAGTTAGAAAAAAGTAATAAAAGTAACAATGCGAGTAAAGGAACGAAATTCAATTACCTAATGCGAGTAAAGTAAAATATACCAAGTAACAACTTTCTAATTAAGTTCTTTTAACATTTATTAACATCTATCCTATATCTTTTTCAAATTAATTTATTGTTAAGATAATCCCACTATAGCCAGTATGTCTTTCCTACATCCCTGCACATACCATAATGTTCCAACCATTTCATCACATCAAATTTACATATATCACTATAACTCGACGTCCCAATTTGTTAGCCTGCACGTACCCACATAAAATATGTCACTATAGCCAGTTTGTCTAGGTCCCACACAAATCATAATGGCCACTCAACAGTAGACCCTGCATATACCATGACGCACATAAAAAACCATTACTATAGCCAATTATCTTAGGTCATGTACACACTGTAATGGCTAGTCAACACTAGACCCTGCACATACCTTAACACCCACATAATCCCATCAAAGTAGCCAAGACAATGTAAGTTTCAAATATACAGTCTAGCTAGTCAATGGACACTAACATATACAATGACTCCACATTAATCCATATCTAATACCTTTTATTTATCATCAGTATTTATGTTCTCGTTATACTTTATCATGTTCTCATTAATTACCACTATACCCCAAATTACTTGAGCATCAAAACCAAAACCCATCACTAATCCCATACCTAGAGATCACTAAAACCATAAGTACCTCCTAGTCCCTCACCTAGGAAAGATAACCCAATCCATAATCATCCCTTTGTCTCTCTCCTAGGATAATACAAAAGTAACACGTATCGCCTAGTCACACACCTAGGAAATACCAAATCATAGGAATAACCACTCTCTAGCCCCATAACTAGATAGTATCAGACATAAAACGCGAGTACTCTTCTTGTCTAATGCCTAGAAAGTATCACCGATACTTTTCAGAATAAAAGTACAACTAGTGTATATGACCCAAATATCCCAATAATTTCATTCTCATAACATTGGATAATAATTTCTACACTTTATCCATTTTTTCGTCCAACGCCAATTTTTTTTCGTATTTATTCGTGTCCAATTTCATTTATGTTAAATCAAATTAATCATGCAATATAAGTTCTACAAAATTTCCAAACAAGTTGTCCAAAACCAATATTCCAATTCATTCGAGAATTAATAAATACAATTCAGAAACAATTCTAAACATGCAAGTTAGGAATTTCCAAGAACATATAAGAATGTTCTACTCCATAATAACCAGTCATAAGATTTCATAAACATTAACATATTTTCGAGACCCATGTATTATTTAACATGCAATTAGATCCAATATCTAATACAATGATGTCTAATACTCTAAGCATGTGGTATTTCAAGTATTAAATCCAATTTCACAAGTTTCATAGAAACAAATTTATAAGTAGATTATCACTTCCCCTAATTAGGTTGCTAAACATCTTTATAAAACTTACTTGTTTAATGTTTAGGCAACATTTAAATCACATAATACTTGATGATAAAAGTAAAGATATTCTTGCCTTATAATGAAGTATTCTGAGAACTTGAAAATTATAGGTTGTCCCTCACAAAAACAAGAAACTTTTGTTCTTGGGACTTATTCAAAATCTTGGTGTAAAGTCTCCCAAATTGAAGTTGAAAAATGATTTAATAGTATTTATGGTGTAAAAAAATAGGGTCTGTGTGTTTTGTATGACTCATAATGTTTGAAAATGTAAGGGAAATAAAGCCTATGCGTTACTTTTTCAAATAAGTCAAAACCGCATCAAAAGAGCACCCCCAACCCAAACTCTCACATCATGACCTCTATAATAAGGGTATTGAATGCTATAACGGTATTACTACTCGCTAAAGAGGTAGTACAAAATTCTATTATGGCCTCCCAGCCAGGCCAGTCCCTCTCTCCTCTTTTGTTCCCAATTTATTTTGGACTCTAACCCCATTTCTTTTTAGGTTCCAACTTTATTAAAAATCATAAAATGAAAAACATTTTTAACTTACTAGATATCTTAATATCTAGCCCAAGTAATTACAAATAGACCAATTTCCCCTTAAAGTTTATATCAAAACCCCATTTTATCAAATAATTAAATAAAAGTCCAAAATATTCATTTAATTAACGAGAATTCTCCAAATTCATTTAAATTAAATATTTTCTAGATTAATCCAATTTCAAACTTTATAAATCATTTTAACTAACTAAACCAATTTATTAAATAAATTCGGTTATAAAAAAAGGGGGCATTACATTCCAAGATTTAGTTTAACATATGCATGTGATTTTGAGGTTTTGTTTGGTTTTCTCATAGGTGTCTAAAGTTTTGGTTTGCTCGGGTGGAGTCTAAGGCTTTTGAGTGCTTATGTTATTTTTAGGTTTCATATGGTTTATTTATAAGAGTCAGAAGCTTTTTTTCCCAGTTTGGGTTTGAGGCTATAGCAAAGAGGAGAATGGCTTTGATTTTTTTTTTCTAAGAAAGATTCAGAGGGTTTTATAGTGTGTTAATGTGTTTCTAAGGATTTGGTTAGATATCTTTAGAAGTGTCTGAGGCTTCACTGAGGTGAGTTCGAGGCTTTAGTTAGATATGGTCGAAGGCGTCTAAGGTTTTACTTAGGTTTCTGATGTAGAGTTTGAGTTTTAATGATGGACTCTCATATGGGTTTGAGAATATTGAGATGAATGAAAGGATTAATGTCATTCCACCCACTGTTAACTAGTCAAGATGATCAGGATCAGAGGACATCTGCCTAACAATAGTCTCTCAAAGCAAGTGTGTGAAGATGAGGTAGGTGGAAAGGTGTTAAGGTATGTATGCTGACACATATGCATGGTTGAGAATAAGTGCCAGTACGGAATGATATTGAGTATTTTGAGGCAAATATGAGAAGATAGGAGAAATGGAGAGTGTTAAGGTACAAAGCCAAGACAAGGTTCTCAAGATCGTATTTCAAACCATGTAATATGGTAGAATGTTAAGACAAATTAAGACAGATATGTATAAGGCATTCACGCCGAAAGAGGCGATATGGAGTCTGTTAGGTTGTGACAAAGGGGATAAGACTTTCCAATGCATGTGTGCTAAGGAAATTTCAATGAATGGTGTTAAGAAAAGCATACCATGACATGTGAGATTAGTACTATTAGGGAAAATCTATTGAGATTAAGGAGATAGGGTGTGAAAAGGCGCGTATGCCAATGCAATAAATTTTTAGGGATGTCAAGGAGTGTGGGTTAAGATATATTTATTTTATAGAATCAAGGGACTTATGACGAGACATATGAGAAAGGATCACCGTTAACCTCTCTTTATGAGGCTTATAAGTGACAATGAGATGGGCCCATGCAAGCATGTTTTTGCCAAAATAGTGTATATGTTTGTCTATTAGATTGCGTCCCAAGGGAGAAATATTTTATTTCATGATTTTAATAAGAACATCAAAAAATTTATATTTCTTACATTAGATGTATTTAAATGTTTTGAATATAGACATTGGAAGTGTTTATTGATACGCATGACAATGGGGCATATGAGATTATAGGTGAATGTTTGATTGGATTATTTGTTATAGGGCAAAAAATTCCAGTGGCGAAGAGGAACGTATTAAAATTCTTATTGAGAATCATATGATATATTATAGAGTCATTCACTTCTTAGAAATGGAGGGGAAAAGAGTGAGAAATAAATGTACCAATGAATACAAATTATTCTGTAATACAAATATTGTATGTAATAAAAAAACAAACCCATTAAAAAATCAAGTATCATAATATGCCTATGTTTTGGAAAACACTTATTGTTCTTGAAAAAAATTATTGAATATGATGATGACAAATATCAAAACACACACACACACACACATTTTTGAAAATGATTTGATAGACTTTTAATTATCCTAAAAAAGGTGACTACTATGTAGATAAGTATTATACCTTAGTCCTAAATATGATTAATGTGAATTCAAGATGGAGATTTTATCAATCTTTAATGTATCTTTGATGTAGATTTATGCAGTGGCAAAGGCTGAGTACCCAAAGTATTATTTTTTCTCACGTAATAAAGATAACCTATTAAATTGAGATAAAAAATTATACTCTTCTTTTATATTTTGTGGTTCGATAGAGTCTCTTATTAAACTACACACACACACATATATATCTTTAGGTGGGATCAATTTGATTTTAGCCTTTGGTGAGACAAACCCTATACCTACATATCCTATTAAGGGGAACCAAGTAGGATATATTTTGGTGTGTCTGATAGAGGTTTGAACATGTATGATGGATTTACGGTCTAGCTTGATCGAATAGACTTTTCTTTATTTTTCCTTTCCTTAGAGCCTTTAGCATCCCTAGCATATTGGAAAATATCACCAAAAGAAGATCTACTACATTATGATAACACTTTCTTAAGGTTTTTTAGATGAAGATAAATTAAGTATATAGGATTACCCCTATTGTAAGTCTTCCAATTGACCTTGTCTAACTCTTTAAAGGAGGAAGAATTAACCCAAAAGTTCACAAACTTAAATTGGTTGACACACTCATCTGATGAAACTTAAATCTGAAGGAAAAAGGGGAGATGGTCTGAAGAAACTTGCAGTAAAAAGATTTTATAATTTCTCATAGCTTAGGCTTTTTGCTATTTTTGGCATATCCGGTTAAGAATAAGAATTTCAAACCCAACACTACATACGCATTGCCTCTATGATCATTCGAAGATATGTTAGCGACCGAGCATTGTTTTCGAATTTCAAGCCGTTGGACTTGTCACCGTCCATTTAATGGAGGTATATGACTTGTGGTTTTGATTTCTCATATAAATTATATTCTGGGATGTCTATTTTTTAAATCGAGTCCTTTTGATAAAATGAATTACAAAAATAAAAAAAATAATTTTTTTTAATCTCGATCGAACGAGATGAGATCTCGTGAAAACGAAATTGGCTTTTCGTTAGAATGAGCTTCAAATGCCATCAAACGACAATCCTTTGTTTGTCAGACCCAATGTTATTGGAAGGTCGTTAGAAGCCTGTTCGAATGAGAAAAAAACTTGGGTTTCATTCTAACAAGATGCCTTTTTCATTCGAACGAGACCGTAGCCTTGAAATTCAGGTTTTGGTTATGAAAACCTATTTTTGTTCATATCTTCTAACACTTTTGGAGAAAAAATATTCTCAATATCTCAACCAAATGTACTCATCTTTGTGTTTTAGAAAAAACACTTTTCTTTCCCAAATAATTCATCCCATATATAATTTGATGAGTCTATTCAAACCCAAGTTTCCATACGCTTGCATCAAAACCTTTTAGATTTATATTCTACTATGGATTTATTGAGCCGAGGCTCTATAGCTGAAGAAGATAGGATTGTGCATCATGAGACTGATCGATGGGTACCGAGGGAAGATAGTCTCTTGTGGCGGTGCTGGATTGTTTCATATTTTGTAGAAGATTCGAAGATCTTACGCGTTATACTTAGTGGAGATAAGTAATTTGTATATTGATTGTGTCAGTCAAACACTTTAAAGTTCTTAATATTAGGTTTTGCCAAAAATGGATTTTCCTTATCTTCTCCGCATGAGTGGTTTGACATAATTAATTTGGACACATTTTTGAATGCACACCTTATTTCTAATCAATATCAAATTTGGATAAAATTTGTATTCGTGTGTGCGTAACCTAATATATGCACTATCTATACGAACCACTGCTTTCTCAAATTAGCATCAGAGCAAGTTGTACTAAAATATCGTGTGATCCTGATTTTTATAGATTTTTTTGGATACCAATTCTCTCAAATCGGTATCAATGTCTGTAGCGCTAAGTTTTTGTGTGATCATTTATAAAATTTGGGCTTTATGGATAGTTTGTATAATAGGCTACCTGTTTTTGATGGTTCTAATTATGCTTATTGGAAAGCTCGAATGAGGTCATCTTTGAAATCGATTGATTACCAAGTCTGGCTAGTGTGTGGAAGAGGGTGGACACCACCCACTGTGACCAATAATGATGTCATAGGTCCTAAACCTATTACATCTTGGATGGAGGAGGAAATAAAATGGATTCAGTTTAACTCACACGGTTTAAGTACCATATCTGAAGCCATGAACCCTAACAAGTTATGCCGCATCATGACGTGCACCACATCTAAGGAAGCTTGGGATATCCTCCAGCTCACTCACGAGGGTACCAATGCTGTGAAAGATTCTAATCTTCTGAACCTCACTATACATTTTAAGACTATTACCATATTGGGGTCAGTTTTATGCACATTTGTCGGACATAGTCAATTCTAATTTTAATTTTGGTGAGAAAATTCCTAAGACGAGAGTTATGAAAAATATTTTGAGATCTGTGCCATCCCATTCCATCCCTAAAGTCACAATCCTGAATTCGTTGGGAATATTAGATATTCTTAAGTTAGAAGAACTTGTAGGAGACCTTTAAACATATGAAATAGATATATTTCGCAAAGCAGTTAAGAAAAGAAAGTAGGGATTGTTTAAAGGACCAGTCTAAAAAGAAGAATGAAAATTTTTATGATTTTGAGTGTGAATTTAATTTTGAGATGGATGATTTACCCCTTTTTGCAAAATAGTTCAAAAAAATTCTCACATTTAACAAAGAAATTTCCTCGAAGGAAAATATTTTTAAGAAAAATAAAAATGTCAATGAGGGCAAGAATGTTTGTCAGAAAGATGAGGTAAGATGTTATGAGTATAAGGGAAAGGAACATAAAGCCCACAAGTGTACCACTAGGCAAAAGAGACATGACATGGGAAAAGTTGCACATAATGTCACTCTTAGCGTTAGTGATGTCGATTCGGTGGGTTCCAAGGATGAATCGGCATATGAACCTAATTTATGTGCATTTATGGCAAGTCACGTTATTACTTCTAGTTTATTCTATGCCAACGAGGACATTTCTAAACGTGAGTGCCTTAATGATGTTTCGAATCATTCTAGAGTGAGTTAGGGTGAGGAAGAGAATTTGAGGGAGGGAGAAGGTGGAATCCAAAAATACTTTTATAAACTTTAAACTGAGACTTTAAAAATGAAAATGCTAAATAAAGATTTTTATCTTTGGGTGTTTAATTTAGATAAGGAGGAAAATGTTTTAAGAGAGTGTAAGGCGTCGGTGAGTTAATTCGAGAAGGTAAAAGTTTATTTGTATGAGCAGGGAGAAGAAGAATTTGACAAACATTAAGGCCAGTCTCACGAGAGATCTTTAATCTTTATTGGAGACTCGTGAGAAACTTGAATCTCGAGTATTACAACTCGAGAGTGATCTCGAACGCGCTCAGGAGATTAAGGTTACTTTAGAGGACACATTTAATAAGGTTGAAAAGATGTTCCTCTACCCGTGTTAGCAAAGTTGAGAGGTAAGGAATAGTTTATGACGGTGCATCCACTTCTAAAATCGCACCCGAATTGATTCCTGAGTTTGTGATGGATCCTTATGGGCCTCAACCAAACCCACCAAGAAGACCTAACCTACCAAGGGGAGTGCGTCCTAGGCATTTTGATCAAGGTAGACCAAGAAAGTTTATGTTTGTTCCCATTGCAAACAAATAGGTCACCTTAAAGAGTTTTATTTTAAGCTAGGGAGAGTTTCTCACAAGCGTGTTCCCCAGTATGCTCCCACACGAGTCCCTACATATGTTCCCATACGAATTACCACGGACGTTTCTTCACATGCTCCCGCACATAACCATAGAGATTTTGAGAGTTTTCAAGATCAAGTAGAGTATCTAGTCAAGACTTCACAATGTTTGATGGTGGAATTTTGTAGGATGACCTCTCCTTTTGAGAACTCCTCAGGGCCTAATGATTGAGGTCGTGACTTATTACTAGAATATGGTGATTGTCATGTTCATATCTTAAATTCCTATTAATAGATTGTATTTTTAATTTATTCATAAGTTTTTCTTTTGGATGTATTTTAAAAATTTCCAAAAAGATTTTTGGTTTTTATTAAAAAGTTTGAAAGTTCCAAAAAGATTTTTTATTTTTAAGTAAAAGTTGAAAATTAATTTATTTTGATAAAGACAAAAAGATTTTTGTATTTTCATTTTTCACTGTATATGGATGAACATTTATGATATTCGGATCACTCCTATATTCCATCCATTCACGTGACTTTTATAGTTCTTTGAGACATGATTTTGTTTCTTTAGTGTGCTTAATAACATGTGGGGAACATTTCATTGATCATTAATGATTAGTTTCTACATGCCAGACTCTTTTTCATCTTTATTGCACACGTGCACGAAGTTTTTGAATATTGTGGTTGCTTATCATGTGTCAAATACGATGTTCTCATCTCAATCCTGCTTAATAACAAACCAAATATAAACAGAGACAAGGTTTGCTTGTAAGAACCATTGCCCGAATTTCGTTTCCCAAAAAAATATTGATATATGTTAAGAAATGGAAAGGGGCTACGAAAGAGCAAAATTCTTTTTTCTTTAAAAGACACCATTTGCAAAAAAAAAGTCAAGAAAGATTAACGACACGCAAAAATAGAATTTCCAAGGCCATTTATTTTATATTCATTGATGCTTCGCTGCGTATGAGCAAGTGATATCTTTGAAATATGTTAGAGTTAATTATTATTATATATGTGAGATTCTGAGGGTGTTATAAAGTAAAAGATCAATGGGTTTGCATAACAGACTCCCTTAAAAAATATTAAATAATTTGACCTTATTGTTTCAAGAATCATTAAGATTCATAGCACATTGCATAAGTCGAGTCAATTTCATTTAAGTTGAATATTCTACACTTAAGTTTGAAATTGAGTTCTTTCTTTATAAGTATCCCATGAATTCGTGCACCTATGTTATGAATATTTATGTTGATTTTCAAATGAAAAATATCCACAAAATTACATTTCGTTTTCACGATTCGAGTATTTTAGTGTTGTTTCATAGTGCTATGTGTTGTGTACATATATGTACCTTTATAGTTATACTTGAAATTTTTTGAAAAACTTCAAAAAAAGTTGTTTGACAAGGGGAGAACGCACTATTCCTTTTTTATATTTATTACATGTGCTTTATCGATTATATTTGTGATGATATCCTTTCTTCTTCATATGATGCTTATTATTCATGTTTAGTTTGTAACCCTTTGTCTATTACGGATAAAAAAGGGGGAGAATAAATTGATGGGGAGTTTTTTTCTCTTTAAAACTCGTTCGCGTCACAGTATTTCTTTGTTTCATATGTGCAGGTCTCTTCCGATTTGATGATGATTTCATGAACTACACAAGATGAAGACAAAGTTGGCCGAGGGGAGAACAATTTTAATTGAAGACAAAGTTTCAAATGTCGTTCCATTTCATGGGTTTGGGAGGACATTAGGATGCATTATCATAGGGGTTTTATTATAATTTGTTTTTCAATTTTTATTTTGTACTAGAATCGCCAAAGGGGGAGATTTCTAAGAGCAAGATTTTATAATTTCTCATAGCTTATCCTTTTTGCTATTTTTGACATATCCCGTTACACACCGAACATAATATTTGCATTGCCTCCAATATCATTCGAAGATAAGTTAGTGACTGAGCATAGTTTTCGTATTTCAAATCGTTGGATTTGTCACCATCACTTTAATGGAGGTATATGACTTGTCGATTTATATTCTCATATAAATTATATTCTGGAATGTCTATTTTTTCTGACAACCCGCCTACTAAAATAATAAGTGGCCAGCCCAACACTCTAATAATCACAGGAATCATAGATGGTCCATTCTCAGCATCACTGTCGATTACAATAATAGTACGAGATAACCACCAATCATTTTAGAAAACGGACTGTCAAATTTAAAATTTTGTAAATAAAAGAAAACACTTAGACAATCCAATTTGCAAAAACGGTGGATACCAAAAATCAACGGATAAAAGAATGACAATATAATAAATAATAACTGAATAAGCTATTGGTTAACAGACCAATACAAATAGTTACACCGAGTATTACAATTCAATTATTACATTATAATAAATGAATGCAAAGCTTGGGCAATTCTCCCTAATAAATAAACTAAACATAACTAGAGTACAAAAGATAGAGGCGTCTAAAATAATTATCCTACAACATTCGCAATATGCTAGAGCTCCATGATAACTGGAATGGAAATGTCAATACGGGTGTCCATGCGGTAGATCACCTATACGGCAAGGAGTATATGAAAAAACAAATAAATATAGACGGGTCAGGGTCCGGTTTGATATGATTACCATGTGACTAATATGCATGACAGTTAAGTGCGTAATTCTCTCGCAATTAACAATAATATTTCTCACCTCTAAATCTAAAAGCACAACCTAGCGCAATAACAATGATGATGCTCTAGTTAACCCAAGTACTAAAGGCTAACTTCTCCCCAGTCTCAACACTATGCCCTATTCATGCATGGGGTGTCTCGCGAAGCGAAATCCAAACAAGGAACCCCCCCCCAATACACTACTACTAGGCAAGGTTGATCACCGAGATCTATTAGATTCTCAACACGTAATCAATATATATATATATATATATATATATATATATATATATATATATAGGAGGTCTCATCAACAGCTACTCAACGAGTCATCAAATCAATATCCACAATTCAACATGCACAATCCCTATTTCTTTCTTAAGGAATATATATATATAAATGGTAATTCATTTTATCAAATGTTTACCAATTCAATCTCATATCATAACTTTCTTAACCAATTTTATTTCCTTTCTTCCATCCAGGAAAAACATATAATTTAAAAAAGTTTTATTACCATAAAAATGCTTTATCCTTTTCATTTCATATCTTTCCATTTTCCTTCTTCCATCCGGAAAATGTATTTAACGTCCCATTTCCCTTCTTCCATCCGGAAAATGTAATTTAAATCCATTTTATTATCATAAAATGCTTTAATAAGAATAGCTATATTCACATACATATAACGATTCTAAGACCGTCCCTCCGGGTTTTCCCACTGGACGCGCCCCTGAATGGCTATCATCTTCCAGGGCCAATCAAACCAGACAACCTGGGATCATACCGAAATGTCGGGAAGCGGCCATACCCCTGGGAGTGAGTCATAACCACACCCTGAATTACCTCACTAGCGCAGAAAAAATATACAGTAACCGGTCATATGGCCTAGGGATATATCCACCCTGCATTCATTAGCCATGGGGCTTCACCACACGCACGAACTTCCCTTATGATAGCGATTTAGAGAGGTGTGTAATCATAAATTAATATTTATGAAATATCATTTTTCCATTTTGAAATCATTAACTTTTACATTCTCAAAAACCATTCGTACTTATTCAATTAGTACCACATTTTATAATATACATTTCTTATTCTTAGTGTCATATTTTATTAATGACCTAAGACCCGAAGTGCCATAAACCTCAAACCAATCTCCAGGAGTTTAACATAATCTCCCAAGTCATCAAAGTGAGTCTCCCTCAATAATAGACTCCCAAAAGTCTCAACATTAACATTTTATCTTCAATTTATTTTTAAGTTAACTTCCTATATCATTGAGATATTAACCTACACAAACTAGCCCTCGGGATAAGCCCAATTATCCTCATTTTATCCTAGGACATTAGTCTAACCAAAACAACACTCTAGGACTCCCCATTACTTACCAAGGAAGGTTCCTAAACCTGGAACCTAAAAGAAAAGGGCTAAAACAAAACTAGGAAAATCTCACCAAATCAGAATAGGTTGATCGATCGACCCTTGGCCGTCTATCGATCGAGGGTTTGATCGATCGATCCCCCATGATAGATCGATCGAGCATGGCGGGCAACTTCTTCTTCGAGAAGCTGTTTCGGCCAAAGACAAAGCTCTAAGATTTTTATCCGCTATTCCACCCAACAACAACAACAAAAATTGGTACCCAATCACTTCAACACAATTATTAACTAATAATTTATCCTCAAATCAAATTAAAACTAAGATTTAAGGGTTTAATTACCAAAATCAACCAAAACCCATTTATGGTTTAAATCTCCAAAAACTAACTATACATACAATTTATCACATTAAATCAATATCTAGCAAGTAAGAAACTTGCCTCGAGTTTGTAGTCTCGGATTCTCCTCCGGTAGCAACGGATTTCGGCCTCAAGTATCCATTTCTATAACTTTTCTCCCAACTCTCTCTTCTCTCTCTCTCTCTCCTTTGTCTTCTAACATAAGATTGAGAAAATAAAATGGGTGGGGGACTTAACCGTGTCTTGAAACATAATTTCACCTCTTTTAATTGCTAATACACCATTAAAATGACTCGTAACCACATAATTGAGTCATAACCCCCCAAAAGTATTCGAAACTCAAAATTACAACTTGGCACTTATTTCGACTATCTCGACTATTCTAAAAACAACCACAATCCCTATTTTGGCATTCGAAATGATGTGAACTATTTTTATGTTGCAAATTCATTTTTATTTCATTAATTATACTCCAATTTAATCATGAGTCATAACCATCGTTTTACATATAACGACGCAATAATACACAATATAATGCTATTTACCTTCCCATAACGGTAAATTGAGAAAACATACTAAATATTATCCCTTAATGTCACGGGTAATAATATTTACTCCAATTTCCCCTATTTTATAAAATTAGCCCATCAGGAAAAATAATATAAAATAGTCGCTCAAAAGCCTGGGTTGTTACATACTCCCCACCTTAGAAAGGAATTTTTCCCTCAAAACTCAGGCGTACCCCATAATCATAAAAATGGTATACTATTCTAAATATCGTTCTATCATTCTTAGCAAACCCCTCGATAGTGAGGCGTCTCCATTGGACTCGGACAAAGGTCATCACTATTCGATCTCAGTCTACCTTCTTCGTGCTTTGACATAGCACCAAACCGTTCCTCAAGAACTATCGATCCTACCTTTCTACTACGAAAGGAGATACCTACACATCTCGGCACAATTTGCCTTTCTTCCTGATTCACCTTATACCCTTACCAGGGAATAACTACACTAACATATAATCGCTCACCCCAACACTACTAACATCTATTCGCATTGGCGTGGCCTTTAAAAGTATGCGTCTCAATGAGCCCAATCATTAAAGAAATATTATTGGACCACTCCAAGCCCAAGGAATATATTGTCCACTGGTTCCATTCCAACGAACAGGCGAATTACTTAGCCGACTACACTAGGCCACACACACGACACCATACTTATAGAAAACAATCCAAACTATTGTACGAAATTTCGATCCATAAAAGCTACTGCTCCCATCCTTCCTTTAAGTCAAGCCCACCCATCCACTTATGGGTGGTAGGATATACCCCATATCCATACGGTTCCCATTTCTCTCTGGAACTTTACCAACATTTCGACACAGAAATCTAGTCTCGATCCACCACTATTTTAACAGGAATCTCATACAGTTCCATAACTTCTCCATAAAAGCTGGGCGTACTCCTCCGCAATTAGTATGCCCACATTCCTCGAAAAAGCGGCGATTGGTCCAATGATCAATAATTTTCTCAACTAGGATCATGACCGTTGCAATAACGGTAATTCGATAAAGAGGTCCATGGATATACCTGTCCTCGTTCCACACTACTCTCTTCACACGAGTAGGTGAAGTGGTAAATCATGGACATGAATGCTCTTGCTATAGCATCCTCTCAATTAAGCTCGTTCCACTTTGCATTCCATGCCTTCACTAATCTCACCGACAGGTTTTTACTCGATGCATCAGCTACTCCCATTCGCATTTATTTAGCAAAAAGGGAATATCCAATTGATAGTCCTTTATGAACTCCAACTTATTTCTCATGACAAGACCAATTTCCCGCCCAGGAAGTACCGCCTCCATTTCTTTAAGGCGAATACTACCGCTATGACCTCTACATCAAGTGTGGGATAACACTTCTCACGAAGTTTAAGTCTGTGAGATGCATAAACAATGGGTTTATGCTCCAGTATTAATACTTCCCGTTCCTGGCAGAGACTCGCTTGTTAAATCCACTCTCGATCTTAACAACACGAGTGTAGGAGTAAAAGTCAGCTCATACTTCAACTCCTGGAAAACTAAGTTACTGACGTAACGCTCTATCAAAGAGAGGCCTCATCTACTTTGGCCTAACATTCCGAATCACTCGAGATCCCATACTTCTTCGTTTTAGGGACCTAATCCTACTTAGAGTTAACCCACAAACCTATTGTCGTCAACTCCCTACCTCCTTCTTAAAGTAACGTCACATATCCTAAGGGCCTTCCATCCTATTAATCCTAAGGTCAATCTATATTCTAATCAAGTCGTATAAATATTATCCTAATTAATCCCTAGTTCCCAAGACCTTTCCATACTTCCGACATTCGCTCGATTTCATGCGTGGGACGTCTCGCCAAGGTAAAATCTAAAAAAGGAGCCCTCCCGTTAAACTACTACCTTGCATCGTCGGTCATCGAGAAGTAACGGTCTAAGACACATGATCGGGAATACTAAAATCCTAACTCGTAACCCTACTAATGCACTTTTACTTCTATATCCCACCATCTCAATTAACTGAAAATTAAACTAATCATGCATTTACTTTATGTAAAATGCCATCAACACTTTATCCCAATATACATACATACATCTTTTATACATGGCCTTCTCATTAAGGAATAACCATAAGTCTCTATTAGACTTTCATATCTTAGTCTCCCCCACATCGATCAGAGGAAAAACTATTACAATGCTAATATATCGCACATCAACTTAGCCCTTTAATCACTCATTTATGTGATTATTGGCTAAACCTTCCAACCCAACATCTACCAACACAAAAAGAAAAGAAAGAAAGAAAGAAAGAAAGAAAACTACAGCATCTATCCACTCCCAACGTCGTTAAGGTTTATGCGTGGAGCATCTCTCAAAAGCGAAATCCAAATAAGGAAACCCTCTAATACATTACTACTTAACTTTGTTGGTAATGGAGATAAGGCAACAACAACCACAAACAAAGCATACAAGCAATCAAACAATCAAAGAAGACAATAAAGACAAGTAATGAAAACTTCTACACACATCAAACCACCTCTATAATGTCTCAACCTGTATCCAGGAGAGATATTATAGAACAACTAGTTCCACTATGAAACTAGACATAGGATAGCCTTGCGATTTATTCGCTCTCTGCCGCACCAACCAAACTAAGAATATCTCTACTCATATAATACATATAATACAAGTATCACATACCGCACATATACTTTCAAAATATCATCACTCCCTTAATAATGAGCAAAAGAAAATATAGAATCTCCCTTCCACGGAAGTCATATAGATACATTCACTATAATAACATCGATACTACCACAAGCTCGATTTACACACCCGAATCTAGGGTTAATACCATACTACTCCATCTTATCATAAGGAATTGCTCCACCCTCCTCTGCTAAGGTGGAAATTCCCACCAACATTCTTGCCAGTCTCTTTGGCCACTACCGATGGTTCTTAGACACATTATTCTAGTCTTATCTGAACCAAACTACTTCCGTCAATGCCCCAACTAGGTACCCTATTCTTATCGGATGTCTTTAATCGACAAGATCAGAATGCATAGTTCCCTTAACTTCTTGAACAAAGAGAACATTCTACTAGCCTCCCCGACCTTAGTTTAATGAGTCTTCCTCGGGTGGATGTCCACCAATGGGATCTCATGAATACTACTTCTCTAAAGTGTTAACAATACTTGTTCGTGAGCCTATGATTCCACTGAAGGGATCTATCTCTTCCTTGTATCAACCCACTTCGATTCAAGGTTTCCTTAACCCTGTAACTCTTTATTCATGGTCGGCCTCTGACCGAACTTCAAGTGAATATTTGAGAATTTACTTTCTCATCATTCCCGATATCCCTGAGAAACTCATTATTGAAAATATCTACCAGGTTTCTCTATGGGCAAACCTCCTGCTTCACTAAAATATGGCGACTATCATTTCCTCCACTTTAACCTTACTCCTATGGGTGAAAGATTTTCCCCCAATCTTCGCACCTGGGCAATTCTATACCCCTATCTAGGACAAAACTCCCAGGCCTTATACTTCTACCGAATGAGGTTACACTTACTCCATCCGACTGAACTTCAATATGTGGTCCTCGTCAAGGACCTCTCAACTTCACATTAATGCCGCTTGGAAATCCAAGATTAGTACCACCCTCTCCTTGTAGCGGTACTTGAAAAACTATATCTACTGTACTTAGTAGTCGCGATAGAAAAATAAAAATGCTACAAAGGGAGAGACCCCCAAAACGGCCCTCATCCCCGACTACAGCTTACAATTCTTAGTAATCCCATCTTATGATGCCTTCACAACGGCCTTGTCTGATGCCCCTTCCTCCTTCGAGTTGCGAATCTCACACGAACATGCAAAAGATTTTCGAGGTTCTCATACCATAACAGGAGAACGAATTCTCATAAGAGAAATCGACGATCTTAATCCTAAGGCTCTATATCAAATCAAAAGTAACACTGAAAGAGCAATACGTCCGCACAAATTCCTAGGACTCTAGAACCTAATGCTCTGATACCATCTGTAACAACCCGCCTACTAAACTAATAGGTGGTCAGCCCAATACTCTAATAATCACAGGAATCATAGATGGTCCATTATCAACATCACTGTCGATTAAAATAATAGTACGAGAAAACCACCAATCATTTTAGAAAACGAACTGTCAAATTTAAAATTTTGAAAATAAAAGAAAACACCTAGACAATCCAATTTGCAAAAACGGTGGATACCAAAAATCAATGGATAAAAGAATGACAATATAATAAATTGTGGTGACAATTATTATTCAACACAAAGAGATAAGAGAAGCACGATCACCAAGCAAAATAAGGGATACAAAATGCCAATCACACAACAAAGGATGTACGTGGTTCAGCAAAGGTGCCTACGTCCATGGTAGTGCAGTTAATATTATTTCTATATACTCCGAAGAGTGATTACAGAGAATATAGTGTGTCCTTTTCCCCAGACCTAGGGTTTATTATATACATGCTCATTTCAGGGAGTGGGAGTGTTGGACTCCCCCATGTTTTCCATCTTCTCATAGAACCCCTCTTAATGGGAACATGGGAGGAGACTAAATCATAATCGATTAAGACATGGGGGGTCTCGACTTTTGGCCGCTACAATTGGGCTACTCGTCTAGGCCCATCATTCTATTTTCGGGTACCCATAATTTCCCCTAAGTTTGTTGGGCCATACTTTGGGCTCAATAAATTTAAATGATTTGTCATAATGGCTTATTTATACACCGTGCAACTCTTCCCAAGGTTCGAGGACTGAGTTTAGGCAGAACTTACTTCATGGTCTGTGCATTATGATTAGTAGCACTCAAAAGCTATCCAGAGCAGTCATTTCTCAGTGGTCGTTTCGAGCTTCTCAGTACTCTCCCATCTTCTGCGAGTTCTAGCGATTTGCGTTCTCTTCTCCCAGTCTTCATTCTTATTGCTTTCGATCTTCCTCGTCGTTCAGGCTTGTGATTCTTCATCGTTCAAGTCGAACTTTCATCTTGTAAGTCCTCTGTGCCTTTTCTTTGTATTTTCTCTTTGAATTTGTAGCCTTTTAGGGTTTTCCAATGGCAAAGATTGGTAATGGACCAGTGTCTGAATTTAGGAAGTTTTACAATGTTTCAGAGTGGGTAGAGATTGAGTACGCCTCTCCCCTAGAAATATTAGAGAGATAGAGGGTGCCCATTGGATCCTTGTATTGTTTCTTTCCCAAGGGGGACTTACTTTTCCACCCAATAATCTATTCTTGCACTTCTTTGGTTATTTCAACATTGTTCCTGCACAGTGTTCGCCCAATGTGTGGAAGATAATCAATGGTGTCCATAGAATAAATCAACTCTATGGAACCAAGTTAGGCCTCACCAAAGTCTGCTTTTGTTATTCTTTTTCTCGAACTAGTTCTGGTGTTCTCTATCTCAAAGCCAGGAGTCCTGACAGGGTATTGGTAGTAAACCTACCTGATTCCCATAAGGACTATTGGCAAGATGGCTTCCTTGCTAGAAATTGGCAGTTTTCCCCCCAGACTGAGGGGTCGAGGTCTGATAGGTTCTCTGTTCCCTTTTATGGGGAAGAATATATAGGTAGTCTCTGCTCTGTTCTTTCAATTTCTTTATTGATTTGTGATCTTTCTAACTCTTCTCTATTTCTTTTTTAGCGAGGTCTAAGAACTTGGAACCTACTCTCAACGAGGTTCGTCTCTCTGAGTTGGTCAAAGCTTGGAATATTAGAGAGCCCTTAGCTGATGATGAGCACCCTCGGTCTGCAGCCTTCTTGATCGATTACAAGAACGTTGGCTCTAGTTTTATAGCGAGGCCAATAGATAGCATTCCTGAGTTTGATAATTTCAAAGAAGCTCCTACTGATCCTATCTAGTTAGACGAGGAGGAGAGTAGTTCTGAGAGTGATGTCAGAGGCGGTGCTGAAGGAAATTTTGGTGAGGGGAGCTCCAGTGGTGATAGTTCTTCTGACTCAGAAGAGGTTTCTGAAGCCCGAGACTCTTCGAGCACGTCCAGCAGCTCTAGCGAAGAAGTGGTTCCTCCAAGGAAGAATCCGATCCGAGATAACGATGATGATGAGCATGTGCCTCTTGCTCAGAGGTCGAAGAAGCAAAAGTCTAGTACTGGGGTTGTGGCTACTAGCTCCCGAGCTACTACTCAGAAATAGGAGAGGAAGAGGAAAGAAGAAGAACAGATGATAGAGAGAGAGAGGAAGAAGGAAGAGGAAAGAAAGAAAATAGAAGAGAAGAAAAGGATGAAAGAGAAGAAGAGAATGGAGAAGGAGAAGGAAGAAGAGAGGAGGAAAATGGAATCGAGGACGAAGGCAGAGTAGGCCTTAGTCCCTGTGTCTACATTGCCCGAGGGGACCTCAGTGTCCATTTCTCCTCAACTGGCCCCTGCGCTACTCGAGAGGGCAGTTCTTCCTGTTGACCATCAAAGGGCGGCAGGGACGGACTAGTTAGCTCTGCAGGCGAGCCGGAGGCTACCCTTGGTAAGTCTATTTCTCCCCTTTAATGTCTCCTGATTTCTGTTTGTTTCCTCTTTCTAATATCTTCTTTTTCTCGAAGTTTGTGACCGACTTTGCCATGATCTATCATTCTTGCGATGAGCTGGTGAAGAAAAATGTCAAGCTGGAGAAGCAAAATGTTGCCTTGAAAGTGAGGGGCACTCAACTGGAGGCTGGTCTGAATACTGCTGACGCTACCCGAGCTTCTTTTGACTTGGTCCTCGTTAATTCCAACCGAGAGAGGGATGTGACGGTTAAAGAGATGAGCGAGCTGAGGCAGGCCTATGATCTGGTCTGTTCAATAAAGTTGGCCATTGTAGAGGAGAATAGGGTGCTGAGCGAGCAGCTAAAAGAAAAGGATTCTCAGGCAGCTACTATCAAGGAGGATTCTTATAACTCTGGATGGGTTGCTGCATATGAAGATGTCGAGGTTCAAATAGGCTACATCAGCCGTCTAAACTTCAAGAAAGGTTGGAACAAGGCCCTCATAGCCGCTAGTGTCGATGTTAACGCTCCTTTGTTCGATGAGCACGACCCTGGCCCGAAGCCAACTGTGGATGAAGAAGCCCCTGCCCCAGCCATCGAAGGTATTAATATTTCCTCCTAGATAATTTCTGTTGAGGTTCTCCCGGCTCAGGTGACAGAGGTTATCCCTGTTGCAGGGGTGCCTCTACTGTCGCTGACAAGGGGAAGTAGCCAGCTATATCTAGGCAGCCTGAGGTTGCTAGTTAACTTATTTCTAGGGTTACTTGTGTATCTTTCCTTGTAATTTTCCTTTTTGCTGCTCGATGTACTTTGACCCTTATTAATGAAATGAAAAGTTTTCTTCTCCCCAGTTGACTGATTTATTTTTCTTTTCGTTTCCTTTTTTTATTGCTTGTAATCGATTGATGTTGATGATTATATACCAACCACTTCTCAATTGGGAAAGATGCTTGGACCTGATGTGAGCTCTGAAGTTCATCATACCTTTGTGAGGATTTGTAAATCACTGCCACTAAGGAACAAGCGTTTCATAGAGCATACCGAGATTGTTGTCAAACTGAGGTATAGGCTCCAAGAGAGGGAGGAAGTTGGCGCCTCAGTCCAAGAGGAGGTGAATTCCCTGAGAGTGAAGCTTCTAGATGCTTCTGAGATCAACCAGGTTGGGGAAATTCTTCATCAGGAGAACGTAGCTTTGAGGAGAGAGGTCTCGCGACTTCGGGAGCATGCGTCGAGCACCGCTCCTACAGTATTACGAGGTTTTTCCTCATCGTGAGTCGTAACTGGCCCGAACGATGTTCCTCCTGTGCTGTGAGGCTCTACTCCTCCAACCGTTTCGCGAGCTGGCAAGAATACCAGGAGTTCAGCTAGGGAAATGGAAAGGCTTTATGGTCAAGCCGAAGAGCTTTATGGTGATGTCTAACGAGCATATGTGATTACTGTTGGGCTCCAGAGGGACGTCACCCGGTTGAGGCACTTGTTTAAGAAAGGACCTCGACGAGTGTGGGCCGATTGTTACGATCAGGGTTGGCTAGATGCTCCAACGAGGCTGATAGAGTTTAAAGAGCTCACCTTCATCAGAGGGTGGTTGAGTGCCCTGAGGGAGATGCAATTTCCAAGGAACTCAATGCTCTAGTATCGGCATGAAATATCTCCTTCCACTCGAATGCCTAACCCCTTCCGGAGAGATGACCAGTGGATACCCATTGATGCCATCCCTCGGCAACTATTGGAGTCAGATGCGAACCAAGTCGAGGAAGAGTTAGTTCCCCCTCCCGATGATGGTCGAAGAGCTAGAGTGGCTGATTATCTTTCTCGGAGACCTCACCCTCACTAAGATTCTCTTAGTAGTAACTCTGTGTATTTTGTATTGAAGTGATGTAAAGTCGATGTTTTGGGCGAGCTCGCCGATTAAACACGTATTGTATTTGCTGTAAATGTGATGAATTAATATAAAATTTATGTTTTGGGCAAATTTGTCGACTAAACAAGTGTCTTATATTTTTCCACATCTTTGCTCAAAAAATCTTGAGCCTATCTTGGCTAACTAGATTTGTATGTTTGAATTATCAAGTAAGTGTCCCTCCAGTCCAGTATGCCAATGAGATACCATTCTACCCCACTTTACCTTTTAGGTTGTGTCGTCACACTCCCTTAGGCCTAAGTGTGGAAATTGGCGAGGACACACCTGGTGTTGGATTTTTCATCTGATCAGGATTTTATCAACCAAACATTATTTGGTAGCCAATTTTGAACTGACTTTATTGCCTAAGGATCCCCTGTAGGGCTTCGTATATTGCGAGGGGCAATTCTAGGAGATTTTTTGTGTCTTATAACGAAAACCTAAGGAGGGTGATTTCCTTACTATGGATTAATGTGCATGTCAATTGGAAAGGGCGTGTGAGTTATAAAGTCCACATACTAGTTACTGACACTTCGTAGAATGCAACTGCTAAACAACTTTTATTAATGAGTTTCAGTTTTATAAGTACAATGCAAAAGAAGAATCTAGAAATAGAATTTCTTGAGATTGGCTGCATTCCATGCTCGGGGTATCTCTCTGCCCTCCAGCATTTCCAAGTGATAAGCTCCTTGCAGATCGTCTCTGGTTATCTTAAATGGTCCTTCCTAGTTTGGCCCCAACTTGTTGTCTGATGGTCTTACTGCGCTGCCTAGGACTTTCCTTAGGACGTAGTCTCCAACTTGGAATGCCCTTGGATTGACCTTCTTATTATAGTGCCTTGCGAGTTGTTGCTGATAGTTTGCTAGTTTCACTAGGGCCAGTTCGCGGCGTTCATCGGCTAGGTCGAGCCCGGCAAGCAATGCTGCATCATTATTGCCCTGATTGACAAGACTGGACCTCATCATTGGCAATCCCACTTCCAAGGGGATGACTGCTTCCATTCCATATGTCAATGAGAATAGGGTTTCCCCTGTCGCTCGTCGCGGAGTGGTACAGTAAGCTCATAGAATATGTGGTAGCCCATTTGTCCATGAGCCTTTGGCTCGCTCTAGTCATTTCTTTAATTCGTCGATCACTATTTTGTTGGAAGCCTCGGCTTGGCCATTGCTCTGATAATAGGCCACCGAGCTGAAATGGTGTCTGATTCCATGTTTATCACAGAAATTTTTAAAGGATCCGCTTTCGAACTGTATTCCATTGTCAGTGATGATGGTCCTAGGGATGTCAAAATGGGTGATTATGTTTTTCCATAGGAATCTTATCATATCTGCATCTCGGATGTTCGCCAGGGGTTCTGCCTTGATCCATTTGGTGAAGTAGTCAGTTGCGACCAACAGATACTTGCGATTTTCGATGGCGGTAAGAAGTGGTCCCACGATGTGCATTACCCATTGGGTGAATGGCCATGGGTTGGACAGTGATTTTAGGTCGCTAGCAGGTTGGTGGACCATAGGAGGATAAAGTTGGCATTTCAGGCATCTGCGAGCATACATCGTAGAGTCCCTTTGCATATATGGCCACCAATAGCCTTCCTTCATTGCTCGAAAATCCAGAGACCTTCCTCTAATATGGCTTCCACAGATTCCCTCGTGAAGCTCATGTAGAACTTGCTCGACATCCTTTGGGTGAACGCATTGAAGGTAGGGACCGAAAAAGGACCTCTTATATGGCTTGCCCTCGGGAGATAAGTGAAAGCGACAATATTTGACTCTTATCTGGTGAGCGGTCTTCTTATCATCTGGGAGCGTTCCATCCTTTAAATATTCCCTTATAGGGTCCATCCAGTTGGCTCTGACTCCACTTGGAGCACCTGCTCCACGCCTGGCGGCTTGCTGTTAAGCTTAATGCTCGGGTGAGCGAAGAAACCGATGGGGATTGTTCTTTTTAAGTCAGAGTCGACTGCTGAGCTCAGGGCTGCTAGGGCGTCAGCATGGCTATTCTATCCCCTGGGAAACTGTTGGACATTGAATTTTTCAAAGCTAGCCATTAGTCTTTTTGCTAAGGCGAGGTAAGCTGCCATTCTCTCATCTTTCACATTTTAGTCTCAACATATCTGATTGGAGACCAATTGTGAATCGCCGAATACATGTAAGCATTTTGCCCCCAAAGTGTGTGCCTTCTGGAGGCCGGCTAATAAAGCCTCATATTCTGCTTCGTTGTTAGAGGCTGCAAATCCAAGCCTGATACCTTGTTCGAGGATTGTATTCTTCGGGGTGATGAGGACAATGCCTACTCCTGCCCCCTTTGAGTTGGAGGCTCCATCAACAAATAATTTCCAGACTCCCTCCATTGCGTGGTTCTCTCCTTGTTTCCCTGGTTGGGGTTGGTCGAGGGGCTGTTCGCCTGTGAATTCGGTTATGAAATCGGCAAGGAACTGCCCCTTGATTGCATTCCTTAATTGAAATTAGATATCAAATCGTCTGAGCTCGACTGACAATTTAGAAAGTCTGCTCAACAAATCCTCCTTCCTTAGGATTTCTTTAAGGGGGTGCGACATAAGGACGATGATATTGTGGGCTTCGAAGTAGTGCTTCAGCTTTTTTGAAGCTACTACTAGTGCAAAGGCGAGCTTCTACAGTGGTATGTATCGCTGCTCGACGTCTAGTAAAGTCTTGCTCGCATAATAAATGGGGTGCTGGATCCCTGCAATTTCGCACATCAATACAGAGCTGACAGTGTGGTTGGAAACAGAGAGGTATAAGTACAAGGAATCTGTTTCCCCTGGTATGATGAGCAGTGGTGGGGAGCTGAGGTAAGCTTTGAGCTCATCCAATACCTGCGAGCAATCTGGGTTCCATTCAACCATTTTGTTTCCCTTTAGAAGCTAGAAGAAAGGCTTGCACTTCTCGGAGGACTTAGAGATAAAGCGGTTTAATGCAGTGAGCATACCGGTGAGATTTTGTATGTCCCAGATTATTCAAGGAGGTTTTACCCTGTTTATTGCATTGATCTGGTCTGGGTTAGCCTCGATGTCTCTCTTGCTGATCAAGTATCCTAGGAATTTTCCTGACTGGATACCGAAAGAGCACTTACTTGCGTTAAGTTTCATTCTGTACTTCCTGAGGATTTTGAAGGTTATTGATAGGTCCGAGAGGTGGTTTTCTTTCTTCCAGCTCTTGACGAGCATATCGTCGATGTAGACTTCCATGGTGTCTCCCATTTGGTTCTTGAACATCTTGGTGACCAGTCGCTGGTAGGTTGCCCCTACATTTTTGCGGCTGAAGGGCATGACCTTGTAACAGTAAAATCTAACGGTGGTGATGAATGATGTCTTATCCTGGTCTGGAGCGTGCAAAGGGATCTGATGATACCCTAAGTATGCATCCAGAAAACTCATTCTTTCGTGAGCCGCTGTAGCGTCCACTAATTGATCGATTTTTGGAAGAGGGAAGCTACCTTTAGGGAACGCCCTGTTAAGGCCAGTGAAATCAATTGAAACTCTCCACTTTCCCTTTATTTTTGGAACTAATACTGGGTTGGATAACCATTTGGTGAATTGTACCTCCGTATGGATCCTACATCCAGCAATTTTTTGACTTCTTTTTCCACGGCTTTTGCCTTTTCGGGTGTAGTTCGCCGTGCCTTCTGCGCGATTGGTCTGAAGGTGGGATCGATGTGAAGCTGATGGCAAAACATACTAGGATCAATTCTAGGCAGCTCATATGGTTCCCACGTAAACATGTCTATATTGTTCCTTAGCAGGGTCGTCAATTCTTTCTTCTCATGATATGTGATGGAAGATCCAATCAAGAAGATCCTGCTATCGTCGCAATCTCCAGCTGTGATTTCCTCCAAGTCCTCGACGACCCGTTCGGAGGGGAGGAGCCTGGTCTCCTCTATTTCGGGCCTTTCGTACTTTAATTGCTATTTCGAAGGTATCAGACCTTCTTATTCTTTAACTTTTTCGCTGGAC
Organism: Sambucus nigra; assembly: GCA_949130495.1. Classification (NCBI taxonomy): domain Eukaryota; kingdom Viridiplantae; phylum Streptophyta; class Magnoliopsida; order Dipsacales; family Adoxaceae; genus Sambucus; species Sambucus nigra. The sequence continues at coordinate 586,474,048 of OX422212.1, read as the reverse complement.
TTGTCGGCCTTCTTCTCTGGTCTTAGGCGAATGGCTGCTATGAAGCACCTTCCTATCATCGCTTTATTGACACGTATCTCCATTACTCCTCGATCGATCACATATTTGAGCTTCTTATGGTAGGTCAAGGAAACTGCCTTCATCGCGTACAGCCATCCTGTGCCAAGGATAGCCTAGTATGGCGAGTCTATGTCGACCACTAGAAACTCGATCATTTTGGAAACATGTCCTGCCCTTACTGGCAACACGTTCTTTCTTAAGGGCATAGTCACTTTCCCAGCGAAGACAAATAAAGGGACAATAGCTTCCTTTAGGTCGGCGATGCTTAACTTTAATTTTCTAAATAGGTCGAGGTACATTACCTCGGACGAGCTTCCTTGGTCAATGAGTAGCTTATCGATGTCATAGTTAGATATTCTGAGGTTGATGATGAGAGCATCATGATGTGGGGTTCTCACTCCCACCAGATCTTCTTTTGTAAACACGATACACTTACTATAATGGACGTCATCTGCTCGCCGGCATTTTCCTGACAACGTCTTTGCTGGATCGATCTGAAAAGCTTGCATCACCGCCGTAAGCTTTTTTACTTCCATTGGAGTTGAATTTCCTTGGACCTATTTTATGTCAGATGCCCCATGAATTACTGCAAATTCATGGTCGGCATCGTCTTCGAGTACGTTATCGAGCCTTGCTTCCCTATGGGCAATAACTTTTTCTGCCTTCTTTTCCACGAATTCGTTCAGGTGCCCGGACTGAGCCAGCTCTTCGAGGTGGGACTTAAGAGCCTTGCAATGCTCATTTTTATGTCCTACTTCTTTATGAAAAGAGCACCTCAGCACGTTGTTTCTCTTGAAGGGATCTCCCCCTATTTTTCTGGGCCACTTGATAAATGGTTCGTCTTTGATTTTTGCGAGAATTTTGTAAATTAGTTCTCTAAAAATGGTATTAACCGCCTGAAATGCTTTCGACAAATCATCATTGCCTCTGTTCTTGGAGCCATTCTTGCCCCCATTCTTTCCTCCTTTCTTCTGGTTCTCAGCTTTGTCACTGCCCTTGCAGCGAGCTTAGCTCGACCGTTTTCCCCTGTGCTGAGGCGGGTTACATCTTCCACCTTAGCATATTTCTCGATGCGGGCCATTAGGTCATCGATGGTCATAGCTTCTTTCTTTGTCAATGACTGGTACAGAAGGGAAGAGCTGGGTAGCCCAAATTTGAAAGAGGCCACTACCACTTGCTCCAAGCTGTCCTCGACCTCGTTAAATAACTACCAGTACCTCTTCGCGTAGTCTCAGAGGGTCTATTGAGTCATCTTTTTCATGGTTAGCAAAGCATCCATCCTTTTGGGATGGGAGATACTTGTAATGAATCGATCCATAAAGAGCTCGGCCAGGGACTTGAAACTACTGATGGACTGGTGGGGGAGCCTTTTGAACCATTTATGCGCCATATCATGCAGGCTCGGGGGGAAAATCCAGCACATTAACGCGTCTCGATAGTTCCCATGGATTATCGGTACTGCCTGACGTGATCAATGGGATCAGTCTTACCATCATAAATTTTGAACCTTGGAATAGCAAACTTCTTGGGGGCTTCCTCTTCTTCTATTTCCAAGAGAAAGGTGATTTCATCTGAGTTTTGAGAGCTCGCCTAGCGATTTATCGGGTCGATCTGTTACCGTGATGCGCAGGGTGTTGGTCCATCTCCCTTCGGACCAGACTTCGTATGTTTTCGTTGCTGCGATACGGGCCCCTGTGATTGCAAGCTAGTCGGAGTTGCTCGAGCAGGTCGTACTTTGACTCGTTTTCCTCAGCTTTTTGGGATCCGTGCCTGGGACTCCTTCCTCGGCTGTGAGACTTGCTCGCCTAAGGGCTAGGAGTGCGGTATGGACGTCTCTTGGTACCATGATGGAGTTCTCTCTCCATTCTTTTTAATCTTCTTTTGAGGTGAGCATTCTCAGCTTCGTGCCTGCGAGAAGACTCCCTTTGCTCGTGGAGCCTCGCCCCATATGCATCAATCAGCCTGGATATCTCTGTGGACCTCGTTGGTCCTTCGCTTTACTACTGTGACTAGACATTTCAAACTCTTTTCTTGGTGTGGTCTTTCTTAGGGAAGATAAACGTTCCCACAGACGGCGCCAATTGTGGTGACAAATATTATTCAACACAAAGAGATAAGAGAAGCACAATCACCAAGCAAAATAAGGGATACAAAATGCCAATCACACAACAAAGGATGTACGTGGTTCAGCAAAGGTGCCTACGTCCACGGTAGTGCAATCGATATTATTTCTATATACTTCGGAGAGTGATTACAGAGAATACAGTATGTCCTTTGCCCCGGACCTAGGGTTTATTATATACATGCTCATTTCAGGGAGTGGGAGTGTTGGACTCCCCCACGTTTTCCATCTTCTCCTAGAACCCCTCTTAATGGGAACATGGGAGGAGACTAAATCATAATCGGTTAAGACATGGAGGGTCTGGACTTTGGGCCGCTACAATTGGGCTACTCGTCTAGGCCCATCATTCCATTTTTGGGTACCCACATAAATAAAAACTGAATAAGCTGTCGGTTAACAGACCAATACAAATTGTTACACTGAGTATTACAATTCAATTATTAAATTATAATAAATGAATGCAAAGCTTGGGCAACCCTCCCGAATAAATAAACTGAACATAACTAGAGTACAAAAGATAGAGGCGTCTAAAACAATTATCCTACAACAATTGCAATATGCTATAGCTCCATGACAACTGGAATGGAAATGTCAATACGGGTGTCCATGCGGTAGATCACCTGTACGACAAGGAGTATATGAAAAAACATAGAAATATAGACGGGTCAGGGCCCGGTTTTATATGATTACCATGTGACTAAAATGCATGACAGTTAAGTGCGTAATTCTCTCGCAATTAACAATAATATTTATCACCTCTCAATCTAAAAGCACAACCTATCGCAATAACAATGATGATGCTCTAGTTAACCCAAGTACTAAAGGCTAACTTCTCCCCAGTCTCAACACTATGCCCTATTCGTGCGTGGGGTGTCTCGCGAAGCGAAATCCAAACAAGGAACCCCCCCGATACACTACTACTAGGCAAGGTTGATCATCGAGATCTATTAGATTCTCAACACGTAATCAATATATATATATATATATATATATATATATAAGAGGTCTCATCTACAGCTACTCAACGAGTCATCAAATCAATATCCACAATTCAACATGCACAATCCCTATTTCTTTCTTAAGGAATATATATATATATATATATATATATATATATATATATATATATATATATATATATATATATATATGGTAATTCATTTTATCAAATGTTTACCAATTCAATCTCATATCAAAACTTTCTTAATCAATTTTATTTCCTTTCTTCCATCTAGGAAAAATCTTTAATTTAAAGCAAATTTTATTAACATAAATATGCTTTATCCTTTACATTTCATATCTTTCCATTTTCCTTCTTCCTTCCGAAAAATGTATTTAACGTCCCATTTCCCTTCTTCCATCCAGGAAATGTAATTTAAATCCATTTTATTATCATAAAATGCTTTAATAAGAATAGCTATATTCACATACATATAACGATTCTAAGACCGTCCCTCCGGGTTTTCCCACTGGACGCGCCCCTAAATGGCTATCATCTTCCAGGGCCTATCAAACAAGACAACCTGGGATCATACCGAAACGTCGGGAAGCGGCCATACCCCTGCGAATGAGTCATAACCACACCCAGAATTACCTTACTAGCACAGAAAAAATATACAATAACTGGTCATATGGCCTAGGGATATATCCACCCTGCATTCATTAGCCATGGGACTTCACCACACGCACGAACTTCCCTTATCATAGCGATTTAGAGAGGTGTGTAATCATAAATTAATATTTATGAAATATCATTTTTCCATTTTGAAATCATTAACTTTTACATTCTCAAAAACCATTTGTATTTATTCAATTAGTACCACATTTTATAATATACATTTCTTATTCTTAGTGTCATATCTTATTAATGACCTAAGACCCGAAGTGCCATAAACCTCAAACCAATCTCCAAGAGTTCAACATAATCTCCCAAGTCATCAAAGTGAGTCTCCCTCAATAATAGACTCCTAAAAGTCTCAACATTAACATTTTATCTCCAATTTATTTTTAAGTTAACTTCCTATATCATTCTGATATTAACCTACACAAACTAGCCCTCGGGGTAAGCCCAGTTATCCTAATTTTATCCTAGGACATTAGTCTACCAAAAACAACCCTTTAGGACTCCCCATTACTTACCAAAGGAAGGTTCCTAAACCTGGAACCTAAAATAAAAGGGCTAAAACAAAACTAGAAAAATCTCACCAAATCAGAATAGGTCGATCAATCGACCCTTGGTCGTCTATCGATCGAGGGTTCGATCGATCGACCCCCCATGATCGATCGATCGAGCATGGCGAACAGCTTCTTCTCCGAGAAGCTGTTTCGGCCATAGACAAAGCTACAAGCTTTTTATCCTCTATTCCACCCAACAACAACAACAGAAATTGGTACCCAATCATTTCTACACAATTATTAACTAATAATGTATCCTTAAATCATATTAAAACTAAGATTTAAGGGTTTAATCACCAAAATCAACAAAAAAACCCATTTATGGTTTAAATCTCCAAAAATTAACTATACATGCAATTTATCACATTAAATCAATATCTAGCAAGTAAGAAACTTGCCTCGAGTTTGTAGTCTCGGATTCTCCTCCGGTAGCAACGGATTCCGGCCTCAAATCTCCATTTCACTCTCTTTTCTCCATTTTCTCCCAACTCTCTCTTCTCTCTCTCTCTCTCTCCCCTTTGGCTTCTAACATAAGATTGAGAAAATAAAAGGGGTGGGGGACTTAACCGTGTCTTAAAATATAATTTCCCCTCTTTTGATTGCTAATACACCATTAAAATGACTCGTAACCACGTAATTGAGTCATAACCCCCCAAAAGTGCCCGAAACTCAAAAATACAACTTGGCACTTATTTCGACTATCTCGACTATTGTAAAAACAACCGCACCCCCTATTTTTGCATTCGGAATAACATGAACTATTTTTATGTTCCAAATTCATTTTTATTTCATTAATTATACTCCAATTTAATCATGAGTCATAACCATCGTTTTACATATAACGACGCAATAGTACACAATATAATGTTATTTAGCTTCCCATAGCGGTAAATGGACAAAACATAGTAAATATTATCACTTAATGTCACGGGAAATAATATTTACTCCAACCTCCCCTATTTTATAAAATTAGCCCATCAGGCAAAATAATATAAAATAATCGCTCAAAAGCCTGGGTTGTTACTAATAGAAAGAACTTTACGGTATATTTTTGTCGTTGCTTGAAAAGTCCTTCAATCAAAACCTCACATACCTACAAAATATAACAATCTAAAGTGTAGCGGTAAGTAAGGATGTCAATCCTAATCTAAGGAGTGAACTTGCTAAACAAGAGAGTATTATGAATATAATTCACTTGATCTTTTTTTTTTTACTTTTGGGTTTTTCTAATTTTTTTATGTTTTTCCAATATTAAAACAAGTAGGTGAGGTGAGGTGAATTAACTCTAAACTAATATAAGGGATGAAATTAACAAACTAACTAGTGTGCCAAATAAGAACTAAGTAATAACAATTGAGATGAACTTAAATTTTAGAAAAATTCAAGGAATGAAACTTAACCACCACTTTATCAATTAAATGTGTTAATTATTATAGTATACTAATTTTCCAAATATTAATTCATTTTATCAATTAATTCTCATCAATTGACAAAAAAACTAATATAATTTAGTTAATCTAATTTTCATTCCCACAACTCAATTGAATAATTGATTTAGAAGTATTATATTAATCACTCGCTAGAATAGATCCATTTAATAAATCTTAAATCAAACAAAATTTTAATGTATGAGTATAATAAAATTTAATATAATCTAATTAGCGGGTCAAACATTCTCTAGTTTGAATCCACAAATTAAGAGTATATTAGATTTTAATCCTTTCTCAAGGATAGTTTGCCATTTCTCAATGCATAAACTCAAGTAGGAATGAAAAGAAAAATTAACTAAATGAAACAAAGTAGACTAGATTAATTAATACATTCAATTAATCATATGGGGCTTCATTTCACTCCTTGAATGGAGTGATTAGCCAACCATAGTCGCAATTCAATTATTAACAATTTAATAAAACTTACTAAAAAAATTAAAGAGAAATATAGAAGAGATTCAAACCAACATATAGGAGAGAAGCAATTGCACTTATATTCAATCCAATATTCATTCAAGTGTGTACAATTTTTCTCTACTAATTTTTCTATCTTTCCCCAACTTTCTCTCTCAGTCTTCTTCTCTCCAAAAAAACCTCATTCTAATGGGGTCTTCATCTTCAATTTATAATAGGCATGGAGCTAGGGTTTTTTTTGGAAGGTTCATGGTGTAGGATAAAATGGGGAGAGGTTTTTTGAATAAAGGTGAGGGTAATTTAGGAATTAGAAGAGTGCATGTGGTTATGGTGAGGTCATGTAGAAAGGTGAGGTGTGAGGGTATTAAAAAATCTGATATGGTGAGGGGTAATTTTGGGATTTGGTTTTTAGTGGTTATTTGGGGGATAATGGGTAAATGGGGTAAAAAAGGGTTTAAGTTTCACATGTGGGAATTAAGTTGGTTTTTGGTCTGTTTGTTGGCAGGTTGATAGAAATCGTGGGTTTGGCTTTGAGGTTTGGAAAATGGTAAATGGGTTTGGTTTGGGGAATGGGTTGGATGGATGAAATTGGGTCGAAGATGGCAGGTGGTTGCGTCATCGGAGAAGATTGCCGGGAAATAGGGGGTGAAGGAGATGCTCGCCGGTGATGGAGGTCGGGACACGGGTTGGCTGGGATCGGACCAGGGTGGCGGGTTGGTTAAAATCGGTGCCGGTGGGTATAGGGCTGTAGGTTCCGACGGGGATGGGGTTAGAGGGTAAGGAGGTTCAGGCGGGTTTAGAGTCAAGGGCGCTCGCGGTTTTGGTAGGTGGGTCCACCAGAGGCAGCACCGGAGGCTGCTCTGGTTAGAGAGAGAGGCCGACGGGTATGGGGTCGAAAGTGGGGAGGCCTAGGTCGGCGGGTATAGGGAGATAATGGAAGGTTTGTGGTTATGGAGGGATTTGAGAGGAGAGAGAGTGAGTGGGTGTTGGGTTGAGTAAGATGATGAGGGTGATGATTGTGTGGGTGAGGGTGCATGGACTAAGTGTGAGGGTGAGGATGTTAGTTTAGGTGTAAATGGGTGTATGGGAGTGTAGGATAAGGGGATTGTGTGTGTGTTTAATTTGAATCCCTAAAAATAACACTCAAACTAACTAATAAAATAAAACTATAAAAACTAAAAATCTAAAAATTAAATTTCTATTCTAAAAAATAAAATAAAGACTCAATAAAAAATAAAAAGAAATGAAATGAAAATAAAAATAAAAATAAAAAATGTAAATCTATTAAATTTAAAAATTAAAGTCCTAAAAAAATAAAATCTAATAAAACTAAATTGCTAAAAACTAATCCTAATAAAATAAAATAAAATAAGATAAAAACTAAAACTAAAAACTAATAGAATCAAAATCAAAATAAAATTATACTAAAAAATAGAAAATAAATCCTAGAAATTCTAAATAAATCTAAAATGAATCCTAAAAATAAAAATGACTCAAACTAAAATCTAAAAAAATAATAAAAGGGCACAAACTAACACACACGGGCTTTGGGACACGGTTTAGGCTCGGGTTGGGGTAGACTAGGGTTATGGGAAAAGGTATTTGGCACCCTTTTTGCACAATTGCCTTGATTTAAGCGTTTGAACTCTACAATGCATCATTTGACCTACAAAATAAACGTTTAAGCACATAAGACCCATATTACCGAGAACTAGCAACTAAAGTACGTCTATTTGGGATATAAATTGTTTAGTTTTGGGTGATTATCAGTTACATTTTTTAAATCGAGGCTTTTTGATAAAACGAATTTTGAAAATTAAATTTTTTATTTTTAATCTCGTTAAAACGAAATTGGCTTTTTCGTTAGAATGAGCTTCGAATCCCATCAAATGATAATCCTTTGTTTGTCAAACTTAATGTTGTTGGACGGTCGTTAGAAGCCCGTTTGAATTATAATATATTGTCATTCGAATGATACCTGAACTCGTTAGAACGAAACTGAATTTTCATCCGAACAAGATGCCATTTTCATCTGAACGAGATCGTAGCCTCAAAATTTGTGTTTTTGCTATCAAAACCAATTTTTGTTCTAATTTTTTAAGAATTTTGGCAAAAAATAAATTCCCAATATCTCAACCAAAAGTTCTCATCTTTATGTGTTAGAAAAATAATTTTCTTTTCCAAATCATTCATCCCATATATGATTTGTTGAGTTTGTTCAAACCCAAGTTTCCATATACTTGCATCAAACCCTTGTAGATTAATACTTTAGTGGTAATTTGTTTAGCCAAGGCTCTATGATAGAAAAATAAAGGATCGTGCATCCTGAGGCTGATCGGTGGATACCGAGGAAAGATTACTGCCCGTGGGCGGTGATGGATTGTGCCATATTGTACAGAAGATTTGATGAATCTGAGCATTATATTTAGTGGAGCAAATTAGTCTTCAAGTCAATTGTTTCTATCAAACTCTTTACAGTCCTGAATACTAGATTTTTCCTAAAATATATTTTTTCTTATCTTCTTCTACGCATGTGTGGTTTTATAATTTGTGTGGTTTGGAATAATTAATTTGCACACCTTTTTGCATGCACACCTAATTGCTAATCAAGATAAAATTTGAGTAAAATTTGTATTTGTGTGTGCGTAACCTAATATACAAAATATCCATATGAATCCCTGCTTTCTCAAAACTCTATTAAGGTGATTAACATGGACAGATCTTCAGACCTCTATCAAACATTGGTTACAAATAATATGATCCAATCTACTCCAAATTTTGGCCTATCCATCCCATTTATTAAATCATGTATATCTATATGCAGAGAACCCGAAGTCTATCAAAGCATTTCGATCATTTCTCTCATTAAATTTTAGAGAATCCCCCAAATCAATAGGGTTATCTCTTGCCTTTTCCAAAGAATTATAAATAACATTAAATCCCCTCCCACCAGTCATGGTCAAGAAGAATTTATACAGCATAAATATTCCAAAAGATCTCTTCTTTCATATTTAGTTCACTTGACATAAACAAAATTGTAAAGAACTTAGTTAGCTAAATGATAATGGTTTATCGTTCGAATGAAATGGTTAATCTCGTTTGAACTGATTTTGAATAAGCTTCGAAAGAATTTCCACTTTAAGCAGAACAAATTCGTTTGAACTTCTTTAGAAGGTCATTTGAATGACATTCATACGCTCGTTTGAATTAACTATGAGAATTTATTTGAACATATTTTAAACTTTGTCTGAACAACTTTGACTACAAACATTTTTCCTTGAAAAATGATTTTTTTTCAAAATAGACTCAAACATTATTTTAAAAACACACCCAATCAAATTCCAAGGATCGGAATTATCATTCATTCATACCTGATGAGATACTTGAATGCTAAAGAGAAAACATGACACAAAACATCGCACGATGATGTACACACTTTAACTTCATCGCTTCAGTCTTCAATCAAACACACATCACATAATTTGAAGGATAAACACTAAATTCCTAACCTATGACTCAAACGTTTTTGTCCAATCACAATTATGCCAATTACATACAAATTATATCAATAAAAAATTCATCCTTAAAAATACCCCCCCTTTGGATATTCCGGGACAAAACACTCCCAAAAAAAAACTATGGGTCATCAAGCTCATCTAAAAACTAAATCATAACCCCAAAAAGTAAAAAGTACATATTTGATAGATACACACTCCGAGTAGCTTTGCTCTTGTGTAAACTTTGTTGCATTGAATCGTCTCTTTCAACCTGCACATTTAACACACCTTTCAAATGAAACTTGAATATAAGAATATATAAGTCTGCAATTGAAAATATACCCCGCTTTGTCCAACACCTAAGATATGATATCTTCCCCACGATAAAAAAACTTCCCCTGAGTTAAAAAATTAGAGGCAATTTCCCCCCATTTTTGTTTAGGAATAGATAAAGAATAATGGTGCACGATAATATATATTTCCCTAAATGTAACACATGTACGCATTATTGAAATCAAGTAATATCATGTGATGATATGAATTTAAAACATGCAACGACAAATAAATAGGTGACACATGAACAAGTAATCTAAATTATAAACAAATGATACCAATTTCGATGAAAAAATCGAAGCATAAGATACCACAATGAATCATATAACAACCATGGATTAAATGCAAATGAAAAGACTAAAAAATAACGTACCATGTATATAGGTATGAAAAGATACCAATAACACACAAGCATATATAGGTACAAGCACCACAAAAAACACAAAAGACATAAGCTTTACACACTCGTATAGTGTAAATATGTTTAAATAATAAGTGGTATGGAGTGAAGGGGCATGAATCAAAAATAAAATAAATATGACCCAATCACTCCAAACATGTCCAAGGAGCTCTATTTGACCGCATTAACTTATCAAGCTTTAGTTTAGCTTCAAGTGACAAATAAAGAACTCATAAAGGATAAACATAGACAATGCACACTAGCCTAGAAAATATTGATGCTTCTTACAGCAATAGCGTCAAACAATTAAGCATAACTGAGACACATTGTGGAAATCCATTTATCTTCAACTTAATACCCTACAAAAATACGTATAATTTTTTTTCTCATGTTCTTTTGAAGATATCAATAAAAATCATCAATGTTAAAACTTGGCCTTGGCAATATTAACTTTTCTTTTGCCTCTCCTTTTCTTTTAGGATCTTTCCAATGGTGGCATTTCACACAAGAAAGATTTTCCCCATAGTAAAATAGATATTTAAATGATAAGATTTATAAGATAACACCTCACTTATCTCATGTAACATATATAGTTATAATCAAAAAGATATCTTGCAAAGTGTGTGTGGAGTCATATACAAAGTGAATCCATCAAGAAAATCAAATTCGAAATACTCCATGTAAGCATGATTAAGACCAATCCTAAGCATTGAAAATCATAATCAATAGTCCTAGACACATGGAAAAATGGAACGAACGGGATTCTAAAACACCGATATGCCACATAAAATGTGTAAAACCAAAGTACATAAAATAAATAAAATCTTTTTGAGTTTTAAAACATTTTCAATAAAAATGACCCAAAATTTAAAGCGAACTCAAAAGACAAATGAAATATTTTTGAACTTTTCTTAATAAGATGTGATAAATGAAATAATCAAAATACAAAAGATAAAACATCATACAACTAGTAATAACATATATCATCAAGCATGAAAGCTATTGTATGAAAACATGGAAACACAATCAACCATTAGATTTAGCATGAGAAGAATCATGTGCAAGCATGCGAGAATCAATAAGTCTAATATTTAAATCCTCCAAATCGGATTTCCTAACCCACATAGGTGTAGCGTGATGATATTGGGTTTGGGGAACCTTGGTGGATCTAGTCTTAAACTTCCTATGACCTTTTCTAAGATAGAAATAAAAATGCCTAAGGGTTGACCTTTTCTATAATGTCCTTGGATATGGTTGACACTCTCAAAATATTAGTGTTTGCTTTAACAATGGAAGTAATGGGATCATCAAACTCAATTCCAAAATTATCATTTTTCATTTAAATAGTTTTTAACATCTTATACAACTTTTTCGACCTAGATTCCAAATGAAATTTGATGTGAATCGAGTCTTCTAGTCTCTCCTCTAACTCATCAATCATAGTGTCGTGAAAATAATGATACTCATAAAAAATAGGGATTCCTTTTTCAAAATACCCATCAAACCATGAAGGTTATCATGCTCCCCTTTAATAAAAGAGAGCTTCTCACTAAGAGTCTTCTCATGTTCCCTCAAATCATCAATCAATTTGTAATCATCATTACCTAAGGCGCGTTCTTTAAACTTATCTTCCAATTTCAAGTTTACCTTTTTCAACTTCATTGACTCGGGTATAACTCTTGAAAGGCAACCTGAAGTTCACTCCCGTCCAACTTTTCTTCTTCACACTCCTCATCTTACTCATCACCACTCACCTAGGATTCACATGGCTAGGCCTGGGAATCATCATGCATATAATTATCTTCATTTGAATACTTTTCATTCACACACACACAAGTGGCCATGAATATAGTGTAGTTATGTTCAATGGAGGAATCAAATTTCTCTTCAAGGTCACTATCGCTACGAGTATCATTGTATGTTTTAGGCTTCTTTCCTTCCTTCCTTATCTTAGTGGGACACTTAGATTCCCTATACCCATAACCCTCACACCTAAAACATCTATTCGAGGCCCACTTAAAGTTCTCATTATAATTATTAGGGATTTTTTTTAGCTTTGTTAAAATTCTTTTCCACAAATTTCTTCTCGTTAACTTTGGAGTTCTGTTTTTTAAACTTGAGATTTTGTTTTAATTTCTTAGCAAACATCTCCATATCATCGGAACCGATGTCAGAATCATTGTTAGAAACATGTGTTTCCTCCTTTCGTACTTTCAAAGTAACACCCTTATCTTTCTTCGAGTGTTTGGAAGAAAACATGTTGAGCTCATAAGTTTGGAGATCGCCCATAATCTCTCTAGGTTTCATCGAGTCCACAGTTCCTAATGAATTCAAAACCATGACTTTAGGTATAGATATTTTAGGTAAGGATCTTAATATTTTCTTAAAAAATCTCATGTAGGTATTCGATCTCCTAAGTCAAAAGATGAGTTGATAATATCAGACAGTCTCGTATAGAGCTCATCAAAAGGTTTCTTTATCCTCCGTTCTAATAGTTTACAATTGAGTTGTGCGATTGTGGATTTTGGAATATTTAGATCACTAGTACCCTCATGGATGAGTTAGAGTATGTACCAAGCCTATTTAGGGGTTTCACATATCATAATACGATAAAACTCCTCCAGTGTGACCACACAAAACAACGCATTCAAATCACGAGAATTATAATTATTTAATTAATGTGTTCTTATACTTACTCAAACTTTATATGGGTTTAGGAAAATGGATTTCACCTACTAAAGTCGTGGGTGGATTCCACCCCTTAACAACAGCTAACCATACCTTCTCGTCTTTGGACTTAAATGTATATTCCATACGCTCTTTCCACTACGCATAATTATACCCATCAAACAAAGGTGGCCCAGAAAATGACTGATCCTCCATATAAAAACTTCCCAAATTTATGATTAAATAACTTATAAACACCTGCTTTGAGACCAATTCCAAAACACAAATGCTCTGCTATGGATGGTCCTAAACATGACACTAACTTTTAATTTTAATTTTTCAAACAAAATTAAACTTAAACATTTAACCCAATCAAAACATACACAACTTAAATTGATTTTTCTGTTAAGAAATTAACTAATTTTATCTTATCCTAAAACTTCATTTAGGTGATAGCTAGGATAAAATAAGTTAAACAATCACAACGACCTATGTGAGGAAAATAATAATGGAAAAAATCTCGGATGGTCCAGCTATGCAAATTCACTGTGCCAGGAATTACACAGGACATGACAAAAGACTTACACAATTGAATGGACTCCTTCAAGCCTTCATACATATTTGTTTCTTCCAACTTTTGCACAACAATACATAGGAATCCACCTACACAATGCCACAACTTATGAGTCAACACAAACCTCGGTATCCGCCAATCATGGCTCAGTCAATAATCACAAACACATACAACGCCATCTTAAATAGTAAACAAGTATGGAGTTAACCAGGCAAAATCTTTCTCAATCAAAATGATGAGAAAAAAACTCGGTGTGAACAAAATGAGATCTCAAGTATGCATATATTATTGAAACTTGGATATCAAATTAGTGGGGTGAAACTAGGGTTTAGAGGCCCATTGAATTATGTTTGGAAATTAATTTTTAAAAAAATCTCTCTAAAAAATAAGCTACCATCACTCCTTTAAATAAGAAAAATGATTTTAGAGGCGACACTTACTCGTTCGAATGAAAATCTTAAGATCGTTTGAACAATCATATGAATTCCGTTCGAACAGAAACCAGGTTTATTTAAACGAAGTGGGTGATCTCGTTCAAACTTGTAAGGACACAAATTTCCAATTGAGTCCATATATAGTTTTGGCTCAATTCCGGAAAAAAACATTTATTCATAGGATAGTACTTGATTGCAATATTCTCAAGCCTATGAAGTGTTTGTTGAAGACGTAGCGGCAAAGAGTATAAAGCTTCATCAAATGTGATGGTTTGCGTGCCTCGTTTCTATGTCATCAACCATAGTTCCATGCTCCCAAGGTATGAATGCAATATTATATATATAGGAGCTTGGAACAAGTTTATTGGGTGTTAGGTTTTATAAAAACTGTGTTTTGTTTTAAGAAAGAATTAATTAAAACTTTAAATAAATGTTTATAAAATTTTCTGGGCTAAAATTGAATTTTTCAAACTTTCTGGTGGTTCGTTAGATATGTCATTCGAACGAGTTTGCCAAAGAGGTTCCAGTATAGGCCTATGTAATGTCGTTCGATATGTCGTTCGAACGAACCTTCTGTTCGAACGAGATATCCAACGAGATTCTAACGAGTTCAATCTGGAACGTCGTTAGAAGTCTCGTTCGAACGAGATTTCGTTCGAACGAAATGTCGTTCGAACGAGATGCCAGGCGGGAACAGGTTTTGGAAGTTTTTTGGCAGTTTTGCACTCACTTCCCCACTTGGTTTTTAACCAACTTTTTTAGACTTTATTATGTGCGGGAATCACATTTTCCAATCTAACTTTTCCATCCTAGTTTATCTCTTAGAGAGAGTTTGAGAGCAAAAATTGTTTAAGGAAAATGTTCAAGTTTTGAGTGCTATTTTTAAAGAGAAATTTACTTATCACTCTAGTTTTACACCCATATTGTTTATCCAAGTTCACATATATACATATCAATTGCTTGGAGTTTTGGCACCGGTTTTCTCAACACCTAATTGAAAGAGAAGTGTTTGGTTTGCTTCTACATCCATCAAAGAAGAAGACGTTTTGTTACGATTCTACCCAATTGGAGAAAGGCTCCTTGCTCGGGTGACGGTGACCATATAAAGTCCTATCGGTGGATTCCGAGACCGCGGTGGTGTTCCAAGGTTATTTGCTAGGAAGAGGTGTCTACAAGAAGAAGCATCGGGGCTTGAGAGGGATCGAGTCGTGTGTTTTAAGTCTATCTGTCTTGTAATTGTAATTCCGTATCTAGTGGATTTGTGGCTAGGGCCGTCCGAGGTTGTTTCCCGTCTTGTGTATTTCCTCGTACATCGCGACGTAGTGTGATTGATTTATTTTATCTTGCTTAAATAATTTAGAACGCATGCTTAGGATAATTCAAGATAAATTTCGGTTTAAATTATCACATTCACTTTAATTGGGACTAAATTAAATATTGGGTAAAGTTTATTTAATTTATGTCATTTGCTAAAATTTGGTTTCGCCTAATCTATTAATATTGATAAATATGACTTAGGCAAATTCTAGGACTTGGATTAATTAATTGGTCTAAGTGAATATATTAATTGATTAATTTTACTTCACTTGGTGTAATTTTAATTTGTTTTAAGAATTTAAAATTTGTTTGTTTTAAAGTTGAACCATCCCAACACTTCCGCATCTCGAATTTACATAATATTTTAAACTTAATAAAATCCGGGGTTCCAGATTATACAAATTGGTATCAAAGCCAAAAATGATAAATTATTTCGTTAAGATCCTTTAAATTTTTGGCTAAAATGGAATTTTCCCCATTTTCAAAATTTCCTATTTTTGATGGTTCAAACTACGCGTATTGGAAAGCGCGAATGAAATCGGCACTAAAATCTATCGACGAGAGAGTTTGGATGTCTGTTGTTAACGGGTGGTCCCCACCAACTTACTTAGTTGAAAATGAACGTGTTATCAAACCCGCCGATAGATGGACTGAAAATGAGTTTAAACTTGCTAATTTCAATTCTCGTGGTTTAAATGCCTTGTTTAGAGCTATCACACCGGATGAATTCCGATGTATTATGACGTGTGAGACCGCTAAAGAAGCTTGGGATATTTTACAATTAACTCATGAAGGAACTAGTGTCGTTAAAGCTTCAAAACTCCAAAACCTCACCACTCAATTTGAAACTATCAAAATGAATGAAAAAGAAACGTTTAATGAATTTTATGCTAGACTTTCTGATATTGTTAATTCATCTTTTAACTTGGGAGAGAATATACCTGACGGCCGTGTTGTAAAGAAAATTTTAAGGTCCCTACCCGATAGATTTATTCCAAAGGTGACCGTGTTAAATTCTTTACCCACTTTAGCCTCTATGAAATTAGAAGAGCTTGTAGGTGATTTACAAACCTATGAACTGGATATGTTTCCCTCTAAAACTGAAAAGAAAATCGAAAAGGGCGTTGCTTTAAAAGCACGAAAATAGGTCAAATAAGTAGTAAAGAGCGAGAGTGATAGTGACTCGGAAGACATGGCTTTGTTTGCATGTAAATTTAGAAAATTTCTTAAAATTAACAAAGATAAATTTAAAAATGATTTTAAGAAATTTGAATCTTCTAAGCATGACAAAGGCGAAAAGATTTCTATAGCGGAGAAGATTCCTAAAGCCGAAAATATCCCTAAACCTAGTAATGAACATTTAGATAGGGACGAGTCTAATAAGTGTTTTGGTTGGGAAGGTTATGGACATAGGGCTTATGAGTGCCCCACTAAACTAAGGAAAGAGGGTAAACGACCCATTTCATATATTGCGACCCTTAGTGATAGTGATAAGGAAGAGGGACCCGATTCCCCCACTAAGAAAATTTTTGTGGCTTTTATGGCTAGTCATGTGAGTGATAATGAGAACTCATCGATTGATGAAACTTTAACACATGACACTTCCAAGGTCATAGTTTATGATTCTCTTGTTTTTGATGATAGTGAGAGTGGAAAAGAAAGAGAGAGTGAAGATGAAGAAGAGGTTAATGTGAGTGAACTTCAAAATTATTTTCAAGAACTTTATAAAAAATCTATTAAATTGAAAAGAGCTAATTTGAAGTTAGAAGCTAGTTTAAGAGAGAGTGTCAAGGTCGTTGATGAAAATGCTTTAATAGAAGACCTTAGGACACGGGAGAGGACTCTTCGAGAGAAGGTAGAATATGTAGAAGGCGAAAGAAATAGCCTTAAGGGTTTAATGGAATCCTTGAAAAAGGAGCTTCTTGCTTTTGAAGAGCGAAATGTTTTATTGGAGTCTAACATTTTAGATTTACAACATAAATTAAAAGATTCTAGTAATGTCAAATTTGATTTGGAGTGTCGTTCAGAAAAACTAAATAAAATGTTAGGAACGGTCCAAATTAAAAATGACACTTGTGGTTTAGGCTTCAATACTTGTAATGAATCTACTCATAAAGCCAAGACCAATGTTTTAGGAGAATCTACTACGAATGCATTTAAAGATCACTCCTTAGGTAAATCTTTTCGACATGTTTTTGCTTGTACACATTGTGGTCGAAAAGGTCATCTTAGGAAATTTTGTTTTGATCTTAAACGAATTCCTAGAAAATCCCATAGTAAAGTAACCACGGTAGTTAACGTTCCAACATCCCAAGATAGTCATTCTTCATTAATTTGGGTTAGGAAATCCGACTTGGTTGCCTTGCAAAATAGGGTTTTTGATTCTCATTTACTTTCACATGCTTCCTCCCTTGCTAAATCTGCAGGATGAATGTGTTAGTGTTTGCATTCTTTAGCGTTTGTACTTCATGCTATACTCACATGCTAAATGTATGCTTGTTTAGTCATTTTCTAGTCATTGCCTCATTTCATATCATATGCTAGAAATTATGACTTGTTTATCTTTTTGTATTATATTTTTGTTTGAATTGACTGAATAATATAAAAAGATTTTTGTTTATCATTTGTGTTTTATCTGTTTCATTTGAGATTAATGAAAAATACAAATGATTTTTGTTTGTCCTTTTGAGTAAATAGTTATTTTTGATTAAAAATGTCAAAAACTCAAAAAGATTTTATTTTGTGTGTATTTTAGTTTGACACACTTTATGTGGCATATATTTGTGTTTGAATCCCATCTTTTACGCTCCTACGTGACTAGAACTTTTGGTTTAGATTTTCAATCCTTAAAATGTTCTTTACCATGTTTTATATGGAGTAGTTGGATTTTGTATTGTTTAAATGGATTCTATTTTTATATGCCTCTTTTCACACATGTACGAGCTCTTTTGAAATCTTAATGTCACATGTTATATTTGAGCTTTTTGAGGTGTTCTCCTACCAATCTAGTCATCTTCATATCTATGACCTAGGAGGACTAGTTCATGTCAAAATCCGTTGCACGTGAGCTTTGTGAGATAAAAAATTATATATCTAAATGTGCACGGGGAAGGTCTCCGAATGGATGAATTAAATCCTTTGCGATAGTAAGCCACCGTTTATTGGATCTAAAAGAAATACGTGATCCAAAGGCCTAAAAACAGAATATTTGGCATTAAAAAGAAAACAATTGCCAAGGCCTATGTTTGTTTGATATATTCATTCAAAAGCAAAAGAATATATATGCTTATTGAGGGAGAATTGGATGGTATATCAACGGTTTGCACAATGTCCGTTTATCCTAGTTGTCTTTAATGTCATGACTCTATTTGGTTTGTAGAATCATCATCATGCTAGGCTTGTATGCATTGTGTATGTTTGTTCATTGAGTTCAATCTTCATAGTGTCACATGAGGTTATATTTAAATGTGATAAAGTTTGCAATCAAATGAGAACTCCGTGAATGTTTATTAAGTGTTTGGGTCTAAATTTAATTGTTGCTAGTTCACACCCCTACACTTACGTTTCCATATGACACATTTTTACCATACGAGTCTGCAAACTTATTGTATTTTGTGTTATATGTGTGTTTATATCTATATATATATGCCAGCGCTTCATTGGTATATTTATAGTTTATATATATATGATATTTGTTTGTCTTTGCCTTGTTTTCTAGTCCTTCTATGCTTATACTTCATTTTTAGTATCTATAATGGATTAGTTATGCTTTTGTTGCTTATATGTTTTCACGTCTTATCACTTTAAGCCTCACTGTGTTTATTTGTTCTATATCCTTTGCCTATTCCTGAACAAAAAGGGGGAGAATGATAGGGGGAGAAATGGTATCTAATCATATTGTCATCGTACTTTAATTTAGGAGATTTAACTTAGGGGGAGTCGTGACCTTCTTTGGTAAATTGTTTTGATAAAGGGTAGAATTAATTGTGGGGGAGTATTTATTTTAATTGCATTTAATACTTTGATATTCCCTATGCGTTTGATAGTTTGCTTAAGTGTGCAGGTATTCTTCTAAAGCGGAATCTTTAAATAGCAAAGCGTTTAATCCTTGAGTTGAGTCAAGTTTGGGTGGGTTATGTTTTGAGTCTAGTGAGCTTGACGGCCCTATTGGATTTTTTTTTTGTTTTTGTCCCGGAATAGACAAAGGGGGAGATTTGTAAGGACACAAATTTCCAATTGAGTCCATATATAGTTTTGGCTCAATTCCGGACAAAAACATTTATTCATAGGATAGTACTTGATTGTAATATTCTCAAGCCTATGAAGTGTTTGTTGAAGACGTAGCGGCAAAGAGTATAAAGCTTAATCAAATGTGACGGTTTGCGTGCCTCGTTTCTACGTCATAAACCATAGTTCCATGCTCCCAAGGTATGAATGAAATATTATATATATAGGAGCTTGGAACAAGTTTATTGGGTGTTAGGTTTTATAAAATTTGCGTTTTGTTTTAAGAAAGAATTAATTAAAACTTTAAATAAATGTTTATAAAGTTTTCTGGGCTAAAATTGAATTTTTCAAACTTTCTGGTGGTTCGTTAGATATGTCGTTCGAACGAGTTTTTTTGTTCGAAACAGATGTCGTTCGAACGAGTTTGCCAATGAGGTTCCAGTATAGGCCTATGTAATGTCGTTCTATATGTCGTTCGAACGAACCTTCTGTTCGAATGAGATATCCAACGAGATTCTAATGAGTTCAATCTGGAACGTCGTTAGAAGTCTCGTTCGAACGAGATGCCAGGCGAGAACAGGTTTTGTCAGTTTTTTGGCAGTTTTGCACCCACTTCCCCACTTGGTTTTTAACCAACTTTTTCAGACTTTATTATGTGCGGGAATAACATTTTCCAATCTAACTTTTCCATCCTAGTTTATCTCTTAGAGAGAGTTTGAGAACAAAAATTGTTTAAGGAAAACGTTCAAGTTTTGAGTGTTATTTTTAAAGAGAAATTTACTTATCACTCTAGTTTTACACCCATATTGTTTATCCAAGTTCACATATATACATATCAATTGCTTGAAGTTTTGGCACCGGTTTTCTCTACACCGAATTGAAAGATAAGTGTTTGGTTTGCTTCTACATCCATCAAAGAAGAAGAAGTTTTGTTGCGATTCTACCCACTTGGAGAAAGGCTCCTTGCTCGGGTGACGGTGACCATATAAAGTCCTATCGGTGGATTCCGAGACCGCGGTGGTGTTCCAAGGTTATTCGCTAGGAAGAGGTATCTACAAGAAGAAGCATCGGGGCTTGAGAGGGATCTAGTCGTGTGTTGTAAGTCTATCTGTCTTGTAATTGTAATTCCGTATCTAGTGGATTTTTGGCTAGGGCCGTCCGAGGTTGTTTCCCGTCATGGGTTTTTCCTCGTACATCGCGGCGTAGTGTGATTGATTTATTTTATCTTGCTTAAATAATTTAGAAACCATGCTTAGGATAATTCAAGATAAAATTTGGTTTAAATTATCACATTCACTTTAATTGGGACTAAATTAAATATGGGGTAAAGTTTATTTAATTCAAGTCATTTGCTAAAATTTGGTTTTGCCTAATCTGCTAATATTGATAAATATGACTTAGGCAAATTCTTGGACTTGGATTAATTAATTGGTTTAACTGAATATATTAATTGATTAATTTTACTTCACTTGGTGTAATTTTAATTTGTTTTAAGAATTTAAAATTTGTTTGTTTTAAAGTTGAACCATCCCAACACTTCCGCATCTCGAATTTACATAATATTTTAAACTTAATAAAATCCGGGGTTCCAGATTTTACAAAACTGACTTCGAATGAGTTTTGAACGAATTTCCACTTTAAGTAGAAAAGATTCATTTGAACTTCATTATAAGGTCATTTGAATGACATTCATACACTAGTTCAAACCGACTAAAAATAAATTTTGAACGAACTACGAGAATTTGTTTAAACATGTTTTAAACCTCGTTCGAATGACTTTGACCAAAAACATTTTTTTCTTTAAAAAGACATTTTATTCAGAATGGTGTCAAACATTATTTTAAAAACACACCCATTGAAATTCCAAGGTGAAAAAATATTATGCATTCATACCTCATGAGATCCTTGAAAGTTAAAGATGCTACATGGCACAAAACATGGGGTGATGATATACGCATTTAAGTTGGTCGCTAAAATCTTCAACCAAACACACCTCACATGATTTAATGGATAAACACTAAAGTCATAATCTATGACTCAAACAGTTTTGTCCAATCGAAATTAAGCTAATTACATAGAAATTGACTATATCGGAAAAAAAATCCTTATGGGTACTAAATACATAGAGAAATAAATCTATGTTATTTGATATTTTTCTACTAACAATTTCCAAGAAGAACTTAACTAGTATAAATTGGTTTTGTTGTACTGTTATTGTGAGACCCTTCATATAATTTAGGATACTTTACATGTTGTGGATTTTATTCTTAAAACCATGTATGGCGTTTACTTTTTAGTAAAGATTTGCCAATTAATTTTGAATTATGAATCGTGGTTACCATAATGCCTTATATTTGTCTCAAATATATTGTATATATATGTCGATCAATTGAACTTAGTAGGAATTTTGGTGAGTTGTGTTTGGCTTGATCACAGGAGATCTTATTTTCAATTCTAATTCAATTGAATATCTTCATATCCTTAATAGGAAACGACATCATATTGGTAAAGTTGCGTGTACAATCCTAGCAGTTCACCTCAAACTACGGGAACTTATCTTATGGTTGGAGAACTTGTATGATAGTTCAAAAGAGTATTGAGATTGAAACATTCAAGAATATATTAAAATGGATCACTAATGAGATTCAAGTCTAAGGGATGCCTTGAACATACTTAGGTAATCTCACACCATTTGCAAAGGGTGCGTAGATTCTTAATCCCGAGAGTTATGAGGATTGTAATTCTTGCAAAATTATTCCTTTGACTCTTATAATAAATTGTGCAATCATTGTGTGAGTAATTCTGAGATAATAATTCAGAGGTATATTTATCGAAGAGATAACTTAGTTTGTGATACCCCCTTTATAGATTTATATGTATTTTTTCACTAGTGGAAGCCAGTCTGTGGATTATTTTATAATCCGGTGGAATAGAAAATAATTTAGGTCTAGGAATCAAGGAATTGATTAGACGTTGGTTAAAATCAATTAGCGAGAAATTTATTTGACCAAATGTTTATTGGGCACGTAATGCATGGAATCATATTATATACCAAAATCAACTTTACAAATAACTCCTGTTTTTTCCTTGTGATTTAGAGATAAATACGTTAGAGTGCCATCGTGATACTTATTAGAGTTAATCATGATTAAATAAAGAAAGAAAATAAATTGTGCTAATTATATTTTAGAATTTTTGAGTGTTGGTTTCGAAGACAATTTGATTATTAGTCTTGGGTCCCTAGTGTAGTCCAATACCAAAGTAGTACACCCAAAACTCTTTGAAAGCCTAGTTTAGCCAAAGACCATAACTTAAACCTATTTATTTTAGTGTAAGCTAGGGTTTTAGGTTCATGTTCAATTATGAAGCCTAGTTTAGATAAATCACATGTCATATTTTTCCAAGTTTTCATCTTCTAGACTACCCACATAAGGCTTACGTTGTGCGGATCACATTATATAAGATTCAAGATTTTTGGAGGATTTTATAAAGTTTTTTGGAGACATTAGGTGATGAATAAGATCAACATATTCGTCATATATTTATCCTCATATGGATCACAACGAGACTCGCAAGGTATTGTATTCGAAACCCCTATTCTTGGTCACATATGATTGTTTTATGTGATTCGATCTTACCGTTGTTTATTCGTGGTTATTTTTCTCTCATAGCTTCTATATGGTTATAATAATTAGGTTTTTCTAATTATTTTTTTATCGACATAAATTTTGAGGGGTGTAATGCTTATTGACATTTAGAATCATTTGTTTATATGGTTTTTGATATTAGACAAACTATCTTGAAGTTTCATGAAGATCTAGATGAATTATGGTCATTTTTACATGTTTATGGCGATCCTGAATAATGAAGATGATGATATAGGATTGTATCAATTCAAGGACCGCTCGACTCGATTCAGAGGGGTATTATATTTATCCAAACCAGATAGTATCGATCTGATACAGGCAAATTGGTTGTTATTTTTAGTTCATGCTATTTTGGACATGTTATTATAGGGGATCTTATTTCGAGTTATTCCCTAACCATAATGGATTATTTCCATTGGTTTGTCATGTAAAGAATTTCAGGATAGATTAAAGTTTTCTTAGAGGAGGAGTCTTGATCAAAAAAGTCTATTTCAATTGAGTTTCTTGTTCCTACAGACTTCTACTTCAATAAGACTCTAGGACATGATGGGAAGGGAATTTATTTCCTATTAGAATTGTGATTGCATGTTGTTATTATTTATTATGATTCTTCCATATTTCATGTTATCGTGTTTCATTCACTGAATCCTTCGCGATGTGTTGGTGGCAGGTATACTAGTACATCGAAGCCTTAGAGAGTCATTGGACCACAAACAAAAATGTCGTTACGAAGTGTCATCAGCCCGGGTCAAGTGACCTGAAAGGACCAAACATAAACCACCCATAAAAGCAAATGATAAATAAGACAAGCGATAAATCTAAGTTCTTTTTTATAAACATGTCTATAAAAATCACATATTTCATTTAGCTACTTTATGCCTACTATAACTAGTTATTTCGATTTTCTTCAAGCTGCCTAACTATAACCTCATCACTATTTACTGGTCTGAGAAAGATACAACTTATTTGAAATTCATATTTGAAATGGACAATTCATATTTTTAAGTGACCTTTGGCTTTGGATATGAATCACGAGAATGTATATTTTTCCTCTAATATGTTATTGAGAGGTAAAGGATTCCATCCTTCTAAGAAATGAAGTATTTGATCAAAATATGAATCAAACTAAAAGACCCCTTAACTATTAAATAACTTAATAGAACCAAACACACTTTTACCACTAAACTATACCCGTTATAATGCAGTTATTATATAAAAATGGACCTTTGTCAAACAAGATAATTAGGCGTAAACAAGATAGAATTATAAAAGAATCATGAAAATTAGAGTGTTGACATTTTTCCTGAGGTAATTTTGATTTAATGAGATTCGAAAGCTATAAAAGGAAGTCCTGAGCTATTATTCCCTTATACTAAGGATTATAAGAGCCTTTACCCTAATAATAAAGGCCCTATCTCAGATTCATTGAACTTTCTTTAGAGCTTGAGTTTTCTCTTGAGCAGGTCCATCATGCTTAGGATAAAGGAGAGTATACATCCCTTTGGCGTTTAGGTTTTGGTGGTGGGAGGAATCTCTATATCATCCACTGTAATTTCCCTGTCTTCTCTGTCCGGTGAATCTAGATATCTTCTTCCCTTAGACAGGTATGGCTCTTTTGAGCAATCAATCAATATTCTTATCACTTCCTTATAAGTCTTATAAGATAAAAAATGATAGGATATTATGGATGATAAGTTATTTGAGCTATGATCCATTTGTTTATCGGCCCATTAAGGGTGGAAAATTGCCTCCTAGCATTCCCATTGGCTACAATTCTGTAGAGATAATATCACTTTCCTCCCATCCTTACTTTATACTTAACCATTCGTTCTCAATAGTCATTTTTCACTTCACTCATTATGAGCTTGTACACATGCTTCTAGAGCTACTCGACTAGCTACAGCACCGGGTCCATTTTCCTAAGGGTACCTTAAAGTTCCTTCGTCGAATTGTATTATAGAATCATCTCCAAAGATTTCTCCTTTCTATTTCTGTAGGGCTATTGATTTCAGGTTGAGACGTTACTTGCTTACTTTCACACTTCCTTTAGTGATCAACTTAAGGTACGGGGCATTGCTAGAATATATTACCATTCTAACCTGTCTTTATTGGTAGATAGATGCGCTTAATTAGTTACCTCAATTCACTCCTCAATAACAGGTTCAAAATCACGATCAATTCCATTTTCAAACCCCGTTGTAGTTGCACGAGCCCTTCCCGCATGCCAAAAATGACCTACAAAAAATAAGAATCTTTGAACAAAATGAGAAGTAGCTAACCAACTTCTTGAAGAGACATAATTTACTGCATTGATCTCGGTAGCTACGCCACCCACTGAATTTAGAGAATCTAAAGAATAATGAGTGATATATTTTTCACAATGACATTCTTTCCAAGGTCGGATGTCTTTTTTAAGCCTACTCAAGTCCAAACCTTTTTTATTCTAACCAAGGAGCGCGTATATCCCCAAAACACACAATTTCTCCTTCAAACATGACTTTTTTCTTGGTGGGTGTAATCAATTGGACATAAATCCTATTTTTCAATTTTTTCAATTTCTTGGAATTTATTTTTCCCATGCCTTGTGGTATCAAGACGCAACTATGTCGGGATATCTTATCTGTATCTCCAGGAAAATGGATATCTCCAAAAAAGATTTTAAGTTCAACTCTTTTTTTTTTCTCTCCACTCGGACAAACTCGCCTACTCAATTTATTCTAGTTAAAGTGATTTGTGTATCTTCCCTAATTATACTATTGTTCCGTACCATTAGGGAAGAAGATCCGAGTAAGATATTCACTTCCTCGGGAATGAAAAATAATTGATTTACTTCCATTTAGTATTTTAGCCTAAATTCCTTGACTCCTCGATACTCAATAAAATCCACTTTTTATGATGGAATTCACTTCTATATTCCTATATTTAGTAATTCCTGAATTATTTCTTCTGTATCGACTATCCTCGAAATAAGCAATCATACTATTTCTATGAAAAATACCATTTATGGGTGTTTCAGTCGAAGTACCTGAAGGGGGAGAAATTTCTCATAGATCTATCCCATTTGGGGGGGGGGGGTAACGAAAAGAGATTAATAGCATGGCATAAGTTTCAAACTTCAATCTGAAAATTTGATCAGTAAACAATTATCGTTTTATCTTTTCTCCCACCTTTAGAATAATAAAGCATAAGCATTTCCCCCTATCGTTAGAATTTTTTTAAAGGTAACTATCGTGGTTTCATATATATATTTATGTAAATTTTTTGCAAAATATTTTACTTGATAAGAAGAAAAGACTTACTATCTTTGGGATATGATCCTACACCGCTGCTTAATACCTTAGTGGATCGACTCTTTTACATAAGTGAATTCCTAATGTTTATCTCACACCATGACATAAGTAAGCAATGGTTTTTATTTTTTAACAGTTTAGGGAATGGACGCTGAACTTCCATTTGATTCTCCCCGAAAACGACCTTCATTTTTAAGCCCATTTTAAAGGAACTAGGAAAATAAATTAGAAAAGTAAAAAACAAGGATTTTATATTTTTAAGAGTTTTAAAGGGCCAAAAAAATTTAATTAACTGATTAATTAGGATCCCTATTTTATTATGAATAACTTGGATTTTTATTGTGACCACCCTAGATCACTTTTTTCTATAAAATCATTTTTTGTTTATTCTTTTCTAAACTGAACTTTATCAGGTGATTAGTATAAAGACATAAATAAAATATTGATCAATGGGCTTTATTTAATTTTAAAATGGTTTTATTTTTAGAAAATTAAAATAATGAGATCGAGCAATTTAATTTATATAAGTAATTTGGGAAATTGCCAAGAATTTAATTCGGGCATTTAGAATTTAATAAATAGTTTTTCAAAATACCATATAGTTCAAAATATTAAGTCCGAGAGGGGTTTCCACATAAATCCGACGATCTCCATTGTGGTTTTGAGAATGTGATGTGATTACATCCTCGTGCCAACTTGATATAGTCCCCCATCGAATGGATTTAATCACAGTATCTGATATTCTTGAGACTCTTGAGTGATATTTCATTGACATTTAATATTAGTTAGTATGGTCCTCCCATCGAAGAAGTTCTACACGAGTGGATTTAATTTCAACGAACAGACCGATGGTATACACTTAAACACAACTAATGATATCCTCCCCATTTGAGTAATTGTCATTAGATTTAGGACCAAAAAACGTCAGCTGTTTCACATAAGTTTCCTGAGATGTCAATGAAAGATGAAAATTAGTATAGTTCAAGGTGATATGATTTAAGCTCCCATCGATAATTCTCCCGTCATAAGGGAACTAGGATGTCTAGCGGAATTAGTTCTTATTTGGCGATTGGGGGATGCCGCTTTAATATTTAATCAAACTAATTCTCGCTTTTAAATTGGAAGTTCATTTTTTCAATAATTAATCTAAGATTTCAAAAAAGAATTCAACGTTCACTCTTTATTTTTAGTCTTAAAAGTTTATAGTGGAACAATTTTAAAGGACTAAAAATATAATTGAACTTTGTTTTAACATAAAGGGATAACAAATAGGTTTAACGCACGATTCATTTCTACAACTTAAAATTATGAGGTGATAGGTTCCTTGTGTTAATATTTGGCTTTCCTCCCCATTAGAGGGAATTGATCACAAAATCACTGCAATTTTAAATTTATGGAATTTTTTTAAAATTAATTGTTACATGTATTCACTCCCCCCATGGGGGAAGTTCTATATGAACGTTTTAATTTTAAAGAATTGATCGATGGAAATTTATTAACACCTATGTTGGATGATAACACTAAAGTATGAATCATGTTCTTGAAATGATTTTCATCATTGATTGAACAAATGATTTTTTGGATTAGAAATAAATAGGGCAACTCATATCCATTTCGTAATTCGAGAGTGATCATCATTGGTAGCTAAGGGATGCTATTAGTTATTGATAAGAACTTTACTTATTTCTCAAAAAGGATGTTGGAAGATAAGGCTAGGTCTCGGGTAAAACTATGTGGGTTAAGAAAACTTCATATTCCCCGATAGTAGTGAAATAGAGAAAAGTAAGATATTCTCACAATAAGTAGTTAGATATTCTATAGCAATGATGTTCCTGTTTCCTAGCTTTAGAAGGAAAAGGAGAGGCAATGATTTTTCTCTTAAAAGTAATTTCATGATGTATGGTATGGTCTATAGGTACCTGGTGTGTGGACTCAGGAATAACAAATCAGGAATGCAACTCTTTGCATAAGTTCAAGGTAACTGTGCTATTACATAAAAGAGAGTTGTTCCTAATAAGGAGAAATAAGAGTATGCCCAGTGTTAGCCATAGGGTATCCTTATTGGATTTTGGTGGAGGTATAAACCTAATGTAAGAAGTTATATACTGTACATGGTTTTAAAAAAGTTGGTTTCAGTTCCTAAATTGGTTTTCAACAAATATTCAGTTATTTTAATAAAAATTAGATATATTTTATATGTTCTGGTCCATCGAAAAATAATGTATACATTATAAGGCTTGTCTCATCAATACTGATGAATACCAATCTGAATAATTCTAAATGGACAAGTCATTAAATAGAGATTTTCCTTCTAATCCTATCATTATGTTGGCACTCACACTAAGGTTATTTTATTCTAAATAGAATTCGAGGTCTAGTTTAAAATGCACAATTGAGTTCATTATAAGTGGAGGCACTTCTAGTTTTGAATCCCATTTAAAAGGTAAAATGACCAAAGGTCCCTTCACTTCCTAAAATTAAAGAGACAAATATATGTTGGTAATAGTTCATTTTAATTTGTGTACTTCTATGTCTATCGGGTAACATAGGTGTTTTTTAGTTCATTAATTTCATTAATGATAACTCAAAGAATGAATGTTCTTACCTTATGCACCACATGTCTGAAACCTGTGATTAGTTCAAAGTGCGTAAGCCTAAGGTGGAGCATATGTGATGTAAACTAATTTGGACTCTATGATATAATCGTAGGGGTAACTACCTCTTGGGTGAGTTAATGAACATTTATCGAAGGTAGGGATTATATCTCATCTATTTATATCAAATATTCCACTTTTGAATGGTGTAGAGGATAAGAAGGAATAACACTTTTTTCGATATGATAAGGACCATGGTAATTTATTTAGGACTGTGATAATCGTATTAGGATTTTATGTTAGAGACAAAAATATACATTATGAATTAGTTTCTTCTTAATCGATCTTTTCAACTCCCATTGAACAATGGAATGGGCACATGCCTATTATTGGACATGTTCGGATATGGGGGAGCCTGGCACTCATGATGTGGAAGGAGATAAGGTAGTTAAAATCATGGATATAAGTATATCTTTTTGTTGCTTATCCCAAAGGTTATGGAGGTGGTTGATGTCCTATTTTACTAAACTCAAGAATGTCATTGATTATATGAAATGTCTGGTTATTGAAAGAGAAATATATAATATGCTATGGGACCAATTATAAGATTAACTTATAAGATAAAAAATCACCGTATTACCAGCATTGCTAGACCTCCCGTACAGGATTAAATACAACCTGATGTTGATAATACACTCCTTGATGGTAATAGAAGTATTACATACTCGGGAGACTATTGTTTTTTAACGGTGGGCGCAATAGTTCTTATCTCCCAGTCCGACGCATCCCCCCGAGGACGGGTTATTAGTTCTATCGGCTCAATGATTTGTGCATGGAATTTTTTATACACTATATCTAATTATAATCGTACGACCCTAGTTTAGGCCTAAGCCTAAGTGTATTTTTGTGCGAGTGGTTGTTGGTTATTCAAAGTTTCCATTTTGTTTTATATAAAACAAACAAAAGGTTTGGATTATCCCTTTCAGGCTAATTCTAAGGTAGATTTAGTCTTGCGATTGCCAAGAGATTCTTCTTGTAGCGTTCAGAACTGAGTTACAATTAGGGAAGGTGTTAGGAACCCCACTTGTTCTTTATGCTTCCTCAATTATATTATTAGCCCTGCTAATATTATTTGATTACTTTTTAGTTTATTTTAGAACATTCTTAGAGACCTTAGTTTGAGCATCCCTTTAAACGTAGATAGCTGCATAGGTATAAAATGGTATCGATGAGAAGTGTATGAACATTACTTCAATCGGTATGGGTGCTTATGTATGACTATGTATGTAGGTTAATAGATGATCGTTAGTATGTTTGTAAATGTTGGATAAATCTTGGCTTCTATAAAGGGTGGTCGTTAATATGTATATAAGTGTACGAGAAGGCTTTTCTTAAACTAGTTTGATGTCTCGTTTGAGTGGGAAAGAGATAATGAATGAGGAATGGGAGATGGATGAATATTCATTAGGACAATATATAATGGGAAATATTTTCGAGGTTTATTCTCACGAGAAGGACTCATTGTGGCACCTACAAACTCGTGTAGCCCCGACATAAAAGCTACATAGTTTTGTTTTGTTTAGTGTTTACTTGTTTAAACGCTTGTATGGAGGTGCATTAGTGGTTGAGGCTTGAGATAGTTTGATATATTATTTATAGTCTGTGAGAGAGATGGTGTAAGAAATAAAATATAGGCGCTTTTTGGGGGGGACAATACGTAAAGAGACATATTTTCGAGACTTGCGCTTAAGAGAAGGTATCGACATTACGCTTACATACTCTGTATTCACGTGTTCCAATATGATGTATGTACAATTGTAGGACTTTTCTTGGGAGGTGGAGAAGCTATATGTATTATAGAGAGTATCTTTAGTGGAGGGTTCAAAATGGGATTGGTCTGGAAATCGTCGATAAAGATATTCATGTGGTTGGATGATCAATAACTGGAAGTTGTTGTTGAACCTTCAGGCGAGTTTAGAGGTGTAGAAGGAGATGGGAGGGCATATTTGGTAGGGCTGGAAGTTTTTGACACGAAAACCCATTTATGGTGATAACCCGAAATGACCTAATCATGAAACAATTAACTTGTACATATTTAAGAGTACCCAAAACTTATACTCAAATCAAAATCAACCCGACCTGAAAATGACACGAGTAACCTGAATTGCCACCCCTTGTATTTAGGTTTAGTGTGGACAACGAGAGACCAATAGAGATCTTTGTATACATAATCTACATGGATAAAATCCCAGAGTTTTTTAGTCTGTAGGCTAGGTACTTCGTATTTGGATTAGAGATAGAGGCATCCTTAGTCGATAATACGTCAAGAGACATATCATAAGCATTTATCTTTAAAAGTTTAGTTTAACATAGTACCTACCTACACAAGGAGAATTGGGGATCAAAGTCAATGTAGTTCTATAGACATATTTATGGGTGTAGGCAATGAAATACCAGGTATACAATATACAACATTATGGTATTTATGGAGCCTAGTCCTTAATATTGAATTTCTGTTTTGTTGGATTGACATATTTATATGTTTAAAACATTTTAATCAAGGACCAATGCTTGATAAGTATTTATATGAAAAACCATATTCAGTAATGTCTTCACGAAGACGAGCTTTGTTCTCTCAAAGAAGCCGTGGGAGTAGTCTGACTCTAGACATTGGCTTGTACAAAGGTTCGTCCTGACTCGGCTCGCTGACACTTTCTAGACAATAATTTTAAAAAGTATGTTTTCATGTTTGTATTTAGTCGTGGAATTAGAATTCATTTAACATATGATCATGTTAATTTAATAAACAAAGGTGTTGGGTTAGAAACCAGGTTTTAAAATATAAATGTTGTAAACTGCATACTCGATCCCCTAAATGGGGGCCAAGTTAAATGAGATAAATAGACCTGGACAATTTATCACAATATATATGTGGCATTTTGACCTATGAATCGTGAAAAGTTTCTTTACCATTATAGCATGTGATGAATTTTCCTCCTGGGAATGTCCCCTATTGAGGTGCCACTTTCTCCGTTCAGTCGGGTAAAGCGTCGTTTATAGGTGTCGACTTTCGTGTAATGTGCATATATGTTTGCCTCTATTTTTAATAGTCAGTGACTTTTTAGAAGTACGAATTTTACCCGGGGGTGAGTGACTTCTCATAAGTACTATCCTTCTTCTGGAAAATGAGACTTTTCTAAAGTATGAACTTCTTTGGGACTTTTTTGAATGAGCTCGAGTATTTAGGGAGCTCAGGATTAAAGAATGTTAGAAAATCGAATCAATATTGGGTTTTTGGGAGCTTTTCATCGTTGGTGGGGACCTCCTTTTATAGGGTTCTGATTGGGTCATTTGATCATTTGATCATCCATAATGTTTGAATGTCTGATCATTCGAAGTTCCAAGTGTAGGGTGGATGTGGGTGGTGTGACATGTGTATGCTCAGTTTTAGATTCACGTAGATTTTAATATTTATTATCAGGGTATAGATAACCGTTCGGCTAATGCCCTCTTAATATTAGGTTAAAGGATTGGGGTATTTAACTGTTCGATTAAAGGACCTCTCTGCCCCCCCCCCCCCCCCCCAAAAAAAAAAAAACATATTTTTGACTCTTTTGTATTTTTTTTGCTATTTGTACTTTAATCCCTCATTGTTTTGCTATTGTGGTTTTGGTTCACTCATGGTTTTGTCACTTTGGACTTTTGTGATTTTCCCGAGGGTTTTGGGTCAAGTATATTTTAATAAATGGGATAAAATTACCCATACCTCGATTAAAAATAGGATTTCTCACAATGTGACTTATACTGGATAATAAGTGGCGTCACATCATAGTGGGAGCATTAGGAGAGATTTTGAAAGGTTAGTGCTTTGGGTAATCATTTCAACGAGATACCAGGCAAATAGTAACTAGGTCCAAGGAACTATAATGAGGCATTTCAGGACAAGGAATTTTTCTTTGACTTATGACTATGGATACCAAAAGGATTTTATGTATTCAAATAAACTTTTAGGACTTATGGACTTGATAATGGTATAAATCCCATCGGGTGCAAGTGGACCTACAAGAAGTTACAAGATAAATGGATGGAAATGTGCAAACCTTAAAGGCAAGGCTTGCAAAAGTGTGTACATAAAAAGAAAGGTTTTGGATATGAGCAAACCTCATTTTTATAGCCATGCTAAAGACCATTGTGTTCTTTTAATGTCAATACTTCATTCTTAAACAATTCTCTTGAGAGGTACATAGTAAAAAAATCAGGAAATAAAAATGCATTTTGATTTTGATCATAGTTCAAATAATACTTGTATGTATACAAAGCATGACATAAACTTGGTATTATATCTTGTACAATTTGTGGATAATATTCACCTAATCAGTAACGAGGTGGTACTATCATCTTACATAAGAGTGTGGTTGTCCAAGTAGCTCGATGTAAAGAACATAGGATAAGAAAGGCACATCCTTATGGTTAAGCTTTCGTTATATCAGATTAAAAGGATAGTGGGTTTACCACCACCACCACCACCACCACCCCCCCCCCCCCCCCCCCCCCGTCCCCCGCCCCCCAAATCATTTATATTGATGTTGTATTCATAAGATTAACATAGGTTTTCCATGAAAATACTTTATTTTCAACAATGGAATTGCTTTATATAGGGATTACTGGAAACCCTTCATGAGATGGAAGGAATGAGGTATATACCTTACGATTTGCCAGTAAGAGACCTATATATGCTATATTGTTTACTAGAATGAATTCTATGTCATTAGCATGGTCAGATTTTTTACTCTCATAGTCTTATAACTGTAAGGTACAAGGACTAGGTTGTCAGTCAGATAATGAGTCCAAGTTTTCTACCTCGGAATATGTGTTTACCTAAGGAGGTTGAGCTATAAGTTGGAAGAGTGTGAAGCAACTCTTGGCCGAGGAACCCAAGATTATTGCAACTTTAAAGGAAACTAAATAAGATATATGTATTGGGGACTTCCTAAGTGACTTGGGTTAGATTCCTTCAAGAGAAATTGGATATTACAGTTTTAAGTGTTCATTACAATTGGAGGTTCAAAAGAACTTGTAACAAATAAAAAAGGTTAATCACATTTAGTGTAAGTTTCAGCTAGTTTGAGGGATCGAACAAGGAAGAGATAAGTTTATGACCAAGGTTGAATGAGATAACACCCAGATTGGGATTTAGATGAATAGGCACATTGATTTAAGACTATGTAGGAGATTGTTCAGATTTTATTCTTAAAACTATGAGTGGCGTTTACTTTTTAGTATGTGTTAGTTGATTTTGAAATAAGAATCATGTTTACGAGAATGCCTTATATTTGTCTTAAATCTATTGAACATATTTGTCGATCAATTCAACCTTGTGGAAATTTTGGTTAGTTAAGTTTATCTTGATCATAGGAGATCAAAGTTATGGCTCTACTTTAATTGAATATGTTCACAACCTAGATGGTAAGTGACATCCTATTGGTAAAGTTGCCTGTAAAATCCTAGTAGTTCATCTCAAACTAAGAGAACATATCTGATGGTTCGAGAACTTATATGATAGTTCAAAAGAGAATTACGATGGGTATATTCAGGGACGTATTGAATAAGACCACAAGTGATATTTAAGAGTAAGGGTTGTATTAATTAGAGTGTAGGTAATGTCTCACCATTTGAAAAGGTTTCATAGATTATTAATCTCGAGAGTTATGAAGATTGAAATGCGTACATAATTTTTCCTTTGACTATTAAGGAAAATAGTCATTTTTATTAGATCTCAATCTTCCTAGATTGGGTAATCGTTGTGTGAGTAGATCCGAGATCATAATTCAGAGTAATCATTATCCAGTGGAATAGCAAATAAGTTAAGTTTGAGAATCAATGAATTGATTATATATTCGTTAAAATCGATTAGCAAAAAATGTAATTTTACCATGAAGTTATCAGACACTTAATGCGGGAAATTGTATTTATACCACAATAAACTTTGCAAATAAGACCTCTTTATTTCGAGTAATATATAGATAATTAAATTGGAGTACAATCGTGATTAAACTTCGCCTCTGCTATGCTTAACTTCTTCTTTTTTTACACTGCTGGTCCCAAGCCTGGATAAAGGAGGAGGGTTGCGTTAGGTAGCTGACAGCCAACATAAAACTTTGTCAGATCCTTATGAACATGAATCCAATGAATACACGTGCTAATTCTAGGGCATTATCTTTAAGCTATGTGTTGCGCCTGCCACCGGGTTTCTCAAAAAATAGGCAAGGAGAATTGTACCTGCCACCGGGTGTCTCGAAAAATGGGCAAGGGGTGTTGCATCGGTGCCCAGATGCGACAATAAATACACAAGGGTTCCTGAAACAAGCTGGACATGTGTGGGTAAAGAAGTTAGTTCAGGATACTAGACTTAGGTTAGAGACTTGGAACATAGGGACTATGACAGGAAACTAGATGGAGTTAGTAGATACCATGATAAGAAGGAAAGTTAGATAACTTGTTCACAAGAAACTAAATGGGCCGGTGAGAAATCTTGAGAAATAAAAAAAACAAGATTTAAATTTTATTATACAGGAAAACATAAAAATAAGAACTTTAAGGATGATATCATAACCGTTATTAGGAAAGTTAATAGACTTATACTTGTAAAATTGGTATTAGGTGAAAATATAATTAATATTGTTAGTGCTTATGCACCTCAAGTAGGATTAGATGGGCACGCTAAAGTACAGTTTTGGTAACAAATGAATGAACTAATTCAAGAAATACCCGTAGGTGAGAAAATCTATATAGGGGGGATCTTAATGTCCATGTAGGAGAAGACCATATAAGATATAAGATAGTGCATGGAGGATATGGTTTTGGAGATAGGAACGACGGGGGAGAGTCTATCTTAGATTTTACGATGGCTTATGATTTTGTACTAGTAAATACATGTTTTAAAAAGAGGCTTGAACACTTGATAACTTATAAAAAGTGGAACACATAAGAGCCAAATAGATTTTTTCATTACTAGGAAAGGAGACCGACTAACGTGTAAAGATTGTAAGGTTATCCCGGGAGAGAGCTTAACCTCACAACATAGGATAATGGTGTTGGATATAAATATTAAAAATCAATCACGAGTGCGAAAAGTGAATATTAACTCATGAACTAGGTGGTGGAACTTAAAAGGAGAGAAATTAGAACTATTTAAAGATAAACTATTAAATGAAGCAACATGAAATACTGAAGAAAACACTAACATAATTGGAATAAGATGGCCACATGAATTAGGAGAATATCAAAAGAAATTCTTGGAGAATCAAAAGGCAAGGGGACACAATCTAAAGAAACTTGGTGGTGGAATGAAGAAGTACAAAATATAGTAAAAATTAAAAAGGAGCGCTTTAAAACATAGCAAACAAATAGAAATGAAGAAAATTTTGAAAAATATAAATGAGCTAAAAAGGAAGTCAAGAAAGTGGTAAGAGATGCTAAGTTAAAAGTGTATAATGATATTTATACAAAATTAGGTACACAAGAGGGGGAAAAGTATTTATAAGGTTGCTAAACTTAGGTACATGAAAACAAAAGATTTTAATAACGTTAAGTGTATCAAAAGTGATGATTCGAGAGTCCTAGTCAAAGATGATGAAATTGTGGAAATATGGAAAAACTACTTTGAGAGGTTATTAAATGAAGATAATGGAGGTAGATTAGATATAGAAGAACTTAGGGAGACTCGAAAAAATATATTTTTCTATAAAATTAGGACAACAGAGGTCAGGATTGCTCTAAAAAGGATGAAAACAGGGAAGGCTTTAGGACCAAATGATATCCCTATTGAGGTTTGGAAGTGCTCAAGGGAGCATGGAGTATCATGGCCTACAAAAATATTTAATATAATTTTAATGACTAATAGGATGCCCGTGAATAGAGGAAAAGTGTTACAGTGCCTATTTATAAAAATAAAGGGGACATACAAAGTTGTTCAAATTATCGTAGTATTAAGTTAATGAGTCATACAATAAAACTTTGGGAAAGAGTGATTGAATATAGATTAAGATTGAAGACAACGGGATCTGAGAATCAATTTGGGTTTATGCCTGGGAGGTCAACAATGGAAGCAATCTATTTATTGAGGAGATTAATTCAGAGGTATAGGGAGAAAAATAAGGATCTTTATATGATTTTTATAGACTTAGAAAAGGCGTATGATAGGATACCTAGAGATATAATATGGTAGGCCCTACATAAAAGATGAGTGACTCACAGATATATTGATGTGATCAAGGATATGTATAATGGTGCGATGATTACAATAAGAACATCAGCCAGAGAAAGTAGTGAATTTTCAATTACGGTAGGTCTACACCAAGGTTCAGCATTATGTCCTTATCTCCTTGATCTTATTATGGATGAGTTGACTGGACAAATACAAGATAAGGTTCCATGGTGTATGCTATTTGTAGATGATATTATTTTAGTGGATGAGACTAAGACGTGGATTAATGCTAGGTTAGAATTGTGGAGAGAAACTTTACAAACAAGAGGATTTAAAATAAGCAGAACTGAAACAGAATATGTGGAGTGCCATTTTAGTAGTAATAGGTGGAAAAATGGAGATGTGGTGAAATTGAAGGGTCAAGAGATACCTAGAAATGATCATTTTCATTATTTAGGATCGATTATAAAAAAAGATGGAGATATTAGTGATGATGTTACGCATAGGATTAGAGCAGGCTGGGTTAAGTGGAGAAGTGCTACCGACGTTTTGTGTGATAGGAGTATACCTTTGAAGTTAAAAGGTAAATTTTATAGGATGGCTATTAGACCCACCATGTTATATGAGACAAAATGTTGGGTAACTAAGAAACAAAATGTGCAGAAAACGAATGTGGCGGAGATGCGAATGCTAAGATGGATTTGTGGTAAAACATGAAAGGGTAAAATTAAAAATGAACAAATTTGTGAAACGGTAAAAGTAGCTTCTATAGAAGATAAATTGAGAGAAAATCGACTTAAATGGTTTGGCACGTCAAGCGTAGATGACTAGATGCTCCTGTAAGGAAGAATGATTTAGTTAGTATTAATGGTAACACGAGGGGTACAGGTAGGCCTAAATTGACTTTGGGGGATATTATATAAAAGGACATGATGTCATATAGTTTACTACAAAATATTGCACTCGACAGAATGGAATGAAAAAATAGGATTCATGTAGCCGACCCCAAATAATTGGGAAAAGACTTTGTTGAGTTGAGTTGACTTGAGACAATCCTAATTATTTAATGGAGTTGATTGCAATTAAATAAAAAAATTAAATAAACTACGATACTTGTAATTTGAAATTTATGAGTATGTAATACCCCGTATTTTTATGCTATATTAATTTGGGGATTTATTAAATTTAATGTGAATTAATTATTTAATAAAAATCCGAAAATTAATTATGTTATAATTATTAACGTGATGAGAGTTAGTAATTATGGGAAATTAGTTGAATATTACTAATGAGCAAAGTAATATATAATATTGGTTATATTGAATGTCACGAGTGAATAAAATGACAATTTTGGAAATTTGAGTCGGGACGCGCCCGTGTCGCGTCGGGACTAAATATTGATAAATAAAAGTGAATATTTTATAAGTTGTTCGTATGGTCGTTTTGAGTGCGTCAACGCGTTCGGAAGGGTCGAGATAGTCAAAAAAGTGTGCCCGGGGGTTTAGTTTGGGTCTCGGGGTGTTTTTAGGCCTAATTAGTACCCCGGGAGGGCATTTTAGTCATTTTGTATTTTTGGGTAATTAAACCCACGAAAATTAAAGGGGTTATATCAGATGTTTAGGTTATCTCCTAGGGTTAGATAACTCAAAACACTAGAACGTCCATTAGAGAAGAGAGGAGAGAGCTCTCAAGGCATTCCAAGGCTCAAAACTCAACCATTTGCACTGCCGCCACCGCCAAC
Organism: Sambucus nigra; assembly: GCA_949130495.1. Lineage (NCBI taxonomy): Eukaryota > Viridiplantae > Streptophyta > Magnoliopsida > Dipsacales > Adoxaceae > Sambucus > Sambucus nigra. Next base: position 586,434,860 of record OX422212.1, on the reverse strand, counting down.
GCGTAGATCGCGAGACGGGGAACGCAACCACACCAATTTCGGCACCAAACCAGACTTCTAAAAGGCCGAGGAAAGTGTTTATCTTGCTTATTTCGTTGATGCATCTTTCATATTAGTTTAGGAGTAATTAGGATGAGTTTTTATGGAAGAAACCTAAAAGATGAGATAGGAAATTGCATGTAGGGATGGATTAATTGTTATTCTGGAAACCCCTTAACATGTAGAGGATTGAACCACGAAATTTTGAGGTTGTAGATGAAGAAAATTCTGGAAAAGATGGATTGGAACATATTAATGAAATTCTAGGGTTCTTGAGGTTTTATATGAATTTGAGGCTTATTGATCCATGTTTAATAATAGAAATCTACATGCTTTACGTTGAAATTTCATAGTATGATGATATAATGTCAGTAGTATAAATTTTGAGTCGATTGGGTACGAAAAATATGGATTTGGTGAAGGTTAGAAGATGAAACCCGTAACTGCAAATTTGAAGATTTCACAGACCTGCTAGGTCGATCGATCGAGCCTAGAGCTTCGATCGATCGATCGACCCACAGACCTCAATCGATCGACCCCTCCTGGAAGACTCCTATTTCCCTTTTAAAAATTAGTTAAATTCAAGTTAATGTGAAATAATTCTTGTACATCCTTAATAAAATGTTTTGGGAGATGTGGAAGACCAGTAGGACATATGAATAATGTTGGGGCCTTTAATGTGAGACGAGAATTGTATTTTTGGGATAATTACATAAGGAACGATGAAATCTTGTATTAAAGGGAGAGATTACGTAAAAAGGATTACGATGGAAAATAGATGAATTCCTACTGAATTTATACTTGGGAGAATAGATTCCATGAGTGTTACGTAGTAAGTTGGAAAAACCCTTCAGATTAAAGTTAGAGACGAACCATTATACTTAATAAATAATAATTGGAAAATAAGGATAAATGTTGTGAATGTGGGTCCTAAATTGATATAATAAAAGTGGTATATTTATATGATTGTGTATGCATAAATTATATACTTGTGAAAATCATGCCCGCGCTACTTGTTATCCCTGAAGTTTCCGCACTGGGACGATCTTATCTCGTGTGCCTTATGGGGGATATTGACTCGTACCCTAGAAGATAGAAATCCTAGGTACAGGCTATCGAATCGGTAGTCATGGTCCTAAGAGACGTGAGGATATGTAGTGACCTCTTGGACTTGGAGTCTATGCTTCGCCTCAATATTGTTTGTGTATGTATTTATACAGTTCGAGAATGATTTCGAATTTATATTCCCCTTAATACGAGTGATACGGGGATTGGATAGTAGAGTATGCCCGCACCATAGTTTTTATGTGGGGTGATGTTATGATATATATATTATACGAGTAGTTAATATATATATGAAATTCTGAAATCTGGAACTGCCTACTGTGATTTGATATGTAGGACATGGTTGATGACTCAAATTGTAATACTTGTTTTGAGAAAGTATAATATGACACTGGAAAACATTATAAGTTAATAAAGTTAAAACGAGAATTTTGGATACTAATTGAAATATTCTTTTCAAACAATTGTATCGTTCAAATTTAAATCCTGCGAATAACCTAAGATAAGTTAAATCCTTGGGGAAAGATATTGTGATATATGATGAGATAAACCATTGGGAAGGTTAGTGCGATAGGAGTGCACATTAGAAGAGAGGTGAGAATTTCTCAAGAGAGTGTCGCACTAATATGTTATTGCATTGGCCTGTATCAATTTAAATACTTGCTAAACGAATTTTTAAATCATATACACTATCGGGCTCTGACCCGTTTCTATTCCTCTTTCTCTCTTGTATATAGATGTATATATTACAGGTGCCCAGCCACAGGGGCGTCTTGTTTAGGATTCCTTGGAAGGAACGTGTTGCAGCTTAGGTGGGAGTTGCAGGCCACTTGCTTAGACGATTTCATTTACTTGATTCCACTTCTATCATTCTCCTTATTGGGCATGTGTCGCCCTTTCCTCTATATATCTGTTCTATTGGGACATTTGTATTTCAGTTATTTCTAGTACTGTTACTTTGGGATTTATTCAGCATGTATGGTTTACTTTATGTTTTATTGTTAGTAGCCAGTTGTTGAATGTTAAATTATTGGATTGATTGGTTCCGATATACTTGTGGTGTGATTCGTTATATATTAAATTGTTGTAATTAATTTAAAGGAATGTTAAAAATGGTTTTGACACTTAGCTTAATTAATTAGGGTGTTTAAATTGAAAATTTATTTTCACGCCAGTGATACTAAGAGTGATCCAACTGTTCACCTTGATTTTAATTTAATAAAGGAGTGATCGCCCGGTATTTAATTAGGCGGGGTGTCACAGGTGGTATCAGAGCTTCAGGTTCTAGTGTTCATAGGATCTGTACGACTTATTTTCGCTTTCAGCTTAACATTTTTGCTATAGAGCCCTATTTTTAGGATTGTTGTATTTATGCTTTTACGTTACGTCTTCAGCTATTTGAGATTTGATAATGATTGTAGACTAATAAACTTCTTCACGTTTCAGATGCCTCCGAAATGTGCACCGAAGGATTGGCGTGCCCATGCCGAGGAACCAGCAGCTCCGGCACAAGGCACTATGAATGCTAATGAAGTAGCCGCCATTGCTACTCAGGTGGTGAATGTCACGCTAGCGGTGGTTCAGCAGGCTCCACCCCAGATACAGGCAGTGGCGCCAGTACAAGCACAACTTCCATCTGCATAGGAGAGGGTTAGGGATGCTTTTCAGAAGGCGCATCCCCCTGAGTTCTCTGGTAGCTCAGATATCGTCACAGTCAGCCAATGGAAGAAAGACATCCAGCGGCATCTTCGTATGTATGAGTGCACCGACATGCAAAGGTAGTTATTGGCTTCCTTTAAGCTGGTGGGGGACGCTTTGCAGTGGTGGGAGTCCACTACCACCTTGGAGGAGAGGGACACGATCCCTATTCAGTCGTTTTGGGAGAGGTTTGACCGCAAGTACTTTCCACCCGCCGTGCAGACTGAGATGAGGTGGAAATGACTGAATTTGAAACAGGAGAACTCTACCGTTGCTGAGTATGAGTAGGAGTTCACGAGACTTCTCACCATAGTGCCAGATGAGGCACCTACTGAGAGTAAGAAAATTATGTTGTTTGTGGACGGGTTAGCTTGGAGGATCCGTCAGCATCTTATAGGGAATCTATCCCTGAGTACTTTCACTGATGTACTCAATGCTGCGTTACTACATTGCCAGGATCACCGCTTCCATCTGCAAGGAAGCAAAAGAGCAGGAGAGTTCAGCAAGCAGGGCAGGACTGGGGGTAGTAGTACTAGTGGGGCACCATCTCATATATAGACTCGTCAGCACGAGCAGAGTTCCCATCAGGGGGGACCTGCTAAGCGATTCCGTTCAGGTGATTCTAGACAGGGATTTGGGGGTTATAGGCAAGGCCAGCAGGGCCAGCCTAATCAACAGGGCCAACAGGGAGAACATCGTACCAATCAGGGCCAACAGGGCCAGTGGCAGGGAGGTAACGGCCAGTAGGGCCGTGGTTAGCAGGGTCAGAGGGGAGGTAACTTCATAGGCCGGTGTTTTGTATGCGGCAAGCATGGTCATAAGCGCCAGGATTGCCCAGAGGGTAATAGGGACCCACAGCAGCAGGGTGCCTGTAATGAACCGCAGAGACCACTTTTTCCACCTTCCCTCCTAGCTCCAGCCCAGGTGCCAGCCCTACCAGCAGCTCCAGTGCAGCAGGGGAATTTACAGTACGGACATGTCTATAACATCCACCAGACAGCAGCTCCACAGGCACCAACCGCGATTGAGGGTATGTTTCCTATCCATGGTACTATGGGTCGGGTTTTGTTTGATACTGGGGTGACACATTGTTTTATAGCTACGCATTTTGCAAAGCCCTTAGGGTTGTTAGCCACAGCAGAGAGCACAGTGACGTGTGTAGACTCACCACTGGGGAGTGGGTCGCTTATCTTCTTTATATGCCGGGGAGTGGGGGTAGAGATTGGTAGTTTGGTATTACCTGCAGACATGTTAGTCTTAGATATGCATGAGCATGATGTTATTATCGGTATGGATTGGCTCGCAGCTTATAGAGCCATGATTGATTGCTTCGGTGGGGGCATTATTTTTGCCATTCCGGGGCAAGATATGTTTGTAGTGGCGATGCCTCGCCCAGAGGGAGGTCCGACCGCTCATTTGTATTATATAGAGGAGGATGCCTCTAAGGAGGTTGTGATTCCTTTAGACTCGATCCCTGTCGTTCGTGAGTATTCCGATGTGTTTCAGGAGATACCAGGCCTACCCCCCAGTCGAGAGATAGAATTTGTCATAGACTTATTACCGGATACTAGACCGATAGCACGCGCTCCATACCGTATGGCTTCGGCGGAGATGCGAGAGTTACGAGATCAGATAGAGCAACTGTTAGGTCAGGGCTTCATTCGCAGAAGTACCTCACCTTGGGGCGCTCCAGTCTTGTTTGTGAAGAAAAGAGATGGTTCACTGAGGTTATGTGTGGACTACCGGGAGTTGAACAATGTCACGATACGGAATAAGTATCCGTTGCCTCGAATCGATGATCTGTTCGACCAGCTGAGGGGAGAAACTTTCTTTTGAAGATAGATCTGAGGTCGAGGTACCATCAGCTATGTATTAGAGAGCAGGATGTTTCAAAGACTGCCTTCTTGACGAGATATGGTTCTTACGAGTTCAGAGTGATGCCATTTGGTCTCACAAATGCTCCAATCGTATTTATGGACTTAATGAACCGAGTATTCAGAGAGTTCTTGGATCAGTTTGTCATCGTCTTCATAGATGACACTTTGATATATTCACACTCCGAGGAGGAGCATACCGAGCACTTGAGGCAGGTTCTTCAGACTTTATGAGAGCATCAGTTGTATGCTAAGTACGAGAAGTGTGGATTCTGGTTGTGAGAGGTACAGTTCTTGGGGCATGTTATTTCTGAACAGGGGATAGCAGTTGACCCGATTAAAGTGTCAACGGTGAGGGAGTGGAGACTGCCCACGATACCGACGGAAGTGCGTAGTTTCTTGGGGTTAGACGGATACTACAGGAGATTCATTCGTGGATTCTCCAAAATAGTGGGTCCATTGACGAACCTGACTCGCAAAGGGGTACCATATGTTTGGGATGATGCTTGTCAATTGGCTTTCGACGAGCTGAAAGACAAGCTTACTTCAGCGTCAGTCCTTGCTTTACCAAAGTGAGGTGTGGAGTACCTGGTTTACACTGATGCCTCTTTACGGGGACTTGGGGGAGTACTTCAGCAGGAAGAGAAGGCTATATCTTTTGCCTCCCGTAAGCTTAAGCCGCATGAGAAGGATTACCCCACCCACGACCTGGAGTTAGCAGCGGTCGTCTTTGCATTGAGGATATGGAGACACTATTTATTGGGGGAGAAGTTTCGTTTGTTCACAGACCATAAATCACTGCAGTACCTGGTCACTCAGAGAGAGCTGAATATGCGTCAGTGCAGATGGTTAGAGTTTGTGAAAGACTATCAGTTCGACATACAGTATCATCCGGGGAAAGCCAACGTAATTGCAGATCCGTTGAGCTGTAGACCGATAAATGAGGTAGTGGACGTCTGGAAAGCGAAGTGGAAGGAGTTGGGTCACCAGGACGCAGTAGCCCGTTCCTTCATATCTTTTATGACACTCACACCCGAGATTGTTATGAGGGTAATACAGGCCCAAACCACAGACCCGTTTTGCCAGGAGCAGATTGTACGACTTTTAGCCGATGGTGCTGAGTCCTATTCTGTTAGTTCTGATAGGGGTTTGAGGTTTAATGGGAGGTTAGTGGTTCCATAAGGGGCAAAATTGCGTCATGCAGTGATGACCCAATCTCCCGGGTCCAGATTTACAGTGCATCCTGGAGGAGATAAGATGTACCAGGATATGAGGAGACAATACTAGTGGAGTGGGATGAAGAAGCACATTGCTGAGTTAGTGTCCAAGTGTTCTACCTGCCAGCTGGTGAAGGTGGACCATCAGAAACCGTCAGGATTGCTTCAGCCATTGGAAGTACCTGCATGGAAGTGGGAGAGTATTTCCATGGATTTTACTACAGGGTTGCCTACATCACAACGGGGCCACGACTCCATCTGGGTGATTGTAGACCGTTTGACCAAGGTGGCTCATTTTCTGTCGGTGCGGACAGATTATACCACGGGTCAGTATGCTCAGTTGTTCATTTATGAGATTATCAGATTACATGGGGTGCCCCTGAATATTGTGTCAGATAGAGATAAGATTTTCGTGTCGCATTTTTGGGAAAGCTTTCAGGAGGCTATGGGTATTGAGTTGAGGTTGAGTTCAGCTTATCACCCACAGACATATGGATAGACAGAGCGTACTAATCAGATGTTAGAGAATATGCTACGCATGTGTGTTCTTGATTTTGGAGGAGGTTGGGAGCCACATCTTCCACTGGTAGAGTTTGCTTATAATAACTCTTATCAGTTTACGATTGGTATGGTTCCATTTGAGGCTTTGTATGGCAGGCCTTGTCGTTCTCCAACTTGTTGGCTCGAGGTTGGGGATAACAAGTTGCTAGGACCAGAGGTAGTTCAGGAAACCTCTGCGAGGATTGAGATGATTAAGAGTCGAATTCGAGTAGCCCAGGACAGGCAGAACAGCTACGCCGATGCGAAACGGTTCTTCCGGGAGTTTAATGTAGGGGACCAAGTGTTACTGCGTGTATCTTCTATGAAAGGAGTGATGAGGTTCGACAAGAAAGGGAAGTTGGGCCCGAGGTACGTGGGACCATTTCCCATTATCGAGAGGATTGGGCCGGTAGCATACAGATTTGGACTAACAGAGCATTTACATCGCATTCACAATGTATTCCACATCTCGTCGTTGAGACGGTATCTTCAAGATGATATGGCCCATACTCACATCGCGATAGATGAGATAGACTTACAGCCTGACAACTCTTATGAGGAGAGACCGGTGGCTATCCTAGACTATAGTGAGAGGAGATTGAGGTCGAAGATAGTTCCACTTGTACGGGTCCAGTGGGAGCATCATAACGTGGAGGAATCCACTTAGGAGCGCGAGGTCGATATGCGCGAGAGATATCCAGACTTGTTCTTACTAGGTATGCCTTATTTTCTGAATTTCGGGACGAAATTCCGTTATTAGGTGGGAAGTATGTAATACCCCGTATTTTTATGCTATATTAATTTGGGGCTTTATTAAATTTAATGTGAATTAATTATTTAATAAAAATCCAAAAATTAATTATGTTATAATTATTAACGTGATGAGAGTTAGTAATTATGGGAAATTAGTTGAATATTACTAATGAGCAAAGTAATATATAATATTGGTTATATTGAATGTCACGAGTGAATAAAATGATAATTTTGGAAATTTGAGTTGGGACGTGCCCGTGTCGCGTCGGGACTAAATATTGATAAATAAAAGTGAATATTTTATAAGTTGTTCGTATGGTCGTTTTGAGTGCGCCAACGCGTTCGGAAGGGTCGAGATAGTCAGAAAAGTGTGCCCGGGGGTTTAGTTTGGGTCTCAGGGCGTTTTTAGGCCTAATTAGTACCCCGGGAGGGCATTTTAATCATTTTGTATTTTTGGGTAATTAAACCCACGAAAATTAAAGGGGTTATATCAGATGTTTACATTATCTCCTAGGGTTAGATAACTCAAAACACTAGAACGGCCATTGGAGAAGAGATGAGAGAGCTCTCAAGGCATTCCAAGGCTCAAAACTCAACCGTTTGCACCGCCGCCACCGCCAATGCGTAGATCGCGAGACGGGGAACGCAACCACACCAATTTTGGCACCAAACCAGACTTCTGAAAAGCCCAGGAAAGTGTTTATCTTGCTTATTTCGTTGATGCATCTTTCATATTAGTTTAGGAGTAATTAGGATGAGTTTTTATGGAAGAAACCTAAAAGATGAGATAGGAAATTGCATGTAGGGATGGATTAATTGTTATTCTGGAAACCCCTTAACATGTAGAGGATTGAACCACGAATTTATGAGGTTGTAGATGAAGAAAATTCTGGAAAAGATGGATTGGAACATATTAATGAAATTCTATGGTTCTTGAGGTTTTATATGAATTTGAGGCTTATTGATCCATGTTTAATAATAGAAATCTACATGCTTTACGTTGAAATTCCATAGTATGATGATATAATGTCAGTAGTATAAATTTTGGGTCGATTGGGTACGAAAAATATGGATTTGGTGAAGGTTAGAAGATGAAACCCGTAACTGCAAATCTGCAGATTTCGCAGACCTGCTTGATCGATCGAGCCACATACCTCGATCGATCGACCCCTCCTGACAGACTCCTATTTCCCTTTTTAACTTAGTTAAATTCAAGTTAATGTGAAATAATTCTTGGACACCCTTAATAAAATGTTTTGGGAGATGTGGAAGACCAGTAGGACATATGATAATGTTGGGGCCTTTAATGTGAGTCGAGAATTGTATTTTTGGGATAATTACTTAAGGAACGATGAAATCTTGTATTAAAGGGAGAGATTACGTAAAAATGATTACAACGGAAAATAGATGAATTCCTACTGAATTTATACTTGGGAGAATAGATTCCATGAGTGTTACGTAGTAAGTTGGAAAAACCCTTCGGATTAAAGTTAGAGACGAACCATTATACTTGATAAATAATAATGGGAAAATAAGGATGAATGTTGTGAATGTGGGTTATGGGATAAACCTAAATTGATATAATAAAAGTGGTATATTTATATGATTGTGTATGCATATATTATATACTTGTGAAAATCATTCCCGCGCTACTTAATATCCATGAGGTTTCCGCACTGGGACGATCTTATCTCGTGTGCCTTATGGGGGATATTTACTCGTACCCTAGAAGATAGAAATCCTAGGTACAGGCTATCGAATTGGTAGTCACGGTCCTAAGAGATGTGAGGGTATGTACTGACCTCTTGGAATCTATGCTTCGCCTCAATATTGTTTGTGTATGTATTTATACAGTTCGAGAGTGATTCCGAATTTGTATTCCCCTTAATACGAGCGATACGGGGATTGGATAGTAGAGTATGCCCGCACCATAGTTTTTATGTGGGGTTCTGTTATGATATATATATTATACGAGTAGTTAATATATATATGAAATTATGAAATCTGGAACTGCCTACTGTGATTTGATATGTAGGACATGGTTGATGACTCAAATTTTAATACTTATTTTGAGAAAGTATAATATGACACTGGAAAACTTTATAAGTTAATAAAGTTAAAACGAGAATTTTGGATACTAATTGAAATATTCTTTTCAAACAATTGTATCGTTCAAATTTAAATCCTGCGAATAACCTAAGATAAGTTAAATCCTTGGGGAAAGATATTGTGATATATGATGAGATAAACCATTGGGAAGGTTAATGCGATAGGAGTGCACATTAGAAGAGAGGTGAGAATTTCTCAAGAGAGTGTCGCACTAATATGTTATTGCATTGGCCTGTATCAATTTAAATACTTGCTAAACGAATTTTTAAATCATATACACTATCGGGATCTGACCCGTTTCTATTCCTCTTTCTCTCTTGTATATATATGTATATATTACAGGTGCCCAGCCACAGGGGCGTCTTGTTTAGGATTCCTTGGAAGGAACGTGCTGCAGCTTAGGTGGGAGTTGCAGGCCACTTGCTTAGACGATTTCATTTACTTGATTCCACTTCTATCATTCTCCTTATTGGGCATGTGTCGCCCTTTCCTCTATTTATCTGTTCTATTGGGACATTTGTATTTCATGTATTTCTAGTACTGTTACTTTGGGATTTATTCAGCATGTATGGTTTACTTTAGGTTTTATTGTTAGTAGCCAGTTGTTAATGTTAAATTATTGGATTGATTGGTTCCGATATACTTGGGGTGTGATTCATTATATATTAAATTGATGTAATTAAATTAAAGGAATGTTAAAAATGGTTTTGACACTTAGCTTAATTAATTAGGGTGTTTAAATTGGAAATTTATTTTCACGACAGTGATGCTAAGAATGATCCAACTGTTGACCTTGATTTTAATTTAATAAAGGAGTGATCACCCGGTATTTAATTAGGCGGGGTGTCACATAGTATTTATTTGGAAGTGAATTTAATTATTAGTGTTGGGTTCCCAGTATAGTCCATTACCCAAGTAGTAGGCCCGATACACTCTGGAAGCCTAGTTTATCTTAAGTCCATGCCTCATACCTATTCATTTCGATGTAAGTTAGGGTGTTAGGTTAATGATCCATTACAGATTCATAGAGCGAAACAAGAAAAACAATTTTCTCATTTTTTTGAAGGAATGAGTAGAGATAAAGTATTTTCTCTCATATTTCATTAATTTTTTTATCTCCAAGAGTGGTCACACAGAAGGCTTACTCTAAGTGGATCATATGCTAAAAGATTAAGACAATCAGAGAACTTTATAATGGTTTTTAGGGACCTGGTAAGGCCAACAAGATCATCATATTCACAAATATATTTGTCCTCATACGTATCACATCAACATCCACATGGTATTTTATTCGAAACCATAAGTTTATGCTTTAAACCTAGTTCTTATGTTTTACTTTATATTGCATGATCGGTCAAAGTTCTTTAAGTTGATTTTTTTTCGTGTTCATGTCGATCCCATTTCCCAATATTTGATTCTCAGGACATGATTTAACAAATTTTACTTCAATTTTTGGATTTTATGGATTTACACACCAAATAATTAAGAGATCTTTTTATATTTCTATATTGCTTATTTATTCTCATGTTTGTCTTTTATTTATTTTATAGAATCAAAGATTGTAGTGATGGAGAGGATTTGATGATTACTTGGTAATAATTATTAATCAATGAGATGAATGGTAAAAATGAAATTAATAAAAACAAGATGGGTAAAACTATCAATTACATGGCCTGTTAATTTTTAGTATTTTTTTAAAGTAATAGAGATTGAGAAAGAAAATTTTAAAGTAGTGGAGAAAAATATTAGGACATTTGTACTCACTCATTGTGCACGTGGTAAAATATGAAACCTTTATTCTTATTACTCTCACTTATATATGTCCCTTCATTTATATTTCTCTTCTTCTTTCCCTTCATTTTTATCTATCTACAGTTTTAATGCTCTTAGTTATCTCTCTCCCTTCATTCATATTGAAAAAGATAAACTCTATATTTTTAGCAAAGCTAAAAATCGAAAATAGATTTTTGAAGAAACTCCTATTGTATAATAAAATGATTAACATTAGATGTGTAAAAATAAGAAACACTCGTACAGACTTAAGATTTGAAATTCTTGTTAAAAGAAGCAAATCAAATAAATTATTCATAATAAACTAGATTCAATCAGAGAAGCAGATAAGTCTTAAGAATACACAAAGAGAGAATAACACCAGATCTAACATGGTAAAACTTCAAACCTAGAGAAAACGTCCACAGCTCCCCCTACAAAGTAAAACCAAAAAAGTCCACTAAATAAAGAATTGAGTTTACAAATACAAACATCCAACTAATCAAAATAAAAAGATATATACCTAAAACTTTGCAACACCTCAAGGTACTTTTCTGATTCAGCCGCTTGATGTAAATAGTACTCCATCAAGATTTTTGTCAACTAAGAATTTTATTCTCAAGATAAGTGTTGTGTTTGAAACTATGTTCGTGAAAAGTGACCTATTCAATAAGAACATGCAAGTCAAACATGCACACTTAATATTGCAAATAGACATATCAAATTACAATAGGTTTTTATATGGAAGAATCTAAACAAAGTATACCAAAAATTATTTAAGGCAGTTTGGATTTCTGTTAACAACACTAAAATGGATATAAAAGGATATTTCCTGAAGAAAGGATTTCAAAAGATATAAAATCAATTTCTCAAAAAGTTTTAAAATTTAAACACTTAGGCATCTTTTGATATATTTTATTTTGAAAGAAAATATTATGGATATTTAAAGAAAATATATTGTAACAACCCCCATTTTCTCACGTAAAGGCTGGCTAGGCACGATATACCAAAGATGTTATTTTAAAATATTGTTATTTTAAAAAGGTCGATACTTTAAACTTTATGAATATCTCACTCACAATAATTAAACTCAACCAAACAACCTAAAATAATAGATTCAACATCAAGTAAATATTAGAACTCCAGCATAATGTAAATAAATAAATAAATCTTGGGCTTATGCCTTTACAATGTTTCCCAAATAAAATAACTAGACTTTGGCAGAAAATCACCTAGGAAGAGTAAAAAATCAGGAAATCTGCTAAGCACCGAAAGATCGTAAGGCCGGTACAGCAACGGTCCTCCTATCCCTGTCTAGAAATAACTTGGTGGAGGGGACAATTATAATTTGGGTTTGAGCCCCAGGTGTGCAAGAATTTACTTAATTAATTTATGATCTAATAATATAGTCAATGCACAATAATCATTTCCCATTTGTCATTCACATGCATCTAACACCTCACCCCTTATCTAAGTGTTATATGTTTTGCATCCCAACAGTCCCCAAATAATAACTATCACTACGAGTCAAATTAATAAAATGGTTAAATGATTTAAGTGCACCGACTACATTTTATTATCAATTCCTGTAGTGTCACAGTCTTTTAATTTTCACATAAATGGCATAAACATCTATTATGCATGAATGAATCATAATTGTAATTTGTGTCCACATTCTTAGACATTTCAGTTTATCTCATATAAAGTCCAGGTAATTATATACAAGTCCTTTATATACATATATGACACACAAGGGCTTCTACCATTGGTGTCTAATTCGTTAGCTATATCGGCAAGTCCATGGAAATCTTTTATCCTAAGAAGACATCACAAAACACACAGAAATTGCAGGTGATCCCTATGCAAGACACTTGTACACGGCCCAAACCCAGCGGTGATACAGGAATGGTCAGTGCCAACACCTACAACTCGTGTGTGGTGCCTCCATGTAGTACCTATATGCCCTACACATCGTCAAGTCCGCCTGTGCCGATGTTTGGTATGAGGCCCGAATGCGCGAACCCTTGAGCCGATAGAACGGTCCACAGGTATGTCCACACAAATAATAATGCATATTATAATTCCATGTAATATGTATAGGTAATTACTCCATAATTATCATTAAAAGTCCAACAAAAGTCCACACCATTTTCCAATTGTAATTAATTTATCATCAATAAATTATTAATACCAATCCATAAAAAATATTACTTAACCACCTAGTTAGTTGTAATTATTATTAATTAAAGTATGGGTGTAACATCACTCCATAAATAAATTAACCCACAATTAATTCACTTCCCCAATTTACAATAGTGTTTCTTATTATCTCCCCTATTTCTATTCCTGTTGCTAAGACAAAATTTAAAAGGTTATTAAATTTAGGTTGAGGGCAAAAGGAATGGAACCATCCAATCACCCGACACGTCGTTCGAATGACCATGAGGATCGTTCGCGTGACAGGGCATGTCACTCGAACGACTCACGACATCGTTTGAGTGACCTATGTCTTCTTCCCTTATCTGTTTCCCCATTTGTATTGTTCCCAGATCTAAAATTTTTAACCCATAAACTTTTTGCAAATCCCAGTACACTAACTCAGAAAATTCATAGCTTCAAACCCCAAAGTAACCCATCCAAGGTATTCTAAATTCCCAACATAAACTCGTACATATGAAGGATCCTAAATACCTAATTAATTCTCAAATTTTAGCCTTCTCGAAATCAGAACATGGGTATTTATTTGGTTGTTCGGATCAATATTTTCAAATCTAAAATTTCAGGGTTGTCTGCTATATTAATTCACAAAACATTTCCAATTAATTTAGAAATCTTAAGTAATATACCACAAATAATCAGATTTATCATACCTAACTTTCTCGGATAAATCCTACATTTAAATCAAACCTTTACATATGTTATACATCATCAAATCAAACATCTCAAGCCCTAAATCCTAGAAATCTAAAAGGGACAGTTATGATGCATTGAGAAATAAATTGGAAACACAAATTAAGAAAGATAATTCTTGCCTTGAAATATGTACAAGAATTTCTCTTGAAGCTCCATTGATTTTTCCATTTGTTTTTCCTTTTTTCATCCTTTTTGGGTATTTGTCCTATTTTCTCTCATAGCTTTTAATCTAGGTTTTCTCTAATGATAGTGGGGGAGTGATTTACCCCCACATAAACACTTAATTAGTGGTTAATCCCAAGTTGGGCCTAAAACCCAACTTTGGGATCGCTAAATGGACCTGAATCCAAAACCCAACTAGTCCAAAAGCTCCCCAACTCATATACCTATGACCCGGGACCAATTCTATTTAAAACATAAAATTGAGTTTCTAACGCTTCCCAAAACGCATCCCAATTATTTTTATTTCACTTATACATTTTATTTTGTTAAAATGACACGTGCCCATAAATTTATTTATGTGTTATTTATTTTTCACTGGGAAGTCCATTATGTCCAGTTGAGTTTTATCTTTATGTTATGATGAATAATTTTTTATTTAAAAATCAAAATTTTTACTCATCTAAATTTAAATTCATCTCATTTAATTTATTCCCAAATTAATATTTAAATTAACGAATTTAAAATAGTCCAAGTAGTTTTTTCTAAAATTACGGGGCCTTACATTCTCCTCCCCTTATAAGAGAATTCCATCCTCGAAAATCGCCAAAGCCCAACCTTATGTTTTTATTCGCGTTATAACCCAAGTTTTTTATGCTCAATTATTCCATACTCATATCCCATGGGATAAAAGAAAAGGCTCACCCATATCTATCATAACATCACTGGGGTGTTCATATATTCCACATTATATGTACACACACGTAATACTAATAATGATGGATGGCATATATACATTTAATTTGTACCATTCATACCAAGCATATCCATATATCAAATCTTTCACCATATATGTACATGAGAAAGAAAATAATGATCTCACTTTCCTCAACTCCCGACTTTGGGTAATTTTGTGCGTGGGACGTATATCAAGTGAAATCCAAATAAAGAACCCTCCCGATACACTATTGTATGGATTAGTCAATTATTGAGATCCATCGTTCGAAGAAAAGAAGGAAATAGAAATAAAAATAAATGTGTACATCAATAAAGTAAATTCTAACTTTTGTCCATTGATAATTAAAGTCTCAAATCGCCAAAGGAAAACACTAAATCCCAATAAATTTACCCATTTAATTATACTAATAATCATAACCCCAAAATTTCCTATTATCTAACATCTCTTAGCTCCCGACCTTTACTACTTTCATACGTAGGATGGCTCGCAAGTGAAATCTAAACAAGGAACCCTCCCGATACACTACTGTATAGCATTGTCAGTTCTTGAGATCTGTTAGTCCATGACCCATGTCTATAATGTACTCAACTAATTTTATAAGGCTCTTCAGGACCTATTGTCTCTCATTTAACCATATTTAAGACTCAAAGTGTCACCATTTCATTTAGTATTTTCTGTCGTGAAAATAAATATTAATGCCAACTAGTCACACCACATTTGACTATTTAATTTAATTATTTCCATAAATATCAACGTAAAACCTATGGTTTAAGCTCTACCGAGGTAAATTCCCATACCCTTACATATGAGGCATTATAGGTGCTTGTCCTTCAACTCGTGGGTGAAATAATACAAAGCGTTTATATAAAACGGAGTCTACCCTCACTAATGTGCAAACGAGATATCCTCTACTAAGGAGTACTGTGAAATTGTACTAAACTAAGCATGTCCTACAAAATAAAAGAATTAGGGATCATACCATCACTATTTATGTTGGTGCTGGTCCCTCTCCTGGTGCGATGTGATACACGTGGCCGTACTGCAGCTATGGCTGCTGTCCATGAGGTGGAGCGGGTAGCGTTGGCACAGTTGGCATTACCACCACGGGTTGTACCTGCAGTGGTCAACCCTCCCCCTGGGGTACCTAGTGTCCATACTGTCCCTAACTCCTTTGCCACTCGATTCCCCCGAAGGAACCTCCTGGCGAAGTGTCCCTTCTCACCATAAACATAACAATTGTCTTGGAACTGGTGCCTGTCTGGCGGGGCCCCCTGTTTGTTCCCATTATCGGAACCCCTAGATCTCATGTGTTGCTGTGAAGGTTGAGGACCCTAAGATTGGTGGGCCTCCTGACTATTACTCCCATTGCCTTATTATGCTAGTTGGATGTCTCGGAGCGATGTCTCTTCTCCCCCTTATCTTTCTGAAATGCCCTATATTCCTGGAAATGCAGTAAAGCAGCATTCACTACCTGGTTATATGTACTGAAAGACGGATTCCCCAATAGTGACTGTTTGATTTGCCAAATCATCCCTGACACAAACTTCTATATCTTCCTTTGTTCTTTGCTCACATCCTCCTTAGCAAATTTGGAAAGAGCGGTAAAATCTTCCTCGTATTTTTCCATAGCAAGACTCCCCTGCTTAAGGTCCATGAACTTCTTCTGCATCTCTAATTGCATTGCTCGAGAATAGTACTTCCCCTAAAATCTCTCCTAAAACTCATCTATGGTAAGACTGTCCCTCTCAGCTACCATCGTATTCACTTCCCACAATTAAAGTGCGGCCCCCCACCAATCGGAATGAAGATAACATTTGCTTCTTCATGAATGTGCACTCTACCATCCTTAAGTGTCGCTGAATATCCCGCTACCACTAGAATATTTGAACTTCCCTCAAACTCTAACAGTTAGCCTTTAGTGAACGCCTCATGTTCTCTATCCCATATGTAACCTGATGTATGTGCTGGTATGGCCACCTGGTATGGTGGTGGCTGCTGCGGTGCCTGTGGCGGTGGAAAGTGCTAGATTATGACTGCCATAGTCGTAGAGACAACCTAAGACTAGATGGTGGCTATTTTAATGTGGGTAATAAGCCATGGGGCCTGCGATGGCTCCGGGTGAGCCTCCTCCTCCTCCTCAATGAGTGGAACCACTTGCCTCGTCTGCCCTTACATCCGTTTTCCATTTGTAAGCAAACAAGGTTTGACTTAGTAACTGATCATAAAGAATAAAATGATTCCTAAACATAGGGCTCTACATCAAATAACGTAATGTCGATTATAACGAGCTAAAACACAGATCCTAAGGACACTAGAACCGTGTGTTAGATATGACTTTTCGATATATGTTTTTTGTCGTTCTGCAAATCCTTTATCCATCAAAAATCTTTACAAACCTATAAAAGTAGAAAAAAACTAGAATATAGTGGTAAGTGAGGTATCAATCCACATCTAAGGGTGAAACACAAAAATTGGAGAGGACATATATAGATTCATTTGCATTTTATTTTATTTTTCTATTTTTTTTTTGGCAATTTATATTTTTCAAGGGATTTTTTTAACTAACTAACTATATACTAATTTTTAAAGTACTAACTAAGAAGTAAAAGATAATTTAAGAAAAGTGAGATAAACAAAATTGTCCAAATAAGTAAACTAACAAAATTGGACTCATGAGTGCTTCAAATTTCATCCCATAAATGGGAGATTAGCCCTCAATAATCATCATCCAAAAAATATAAGATAAATAAATCACTACAAGAATTTGCACCATTAGCAACAATATTTAACAACACAAGCTATTTTTGTTGCCAAAGATACCCTTTTGGCAACAAAATCTTAATTATGTTACCAAAAGGCCATTTTACATTGTACTTTTGGCAACAAAAATAAAACTTGTTGCCAAAGGTTAAAATTTCAAGCAGAAAGCTAGCAAAATAAAATGGGGGAAAATTGTAACTTTTAGCATCATATTTTTTTATTTCTAAACATGACCTAACTTTTGACAACATAGGAGTGTGTTGAGAAAATATCCCACTTTTGGCAACAAAAAAAATTATGATGCCAAAAGTATTTTATTTCATTTCTTACTTATTTTTCTTATACATTTAAGTTAACTAAGAAGCTAACAAAACAAAAAAAAAATGATCTGTTCTCACAAAAAACCTAGACTCGATCGAAAAAAAAAAGCCGCGCCTAAAACTTTCCCTCCGGCCACCTCTGATCTCCCTCCGGTCGCGTCTCTCTCTTGCAGATCCAGCCGCGTCTCTCTCTTGCAGATCCAGCTGCCTCTATCTCTTGCTCTCGTCTGTTAAAAATCCGATCTTAGTTTTGTTCCAGGTTACCTTAGTTACGGTTTAACCCCAGATTTGAGTTCTCTCTCTGATTTGAAGACTGAATGCCTCTATTGTACATGAGCAAATCGAAACATACTACCACGAAAAACACAGCCCAAGCTCGATTCAGTTCTGGTGGCCTATGGTTTAGTTGTGGTTTAACCCGAGTTCTGATTTTCCCCTATCCGATTTGAAGACTGAAAAAAATAAAGGGTTCAAATAAATTTTGTTGTGATGGTCCCTTTAGTTTTTTAGTTTTTTTTTTAATTTAGTTAAGTTACTATTTTTATGGTTAAATCGATTTACCGACAATTGTTTGTAATTATTCTGATTTCTTTTCACTTATTTATTTCATTTTTTTTATAAATAAACATTAAAAGATATTTTTAACTTCAGATTTTATTGTAATATATTGCATTCTAATTTCATTATAATATTCAGTTAGGGCCTTTTTGGTTGTCCCCAAAATTATAAATTAGCCCATTTAAAATTAACTTATTCATGAATTGCCTTATTATTAGTGTTTGGTTACAAGAATGAACAAATTCAAAAATGAACCAATTCATGTTGATTCAAAAAAAACTTAAAACTAGTTCATTTCACCCAAAGCTTGAAATTGCACAATTTATAATTACAACATGAATCTTAAATGCACAACCCCCATAGAGTACTCTCACCACACTACTCTCTCTCTATATATATACACACATGCACACACACACACACATATATCAAAAGTAAATAACTTCATTTTTCTTTTCCAAACACACCACAAATTAGATTTAAACCCATTTAAAATTAATACAACGATAATCTATTCATTTCAAATTGATCAATTTATAAAATTAAATAATTTACGCGACCAAACGGGCCCTTATATGTTTGTAATGCTAATAAGTCATTTTTTTGTTAACAGTTATAATTTAAAAGCGTGAAAGCTTCAGACCTGCCTCTATTTGACCTGTCAGGCTCCATCTCCATTTTTCCTCTCTTCGGCTCCAACTTGCTGGTAACTTGTTAACTCGTCCATATTTTTTTTTTAATTTGACATAATTGGTTTGAAATTTGAATGATGTTTATATTTATGTTTCCATTCAAGAATTGTTTTAACTTATAACTTATGTTATTTCCATTTTTTAATTTATAATGTTGAAATTAATGTTTAGAAGATATGTACATTGCTTTTCAATTATAGTTTTAATAGTATTTTTGCAAGGGGTTGGTTGTGGTCTAAGAATTTAAAAGTAAAGCATAAATAGTATTATCTGATTGGTTGTTTTAATGTGATGAGCAATATAAATTTTAAAACATTTATTATTATATATATAGCTTACATATAACAAAGATATAACTGTAACATATATATATATATATATATATATATATATATATATATATATATATATATATATATATATATATATATATATATATATATATATACAACATATATCTTGTATACAACTATATATATAACATATAATTATATAGCTGCATGGACGTAAATTTACAAAAAATCTAGACTTAAGCATAAAAACAAGCCATCGAAGGGTGAAAACGTAAAATAAACACAAAACGATCCCGTAAGAGGCACGAACGCCTCACACAGGATCGATGTAACTCGTAGGAATCGGTCGCGTAGTGACGGCGCTCCCGGTTTGAGTGTACGACATAAATTTGCAAAAAGTTGGACTTATGCATAACCTGCCATCGTAGGGTGGAAACGTAAAATAAACACAAAACGATCCTGTAAGAGGCATGAACGCCTCGCTCGGGACCAATGTGACTCATAGGAACCGATCGCGTAGTCATGGGGCTCCAGGTTTGAGTATACGACGTAAATTTGCAAAAAATTTAGACTTATAAAAACATGCCATCGAAGGGTGAAAACGTAAAACAAGCACAAAACGGTCCCGTAAGAGTCACGAACGCCTCGCACGGGATCGATGTAACTCGTAGGAACCGTCCGTGTAGTCACGACGCTCCCGGTTTGAGTGTACGGCCTAGATTTGCAAAAATTTAGACTTAAGCATAACATGCCATCGAAGTGTGAAAACGTAAAATAAACACAAAACGGTCCGGTAAGAGGCACGAACGCCTCGCGCGGGGCCATTGTGACTCGTAGGAACCGACCGCATAGTCACATGGCTCCCGGTTTGAGTGTACATCATAAATTTACAAAATATTTAGACTTAAGTATAAAAACATGCCATCAAATGGTGAAAATGTAAAACAAGCACAAAACGGTCCCGTAAGAGGCCCAAACGTCTCGCACGGGATCGATGTGACTCGTCGAAACCGACCGATTAGTCACGAGGATCCCAGTTTGAGTGTACGACGTAAATGTGCAAAAAGTTAGACTTAAGCATAACATGCCATCAAAGGGTGAAAATGTAAATCATCCACAAAATGGTCGGGTAAGAGTTACTAACACCTCACACGGGATCAATGTGACTCGTAGGAACAGACCGTGTAGTCACGGAGCGCCCGGTTTGAGTGTACGATGTAAATTTGCAAAAAATTAGACTTAAGCATAAAAATATGCTATCGAAGGGTGAAAGCGTAAAACAATCACAAAACGGTCGGGTAAGAGTCATGAGCACCTCGTACGTGACCAATGTGACTTGTAGGAACCGACCGCGTAGTCACGGGGCTCCCGATATGAGTGTACGATGTAAAGTTACATGACATTTAGACTTAAGCATAAAAACATGCCATCGAAGGGTGAAAACGTAAAACAAACACAAAACGGTCCCGTAAAAGTCGCGAACACCTCATACGGGACCAATGCGACTCGTAGTAATCGACTTCGTACTCACGGAGCTTGCGGTTTGAGTGTATGACATAAATTTGCAACAAATTTAGACTTAATAATAAAAACATGACATCGAATGGTAAAAACGTAAAACAAACAAAAAACGGTCTTGTAAGAGTCATGAACGCCTCGCACGGGATCAATGTGACTCGTAGGAACCGATCACGTAGTCTAGGGCCTCCCGGATTAAGTGTATGATGTAAATTTGAAAAACAATTTAGACTTAAGCATAAAAACATGCAATCGAAGAGTGAAAATCTAAAGCAACCACAAAACGGTCCCGTAAGAGGCACGGACGCGCCTCGCACGAGATCGATGTGACTCATAGGAACTGGCCGCGTAGTCCCAGCGCTCCCGATTTGAGTGTACGACATAAATTTGCAAAAAGTTACTTAAGCATAAAAAAAATCAACGAAGGGTGAAAACATAAAATAAATATAAAATAGTCCCGTAAAAGTCATGAACACCTCGAACGGGACCAATGTGAATTGTAAGAACTGACTACGTAATCACAAGGCTCCCAGTTTGAGTGTACGGCGTAAATTTGCAAAAAATTAGACTTAAGGATAAAAACATGCCATCGAAGGGTGAAAATGTAAACCAGTCACAAAACGATCCGGTAAGAGTCACGAACACCTCGCATGGGACCAATATGACTCATAGGAACCAACCGCGTTGTCACGGGGCTCCCGATTTGAGTGTACGACGTAAATTTGCAAAACATTTAGACTTCAGCATAAAAACATGCCATCGAAGGGTGAAAACATAAATCAAACACAAAATGGTCCCGTAAGAGGCACGAACATCTCGCAGTGGATCGTTGTGACTCGTTAGAACCGACCGGTTAGTCACGAGGATCTCGATTTGAGTGTACGACATAAATTTGTAAAAAGCTATACTTAAGCATAACGACATGCCAGCGAAAGGTGAAAACGTAAAACAACCACAAAACAGTCTGGTAAGAGTCACGAACACCTCGCACGGGACCAATGTGACTCGTAGGAATAGATTGCGTAGTCACGGGGCGCCCGATTTGAGTGTATTATGTAAATTTGTAAAAAAATAGACTTAAGCATAAAAACATGCCATCGATGGGTTAAAATATAAAACAATCAGAAAACGGTCCAGTAAGAGTCACGAGCACCTCGAATGGGACCAATGTGACTCGTAGGAACTGACCGCGTAGTCAAGGGGTTCCCAGTTTGAGTGTACGACGTAAATTTGTAAAAAGTTAGACTTAAGCATAAGAAAATTTCATCGAAGGGTGAAAATGTAAAACAAAGACAAAATGGTCCCGTAAGAGGCATGAACGCCTCGCACGGGATCGATGTGACTTGTAGGAACCGGCTGCATAGTCACGGCACTCCCGGTTTGAGTGTATGACTTTAATTTACAAAATGTTAGACTTGGGCATAAAAACATGCCATCGAAGGGTGAAAATTTAAAACAAACACAAAATGGTCCCGTAAAAGTCACGAACACCTCACACGGGACCAATGTGACTCATAGTAACCGACCGCGTTGTCACCGGGCTCCCGATTTGAGTGTACGACGTAAATTTGCTAAAAAATTAGACTTAAGCATAAAAGCATGCCATCGAAGGGTGAAAATGTAAATCAACCAAAAAATAGTCTGGTAAGAGTCACGAACGCCTCGCACGGGATCAATGTGACTCGTAGGAACCGACTGCGTAGTCACGGGGCTCTCGCTTTGAGTGTATGACATAAATTTGCAAAAACTTTAGACTTAAGCATAATAACATGCAATCGAAGGGTGAAAACCTACAACACCCATAAAACGGTCTCGTAAGAGGCACGAATGACTCACACGGGATCGATGTGACACGTAGGAACCGACCGCATAGTCACGACACTCCCGGTTTGAGTGTACAACGTAAATTTGCAAAAAGTTAGGTTCACTCATAAAAAAATTTCATCGAAGGGTGAAAATGTAAAATAAACACAAAACGGTCTCGTAAGAGTCATGAAAACCTCACACGGGATCGATGTGACTCGTAGGAGCCGATCGCGTAGTCATGGGGCTCCCGATTTGACTGTGCGACGTAAATTTGCAAAAAATTAGAGTTAAGGATAATAACATGCCATCGAAGGATAAAAATGTAAAACAACCACAAAACGGTCCAGTAAGAGTCACGAACACCTCATACGGGACCAATGAGACTCGTAGGAACTGACTGTGTAGTCATGGGGCCCCCGGTTTGAGTGTACGATATAAAGTTGCATGACATTTAGATTTAAGCATAAAAATATGCCATCGAAGGGTGAAAACATAAAACAAGCACAAAATGATCCCGTAAGAGGCACGAACACCTTGCACGGGATCGGTGTGACTCATAGGAACCGACTGGTTAGTCATGAGGATCCCAGTTTAAGTGTACGATGTAAATTTCCAAATAATTAGACTTAAGCAAAAAAACATGCCATCGAACGGTGAAAGCGTAAAATAGCCACAAAACGGTCCTATAAGAGTGACGAACAACTCGCACGGGATCAATGTGACTCATAGGAACAGACCGCGTAGTCACGGGGCTCTCGATTTGAGTGTACGACGTAAATTTGCAAAAAAATTAGACTTAAGCATAAAAACATGCAATCGAAGTATGAAAATCTAAAACAATCATAAAACGGTCCCGTAAGAGGCATGAACACCTCTCACGGGATTGATGTGACACATAGGAGCCGATCGCGTAGTCACGACGCTCTCGGTTTGAGTGTATGACGTAAATTTGCAAAAAGTTAGACTTACGCATAAAAAAAATTCATCGATGGGTGAAAACGTAAAACAAACACAAAACGGTCTCGTAAGAGTCACGAACACCTCACACGGGACCAATGTGACTCGTAGGAACCGATCGATTAGTCATGGGGCTCCCTGTTTGAGTGTACGACGTAAGTTTGCAATAAATTAGAGTTAAGGATAAAAACATGCCATCAAAGGGTGAAAATGTAAAACAGCCACAAAACGGTCCGTTAAGAGTCATGAACACCTCGTACGGGACCAATGTGACTCGTAGGAACCTACCGCGTAGTCACAACGCTCCCGGTTTGAGTACACGATGTGAAGTTGCATGACATTTAGACTTAAGGATAAAAACATGCCATAGAAAAGGACCCAGATATAGCTGCTCCCGAATAGTAAGATTTAATGGAAGTACCCCTCACGAACGATAAAACTGAAATCGCAACTAATTTAACTTTAATGACAACCTTTTTCAGCTTTCAAGACTTGACAGTTATCGCTGAAGCCTTAATGGATGTTACAGATCAACCCTCGTATCAACCCCCATATCTGCCGCTGCACCCTCCGCAACAGATCTTTAAGATGTGAGCTACTGCAATAGATCTTCCCCTGTTGTAAAGAAGATAATTAAAAAAAACTATCAACGTATTGAGAGTGCCATTCAATGTATTGAGAGAAATTACAAAAACTTACATTAAAAAGAACATACACTTATTTCTAATGGTACCTCGCCTTAGAAAAACCAAATAATTGCTGCTGGTTATATCTAATAGAGTAGCCCAGCTCCATAAATGCAATATCTTGGGTCAGAGGTGAAAATACTCAATAAATGTTTCACGAAACGCGTTTTGCACTTAGATTGCAAATGGCTATTTCAAACAAACTTAAATGAATATAAATAATCTGAGGAACAACGGTGTTAGACACGGCACAGAACCTCAAATGAATTCCAATCGATGTAGTCATATGTATACACAGTAGTATCAAATGAGAAGCAACCACAAATTTGTACCCGGGCCACTTGGTTTTCATTGAATAAAACCAAAATCTTATATGAAAGAAAACTTGAAAATAAGTCCATCATAATTAGTAAAACAGAACATAAAATTACGAAGACACTACCCAACAAAAAAAATTCCAAATGATTGCTCAACCAAAAGTTCCAGTTCTCGTCAATCCTTATAAATAAATCAGAAGCTCCAGTTCTTCTAGAACAAATCCGATACACCGACAGTTTTGTTTAATAATGTATACAAAAATAGTCCTGATTAGTAGAAATCCAGTAATCTCTATCTATGCTGATTTTTTTGTTTTGGCCAGATATTTCATTCAACATTTAATGCAAAGACCTACTTGTGACCAAGCATTTCTCTTGATAGGAACCTGACTAATTTAATAGCCATAAAGTTTCATATCAAAGTATACATATATATACATATATATAACAGTATGGCAGTCTCTATATATGCATACAGTATGTATAATATATATATATGTATACACTAAGCAGCATGTATATATGTATACAGTATGTTAGTAGTATGTATATATGTATACAGTATGTCAGTATGTATATATGTATATAGTAGGAAGTATGTATATATGTTTACAGTATGTCAGTATGTATATATGTATACAGTATGTATAATACATGTATATATATATATATATATATATATATATATATATATATATATATATATATATATATATATATATATATATATATATATATATATATATATATGTGTGTGTGTGTGTGTGTGTGTGTGTGTGTGTGTATATAGTATGTATATATAACAGAATGTATAGAACTATTATATACACATACATGTATATATATATGTATATACAGTATGTATATATAACTGTTATATATACATATATAGTATGTATATATAACAGAATGTATAGAACTGTTATATACACATACATGTATATATATATGTATATACAGTATGTATATATAATTGTTATATATATATATAACAGTTATATGTACATATACATGTATATATATACAGTATGTATATATATATATATAACAACTATATATACAGTTATATATACATACTGCATATATAACTGCTATATATACTGTATATATATATAACTGCTATACTGTATATACTGTATATATATATAACTGCTATATATATAACTGCTATATAATATACATACATGTATATGTATATATAACTGCTATAGATATTAGATATATACGGTATGTATATATAGCTGTTATATATATATATATATATATATATATATACAATATGTATATATATATATAACAGTGTATACATGTATATGTATATATACATATACATGTATACACTGCTATATATATATATAACAGTGTATATAACTGTGTATATATATATAACAGTGTATAACAGTATGTATATATAACTGTTATATACACTGCTATATATATATATATACAATATGTATATATATATATAACAGTGTATACATGTATATGTATATATACATATACATGTATACACTGCTATATATATATACATGTATATATATATATATATATATATAACAGTTATATATACATGTATATGTATATACATGTATACACTGCTATATACATATATACATGTATATGTATATATAACTGTTATATATATATATATATGTACAGTGTGTATATATAACAGTTATATATATATATATATATATATATATATATATATATATATATATATATATATATATATATATACCAATCACAACATGCCACGTGTTCTTTTAATTTGAAAATTGGGACTAAAAATGAAAACGAAATGTTTGTTGTCCTATATCCATAATCAATATTATTTTAAGTCCTAAAATTACATAATCTATTGTTTTAAGTGTTAGGGAGTAGTTCATATATATATATATATATATATATGTATGTATAATAGTTATATACAGCTATACATATGTATAATAGTATATAACTATTATACATATATATAACAGTATATATATAACTGTTTATATAAACATATATATGTTGTGTGAAGTACTTGGTGTTCGATGGTTGTGTGAAGTACAATTGAAGAATTATGAAGTGTATATAATTATGTCTAATCACATATTTATAAAGCGAATGGTTTCCACATTTTATACATGTTGTTTGGAATAAATTTCTTTTGATGTTCTCATATTTGTTATAGTCTATGAAGCACGGACTCGACACGTAATACGTGTTTCAACACGACACGCGACAGGTGATTTTTTCAAAAACTAGGATACGACATGCTAGGATACGTATAATATATAATATATGTTAAAATATATAATATATATTTAAATATATAAATATATATTAATGTTATAAAATAGATTTTTTTCCATAAAATACATTATCAGAGCATTCTTAACATAAAATTAAGAGAATGGACCATATAAAACAAAATTCAAACACACTATAACATTAAAAATCATAAATAAGGCAGAATCATAACAGCATAAGAAAAAAAATAAAAAAAACTGTCCTTTTTATGTGTCCCAGCATGTCAGGAGCATGTCCCAGTGTGTTGGCAACGTGTCCCAACGTGTCGGGAACGTGTCCAAATATGTTCCAACGTGTCCCAACGTGTCGGCAACATGTCGGAGTGTGTCGCGTGTCGGACTCGTGTCAAAGCCGACTTGTGGCTTTCGGGAGAGTGTCGGTGCTTCATAGGTTATAGTGCCAGGCAGAATTTCATGTATTGTACACCGATATCTTTGCATCGATATACTTTTGTATGCTTGAAATCAACGAATGGTAATGTGATACACTCCCTGTTTATTTCAGAGTATATACACCCAACAGTTTGTGACATAGTAAATACTCTGAAAAACACAATGCCGATCCTCCAAACAGAGCAGGTACTTGAATATAGGAGGTACTCAATGGAGTATCAATCCAAACATAAAAACATAAAACATGCCATTAAAGCATACATTGTTATTGCTCCAATAAAACACAACAATCACTGCATTATATTATAAATAGTTATTATCTTTTGAAGTCGGATTGATAATAATTTATTTTGTATTTTTTTAGAATGAAAATGGATTTGAAACACATGGAAAAGTCAATGGATATGGAGGAGCCAGGTATGTAGCTATTCGGATACTATGGTCGTGCGGGCTCGTATATACTATTTTTAGACGTTAAATCGATGGAAGGGATTTTTTTGTGGTTTAGCTGCGGTTTTTGTTGTTGTTGGGTTTATTTTAATTTTAAAACATATTGGATTTCATGAATAAACAAAGGAAACTCTGCCAAAATTTTCTAAAATTAAATAGTGTTTTAAATTGATCAAGTCAAACATACATGCATTTGAAGTTATACAAACCCATTTAGTCATTTATTTTTATATCTTGTGCTGGTTAATGATGGATTTTTCTTGGAGTTATTATGTTCGTGATGGCTTGGAGCTGCGGTTTCTTATAGTGTAGGGGAGCGATATTGTCATCGTCATTTTTGTTTACGTGGATTTTTTTAACATCTTTTGATGTGTTAATGTATTAGGGTAGATCATGTTTACATCTTTTGTTATGTTCTTATTTGGGAGGCATTTATTTTTTACCTTTATACTTGGATTGTGATGGAATATTATTTTGTAATTCATATTTATGAGATTTGGTTGAAAATTGTGGAACTTTGTATTACTTATAATTGTATGAAAATGCGTAATGTTATTTTGGATGATAAGGTTGCTTGATGAAAAAAGTGCAGGTTTAAAAGTGCTTCCAATTGCGAAAAAATAATAGGTAATAAATAAAAATATTGTACTTTTGGCAACACCTTTTTTGTCTATCACTTTGGATATGGCAACACATATTTGGTTGCCAAAGGTACCGCTTTTGGCAACACAAGAGTTGTGTTGCCAAAGGTATGTCTTTTGGCAACACAAGAGTTGTGTTGCCCAAAGTCTATACCTTTGGCAACACAAGAGCCATGTTTCCAAAGGTATAGCCTTTTGGCAACATAGCTCTTGTGTTGTCAAAAGCCGTACCTTTGTCAACACAGCTCTTGTGTTGCCGAAGGTATAGCCATTTGGAAACACAACTCTTGTGTTGCCAAAAGTCTTACCTTTGGCAACACAGCTCCTGTGTTGCCAAAGGCTATAGCTTTTGGCAACACATCTCCTATGTTTCCAAAAGCTATAGCTTTTGGCAACACAACTATTTTTGTTGCTATTGAGTGACTTTTGGCAACACAAATAATATTTTTTATTATAAATTTGACAAATTAAAAAATACTTTTGGCAACACAATTGCGTGTTGCCAAAAGTACACCTTCAGCAACACAATCCTGCTGTGTTGCCAAAGGGTTTCCTAGACATACACTTGGCAACAAGTTGTCAACATAGCAAAATATGTTACCAAAATCTTTTAGCAACATATTTCTAACTTTAGCGACATAATTTGTATGTTGCTAATGGTGCAAATTCTTGTAGTGAATGAAGCATGAGGTGATTAAAATCAAAGTAACAAGAGAGGAATATATCAAACCCATATAAGTCTTGAATTGAAGCAAATCTTCGATTACATCAACAATTACACTCAAAAATGGATTCTCACTAATGAATTTATTGAATCTAAACTAAAAACTAGAAAATAAAAATAAAATAAAAAAAGATAGTGGATGAATTCATAATGGACAATTAAATAATAAAAGAGATTTGCTAAAAATGCAAATCCTAACATTATAAAATTGTACATTAGAGCTCATTCAAAGAAATAAATTCTATATCATTACTTTATATTGAGATAATTGTTAAAAATGCAAAATCTCAACATAAAGGAATGGGTTAGAATTTACCTCCTATAAGGGATGAATTCAACTACATCATTCTATTTTGAAATAATTGCTAAAAATGAAAAAAAATCATTATAGAGGGTTGGGGTTGAATTTATCCTAGAGATAAATTTCACTACACACCTCTATATTGAGATATTTGCTAAAAATACAAATACTCTCTAAAGATGAGTGGGGAGAAATTTATCACACAAAGCTTAAAAACTAAATTGGAGATCTCCATAAAAATGGTCTTCATCTTCCTTAAATAGTAGGTATGGATCATGGGGTAATTTGGATAGGTTTAATGTGTAAGAGGTGTGTACGGTGTTGAGGTGAGGGTGTTTAGGGAATTATGCACACATGTGCATCGATTGTGTGAGGTCACGTGGGAAGTGAGGATAAAATCAGATTTCGTTTAGAGGGGTAGTTGGGGGTATAATAGGTAAAAAGGGTTTAATTGGTTTTAAGAGGACACGTGGGTTTTTTTTATTTGTTTTATATTGGAGATGGTCTTTATTTTTGCAACACAATTTTTTTGTTTGGCTGAAATAAGAAATGGGTCTGGATGTTGAATGTGGGAAACGAGTGACATAGGGTTCTTTGATTTAGTTGGCACGTGGAAGGGGTAGTCTCGGGTTGTGGGGGGGTTAGGGACTATTTGAGCCCGACGGGTTTGGTTTGTGGGCATCGGTGGCTGGGTTTCAAGGGGTTTCACCGCTAGAGGTCGAGGGTTTGGAATGGGGGTAGGAGGGTCGCGGTTTCTAGGATGTTGGGGTGGAATGGTGGTATTGGATGAGGCTCTTGGATAGCTGGGTTGTTGGTTATAATTCGTCGGTGAGGGGGTGTAGCGTGACCGGGTATGGGCAAGTCGTCGAAAACGGGTATGGCTATAGGGTTTGGATGCAATGGGGCACCGGAGCTTGGCGTCGGTATGAGCTGGCCGACGGGTTCGCGTCGGGTCTTGGCTTGGGGTTCCGGGTTGAACGCGGGGTAGAGTGGTTTGCCGGTGGGTCATCGGATTTTGGGCGTGAGCTTGAGTTCCGGGTTTGGACAGGGGGTAAAGAGAGTGGAGATGGAGAGAGATAGAGATAAAGAGAGAGAGAAAGAGAGAGAGAGAGAGAGAGAGAGAGAGAGAGAGAGGGAGAGAGAGAGAGAGAGAGAAGGTTTGGTGTGGTTGTTAATGGAGGTTTGGGGAGGAGACAGAAGATGGGTTATTTGAATTTGGTAGTGAGAGTTTGGTTGGTTAATGTTAATGGTGGATGAGGGAGAGAGAGTGTTTGAGGTTGAAGATGAGTTCGGTGAGGTTAGTGTGTTGGTGGGTGTATGGGAATGTGGGTGAGGGTGAGATGAGGGTATTTTTGTGTGTGTGTTAGTATTGGGGTGTGAGGGTTTGTGTGTGTGTTTAACTTATGACCCCTAAAAAAATGAAAAAAAAAAATAAAACAAAATAAAAATTTAACTAAACTAAAAAAAATAAAAATGACACGACACGACAGACTATATAAATTCTAAAAAAAAACTAAACACAACTAAAATAAAAACTATAAAAATAAATCTAATAAAATAATAAAAAAAATTAAATAATAATAAACTAAATAAAAACTAAGAAAATAAAAGAAAATATAAAAACTAATACACGACACGCTAAAAATATAGAAATCCTAAAAATATATACTTGACTCAATAAAATAAAATAGTAAAATAAACTCTAAAAATAAAATGATACAAATAAAATAAAATGGGACAACCTAAACACACACGGTTCGGGACAGGTTTAGGTCGATTTAGGGTAGGTTAGGGTACGGGACAAGGGTAATCAGATCCATAATCTGCACAATTGTCTTGAAATACGCATTTCAACACCGCAACGTGCATTCAACCTAAAAAATAGACAATAAAGCGCATAAGAGCCAAATTGCCAAGATTTAGCCACTAAAATGCGTCTATTCGGGGTATAAATTTTACACTTTTTGGTCCTTGTCACACCACCCCAAACAGAGCGTTGCTAGTCCTCAAGAAATAAGATAGAAAAAAAGAGAAAGATAAGAAACCAAAAGTGTACCACTTTCATGGGCATTTGTGATTGCACTTAGCATGTGCAACAAGCCTTTAAACTTATACGTTGCCCTACATGACGACTTGTGTCTCGTGAGGGTTTGCAGGGAATATACCAACAAAATTCTTTGTTTAAAAATATTTATTGAAAAGCAGTCAATCTCTTATTAGACGTAGAATGATCGCACAATCCATCACAAGAAAAATATTTTCAGAAATACAAGCTAGAAGCGTAAAAAGTTTAGCTAAGTAAATACATAAGGAATATCCTTCCTAGAACTCAACGTGTGTGGTGTGAATCAGTCAAAACGGGTCGAGTATCACAAGAGTAAGTCCTAGATTGCCTTGTCGGAATCGACGCTTCAACTTCAAATCTCACTAGATATATCTCTCTCAAACGAGCTCTCGAGATTAGGTTAGTGTATCGCTCTTGCGTGTGAGGAGGTGAGTAAATGTAAGAAAGGTCAAATATCTCACACACATATAAGAAAGAACGTACAATTTAGAAAGAAAATGATCTCATGAAAGGAATGTTAATCACTAGAGTGAGAACGTTGAGTTATTCACCACGTTGACTTTCATTTTCCCGAACACCTAGGACGAAACATGGATGATTGTGGGTGAGGGAAAAATGAGATGGGAAGTATATGATGATATGAGTTAGGATGGTGATATGATGGATGGATGGTGTATGTTTGAGAAGAGTGTGCTACATTTTGACGAATAAATGACTTTATTTCTTGACTGCAACTTTCTTTTTTTCTTCTTTTCCAAATACTCATCAATATATGAGATAAATCTGCTAAAAATACAAATAACCCCAACATATATTTGCATTTAATTTTTCTCCATCTGAATCAGCTTTGGGAGAGATATTTACTAAAAATGCAAACACTCTCTATGATCAATTCTCTCCTTTTTTACTTTCTTCTTCTTTTCTTTTTTTTTTCTTTTCCAAATACGCATCAACATCTGAGATAAATCTGCTAAAAATACAAATAACCCCAACATAGACTTGTATTTAATTTTTTTCCATCTGAATCGACTTTGGGAGAGATATTCGCTAAAAATGCAAACACTCTCTTTGACGGATCTTCTCCTTTTACTTTCAACATTCTTCCCTTTTTTAACATGGTGGGTGGAAAATGGAATTGATATGGAAATGGGTGGTATGATATATGGTGATGATATGGAAAATGGAAGCTGTATGGATGTATGATAAAATGGAGTTTGGTTGGTGTATGGGTGAAATTAAGGTGATCGGGACAACTTCCAGACACGTGTTTCTTACAACTCGAAAGTGATGTCGTTCTCAGTGATCAAGCCAAAAATTTAGTGAGGAATAATGAGATCATACAACGATTTAAAGTACGAACCCAAATGAAATCGAATCAACTCGTGACTCGAAGATTGCGTAAAACACTCTAAAAGGTAAAAGGCACAAATCTCACAAGCTAAAGTCTCCACTAGTGATCCTTAAGGTTCTCTTGAGAATTATAATAATCTTCAACTCTAAACCGTAGTGACGTGATTAGTGCGTAAATTTTTTTGAGTCTAGAAATTCATGGTGGAATATACCTTGAGACGCATTATATAAGCTATTTAAAAAAATACTATATTCTAGATTGATTCTAGACTATGAAAGATGGATGATTGAAAATTCACATCAATGATTAAGATGAAAGAAACTGCACGAAATTTAAAAAATCAGGTTTTTAGATCAAAATTTTTCAAAAGAGGCATGATTTTGATAAAGTTTTCCACACCCAAACAAAAAGGAACATCTTCCTCGATGCTAAGTAAAATCATTTTTAAAATTTAGAGTATAAGGTGGAAAGAGATTACCCGAAACAACCGCTAATGAAATGGACAGAGATAGCCAAGAATAAATCTGAATAAGAAGTTATAAGAGGAAAAAAAGAAAATGTACAAGTCTATAAACATGGCAAAACATAGGGTGATGTGAAACCCCACCCCCAAACAGGATGAGACTAGTACAAGAAACAACGGGCTGCCTCCCGGTAGCGCTAAGTTTAGTATCTTCAGCCAGATCGAAGGGATCTCACCCTAAGGATAAGTACGAGGAAAGAACAGGGCGGCAAAAGAATTGGGTGATGAGAATCACCCGATAATTTAACAAAAGTGAGGGTGAAGAAACACCGAACATGACCTTATTTTTTATTTTTAAGATGTTCTCTTTTTTTTGTGATTTTTGAATAATTTGAAAAAGAAAGGAAATATTTTTTGGATTTTTAAAGAATGAAAGGAAGAAAATGTTTTTGGATTTTTTGGAAGAAATTAGTGGGAATTTTTTTTTCAAAAGGAAAGAAAATATTTTTTGATTTTTCTAAAAAAAATAAAGGAAGAAAATGTTTTTGGATTTTTTGAAAGAAAACAGTGGGAAAAAAATATTTTTGTATTTTTTGGAAGAAAAGAGTGGGAAAAATAGGTGGACTCTTTGAATTGGACGAAAAATTAAAAATCGACTACCGAAAAATATATCGGACACACACAAGTCAAGGAGAAATCCTAACTAGCATATAGCCAATTTTTATCTTTAAATTTAATAAAACGGTAGTCAAATTTTAATTAAGTCCGCGGGCGATAAAAATTACGAAATTATATAATGAATCGCCTTTGCAAAAATATTCTCCTAGTGGGCTACCTAGTTGATTGGTTTTAAATTTAGTGATGGCTAGGGTAGCACACAAAGGTAAGCGAGTGAGTCGGATGATGAAATCCCTTCTCGTGAGTGACCGGGTGTAGATCTTAGTCAATTAATTCATCACACCATTCGAAAATAAATGCGAGAATAAAATCAAGTAAGATCACACAAAACACACAAAATAATTGACTCGCTAACAGGACAGGCGCGAGGGTTGGGTTTATAAATGTACCTCCCACGGTTTTTAGGCCGTGGGGTGCCGAAAAATTTGAATCGATCGGGGGGAGATTACGCCTATCTCAGTCGGCCCCGGGAGTTCACTGGCCCAAGGTAGAGAGGCTTCTTTTCCTCGTCGTGGACGCCCTCTCTCTACCTTGTCTGGTTTTCCTATCACGCTTGTCCTCGATTATTACAAATTAAAAATGAAAAATAAATGGTGTCTCTATGCACCACAATACAAGCCAAGAATAAAAATCCTAAGACAAGCCTTCTAAAAAAAATTAAAAATAAATGGTACTAAAAAAATTAAAACTGCAATACAAATGAATCACAAATAGGTAATCCTCGCAAGTGCTTCAAGCTCCAAAGATCGGCAACGGCGCCATTTGATGAAGATGACTTTTTGTGTGTCGTCGTTGTTGAAATCCAAGTTAGTCAAAATCCTCAAATTACCTACAAAATATAACGATCTCCAATGTAGAGGTAAGTAAGGGTATCAATCCACAGCAAGGAGGTAATCTAGAGACAAACTCAATTGTAATTAAATTTTTATTTTCTTTTTGAAAAATTTCTTTTCTATTTTTTTTAGCCTTTTCAAATATTAAAACAATTAGGGTGATGATGTGAAATAACACTAACTAATATGAAAGATCAAATTACAAACTAAAAAGTGACTAAAATGAAAAATAAAGTCTAACACAAAAATAAGAAATAAAGTGAGGTAAATAGATGCGAGAACAATCAAGGAGTGGGATTACACCGCAAATTTTAGCTATTCTAACTAATTAATTTAATTAATTGAATTCTCTCAAATTAATATGAAAATTACAAATCAACTCTCGTTGAAAATGTAATTTTAATATCAACTTTTTAGAATATTAAGTTTAACACCCACAACTCTAGAAAATAGATCTACACTCGTTTTAACTAATCACTCGCTAGGATCGATCAATTAAAATTTGTATAAATCATAGAAAATGAAATTAGAGTTGAAATTTAAGGAATAATACCACACTTAAGAAACCCCTTATCTCTAGTTCGAATCTAAAATGGAAATTATAACTTAGAAATTCGATTTTCTCTCGAAAATCATTTACCCTCTCTCAAGGCATAAATTTAAGGGTGAGGGATCAAAATTAATATTCAAAGGGAATTTATCAAGTAATCAAACTAATTAAATTAAAATAATATCAAATAAGTGTTCACCCCATCCCTTTAAAGGGGATTTAGCCTAACATCATATTAAACATGATAATCAAACAATCAAAGGCTAATAAAATAAAGTATAAGAGAATAACAATCAAACCAAATCTATTTGAGTGAAACTGGACACCAATCCTTGAATTTGCAATTTACATCCCTCCAATTGAGCATCTAAGTGATTTGCGATTAAATAATCACTCAATTAAATCTCTTACAAAATTTAACCTCACAAATACCTAACAAAAATAAAAATAATAAAATAAAACTATTTACAAAATGGTGTTTATCCTCTATCCATCAAAAATCTTCACAAACCTATAAAAGTAGAACAAAACTTGAATATAGCGGTAACTGAGATATTAATCCACATCTAAGGGTGAAACACAAAATTGGAGAGGACATATATAGATTCATTTGCATTTCATTATATTTTTCTAATTTTATTTTTTGCAATTTATATTTTTTATGGATTTTTCAAGGGATTTTTTTTAACTAACTAACTATATACTAATTTTTAAAGTACTAACTAAGAAGTAAAAGCTAATTTAAGAAAAGTGAGATAAACAAAATTGTCCTAATAAGTAAACTAACAATATTGGACTCATGAGGGCTTCAAAATTTCATGCCATAAATGGGAGATTAGCCCTCAATAATCATCATCCAAAAAATATAAGATAAACAAATGAAGCATGAGATGATTAAAATAACATTAATAAGAGACGAATAGATCAAACCCATATAAGTCTTGAATTGGAGAAAATCTTCAATTACATCAACAATTACACTCAAAAATGGATTCTCACTAATGTATTTATTCAATCTAAACTAAAACTACAAAATAAAAAAAAATAAAAAAAAAAGATAGTGAATGAATTCATAATGGACAATTAAATAATAAAAGAGATTTGCTAAAAATGCAAATCCTAACGTTATAAAATTGTACATTAGAACTCGTCCAAATAAATAAATTCTAGATCATTACTTTATATTGAGATAATTATTAAAAATGCAAAATCTCAACGTAAAGGAATGGGTTTGAATTTACCTCCCATAAGGGATGAACTCAACTACATCAATCTATTTTTAAATAATTGCTAAAAATTTGTTATAGAGGGGTGGGGTTGAATTTATCCTCGAGATAAATTTCACTACACACCTCTATATTGAGATATTTGCTAAAAATGCAAATACTCTCTAAAGAGGAGTGGAGAGAAATTTATCACACAAAGCTTAAAAACTAAATTGGAGATCTCCATCAAAATGGTCTTCATCTTCCTTAAATAGTAGGTATGGAGCATGGGGGTAATTTGGGTAGGTTTAATGTGTAAGAGGTGTGTAAGGTATTGAGGCGAGAGTGTTTAGGGAATTATGCACACATGTGCATGGGTTGTGTGAAGTCATGTGGGAAGTGAGGATAAAATCAGATTTAGTTTAGAGGGGTAGTTAGGGGTATAATTGGTAAAAGGGGTAAAAAGGGGTTTAATTGGTCTTAAGTGGATACATGGGTTTTTTTTATTTGTTTTATTTTGGAGATGGTCTTTGGTTTTGCAGCACGATTTTTTTGTTTGGTTGAAATGAGAAATGGGTTTGGATGTTGAATGTGGGAAATGGGTGACATGGGGTTCTTGGATTTAGTTGGCAGGTGGAAGGGGTAGTCTCGGGTTGTCGGGTTGTGTGTGGGGGGGGGGGGGGGGGGGGGTAGGGACTATTTGAGCCCAGAGGGTTGGGTTTGTGGGCGTCGGTGGATGGGTTTTCAAGGGTTTTTGCCGCCGAAGGTCGGGGGTTTGGAATGGGGGTAGGTGGGTCACGGTTTTTGGGCTGTTAGGTTGGAATGGTGGTATTGGATGAGGCTCTTGGCTAGCCGAGTTGTTGGTTGTAGTTCGTCGGAGAGGGGGTGTAGCGGGAAGAGGGTCACCGGGTATGGGCGAGTCGCCGACGACGGGTATGGCTGCCGAGTTTGGATGCGATGGGGCGCCGGAGCTTGGGGTCGGAATGAGCTGGCCGACGGGTTCGCGTCGGGCCTTGGATTGGGGTTCTGGATTGAACGATGGGTAGAGTGGTTTGCCCGGTGGGTCGCCGGATTTTGGGCATGAGCTTGGGTTCTGGATTTGGACAGGGGGTAAGGAGAGAGAGAGAGAGAAGTTTTGGTGTTGTTGTTAATGGAGGTTTGGGGAGGAGAGAAAAGATGGGTTATTTGAATTTGGTGGTGAGAGTTTGGTTGGTTAATGTTAATGGTGGATGATGGAGATAGAGTGTTTGAGGTTGAAGATGAGTTGGGTGGGTTAGTGTGTAGGTGGGTGTATGGGAATGTGGGTGAGGGTGAGATGAGGGTTGTTTTGTATGTGTGTTGGTATTAGGGTGTGAGGGGTTGTGTGTGTGTTTAACTTATGACCCCAAAAAAATAAGCTTAAAATAAAAATAAAATAATACAAAATAAAAATTTAACTAAACTAAAAAAAATAAAATCAACTAAAATAAAAAAATAAAAATGACACGACACGACACACTATACAAATTCTAAAAAAAAAATAAACACAACTAAAATAAAAATTATAAACATAAAACTAATAAAATAATAAAAAATAAAATAATAATAAACTAACTAAAAACTAAGAACATAAAAGAAAATATAAAAACTAATACACGATGCACTAAAAATATAAAAATCTTAAAAATATATACATGACTCAATAAAATAAAATAATAAAATAAACCCTAAAAATAAAATAACAAAAATAAAATAAAATGGGACAACCTAAACACACACGGTTCGGGACAGGGTTAGGTCGGTTTAGGGTAGGCTAGGGTACGGGACAAGGGTAATTAGCTCCATAATCTGCATAATTGCCTTGAAATACGCGTTTTAACACCGCAATGTGCATTCGACCTACAAAATAGACAATAAAGTGCATAAGACCCAAATTGCCGAGATTTAGCAACTAAAATACGTCTATTCCGGGTAGAAATTGTACACTTTTTGGTGCTTATCACCGTGCTTTGATACCAACTTTAACAACCCCCACTTTCTCTCATGAAGGATGTCCAGGCACAATAAATTGAAGATGGATCATGTTGATCAATTAATACCATTCTCAGCACAACGTAATAAAATATTATTATTTTAAAAAGGCCGATACTTTTAACTTTATGAATATCTCACTAAAAAGAAATAAACTCATCCAAACCAACTAAACTAATAAATTTAACGAAAAAGTATATATCAAAACTCCAGCATAATGTAAATAAATAAATAAATCTTGGGCTTATAACCTTACAATGTTTCCCAAATAAAAAAACTCAACTTTGGCAGAAAAGCTCCTAGGCTAGAGTCAAAAATATGAAAATATGCTAAGCACTGAATGATTGCAAGCCTGGTACAACAACAGTTCTACTATCCCTGTCTATAAATAACCTGGGGGGGGGGGGGATATTTATAATTTGGATCAGAACTCGAAGTGTGCAAGAATTAACTTAATTAATTTATGATCTAATAATACAGTCAATGCACAATAACTATTCCCCCTTCGTCTCTCACATGCATATAACACATCACCCTTCATCTATGTGTAACATGCATCCCAATAGTCCCCAAATAATAATTATCACTACGAGTTAAATTAATAAAACGGTTAAATGATTTAAGTGTACCGATTACATTTTATTATCGATTCCCGTAGTATCCCAATCTCATAATTTTCATATAAATGGCACAAGCATCTATTATTAGTTAAGGAATTAACATTATAATTTATGTTCACATTCTTAGACATTTCAGTTTATCTCATATAAAGTATGGCCAATTACATATATGTCCTTATATACATATATGACACACAAGGGCATCTACATTTGTATCTAATTCGTGCTCTATCGACAAGTTCGGAGGAACCCCTTATACTAAGCAGAAAACACAAAACACACACAAGTTGGGGGCCATCCCTAGGCAGGACACCTGTACACAACCCATACCCATCGGTGATACAGGAACGGTCAGCGAAAACACCTACCTCTCATGGGTGATGCCTCCACGTAGTACATAAATGGCCTACACATCGTCAAGCCTACTTGTGTCGACGTGTGGTACGCTACCCGAACGTGCAAACTCCCGAGCAGATAGAATGGTCCACTAGTATGTCCACACAAATAATAATGCATATTGTTATTCCATATAATATGTATAGTTAAGTACTCCATAATTACCATTAAAAGTCCAACAAATTCCACAACATTTACCATTTTTAACTAATATATAATCAATAAATTATTAATATCATGACATAAAAATAATTACTTAACCATCTAGTTAATTTTAATTATTATTAATTAAAGTGTGGGTGTAACACCATAAATGAATTAACCCACAATTAATTCCCTTCCCCAATTTACGTTAGTGTTTCTTATTAGCTTGACTATTTCTATTCCCATTTCTAAGACAAAATTTAAAAGGTTATTGAATTTAGGCTAAGGTAAAAAGGAATGGAACCGTCCAATCAACTGACACGTCGTTCGAACAACCGTCAGGTTCATTTGCGTGACAAGTCATGTCGCTCGAACGACTCACGACGTTGTTTGAGCAACCTCTATCTTCTTCCCTTCTCCGTTTCCCCATTTGCAGTGTTCCCAGATTTAACCCAAATCCTTTTTGCAAATCCTAGTACACTAACGCAGAAAATTCATAGCTTCAAACCCCAAAATAACCCATTCAGGGCATTCTAAATTCCCAACATAATTCCGTGCATATGAAGGATCCTAAATACCTAATTCATTCTCAAAATTTAGTCGTCTCCAAATCAGAACAAAGGGAATTTATTTTGGTGATTCAAATCAAAATTTTCAAATCTAAAATTTTAGGGATATTTTCTATATTAATTCACAAAACATCTCCAATTAATTTACAAATCTTAAGTAATATACCACAAATAATCATGTATATCATACTTAACTATCAGTGATTAATCCTACATATAAATCAAACCTCTACATGTGTTATTCATCATCAAATCAAACATATCAAGCCCTAAATCCCAAAAATGTGAAGGGGGCATTTATGATTCATTGAAAAATAAATTGGAAACACAAATTAAGCAAGAGAATTCATACCTTAAAATCTATAGAAGTATTTCTCTTGAAGCTCCCTTGATTTTTCCCTTTGCTCTTCCTCTTTTCTTCCTTTTTCGGTATTTCTCCTATTTTCTCCCATAGCTTCTAATTTAGATTTTATCAAATGATTGTGGGTTGGTGGTTTACCCCCACTTAAATACTTAATTAGTGGTTAATCTCCGAGTCAGCCCTAAAATCCAACTGTTGGACCCCAAAATGGACCCGAATCCATAACCAAACTAGCCCAAAATCTCCCCAACTCACTTACATATGACATGGGACCAATTCTAATTATTTAAAACATTAAATCGAGTCTCTAACGCTTCTCAAAATGTGTCCCAATTATTTTTATTTCATTTAGATTTTATTATATTAAAACGACACGCCCCTATAAATTTATTTATGTGTTATTTATTTTTCACTCTCAAGTTCATAATGTCCAGTTAAGTTCTATCTTTATGTTATCATGAATAATTGTTTATTTAAAAATTAATTTTTTTTACTCATCTAAATTTAAATTGATTCGATTTTATTTATTCCCAAATTAATATTTAAATTAACGAATTTAAATTAGTCGAAGTATTTTATTCTAAAATTACAGCGTATTACATATACATGCAGAACAAGATCCACTCAAAATATCATAAATGAAAAAATATTCCAAAAAGATTTCGAGGCAGATATTTCGAAAATAAAAGTCAACTGTGTGCGTAAAAAATTGGATCTCAGAGTTATAAACCTTTATTTTAATGAATAAAATCAAGTTCTAAAACCAATCGAGAATCGATTGCTATGTTAGAGAACAAAATCCTAGGAGTTTAAACTTTTAAAATCAAAATCGCTCAAAACTAAAGTTTTTAAAAGAAACCCTATAACTACCCACTATTTTTCTCTCTTTCTCTCAATTGTTTTCTCTTGATTTTTCTTTCTCTTTCTTCTATCTATTCTCTCTAAAAAAAAATTCTCTCTCTAGACTGAGAAAAAGATAAAAAATAAAGATGATGAAGGGTCGAAGGTCCTAGATTCAAGTCTTGAAATCAGCGATTGAGATTAAAGTTACCTATTGGCATTGAATCAAACGATTGCAAATGAATCTTCTCAAGTAAGCTAAACCAGGTATAATAGGTAATCGAATATGGCTTAGGATTATTTAAACAATGCATCACAGGTATAGAACCTATCTCAATCCTAAGCCATTAATAAGTATGATCCAACGGATGAAAAAGAAGCTCGCAAATGTGAGAGTAAAGGAACACAAATCCCAACAACCACACGCCGACTACTGGATCCCACTAAATAGCTCTAACTAAATCGGATTAAGCTAAAATGAATGTTTAATTGGATAAAACACCAAGATTTTAAAAAACATTTTAAAATGTTTCATTAAAGAATAAAATTCATATTTATTCCAAAATAAATTCTAAATATTGTTTAAAAATCCAATTAAAATGCTAAAAAAATATGGAACCACTATATAAGTATGAAATCAAATATGTGTCCTAATTGTGTGGTGTTTTACTTTCTTAAAATAATTGAGGTTGAATTCGAAGATATTGTTAAAGCAATATTGAAGTAGTCTAAATATTGAATCTTCTTGGGTATAAAAAATAAACTATGAGGTGCACAATACTAAAAATAAATCTTTTCTATACATATAAAAACTAGTTGAAAAACATATGCAGTGTAGACTCAAAACAAATCTAAAAAGACAATTGCATAGTGTGTTTGAATCTCCCCCTTTTTATATTAGAGATAAAATCATTTGAGTGCATCAAGGGTACTTGTAGGAAAAAAATAACCCAGTCCTATACAAAATTCTATCTACCCTTTCCAATTCTAGAATTGCAAATAAGGAGAAAAAAATGCATAACTCAACTATGTACATACCAATACCCTAAGAGTCCTTAAATGTCTTAAAAGGTTCTTGAATCAAACATATATATAACATTCTCACAAGATAAGGTTAGAAAATTTTAAATATAATATTTATGCACCTGGGAGGAACTCCTTCTCCCCCATTTTGCCTCAAATAGACAACGGGTAATCAATTAGTAAAGGGGAATAAAGTGAATAACTATAAAACATATCATAAAAATTGGTCACATTAAGTGTCTCCTATACTGACAAGATAATAGGTGGAGTCTTTTGTCATTTAATAAACGTCCATACCTTCTTCAGGGAAAAATTATAAGCAAGATACTGACAGGAAGATGTGATAAGATAAGATAGGTAATTTAATCAAGAACAATCACCCCAATAAACTTTCTTAGAGATTTAAATCTAATATTATCAGGGGGATTTGTGAAGATATCCGCTAATAATTTATCAGTGTGTAAATGTTCAATAAACAATTCTCTTGATTCAACTATATCATGAATGAAATGATGTCTAATTTTTATGAGTTTTTTCCTAGAGTGATGGATAGGATTTTTTGAAATGTTAATAGCACTCTAGTTATCATAAAGCAAAGTTAATTGATTTTCAACAATCACATTTCCACTAAGCATTTGTTTTATCCACAATAATTTTGCACAACAATTATATGCAGTGATATATTCTAACTTTACATCAGATAACGATATATAGTTTTGTTTTTTACAACTCCAACCAACCAGATTGTTCCTTACGAAATAATAAACAACCGAGGTACTTTTACTATCGCCGGAGCAACCTGCACAATTAGCATCAATATATCCAACAATGGTTTTAGACGTATCTTTAGTGTACCAAATTCCATATTCAGGAGTTACCTTAACATACTTGACAATACGTTTAACACATTGCAAGTGGGACTCTTTAGGTGCACTTTGATATCTCACACCTACACAAATACCATATATTATATCAGATCTAGAGGCTATTAAATATAACTGGCTTCCTATCATAGTTCTATATAATATAGGATCAATGTCTATCCCAATTTTATCTTTTAACATTTTAGATATAGTACTCAAGGGAGCCCATTCTATTTTGGAATTGTCTAAACCAAATTTTTAAATCAAAGTATTTGCATATTTAGCTTGTTATATAAATGGCTATCATTCATTTATTTGACTTGTAAGCGAAAAAAAAATTGTAAATCCCCCATAAGAGACATTTGGTACTCCCAATGCATAATGTTAGAAAAAAATAGTTAACTTGTTGCTGGGAAATAGACCTAAAGATAATGCCATCTACATAAATTTGTGCAATAAGAACCTCATAGTTAATTTTGTGAACAAATAATGTGTGATCATTTCCACCATGCTCAAAACCCTTTATTAACAAAAAGTTTTTAGAGCCATTCG
Organism: Sambucus nigra; assembly: GCA_949130495.1. NCBI lineage: Eukaryota > Viridiplantae > Streptophyta > Magnoliopsida > Dipsacales > Adoxaceae > Sambucus > Sambucus nigra. Next base: position 586,390,748 of record OX422212.1, on the reverse strand, counting down.
TACTAGGACCAAGGGGTTTACTTTAATCCATATAATGCCTTTTTTAATTGAAAGACGTAGTTCGGGTGAGAAGGATCAATAAATTTCTTCGGATGTTCAACGTATAATTCCTCAGTTACAGTGCCATTTAAAAATTAGGATTTAACATCCATTTAATAAGGATTGAATTGTAAATGATAAAATACTGTGAGGAGAAGGCGAAAAAACTTGAGCCTTATTAATGGAGCAAAAGTATCTTCAAAGTCTATTTCCTCAATTTGACAGTATACCTGCGTGACCAAACTGGCTTTATTTCTAATGATTACCCCTGACTTATCTATTTTTGCGTTAAAATATCCAATGGGTACCGATAACCTTTTTATTGTTTGGTTAGGCACCAAGATATTAAGCATCATGACTCCTTCATCGCATCGATCCAGTAAGAGTCATTAAGGGCATTATTTACATTCTTCGATTATACTTGAGAAGAAAGCATGCAAAGTTACCTAGATTTTGAAGTTGTGATCTTGTTCGCTCAGGCTATTCAAAGTTACTGAGATCTTTTTCAATGGGATGGTCTTTATAAACCCAGTTTGGTATAATAGGGATTTCAGTTGATAACAAATTTTTTTCTCGAGGAGAGTCAATTTCAAAAACATTTTCTAGCTCAGGCTCAAAAACTGGTCCGGTCATAACAATCCCAGTGGCAGTGATTCCATAAGAGCCTGGGTACGAAGATTGTAGATGTGATATTCTCCACTATTTTGAGAATAACTAAGAAAAATACCCTTATTACTTCTGGAGTCAAATTTTGAAAGGTTTTTTTCGATCTTTACAAATATAACAAACACTCCTAAAGGTTTTTAAGTATTTTAAATTGGGTTATTTATTTTACCAAAGTTCGTATGAAGTATAACATTCTTCCTAAGGGAAACACGATTAATAATGTGCCGCACTATTTGGACTACCTCAATCCAAAAGTATTTTGGCAAATCCTTACCATGTAATATCACCCGAGACAGTTTTTGGATTGTACGATTTTTTCTTTCAGCAATACCATTTTAATGTGGAGTTTTAGGGGAACTAAATTCATGTGATACCCATTTCTAAAGAAATATTCCACAACACCAATTTCCTTGAATTTTCCACCTCCATCACTTTGAATACATGACACTTGGATATCCTTTTCATTTTTATTTTTTAAAAGGATTTTTAGAAATTTTCTAAAACTATATGACTTGTTTTTCATAACAGCAGACCAAGTAAAATGTGTGAAGTCTTCCACAATAACAAGAATACAATTATTTCCACAAAGGCTAAGAGTAAGAGAAGTACCCATAAGGCCTATGTGGAGAAGTTTTGAGGGGCTTTGAAGTCATAATATCTTTAACTTTCTCATGAGGAGGCTTACTTATTTTTCCAACCTCGCAAGGGCCATAAATAATATTTTGAGAAAGTTTTATTTTTGGTAAACCCATAACCAATTCTTGGGAGCTCGATCTTCTTAAGTTATCAAAATTAGTATAACCCAATCGATTATGCTAAAGGTTCGAGTAATCTAACCTTGTTAACTTAGAAGACTCAGGATTGGAAATAACTTTATAACAATTATCCCGAGTTTTGTCTCCTATTAGGATAGAGTTACCATCTTTGTTTAAAATCTTACATTGAGTATTTGAAAAGGAAACAATATATTTAAATCACAAAATTGAGAGATGCTTGGAGAACATCATCGAAAACTGGTAAACCCTCTACATGAAGTGTCCGTTTGCCAAAGATTTGAGGTGAGACTTCATCACCAAATAATACATTACCTCATAAGAAGTTGGCCATGTTTATTAGTTTAGTATCATCTCCGATCATGCGTTTAGAACACCCAGAGTCTTGGTACCATCATAGGTGCTTCAAATTTTAAAGTATTTATAACAATATTGCACTTGAGTTGGGGTATCAAGTCATCTTTTCTAATCCCAGTGGCCGTTTTTAAAGAATTTCGGGTCTTTGATTTAGAAAATGACTAGGAGGTGGGTCGTAATGATTTTTTCTTGGTGTGAGACTTATTCTAAGTTTTCTCAAGTTAGCGTTTTTATTAGTTTGCCTCGGGAGAACATAAGTAGGGCGTCTCACTCTAGAATATTTAAAGTTATTATACGCAGGCGTTTATAGAAATTTTTTAGAACAGTCAGTAAGAGTATGTCCATAAATATCACAATATTTATGGTAAAGAGTTCAGGACGACTGGACATTGTTTTCTAACGACCCTTGAAAATAGATATAGATTCGTTTTGAACACGAGGTCTAAATACAACAAATTTCTTTTTTTTAAAGTCTCTAGTAGGGGGGCACATATAATTAGATTTCTTGTCAAGATTGTGCTTAGGACTATAAATAGTTTTAGTTTCTCGTGAGATGAACTATCTTTAAAATGTCTTTCTGAGAGTTTTGGAGAGTCCGGCTTTATGAATTTGATAAATTCTCAGAGGATATAAACACAGTTTCAATTTTTTTTACTAATAACTTTGATTCATTTGGTTTTTTTCTCAAAACCAAGACCATTTTTATCTTCAACATTGATTTTTTCTAGTGCTTATGATTTTATCATTGGTTTTTGCATTTTTTTTAAAATGAAGACATTTTTTAAAAATATTTGAAACTTTTTCTTTAGATTCCTATAGCTCAATTAATGTGGCTTTGTATCTTTGTTCAAAAACACAATTTATCTTAGAGAGCTCACTTATTTTATACATGAATTCTTTTGTTTTAGTCACGTGAGATACAGATTGAGTGGTGTAGTCTTCTGCATTCTGCCTAACAATCCAATTTAAGTTTTCCACATGTTTAGTTAAGTTTTTCACCATTTTTCCAATCTAGGACATTTCCTTTATGTTTTAACACGTAAATCTTGAAAATTTGGCAAATCATCATCATCGAAATTATGAAGTGTAGTTTGTGAGTTGTTTCCTAATAATTCATTTTGAAATTTAGGACTCACATGCCCATTCAGTTCATCATATTGGTTATCACTTTGACTCACACGCCTACTTGACTCATTTGCAGTGCTAACAATCACATTATTAGATTCATAATTAATCATAGTCAGAATGCGAGGTAAAGGATCAATCACAAACTTGCTAGTAGGTAGAGTATCAAGCACATAATCAATAGCCAGGCATGCTTTATCATCATTATATATATTTTTTTTCATAAACAAACATGTAAGATTCATTAATTTCAGTTTTCCCAAACTCATCATCTTTCAAGTCCCTTGAGTTGTCCCAAGTTTTTCTTATATGGGCCTTTGAGAGTGCGCTTACAATCAATGAATAAACCTGTTTAATTAAATTCCAATTTTGTGCCAGGATTTTAATTAAAACCCTAACTCATGCATCTAATTGGGATTGACAAAATATAGATAATCAAGCATGCACACAATCAAAAACATAGATTTAAGGAAAAATCTCCCAGAAAGGCAAAACCTTTTTATTTCACTATATTCTGTAAGCCACGACTTAAAAATACATAGAAATACAGCTTGTTGTGACACTTGAATACCGTCGGCGTCAGTTCGATGTCATCGACAAGAGATCTCGCAAGAGCTCCAATGGTCAGCAATGAAGAGACATCCTTTTTCTCCACAAGGGTTACTTTAGATGATTATAATGAGTAACAAGGGTTTAGAATGATTCACATAAATATTTGGGATGTTTTGGTGAATTAAAAGAGGTTTAAAACTCAAAACATGAAGTCTTAAAATCTCAACTGTTATGCCGAAAACGGAGTTGTAAAGACTTATAAAATAAGCTCCAGAAACAAGTATTTATATAAAAAAAATTAAGTTGGCGCAGTTGCTCAAACGACATATATATGTCGCTCGAACGACATCAGATGTCGCTTGATCCCACTTCACATGACCCATCAAACAAGGTAAAAGAAACCAAAACAGTACGGGTTCGTTTGATGAACTACTTCAAGTGAGGTTCACGCGACCTATCCCGTGACATGCAATGTTGCTTGATGAGGTCGTTTGAACAACATCAGCTTATCGTTTGAACGACATGGCTTAGTTGTTTGAATGACTGAAGCGTCAAAAATTAGTTTTTCTAAGTTCGCCAACTGGTCTTTAAAAATGAATTTTAACTTAGAACACCTAACTTATTTTGATAAAAAATATTTTAGAAAAATTCCCAAATAAATACGAAAACGTTAGAAAATCTAAATTAAAAATTATAACAATTTAGCGAGTGGAGTTACTAGGAACAACTACTCGATGTTGTTGAACTACGCACGTTTGAGGATGATGGGTGCGTGAAGTTTTAGATTCGGATAGAGGCTGTCATGGATGATCGTGTTGACGTGCCGAATGTAGCAGTATATAACATACTTGTTGTGATCTAGGACACATTGAAAACTCCTAGATTCTAAATAGACATTTATAAAATCATGTCCTTACAAATCTCCCCATATGTCTATGCCGGTACATAGATAAAAATATCCGAATTATGCTACCCAAACTCAAAGAGAATGACATACAATTTAATATCTCCATAAACCCAAAAACTAGAAATACAAAATAACATGTCTTCAAAATTCTTTCAACATCTTCAATTATTCAACTTTTCTTTGTCATCATCAGGGTGTGAAAAAATGATCCTCAATTTTGTTCCTATACACACGAGACAAGAAACAATACCTGTGACGGGTAAAAGTTTGAAATATAATGATAAGCAAAAATCAATATTAATTAAGCTCAAGCAAATCATTATTAAATTAAACAAGACATCTCCCCTATAATTCGTTCTCCCTCAAATAGACAAATATGAAGAACACAAATCAATGAATATGGAGAGATTCACAAAATAATAAACTTCTGTCCTTGAATTTTGTCAAAAATTTTCTAACAAACAAAATAAAAATACACAACAAAGAATCACACCAAGAAGGAACACGAAAATAACCAGTCAATGATAGCGTAAATGAAGGAGTGTGAACAAATTCGATAGGAAAATCAATGCAAACAAATATAACATATGTGCATGATGAATTTCGAATATTCCAACAAATGAACTCAACATCTTACTGAGGTGTAAAAATGGTGGAATTACAAGAAATTGACTCAATCTAATCAACAAATTAAAGTTCAAAGTGATTTCCACACCAATAACGGCCAAAACTATTTAATGCGTTTTCGAGATTTTTAAGAAAGTGCAAACCCGTTGAAATACAAATCTAACCAAACTCCCTGAAATGTAATAATGATCATATAATGATATTTCTTGTCTTATGAATGATCATATTATCCTAAACTAGTTTTCCCTTGGCTAATTTTATCAATGCCACACTTTTTTTTGGCTTTTTTCAAATCTTTGGGTCTTGCCTACTATTTTTAATGCCACGCTTTTTTTACCCAAATTAAACGGTGGTTTAATCGCAAAGGATATTATAATTACCTTTCGTAGCCCTTCCCCATTTTTCACACAACATATAAATATTGAAAAAAACTCCTCAAGGCCAATGGATATGACATGCACTACTATTAATATTCTCATTTTACCGCATTTGGTTCGCTGTATAGGCAGAATTTAGATGGAAACACTCAAACCAACATGTGATAGACAAGTCCTAAATTAAAATAAAACCGTGCATGTGTGAATTAAAGGAGATAAGGAGCCAAATATATAGAAAGATATCACTAATCATATCTCCATGACTCCATACATTATAAAGCACATAGATGAAATGATGTAGCATCTCAAATCACTATTAAACATATATGTGGAATATGGAAATGAAGTGGTGACTTTGGTTATCTTAAATGTTCATTCATAAAAGGTGTAAAACAAAATAAAAAAATCTGTGTTTTTCAAAAAAATTATAAAAATAAAATCCTTTCGCACTTTTCAAAAATTTATCAAAAACAAAATCTTTTTGGATTTTTGTTTATGTTTTTTCAATTTTTGCAAAAAAAATAGAATTTTTTTTGTATATTTTTTTCTAAATAGAAAAAAATAAAATTATACAAACAAATGATATAATCTAGAGATAGTAATCGTATGATATGAACATGAAAAATTCATCATATTCTAGACATGGTAAGCACCCCTCAGTCAACTGTGCAAATTTCTAAAGACTTCCTAAGACTCTCGAATCTAAGGGCGTCTAAAGGCTTCGTGAAAATAACAGCTAACTAGAGGTCACTAGACACAAAATTCAAGGACATGACTTTGTCTTCTACTAACTCGCGGATAAATTGCTCGCGTAGCCTAATGTGTTTTGTGCACGAATGCTGGAGTCGATTGTAGGATATGTGTATCGCGTTTTTATTATCATAGGAAATAGTCATGGTGTCCTGTGATATCCCATAATCCTCTAGCATCTGCTTCATCCACAAAAGTTGCGTGCAACAACTCTCGGAGGCTATGTACTCAGCTTCTGCAGTTGACAAAAAGTTGGAGTTTTTATTTTTGCTCAACCAAGAGACAAGAGCATAACCAAAGAAGAAACACCCACTAGAAGTGCTCCTACAACAATCTGCATTCCCGTCCCAATCGGCATCCGAATAGGAAGATAAATAGTCGTCGATATAAAAGGACTACCAAATGTTGTATGAGAGAGTCCCACTCGCGTATTTGATAATACGTTTAAGATAAAGTAAGTGCGACTCTTTTGGGGACGCCTGATATCGCGCATAGACTCCAAAACTAAAATCGATGTCGGGACGAAGGAAGTCAACTAGAGAAAATTACCTATCATACTCCGATACAAGATTTTCTCTATGTCCTTACCAGAAGTATTTTTACTAATCTTAGTTGAGATACTCATTGGGGTACGTGCGTGCTCAGCGGAGTCCAAATCCAATTTTTTTGCAAGGTCTCTAGCATACTTGGATTTGGAGATGAACATCCCATCATCTAACTAACGAACATAGAGACCAAGGAAGAATGTAAGCTCACTAACCATGCTCATATTGAACTCGTTCTTTATCTCCTCCTCAAAGTCGTGAGCATGTCGAGAGCACATAGATCCAAAGATTATATCATCCACATAGACCTGGGAAACCAAAATAACACTATCTCCTCTCCTGACAAATATAGTCTTATCAACTCCCATTCTCTTGAAGCCACGGCCTAAGAGATAGGAAGTAAGCCTCTCGTACCAAGCAAGCGGTGCTTACTTCAAACCATACAAGGATTTTCTAAAAAAATAGATGTGATTAGGGTGCTTAGGGTCTTCAAACCCTTTCAGTTGTTCCACGTAAACCTCCTCCTATAGAATTCTATTTAGAAAAGCACTCTTGACATCCATATAATATAACCTGAAGAGCAGATAACATTCGATGGCAAGTCACAAATGGATGGACTCAAACCTCGCAAGAAGAGAAAATGTCTCATCAACGTCTACACCTTTTATCTTTGTGTAGCCCTGAGTGAATAACCTAACCTTATTTCGGATAATGGTACCATTCTTATCCATCTTATTCTTATAGATCCACTTGGTACCAATAAAATTCTTCTCACTAAGTCGGGGGACAATTTCTCAGACATCGTTCTTTCTACACTAAAGAAACATATCCTGCATAGAGGATATTCAGTGTTCATCTTTGAGTGCTTCTTTGACGTTATTGGGCTCCACTTTAGACGTGTAGCACATAAAGCAAACCACATTATCTAGCCGAGCACAAGTCTTGACTCCTAAGGTGGGATCTCCTAAAATGGAAGAAGGGTCATGACTCCTACAAACCCAAGCGGGTGTGTCCCCTAAGTCAGAAGTAAGGTCCACCCTCGTGTAATACCCCGTATATTTATGGCTTTTAAATTTGTGGATTTATTAAATTAAATTGAGATATAATTCAATATTAATCCGGAAATTATATTAAATATTTACTAGCATGATGAGAGTAAGTAATTATTGGGAATTTTTTTCTTATTACTAAATGGATAAAATAATATGTATAATCGAATTTATTAAATTATCATGAGTGTATAATTTGATAATTGTGGAAATTAAATCGGGACGTGCCTGTGTCGTGTCGGGATTAAATTATTATGATTAAGATTGAATAAATTATAAGTCGCCCGTATGATCATTTCAAGTGCACCAATGTGTCCGAAAGGGTCGAGATAGTCAAAATAATATACCCGGAAGTTTAGTTTGGGTCTCGGGGCATTTTTAAGCCCAATTGACATATCGGGAGGGCATTTTAGACATTTTATATTTTTGGGTAATTAAACCCACGAATTTTCTAAGGATAAATCAACCTTTAGGAGTTGCCTGCTAGGGTAAACAGAAACAAAATCAAACAACGACCATTAGATAATTAGTGCCTTTTTTGTCACGGTCAATGATCGTGACATGGCCGTGACAATGCCTTGTCACGGTCAATGATCGTGACAAGTCCGTGACGACTACACTTGTCACGGTCATTGACCGTGACAATCATATAAAGTTATCACGGTCAATGACCATGACATGTCCGTGACAATTCTGTCAGTAAAAAAATCCTCCCTCTTCTTTTTCCCACCGACTCTCATTCCCTCCATTTCTCTCTCTCTTTAGCGACTGCACACTCTCTCTCTCTACAACTTTGGTACATTTTCTCTCTCTATTTCTCCTCCATTAATGTATATGTGTATATATATGTGCGTGTGTGTGTAAATGTGCGTGTGTGTATGTGTGGTGTATATATACGTGTGTGGGGGGGGAGGGGGATGTTTGTGCATGTGTGTATGTATGTGCATGTATGTGTATGTGTGTGTGTATATGTGTGTGTGTGTGCATGTGGTGGGCAGCGACAGTGGGGGGGAGGGGGCCGGGCTGGGGGTGTGGGTTTGTGTGTGTGTATGTGCTTGTGTGTATTTTTTTTAATTAAATTTGTATTGGTTTATTGGATATTTCCCCTCATATTGTAGTCCCCCTTGTAAAAGAATTGATTGACTTAATATTGATTGGTTGTTAATTTTTTTTGTAAATTAATAATTAGTGCCCCTTTCATATGCAAGTAGGATTGCCCCTCATTGTACATTAGTAAATTAATAATTGTATACTTTAATTGTAAGTTTAATTAATGAAAAGAATTAATTGAGTAGATGAATTAGAAGGAGTACGGGATACACATTTGTTGTTGCCATTGCAGTTGGATTATAGAGGATCGAGGTTGGGTTGGTTAATTTTAAAAGTGGCATGCCCACTGGATTATTGTCCATATGGGGGTGGGATTTTTTAACTTTTTTTGAAAATTACTTTGTATAATGAACAATATATATATAGTATGATTATTAAATGAAACATACTTGAAATTACATAGAGTGCGCATAGATACTAGCCTTCTAGTTCTTATGTGTACGCATTCAATAGCCTTTAGACCCGTTCGAGAGGCATTGCCCATGTAATGAGATCTCTCGAATTGTCTCGTTTGGACAGTTCAGAACTGCATAATTTCTGTATAATAATATTCTTTGTGGATTAAAGTTATTACTTTTGGAGGAAGTTCTGCAGTCGTATCCTAATGTTCTCTAAGTATATACTATATTGACAAGTGTGACTGTTATTTCAATTGATCAATTGAAATAACACTCATACTTTCCAATCTACGTCGTGTACTTGGAGAACTACGAGGATATGCTGTCGAATTTTTCTCAAATCGTAACAATGTGCATGAACTGTTAAGTATATTACAGAAATATGCGGTCTTGAATGGGATAGGACCACTCACCCTTTGGAGGCGATGGAGGAAATAGGAATTTCGATTATAAATTGAATTTGAATTTGAAATTTAAAAATAATATATATAAATAAGACATAATTAAATGAAACATACTATAAATCTAAGTTTTGTTTATACTAATCCATGAATATATGCTTCTTACCTTTAATAGGTGATTAGTTGTGGTAGTTGTGATAGGATATCTGAAATACAAAGAGTGGATGGGTGAGACAAATAGAATGGGGGATGTGTTTCGCAGAGGTGCTAATGAATTTGTGAAATACGCAAAGAGATGTCATAATAATGAAAAGTTTCCGTGTCTGTGTTTTAGGTGTAAGAATAGTAAGGTGTTTGAGTGGAAAATAGTTGAACTGCATTTGTTAAGATCAGGTATGCAAGATAATTATCGATTTTGGAGTTTTCATGGTGAATTGAAAGTTACTTTTATCTTCGAATAACCTTCGTAACAACCTTCAACAAGTAGGATAGATGTAGAAGGGGACGATGTAGATCATAATATCTTAGAGGATTTAGTTGATGATGCGTACGGAGTTTATGAAGAAGAGGAGAATGAGGTTACTGATGATGTACAAGGTTCAAGTGCTCGTGAAGATATCACGATAAACCTTGATGATTACTACCAAATTTAAAATTTAAATCGACCCAACCGTTATACTCTGGTTCTGAGAAAGATCAAACAACTTTACATGCCATGGTTAGTTTTCATAGTTTAAAAACACAGTACGATTTGTTTGGAAATAGCATGACAGGAATTCTGAAATGGGTGAAGGGCTTACTGCCCAAGGAGAATACGCTTCCAAATAGCTATCCTGTTATGAAGAACAGTTTGAAATATTTGGGAATGAAGTATAAATCATTTCATGCTTGTGTGTATGGCTGCATACTATATCGAAAGGAGTATGAAAATCTCGATCGTTGTCTCGTATGCGATGGACCTAGATATGTCCAATCTACTAGTAAGGGAGGAACAAGCTCAAAAGTTTCTCAAAAAGTGTTGAAATATTTTCCCGTTCGACCTAAATTAAAGCGATTTATCATAGTACCATGGATAGCAGAGACAATGACTTGGCATGCTAGGGAAGAAGTAGGGGTAATCTCATGCGTCATCCTATTGATTTTACATCTTGGAGGAGGATGAATTATGAGTATCCCGGTTTTTCTCGAGAACAACGCAGTATTCATTTGGCTATATCAACAGATGGTTTCAATCCATTTGGAAATCTAAGCACCAATCAGAGTGTATAGCCAGTGATCTTAGCCCCACTCAACCTCCCTCCTTCACAGTGTGTGAGACCTAAATTTTCGATGATGTCTTTATTGATACCTTGGACAAAGGCATCAAGTGATGACATCGATGTCTACCTGTCTCCTTAGGTAGAATAATTAAATGAGTTTTGGGAAGAGGGCGTGCAATCATTTGACTCTTTTAGAAAAACAAGAGTTTATGCTGAAAGCTATGTTGATGTGGGCAATTCATGATTTTCCAACTTATGGGACATTATTCGGGTGTGTAGTAAATGGTTATTTGGGGTGTCCTATTTGTAGAGAGGAGACTGGATCTCTTCATATATCTGTTAGCTCAAAAAATATATACCATTGCCATAGGAGGTTTTTACCCCCGACTCATAGTTTCAGATTTGAGAAAGGTTCTAATTTTTTATGGGGCGGGGTTGAACATAGGCTACCGCCGAGACAACTGTAAGGTTCAAACATTGAAAGTAAATCTTCTGAATGCGACCCTAATATGCCAGGTAAGAATCCCAAATTTAAGAATGTCAAGCATAAGAAGATCCCAACTGGGAATGAAACTGATATAAGAAAGGCATGGTCTAGGAGGTCAATTTTATTTGACTTTCCTTATTAGAAGAATAACTCGGTGCGCCATGTATTGGATATGATGCATGTAGAGAAGAATTCGCTAAACATATTGTGGGAAATTACCTTGTGGGGAGTCATTCTAAGGATGGAGAAAATGCACGAAAAGACCTTAAATCAATGAAACTTAAGACACAACTATGGTTGAAAGGAGATTGTAGGGGAAGGATAATAATTCCCCCGGGTGAGTTTACTTTGACGAGTGGGGAAAGTAAGGTTCTTTTAGACACAATATATAATTTGAAGGGCCCATCTAAATTTTTGTCCAACTTGCAAAGGATGGTGAATTATGTTACTCATGATTTACATAAGTGTAAGTCCCACGATTGGCATGTGATTATGCAATTAGTTCCTCTATTGTTTAAGCAATGTTTCTCCAAGAACAAGGATTTACGGAGGGATATTATGCAAATTAGTATTACCTTCTCATTCTTGTGTGAGAAGGTAGTCAATCGAGCACACATAGTGGCCGCAAAATTGGCATTGACCGAAGTGATTTGTGTGTTAGAGAAGTACTTTCCACCAGCATTCTTTGACATAAGTTCTCACTTGTTGGTACACCTATACGACGAGGCACTTCTTTGTGGTCCAGTTAGATATCAGTGGATGTATCCGTTTGAAAGATTAATGAAAGTTTTTAAAGATTACGTCAAGAATCTGAGATACATAGCAGGATCAATTGCAGAGGAATATATCACCGTGGAGTCACCAATATATACTCGGGAATATATGCCTGACTAGACTAGCGTTGATGACACTGATGAGTGAGTTCGCCGATGATGGTGGTCATGTGTTGGAAAACGAGTGAAATTAACGAGTTTGCAACATGAACAATTAGCACGTTATCTATTTGACACACATGAAGATGTTGAAGAATGGAGAAAGTAAGTTTAAATTATTTTAATGTTTAACATTATTTTAGAATATTTTAGATTATTTTATACATGATTAATTTTTTAATATGCAGAAAATATGAAACCTGTGAGAATAATAAAATATGAAAAACAATGGTACAATCACACAACGAATTTAGGCTGTGGTTGTCATAAGCGGTAATTATAATGAAAATGGTCGTTATATAACGTTACATTACACTCAAATTTTACAACCCATAGAATTAATTTATCTATATTCTCAGCTCTTAAAGATGGGTGATGCGACATCAAGGCTTGCTAAGAGTACAACCATCCAGGGTATGATAGTTCATCGACGTTCTCTTCATGACATCGAGTCCAAGGTGCTCGTCACGCATGTGATACCCGGGAAGGGGAACTCCCGCTTTTGGTTGCGCAAATAATACGACACGATATATATTGCTGGGTGTGTCAATTCGTATATCGTGTGGCCTACTCACCTCCTCAGAGCTAACCTTACCCCAGACATGTAGGGACATTATTTGAATTTAATTATTTTAAGTTGTTACATTTTAATTATATTTGGATTATATCGTGATGCGTATTGTTTTGAATGTATATGGTCATTATCTCTATTTTATTTGGATATATGATGTTTGAACAGGTACAACGTTGTTATAACAGGTACAAATAAACTGCTCGGTAGTGGCAGTGGCCATACTGCCCAACAGATTTTGTTTTCATTTCTGCCCATAATTGTCACGGTAATTGACCGTGACAATTTTTATTAAAAGTCACAGGTTTGTCACAGTTTATGTCTGTGATAAAAATTGTCACGGTCATAGACCGTGACATAACCGTGATAATTCTAATGAACTTATCACGGTCATTGACCGTGACACGTCCGTGATAACAAAAGTTGTCACCCCCAGAATTGTCAAGGTCGTTGACATTGACAAGTCTAACTTGTCAAGGTCAATGATCATGACAATTCAACAGATTTGGTGTAGTGATATTTTATAAGTCATGTTTACATTAAAGTATGTCGTATACCGCTACACTCGTCGAAGAATTATTCATGATCATTCAAGCATCAAGACGGATCCGAATATCAAATTTCTTCATCAAATGAGCTTGTACAAGATGGATTTGGTAAAGATTATGTTTTATTCTATAATTATTCACTTAGGATATTGGGATATTTTTCACAAAATATTTTCTAAGTGTTGGAGCGAAGCTTTAAATATTTTTTGTCAAAAATATATTTTTCAGATTTTTTGAGGCGGTGCATTTACAAGGAAAAGAAAACAAAAAAAATATCGAATTTTAAATCTCGTTCGAATGACAGCGTATGTCGTTCAAACGACATCGCATGTCGCGCGAAGTTTCAGATACCATTTAAACGAAATAAATTCTAGATCATTACTTTATATTGAGATAATTGTTAAAAATGCAAAATCTCAACATAAATGAATGGGTTAGAATTTACCTCCCATAAGGAATGAATTCAACTACATCATTCTATTTTGAAATAATTGCTAAAAATGAAAAAAATCATTATAGAGGGTTGTGGTTGAATTTATCCTAGAGATAAATTTCACTACACACCTCTATATTGAGATATTTGCTAAAAATGCAAATATTCTCTAAAGAGGAGTGCAGAGAAATTTATCACACAAAGCTTAAAAACTAAATTGGAGATGTCCATCAAAATGGTCTTCATCTTCCTTAAATAGTAGGTATGGAGCATGGGGTAATTTGGGTAGGTTTAATGTGTAAGAGGTGTGTAAGGTGTTGAGGTGAGGGTGCTTAGGGAATTATGCACACATGTGCATGGGTTGTGTGAGGTCATGTGGGAAGTGAGGATAAAATCGGATTTAGTTTAGAGGGGTAGTTGGGAGTATAATAGGTAAAAGGGGTTTAATTGGTTTTAAGTGGACACGTGGGTTTTTTTTTTATTTTTTTTATCTTGGATATGGTCTTTGGTTTTGCAGCATGATTTTTTTGTTTGGCTGAAATAAGAAATGGGTTTGAATGTTGAATGTGGGAAACAGGTGACATGGGGTTCTTTGATTTAGTTGGCAGGTGGAAGGGGTAGTCTCGGGTTGTGGGGGGGGGGGGGGGGTTAGGGACTATTTGAGCCAGAAGGGTTTGGTTTGTGGGCGTCGGTGGCTGGGTTTCAAGGGGTTTCCTCGCTAGAGGTCGGGGGTTTGGAATGCGGGTAGGAGGGTCGCGATTTCTAGGCTTTTAGGGTGGAATGGTGGTATTGGATGAGGCTCTTGGCTATCCGGGTTATTGGTTATAATTCGTCGGAGAGGGGGTGTAGTGGGTTCGGGTATGGGTGAGTCGCCGACAACGGGTATGGCTGCAGGGTTTGGATGCTATGGGGTACCGGTGCTTGGGGTCGGAATGAGCTGGCCGACGGGTTTGCGTCGGGTCTTGGCTTGGGGTTTCGGGTTGAACGAGGGGTAGAGTGGTTTGCTGGTGGGTCATCGGATTTTGGGCGTGAGCTTAGGTTCCGGGTTTTAATAGGGAGTAAGGAGAGTAGAGAGAGAGAGAGAGAGAGAAGGTTTGGTGTGGTTGTTAATGGAGGTTTGGGGAGGAGACAGAAAATGGGTTATTTGAAGTCGGTGGTGAGAGTTTGGTTGGTTAATGTTAATGGTGTATAAGGGAGAGAGAGTGTTTGAGGTTGAAGATGAGTTCGGTGAGGTTAGTGTGTTGGTGGGTGTATGGGAATGTGGGTGAGGGTGAGATGAGGGTATTTCTGTGTGTGTGTGTTGGTATTGGGGTGTGAGGGTTTGTGTGTGTGTTTAACTTATAACGCCTAAAAAAATAAAAATAAAATAAAACAAAACAAAATTTTAACTAAACTAAAAAAAAATCAACAAAAATAAAAAAATTAAAATGACACGACATGACACACTATACAAATTCTAAAAAAAACTAAACAGAACTAAAATAAAAACCATAAAAATAAAACTAATATAATAATAAAAAAAAATAATAATAATAAACTAATTAAAATCTAAGAAAATAAAAGAAAATATAAAAACTAATACAAGACACGCTAAAAATATAGAAATCCTAAAAATATATACTTGACTCAATAAAATAAAATAGTAAAATAAACTCTAAAAATAAAATGACACAAATAAAATAAAATGGGACAACCTAAACACACACGGTTCGGGACATGTTTAGGGTAGGTTAGGGTACGGGACAAGGGTAATTAGATCCATAATCAGCATAATTGTCTTGAAATACGCGTTTAAACACCTCAACGTGCATTTAACCTAAAAAATAGACAATAAAGCGAATAAGACCCAAATTGCCAAGATTTAGCAACTAAAATGCATTTATTTGGGGTATAAATTGTACACTTTCTGGTCCTTATCACACCACCCCCAAACAGAGCGTTGCTAGTCCTCAAGCAATAAGATAGAAAGAAAGAGAAAGATAAGAAACCAAAAGTGTACCACTTTCACGGGCACTTGCGATTGCACTTAGCATGTGTAACAAGCCTTTAAACCTATAGGTTGCCATATAGGACGAGTTGTGTCTCGTGAGGGTTTGCAGGGAATATACACACAAAATTCTTTATTGAAAAATATTTATTGAAAAGAAGTCAATCTCTTATTAGACGTAGAATGATCGCACAATCCAACACAAGAAAAATATTTTCAGAAGTACAAACTAGAAGCGTAAAAAGTTTAGCTAAGTAAATACACAAGGAATTTCCTTCCTAGAACTCAACGTGTGTGGTGTGAATCAGTCAAAATGGGTAGAGTATCACAAGAGTAATTCCTAGATTGCCTTGTCGGAATCAACGCTTAAACTTCAAATCTCACTGGATATATTTCTCTCAAACGAGCTTTCGAGATTAGGTTAGTGTATCGCTCTTGCGTGTGAGGAGGTGAGTAAATGTAAGCAAGGTCAAATGTCTCACACACATATAAGAAAGAACATACAATTTAGAAAGAAAATGATCTCATGAAAGGAATGCTAATCAGTTGAGTGAGAACGTCGAGTTATTCACCACGTTGACTTTCATTTTCCCGAACACCTAGGAGGAAACATGGATGATTGTGGGTGAGGAAAAAATGAGATGGGAAGGATATGATGATATAAGTTAGGATGGTGATATGATGGACGGATGGTGTATGTTTGAGAAGAGTGTGCTACACTTTGACGAATAAATTATTTTATTTCTTGACTGCAACTTTCTTTTTTCTTCTTTCCCAAATACTCATCAATGTATGAGATAAATCTGCTAAAAATACAAATAACCCCAACATATATTTGTATTTAATTTTTTTCCATGTGAATCAGCTTTGGGAGAGATATTCACTAAAAATGCAAACACTCTCTATGACCGATTCTCTGCTTTTTTACTTTCTTCTTTTTTTCTTTTTTTTTCTTTTCCAAATACGCACCAACATCTGAGATAAATCTGCTAAAAATACAAATAACCCCAACATAGACTTGTATTTAATTTTTCTCCATCTGAATCGACTTTGGGAGAGATATTCGCTAAAAATGCAAACACTCTCTTTGACGGATCTTCTCCTTTTACTTTCAACATTCTTCCCTTTTTCAACAAGGTGGGTGGAAAATGGAATTGATATGGAAATGGGTGGTATGATATATGGTGATGATATGTAAAATGGAAGGTGTATGTATGTATGATAAAATGGAATTTGGTTGGTGTATGGGTGAAATTATGGTGATCGGGACAACTTCAAGACACGTGTTTCTTACAACTCGAAAGTGATGTCATTCTCAGTGATCAAGCCAAAAATTTAGTGAAGAATAATGAGATCATACAACGATTTAAAGTGCGGACCCAAATGAAATTGAATCAACTCGTGACTCGGAGATTGCGTAAAACACTCTAAAAGGTGAAAGGCACAAATCTCACAAGTTAAAGTCTCCACTAGTGATCCTTAAGGTTCTCTTGAGAATTATAATAATCTTCAACTCTAAACCGTAGTGACGTGATTAGTGAATAAATTTTGTTGAGTCTAAAAATTCAGGGTGCAATATACCTTGGGACGCATTATATAAGCTATTTAAAAAAAATAATATATTCTATGTTGATTCCTAGACCTTGAAAGATGGATGATTGAAAATTCACATCAATGATTGAGATGAAAGAAACTACACGAAATTTAAAAAATTAGGTTTTTAGATCAAAATTTTTCAAAAGAGGCATGATTTTGATAAAGTTTTCCACCCCCAAACAAAAAGGAACATTGTCCTCGATGCTAAGTAAAATAATTTTTAAAATTGAGAGTATAAGGTGGAAAGAGATTACTAGAAACAACTGCTAATGAAATGGACAGAGGTAGCCAAGAATAAACCTGAATAAGAAGTGATAAGAGGAAAAAAAAAATGTACAAGTTTATAAACATGGCAAAACATAGGGTGATGTGAAACACCACCCCCAAACAGGATGAGACTAGTACAAGAAACAACGGGTTGCCTCCCGGTAGCGCTAAGTTTAATGTCTTCAGTCAAACCGAAGGGATCTCACCCTAAGGATAAGTACGAGGAAAGCATAGGGCGGCAAAAGAATTGGGTGATAAGAATCACCCCCAAACAAGACTGAAGCGTCAGTCTTGTTGGATAATTTGACAAAAGTGAGGGTGAAGAAACACCGAACACAGCCTTATTTTTTATTTTTAAGATGTTCTCTTTTTTTTGTGATTTTTGAATAATTTGAAAGAGAAAGGAAATATTTTTGGATTTTTTAGAGAATGAAAGGAAGAAAATGTTTTTGGATTTTTTAAAAGAAAACAGTGGGAAAAAAATATTTTTTGATTTTTTTGGAAGAAAAGAGTGGGGAAAATAGGTGGACTCTTTGAATTGGACGAACTAATTAAAAATCGACTACCGAAAAATAAATTGGACACACACAAGTCAAGGAGGAATCCTAACTAGCATATAGTCAATTTTTATCTTTAAATTTAATAAAACAGTAGTCAAATTTTAATTAAGTCCGCGAGCGATAAAAATCATGAAATTATATGAGTGATCACCTTTGCAAAAATATTCTCCTAGTGGGCTACCTAGTTGATTGATGTAACACCCCGCATTTTTCATGCATTAAATATTTAATTAATTTGGGTATTGAAAATTATTTGTGAGTCGTAATTTTAATTGAATTAATTAGGGGAATTTCATTTAATTATTAATCGGGGAGTTAATGGTTAATATTTATGGGAATTTATTTACTAAGTGAATAGTAATTATTTATTTAAGTCATTTCGAGTATTAATGACAAGGTATGCACTTATCTCAACCGGGAGTCGGTATAAACTAAAGGGGTGGGGGGATAAGTATTTTTATAAATTAATTTGGATGCCAATTTTGAGTGTACGATTGAGTCCAGATGGGCCGAGATAGTCGGAAAAGTGTACCCGGGGGTAGTAAACGGGTTACGGGACGCTTTTAGACATAGCCGGGGCCACACGGGGGCAATTGGGTCACTTGGGCTTGGCCCATTAGGCAAAAAACGGGATTTAGGTTAATTGTTAAATTAGGAGAAGTAAGTGTTACGGAAAATATACCTTGTCCCTAATTAATTATATTAGTATAATTAGTATATTTGGATATATGATTTTGATGATTCCAAACAATTATTTATTTTAATAGTATGTAAATTAATATAATAATTTATATCTCTTGTCAGAATATTTGTTATATACATCCATACTATAAATACTATTTTTTATTAGAGTTAAATTGAGCTACATGTACTATTCTTTTACTTTTATTAATTTCTTATATATTAATATTTTTTACGTTTTTTTATATATATTATGATTGTGTTCTTGTTAATATCCATACTGTTGGTGTACACATCTCTTGTAAATGTCTACTATTGACAGCATAGGGAGACGTAATTAAATGGCTTTATATATCTTTCGTCCTCTTCTATCAACTGAGATATGACCACTCAAAAAGAGGGAAACCAGCTAAAAACTCTTTTACACGCCAACTCTGGTTGACAGATTCATGCATAAAGATATACCTCTTCTATCAACATATTTGACCCCTTGTACTTGATTGGGTCTAGCAAAGGCTACTACCTCATAGTCTGCAAAGTAAGTTTGCTCTTTTATGAGCCTTGAAATCCGAAAATGTTTAAATATGTATATCTGTCAAGATTTACTTTTCTGTCCGATATATTTTTTTTAATATCTGTTATGTCGGTTCATAATATTTTTATATATCCGTTAATATTTTTTTTCATTCATAATTTTGTTTTACAGACCTTGTGCCATGTGCCAAAAAGTTATATTATATAAATATATATCTGTTTTTGACAGCTTTGAAAGCATGCCTTGATTTAGTCCCATCCATGTACTTATCTATAAAAGGTTGGAAGACCTCTTAGCACGCCTTGCTATGATATATGGGACGCCTCTTTTTTTCTCTTCTTGTGACACGTACAACCTGCTTCGGCAGTGACTGTCTTGGAAATCGAATATATCAGAGTTGTAATCTTTCAACAGATCTTTTTGTTCGATCAGAGTTTTTAATCCAGTTGTCTTAAGACGTAAAGTATAAAGAACTGTAGCAATTCAGTTCTTACTCAACTGTCTTGGACATTTTTGACGCTGGACATTGTTGACGCCTGGCACTACCTGTAGGGTGCATTAATAACCGTGAACTTCACATTATTTTTATTTTTTTTGGCTGAGGTATCTGCTTATATATATATATATATATATATATATATAACTTCTTTGACCCTACAATTTATGTACACATCATACGAAGTCATCAGCAAAGACTTGGGACATTTCATTCTTAATAAAAAAAATTCATTACTGTGCACTCCCTATCTTATGGTTCGACTTAGTCAAATCTTTTATACAGTATTCCTATATCTTTTTATATCCGACTGTCCTGTGACGTATTGAAAAAGAGAAAGCCTTCTTTTAGTAAATGTCTATCTTTTATATCTCATTTATCACTAATGTTTTCTCTCTCTATTAGTCTACCATTATTTTCTTCCTAGACAGTACATTAAAGACTGAGATATGCAAGATATCTTGCCATCTATTCTTGAGCATTGAATGCTCTTTCAGCCTACAGGTTTTTATGAAGAAGAGCGTATCTCACTCTCCTCTCCAACGGTCATCTTATTATTGACATCTACAAATTGAAGAGAAGTTTTTGTTGGAGGATATACACAGTGACAAACAGAAAATGATCAAAAAAAAGGGAGCAATCACATATTACATTCTGTTCATACAAACACTCAAGAAAGCAACAAGAGAAGATTATTTCAGCTCTACTTAAAGTTTGAGATAGCCACATATCATATCTTCAGCTTGATGTTTTAGCTGTCCTTGAAGAAGAGAACAAGCACAACAAATACTACTCTACTACAAAGATTTCAAGAAAAAGTCTAGTACCAAATATTAAGATCTATTGTGAAGTCTTAACCAGAAGAAACTCAGATTTACAATATAACTTTTGAGAGTTTCATCATCCAAATTTTGTACTCAACTTTCGGATTTGTTTGAAGCTGGAACTTTAGCTTCGGTTGTACAAGTGGCATGGTTTAGCTGCTCGATTGTACGTTGGAGGTTTGATCCTGCCTTAGTGGATCACGGTATTGAAGCGCAAGGAGACGGAAGTGGCTTTGGCGCGTGGACGTAGGCCGGGTTTTTGGCCGAACCACGTTAAAAACACGGTGTCATTTATTTTCAGCATTTAAGTCTATTTATTTGCTTGTGTCATTAATTAATTTCATTATCAAGCACTTAGACTTGCAAATTAATTAAAACTGAAATTTGATTTTTTTTGACTGAAATTATTATTTTCATAATAATTAATAAAGTCCACAATTTTAATTTTTTTTATTAAAAATGAAAATTGATTAAAGATTTATTTGGGTATTGATTTCTGTGATTTATCTTGTCTAATTTATTTTGTTAAAATTGTTATATAATATTGGTATTAATCTTTGAAGATTTACTACTTCTGATATTTATATTAAATGATTTAAATTAAAATATTTTCTGAAATATTAATTTAACCCCAAAAGTTTGCTAAACTCAATTCCCCCCCCGCCCCCTCTTGAGTTAATATCTGGGCAACAATTGGTATCAGAGCCACGCTCTAATTTATTAACTTTGTTTTAAACATCTTTAGAGTTTACGATTTATGGCAAACTTTAGTGTTTCATCTCTTGGTGAGGGTCAATCAATTAACAGACCTCCTCTATTTTCAGGAAACAATTATAGCTATTGGAAAAATAGAATGAAAAATTTTGTTCAATCAAATGATTATGCTGTTTGGAGAGTTATTATAAATGGTCCAAATATTCCCATGAAAGTTGTTAATAATGTAAATGTTCCTAAAGATGAAAATGACTGGAATGATGCTGATATTCAGAAAATACAAGTTAATGCCAAAGCAATGAATATTTTACATTGTTCTCTTGATGTTAATGAATATAACAGAATATGTTGTTGTGAAAGTGCAAAAGAAATTTGGGATAGATTAGAAATTACTTATGAAGGAACTAGTCAAGTAAAAGAGGATAAGATAAGCATGCTTGTTCATAACTCTGAGCTTTTTAAAATGAAATCAGATGAAACTATTTCTGATATGTTTACTAGATTTACAAATATCATTAATGGTTTGAAATCTCTTGGTTAAACCTATACTGACTCTGAATTAGTGAGTAAGATTCTTAGGTCACTACCATCTGCCTATATGACCAAGAAGGTAGCAATCAAAGAAGCTATACGAGAAAGACCTATTTCTCTTGATGAATTGCTGGGCTCCTTAATTACTCATGAAATGGAACTCAAAGAACTTACTGAAGATGAGAAGCCCAAAGTAAGCAAAACTATTGCTTTCAAATCCATTGAGGAAGAAGAAGATAGTGAAGAAGCTGATGATGATGAAGATGGTGATATAGCACTTCTCACTAGAAAATTCAATAAATTTCTTGCCAAAAAGAAGGGTCATTCTGGAAAATTCAAGAAATTCTTTTCAAAGAAGGTACATGATGGAAAGTCATCCTCCAAGTTTGAGCCAAGATGTTACAACTGCAAAGAGTTAGGCCATATCAGACCTAACTGTCCTAAAGCCAAAGAAGGGAAGAATGATAGAAAAGAGAAAAGAAATGAGAAATACAAAAAGGCCATGAAAGCAACTACTTGGAGTGATTCGGATGAAAGTAGTAATGATGAAGATTGAAGTGATGAAGAAATTGCAAATCGTTGCCTTATGGCAAATGATGATGAGGTATCTTCTAATTTTAATTCTGATAGTGAATATGAAACTTTAAATGATCATGATGAACTTCAAAATGCTTTTGATGAACTTTTTTATAACTTTGATGAGCTTAAAACTAAATATATTAATCTTAAAAAGATGCATTCTTCTTTATTACATAAATATGATTCTCTCTTTGAAAACATAGATGTAATGAAATCTGAAAATAAGTCTATAAAATTAGAAATCGAAAAACTTAAAGTTGAAGATTCACCAAGTTATTATCTTATTTCTGAAAATGAAAAATTAAGACTTAAAGTTAAGGATTTAACCTTGTGTTTTGAAAAGTTCGTGAATGGAAAGAAGAATTTAAATATGCTACTTGGAAGCCAAAGATGGATGTATGATAAGGCTGGAATTGGTTATAATGAAAATGAAAATGAGAAAAGTTTTGAAAATTATTCTAAAAATATGGGAAATTCTTTATGTACATTTTGTGGAAGACACACCCATTTTTCAGATTCTTGCAAATATAGATTTTCTACTAAAGTCGTATGGATTCCTAAAGGGACTCCTATTTTTGCTAACCCCTATGGATCCAACACATTTTGGGTACCGAAAGAAAAATTATTTAAATGTCCATTGTAGGTTTGTTTTAGAGTGGGTTCACACAAATCAAAGTGGTTCTTAGATAGCGGGTGTTCAAGACACATGACGGGTGACAAAAGCAAGTTTTCTAGCTTGGTTGTCAAAGATGGAGGACTAGTGACATTCGGAGACAACTCCAAAGGCAAAATCATCGGCATAGGTAAAGTCGGTATGGATCTCTCCCCTTGCATTGAAAATGTTCTTTTAGTTGATGGTCTTAAGCATAATTTAATTAGTATTAGCCAATTGTGTGATAAAGGTTATGATGTTACATTTAAAGAAGATTTTTGTTTAATAACAAATGCTAAGGATAATAGTGTTTTATTTGTTGCTTCTAGACATGAAAATGTTTATACTCTTGACTTTGATAAATTGTCACAACAAAATGTGAAGTGTTTAACTGCCCTAAATAATACTTGTTGGTTATGGCATAGAAGGTTAGGACATTCCAACATGGAACAACTTAATATTTTGTCCAAAAATGAGTTAGTTAGAGGGATGCCCAAAACTAAGTTTATTAAAGATAAAATTTGTAATGCATGTCAATTTGGAAAACAAACCAAAACTTCCTTTAAAAAGAAAAGAGATATTTCAACTAGTAGACCTTTAGAATTATTACACTTAGATTTATTCGGACCTAATAGAGTTGCTAGTTTAGGTGGAAAATATTATGCTCTTGTTATTGTTGATGATTTTTCTCGTTTTACATGGGTTTTCTTTCTTACTCATAAAAATGATACACACCCTACTTTTGCTAAGTTTTGTAGAAGAATTCAAAATGAAAAAGGTTGCAATATTGTCTTTATAAGAAGTTATAGAGGAAGAGAATTTGATAACAAAGATGTCGAATTATTTTGTGATGAAAATGGTTTTGAACATAACTTTTCTACTCCTAGGACACCCCAACAAAATGGAGTAGTATAAAGAAAGAATAGATCATTACAAGAAATGGCTAGAACTATGTTAAATGAACATAATTTACCCGAATATTTTTGGGCGGAAGCCGTCAACACATCTTGCTATGTAATAAATAGAACTATTGTTAGAAAAAGTTTAGATAAAACTCCTTATGAGATTCTGAAAAATAAAAGACCAAATGTTAGTTATTTCAAAGTTTTTGGATGTAAATGTTTTATTTTAAATGATAAAGATAAATTGGGTAAATTTGATGCAAAATCGGATGAAGGTATTTTTCTTGGGTATGCACTTCATAGTAAAGCATATAGAGTTTTTAATAAAAGGACTTTAATAGTTCAAGAATCAATTCATGTATCTTTTGATGAATCTAATTCTTTTGCCAATAAAAACAATGATGATGATGATGTTTTAGTCCTAAATAAATCTATTAATGGATTAAAATTAAATGAAAATGTTAATTCTAGTGTTGATGATTCCATTAATGTCAAAAAGACTCCAAATAAAGATAAAGAGGATAATGATTCTAATTTACCTAAAAGTTGGAAATTTGTTAATAATCATCCTTTTGAAAATATTTTGGGTGAACCTTCCAGTGGTATTCTTACTAGATCTTCCTTAAAGAATGTTTGTAATAATTTAGCTTTTGTGTCACAAATTGAACCAAAAGATATTAATGAAGCTGAAAAAGACAAATTTTGGTTATTAGCTATGCAAGAAGAATTGTTACAATTTGAACGTAATAATGTTTGGTCACTTGTACCCTCACCTAAAGATAAAACTATTATTGGAACTAAATGGGTTTTTAGAAATAAAAAGGATGATGCCGGATTAATTATAAGAAATAAAGCTAGACTAGTTGCACAAGGTTATAATCAACAAGAAGGTATTGATTATGATGAAACTTATGCCCCCGTAGATAGATTAGAAGCCATTCGTATGTTATTAGCTTATGCATGTTATAAATACTTTAAATTATTTCAAATGGATGTCAAAAGTGCTTTCTTAAACGGTTTTATAATTGAAGATATTTATGTTAAGCAACCTCCCGGTTTTGAAAATCACATATTTCCAAATCATGTTTATAAACTAAATAAAGCCTTATATGGATTAAAACAAGCCCCTATGGCTTGGTATGATATATTGAGTGGATTTTTGCTTGAAAATGATTTTGTAAGAGAAAAAATGGATTCTACTTTATTTATAAAAACTCTTAACAATGATATGCTTCTTGTACAAATTTATGTTGATGATATTATATTTGGATCCACAAATGAAAATTTATGTAAAGATTTTTCAGAATTTATGCAAAAGGAATTTGAAATGAGTATGATGGGGGAGTTAAATTTCTTTTTAGGCTTACAAATTAAGCAAACTAAAAATGGTGTTTTTATTTATCAATCTAAATATATTAAGGATCTTTTAGTAAAATATGGTTTAGAGAATTCTAAAACACTTGGTACACCTATGAGCACATCTATAAAGTTAGATATAGATGAGAAAGAAAAATATGTTAATACAACTTTATATCGTGGCATGATTGGTAGTCTACTATATTTAACCGCTAGTAGACCCGACATTATGTTTAGTGTATGTTTATGTGCTCGTTTTCAGGCCAATCCTAAAGAATCTCATTTGTGTGCCGTAAAATGCATTTTTAGATATTTAAATAGTACTAAAGACTTAGGATTATGGTATCCTAAAACTACATCATTTGAACTCGTAAGTTATTCCGATGCGGATTTTGCGGGTTGTAAAGTTGATAGAAAAAGCACTAGTGGTACTTGTCACTTCCTAGGACACTCACTAGTTTCGTGGTTTCGTAAAAAGCAAAATTCGGTAGCTCTTTCCATGGCCGAGGCAGAATATATTGCCTCCGGTAGTAGTTGTGCTCAAACTTTATATATTAAACAACAATTAGAAGACTTTAAAATATACTTTCAAAATACTCCAATTTTTTGTGACAACACGAGTGCAATATGTCTAACTAAAAATCCAATTCTTCATTCTAGATCAAAACATATTGAAATTAGACATCACTTTTTACGCGATCACGTACAAAAAGGTGATGTTAGACTAGAATTTATTTCTACGGATCTTCAATTAGCCGATATTTTCACAAAACCACTACCTGAAGATCGTTTTACTTTTATTTGTCGCGAACTCGGTATGACACGTATAAATAATCTAGAATTATAATTGAATTTTTTATTCTGAAATATTGCATTATTTACATGAATAGTGTATTCACATCTTTCCAAAATACTTTAGCAACTAGTAGACAAACCATCATCTCCTATATATATGTGTGTTACTGCTTTTCACTCTATCTTCACACACACACACCATGCAGTCCTTCTATGTTGTTTGGGTAGGAAAGCAACCCGGGATCTACACCTCTTGGGGAGAGTGTGATCTTCAAATCAATAGTGTAAGTAATGCAAAATTCAAAAAATATTCTTCTTATTCCGAAGCTCTTAACGCCATAGCTCTCTCTCCTCCATTTTCTCCTTGGGTAAGTCCACCTCCTTGGCCTTTTGTCCTACCACCTCATATGGCTACTCCCTCATAAGAAAACACTTCTACCAAATCTGAATCTTCCTCAACCAACTCCTACACCGGAAATACTATCAAACTTATGGTCAAAGATAATGGGAAAGAAATCCTTCTTGAAGGACATCCCAATGATGTATGCCATATGATAAACAATCTGAAAATGAAATTTCCTTCTAGTATCAATAAAATCTGCAGTTATCTTTTCTTTGCATCTCACTTTTATATCATCCATTCCTATTCCTTTTTGTTTATGACAAACAGGGGGAGTGGAGTGCAAATTTTCTGCATATATTTCTTTTGCAATCTTCAGTTGTTTGTCATCATCAAAAAGGGGGAGATTGTTACGGCAAATATACCTTGTCCCTAATTAATTATATTAGTATAATTAATATATTTGGATATATGATTTTGATGATTCCAAACAATTATTTAATTTAATAGTATGTAAATTAATATAATAATTTATATCTCTTGTCAGAATATTTGTTATATACATACATACTATAAATATTATTTTTTATTAGAGTTAAATTGAGCTACATGTACTATTCTTTTACTTTTATTAATTTCTTATATATTAATATTTTTTACGTTTTTTTATATATATTATGATTGTGTTCTTGTTAATATCCATACTACTGGTGTACACATCTCTTGTAAATGTCTACTATTGACAGCATAGGGAGACGTAATTAAATGGCTTTATATAGCTTTCGTCCTCTTCTATCAACTGAGATATGACCACTCAAAAAGAGGGAAACCTGCTAAAAACTCTTTTACACGCCAACTCTGGTTGACAGATTCATGCATAAAGATATCCCTCTTCTATCAACATATTTGACCACTTGTACTTGATTGGGTCTAGCAAAGGCTACTACCTCATAGTCTGCAAAGTAAGTTTGCTCTTTTATGAGCCTTGAAATCCGAAAATGTTTAAATATGTATATCTGTCACGATTTACTTTTCTGTCCGATATATTTTTTTAATATATGTTATGTCGGTTCATAATATTTTTATATATCCGTTAATATTTTTTTTCATTCATAATTTTGTTTTACAGACCTTGTGCCATGTGCCAAAAAGTTATATTATATAAATATATATCTGTTTTTGACAGCTTTGAAAGCATGCCTTGATTTAGTCCCATCCATGTACTTATCTATAAAAGGTTGGAAGACCTCTTAGCACACCTTTCTATGATATATGGGACGCCTCTTTTTTTCTCTTCTTGTGACACGTACAACCTGCTTCGGCAGTGACTGTCTTGGAAATCGAATATATCAGAGCTGTAATCTTTTCACAGATTTTTTTGTTCGATCAGAGTTTTTAATCCTGTTGTCTTAAGACGTAAAGTATAAAGAAGTGTAGCAATTCAGTTCTTACTCAACTGTCTTGGACATTTTTGACGCTGGACATTGTTGACGCCTGGCACTACCTGTAGGGTGCATTAATAACCGTGAACTTTACATTATTTTTATTTTTTTTGGCTGAGGTATCTGCTTATATATATATATATATATATATATATATAACTTCTTTGACCCTACAATTTATGTACACATCATACGAAGTCATCAGCAAAGACTTAGGACATTTCATTCCTAATAATTTTTTTTCATTACTATGCACTCCCTATCTTATGGTTCGACTTAGTCAAATCGTTTATACAGTATTCCTATATCTTTTTATATCCGACTGTCCTGTGACGTATTGAAAAAGAGAAAGCCTTCTTTTAGTAAATGTCTATCTTTTATATCTCATTTATCACTAATGTTTTCTTTCTCTATCAGTCTACCATTTTTTTCTTCCTAGACAGTACATTAAATACTGAGATATGCAAGATATCTTGCCATCTACTCTTGAGCATTTAATGCTCTTTCAGCCTACAGATTTTTATGAAGAAGAGCGTATCTCACTCTCCTCTCCAACGGTCATCTTATTATTGACATCTACAAATTGAATAGAAGTTTTTGTTGGAGGATATACACAGAGACAAACAGAAAAGGATAAAAAAAAAAGGGAGCAATCAAATATTACATTCTGTTCATACAAACACTCAAGAAAGCAACAAGAGAAGATTATTTCAGCTCTACTTAAAGTTTGAGATAGCCACATATCATATCTTCAGCTTGATGTTTTAGCTGTCCTTGAAGAAGAGAACAAGCACAAGAAATACTACTCTACTACAAAGATTTCAAGAAAAAGTCTAGTACCAAATATTCAGATCTATTGTGAAGTCTTAACCAGAAGAAACTCAGATTTACAATATAACTTTTGAGAATTTCATCATCTAAATTTTGTACTCAACTTTCGGATTTGTTTGAAGCTGGGACTTTAGCTTCGGTTGTACAAGTGGCACAGTTTAGCTGCTCGATTGTACGTTGGAGGTTTGATCCTGCCTTAGTGGATCACGGTATTGAAGCGCAAGGAGACGGAAGTGGCTCTGGCGCGTGGACGTAGGCCGGGTTTTTGGCCGAACCACGTTAAAAACACGGTGTCATTTATTTTCAGCATTTAAGTCGATTTATTTGCTTGTGTCATTAATTAATTTCATTATCAAGCACTTAGACTTGCAAATTAATTAAAACAGAAATTTGATTTTTTTTTACTGAAATTATTATTTTCGTAATAATTAATAAAGTCCAAAATTTTAATTGTTTTTATTAAAAACGAAAATTGATTAAAGATTTATTTGGGTATTGATTTCTGTGATTTATCTTGTCTAATTTATTTACTTAAAATTGTTAGATAATATTGGTATTAATCTTTGAAGATTTACTACTTCTGATATTTATATTAAATGATTTAAATTAAAATATTTTCTGAAATATTAATTTAACACCAAAAGTTTGCTAAACTCAATTCACCCCCCCCCCCCCCCCTCTTGAGTTATTATCTGGGCAACAGTAAGGAAACGACTGATAGAGTTTTAGAAAAAAAGGCTAAGTGTGTTAAGGAACCCTATTAGCAGTTAAAGGCAGTTTAGGATCACTAGAGAGCCAACAGGAGCCATCTTCAACCTTGGAATTCATCTCCAAATCAGACACTACGAAACCTAAGGCAAGTGGATAACTTGCAATAGTATTGAATCTGTTTTTCAATTCATATTCATGTGATGTGATTGATTAAAATTTGTTTTGGGTGTTCATGGCATAAACATGGGATTTTGAAAGACAATAATCTGATTTACGAATTTGGGTGAAGATTCATGTAAAACCTGATATTTATGAGTTGATACATATCTGTTAGGATGATATCTGGACAATTAGAAATGAATTTGATGAAGGAATTTGGGATGTAAATGGGTAATGGGTTAAAGATGAACTTTTGTTCAAATTTCAGAAATCGTAGTTAATGGTCAAATTAATAATGTGTATGGACACTTTAGAAATCCCTAATAAGGTTTCTAACATGTATTAATGCTAAGAGGGCTTAAGGATACTCGTAGAAGAAATTAGGGTTTGAGAAATTTCGTCCATGGCTGATTTTGTCTTCGCGAAGAAGACAAAGACCTGCTCGATCGATCGATCGAAGGTCTGGGGTCGATCGATCGAAGGTCGACAGATTTTGGCAGCTTCATCCAGTTATGTATATAAAAGGGAATTTATATAATAATCTTTATGTAATTAATTATTGAGAAATTAATATATGATTTTAAACCTAATTAATCTTGAGTAAAGTTAATTAGGGTTTGAGGGAGTTTTTGGGTGACACGTCATGATTAAAAATTCGGGAGGGGGGAATTTAGACTCGGGTGAGGTTATTTCGGACTACGAGAGTAAGTCCAATTTTATGGTGGGGGTGACACCAAAGGTGATTAATCAATTAATGTGAGAATTAATTAATAATTAGTGTTGGACCATAAACTCTTAATTTTAAATAGGCTTGTGTCACAGATTTAGTACATGGTGTAGCCGGGACATTTTATATTTTTATACATATATATACGGAGTGTGATAGTATATATATATATATATATATATATATATATATATATATATAGTGTGTGTGTGTTTGTGCGCATTAATATCAGTGATTGAATACTATTAGTGTATACTCTAGTGCTATAGGAGGAGGTTGCGCGTAGTGGATAAATCCCCTAGCTTGAGGAGTAGGGGGGGTATATTCCCAGGTCATAGCGTCCGTTATATGGGGTGAGGGGCATCTCACTTTCAGGGAAGGAATATGACCGCCTCCAATCGTATGTGTAACCAAATTAGTGAGTGATTCTGATTTGGGTAACTAGGTTATGTGAATATACCTAGTGGGATAGCACTTTAGAGAAATTATATTATGTGAGTATTTTTACTCGGTGGGATATTAGTATTAAATGTTGTTTCAAGTATGGTTGTGAATACTGCAATATGATTAAATATATAATTAGGTAAATAATTATATATGGGATACTTAATACATAGTGTGAAACGTATTATGTGCATAACAGGTGTGAGTGTTATATGAAATTAAAAAGGGTAATAATTTAATTAAGTTGACGTTTATAATAACATAAAAATCATGATTTAAGGCATACTCGGTTAGAGTAGGTTAATTGTAAAGGTTAACATAAGTATTTGGTCAGGTGCGTAGAACCTAGGTAAATCAAATGGAAGCGTTAGTAGTGCACATTAGAGGAGGGGTAAGGAAGTCCTCAAGGGAGTGCGACACTAACTAAAATATGAAGAGCATGCATATTTATTTATTACTGCAAAGTAATCATTTGTTAAATATTTTCAAATGTTTTTGGGTACTAACCCTTGCTATAAAAAAATTTAAAACCTTTTAGGTGTCCAGCCATAGGGACGCCAGGCTTGACTCTATTCCAGGTATCCGTTGCTGCAGCACATGTGGATGTTGCGGGGTCTTTGATAGACGCCTCCTTCTTTCATTCATGTAGGGACTCTCTAGTGCTTATTTGAGCATGTTGCTCACAGTTCATTTATTAGTATTAGACTTGTTGAGATTGTCTTCTTGCCTTTACTTGTATTGTATATTTGGACCGATGGTTTATTCGGTCAGGTATTTTATTTGTGGATGGTTATTTCAGTTAACTGTGATTGTGTATTATTTTATGTTCCGCATGAGTTTCATTTAATTAATTGAAAGATAAAAATTGGCACCAGTCTACTTTTCTCACTTAGGTGGTTAGTAATTAAAAAGACGACAGTGATGCTAAGAATGGACCAACTGAGAAACCTGTTCTAACTTGATTTAGGACTGATCACCCGGGATTAATTAGGTGGGGTGTCACAATTGATTTTAAATTTAGTGATGGCTAGGGTAGCACACAAAGGTAAACGAGTGAGTCGGGTGATGAAATCCCTTCTCGTGAGTGACCGGGTGTAGATCTTAGTCAATTAATTCATCACACCATTCGAAAATAAATGCAAGAATAAAATCAAGTAAGATCACACAAAGCACACAAAATAATTAACTCTCTAACAGGACGGGCTCGAGGGTTTATAAATGTACCTCCCACGATTTTTAGGCCGTGGGGTGCCGAAAAATTTGAGTCGACCGGGGGGAGATTATGCCTATCTCAGTCGGCCCCGGGAGTTCACCAGCCGAAGGTAGAGAGGATTCTTTTCCTCGTCGTGGACACCCTCTCTCTACCTTGTCCAGTTTCCCTAACACGCTTGTCCTCGATTATTACAAATTAAAAATGAAAAATAAATGGTGTCTCTCTGCACCGCAATACAAGTCGAGAATAAAAATCCTAAGACAAGCCTTCTAAAAAAAATAAAAAATAAATGGTACTAAAAAAATAAAAACCGCAATACAAATGAATCACAAATAGGTAATCCTCGCAAGTGCTTCAAGCTCCAAAGATCGGCAACGGCGCCAATTGATGAAGATGACTTTTTGTGTGTCGTCGTTGTTAAAAACCAAGTTAGTCAAAATCCTCAAATTACCTACAAAATATAAAAATCTCCAGTGTAGAGGTAAGTAAGGGTATTAATCCACAATAAGGGTGTAATCTAGAGACAAACTCAATTGTAATTCAATTTTTATTATCTTTTTGAAAATTTTCTTTTCTATTTTTTTTTAGCTTTTTCAAATATTAAAACAATTAGGGTGATGATGTGAAATAACACTAACTAATATGAAAGATCAAATTACAAACTAAAAATTGACTAAAATGAAAAATAAAGTCTAACACAAAAATAAGAAATAAAGTGAGGTAAATAGACGCGAGAACAATCAAGGAGTGGGATTACACCGCAAATTTTAGCTATTCTAACTAATTAATTTAATTAATTGAATTCTCTCAAATTAATATCAAAATTACAAATCAACTCTTATTGAAAATGTAATTTTAATATCAAATTTTTAGAATATTAAGTTTAACACCCACAACTCTAGAAAATAGATCTACACTCATTTTAATTAATCACCCGCTAGGATCGATCAATTAAAATTTGTATAAATCATAGAAAATGAAATTAGAGTTGAAACTTAAGGAGTAATACCACACTTAAGAAACCCCTATCTCTAGTTCGAATCTAAAATGAAAATTATAACTTAGAAATTTGATTTTCTCTCGAAAATTATTTACCCTCTCTCGAGGCGTAAATTTAAGGGTGAGGGATCAAAATTAATATTCAAAGGGAATTTTTCAAGTAATCAAACTAATTAAATTAAAATAATATCAAATAAGGGTTCACCCCATCCCTTGAAAGGGGATTTAGCCTAACATTATATTAAACATGATAATCAAACAATCAAAGGCTAATAAAATAAAGTAGAAGAGAATAACTATCAAACAAAATCTATTTGAGTTAAAATGGACTCCAATCCTTGAATTTGCAATTTACATCCCTCCAATTGAGCATCCAAGTGATTTGCGATTAAATAATCACTCAATTAAATCTCTTACAAAATTTTATCTCACAAATATCTAACAAAAATAAAAATAATAAAATAAAACTATTTACAAAATGGTGTTTATCCCCTATCCATCAAAAATCTTCACAAACCTATAAAAGTAGAACAAAACTAGAATATAGCGGTAAGTGAGGTATCAATCCACATCTAAGGGTGAAACACAAAATTGGAGAGGACATATATAGATTTATTTGCATTTTATTATATTTTTCTAATTTTTTTTTTTGCAATTTATATTTTTATGGATTTTTCAAGGGATTTTTTTTAACTAACTTACTATATACTAATTTTTAAAGTACTAACTAAGAAGTAAAAGCTAATTTAAGAAAAGTGAGATAAACAAAATTGTCCTAATAAGTAAACTAACAAAATTGGACTCATGAGGGCTTCAAATTTTCATCCCATAAATGGGAGATTAGCCCTCAACAATCATCATCCATAAAATATAAGATAAACAAATGAAGCATGAGATGATTAAAATAGCAGTAATAAGAGACGAATAAATCAAACCCATATAAGTCTTAAATTGGAGCAAATCTTCAATTACATCAACAATTACACTCAAAAATGGATTCTCACTAATGTATTTATTGAATCTAAACTAAAACTACAAAATAAAAATTAAATAAAAAAAGATCGTGGATGAATTCATAATGGACAATTAAATAATAAAAGAGATTTGCTAAAAATGCAAATCCTAACGTTATAAAATTGTACATTAGAACTCATCCAAATAAATAAATCCTAGATCATTACTTTATATTAAGATAATTACTAAAAATGCAAAATCTCAACATAAAGGAATGGGTTTGAATTTACCTCCCATAAGGGATGAACTCAACTACATCAATCTATTTTGAAATAATTGCTAAAAATGAAAAAATTCGTTATAGAGGGGTGGGGTTGAATTTATCCAAGAGATAAATTTCACTACACACCTCTATATTGAAATATTTTCTAAAACTACAAATACTCTCTAAAGAGGAGTGGAGAAAAATTTATCACACAAAGCTTAAAAACTAAATTGGAGATCTCCATCAAAATGGTCTTCATCTTCCTTAAATAGTAGGTATGGAGCATGGGGGTAATTTGGGTAGGTTTAATGTGTAAGAGGTGTGTAAGGTATTGAGGTGAGCGTGTTTAGGGAATTATGCACACATGTGCATGGGTTGTGTGAAGTCATGTGGGAAGTGAGGATAAAATCAGATTTAGTTTAGAGGGGTAGTTGGGGGTATAATAGGTAAAAGGGGTAAAACGGGGTTTAATTGGTTTCAAGGGGATACATGGGGTTTTTTTATTTGTTTTATTTTTGAAATGGTCTTTTGTTTTGTAGCACGATTTTTTTGTTAGGTTGAAATGAGAAATGGGTTTGGATGTTGAATGTGGGAAATGGGTGACATGGGGTTCTTGGATTTAGTTGGCAGGTGGAAGGGGTAGTCTCGGGTTGTCGGGTTGTGGGGGGTGGTAGGGACTATTTGAGCCCGGCGGGTTACGTTTGTGAGCACCGGTGGCTGGGTTTTCAAGGGTTTTGCCACCGAAGGTCGGGGGTTTTGAATGGGGGTAGGTGGGTCACGGTTTCTGGGCTGTTGGGGTGGAATGGTGGTATTGGATGAGGCTCTTGGCTAGCCGAGTTATTGGTCGTAGTTCGCCGGAGAGGGGGTGTAGCGGGAAGAGGGTCACCGAGTATGGGCGAGTCACCGACGAAGGGTATGGCTATTGAGTTTGGATGTGATGGGGCGCCGGAGCTTGGGGTCGAAATGAGCGGACCGACGGGTTCGCGTCGGGCCTTGGCTTGGGGTTTCGGGTTGAACGAGGGGTAGAGTGGTTTGCCCGGTGGGTCGCCGAATTTTGGGCATGAGCTTGGGTTCCGGATTTGGACAGGGGGTAAGGAGAGTGGAGAGAGAGAGAGAGAGAGAGAGAGAGAGAGAGAGAGAGAGGTTTTGGTGTTGTTGTTGTTAATGGAGGTTTGGGGAGGAGAGAAAAGATGGGTTATTTTAATTTGGTGGTGAGAGTTTGGTTAGTTAATGTTAATGGTGGATGATGGAGAGAGAGTGTTTGAGGTTGAATATGAGTTGGGTGGGGTTAGTGTGTAGGTGGGTGTATGGGAATGTGGGTGAGGGTGAGATGAGGGTTGTTTTGTGTGTGTGTTGGTATTGCGGTGTGAGGGGTTGTGTGTATGTTTAACTTATGACTAAAAATAAAAATAAAATAATACAAAATAAAAATTTAACTAAACTAAAAAAAATAAAAATCAACTAAAATAAAAAAATAAAAATGACACGACACGACACACTATACAAATTCTAAAAAAAAAAAATACAACTAAAATAAAAACTATAAAAATAAAACTAATAAAATAATAATAAACTAACTAAAAACTAAGAACATAAAAGAAAATATAAAAACTAATACACGACGAACTAAAAATATAAAAATCTTAAAAATATATACATGACTCAATAAAATAAAATAATAAAATAAACCCTAAAAATAAAATAACACAAATAAAATAATATGGGACAACCTAAACACACACGGTTCGGGACAGGGTTAGGTCGGTTTAGGGTAGACTAGGGTACGGGACAAGGGTAATTAGCTCCATAATCTGCACAATTGCCTTAAAATACGCGTTTGAACACCGCATTGTGCATTCGACCTACAAAATAGACAATAAAGTTCATAAGACCCAAATTGCCGAGATCTAGCAACTAAAATACGTCTATTCGGGGTATAAATTGTACACTTTTTTGTGCTTATCACCGTGCTCTGATACCAACTTTAACAACCCCCGCTTTCTCTCATAAAGGCTGTCCAGGCACAATACACCGAAGATGGAGCCTGTTGATCAATTAATACCATTCTCAACACAACGTAATAAAATATTATTATTATAAAAAGTCCGATACTTTAAACTTTATGAATATCTCACTAACAATAATTAAACTCATCCAAACCAACTAAAATAATAAATTTAATGAAAAAGTATATATCAAAACTCCAGCATAATTTAAATAAATCTTGGGCTTATGACCTTACAATGTTTCCCAAATAAAAAAACTCAACTTTGGCAGAAAAGCACCTAGGCTAAAGTCAAAAATCAGAAATATGCTAAGAACTGAATGATCGCAAGGCTGGAACAAAAACAGTCCTACTATCCCTGTCTAGAAATAACCTGGGAGGGGGAATATTTATAATTTGGATCAGAACTCGAGGTGTGCAAGAATTAACTTAATTAATTTATGATCTAAT
Organism: Sambucus nigra; assembly: GCA_949130495.1. Lineage (NCBI taxonomy): Eukaryota > Viridiplantae > Streptophyta > Magnoliopsida > Dipsacales > Adoxaceae > Sambucus > Sambucus nigra. The sequence continues at coordinate 586,353,827 of OX422212.1, read as the reverse complement.
AATACAGTCAATGTGCAATAACTATTCCCCCTTCATCTCTCACATGCATATAACACATCACCCTTCATCTATGTGTAACATGTTTTGCACCCCAACAGTCCCCAAATAATAATTATCACTGCGAGTCAAATTAATAAAATGGTTAAATGATTTAAGTGTACCGACTACATTTTATTATCAATTCCCGTAGTATCCCAATCTCATAATTTTCATATAAATGGCGCAAACATTATGGAATTAACATTATAATTTGTGTCCACATTCTCAGACATTTCAGTTTCTCTCATATAAAGTATGGCCAATTACATATATGTCCTTATATACATATATGACACACAAGGGCATCTACCATTTGTATCTAATTCGTGCTCGATCAGCAAGTCCGGAGGAAACCCTTAATCCTAAGCAGACATCACAAAACACACACAAGTTGGGGGTCGTCCCTAGGCAGGACACCTGTACACAACCCATACCCAGCGATGATACAGGAACGGTTAGCGAAAACACCTACCTCTCATGGGTGACGCCTCCACGTAGTACATATATGGCCTACACATCGTCAAGCCTACTTGTGTCGACGTGTGGTACGCTACCTGAACGTGCAAACTCCCGAGCAGATAGAATGGTCCACTAGTATGTCCACACAAATAATAATGCATATTGTTATTCCATATAATATGTATAGTTAATTACTCCATAATTACCATTAAAAGTCCAACAAAATTCCACAACATTTTCCATTTTTAACTAATTTATCATCAATAAATTATTAATATCATGCCATAAAAATAATTACTTAACCATCTAGTTAATTTTAATTATTATTAATTAAAGTGTGGGTGTAACACCATAAATGAATTAACCCACAATTAATTCCCTTCCAAATTTACGTTAGTGTTTCTTATTAGCTTGCCTATTTCTATTCCCATTGCTAAGACAAAATTTAAAAGGTTATTGAATTTAGGCTAAGGTAAAAAGGAATGGAACCGTCCAATCAACTGACACGTCGCTCGAACGATTGTGAGGTTCATTTGTGTGACAAGTCATGTTGCTCGAACGACTCACGACGTCGTTTGAGCAATCTCTGTCTTCTTCCCTTCTCCGTTTCCCCATTTACAGTGTTCCCAGATCTAAAAATTTTAACCCAAATCCCAGTAAACTAACGCAGAAAATTCATAGCTTCAAACCCCAAAATAACCCATCCAGGGCATTCTAAATTCCCAACTTAAATCCGTACATGTGAAGGATCCTAAATACCTAATTCATTCTTAAATTTTAGTCGTCTCCAAATCAAAACATCGGAATTTATTTTCGTGATTCAAATCAAAATTTTCAAATCTAAAATTTTAGGGATATTTCCTATATTAATTCACAAAACATCTCCAATTAATTTAGAAATATTAAGTAATATATAACAAATAATCATATTTTTCAGACTTAACTTTCAGGGATAAATCCTACATATAAATCAAACCTCTACATGTGTTATTCATAATCAAATCAAACACATCAAGCCCTAAATCCCAAAAATCTAAACGGGACATTTATGATTCATTGAAAAATAAATTGGAAACACAAATTAAGCAAGAGAATTCGTACCTTAAAATCTATAGAAGTATTTCTCTTGAAGCTCCCTTGATTTTTCCCTTTGCTCTTCCTCTTTTCTTCCTTTTTGGGTATTTCTCATATTTTCTCCCATAGCTTATAATCTAGATTTTATCTCATGATTGTGGGTTGGTGGTTTACCCCCACTTAAACACTTAATTAGTGGTTAATCTCCGAGTCGGCCCTAAAATCCAACTATTGGACCCCCAAATGGACCCGAATCCATAACCAAACTAGCCCCAAAGCTCCCCAACTCACATACATATGACATGGGACCAATTCTAATTATTAAAAACATTAAACCGAGTCTCTAACGCTTCTCAAAATGCATCCCAATTATTTTTATTTCATTTAGATTTTATTATATTAAAACGACACGCCCCTATAAATTTATTTATGTGTTATTTATTTTTCACTCTCAAGTTCATTATGTCCAGTTAAGTTCTATCTTTATGTTATCATAAATAATTATTTATTTAAAAATTAATTTTTTTTACTCGTCTAAATTTAAATTCATTCGATTTAATTTATTCCCAAATTAATATTTAAATTAACGAATTTAAATTAGTCGAAGTATTTTATTCTAAAATTACAGGGTATTACATATACATGCAGAACAAGATCCACTCAAAATATCATAAATGAACAAATATTCCAAAAAGATTTTGAGGCGGATATTTCGAAAATAAAACTCAACTGTGTGTGTAAAAAATTGGATCTCAGAGTTATAAACCTTTATTTTAATGAATAGAATCAAGTTCTAAAACCAATCGAGAATCGATTGCTATGTCAGAGAACAAAATCCTAGGAGTTTAAACTTTTAAAATCAAAATCGCTCAAAAGTGTTTAAAAGAAACCCTATAACTACCCACTATTTTTCTCTCTTTCTCTCAATTGTTTTCTCTTGATTTTTCTTTCTCTTTCTTCTATCTATTCTCTCTAAATTTTTCTTCTCCCTCTATACTGAGCAAAAGATAAAAAATAAAGATGATGAAGGGTCGAAGGTCCTAGATTCAAGTCTTGAAATCAGCGATTGAGATTAAAGTTACGTATTGGCATTGAATCAAACGATTGCAAATGAATATTCTCAAGTAAGCTAAACCAGGTATAATAGGTAATCGAATGTGGCTTAGGATTATTCAAACAATGCATCACAGTGATCGAATCTAGCTCAATACTAAACAATTAATAAGTTTGATCCAACGGATGAAAAAGAAGCTCGCAAATGTGAGAGTAAAAGAACACAAATCTCAACAACCACACGCCGACTACTGGATCCCACTAAATAGCTCTAATTAAATTGGATTAAGCTAAAATGAATGTTTAATTGGATAAAACACCAAGATTTAAAAAAAATTAATGTTTCATTAAAGAATAAAATTCATATTTATTCCAAAATAAATTCTAAATATTGTTTAAAAATCCAATTAAAATGCTAAAAAAATATGGAACCACTATATAAGTATGAAATGAAATATGTGTCCTAATTGTGTGGTGTTTTACTTTCTTAAAATAATTGAGGTTGAATTTGAAGATATTGTTAAAGCAATCTTGAAGTCGTCTCAATCTTGAATCTTCTTGGGTATAAAAAATAAACTATGAGGTGCTCAATACTAAAAATAAATCTTTTCTATACATATTCAAACTAGTTGAAAAACATATGTAGTGTAGACTCAAAACAAACCTAAAAAGACAATTGCACAGTGTGTTTGAATCTCCCCCTTTTTATATTGGAGATAAAATCATTTGAGTGCATCAAGGGTACTTGTAGGAAAAAAAATAACCTAGTCCTATAAAAAATTCTATCTACCCTTTCCAATTCTAGAACTGCAAATAAGGAGAAAAAAATGCATAACTCAACTATGTACATACCAATACCCTAAGAGTCCTTAAATGTCTTAAAAGGTTCTTGCATAAAACATATATATACCATTCTCATAAGATAAGGTTAGAAAATTTTAAATATGATATTTATGCCCCTGGGAGGAACTCCTTCTCCCCCATTTTGCCTCAAATAGACAATGGGTAATCAAATAGTAAAGGGGAATAAAGTGAATAACTATCAAACATATCATAAAAATGGGTCACATTAAGTGTCTCCTATATTGACAAGATAATAGGTGGAGTCTTTTGTCATTTAATAAACGTCCATACCTTCTTCAGAGAAAAATTATAAGCAAGATATTGACAAGAAGATGTGATAAGATAAGATATGTAATTTAATCAAGAACAACCACCATAATAAACTTTCTTAGAGATTTAAATCTAATATTATCAAGGGGATTTGTGAAGATATCCGCTAATAATTTATCAGTGTGTAAATGTTCAATAAACAATTCTCTTGATTCAACTAAGTCTTGAATGAAATGATGTCTAATTTTTATATGTTTGTTCCTAGAGTGATGGATAGGATTTTTTGAAATGTTAATAGCACTCTAGTTATTATAAAGCAAAGTTAATTGATTTTCAACAATCCCATTTCCACTAAGCATTTGTTTTATCCACAATAATTTTGCATAACAATTATATGCAGTGATATATTCTAACTTTACATCAGATAACGATATATAGTTTTGTTTTTTACTACTCCAACCAACCAGATTGTTCCTTACATAATAATAAACAATCGAGGTACTTTTACTATCGTCGGAACAACCTGCACAATTAGCATCAATATATCCAACAGTGGTTTTAGATGTATCTTTAGTGTACTAAATTCCATATTCAGGAGTTACCTTAACATACTTGACAATACGTTTAACACATTGCAAGTGGGAATGAACTTTGATATCGCACACCTACACAAATACCATATATTATATCAGGTCTAGAGGTTATTAAATATAACAGGCTTCCTATCATAGTTCTATATAATATGGAATCAATGTCTATCCCATTTTAATCTTTTAACATTTTAGATATAGTACTCAAGGGAGCTCATTCTATTTTGGAATTGTCTAAACCAAACTTTTAAATCAAAGTATTTGCATATTTAGCATGTTATATAAAACGGCTGTCATTCATTTATTTGACTTGTAAGCGAAAAAAAATTTGTAAATCCCCCATAAGAGACATTTGGTACTCCCAATGCATAATGTTAGAAAAAATAGTTAACTTGTTGCTGGGAAATAGACATAAAGATAATGCCATCTACATAAATTTGTGCAATAAGAACCTCATAGTTAATTTTGTGAACAAATAATGTCTGATCATTTCCATCATGCTCAAAACCCTTCATTAACTAAATTTTTTTACAAGCATTCGTACTAGGACCTATGGGTTTACTTTAATCCATATAATGACTTTTTTAATTTAAAGACGTAGTTCGGGTGAGAAGGATCAATAAATTTCTTCGGATGTTCAACTTATAAATCGTCAGTTATAGTGCCATTTAAAAATTAGGATTTAACATCCATTTAATAAGGATTGAATTGTAAATGATAAAATACTGTGAGGAGAAGGCGAACAAACTTGAGCCTTATTAATAGAGAAAAAGTATCTTCAAAGTCTATTTCCTCAATTTGACAGTATACCTACGTGACCAAACTGGCTTTATTTCTAATGATTACCCCTGACTTATCTATTTTTGCGTTAAAAAATCCAATGGGTACCGATAACCTTTTTATTGTTTGGTTGGGCACCAAGATATTAAACATCATGACTCCTGCATGGCATCGATCCAGTAAGAGTCATTAAGGGCATTATTTACATTATTCGATTATACTTGAGATGAAAGCATGCAAAGTTACCTAGATTTTGATGTTGTGATCTTGTTCGCACAGGATATTAAAAGTTATCGAGAACTTTTTCAATGGGATGGTCTTTATAAACCTAGTTTGGTATAACAGGGATTTTAGTTGATAACAAATTTATTTCTCGAGGAGAGTCAATTTCAAAATCATTTTCTACCTCAGGCTCAAAAACTGGTCCGGTCATAACAATCCCAGTGGCAGTGATTCCATAAGAGCTTTGGTACGACGATTGTAGATGTGATATTCTCCACTATTTTGAGAATAACTAAGAAAAATACCCTTATTACCTCTGGAGTCAAATTTTGAAAGGTTTTTTTCGATCTTTACAAATATAACAAACACTCCTAAAGGTTCTAAGGTATTTTAAATGGGGTTATTTATTTTACCAAATTTCGTATGAAGTATAACATTCTTCCTAAGGGAAACATGATTAATAATGTGCCCCACAGTTTGGACTGCCTCAATCCAAAAGTATTTTGGCAAATCCTTACCATGTAAACCCGAGCCAATTTTTGGATTGTACTATTTTTTCTTTCAGCAATACCATTTTAATGTGGAGTTTTAGGGGAACTAAATTCATGTGATACCCATTTCCAAAGAAATATTCCACATCACCAATTTCCTTGAATTTTCCACCTCTATCACTTTGAATACATGACACTTGGATATCCTTTTCATTTTTAATTTATAAAAGGATTTTTAGAAATTTTCTAAAACTATATGACTTTCTTTTCATAACGGTAGACCAACTAAAATGTGTGAAATCGTCCACAATAACAAGGATACAATTATTTCCATAAAGGCTAAGAGTAAGAGAAGTACCCATAAAGCCCATGTGGAGAAGTTTTGAGGGGCTTTGAAGTCATGATATCTTTAACTTTCTCATGAGGAGGCTTACTTATTTTTCCAACCTCGCAAGGGCCATAAATAATATTTTGAGAAAGTTTTATTTTTGGTAAACCTATAACCAATTCTTGGGAGCTCGATCTTCTTAAGTTATCAAAATTAGTATAACCCAATCGATTATGCTAAAGGTTCGAGTAATCTAACCTTGTTGACTTAGAAGACTCAGAATTGGAAACAACTTTATAACAATTATCCCGAGTTTTTTTTCCTATTAGGATAGAGTTACCATCTTTGTTTAAAATCTTACATTCAATATTTGAAACGAAAATAATATAGTTAAATCATAAAATTGAGAGATGCTTGGAGAACATCATTGAAAACTGGTAAACCCTCTTCATGAAGTGTCCCTTTACCAATGACTTGAGGTGAGACTTCATCACCAAATAATTCATTACCTCATAAGAAGTTGGCCATGTTTTGAAGCCCTTATACTCTTGACTCACCTGAGTCTATATTGTATAAGTGTTCATCTAGTTTGGAAATTGTGACAAAATTATGTCTATCCTAGAAACCAAAGAACCTCAGAGATTGGTTTGCTATTTCATTCATCTATCTTGTACTGATCTAGACCAAATTACCAACACTCACACACTGTAGAATGCATCATATACATGTCATATTGCATATTAATGTGTGTACATATGTTGAGCATGTTTAAATCCCTAAATTTGATTTTTAAATATTTTTTTGGGATTTTATAAAAAAAAATTTAATAAAGGTTTTATTAATTAAAACTTAGTTTTAAAAGTTTGTGGGTTCAATCTACAATTATGGTTTAATGGGTTTATTGGATTAAAGTTGCTTTGGATAGAAACCAAAAGCGGTAGAGAATTTCGGGTATGGTTGTAATTATTTTATGATGCGCATTTTATATCGCCTAATTGATCAACACCTGTTGCTTGCTGATTGGTGCATTTTGTGTTTCTTTACTGAGTATATAATCGTGTATGCTTACAACCGTTGGATCAATCCTTATCAGCGATCTGCATGCTTTCTTTGGTAATCCCTGTGTATCCCTCTTGAACCAATCAGGTGAATTTTAATCACCGCGTACTATGAGCCCGTGGATCAAAGTCAATCCAGCTTGACTCAATCCTGACCTTTGTTTTTGAACCATCTTCTCGATCCTTCTCTTCGTCCTATAAAAGGAACCCTCCTCTCAATCGTCTAAGACTTTTGGCTAGTTCATTTTTTGAGAGTAAAAAAAAGAGAGAGAAAAGGGAGAGAAGAGAGAAAACAGAGAGAGAGAGAGTTAGAATCCCTAACCCTAATCCTGGTTCGTCAAGCCTCTTTCAAACCAAACACTCCTCTAAAACTCCTACATATCCAAAACACTACCCTAAGTGTTCTTGAGTTTTTGAGAGATGTTTGTGTTTTTGGTTGTGTTGCTGTAACCTCTTGTTCGTTAGATCTTGTTCCCAACTTAAACTATTTACTTAGATCTATTTTCTTCTTCATAGAAATTTCAGATCTATGTTCTGCATGTTACATCACACTTAGATTTTCATGCTTTATTTCTCATCTTGAGAAATATATTGTTGATTCTTTTCTGAAAATCGTTTTTAACTTTGAAATCAACAATAAATGTTTTCTGGTTCTAGTTCTCTTAAAACTAAACCTTTGACCTAGTTTGGAATCATACTTGGAGGTTTTCAATCTCAAAAATCTTTTCAAAACTCTGAGATTGATTAATATCTTGATACGTCTTCTAAGCAAGATATCCATGGATTCTGGGATTAATTTAAAGGTCAAAAAGGGTTAAAGTTTTGTGCAAAGAGAGAAAAAGAAAAATCACTGCATATAGCCTTATATGTAATTTGTTAGGACTGTTTGTACTTAATAAGTGTGTGTGTGCATGCATGTGTTAGAGAGCACCTCCACAAACACTTTCACCCTA